>JAOPSE010000133.1:0-1257481 GCA_029449295.1 Zea luxurians
TTGGTTGCGCGTGCTGTTTCATGTGTTGTCAGCGTGCTACGTCGCGTGTCGTTTTCACGCTGTCGTGTTATTTCGTATATCGTAAGTTCGCCTCGCGTAGAATCTCTCGTGTTAATTAAATTACTTATTTGACTGACATTCATTAGCATAGCAGATTAATCGAACTAAATTGTAGATATTACTTTTATTTGACAATGTCGAATTAGATATTATGATTAATACTCATTTAGTGTGGACGCGATAACCTCTCGACCGTAGCCTCGACCATCGCGTTTCTTTGTCCCCGTGTGACCGTAGTAACACACTCTATTTTATTTTGCGTATTTTATTATGTTTTACTTGAATGGTGTAATGTTCTTATGCATATATATGGTTGTTTGTTTTGTGCCTAATTGTATTCGATGTGCGTCGCGATGGACTGCGATCCATTTTCGAGCTTCGAGGAATCGACGGTCAAGCTTCGGCGACCAAATGATCCAGTTCTTCGAGTTCTACGAGATTGAAGATCCTGAGCATCTGTTTGGTGAAGGCAAGTGTCCTCTGACCCATTATGTCCCATTTACTTTATAATTCACTGTCCCGCATACTATGAACAACCTAAGGATTGACTATCTTTCTGTTTACCTTGTCCTTGATTACCTTTTGGGTTGCTATGGTTAGCTTCATGCTATTGCTTTACTTTAATCAATGAACATGATGTGAACACTTATGATACGATGTTGTCATTATGATTATGATGTTGGACTGATGATACTTTAGGGGGCTCGAGCGGTTTCTCGAGTGCCTCTCCGTAAGGACCTGTTCGTTGGATGACCGCCCGGGAAAACAGTGCAACCATGAGGGTGGAATGGGACGCCCTTAGCTGAATAATTAGAGGAACCGGGGTGTAGTTCACTTCGCCGTCGTGCCGTTAATGGGGCTCGGTGTATGCGGCTCGCTCTGCCAAGGTTGGTTCGCCCCTTGGGGAGGAGTGCGGTGCATTTAGGAAACCTAACGGGCGGCTACAGCCTCGAGGAATCTTTGTAAAGGCTACGTAGTGATACCCTGCTATGCCACCTAGGTAGTGGTCAATGGGGAGTAGCTCTCTCCGGGCAGAAAGGGAATCACGACTTGTGGGTAAAGTGCGCAACCTCTGCAGAGTGTTATGAAACTGATATATCAGCCGTGCTCGCGGTTATGAGTGGCCAAGGGAGCTGCATTGATTAGAGATACTTTGATCAGAGATGGTTGGTTTACAGGTGGTGATGAGGATGATGGTTTTTTATTATGATTATGGTAATGATAAGTGGTATTCTTTCCGTTTGGAAAGGGTACTTTTGGGTTAACAACTTGGGTTAATATTAAAACCTGGCTCTCTACTAGTAATAATTACTTGATCAACTAAAAGCAACTGCTTGACCTTAACCCCACATAAAGCTAGTCCACTACAGCCAAACAGGACATTTGATGAGTACGTTGATGTGTACTCACCCTTGCTTTCACAAAACACAGGTTGCCTTTGATGCAATCTATGCTCAGGTAAAGAAAGAGAAGAAGGCGTCGAGGCGGATCTCCAGGAGTTCCAGGACTTCGACGAGTTCGAGGATTAGGCTAGCGACCTCCCCCAGTCAGCTGCCTGTGGTGGGTTGTTTACGTTGGCTACGTTTTGATTCTGTGTACTTTTGATTTATATTATGTAAATGGCTCTAGTCTGTAATATTATTACTTACCTTTATTGTAATTCGAAGCATTGTGCTATGATGAGTCATTTATGTAATCATTGTGTACGTGAATTTCTGATCCTGGCACGTACATGGTTCGCATTCGGTTTACCTTCAAAACCGGGTGTGACAGTATTGAATGAGATGTTTGGAATGCTTGGATGGATATGAATGAGGTAGTTGGGGGGTATTTATAGCCCTCAACCACTTCCATAGCCGTTGGGGAGGCTGCTGACGATGGGCGCATCGGACAGTTCGGTGCGCCACCGAACTGGCATTGTTCCATGTCCGGTGCATCGCCACGTCACCCAACCGTTAGGGTTCGGAGCTGGTCGACCGTTGGAGGCTTTGTCCTCTTGCGGCACTGGACAGTCCGGTGCCACACTGGACAATCCGATGAATTATATCGGAGCGTGCCCTAGAATTCTCGAGAGTGGCTGGTTTGATCTTGTACGGTCCTGGCACACCGGACACTATCCGGTGGCACACCGAACAGTCCGGTGCGCCATTCTTCAGCACACTCGAGTCCTTTTGCTCCAATAAATCTGTGTCCCTTACTTGATTCTTTTATTGGTTTGTGTTGAACCTTATGCACCTATAATACATGAATTCTAGACAAACTAGTTAGTCCACATGTTTGCGTTGGTCATCAACCACCAAAATTAATTATAGGAAATGGTTAACCCAATTTCCCTTTCAGTTCCTTAATATTAAACTTGTTCAGGGTGACAATGAGATTACTCTTTTGCGGTCTCATTATGTGGAGAAGGTGTTGAACCGCTTTGGCTATATGAATAGCAAGCCTTCTCCAACACCCTATGATCCTAGTCTGGTACTTTGATAGAAAAAAGCCTAGGAAAAGATCATCTGAGATACTCCCATATTGTTAGCTCTTTGATGTATCTAGCTAGCGCAACCCGCCTTGACATTTCATTTGTTGTAAGCAAGTTGAGTAGATTCTTAGCTAATCTAGGAAATGAGCATTGGTGTGGTATTGATCGTGTAATGCACTATCTGAAAGATACAATGAGCTATGAAATTCACTATTCAGGGTATCCAAGTGCACTTGAAGGATATAGTGATTCAAATTGGATTATAGATGTTGATGAGATGAAGGCCACTAGTGGATATACATTCACATTGGGTGGTGGTGTTGTCTCTTGGAGATCATGTAAGCAGACAATACTTACAAAATCTACCATGGAGGCATAGCTCACGGCTCTTGACATAGTTTATACAGAAGCTGGGAGGCTAAGAGAACCGTTGATGGACTTACCTATGGTTGAGAAACCAATTCCTGCCATTCTCATAAACTGTGATAATTTAACAATGATCACAAAGGTGAAGAATAGTCAGGATAATATGAAGTCCAACAAACATGTAAAAAGTAGACTGAAGTTTGTCAGGAAATCGTGAAGCTCCAGAGTAATAGTTGTGGATTATATCTAGACAACTAAGAACCTAGCAGATCCCTTCACCAAGAGACTATCACGTATTGTGATTGATAATGCCTCAAGGGAGATGGGACTGAGACCCGTATGAGTTAACTTCAGTGGTAACCAACCTATATGATCAAAGATCCCATGAATTAGGATATGGGAAGAACAAGTTGTTGGTTAATGGGAGAATACACCTTACTTCTAACCCACTCAATTGGAGATGCAGTACTCTTATTTCTGTAAGGTAGGTTGACTTAGTATTAATGTGTTCTGAGGCTTTATAGCAAGATACTGTGCTAAAGAGTATTCTTGTAAGAACACACATATGTGGTCTCAACTATTGATCATGGTTTGTAGGAATTGGGAATTCCTTAAAAAGCTCATGAAGAGAGACATGAGTATAGCCAATACTCTCCACTCGTGGGGTAGACAATTGGTAGCCTAGCATCAGCCGAGACGTCAAGTGAAACTTGTTCACACCAAACTGCCAATTCAAGGCTTAGTCCATTGTCCAGTTGTGGATGAGCCTAGCTAGTCATTCTAGGTGGATGTTCAACCTTAGACGGTGAAAGGGAAATGTGCCCTTGGGCCATTTCTAAGTATTTTGGTGATTTAGTGCCCAACACAGGTGCCTAATTGTAAAATGGTGGACAAAGTACAAATCAAAGATAAAGGTATGTTTCTCAGACTTAGTACATTGTTTTATGGACTAATGTATTGTGTCTAAGTGCTGGAAACAGAAAAAAATCGAGTTGGAGAAGAAATGGCTCGAGCAGCCAAAGTCTGCCCAGTCTGGGTACACCGGACTGTCCGGTGTGCACCGGACATGTCCGGTGCGCCAGGCTGCCTCGGCGCGAAGTGGCTGCTCTCGGGAATTCGCCGACGACGTACGGCTAAAATTCACCGGACTGTCCGGTGTGCACCGGACTGTCCGGTGAGCCAACGGTCGGCCGGGCCAACGGTCGGCCGCGCAATCTGCGCGGGACACGTGGCCGAGCCAACGGTCGGAAGGGGGCACCGGACTGTCCGGTGTGCACCGGACATGTCCGGTGCGCCAACGGCTCCCAGATCTACAACGGTCGGCAACGGTCGGCAGCGCTGTTTAAGGAAAGAAATCGGGCACCGGACAGTGTCCGGTGTACACCGGACTGTCCGGTGCACCCGACGACAGAAGGCAAGGATAGCCTTCCAGATTTGCTCTCAACGGCTCCTAGCTGCCTTGGGGCTATAAAAGGGACCCCTAGGCGCATGGAGGAGTACACCAAGCAACCTTAGAGCATTCTTGATCATCCACACTCATTCTTTGCGCATTCGTTTGTCATTCTAAGTGATTCGAGCTCCGTTCTAGTGAGAACTTTGAGATAGTCTTTTGAGCTCGATTCTTGGCCGTGTGTGTGCGCGTTTCGCTGTGGATTTGTGTGTGTTGCTTCCCTCCCTTACTCTGTGCTTCTTTGTGATCATATACTTGTAAGGGCAAGAGACTCCAATTTGTGGAGATTCCTTGCAAACGGGATATTGAAAGGCAAAGCAAAACACCGTGGTATTCAAGTTGGTCTTTGGACCGCTTGAGAGGGGTTGATTGCAACCCTCGTCCGTTGGGACGCCACAACGTGGAGTAGGCAAGCGGTGGTCTTGGCCGAACCACGGGATAAACCACTGTGCCATATCTGTGTTTGATCTCTTGTGGTATTGTGTTTTGTTGAGACTCCTCTCTAGCCACTTGGTGATCATTGTACTAACATTTAACAAGTTTTTGTGGCTTAAGTTTTAAAGTTTCACAGGATCACCTATTCACCCCCCCCTCTAGGTGCTCTCAATTGGTATCGGAGCCGTTCTCTTCACAAAGGGACTAACCGCCCGAAGAGATGGATCCTAAGGGGAAGGGTATCGTGATCAACGACAAAGAAAAGGAATCCTTCGTCAACGAGCCGAAGGACGATAAGCCTACCGACTCCGGCTCGGGCCATAGACGGAAGGAAGGGAAGAAGAAGAAGACTAGGCGCATCAAGGAGATCATCTACTACGACGATAGTGATGAATCTACTTCTTCCCAAAAGGACGACGACAACGACTACAGGAAGACGGTCAATTCGAACTTTTCATTTGATTATTCTCGTATTCCACATAGTTCGAATTCGCAATTGCTTTCCATTCCTCTTGGCAAACCTCCACACTTCGATGGGGAGGACTACGGATTTTGGAGTCACAAAATGCGTAGTCACTTATTCTCTCTCCATCCAAGCATATGGGAGATTGTGGAGAATGGAATGAAATTTGATAGCTCGGATAGCCCTATGCTTATAAATGAACAAATTCATAGAAATGCACAAGCTACTACTGTTCTCTTAGCATCTTTGTGCAGGGAAGAGTACAATAAGGTGAGCGGCTTGGACAATGCCAAGCAGATATGGGACACCCTCAAGATCTCTCACGAGGGGAACGACATCACCATGCTCACCAAGATGGAGTTGGTGGAGGGCGAGCTTGGACGATTCTCCATGATAAGGGGAGAGGAGCCAACTCAAACATACAACCGGCTCAAGACCCTTATCAACAAAATAAGGAGCTACGGAAGCACGCGATGGATGGACCACGACGTCGTCCGCCTAATGCTAAGGTCCTTTACCGTTCTTGATCCTCATCTCGTGAACAACATTCGTGAGAATCCCAGGTACACGATGATGACGCCCGAGGAAGTACTTGGAAAATTCGTAAGCGGGCAGATGATGATCAAGGAGGCAAGATACGTCGACGACGCGTTGAACGGTCCAATCCACGAGCCTCAACCCATTGCTCTCAAGGCAACAAGGAGCAAGGAGTCGCTACCTAGCAAGGTGGCGCAAGTTGAGGCGGTCGGGCTCAATGATGAAGAGATGGCTCTCATCATCAAGAGATTCAAGACGGCGCTAAACGGTCGCAAGGGGCAGCCAAGCAAGACCAAGACAAAGGGGAAGCGCTCATGCTTCAAATGTGGTAAGGTTGGTCATTTTATTGCTAACTGTCCCGAAAATGATAGTGACCAGGAGCAAGGGAAGAATGGGAAGAGGGAGAACAAGAAGGTTTACAAGAAGGCCAAAGGCGAAGCACACCTTGGAAAGGAGTGGGATTCGGATTGCTCTTCGACCGACTCCGACGACGAAGGACTCGCCGCCACTGCCTTCAACAAATCGGCCCTCTTCCCAAACGAGCATCACACTTGCCTCATGGCAAGGGAGAAGAAGGTAATCACTAGTAATGCTAATACTTATGATTCTTCTAGTGATGATGAGTCTAGTGAGGATGAAATAGATTATTCTAGTTTATTCAAGGGATTGGATAGAACTAAGATAGCTAAGATTAATGAATTGATTGATGCCTTGAATGAAAAGGATAGGCTTTTAGAAAAGCAAGAGGATTTGTTGTATGATGAACATGATAAATTTGTAGAGGCACAAAAATCATATGCTTTAGAAGTTAAAAGAAATGAAATGCTTTCTTATGAACTATCTACTTGTCATGAAACCATTTCTACTTTACAAGGTGTTAACAATGATTTAAATGCTAAATTAGAAGTAGCAAATAAATCCAATTCTTGTGTAGAACATGTTAAGATTTGCACTAGGTGTAAGGATTTTGATATTGATGCCTGTAGTGAACACCTAGTTTCAATTTCCAAATTAAATGAGGAATTGGCTAGTCTTAATGCCCAACTTAAGACTAGCAAGAATGAATTTGATAAGTTAAAATTTGCAAGGGATGCCTACACAATTGGAAGACATCCCTCAATTAAGGATGGGCTTGGCTACAAGAGGGAAGCCAAGAACTTGACAAGCCATAAGGCTCCCATCTCCGCCAAGGAGAAAGGGAAGGCCCCTATGGCTAGTAGTGTGCAAAAGAACCATGCCTTTATGTATCATAATAGGAAACATGTTAGAAATGCTTATAATGCTTTTGATTCACATGTTTATGATTCTCATGCCATGTTTGCTTCTAGCTCTTCCTATATGCATGGTAGAAATATGTCTAGGAGAAATACTATTCATCATGTGCCTAGAAAGAATATTGTTCATGCTCCTAGGAAAGTAGTGAATGAACCTTCTACAATTTATCATGCTTTAAATGCTTCCTTTGCTATTTGTAGAAAGGATAGGAAAATAGTTGCTAGGAAGTTAGGGGCAAAATGCAAGGGAGACAAAACTTGCATTTGGGTCCCTAAGGATATTTGCACTAACCTTGTAGGACCCAACATGAGTTGGGTACCTAAGACCCAAGCCTAAATTTGCCTTGCAGGTTTATGCATCCGGGGGTTCAAGCTGGATTATCGACAGCGGATGCACAAACCATATGACGGGGGAGAAGAAGATGTTCACCTCCTACGTCAAAAATAAGGATTCCCAAGATTCAATTATATTCGGTGATGGGAATCAAGGCAAGGTAAAAGGGTTAGGTAAAATTGCAATTTCTAATGAGCACTCAATCTCTAATGTGTTTTTAGTAGAGTCTCTTGGATATAATTTGCTATCTGTTAGTCAATTATGCAATATGGGATATAACTGTTTATTTACAAATGTAGATGTGTCTGTCTTTAGAAGATGTGATGGTTCACTAGCTTTTAAGGGTGTACTAGACGGCAAACTTTACTTAGTTGATTTTCCAAAAGAAGAGGCCGGTCTAGATGCATGCTTAATAGCTAAGACTTGCATGGGCTGGCTGTGGCATCGCCGCTTAGCACATGTGGGGATGAAGAACCTCCACAAGCTTCTAAAGGGAGAACACGTGATAGGTCTAACCAATGTTTATTTCGAAAAAGATAGACCTTGTGCAGCTTGTCAAGCAGGTAAACAAGTGGGAGGAGCACATCACAGCAAGAATGTGATGACCACGTCAAGACCTCTGGAGCTGCTACATATGGACCTCTTCGGACCCGTCGCCTATCTAAGCATAGGAGGAAGTAAGTATGGTCTAGTTATTGTTGATGACTTTTCCCGCTTCACTTGGGTGTTCTTTTTGCAGGATAAGTCTGAAACCCAAGGGACCCTCAAGCGCTTCCTCAGGAGAGCTCAAAATGAGTTTGAGCTCAAGGTGAAGAAGATAAGGAGCGACAACGGGTCCGAGTTCAAGAACCTTCAAGTGGAGGAGTTTCTTGAGGAGGAAGGGATCAAGCACGAGTTCTCCGCTCCCTACACACCTCAGCAAAATGGTGTGGTAGAGAGGAAGAACAGGACGCTCATAGATATGGCGAGGACTATGCTTGGAGAATTCAAGACCCCCGAGCGCTTTTGGTCGGAAGCCGTGAACACGGCTTGCCATGCCATCAACAGGGTCTACCTTCACCGCCTCCTCAAGAAGACGTCGTATGAACTACTAACCGGTAACAAACCCAATGTATCTTACTTTCGTGTATTTGGGAGCAAGTGCTACATTCTAGTGAAGAAGGGTAGAAATTCTAAGTTTGCTCCCAAAGCTGTAGAAGGGTTTTTATTAGGTTATGATTCAAATACAAAGGCGTATAGGGTCTTCAACAAATCATCGGGTTTGGTTGAAGTCTCTAGCGACGTTGTATTTGATGAGACTAATGGCTCTCCAAGAGAGCAAGTTGTTGATTGTGATGATGTAGATGAAGAAGATGTTCCGACGGCCGCTATACGAACCATGGCGATTGGAGAAGTGCGGCCACAGGAACAAGATGAACGAGATCAACCTTCTTCCTCAACAACGGTGCATCCCCCAACTCAAGACGATGAACAGGTTCATCAACAGGAGGCGTGTGATCAAGGGGGAGCGCAAGATGATCACATGATGGAGGAAGAAGCGCAACCGGCACCTCCAACCCAAGTTCGAGCGATGATTCAAAGGGATCATCCCGTCGACCAAATTCTGGGTGACATTAGCAAGGGAGTAACTACTCGGTCTCGACTAGTTAATTTTTGTGAACATTACTCCTTTGTCTCTTCTATTGAGCCTTTCAGGGTAGAGGAGGCCTTGCTAGATCCGGATTGGGTGTTGGCCATGCAGGAGGAACTTAACAACTTCAAGCGCAATGAAGTTTGGACGCTGGTGCCTCGTCCCAAGCAAAATGTTGTGGGAACCAAGTGGGTGTTCCGCAACAAACAAGACGAGCACGGAGTGGCGACAAGGAACAAGGCTCGACTTGTGGCAAAAGGTTATGCCCAAGTCGCAGGTTTGGACTTTGAGGAGACTTTTGCTCCTGTGGCTAGGCTAGAATCCATTCGTATCTTGCTAGCATATGCCGCTCACCATTCTTTCAGGTTGTACCAAATGGATGTGAAGAGCGCTTTCCTCAACGGGCCAATAAAGGAGGAGGTGTACGTGGAGCAACCCCCTGGCTTCGAGGATGAGCGGTACCCCGACCACGTGTGTAAGCTCTCTAAGGCGCTCTATGGACTTAAACAAGACCCAAGAGCATGGTATGAATGCCTTAGAGATTTCTTAATTGCTAATGCTTTCAAGGTTGGGAAAGCCGATCCAACTCTTTTCACTAAGACATGTAATGGTGATTTGTTTGTATGCCAAATTTATGTCGATGACATAATATTTGGTTCTACTAATCAAAAGTCTTGTGAAGAGTTAGGCAGGGTGATGACGCAGAAATTCGAGATGTCGATGATGGGCGAGTTGAACTACTTCCTTGGGTTCCAAGTGAAGCAACTCAAGGACGGCACCTTCATCTCCCAAACAAAGTACACGCAAGACTTGCTGAAGCGGTTTGGGATGAAGGACGCCAAGCCCGCAAAGACTCCGATGGGGACCGACGGACACACCGACCTCAACAAAGGAGGTAAGTCCGTTATCAAAAAGCATACCGGTCCATGATAGGTTCTTTGCTTTATTTGTGTGCTAGTAGACCGGATATTATGCTTAGCGTATGCATGTGTGCTAGATTTCAATCCGATCCGAAGGAGTGTCACTTAGTGGCTGTGAAGCGAATTCTTCGATATTTAGTCGCTACGCCTTGCTTCGGGATCTGGTATCCAAAGGGGTCTAACTTTGACTTGATTGGGTACTCAGATTCCGACTATGCTGGATGTAAGGTCGATAGGAAGAGTACATCGGGGACGTGCCAATTCTTAGGAAGGTCCCTGGTGTCATGGAACTCTAAGAAACAAACATCCGTTGCCCTATCCACCGCTGAGGCCGAGTATGTTGCAGCAGGACAGTGTTGCGCGCAACTACTTTGGATGAGGCAAACCCTCAGGGACTTTGGCTACAATCTGAGCAAAGTCCCACTCCTATGTGATAATGAGAGTGCTATCCGAATAGCGGAAAATCCTGTTGAGCACAGCCGCACAAAGCACATTGACATCCAGCATCACTTTTTGAGAGACCACCAGCAAAAGGGAGATATCGAAGTGTTTCATGTTAGCACCGAGAACCAGCTAGCCGATATCTTTACCAAGCCTCTAGATGAGAAGACCTTTTGCAGGCTGCGTAGTGAGCTCAATATCTTAGATTCGCGGAACTTGGATTGAAATGTGGCATACATGTGTTTATGCCTTTGATCATGTTCATTCTGCATTTTGTTGCTTATTATGGTGCTCAAGTTGTACAAACACTCCCAGGACCTCACAAGTCCGTTGCAACGTGATGCACATGTTTAGGGGGAGATGTGTTACAACTTGACCCTTTGAGACTAACCATATGCTTGAGTTTGCTTGATTTAGTCTCGAAGGAGAATTGAAAGGGAAAAGGTGGACTTGGACCATGAAAGACTTCCACTGCACTCCGATGAGAGGGTAACTTATTCCAAGTCCATCTCATGAACTCTTATTGCCATTTGCTCTAAATTGAAGATTTTGGTGAGGCAATGGGGTTAAAGGGCCAAGATTGATCCCGTTTTGGTGCTTGATGCCAAAGGGGGAGAAAATAAAGGCCAAAGCAATAAATGGATCAGCTACCACTTGAGAGATTTTGAAAATAGTAGAATAGAGCTTTTGGTTTGTCAAAACTCTTTTGTTGTCTCTCTTGTCAAAAGTTGGCTTCTTGTGGGGAGAAGTATTGATTATGGGAAAAAGGGGGAGTTTTTGAAATCTTTGATCAATCTCTTTTGGAATGACTCTCTTTATGTTTCAACATGTGTGTTTGACTTAGAGATAGAGATTTGAGTTTGATTTGCAAAAACAAACCAAGTGGTGGCATAGAGTGATCCATATATGTCAAAATTGAATCAAAATAATTTGAGTTCTTATTTGAAGTGTTTTGTACTTGTTCTACTTGCTTTATGTTGTGTTGGCATAAATCACCAAAAAGGGGGAGATTGAAAGGGAAATGTGCCCTTGGGCCATTTCTAAGTATTTTGGTGATTTAGTGCCCAACACAGGTGCCTAATTGTAAAATGGTGGACAAAGTACAAATCAAAGATAAAGGTATGTTTCTCAGACTTAGTACATTGTTTTATGGACTAATGTATTGTGTCTAAGTGCTGGAAACAGAAAAAAATCGAGTTGGAGAAGAAATGGCTCGAGCAGCCAAAGTCTGCCCAGTCTGGGTACACCGGACTGTCCGGTGTGCACCGGACATGTCCGGTGCGCCAGGCTGCCTCGGCGCGAAGTGGCTGCTCTCGGGAATTCGCCGACGACGTACGGCTAAAATTCACCGGACTGTCCGGTGTGCACCGGACTGTCCGGTGAGCCAACGGTCGGCCGGGCCAAAGGTCGGCCGCGCAATCTGCGCGGGACACGTGGCCGAGCCAACGGTCGGAAGGGGGCACCGGACTGTCCGGTGTGCACCGGACATGTCCGGTGCGCCAACGGCTCCCAGATCTACAACGGTCGGCAACGGTCGGCAGCGCTGTTTAAGGAAAGAAATCGGGCACCGGACAGTGTCCGGTGTACACCGGACTGTCCGGTGCACCCGACGACAGAAGGCAAGGATAGCCTTCCAGATTTGCTCTCAACGGCTCCTAGCTGCCTTGGGGCTATAAAAGGGACCCCTAGGCACATGGAGGAGTACACCAAGCAACCTTAGAGCATTCTTGATCATCCACACTCATTCTTTGCGCATTCGTTTGTCATTCTAAGTGATTCGAGCTCCGTTCTAGTGAGAACTTTGAGATAGTCTTTTGAGCTCGATTCTTGGCCGTGTGTGTGCGCGTTTCGCTGTGGATTTGTGTGTGTTGCTTCCTGAAAGGGAATTAGGCTTACACCTAGTCCCTAATTAATTTTGGTGGTTGACTTGCCCAATACAAATATTGGACTAACTAGTTTGCTCTAGTGTGTAAGTTATACAGGTGCAAAAGGTTCACAACAAGCCAATTAAAAGGACCAAAGTTGGGTTCAAAATTGAAAGCTAAGGGCATCCCGAAAGGCTCCCTGGTCTGGGGCACCGGACTGTCCGGTGGCGCACCGGACACTGTCCGGTGCACCAGGGAACTGCGTGCAGAACTCTTCACTCTCGGGAATTTCCAAAGGCCACTCCGCTAAAATTCACCGGACTGTCCGGTGTACACCGGACATGTCCGGTGCTCCAAGGAAGAGCGGCCTCAGGAACTCGCCAGTCTCGGGAATTCGCGAAGACGGCTCCGCTATAATTCACCGGACATGTCCGGTGTTCACCGGACTGTCCGGTGCAACCTCGGGGCAACGGCTACTTCGCGCCAACGGTCACCTGCAGGCGCATTTAATGCGCGCCAGTCGCGCGCAGTCGTCAGGCACGCGGACGCAGGTACACCGGACATCAAACAGTACATGTCCGGTGTGCACCGGACATACAGGCGGGCCCAGAAGTCAGAACTCCAACGGTCATATTGCAACGGTTTTGGTGACGTGGCTGTCGCACCGGACATGTCCGGTGTGCACCGGACTGTCCGGTGCGCCATCGAACAGACAGCCTCACCAAACGGCTAGTTTGGTGGTTGGGGCTATAAATACCCCCAACCACCCCACATTCAAGTTATCCAAGTTTTCCAACTTCCAACCACTTACAAGAGCTAGGCATTCAATTCTAGACACACCAAAGAGATCAAATCCTCTCCAATTCCACTCAAGCCTTTAGTGACTAGCGAGAGAGATTTGCCGTGTTCTTTTGAGCTCTTGCGCTTGGATCGCTTTCTTTCTTTCTCACTTGTTCTTGTGATCAAAACTCAATTGTAACCAAGGCAAGAGGCACCAATTGTGTGGTGGCCCTTGCGGGGAAGTTTTGTTCCCGTTTGATTGAGAAGAAGAAAAGCTCACTCGGTCCGAGGGACCGTTTGAGAGAGGGAAGGGTTGAAAGAGACCCGGCCTTTGTGGCCTCCTCAACGGGGAGTAGGTTTGAGAGAACCGAACCTCGGTAAAACAAATCCGCGTGTCCCACTTCATTATTTGCTTGCGATTTGTTTTGCGCCCTCTCTCGCGGACTCTATTTTATTTCTAACGCTAACCCGGCTTATAGTTGTGATTATTTTTGAGATTTTCAGTTTCGCCCTATTCACCCCCCCCCCTCTAGGCGACTTTCAATTGGTATCAAAGCCCGGTGCTTCATTAGAGCCTAACCGCTCGAAGTGATGTCGGGAGATCACACCAAGAGGGAGATGGAGACCGGCGACAAGCCTACTACAAGCCAAGGGAGCACTTCATCGGAAGAGTCCCGGACCAAGAGGAGGGAGAAGAAGAAGGACTCCTCCAAACGGAAGGAGAAAAGATCTTCCTCTTCTCACCACAAAGAGAAGAAGGAAAAATCTTCTTCTCACAAGCCGCATCGGAGTGGGGACAAGAAAAAGAGGATGAGGAAGGTGGTCTACTACGAGACCGACTCTTCATCGACATCCACCTCCGGCTCCGACGCGGCGTCCGTCACTTCTAAACGCCAAGAGCGTAAGAAGTATAGTAAGATTCCCCTACGCTACCCTCGCATTCCTAAACATACACCTCTACTTTCCGTCCCATTAGGCAAACCACCAACGTTTAATGGTGAAGATTATGCTATGTGGAGTAATTTAATGCGATTTCATCTAACCTCACTCCACAAAAGTATATGGGATGTTGTTGAGTATGGTGTACAGGTACCATCTGTAGGGGATGAGGATTATGACACGGACGAAGTGGCCCAAATCGAGCACTTCAACTCCCAAGCCGCAACCATTCTCCTCGCCTCTCTAAGCAAGGAGGAATACAACAAAGTACAAGGGTTGAAGAATGCTAAGGAAATTTGGGACCTACTCAAGATGGCGCACGAGGGTGATGAACTCACCAAGATCACCAAGCGGGAAACGATCGAGGGGGAGCTCGGTCGATTCCGTCTTCGCCAAGGGGAGGAGCCACAAGATATGTACAACCGGCTCAAGACCTTGGTGAACCAAGTGCGCAACCTCGGGAGCAAAAAATGGGATGACCACGAGGTGGTTAAGGTTATTTTAAGAGCTCTTATTTTCCTTAACCCCACTCAAGTTCAATTAATTCGTGGTAATCCTAGATATCCACTAATGACCCCCGAGGAAGTTATCGGGAATTTTGTAAGCTTTGAATGCATGATTAAGGGCTCAAAGAAGATCAACGAGCTTGACGAACCTTCCACATCCGAGGCGCAACCGGTGGCCTTCAAGGCAACGGAGGAGAAGAAGGAGGAGTCTACACCAAGTAGACAACCAATTGACGCCTCCAAGCTCGACAATGAGGAGATGGCCTTAATCATCAAAAGCTTTCGGCAAATCCTCAAGCAACGGAAGGGGAAGGACTACAAATCCCATTCCAAGAAGGTTTGCTACAAGTGTGGTAACCCCGGTCATTTTATTGCAAAATGTCCTATGTCTAGTGACAGTGACAGGGGCGACGACAAGAAGGGCAAGAGAAGAGAAAAGAAGAGGTACCACAAGAAGAAGGGCGGCGATGCCCACGTGTGCCGCGAGTGGGACTCCGACGAGAGCTCCACCGAGTCCTCCTCCGACGAGGACGCCGCCAACATCGCCGTCACCAAGGGGCTTCTCTTCCCCAACGTCGGCCACAAGTGTCTCATGGCCAAGGACGGCAAAAAGAAGGTAAAATCAAGGTCCTCCACTAAATATGAAACATCTATTGATGAGGATGATGATAAAAATGAGGAGGATAACTTGCGCATTCTTTTTGCTAACCTTAACATGGAACAAAAGGAAAAATTAAATGAGCTAATTAGTGCCATCCATGAAAAGGATGATCTCTTGGACTCCCAAGAGGACTTCCTAATCAAGGAAACAAGAAACATGTTAAGGTTAAAAATGCTTATGCTCTAGAGGTAGAAAAATGTAACAAATTATCTAGTGAGCTAAGTACTTGCCATGACACCATTGCCAACCTTAGAAATGAAAATGCTAAATTAATTGCTAAGGTTGATTCTCATGTTTGCAATGTTTCAACTTCCAATTCTAAAGATGATAATATTGATTTACTTGCTAGAATTGATGAGTTGAATGAGTCTCTTGCTAGCCTTAAGATTGAGAATGAAAAATTGCTTGCTAAGGCTAAAGAATTAGATGTTTGCAATGTTACAATTTTTGACCTTAGAACTAAGAATGATATGTTGCATGCTAAGGTTGTAGAATTAAAATCTTGCAAACCCTCTACATCTACTGAGCATATTTCCATTTGTACTAGGTGTAGAGATATTAATGTTGATGCTATCCATGATCACCTAGCCTTAATTAAAAAACAAAATGATCACATAGCACAACTTAATGCTAAGATTAGTGAGCATGACTTAGAAAATGAAAAATTTAAATTTGCTAGAAGCATGCTCTATAATGGGAGACGCCCAGGCATCAAGGATGGCATTGGCTTCCAAAGGGGAGACAATGTCAAACTTAATGCCCCTCCTAAGAACTTGTCTAACTTTGTTAAGGGTAAGGCTCCCATGCCTCAGGATAACGAGGGTTACATTTTGTACCCTGCCGGTTATCCGGAGAGCAAAATCAAGAAAATTCATTCTAGGAAGTCTCACTCGGGCCCTAACCATGCTTTTATGTATAAGGGTGAGACATCTAGTTCTAGGCAACCAACCCGTGCTAAGTTGCCTAGAAAGAAAATTCCTAATGCATCAAATGATCATGCTATTTCATTCAAAACTTTTGATGCATCATATGTTTTAACTAACAAATCTGGCAAGGTAGTTGCCAAGATTGTTGGGGGCAAACACAAGGGCTCCAAGACTTGTGTTTGGGTACCCAAAGTTCTTGTTTCTAATGCTAAAGGACCCAAAACTGTTTGGGTACCTAAAGTCAAGAACTAAAATTGTTTTGTAGGTTTATGCATCCGGGGGCTCAAGTTGGATACTCGACAGCGGGTGCACAAACCACATGACAGGGGAGAAAAAGATGTTCTCCTCATATGAGAAAAATCAAGATCCCCAACGAGCTATCACATTCGGGGATGGAAATCAAGGTTTGGTCAAAGGATTGGGTAAAATTGCTATATCACCTGACCATACTATTTCCAATGTTTTTCTTGTAGATTCTTTAGATTACAATTTGCTTTCCGTATCCCAATTATGTCAAATGGGCTACAACTGTCTATTTACTGATATTGGTGTTACTGTCTTTAGAAGAAGTGATGATTCAATAGCATTTAAGGGAGTGTTAGAGGGTCAGCTATACTTGGTAGATTTTGATAGAGCTGAACTCGACACTTGCTTGGTTGCTGAGACTAACTTGGGTTGGCTCTGGCACCGCCGACTAGCCCATGTTGGAATGAAGAATCTTCACAAGCTTCTAAAGGGAGAACACATTTTAGGACTAACCAATGTTCATTTTGAGAAAGACAGGATTTGTAGCGCTTGCCAAGCCGGGAAGCAAGTTGGCACTCATCATCCACACAAGAACATCATGACTAGTGACAGGCCACTGGAGCTCCTACACATGGACCTATTCGGCCCGATCGCTTACATAAGCATCGGCGGGAGTAAGTACTGTCTAGTTATTGTGGATGATTATTCTCGCTTCACTTGGGTGTTCTTTTTGCAGGACAAATCTCATACCCAAGAGACCTTAAAGGGATTCTTGAGACGGGCTCAAAATGAGTTCAGCTTAAGGATCAAGAAAATTAGAAGCGACAATGGGACGGAGTTCAAGAACTCTCAAATTGAAGGCTTCCTTGAGGAGGAGGGCATCAAGCATGAGTTCTCTTCTCCCTACACTCCACAACAAAATGGTGTAGTGGAGAGGAAGAATCGAACCCTATTGGACATGGCAAGAACCATGCTTGATGAGTACAAAACACCGGATCGGTTTTGGGCCGAAGCGGTCAACACCGCTTGCTACGCCATCAACCGGTTATATCTTCACCGAATCCTCAAGAAGACATCCTATGAACTCCTAACCGGTAAAAAGCCCAATATTTCATATTTTAGAGTTTTTGGTAGCAAATGCTTTATTCTTGTTAAGAGAGGTAGAAAATCTAAATTTGCTCCTAAAACTGTAGAAGGCTTTTTGCTAGGATATGACTCAAACACAAGGGCATATAGAGTCTTTAACAAGTCCTCAGGACTTGTTGAAGTTTCTTGTGACGTTGTGTTTGATGAGACTAACGGCTCTCAAGTAGAGCAAGTTGATCTTGATGAGATAGGTGAAGAACAGGCTCCATGCATAGCACTAAGGAACATGTCCATTGGGGATGTGTGTCCTAAGGAATCCGAAGAGTCTTCAAGTGCACAAGATCAACCATCCTCCTCCATGCAAGCATCTCCACCAACACAAATTGAGGATGAGGCTCAAGAGGTTGAACAAGAAGATCAAGAAGATGAGCCACCTCAAAATGACGGCAACGATCAAGGGGGAGATGCAAATAATGAAGACAAGGAGGATGAACAACCAAGGCCACCACACCCAAGAGTCCACCAAGCAATACAACGAGATCACCCCGTCGACACCATCCTCGGCGACATTCATAAGGGGGTAACTACTCGATCTCGTGTTGCACATTTTTGTGAACATTACTCTTTTGTTTCCTCTATTGAGCCACACAGGGTAGAGGAAGCACTTCAAGATTCGGATTGGGTGATGGCGATGCAAGAGGAGCTCAACAATTTCACAAGGAATGAGGTATGGCACTTAGTTCCACGTCCTAACCAAAATGTTGTAGGAACCAAATGGGTCTTCCGCAACAAGCAAGATGAGCATGGTGTGGTGACAAGGAACAAAGCTCGACTCGTGGCCAAGGGGTATTCACAAGTCGAAGGTTTGGATTTTGGTGAAACCTATGCACCCGTAGCTAGGCTTGAGTCAATTCGCATATTATTAGCCTATGCTACTTACCATGGCTTCAAGCTTTATCAAATGGACGTGAAGAGTGCCTTCCTCAATGGACCAATCAAGGAGGAGGTCTATGTTGAGCAACCTCCCGGCTTTGAAGACAGTGAGTACCCTAACCATGTTTATAGGCTCTCTAAGGCGCTTTATGGGCTCAAGCAAGCTCCAAGAGCATGGTATGAATGCCTTAGAGATTTCCTTATTGCAAATGGCTTCAAAGTCGGCAAAGCCGATCCTACTTTATTCACTAAAACTCTTGACAATGATTTGTTCGTATGCCAAATTTATGTTGATGATATCATATTTGGGTCTACTAACGAATCTACATGTGAAGAATTTAGTAGGATCATGACAAAGAAATTCGAGATGTCGATGATGGGGGAGTTGAAGTATTTTCTAGGATTCCAAGTCAAGCAACTCCAAGAGGGCACCTTCATTTGCCAAACGAAGTATACTCAAGACATCCTAACCAAGTTTGGAATGAAGGATGCCAAGCCCATCAAGACACCCATGGGAACAAATGGGCATCTCGACCTCGACACGGGAGGTAAGTCCGTGGATCAAAAGGTATACCGGTCGATGATTGGATCATTGCTTTATTTATGTGCATCTCGACCGGACATTATGCTTTCCGTATGCATGTGTGCAAGATTCCAAGCCGACCCTAAGGAATCACACCTTACGGCCGTAAAACGAATCTTGAGATATTTAGCTTATACTCCTAAGTTTGGGCTTTGGTACCCTCGGGGATCCACTTTTGATTTGATTGGTTATTCGGATGCCGATTGGGTGGGGTGTAAGATTAATAGGAAGAGCACATCGGGGACCTGCCAGTTCTTGGGCAGATCCTTGGTGTCATGGGCTTCAAAGAAGCAAAATTCGGTCGCTCTTTCTACCGCCGAAGCCGAGTATATTGCCGCAGGCCATTGTTGCGCGCAATTGCTTTGGATGAGGCAAACCCTGCGGGACTACAGTTACAAATTAACCAAAGTTCCTCTTCTATGTGATAATGAGAGTGCAATCCGCTTGGCGGATAATCCCGTTGAGCATAGCCGCACTAAACACATAGCCATTCGGTATCATTTTCTTCGGGATCACCAACAAAAGGGGGATATCGAGATTTCATACATTAACACTAAAGATCAATTAGCCGATATCTTTACCAAGCCACTTGATGAACAATCTTTTACCAGACTTAGGCATGAGCTTAATATTCTTGATTCTAGGAATTTCTTTTGCTAATCTTGCACACATAGCTCATTCTAATACCTTTGATCATGTCTCTTTTATATGCTATGACTAATGTGTTTTCAAGTGTATTCCAAACCAAGTCATAGGTATATTGAAAGGGAATTGGAGTCTTCGGCAAAAACAAGGCTTCCACTCCACTCGACTACTCATCCTTCGCCGTTGCTCCGCATCATCTCTCCAACTTTGGTATAATCTTCACCCATTCATTATATGACCAAAGGGGGAGAAAGTACTTCATTGGGCTCTAATGATTCCGTTTTTGGCGATTCATGCCAAAGGGGGAGAAAATATGAGCCCAAAGCAAAAGGACCGCACCACTAATTTTAAAAATTGGTGATTTTCAAATTGGTAAATTTCAAAATTGGTATCTCTTTGTGTTCTAAAGGGGGAGCAAGTAGTATTTTCAAAATTGATGTCTTAAAACCCTCTTGAATACTAAGAGGAGACTTTATTTGAGGGGGAGTTTTGTTTAGTCAAAGGAAAAGCATTTTGAACAAAGGAAGAAAATTTCAAAACTTGAAAATGCTTTGCAAAATCTTATTCATTTACCTTTGACTATCTTGCAAAAGGACTTTGAAAAGAATTTACAAAAGAGTTTGCAAAAACAAAACTTTTGGTGCAAATGTGGTCCAATATGTCAAAAACAAAGAAAACAATCCATGCGCATCATGTAAGTATTTATATTGGCTCAATTCAAAGCAACCTTTGCACTTACATTATGCAAACTAGTTCAATTATGCACTTCAATATATGCTTTGGTTTGTGTTGGCATCAATCACCAAAAAGGGGGACATTGAAAGGGAATTAGGCTTACACCTAGTCCCTAATTAATTTTGGTGGTTGACTTGCCCAACACAAATATTGGACTAACTAGTTTGCTCTAGTGTGTAAGTTATACAGGTGCAAAAGGTTCACAACAAGCCAATTAAAAGGACCAAAGTTGGGTTCAAAATTGAAAGCTAAGGGCATCCCGAAAGGCTCCCTGGTCTGGGGCACCGGACTGTCCGGTGGCGCACCGGACACTGTCCGGTGCACCAGGGAACTGTGTGCAGAACTCTTCACTCTCGGGAATTTCCAAAGGCCACTCCGCTAAAATTCACCGGACTGTCCGGTGTACACCAGACATGTCCGGTGCTCCAAGGAAGAGCGGCCTCAGGAACTCGCCAGTCTCGGGAATTCGCGAAGACGGCTCCGCTATAATTCACCGGACATGTCCGGTGTTCACCGGACTGTCCGGTGCAACCTCGGGGCAACGGCTACTTCGCGCCAACGGTCACCTGCAGGCGCATTTAATGCGCGCCAGTCGCGCGCAGTCGTCAGGCACGCGGACGCAGGTACACCGGACATCAAACAGTACATGTCCGGTGTGCACCGGACATCCAGGCGGGCCCAGAAGTCAGAACTCCAACGGTCATATTGCAACGGTTTTGGTGACGTCGCTGTCGCACCGGACATGTCCGGTGTGCACCGGACTGTCCGGTGCGCCATCGAACAGACAGCCTCACCAAACGGCTAGTTTGGTGGTTGGGGCTATAAATACCCCCAACCACCCCACATTCAAGTTATCCAAGTTTTCCAACTTCCAACCACTTACAAGAGCTAGGCATTCAATTCTAGACACACCAAAGAGATCAAATCCTCTCCAATTCCACTCAAGCCTTTAGTGACTAGCGAGAGAGATTTGTCGTGTTCTTTTGAGCTCTTGCGCTTGGATCGCTTTCTTTCTTTCTCACTTGTTCTTGTGATCAAAACTCAATTGTAACCAAGGCAAGAGGCACTAATTGTGTGGTGGCCCTTGCGGGGAAGTTTTGTTCCCGTTTGATTGAGAAGAAGAAAAGCTCACTCGGTCCGAGGGACCGTTTGAGAGAGGGAAGGGTTGAAAGAGACCCGGCCTTTGTGGCCTCCTCAATGGGGAGTAGGTTTGAGAGAACCGAACCTCGGTAAAACAAATCCGCGTGTCCCACTTCATTATTTGCTTGCGATTTGTTTTGCGCCCTCTCTCGCGGACTCTATTTTATTTCTAACGCTAACCCGGCTTGTAGTTGTGATTATTTTTGAGATTTTCAGTTTCGCCCTATTCACCCCCCCCTCTAGGCGACTTTCACTTCCCTCCCTTACTCTGTGCTTCTTTGTGATCATATACTTGTAAGGGCAAGAGACTCCAATTTGTGGAGATTCCTTGCAAACGAGATATTGAAAGGCAAAGCAAAACACCGTGGTATTCAAGTTGGTCTTTGGACCGCTTGAGAGGGGTTGATTGCAACCCTCGTCCATTGGGACGCCACAACGTGGAGTAGGCAAGCGGTGGTCTTGGCCGAACCACGGGATAAACCACTGTGCCATATCTGTGTTTGATCTCTTGTGGTATTGTGTTTTGTTGAGACTCCTCTCTAGCCACTTGGTGATCATTGTACTAACATTTAACAAGTTTTTGTGGCTTAAGTTTTAAAGTTTCACAGGATCACCTATTCACCCCCCCTCTATGTGCTCTCAGACGGTCTCCACCGAAAAGCTGGTATATCAATAGTACTTTGGTACATGGAGAATGAAATGTGGCTCCGAGATCTGGTGGGGGATTGTTAGAGAATTTGGGCTTGACACAAATAATAATCCTATAAATCCCAAAGGCCCACTCACATATGCATGGTATGGTGGGAACTTTAGTATCACCTTGCTACTCCATGTGGAGTGAGGCCAACTTAAATAGTTGAGTTGTCTCCACCTGGTTGAAGCCATGAGGAGAGGAAAAGGGAGAACCCACGCGTGTGCTTGCTCACCTCCCCTCGCCTCGTCGGGCTAGGCTGGGCAGGATGGGGCGGCGCAACGGGCGTGGGCGCACGACATGCACATGAATGGTCCGACAATTTCTCGCTTCCGGCCTTGCGGGTGCGCAACTTCCTGTTGCCACTTGATATTTTGCATGCATGGAGAAAATTATGATAGTCTATTTGGGCAAACGATTATTCTCGCATTAATTGTGATTGATCTAATTGATTGACTATGAATCAATCACGTTAGTGTTGTGATTACACGGATGATTACTTGTTGGGTTGTGCCGTGTCGTGTGTACATATTAAGAGCGAGACGTCGTTCCTCAGTACATATTTTTTCCTCCTCACACCAGTGTTGCACTGCCTTCATCTTCCACATCCCGTCGTCGACGTGATATCGGGATTGGGAGAGTAGGATCTTCGATGCCTACGTCCCCTCGAGGGGCCGTATCAGGTTTTTGGGAAACGTCGTCGTGACTGCTCACTGTTCATCTGCTTCCTCCACGCCGACGTCGTCGTTCTCGCCAGACCGCTTCCCCTACTTTTGCGCTGTTCTAGTGCCGACAATCCACTATGAGAATGACTATACTTTCTTTATAGTTTATTCTCATATTTATTCAATCACTAGCATTAGATTATGAACTGCTAGTGAGTTATTTATTTATGAAACATGCTCCTGTTTATTTTATTATTGTCGGAATCATTTTATTTATCACTAAATGTTGTTATTTCCAACATAGCTAAATTTATTAGTATAGGTAAAAATAAAAAAACTGGTGATTAAAACACGATCCAACTAACTCTTCATCTTTCTCGGTAATCTATCCTGCTCGACATCTCGTGGATGTCGCTAGGCATATTTGCCGAGTGTACTCGTCTCGCCATCTCTCCTGTGCGTGCGCTCCACTTCCTGCATTCCTGCTAGTGCTCCACTGCTCCGGCGGCGGCTAGGTGCTCCGTATTCAAATCAATTTGCCTGATGCAATGCAGCTGCTATACTAGTGCTGGCAAGAGCGAGGAGAGAGGATAGAGATGGCAACGGGTACCCGCGACCGGATACCCGATCGATATTTACTCCATTAGGGTATGTATATGGGCTAAATATTTTACCCATGGGTCTGTTATTGGACAAAAATCTTCACCCAATGGGTAAACGGGTATTAGAATGTTCCACCTTCAACCATACCCGTTAACCCGTGGGTATAAAATACCTAATATAAACTTAGCCCAAGCATGAACTTGAACTTTAGTCATCCATCTTGTTTACTTTTTAACAACCTTTTAGACCATAATGTCATAGAAGGCTTAACGACAATTTAATGACCATATAATGGAACATGTAATGTGCTATGTAGTATTGTACTAGTGTTACTACTTTATCCAATTATCTTTAGTGTGTTGAATGGATGGTTAAATGGTGCTAGAAATTTTGTAATGGTATTTAGATGGATATACTTGACATTCGTATAATATAATATTTCGATAGATGTTTAATTTTTATGGGTACGGGTGACCCATACCCACATGGATATGGGTATGGGAGTAAATCCATACCTACCCGTATATATGGATGACTCGATAAAGTTATTTTTTTGTCGTGGGTATAGGTATAGGGTAGTAATACCCGGTGGGTATTTACCCATTGCCGGAGAGGAGAGATCAAATGTGAGGTTAGTGCTGGCGCGGATACAGGTGGTTGGGGATATATATATATATATATATATATATATATATATATATATATATATATATATATATATATATATATATATATATATATATATATATATATATATATATATATATATATTATATATGAGATGGAGAATATTGATAGATAAAATTTGGAGAGTGTGTTGATTTATTGGACCGCTTAGGCCGACTCCAGTAAGGATCTATAAAGCGTTCTCTCTATAATAAATTTAGCGGTCGCATTAGCGAATACAACCGTATGCAATGTCTCCAATAAGGTTCGTTAAAGGAGACTGTAAAATTTAGTGCTCGCCAGTTGCATCGACTGTCAATGTGCTTGTGTCCTTCTTATACTAAAAATGATTATGACCGTAAATGATGTAATGGATACATGCCGTCAGACATGTACAATTACAACTATACATAACGTGATGTTACATGAAATTATTTTTTATAGGTGAAATACAATGCAAAGTACAAAGTTTGATAATACTGTATATATAGAGGACTAAATTTAGAGGACGTTACTGGAGATAAAAAAATATAGATGATGAAATCTTTTAAAGAGTTTTGTAAATGATAGAGAATATATTTTTAGACGACGCTGCTGAAGATAGCCTCATAGAGCTGTTTATTTTTTAGACATGAAACTCTAAATTTAGCTAAAATTATATGATGAGTTGCTTTAATTGTTATGGAGGTGATTGATGGCAGCAAGTATAACTAGCGACAGTAGAAAGCATGTCTGGTCGGCAGGAAAAGGCCTGCGGACAAGAGGATGGAGGAGTGCGTCCGAGAGGGACGAGGACGACGGACGGCGGAGGAAGCGCGGCAAGCGCATGGGCGCGCACGAAGCACGACGGCATGGCAGCCGCGGGTAGTGCCTACGTGCGCGCACTTGACCGCGTAGGTACGTGTGCACATGGAGTACGCGCGCGCATGGGGGCACTGACCGCCTGACCGGTGCTGCCGCGCGCAGATACAGGCAGGCAGGCGCGCACGCACGCACACGCGCGGCCATGCCGTACTGATCGATGGCATGAGCGGCGACGTACGCCATCGAGCTGGCGGACTTGACCGGTGGCGATTGGACGGCGGGCGGGCTGGTGGGGCTGGCTGGTGGCGGGCGCCGGGCGGGCGGGCTTGGGGTGCGTAGGTACAGGTGGCTGCCCCGCCCGGGATCTGCGGGGGGCGCTGCTGCCTCCTGCGGCTGCAGCTCCGTAGTTTTGCGAGCGAGAGCGGGATCATTGCAGTTCCCAGCTCGGCCGGCCCTCTCTCTCGGTCTCTGTCTGCAGTGCACGGAGAGTGACGAGAGATAGATGGCGGCGAGTCCCGAGGCGAGTCATGGGCACCCCTCGTGGCCGACACCTCCAGGCCTACGTGCCTCCAATCTCCCGCCCGCACGCACGCGCACATGCACAGGTGCCACACGTACTATGCTTGCAGAAGCGCCCGCTCCCGCACGCACGCGCAATCCAAACAGGACCGGCCGGGACTGCCTTTCTTTCATGCCTGCTAGTATGAGTTATGAGTATGAATGAGTTCAGCAGGAATGTGTGCGATTCACTCCAACCTACCTACCTACCTACGGACCGACCTACCATCCATCCATCCGCTCACAAAGTTAATTTACAGCAGACTAGCAGAGAGTTTATATATAATTGAAGGAAATATTGAAGTCGTCATTACGTACTGTGCTGCCCAAGCAGTGCAAAAACGATGATATATATGACCTGTCTGTTCTTATTAGATATGGATAATCAACTCATTTAGATCTACGGTCCTAAAGTTTAACGCTACACTTTTAGTTATACTTTAGCACTTGAAAATCCAAACAGATGCACGTTGGCGGTCGGGATAAAGAGAACTACGAAGGCAGCGCAGTTGTGAACAGAGGCAAAAGCAAAAATTGGGATGATCTAGATGCTGGCTGCCAGGCGCCTTATATAGGGCCGAGTTCGCAAACCGATAGCTATCCACGATCCGATCTACCCGCGAAAAACTCGCGTTCAGTTTAGATTTTTATAGCGATCGGTTAGGATTCTAAACTTAACAGCCAAGCAACCAAAAAATAAAACAGCAAAAGGAAGCCGCGCCCCCGCATGCGAGGGGCCGGATTTCGGTGGACCATTCACACGCAAGTCGTGCACCCTTTGCCCTTTACCCTTCGCCCCGCCCCAGCCAGGCGAGCGAGCGCGCGCGTGTGGTTCTCCACACTCTCTCCTCTCATCCATAACTTGGTGAGTGAGTGTGACCTCCATATTTAAACTAGTTCCACTCCACTTGAACTAGCAATATGGCACTATTGGTTCCACCATTCCCTAGCCATATACATATATGGGCTTTTGAGATTTTCCTAGGATTTAATTAAATTTCTCAATTGGGCCTAGCCCATAAATCCTAACAATCCCCACCAGATCTCAAATGCCCATCTGCAGTTTTGCCACTGTTCACTACTGTTTAATATACTAGTGTTTCATCAAAGACTGTTAAGTTGAACTTCCGCCTAGAACTCCAAGCTACACCAACCCACAACTTGGACAATAGACTATGCCTTGAATTGCAAGTTTTGTGTGAATGGGTTTCACTTAAATCCATGACCAGTACTTGGCTACTAGTAGTTCCCTTCTCGGGTGGAGCACATACGTCGTACTCTAAGGTCTCTTCATGAGTTTACTAGAGATCACCTAGATCTCATAGACTGCGACGTTAGACAGTCTAACTCATATAGGTGTGTTCTTTTAAGAATGTTCTGCAGGACAACATCTTTGCTAATACAAGCCAACAAAACACATTAAGGCACAAAGCCAACCTGCCTTACATCATTTGAGAGTATTGCAACTTTACTTAGAGAGGGTCAAATGTTACTCTCCTCAGTTCACCAATAATGGCTTGTTCTTCCCAGGACCTAATTCACGGGATCTCCGATCATATAGACTAGGTTTCCACCATGGCAACTTATACGGGTCTCATACCCATCTCTCTCAATGCGATTTCTACCAGCAAGTCCATCAAGAGTTCACGCAACCATTTTGCCTCAATGGTTGCTGTGTCAAGTGCAGCTAGCTCGACTTCCATGGTTGACCTCATCAAGATGGTCTGCTTGCATGACCTCCATGATACTGCACCTCCACCAATAGTAAAGACATAACCACTGGTGGCATAAAGCTCGTCTACATCAGGTATCCAGTTCGAATCACTATATCCTTCAAGTACTGCATGCTGACCAGAATAGTGAATTCCATAGCCCATTGTACCTTGCAAGTAGCGCATAACCCGCTCAAGTGCATGCCAATGATCAGTCCCGGGGTTTGACATGAACCTACTCAATTTGCTCACAGCAAACGAGATATCAGGCCTTGTTGCACCAGTAAGATACATGAGTGAACCGACAATCTGAGAATATCTCAACTGGTCTAAACCAATTCTCTTGTTCTTTCACAGTGTCACACTGGGATCATAAGGTGTTGGAGAAGGTTTGCAATCAGAGAAGCCAAATCGCTTCAAAACCTTTTCAACATAGTGAGATTGCGAGAGAGTAATCCCACCATCTGCCTTAATCAGCTTGATGTTTAGAATCACATCAACTTCGCCCAGATCTTTCATATCAAAACTCTTTGATAGAAAAGACTTGACTTCATTGATCACATCAATGTTTGTGCCAAATATCAATATATCATCAACATATAAGCACAATATAAGTCCTTCGCCCCCACCATAGCGATAGTATACACATCTGTCTGCCTCATTAATGGCAAAGCCTGCAGACGTTAGAGTCATGTCAAACTTCTCATGCCACTGTTTTGGTGCTTGCTTCAGACCATACAAAGATTTCAATAACTTGCACACCTTGCTTTCTTGACCCTTTACTACAAATCCATCAGGTTATTCCATATAGATTTTCTTGTCCAGTTCTCCATTAAGAAAAATTGTCTTTACATCCATCTGATGGACAAGGAGACCATACGAGGCAGCCAATGAAAGTAGTACTCAAATAGTAGTCATTCTAGCAACAGGTGAGTAAGTATCAAAGAAGTCTTCTCCTTCTTTCTGAGTATAGCCTTTAGCCACAAGCCTAGCCTTGTAATTTGAAAGTGCATTCATCCCTTTTGTGAGTTTTGGTGATTTGGATAACACATTTAAAAGAATAACAAGTTTGCTAAGTGTTGAACAGAAAATTCAGTATGATGAACATACTTGAATAGTGTATAATGACAGTGAACAAAGGTTCAACACAAGATTAAATAACCAGTGAGACAATGCAAATGGATATAATATGCTCTATGTATTGGTTTGAATATATGGACAAGAACTGAGAAATCACTACATACATATGATCAGAATAGAGGATGAAGTGATTAAAAGGATAGGTCAAGCCAAAGTGAATAAGATATGAGGAATCGTGAATTGGCTTGACCATATTACTATCAGTCCATATATGCTTCTATGAGAATCAAACTAGAGCTTGATTAATCTTAACAGTTATATCTAGAAGACATTCAAGCAAGGTTCACAATATTGAAGAAATGATTCTCTCAATGGATGCTCAAAATGATGTGACTCAAGAATGGCTTGATAGGGTGAAGATAGCAAGGAAAGGGCTTCGAGGAACTAAGCGAAGGTGAAGGCCAAGCGACGGCTTGTAGACCGAGGTACCATGGCTAAGGTGAAGAAGAGAGTACTTGCACAAAGTGAAAGTTCCCTTTGACTCAGGAACAGGATCTGGATGTCGCCTAGAGGGGGGTGAATAGGCGAATAAAACTTATCACTTGTAAACTTAAATTCTTACTCTACTCGAAGACTTAGTACGCAGTGGAATGAGAAGATCTTCGAGTAGGTTGCAGCGGAATAGAAGATCCTGTCTCAAAATGTCCTGCACTTCAAATAAAGCTTATACCACAGATAAGTATTGAAGTGCAGATATAAAGGCGAGTAAGACAGAGAGTCAGGATACAATACAGAATAGAGCACACAGACGCAAGGATTTATCCCGAGGTTCGGTCAAGCCTGAAATGGTTGCCTAGTCCTCGTTGGAGTTAGCCACGCCTGGGCTTGGAGTCTATTTCAACTCCTTCCTCCGTTTGCTCAGATCTGTCAGTATAACAGATAGAGCCTTTCACTATTGAGTTGGGTTACAACAACACCGTGGCTGCTTACAAACTTCTCGGCAGCACCTCGGTAGAGTAACGATACGCTCAAGACCTTGCTCTAGCTCTTAGCAGCTCTTCTCCACTCTCTAAAGGCTTATAGCTGTGCCTTCTACACAAACTAGAGAGATACACACAAGAGGGAGAGTGAGAATTGATCAGAGTGATGTCTACACTTGTTGGTTGCACTTGTGTATTGCTTGAGGCGCCTAGGGGTCCCTTTTATATGCACAAGGGACCTAGGAGCCGTTGGAAGCAATCCAGGAAGGCAAATCTTGCCTTCTGTCGGGTGGCGCACCGGACAGTCCGGTGCACCACCGGACACTGTCCGGTGCCTGATTTCCTTCCATAAATGGAGCAGTCGACCGTTGCAGTCCTGGAGCGGTTGGCGCACCGGACACTGTCCGGTGCACACCAGACAGTCTGGTGCCCCAATGTGACCGTTGGCTCGGCCACGCATCACGCACGGAATCCTTGGCCGACCGTTGGCCCAGCCGACTGTTGGCTCACCGGACAGTCCGGTGCACCACCGGACAGTCCGGTGAATTATAGCCGTACGCCGCCGGCTTTTCCCGAGAGTGGCCTGTTCACCAGAGTTCAGCCTGGCGCACCGGACACTGTCCGGTGCACCACCGGACAGTCCGGTGTGCCAGACTGAGCTGAGTCTTGGCTGTACACAGCCAAGCCTTTTGCACCTCTTTCCTTTTCTTCTTCTTTCTGTTTCTAACACTTAGACAAGTATATTAGTCCACAAAACCAATGTACTAAGTCTAGAAACATATCTTCTCTTAATTATTACATCTATAGCATTTGACATGCTTGAGCTTTGATGTTGGACTCATAAATCATCAAGTCAGCTTGACTTGATCTAGATTGACATTTCTTAGCTCCAACATCCTGCAAAGGTCACATAGAACATCTCCAAACATAGGAACAACCCAAACTAAAGATTAAGGTGAACTTAGCTCTTTTGGGCTGCTTCCAGTTCTGGTTTTGACACTTGTTCTCCTTCTAGTGACCTTGATCTCCTTCTTAGAGCTTGATCTTGAGCCTTATGACTTACACCACATAACTGTAGCTGTTACCTCATTGGCTGTAAGTCACGTCCTTATGTAGTGATCCTTGATGTGACATAGCTGTTCTCAACTCGATCACCCTTGACTTTGCAAGCCTTCTTTTTCACCCTTGGCTTTGGGTTCCTCAGCCTCCTTGACCTTCTCCCGTGCACTTGGTACCTCGAAGCTCTTCTTGCCTCCATCCTTGGCTTGATCAGTTGTCTCCGAGCTACGCACCCGAGTCTCACTTTATGCAATGTCCATCTTACTTATGATGTCCATTATGTATCCATAATCCAGTTCTTGGACCATCACATTTGTTCACTTGTGTTGAACCCTGTTAGATTTACCTTAAGTACCTGTTCAACACTTAGTACACTTGTTAGTCCTTTAATTGAGTTGTCATCCAAACACCAAAACTCACAAGAGAGCTTTCACTAAGTCGATGAACTAATCAGCTATGAAGAGTTATAACATGTTGATGCATCAGTAAGGTGACTTGAATCCATGATTTGAACTCATATATGGTGATATGGTATAAGTCACAGGGTTGGAGTTGTGTTTGCTTCAAAAGGTGAGACAAAGATGTTAGTGATCCTTATGAAGCAACGCCATGGAGAAACCACACATGAGACACCAATTACTCAAGGAGTTTACTTAATTATATTTTACTTAACTTGAGTATAGGAATCATCGTACTATCAAGGGGGATCCAAAAAGAAGGTTGGTGTTTGCCAAAGCTCAAGCCTCTATATTCAAAAGCTATTTTTTGAAAACCAAAAATCTCTTTGAAATTCTATGGTTGACCGTGGTTAGGTTTGAGAAACCTAGAGTGTTCTTGTTGAAAAACAGCTGAGCTTTTTAGCTGAACTAAACTTCAGCTGACTTAAGCTTCTTCAGCTGCAGCTGAGCTAAACTTTAGCTGTGTTGAGCTTTCTCAACTCTAGTTGAACTTCAACTTCAACTGGGGTCCAGGCAAGTTCAACCGGGGACCAGGCGGTTCAACCGGGGTCCAGGGCAAGTTCAACCAAGGTCTAGAGAGGTTCAACCGGGGTCTAGGAAAAGTTCAGTCGGGGTCCAGAGAGGTTCAACCAGGGTCCAGGGAAAGTTCAACCGAGGTTTTTTTCCTGGACCTCACTGGTCAATACCGGTTGAACCGATCCTAGGGGCGGTTCAACCGGTGTCAGGGTCACCTGACCGATCTAACCTCCTGACTGGCAGACTGAATGTCAGTCTGACCACCAGGAGGTTGAACCGGCCCTAGGGGCGGTTCAACCGGTGTTAGGACCTATTTTTGCAGTCTAACCTGCAGTCAGCCAGTCTGACTGGCAGGCTGACTATCAGTCTACCACAGGCGGTTGAACCGGTCTTAGGGGCGGTTCAACCGGTCCTCCACAGCCAAAATCAGCCCAACGGCTAGTTTTGGAGCCCCACTTATATATACTCACTCCTACCTCTCTCCCCCACACAAGAGCATGACCCAAACTCCATTTCTAACTTGAAGAACACCTCCCACTCTCTCTCACACATCTCTTGCCTCTCCCATTTCAAATCTTTGGAGAGAAATCTTTGAGTGAGTTTGAGAGCTGCGGTTTTTGTGCTTCATATCCAAATCTCTCTTGCTCTTCTTCATTCGAGCTTTGGTACTACATCGAGTTCTTTGTGGATTCATTACTCTTGGAGCTTCTAGCTCCTAGATGACTAGGTGTCTCTTGTGAGTCTCCAAATCTTGTGGAAGACCACAAGAAAGTTTGTATTACCCGCTCGTTTGAGCAAAGCTTAGTGTGTGTGCTTGACCTTTGTGGTCGACAAAGGGAGGACTAGGGTTGAAAGAGACCCGGCTCTTTGTGGGCGCCTCAATGAGGAAGTAGGGCACCTTGGTGGTGTGACCGAACCTCGGGATAAATCTTGTGTCTCTTGTGTTCTTGCTCATTATGTGTGTTTGTGTTCTTCATTTTGTCACCATTCCGTGAAAGATTTGCTTATATCTTTTTGGTGTGTGGATTTTAAGAAGTGCCCTTCTCAGATCTACTACTTTGAACCCTGTGGATCAACTAGAACATCTCATTTCCAAAGTTAACTGGGTGGATTTCGAGATCAATTCAGTTTTATATCTCATTCTTTAGTTGAGCTCGTGCAAACCGGTTGAACCAGTTTTGACACCGGTTGAACCGGTTTTACCCAGTTTGTTTTTAGTTTTTGTTGAAAAAGTTTCCACTTGCCTATTCACCCCCCTCTAGGCAACTTTCAATTGGTATTAGAGCCAAATCCTCGTTCTAACGCTTAACCGCGTGAGGAAAAGATTATGTCGGGAGGACTAAGAAACGAAAGTACTTCTAAGCTTGAAAAAGTTGAGGTTGCCTCGACTTCATCTTTTGGTGCAGATGTTGATCCTAGGGCAATAGATCTTGCCATGAGAATCGCCGAAAGGATGTTCCTCAAAATGAAGGAAGATGAGGCGAAGAACAAGATTGAAGAAGAAGAAAATGATCGATGGAGACCAAACGACGAATCCACCTCTTCACAAGGTTCGTCTTTCAAATCCACTTCTCATATGTGCTTTATTGCTAATGGGAGTGACAGTGAAAGCGAAAGTGAGGATGAGGAGGAGCAAGAAAGTGATAGTGAAGATGAGGATGATCTTCAACAATTCTTCGCTCAGCTAAGCAAGAAAAATCGGATGAGCTTGCTGAAACTCATGAAAAGAGCGGAAGAACAAAAAGAAATGCTTCATAAGCAAGAAGACTTCCTCATCAGAAAAATTGAAGACTTAGAGAAGTTGACCAAAGAGCATGAGAAGCTAAAGTGCTCTCATGATGATTTGGTCCAAAGGTATGAAAACATTTCAATTGAGCAAATTAGAGTTGTTAATCATTCATCATATATTGCTCAATTAGAAAATAAAAATGTTATGCTCACTAACACGATAGAAAAGTTAAATATTAAAAATCTAGCTTTGCAAGAAAAACATGATATGCTTGTGTGCTCTCATAATAAATTTATGGATTCACATATCATGTTAGAAATGGCTCATGAGGTTGTGATAACTAATTTGAAATCATACCAACCTCACTTATGCACATGTACTCAAATAGAAACTATATTATCATGTGCTAACAAATGTTGCTCTCAAGAAAGCCAATCTTCCATTGAGCTCAAATTTTCAGGAACAAGTAATGTTTCCCATGCAAAAGAAAAAAATGAGCTCAAGGAAGAAAATGAGAGGCTAAGAAGGAGCTTGACTCAATTGAATGGAAAGTGTCATGCTCAACCTTCTCAAGATAATTGTGATAATATGGTGAAAAAGCTTGAGAAGGGGACCACCGTAGCATGCACAAAACCCCTTCAAAAGAATACCAAGCTTTCCAAGAAGCACATGAGCAAGACTCAAGGTGAGAAAATTAATGCTCATATGATTTACTCTAACAATGTACCTATGTGCTTCAACAAAGAAAGATCAAAGAGAAGCGATAGGAGGTGCTATGGATGCAAGAAGAAGGGTCATGAAATTGGTTCATGCCCCCACATGAAGAACCAAGATCTTGCACGATCAAGAAAGATGACCATCAAAAAGGATGAAAGCAAAAGGCAAATGCATTGCAAGGATAAGCACCACATTTGCTACAATTGCCGTGAAAAAGGTCATCTATTCAAGGTTTGTCCAAAGGGTAAAACTTCTAAGCCTAACTTGTCAATACATTCAAATATGCTTAGGAGACCCAAATTTGACTCTTGTGCTAGAAAGGTGATGAGTTCACCACATTCTAGGACCAAGGCTATTTGGGTGCCTAAGTCCTTATTGGCTAACCTTGATGGGCCCATCATGAGATGGGTACCAAAATGTACTTAATAAGTTTTGCAGGTACCCAGAGATGATATAAAGCTTTGGGGTGCTTGAGCAGTTTAACTCAATTCTTATCTCAAGCTATCAATCTTACATTGTCTATCCTTTAAGATTGACCCAAAGATGAATTGAGTTGTTATATCACTAACTTCGCATTCATCTCTAGCAAGAACTTGTGTTGTAGGGAATAAGAATTAACCTTTGTGGGAATCAAGCAAAAGGCCTACAACTAAGGGATATCCAAAGGATGGTAATAATTAATTCTTAAGTGCACATTGCTTTTAATTAGTATATTCCTTTATATCTTTTGTAGCCACATAGGAAAAATGAAGAACTTGAGAATGAACTTAAAAGATTTTACCTTGCCTTTGAAAAGATCCAATTATATGGTAGATTGCAAGTTTATATTTTTATATTGTGACAATCCACATGCTTTAAATTGGTTGTATGTATCTTGTGGCATATTTCAAATTAATTATCGTATTATTGCCATGACCTAGACATAAAGAGGATTGTCCCATGTTCTTAAATGAATAGAGTGCTAAGTAAGAAATTCAAATTCTTAAAGCACTTTCCAAAAGGGGAATTCTCGATATGACTAGAGTTGTGAAACTAATGTTTCTATCTAAGTGTTTATGTAGTCTCACAACATGAGAATGTGTTTCTCAAATGGAATGTGTCATTCAACATTCAAAGAAGATCAAACTAATACTATGTGATGTATTCCTTCTTGTTTAAATTGGTTTTGAGTCTTCTAAATTAATCACTCAGCATGCTATGAATTAAACTTGCCATGTAAACTTAATTAAATAATCATGCTATTTTCACCATGTTTAAATAAGTGTTATGCATGATGTTTGTTAGGGTAATTTAGTTCATATCATGAGGTTTCCTTATTTTAGTGACCTTCTTGTCATTCATATACTAGAGGTTTCTAAATAGGAAACTATTGTTTGTGTTTCAAATGCAATCTCTTTTAAGATATTTCATGGAAATTCATAAGTAGAGATTGTGCTCTTTCAATTGGTAAAATCACAAGCATTAAAGGTTAATCTTCACCTAAAAGAAAGATTAGGAATGCTCAAGGCAAAGGTATGGAACTAGTTGCTTCAATTGGTAGCTGATCAATAGTAGTTCCTTTCAAGTGACATTCTTTCAATTGGTAATTATCTATTCTATGGAAAGAAATGTCAATATGAAGGTTAAATTCCTTTTGGCTTAAATTTGTAAATTGGTGCATATTGTTAATTCACTCCTCCATGTGCATTAACTTAAAAGGAATTTAACTTATGCCTTTATGCCTCATAAATGATGATTTGTTTACAATTCATATCTAAAGATCATCATTCATTAAATACTTCCTTGTACTACTAATATCTCTTTTCAAAGTTCTTTTTCAACTAGTATTAAAAGGAAAAGAGATAACAAGATAAAAAAGGAAGTCTCCACAAATGACGAAAAGAAGAATACTATGATGACACCACCACTGATAGTAAGATCTTTCAAATTGGTATAACAAATGGTACTCTCTACTTGGTGGTAAGTATTCTTAAGGATAAGTTAATTCATTGCAAATTTGTCATGCCTTGACCATGATATGTAATGTACTCCTCATGAGATTCTTAACTGAATTGAAAGTGTATGTGGCAAGTCATTCAAATACTTGATGCACATATCTAGTGGGAGAACATTATATATCTTGTGTCATAGAGAATAAGTTTCTCTTGAGTAAGCTATACTAACACAATCCAAAGTGGTAAATTTCTATCTCATTCATATGGATTGTAATCTTTGTTTTCTAAATAGCTACTCCTGAGGCAGTTTAAAATTCCCTTATCGTTAAATCTAAAAGTGCATAAGAAACCTTTTTGTTGATATTTATGACATACATATGCACTAACATGGATATGATTTTTAAACTGTAAAATGTACAATTAGTAATCCATACTCCCTAAATTTTGGAAACCCATATTTTGATATCTTAGAAATCTACTTCAATCGGTATCCATATGCCTCACATGAATTGGATCACTAAGTTGTAAATTCCATGCATAACTTGTCTTTATGATATGAATGCTTGTGCGACTAACCTTGATAAGCTAGGTGCACCCAAGGTCAAGCTAGGTTCATCATCAAGAAGACAACACAATGATGTATCAAGAAAAGGAGAAAAGGATCCTATTCTTAACTCTAGTTTTTATCTGTGTGATTAAATATTGACTTGAAACCATGTAAGATGGTTGTCAAGTATATGTGGGTGCCTACACAAAGAGAAAGGCCACAATAAGGATTGTGTGGGTACTCAAGGCTCTTACTACTAATCTCAAAGGACCCAATTCAAATTGGGTACCAAGATATGAAGCCTAAACTTGTTTTGCAGGATCACTCCTTCGATGGATCAAGTTGGGTGCTCGACAATGAATGTATAAATCATATTTGGAGATAGTAGCAAGGGTGGTAACAATTGAATCTCAAGTGCATATTATTTTCAAATCTTATCTCTTTTGTGACTTGTGTAGCCACTAAAGAAAAAGAAGCACTTGAGGATATACATAAGTTGTTGATTATGAAATAAATGTCCAATTGAAAGATGAATGAATATTATCATATGGTGAACAATCCAAAATTATGTGACGTATTCTCTATCTAGTTAATTTGGATTTGATTCTTCTATATTAGACACTCACCATAATATGGATTAAGTCAGCCCTTTAGACTTCATTGAACAACCATGCATATTATCCATGTCATTCAAAATATATTGTGCATGAGGGCTCAAGGGAAATTTAGTCCATATTATGAGGTTTCTCTATTTTAGCAACTCGCTTGCCTTCCACATATAAAGGGTTGCTAAATAAGAAATTAGTGCTTGTGCTACTAATGCCATCTCTTGTGTTGAGTTTATCCATAGAAAATTTATGTTAAGAGATGGTGCTTGTTTTAAATTGGATAAATCACAAGCTTAAAGGATACTATTCAACTAAAGTAAGATGAAGTTGATAAGAGGCCAAGGTATGAAAACTTTCTCTCCTTCAGTTGTTTTAGTATTCTATCCTTAGTGGGATGTACCATAGTATAGGTTAAATTCCTTGCAATATAAAATGTTCAATAGTGCATATAACTTTGACATCAACTATATGTGTGCACTAATTTAAAGGAATTTAGTCTATCCTTTTCGGTTTTAAGAATGATGATTCATTTGCCATCCACATATAAGGATAATCATTTGTGAAACCATCTCTTGTGTTTTTAACACTCTCTTTTCTAAGTGCTTCAACAAGGTCCTTCCAAGTTGTTTGAAGATGGATTCAAAATCTACGGATATAAGAGTCTTGGTTCTTTCAATCATTGAGTTTCAATAGGTCTCATATCAAGTATGATCGAATCAAGAAAAGATGAAAGAAGTTCAAGATCACTTGGTTGGATGAAATCGTAAAAAGAAAAGAGATCACAGTGATTCAAGAAGGGAATAATATTTTTTTCAACCAAATAATAAAGATGTAGTGACATATTTATATGATATCCTTCATTATGAGGTTTGAGGTTTATATCAGCATGCTTTACCTTTCAGGACTTCAATTGATATACTTTCAGTCCTTAAACCTTCAATTGGTTTAATTTTCATCATCTATATAAAGCATGTAATGTTCAACCAAGATATAGTGCAAACATCTCATTTAACCTCGTATTGTTGATGTGCATAAGTGTACTTTGTGTACTCTTGCATGCACAAATTGAGGGAGAGTTTAGCCTATATCTTGTGAAAACTAATGATTTCTTTTAAGTTCATGTTGTGTAGTCTCACACCTTGGAGAACATCAAATGAGGATGAATGGTTCCATAGAAATGAAAATGAGTTTCTCTTAAACCTATCAAGAAAATGAGTTTCTCTTGATCGTTTGAATAGGATAAGTTTCTCTTTGAAATGTCAAACCTATCAAAAGCTAAGTTGGAAATTCATGATTATAATGGAGACCATGTGGCGTAGAACAAAGGTGTGTCACTCCATGAACTATTGTATTGCATTTTTGTATCTAGTCTCTTACATGCTAGTGTATGCATGTATATGCAATATCTTAAGTCACATCATAAGGTTGCACTGGTGGTGACGATTAAAGAATCTCTAGATATTTGATTAATACCTCTTGTGGTGATGTCATAAGTTAGTCTTAAGTCATCTTAGTGAGGTATGAGTCAAACATGCTAACTTCTCAAGAATCTTGGCTTAAAATATTGCATATCATGTCTATTAGTATATTTTTTGAGTATGAATAATTCCTTCAATTGGTACAATTTCACAATTTCATACTTTGTTTGTACCAAGGTTCAAATTATATAACTTATTCCCCTAGCCTCACAAGTCCAAGTGCATAAGGTAAAACAAGTATTCATCACTTGTATGCACACATTTAGGGGGAGAATGGTCTATAATTTGAACCTTTGAGACTAACTTCATTTTCAAGTCTATTATGTGTGTAGTCTCAAATTAGAAAGGAACCTTCGGGCAAAGACAATCGCTTCCACTGCAAATTTTGATGGGTATCAAAGATTCTTTGCTCCAATAAATGTATCTTTTATACATTTCATAAGAGAATGAGTTTTTCTTGTATATGCTACTCCAACGTCATCTAAAATTGGTAAATATGTATCATATCCTTTGGATTGCAAATGTCTAAAGTAACATAGCTTATAAATTCTCCTTTCTAGAACTTAATTGATTAAATAGTGCACATGTTCCTTATGTTGTATGATTATACTCAATTGATACTCTTTTTATGCCAATGGTACTTTAAATTGCAAAAATACTCTCAATAGGTATCAATTGAATACATATATATGTGTACAATAAAATTTGAGGAGAACTTAATGTAATATGAAATTAGTGATATGTTTATCTATCAAATTGTATCGATTGGTGTTTTTCAATTGATATTCTCGTAAATGATCACTAGTTGTATAATCCATACTTATGCAATTTTCATGTTGCCTCTTGTTATGATAATAAAATGCTAGGTGACATCTAGACTCCAGGTATCAAGATTTATCTTTCAATTAGTATGACAATATTCATTTGATATCTTGGACCTATGTCACAATTATGCCAACAAGAGCTTGCAAATGAATTCTAAATCCAACACAAGTCTGGAAACCCCTTGAAAAGGTAAAACGCAAAGGTACATCACTTATGACACTTCTCCATTACCTTTGTGCCATCTAAGGACCCTTTTCATAATAGTGTGTTTCCATCTTACTTAATCATAATTTCTACCCTTTATATTCTTTGTATCCTTTTTGGAGATTTATGACAAAGGGGGAGAAATTTTGCATTAAAGCTTACCTTTAGTCTTATGTAACTAAGTGTTAGAAGAATTTAAAAAGGGGAGAAATAATTAACAAAATGGGAAGTCATAAGAAAAACATAAGATGTAGAAAATTGATGAGTGCATACTATGTCATGAGCATCACGTTTATTTTATGACACACTGCACCCCATGAATAGTATGATATAAGTTGTCTCCATACTTTGACCCAAATATGTGCCTTTGGCATTTAAGTACATAAGTGTTATTTTCTGAAATGCACAAATTTAGGGGGAGGAAACTATATCATAAGATTCAAAATCTTATTTATCAAATCTTATGTAAGCTTTAAATGTGTTATTATCAATCACCAAAAAGGGGGAGATCGAAAGTGCATTCATCCCTTTTGTGAGTTTTGGTGATTTGGATGACAACACATTTAAAAGACTAACAAGTTTGCTAAGTGTTGAACAGGAAATTCAGTATGATGAACATACTTGAATAGTGTATAATGACAGTGAACAAAAGGTTCAACACAAGATTAAATAACCAGTGAGACAATGCAAATGGATATAATATGATCTCTGTATTGGTTTGAATATATGGACAAGACCTGAGAAATCACTGCATACATATGATCAGAATAGAGGATGAAGTGATTAAGAGAATAGGTCAAGCAAAGTGAATAAGATATGAGGAATCGTGAATTGGCTTGACCATATTACTATCAGTCCATATATGCTTCTATGAAAATCAAACTAGAGCTTGATTAATCTTAACAGTTATACCTAGAAGACATTCAAGCAAGGTTCACAATATTGAAGAAATGATTCTCTCAATGGATGCTCAAAATGATGTGACTCAAGAATGGCTTGATTGGGTGAAGATAGCAAGGAAAGGGCTTCGAGGAACTAAGCGAAGGTGAAGGCTAAGCGACGGCTTGTAGACCGAGGTACCATGGCTAAGGTGAAGAAGAGAGTACTTACACTAAGTCGATGAACTAATCAGCTATGAAGAGTTATAACATGTTGATGCATCAGTAAGGTGACTTGAAGCCATGATTTGAACTTATATATGGTGATATGGTACAAGTCACAGGGTTTGAGTTGTGTTTGCTTCAAAAGTTGAGACAAAGATGTTTGTGATCATTATGAAGCAATGCCATGGAGAAATCACACATGAGACACCAGTTACTCAAGGAGTTTACTTAATTATATTTTACTTAACTTGAGTATAGGAATCTTCGTACTATCAAGGGGGATCCAAAAAGAAGGTTGGTGTTTGCCAAAGCTCAAGCCTCTATATTCAAAAGCTATTTTTTGAAACCAAAAATCTCTTTAAAATTCTATGGTTGACCGTGGTTAGGTTTGAGAAACCTAGAGTGTTCTTGTTGAAAAGCAGCTGAGCTTTTCAACTGAACTAAATTTCAGCTGAGTTGAGCTTCTTCAGCTGCAGCTGAGCTTTTCAGCTGAGCTGAACTTCAGCTGTGTTGAGCTTTCTCATCTCCAGTTGAACTTCAACTTCAACTGGGGTCCAGGCAAGTTCAACCGGGGTCCAGGCAGGTTCAACCGGGGTCCAGGGCAAGTTCAACTGGGGTCTAGAGAGGTTCAACCAAGGTCCACGAAAAGTTCAGCCGAGGTCCAGAGAGGTTCAACCGGGGTCTAGGGAAAGTTCAACCGGGGTTTTTTCCCCTGGACCTCACTAGTCAATACCAGTTGAACCGATCATAGGGGCGGTTCAACCGGTGTCAGGGTCACCTGACCGGTCTGACCTCCTGACTAGCAGAATGACTGTCAGTCTGACCACCAGGCGGTTGAACCGGCCCTAGGGGTGGTTCAACCGGTGTTAGGACCTGTTTTTGCAGTCTGACCTGCAGACTGACTGGCAGACTGGCTGTCAGTCTGCCACAGGCGGTTGAACTGGTCTTAGGGACGGTTCAACCGGTCCTCCACAGCCAAAATCAGCCCAACGGCTAGTTTTGGAGCCCCACCTATATATACTCACTCCTACCTCTCTCCCCCCACAAGAGCACGACCCAAACTCCATTTCTAACTTGAAGAACACCTCCCACTCTCTCTCTCACACATCTCTTGCCTCTCCCATTTCAAATCTTTGGAGAGAAATCTTTGAGTGAGTTTGAGAGCTGCGGTTTTTGTGCTTCATCTCCAAATCTCTCTTGCTCTCCTTCATTCGAGCTTTGGTACTACATCGAGTTCTTTGTGGATTCATTACTCTTAGAGCTTCTAGCTCCTAGACGACTAGGTGTCTCTTATGAGTCTCCAAATCATGTGGAATACTACAGGAAAGTTTGTATTACCCGCTCGTTTGAGCAAAGCTTAGTGTGTGTGCTTGACCTTTGTGGTCGGCAAAGGGATGATTAGGGTTGAAAGAGACCCGACTCTTTGTGGGTGCCTCAACGATAAAGTAGGGCACCTTGGTGGTGTGACCGAACCTCGGGATAAATCTTGTGTATCTTGTGTTCTTGCTCATTGTGTGTGTGTTTGTGTTCTTCGTTCTCTCACCATTCCGTGGAAGATTTGCTTATATCTTTTTGGTGTGTGGATTTTAAGAAGTGCCCTTCTCAGATCTACTACTTTGAACCCTATGGATCAACTAGAACATCTCATTTCCAAAGTTAACTTGGTGGATTTCGAGATCAATTCAGTTTTATATCTCATTCTTTAGTTGAGCTCGTGCAAACTGGTTGAACTGGTTTTGACACCGGTTGAACCGGTTTTACCCAGTTCGTTTCTAGTTTTTGTTGAAAAAGTTTCCACTTGCCTATTCACCCCCCTCTAGGCAACTTTCATGCTTCTCAATTGTACCATCAGGCTTGAGCTTCTTTTTAAACACCCATTTACAACCCACATGTTTACATCCATAGAGTCGATCAGTGACTTCCCACGTGCCATTTGAAAGAATGGAGTCCATCTCATTATGAACTGCTTCTTTTCAATCATCTGCATCTGGAGATGCAAATGCTTCTGCAATGGTAGTAGGAGTATCGTCCACAAGGTACACAATGAAATCATCACCAAAGGATTTTTCAACCCTTTGTCTCTTGCTCCTTTTAGGAGCATCATTGTCATCGTCCTCTAGGACAATTTCATGTGGCTGTTCGATACTCTCAACAGGTGTACTATGTTCAGGAGTTATCTCAGAAGAGTATCTAGAATTGCTATGAATGTCTTTCATTGGAAATATGTGTTTAAAGAAAGTAGCATCACATGATTCCATAATAGTATCAACATACACATCAGGAACTTCAGATTTAACTACTAAAAATATATATGCTATGCTACATGAAGCATATCCAAGAAAGACACAATCCACTGTCCTTGGTCCAAGCTTGCGCTTTTTATTAATTGGTACATTGACTTTTGCCATGCACCCCAAGTGCGCAAGTATGAAAGTGATGGTTTTCTCCCAACCCACTTATCATAAGGGGTTTTCTCTTCTTTGCCCATAGGAATTCTATTCAGAACATGACATGAAGTCAGGACTGCCTCCCCCACCATGCCTTAGATAAACCACAAGTGTCTAACATGGCATTCACCAGGTCAGTCAACGTACGATTTTTCCTTTCAGCAATCCTGTTTGATTTGGGTGAATAGGGAGGCGTCCTCTCATGAATAATGTCATGTTCTGCACAGAAATCATCAAAGACTTTGGGAAAGAATTCGCCACCACGATCTGATCTAAGACATTTGATCTTTCTCTCTAGTTGGTTTTCAACTTCAGCCTTATAGATTATAAAGTAGTCTAAAGACTCATCTTTAGTTTTTAGCAAGTATACATAGCAAAATCTAGACGCATCATCAATCAATGTCATGAAGTATCTCTTGCCACCTTTTGTCAACACATCATTCATCTCACAAAGATCAGAATGTATGAGTTCTAGAGGTGCCAGGTGTCTCTCCTCAGCAGCCTTGTGAGGCTTTTGAGGTTGCTTTGACTACACACAACTATGGCACTTAGAACCTTTGACTATGGTGATATTAGAAATTAAACTCATGGTGGAAAGCTGAGACATAGAGCCAAAATTAATATGACACAAACGAGAATGCCAAATACTCGCAAGATCATCAACATTAGCGCAAATATGGTTCACAAACTTATTATTGAAATCTAACAGAGAAAAGCGGAACAAGCCTCCGCAATCATAGCCTTTACCAATAAATTGTCCAGACTTAGACACAACTAATTTATTGGACTCCAAAACTACCTTGAACCCATCTCTACATAGAAGGGTTCCGCTAACGAGATTCTTGTGTATAGAAGGGACATGCTGCACGTTCTTCAACTGCACGATCTTTTCTGAAGTAAACTTCAGATCCACCATGCCAGTTGTCGGGTACTGTAATTAGGGGTACCCCCAACACTCCTAATCACGGCTGGTAAAACACCTTCAGAGCAAATCGTGAAGACTGACAGTTCGGGTCAAAGTCAAAGCTTCGTCTACCAAGGGACGCGGTCTCGCCTCACCCGAGCCCGGCCTCGGGCGGAACAGTGGTCCCGGACGAATTCACGTCTCGCCCGAGGGTCTCCTCAAGCAGTGAGCGCACCCTCGGGTCAGCCGAAGGCAAGCCTTGTCGTACAAGCGACCTTGGCCAAATCGCCTTACCAGCCGACCGTATTGCATGTGCATTTAATGCTGGGATCGCCTGACGCCTTATCCTGACACGCGTGCCTCAGTCGGCAAGGTCGAAGTGACCGCAGTCACTTTGCCCTTTCACTGACCGATCTGATAGGAAAACAGCGTCGCCCGCCCCGCTCCGGCTGTTGTGCCAACCACCTAGGCGAAACCGACAACAGTCAAGTTTAGCCTCGGGTGCAACAGGAAGCTCCGCCTCGCCCGACCCTAGGGCTCGGCCTCGGCCTCGGGAGGAAGTCTCCGCCTCGCCCGACCCCAGGGCTCGGCCTCGACTTCGGCCTCGAGAAGAGTCACATCCTCGCCCGACCCTGGGTCTCAGCCCCAGCCTCGGCCTCGGAGGAGCCGCCGCCTCGCCCGACCTCAGGCTCGGATCAACTGCGCCACAAGGGATGCATCATTACCCTACTCCTAGCTAGCTCAGGCTACGAAGGAACAAGACCGGCGTCCCATGAAGCTTACCCCGGTAACAGGCAATGATGGTTCCCCGCATGCAACCATGACATCGGTGGTTCTCAAGCCCCCTACGAAAGCAAGGAGACGTCAGTAGGATCCATGCAGCGCCAACAACTGTACTGCTACAGGGCTCAAGGCACTTCTCCGACGGCCACAATACTACCTCTACAGGGCTCGAGATGCCCCCCTGACGGCCACGTTATTATCTATATAGGGCTCAGGGCACTTCCCTGCCAGCCACGTTAGCTCCCAGCAACACCCTATTGTACAGTTGGGCATCTCCTTATGTCTATAAAAGGGGGTGTCCAGGGCCCCGCGAAGGGGACGGAAGAGGGGGGAAAAAGAACAAACGTACAAGCATACGAACACACGAACGTACGGCAGGAGAGACGAGTAGACGCACGACAAAGGGACGGTAGAAGGCGAGCGGGGGCCGGACCCTCTCTCTCTCTATCTTGCTCTCTCCTACTCGCTCTCTCTCGCCCTCGCTCTCTCGCAATGCTTGTAACCCCTACTACGAGCACCCTAGTGCAGGATAATACAAGGCTCATTCCCCCACTTGTGTTCCATCTTGCACCAACCCATCTGGGCAGGGGCACACAGCGACAAATTTACTCGTCGGTCCAGGGACCCCCCGGTCCAAAACCCCAACAGTTGGCGCGCCATGTAGGGGCCTGCTGCGTGTTAACAATTGCTTTCCCGTTGAGTTCTAGATGGGGAGTCTTCAGCAACCTCTTCAGCCTGGGACGGAGCTTCGCTTCGGGAGCCTCGAGTTCATGTCCCTCGACGGCAGCTACGACATGGTACTCCTCCCCTCGTGGCACGACGACAACGACAGTCGGCTCGCCCGGCAGAGGCGACCTCCACGATGGCATCTCCCCGCGGTGGAACAGGAACACTCCGGTCGTCCCCGCCACCCTCCTCGCCGGAGGAGGCGGAGACGGGGCAACCGTGGCCACGCAGAAGGCGACACCTTATCGGCTGTCGAACCGGATCGAGTCGACGATGCCGGCACTCCTCCGGGGGACATGTCGGGTGTTGTCCTCGCGCCTGAGACAACGACGAGCGCCGCTTCTCCGCAACGTGCCAGCCCCAAGCGGACTGACGACGCCAGCACCCTCGCAAAGGACCTGCTGGGCGTCACCCTTGTACCTGAGATGACGGTGCGTTCCGTCCCCGACGCGACTTCACCACTGCCCATCGACCAAGAGGTACTGTCCGTATTCCACCCTGTTCCCTTTCGATTTAGTTTCGATCCACCTAGCGACCCTGCTATGGTGAGTGCTTTCGCAAGGGCATATTCAAACCTTCTGGGGTACCATATGTGGTCGACCTGGGACCGACTGACAGCCGTCTCAACCTCCGAACCGGCAGGTTCCGAGGAAGAGGACGACCCCGACTTCGGTTGGGATTTCTCTGGCCTCGATGATCCCGGGGCCATGCGGGACTTCATGTCCGCATGTGACCACTGCCTCTCCGGTTGCTTTGACGATGTCCACGGCCTTGGCGACGAGGGTTATGGCCCAAGTCGCGAATGTTTCCATGTCGATCAGGGAGATCACGACGAAGGCAACCACCTTGGTATGCCGGAGGTTGACTATCCCCCTGGGCCCGCATCTCGCGTTGACATCCCGCGGGAGCTAGCTGTGGTCCCAGTCCCTGCGAGGGGTCGGGACACACAGCTCGAGCAAATCTGCGAGATGCAGGCCAAGGTCGACGAGGAAGCAGGCCGGCTTGTGCAGCTCCGACAGAACATCGAGCATGAGTGGGCAGGCCAAACACTCGTCGGAGGAGCCCATCATCAGGCCCGGGACGTCCAGCGCCGCATCGTCGACAATGCCAGGGCAGCGCTGCCCTCGGCAGTCAGCGGGTCCGGCCAGGACCTAGTTGCAGCGGCGATGCTACTTCGAACCATGCCGGAGCCATCCACCACCGAGGGACGGTGTATCCAGGGCGAACTCAAGGATCTCCTGGAAGGTGCTGCAGTTCGGCGAGCCGAGAGCTATGCCTCCCGAAGGTGAGCTGACCCCTCGGAGCATCACGCGGCGTCCTCCCGACGCATGCGGGAGGCCTTGGTCCATCCCGAGCGCACGCGGGACGAGGCACCTGCCGCCCGGGATCGCCTCAGCAACGAGCATCACCATCGCGACCATTGAGCCTGCCTCGAGGAGAAGATGCGCCGAGGCTACCATCCTAGGCGTGGGGGACGCTATGACAGCGAGGAGGATCGGAGTCCCTCGCCCGAGCCACCCGATCCACGAGTCTTCAGCCGGGCCATACGACGAGCGCCGTTCCTCGCCTGTTTCCGAGCCCCGATTACCATCACCAAGTACTCGGGGGAGACGAGGCCGGAGTTGTGGCTCGCGGACTACCGACTGGCATGCCAGTTGGGATGGGCGGACGATGACAACCTCATCATCCGTAATCTACCCCTTTTCCTCTCCGACGCTGCCCGGGCCTGGCTGGAGCATCTGCCTCCTGCGTAGATCTCCGACTGGGACAACCTGGTCAAGGCTTTCGCGGGAAATTTCTAGGGCACGTACGTGCGCCCTGGGAACTCATGGGATCTCTGAAGCTGCCGCCAGCAGCCTGGGGAATCCCTCTGAGAGTACATCCGGCGGTTTTTGAAGCAGCGCACCGAGCTGCCTAACATCACCGACTCGGACGTCATCAGAGCTTTCCTCGCCGGGACCACTTGCTGAGACCTGGTGAGCAAACTGGGGCGCAAGACTCCCACCAAGGCGAGCGAATTGATGGACGTCGCCACCAAGTTCGCCTCGGGTCAGGAGGCGGTCGAGGCCATCTTCCGGAAAGACAAGCAGCCTCAGGGGAGCCGAAGGAAGACGCCCCCGAGGCGTCCGCCTAGCGTGGCACGAAGAAGAAGGCCAAGAAGAAGGCACAAGCGAAGCGCAACGCCGTTGACGCAAATCTTGTCGTTGCTGTCGAGCACAGGAACCTTCGGAAGCCTCCTGGAGGAGCCAGCGCGTTCGACAAGATGCTCAAGGAGCCGTGCCCCTATCACCAGGGTCCCGTCAAGCACACCCTTGAAGAATGTGTCATGCTCCGGCGCTACTTCCATAAGGCTGGGCCCCCGGCGGAAGATGGCAAGGGCCAAGGCAACAACAAGAAGGAGGGCGGCAAGGAAGAGGAGTTCCCGAAGATCCACAGCTGCTTCATGATTTATGGCGGGCAGGTGGTGAACGCCTCAGCTCGGCACCGCAAGCAGGAGCGTCGGGAGGTCTGCTCGGCAAAGGTGGTAGCGCCAGCCTACCTAGACTGGTCCGACAAGCCTATCACCTTCGACTGAGGAGACCACCCCAACTTCGTGCCAAGCCCAGGAAGGTACCCGCTCGTCGTTGATCCAATCATCGGCAACGTTAGGCTCTCCAAGGTCTTCATGGACGGAGGCAGCAGCCTCAACATCATCTACGCCGAGACCCTGGAACTCTTGGGGGTTGACCGGTCCGAGGTTCGGGCCGGTGCGGCACCCTTCCACGGGATCGCACCCGGAAAGCATATCCTGCCCCTCGGACGGATTGACTTGCCCGTCTGCTTCGGGACTCCCTCCAACTTCCGAAAGGAAACCCTCACCTTCGAGGTGGTCGGGTTCCGAGGGACCTACCACATGGTGTTGGGAAGGCCGTGCTACGCCAAGTTCATGGTCGTCCCCAACTACACCTACCTCAAGCTCAAGAGGCCAGGCCCCAATGGGATCATCACCGCCGGATCCACGTACCGCCACGCGTACGAATGCAACGTGGAATGCATGGAGTACGCTGAGGCCCTCGCCGAGTCTGAGGCCTTCATCGCCGACCTAGAACGCCTCTCCAAGGAGGCGCCCGACGCGAAGCAGCACGCCGGCAACTTCGAACCAGTCGAGGCGGTTAAGTCCTTCTCTCTCGACCCCAGCAACGACGCCAGCAAGAAAGTCCGGATCGGCTCTGAGCTCGACCCCAAATAAGAAGCAGTGCTCGTCGACTTTCTCCGTGCAAATGCCGAAGTTTTTGCGTGGAGTCCCTCGGACATGCCAGGCATATCAAGGGATGTCGCCGAGCACTCACTAGACATCAGAGCTAGAGCCCGACCCGTGAAGCAGACCCTGCACCGTTTTGACGAAGAAAAGCGTAGGGCCATAGGCAAGGAGATCCACAAGCTACTCGCGGTAGGGTTCATCAAAGAGGTATTCCATCCCGAATGGTTAGCCAACCCTGTTCTTGTAAAGAAAAAGGATGGGAAATGGAGGATGTGCGTAGACTACACTGGTCTAAACAAAGCATGTCCAAATGTTCCCTACCCTCTGCCTCGCATCGATCAAATTGTGGACTCCACTGCTGGGTGCAAAATCCTGTCATTCCTCGATGCCTACTCAGGCTATCACCAAATCAAGATGAAAGAGTCCGACCAGCTTGCGACTTCTTTTATCACACCTTTTGGCATGTATTGTTACACTACAATGCCATTTGGTTTGAGGAATGCAGGCGCCACCTACCAGAGGTGCATGAACCATGTGTTCGGAGAACACATCGGCAGAACGGTCGAGGCTTACGTCGATGACATCGTTGTCAAGACAAAGAAAGCCTCCTACCTCCTCTCTGACCTTGAAACGACATTCAAGTGTCTGAGAGCAAAAGGCATGAAACTCAACCCCGAGAAGTGTGTCTTCGGAGTCCCCCGAGGCATGCTCCTAGGGTTCATCGTCTCCGAGCGGGGCATAGAGGCCAACCCGGAGAAAATCACGGCCATCACCAACATGGGACCAATAAAAGATTTGAAAGGAGTACAGAGGGTCATGGGATGCCTTGTGGCCCTGAACCGTTTCATCTTGTAAGGAAAATGGACCCCGGGCCTTTTGGCTAATTGAGTTTTGGTGTTTGATGAACAACACAATCCGTGAACTAATAAGTTTTCTAGTGTTTGTGTTTGTAGTTCACAGGATGCGAAGAAGGTCGGCTGTCCGGTGTGCCAACGGCAGAAGGCAACGGTCGGATCCAACGGTCGACTGCTACAGGCGCCAACGGTCGGCTGACGTGGCGTGCACCAGACATCTACTGTGCAGTGTCCGGTGGTGCACCGGACTGTCCGGTGCACCCAACGACAGAAAGCTGCTGCTTTCTGTCCAACGGCTAGTTTGGCGTGTGGAGGCTATAAATACCACCCCAACCGGCCATTCTCAAGTGTGAGAGCCCAAGCAACATACTAAGGCATATAGTGCACATTTCCAAGAGCTCAAACACCCAAGTGCTTAATAGAATCACTCGGTGATTAGCGTAGGTGCTTTGCGAAGTGCTTAGGTTAGTTAGACCGCTTTAGCGCTTGCTCTAGGTGAACCCTAGATTGTTGAGTGAGTTTAGATAAACCTCACAACCCCTCGGCTCTTGCGTGAGTCGTTGTAATTGTACCGAGTGGGGCGAGAGTCTTGCGAGACCGTGACAACCGCGTTTGTGTCACGGCCGCCACCGTGTACCGGAGGGAACGAGGCCCGCGGCGTTTCGGCCGGAAGCTCGATAGTGAAGACGGCGGGGAGCGTCCGAGAGAAGCCGGAAGCGGAGCACCACTTGCGCGTGGAGAAGGCCCGCGGCTCTCTACGGAGTTACTCGACCGTGGTGCTTGGCCCTCGCGTGGGCTTCCCTTTGCGTAGGGGCACCAACGAGGATTAGTCGGGACCTTGCATGGTTCCGGATACCTCGGTAAAAATACCGGCGTCATCCACGAGAGTTTGCTTCTCTACTTAGCTCTTTACATTCCGCATTTATATTAAGTATTTAAGTTTCAATCTTGTAGTCATACTTATTTAGTATAGATTGAAACTTGGCCTTTGCTGTAGAGATAGCAACACTTAGACAAAACCTAGTTTGCACATTCTAGTTTTGATTATTTGCATAGGTTTTGCTCTAGGGATTTAATTGTGGCCTAGTTTAGTAAAAGTTTTAGAAGTCCTAATTCACCCCCCCCCTCTTAGGCGTCACCCGTTTCCTACAAGTGGTATCAGAGCCCGGTTTGGCTCATTTGAAACGCTTTAGCTTCACCGCTAAAAGAGTCGACGCTTGTTTAGAGGAAGGGATGGATACCCATAGGCCACCACACTTCGACGGCACTAACTTCCCATATTATAGTGCTAGAATGGCTTGTTACCTAGAGGCCGTTGATCTAGGTGTTTGGAGAGTCACTCGTGACGGGATGAAACCTCTCAAGAATCCCGAGAAACCCACCACGAGTGAGGAAAAAGAAATCCATTTAAATGCTAGAGCCAAAAATTGCTTGTATGAATCTCTTAGCATGGATATTTTCAATCAAGTATTTACCTTGAAAACTGCTAATGAGATTTGGCTAAAATTGCATGAGCTCCATGACGGCACATCCAATGTCCGTGAGCAAAAACATTTCCTAGTCTTAAATGAGTATAATTCTTTTGCCATGAAAGATGATGAGCTTGTTAGAGACATGTATTCTCGTTTGAATCTAATAATCAATGAGCTCAACTCTATTGGCATTAATAAGCTAGGTGATGCGGACATTGTGAGGAAGATTATCTCCCTGCTACCACAACAAAGATATGGGAGCATCATCACCATCCTTCACAACATGGAGGATTTGAGCAACATGACCCCGACCATTATGATTGGGAAAATCGCGGCCTTTGAGATGTCACGAAAAATGAGTCGGGGAGAGGAGCCAACTTCCTCAAGACCATATGCTTTTGCATGTGATGAAAGGAAGGGCAAAAAGAAGGCTCCCACTCCAAGTTCCTCAAGCGAAGAAGAGGAAGAAGAAGAAGAAAGTGATGATGATGAAGATAATCAACCATGCACATCATCCTCCGAGGACGAAGAAACAATCCGACGCGTCGGAAAGGTAATGAGGATGATCCACAAGATTAATCTAATGGGTATGCCCCTGCAGGTCGAGGATCTTCTCTTTAACATTGACAGGAAAAAGCAAAGGAAGAGAGGATGCTTCGCATGTGGGGAGAAGGGCCACTTCAGGGACAACTGTCCAAATATGGCCAAACCCAAAAAGGAGAGGAGCAAAGGCAAGGCGCTCACAAGTGTTAGAACTTGGGATGATTCTTCAAGTGAAGATGAACCTCCAAGGACGTGCAGCCACCGGTCCTCGTCACGATCATCACGGTCATCACACAAATGCCTTATGGCAAGAGGTAACAAAAGCATTCCATCCTCTAGTGATGAAAGTAGTAGTGATGATGAAGGTGAGGGAAAGGCCTCTCTAGAAGAGCTTGCGGAAGCCGTAAAATTTTTCCAGGATGTTTGCACTAAGCAAAAAGCTCAACTTAAAACTTTGAAAAATAAGTTGGTTAGCTCTCAAAATGATTACAAAGGTTTGCTAGAAAAATTTGAAACTTTTGCAAACTTAAATAGTGAGCTATCAACTAAAATTGAGCTATTAGAATCTAGTGCTCCATCCACTGCTACCGATGATAGCCTTATTAAAAAGAATGAAAAACTTAAGGCTAAGTTAGCTAGCTCCCAAGAAGCTATTGAAAATTTGCTAGAGAAAATGGAAATTCTTAGCATACACAATAATGAGCTAACTACTAAGCTAGAAAACATTGGTAGCACCCCAGCAGCATCTTTAGTTGAAATACTTGAAATAATTATGAAAGATGCTTCTACTTCCTGCTTTGATTTAATTGACGATTCTAACCCCTGCAACCAAGTCATTGTTGAGAATATTGTTGTAGAGACATGTTCGGATGAGGTTGCAAAGGAAAATGAACAATTAAAGCAAGAAGTGGCTCGCCTTGGCAAGGCTTTGTATGACAAGAAAGGCAAAGCCAAACAAATCCTACCTCCACAGGATAACACCACTGCGGAAGTGAACAAGCCTGTAGAGGGAGAAATTGTGATTTGTAGGCTATGCCACATGGAAGGCCACAAGTCTTTCCAATGCAAGGCGATGACCGGGGATAAACTAAGGCAAAAGCTCAAGCAAAAGCCATCAAGCAAAATCTCCAACACCTACATCAAAAAGGTGAACAAAAAGGATGCTACATCATAATTGATCAAGAAGAAAAAGAACGGAAAGGTGATAGCAATCAAGGCCAACAAGCAAGCCAACAAAGGAAAGGAGGCCAAATGCATCTGGGTGCCAAAGGAGATAATCTCAACCATGAAAAGCACCAAGAAGGTTTGGATCCCGAAAGGGAAGTGAGTGGACCGAAGGTCTTCGGGAAATTTGGAGACTTGGCAAAATTGGGATGTATATCGTGGGATACATCATATTGGATCAAGTATACTTGCCAAGTGGGTTAGTAAAAAATTTCGCACCCAAATTTCCCACCCATGACTAAGGTAACTAGTTTTATTGTATTTCTCGTTTTTAGATATGCGTATCTATTTACCTTGTATCTAGTTTACCTTTCTTGCCTAGTATTACATGTGTTATGTACCTTTGCTTAAAATCATGCATACTAGGTAAATCATATGGTAGGATTGCTTGCTTTTAATTCATATACTTAAGCAAACCTACATGGCTTAAAATGTTTATTTAAGCACGGCACATAGCTTTAATATCACTCCATAGTAAATGATGCATCAATTGAAAATTTTGATTTCTACAAAGTGTATCATTTAACTTATATGTGCCAAAGTTTGGATTATAGATAATTTGCCCCTCTTGATATCAAATCAAAGTGCATGTCTCCTACAAGTATTCAAAACTTGTATGCACACCTTTAGGGGGAGGTTACTCTATAATCTAACACTTTGAGACTAACACCTTTTCAAGTCTATTTCATGTGATAGTCTCATTATAAGGAAAATAAGATCCCTGGAGAAACACAACAATCTTCCACTGCAAAATCTCTAAGAACTCTCATGTCTCTGAAAGGGAATTAGGCTTACACCTAGTCCCCAAATAATTTTGGTGGTTGAATTGCCCAACACAAATATTGGACTAACTAGTTTGCTCTAGTGTATAAGTTATACAGGTGCAAAAGGTTCACACTCAGCCAATAAAAAGATCAAGTTTTGGATTCAACAAAGGAGCAAAGAACCAACCGAAGGCACCTCTGGTCTGGCGCACCGGACTGTCCGGTGTGCCACCGGACATGTCCGGTGCACCAGAGGACTCCGACTTCAAACTCTTCACCTTCGGGAATTCTCAGAAGCCGGCGCACTATAATTCACCGGACTGTCCGGTGCTCCAAGGAAGCGCGGCCTCCGCAACTCGCCAGCCTCAGGTTCGCGCGGCAGCCGCTCCGCTATAATTCACCGGACATGTCCGGTGTGCACCGGACTGTCCGGTGTACCAGCGGAGCAACGGCTATTTCGGCGCCAACGGCTACCTGCGCAGCATTTAATGCGCACGCAGCGCGCGCAGACGTCAGGCGCGCCCATACCGGCGCACCGGACAATGAACAGTGGTTGTCCGGTGTGCACCGGACACCCAGGCGGGCCCAGAAGTCAGAAGCTCCAACGGTCAGAATCCAACGGCATTGATGACGTGGCGGGGGCACCGGACATGTCCGGTGTGCACCGGACTGTCCGGTGCACCATCGACAGACAGCCTCCACCAACGGTCAAGTTTGGTGGTTGGGGCTATAAATACCCCAACCACCCCACCATTCATTGCATCCAAGTTTTCCAACTTCCAACCACTATACAAGAGCTAGCATTCATTGCAAAGCACACCAAAAGAGATCAAATCCTCTCCCAACTCCACACAAAGCCCTAGTGACTAGAGAGAGTGATTTGTTGTGTTCATTTGAGCTCTTGCGCTTGGATCGCTTCTTTTTCTTTGCCATTCTTCTTGTGATCAAACACTCACTTGTAATTGAAGCAAGAGACACCAATTGTGTGGTGGTCCTTGCGGGAAGTTTGATTCCCAAGTGATTTGAGAAAGAGAAGCTCACTCGGTCCGAGGGACCGTTTGAGAGAGGGAAGGGTTGAAAGAGACCCGGCCTTTGTGGCCTCCTCAACGGGGAGTAGGTTTGAGAGAACCGAACCTCGGTAAAACAAATCCGTGTGTCTCACTTTATTATTCGCTTGCGATTTGTTTTGCGCCCTCTCTCGCGGACTCTATTATATTTCTAACGCTAACCCGGCTTGTAGTTGTGATTATTTTTGAGATTTTCAGTTTTGCCCTATTCACCCCCCCCCCTCTAGGCGACTTTCAATTGGTATCAGAGCCCGGTGCTTCATTAGAGCCTAACCGCTCGAAGTAATGTCGGGAGATCACACCAAGAGGGAGATGGAGACCGGCGACAAGCCCACTACAAGCCAAGGGAGCACTTCATCAGAAGAGTCCCGCACCAAGAAGAGGGAGAAGAAGAAGGGCTCCTCCAAACGGAAGGAGAAAAGATCTTCCTCTTCTCACCACAATGAGAAGAAGGAAAAATCTTCTTCTCACAAGTCGCATCGGAAAGGCGACAAGCACAAGAGGATGAGGAAAGTGGTCTACTACGAGACCGACACTTCATCAACATCCACCTCCGACTCCGATGCACCGTCCGTAACTTCTAAGCGCCAAGAGCGCAAGAAGTTTAGTAAGATCCCCTTAAACTATCCCCGTACATCTAGACATACTCCATTACTTTCCGTTCCATTAGGCAAACCGCCAACTTTTGACGGCGAAGATTATGCTAGGTGGAGTGATTTAATGAAATTTCATCTAACCTCACTCCACAAAAGTATATGGAATGTTGTTGAGTTTGGAGCACAGGTACCATCAATAGGGGATAAGGATTATGACACGGACGAAGTGGCCCAAATCGAGCACTTCAACTCCCAAGCCACAACCATTCTCCTCGCCTCTCTAAGCAAGGAGGAATACAACAAAGTACAAGGGTTGAAGAATGCAAAGGAGATTTGGGACCTACTCAAGACCGAGCACAAGGGTGATGAACTCACCAAGATCACCAAGCGGGAAACGATCGAGGGGGAGCTCGGTCGCTTCCGTCTTCGGCAAGGGGAGGAGCCACAAGATATGTACAATCGGCTCAAGACCTTGGTGAACCAAGTGCGCAACCTCGGGAGCAAAAAGTGGGATGACCACGAGGTGGTTAAGGTTATTTTAAGAGCTCTTATTTTCCTTAACCCTACTCAAGTTCAATTAATTCGTGGTAATCCTAGATATCCACTAATGACCCCCGAGGAAGTTATCGGGAATTTTGTGAGCTTTGAATGCATGATTAAGGGCTCAAAGAAGATCATCGAGCTTGACGAACCTTCCACATCCGAGGCGCAACCGGTGGCCTTCAAGGCAACGGAGGAGAAGAAGGAGGAGTCTACATCAAGTAGACAACCAATTGACGCCTCCAAGCTCGACAATGAGGAGATGGCCTTAATCATCAAAAGCTTTCGGCAAATCCTCAAGCAACGGAAGGGGAAGGATTACAAATCCCGTTCCAAGAAGGTTTGCTACAAGTGTGGTAAGCCCGGTCATTTTATTGCAAAATGTCCTATGTCTAGTGACAGTGACAGGGGCGACGACAAGAAGGGAAAGAGGAGAGAAAAGAAGAAGTACTACAAGAAGAAGGGCGGCGATGCCCATGTTTGCCGGGAATGGGACTCCGACGAGAGCTCCACCGAGTCCTCCTCCGACGAGGACGCCGCCAACATCGCCGTCACCAAGGGGCTCCTCTTCCCCAACGTCGGCCACAAGTGCCTCATGGCAAAGGACGGCAAAAGGAAGAAGGTTAAATCTAAATCCTCCACTAAATATGAATCTTCTAGTGATGATAATGCTAGTGGTGAGGAAGACAATTTGCATAACCTTTTTGCCAACCTTAACATGGAACAAAAAGAAAAATTAAATGAGCTAATTAGTGCTATCCATGAAAAGGATGATCTCTTGGACTCCCAAGAGGATTTCCTAATCAAGGAAAACAAGAAACATGTTAAGGTTAAAAACGCTTATGCTCTAGAGGTAGAAAAATGTGAAAAATTGTCTAGTGAGCTAAGCACTTGCCATGAGATCATTAACAACCTTAGAAATGAAAATGCTAGATTAATTGCTAAGGTTGATTCTCATGTTTGTATTGATTCAATTCCCAATCTTAGAAATGATAATGATGATTTGCTTGCTAAGATTGAGGAATTGAATGAGTCTCTTGCTAGCCTTAGAGTAGAAAATGGAAATTTGATTGCTAAGGCTAAAAATTTTGATGTTTGCAATACTACTATTTCCGACCTTAGAACTAAGAATGATATGTTACATGCTAAGGTTGTAGAACTAAAATCTTGCAAACCCTCTACATCTAATGTTGAGCATGTTTCTATTTGCACTAGATGTAGAGATGTTGATATCAATGCTATTCATGATCACATGACTTTAATTAAACAACAAAATGATCATATAGCATTATTCGACGCTAAAATTGCCGAGCATAACTTAGAAAATGAAAAGTTTAAATTTGCTAGAAGTATGCTCTATAATGGGAGACGCCCTGGCATCAAGGATGGCATTGGCTTCCAAAGGGGAGACAATGTCAAACTTAATGCCCCTCCAAAGAATTTATCTAACTTTGTTAAGGGCAAGGCTCCCATGCCTCAGGATAGGGTTACATTTTGTACCCTACCGGCTATCCTGAGAGCAAAATTAGGAGAACTCATTCTAGGAAGTCTCACTCTGGCCCTAACCATGCTTTTATGTATAAGGGTGAGACATCTAGCTCTAGGCAACCAACCCGTGCCAAGTTGACTAGAAAGAAAACTCCTAATGCATCAAATGATCATGTTATTTCATTCAAAACTTTTGATGCATCATATGTTTTAACTAACAAATCCGGCAAGGTAGTTGCCAAGATTGTTGGGGGCAAACACAAGGGATCAAAGACTTGTGTTTGGGTACCCAAAGTTCTTGTTTCTAATGCTAAAGGACCCAAAACCGTTTGGGTACCTAAAGTCAAGAACTAAAATTGTTTTGTAGGTTTATGCATCCGGGGGCTCAAGTTGGATACTCGACAGCGGGTGCACAAACCACATGACAGGGGAGAAAAAGATGTTCTCCTCATATGAGAAAAACCAAGATCCCCAACGAGCTATCACATTCGGGGATGGAAATCAAGGATTGGTCAAAGGATTGGGTAAAATTGCTATATCACCTGACCATACTATTTCCAATGTTTTTCTTGTAGATTCTTTAGATTACAATTTGCTTTCTGTATCTCAATTATGTCAAATGGGCTACAACTGTCTATTCACTGATATAGGTGTTACTGTCTTTAGAAGAAGTGATGATTCAATAGCATTTAAGGGAGTGTTAGAGGGTCAGCTATACTTGGTAGATTTTGATAAAGCTGAACTCGACACTTGCTTGGTTGCTAAGACTAACTTGGGTTGGCTCTGGCACCGCCGACTAGCCCATGTTGGAATGAAGAATCTTCATAAGCTTCTAAAGGGAGAACACATTTTAGGGCTAACAAGTGTTCATTTTGAGAAAGACAGGATTTGTAGCGCATGCCAAGCCGGGAAGCAAGTTGGCACTCATCATCCACACAAGAACATCATGACTAGTGACAGGCCACTGGAGCTCCTACACATGGACCTATTCGGCCCGATCACTTACATAAGCATCGGCGGGAGTAAGTACTGTCTAGTTATTGTGGATGATTATTCTCGCTTCACTTGGGTGTTCTTTTTGCAGGACAAATCTCATACCCAAGAGACCTTAAAGGGATTCTTGAGACGGGCTCAAAATGAGTTCGGCTTAAGGATCAAGAAAATTAGAAGCGACAATGGGACGGAGTTCAAGAACTCTCAAATTGAAGGCTTCCTTGAGGAGGAGGGCATCAAGCATGAGTTCTCTTCTCCCTACACTCCACAACAAAATGGTGTAGTGGAGAGGAAGAATCGAACTCTATTGGACATGGCAAGAACCATGCTTGATGAGTACAAGACACCGGATCGGTTTTGGGCCGAAGCAGTCAACACTGCTTGCTACGCCATCAACCGATTATATCTTCACCGAATCCTCAAGAAGACATCTTATGAACTCCTTACCGGTAAAAAGCCAAATATTTCATATTTTAGAGTTTTTGGTAGCAAATGCTTTATTCTTGTTAAGAGAGTGCAATCCGCATGGCGGATAATCCCGTTGAGCATAGCCGCACTAAACACATAGCCATTCGGTATCATTTTCTTCGGGATCACCAACAAAAGGGGGATATCGAGATTTCATACATTAACACTAAAGATCAATTAGCCGATATCTTTACCAAGCCTCTTGATGAACAATCTTTTACCAGACTTAGGCATGAGCTTAATATTCTTGATTCTAGGAACTTCTTTTGCTAAACTTGCACACATAGCTCATAAATATACCTTTGATCATGTCTCCTTTATATATGCTATGACTAATGTGTTTTCAAGTGTATTTCAAACCAAGTCATAGGTATATTGAAAGGGAATTGGAGTCTTCGGCGAAGACAAAGGCTTCCACTCCACTCTACTACTCATCCTTCGTCGTCACTCCGCATCACTCTCCAACGTTGGTATAATCTTCACTCATTTATTTTATGACCAAAGGAGGAGAAAGTACTTCCAAGGGCTTATATCTCACTCAAAGTATCCGTTTTTGGCGATTCATGCCAAAGGGGGAGAAAGTATGAGCCCAAAGCAAAAGGACCGCACCACCACCCTAATTTTAAAATAAATTGATGATTTTCAATTGGTCAATTTCAAAATTGGTATCTTATTATGTTCTAAAGGGGGAGGAAGTAGTATTTCAAAAATGATAAATCAAAACCCTCTTGAACACTAAGAGGAGGATCTCATTTAGGGGGAGTTTTGTTTAGTCAAAGGAAAAGCATTTGAAAAAGGGGAGAAAATTTCAAAACTTGAAAATGCTTCTCAAAATCTTATTCATTTACCTTTGACTATCTTGCAAAAGGACTTTGAAAAGAATTTACAAAAGAGTTTGCAAAAACAAAACTTTTGGTGCAAATATGGTCCAATATGTCAAAAACAAAGAAAATAATCCATGCGCATCATGTAAGTATTTATATTGGCTCAATTCCAAGCAACCTTTGCACTTACATTATGCAAACTAGTTCAATTATGCACTTCTATATTTGCTTTGGTTTGTGTTGGCATCAATCACCAAAAAGGGGGAGATTGAAAGGGAATTAGGCTTACACCTAGTCCCCAAATAATTTTGGTGGTTGAATTGCCCAACACAAATATTGGACTAACTAGTTTGCTCTAGTGTATAAGTTATACAGGTGCAAAAGGTTCACACTCAGCCAATAAAAAGATCAAGTTTTGGATTCAACAAAGGAGCAAAGAACCAACCGAAGGCACCTCTGGTCTGGCGCACCGGACTGTCCGGTGTGCCACCGGACATGTCTGGTGCACCAGAGGACTCCGACTTCAAACTCTTCACCTTCGGGAATTATCGGAAGCCGGCGCACTATAATTCACCGGACTGTCCGGTGTACACCGGACAGTGTCCGGTGCTCCAAGGAAGCGCGGCCTCCGCAACTCGCCAGCCTCGGGTTCGCGCGGCAGCCGCTCCGCTATAATTCACCGGACATGTCCGGTGTGCACCGGACTGTCCGGTGTACCAGCGGAGCAACGGCTATTTCGGCGCCAACGGCTACCTGCGCTGCATTTAATGCGCGCGCAGTGCGCGCAGACGTCAGGCGCGCCCATACCGGCGCACCGGACAATGAACAGTGGTTGTCCGGTGTGCACCGGACACCCAAGCGGGCCCAGAAGTCAGAAGCTCCAACGGTCAGAATCCAACGGCATTGATGACGTGGCGGGGGCACCGGACATGTCCGGTGTGCACCGGACTGTCCGGTGCACCATCGACAGACAGCCTCCACCAACGGTCAAGTTTGGTGGTTGGGGCTATAAATACCCCAACCACCCCACCATTCATTGCATCCAAGTTTTCCAACTTCCAACCACTATACAAGAGCTAGCATTCATTGCAAAGCACACCAAAAGAGATCAAATCCTCTCCCAACTCCACACAAAGCCCTAGTGACTAGAGAGAGTGATTTGTTGTGTTCATTTGAGCTCTTGCGCTTGGATCGCTTCTTTTTCTTTGCCATTCTTCTTGTGATCAAACACTCACTTGGAATTGAAGCAAGAGACACCAATTGTGTGGTGGTCCTTGCGGGAAGTTTGATTCCCATGTGATTTGAAAAAGAGAAGCTCACTCGGTCCGAGGGACCGTTTGAGAGAGGGAAGGGTTGAAAGAGACCCGGCCTTTGTGGCCTCCTCAACGGGGAGTAGGTTTGAGAGAACCGAACCTCGGTAAAACAAATCCGCGTGTCTCACTTTATTATTCGCTTGCGATTTGTTTTGCGCCCTCTCTCGCGGACTCTATTATATTTCTAACGCTAACCCGGCTTGTAGTTGTGATTATTTTTGAGATTTTCAGTTTCGCCCTATTCACCCCCCCCCCTCTAGGCGACTTTTAGTCTCTCAAGCTCACCATTGACTTTCAATTGGTATCTTTTGAGACTACTTTCAGTATCATTTACATGTCTTCTCCAATATTTGATTAGACTATTTCATATCATATGCTTCCATGTTGCTAAAAATGCATAAGTAGTTAACTCATATTCTGTTACCTATGCATAAGGGAAGTTAGTCTTTTCAAATCATGTCTTGCACCTCTAATTTTCACATGCCTTTTTCCTAAGTAGAGGATCTCTGTCAAGGGGAGTATTTCTTCATCTCTAAAGGGGGAGAAAAACTCTTTCTAAAAGAGACAACTCATTTAGGGGGAGTAATCTTTTGAGGACTCCTTCAAGTGGTATCATTCACATAGTTTAATTTAATATCCTTCTAGTGATATCATTTGATACAATTCTTGATGAGGGCAAGCTTTTATTTACTTCCTACATGCTTTTAATGTCTTCCTTTTCGGTGGTTGATGCCAAAGGGGGAGAAGTTTAGGGACCAAAGCAATGAAAACTATATCAAACACCAAACACCACCAATTTAAAATTTTATATCTACAAATGGCTTTTTAAGTGGTTTTGGTTATTTGGTCCAAAAATAGGAAGTAAGTGAATTATGGAGTTAGGGGGAGGCTTAAGTCCATAATATCACATTGTGGGGACAATCATGCATCTTAGCAAGTAGATTGCATATTTTCACTCAAATACTTGTATTATTTGCTTGCTTTGGTTGTGTTGTCATCAATCACCAAAAAGGGGGAGATTGTAAGGAAAATGGACCCCGGGCCTTTTGGCTAATTGAGTTTTGGTGTTTGATGAACAACACAATCCGTGAACTAATAAGTTTTCTAGTGTTTGTGTTTGTAGTTCACAGGATGCGAAGAGAATTGGACCAAGGCAATGAGGATGCAACACCTCAAAAGAAGACATAAAAAGATGCATAGGAGTCCAATACTCAAGAACAAAGAAGCCCGAAGAAATCAGCGAAGAAATCCAAGATGAGGGCTGTCAGCCAGCGCCTGGTGGCGCACCGGACATTGGTGTCCGGTGTGCACCGGACAGTCTGCGCAGAGAGGTCACAGACAGGCGCTCTCTGGCTGTAGCACCGGACTGTCCGGTGTGCACCGGACTGTCCGGTGTGCCAACGGGCAGAAGGCAACGGTCGGATCCAACGGTCGACTGCTACAGGCGCCAACGGTCGGTTGACGTGGCGTGCACCGGACATCTACTGTGCAGTGTCCAGTGGTGCACCGGACTGTCCGGTGCACCCGACGACAGAAAGCTGCTGCTTTCTGTCCAACGGCTAGTTTGGGGTGTGGAGGCTATAAATACCACCCCAACCGGCCATTCTCAAGTGTGAGAGCCCAAGCAACATACTAAGGCATATAGTGCACATTTCCAAGAGCTCAAACACCCAAGTGCTTAATAGAATCACTCGGTGATTAGCATAGGTGCTTTGCGAAGTGCTTAGGTTAGTTAGACCGCTTTAGCGCTTCCTCTAGGTGAACCCTAGATTGTTGAGTGAGTTTAGATAAACCTCACAACCCCTCGGCTCTTGCGTGAGTCGTTGTAATTGTACCGAGTGGGGCGAGAGTCTTGCGAGACCGTGACAACCGCGTTTGTGTCACGGCCGCCACCGTGTACTGGAGGGAACGAGGCCCGCGGCGTTTTGGCCGAAAGCTCTATAGTGAAGACGGCGGGGAGCGTCCGAGAGAAGCCGGAAGCGGAGCACCACTTGCGCGTGGAGAAGGCCCGCGGCTCTCTACGGAGTTACTCGACCGTGGTGCTTGGCCCTAGCGTGGGCTTCCCTTTGCGTTGGGGCACCAACGAGGATTAGTCGGGACCTTGCGTGGTTCCAGATACCTCGGTAAAAATACCGGCGTCATCCACGAGAGTTTGCTTCTCTACTTAGCTCTTTACATTCCGCATTTATATTAAGTATTTAAGTTTCAATCTTGTAGTCATACTTATTTAGTATAGATTAAAACTTGGCCTTTGCGGTAGAGATAGCAACACTTAGACAAAACCTAGTTTGCACATTCTAGTTTTGATTATTTGCATAGGTTTTGCTCTAGGGATTTAATTGTGGCCTAGTTTAGTAAAAGTTTTAGAAGTCCTAATTCACCCCCCCTCTTAGGCGTCACTCGTTTCCTACACATCTCACTCTTTGGCGAAAAGGATTGCCCCTATACCGCCTCTTAAGGAAGGTCGAGCGCTTCACTTGGACCCCCGAGGCCGAGGAAGCCCTCAGAAACTTAAAGGCACAACCTTACAAATGCACCCATCTTGGTGCCCCCCGCTGCGGGAGAAGCCCTCTTGATCTACGTAGCTGCAACCACTCAGGTGGTCAGCACCGCGGTCGTAGTCGAGAGACGAGAAGAAGGGCATGTATTGCTCGTCTAGAGGCCAGTCTACTTCATCAGCGAAGTGCTATTTGAGACCAAAGTCCGCTACCCGCAGATCTAGAAGCTGCTCTACGCAGTGATTCTGACGCGGCGGAAGCTGCGACACTACTTCGAGTCTCATCCGGTTACTATGGTGTTATCTTTCCCCCTAGGAGAAATCATCCAGAGTCAAGAGGCCTCGGGTAGGATAGCGAAATGGGCGGTGGAATTCATGGGTGAAACACTTTCATTTGCCCCTCGGAAGGCCATAAAATCCCAAGTCTTGGCTGACTTCCTCGCTGAGTGGACTGACACCCAGTTACCGATGGCCCCAATCCAACCCGAGCTTTGGACCATGTACTTCAACGGGTCGCTGATGAAAACCGGAGCAGGCGCGGGCTTGCTCTTCATCTCACCCCTCGGAGAACATGTTCGCTACATGCTGCGCCTCCATTTCCCGGCATCGAACAATGTGGCCGAGTACGAAGCCTTGGTTAATGGCCTGTGCATCGCCGTCGAGCTAGGGGTTCGGCGCCTCGACGCTCGTGGCGACTTGTAGCTCGTCATCGACCAGGTCATGAAGAACTCCTACTGTCGCGATCGAAAAATGGAGGCCTACTGCGACGAAGTTTGGCTCTTGGAAGACAAGTTCTACGGACTGGAACTCAACCATGTTGCTCGACGGTACAACGAAACTGCAGATGAGCTGGCGAAAATAGCCTCGGGGCAAACGACGGTTCCCTCGAACATATTTTCCAAGGATAAATATCAGCCATCTGTCCAAATCGACGACACGCCCGAGCTCGAGGAGGCCTCGGCCCAGCCCGAGGTACCCTCGGCCGCCGAGGGTGAGGCCATGCGTGTCGAGGAGGAGCGGAATGGGGTCACACTGGTCCCGAACTGGCTGACCCCGTACCTGGAATATCTCCTCTGAGGAGAGCTGCCCCTCAACAAGGCCGAAGCTCAGCGACTGGCACGGTGCGCCAAGTCGCTCGTTTTGCTGGGTGATGAAAAGGAGTTGTATCACCGCAGCCCCTCGGGCATTCTCCAGCGATGCATATCCATTGCCCAAGGACAAGAGCTGTTACAAGAAATACACTCGGGGGCTTGTGGTCACCATGCAGCACCTCGAGCCCTCGTGGGAAACGCTTTCCGACAAGGTTTCTACTGGCCAACCGCAGTGGCCGACGCCACTAGGATTGTACGCTCCTGCCGGGGGTGTCAATTCTACGCGCGACAGACGCACCTGCCCGCTCAGGCACTACAGACGATACCTATCACTTGGCCGTTTGCTGTGTGGGGTCTAGACCTCGTCGGTCCCTTGCAGAAGGCACCCGGGGGCTTCACGCACCTGCTGGTCGCCATCGACAAATTCTCCAAGTGGATTGAGTTCCGACCCTTAACCAGCATCAGGTCTGAGCAGGCGGTGGCGTTCTTCACCAATATCATCCATCGCTTTGGAGTCCCAAACTCCATCATCAACGACAATGGCACGCAGTTCACCGAGAAAAGTTCCTAGACTTTTGCGAGGGCCACCACATCCGTGTGGACTGGGCCGCCGTAGCCCACCCGATGACAAATGGGCAGGTGGAGCGCGCCAACGGTATGATTTTGCAGGGACTAAAACCGAGGATCTACAACGACCTCAACAAGTTTGGCAAGCGATGGATGAAGGAGCTACCCTCGGTGGTCTGGAGTCTGAGGACGACGCCGAGCCGGGCCACGGGCTTCACGCCGTTTTTCCTAGTCTATGGGGTCGAGGCTATCTTACCCACGGACTTGGAATACGGTTCCCCGAGGACAAAGGCGTACGACGACCGAGGCAACCAGACTAGCCAAGAAGATTCCTTGGCCAGCTGGAAGAGGCTCGGGACGTGGCCTTACTACACTCGATGCAGTATCAGCAGTCTCTACGACGCTACCACGCCCGAAGGGTTCGGCCCCGAGGCTTCCAAGTGGGAGACTTGGTGCTTCAGCTGTGATAAGACGCCCGAGGGCGCCACAAGCTTGCTCCTCCCTGGGAGGGGCCGTTCATCATCGCCAAAATTCTGAATCCCAGGACATACAAGCTGGCCAACGATCAAGGCGAGGTCTACAGCAACGCTTGGAACATCGAACAGCTACGTCGCTTCTACCCTTAAAATGTTTCAAGTCATTCATGTTCCTCGTTTTTACACGCTTAAATAAAGTCTAACCTTCAAGGAAGGGTCAGCCTTGCCTCGGCCAAGCTCGACCCTCCCTCGGGGGCTAGAAGGGGGAAACCCCTCTGCGTCAAAATTTTCTTCGGAAAAGTTTTCTACCAAGAAAAGTTTTCTACCGAAACAACTCCCGTACTTTCCGACTATGTCGATAGCAGGGCCCTAAAAAATGAGAGTACACGTAAGCGGCAAGGTCGACCGAGTCGAGGGACTCCTACGCCTCCGGGATACGGATACCTCACTCATCACCTTCCGCGAGAAGTAACTCTCGCTCGGATAAGCGATCCTGCTACCGAACAAGTCCTGACGCTCGAGTAGAAAACGACTTTCGTGCCTTCTTGACTATATCGATAACAGAATCCTACAAACAAGCGAGAGTGCACGTAAGCGGCAAGGCCAACCGAGTCGAGGGACTCCTGTGCCTCTGGGATACGGATACCTCACTCATCACCTTCCGCGAAAAGTAACTCTCGCTCAGATAAGCGATTCTGCTACCGACGAACAAGTCCTGGTACTCAAAACGAGAGGAAAGAAAACGCAGCTTTATAACACGACGATAAAATGTTTAGGCCTCGGCGGCCGCGAAAAACACACGTATACTTTGGGCAAACAGTTCCTGCTAGATCAGACATTGGCAGGGGGAGGAGCGACACCCTCGACATCGTCTCCACCCTCGGCAGGATCTGGCCCGGCCTCAGACGGCGACACGGGCGGAAGGATCTCCACCTCGAAGGAGGACACCAGCACCTCGCTTGGGCCCTCGGCGGCCGCCTCAAGCCTCTGGACCTTGGCTAAGGCAGCCTCATCTTCGTCGGGTAGGCAGTACCCCTCGCTGACCCGCTCCAGATCCACGTCATAGTGGGAAGCGAGCACGGCGAAGGCCCGCCTAACGCCGTGATGCAGCGCCCCGCGGAGTCTGCTGCGCACATGGCCACCCAAGGCCCGCAGGTGACTTTGGGGGGAGCTACTCGAGGGGATGTCGTTGAGGTCAAAGGCCCGGCAAAAGGCCGAGATAGCCTCGGACATTGCCACGCAGTCGGCTTCCTTCTGCTCAGCCACCTGGGCAAGCGCCTTGATGGACTCGTTGAGAGCCATCTCGAACTCTGCAGACAGCAGAACAAAATTCTTCAGACATGAGTTGAAGAATGAAGCTGAATTGAAGTCACAAAGCAGGCGAAATGTACCTTCGGCCCGGGCATGCTGCTTCGAGGCCACGGCTTGGGCGGATTCGGCAGACCCGATAGCCACGGCCAGGCCCTCCGCAAGGGTCCCGGCCCGAGCGGACGCCTCGACTAGCCGCTCCGAAGCCTCAGCCAGCTGACTCCTAAGGGCCTCAGCTCGGCCCAAAGCTTCGGTAGCTTGGCTCCAAAATTGGTCCCGCTCGTCGGCGACCTGGCCGAGCTCCAGCTGCCGCTGCTGCGCTTCCGTCCGTGCCAACGCCGCCTCTGCCCGCACCGCCGCCGCCTCCAACTTTAGCTCATCACAGAACAGCCGAAGGTACGTGCATTAGCCTCGACAAGCGCGGCCCTCTGGGACCGCAGTGAAGCCCAGACGCCGCTCTCACGGCGAATGAACAGCGACTTGGCGGTGCTTACATCTACGAGTTCCTGAGGAAGGAAAATAGGGTATTACAAAGAATGCCCCGGTCACGCATGGTATACGCCTAACATCCTTACCTAGAGGACCCTGGGAATGTCCCTGGAAAGGATCTCCATGGTCGACCGAAGCGACCCCATCGCCGCCTCGACATACTCACGGAGCTCATCCCGAGACTGCTCCTCACGCTCGTCATTAAGAAGGAGGAGGGGTTCCGAGGTGCCGCGGCTCTAGAATCGGAGCGCCTGCCCGCACCACTCATTGTGGTTGCGCCGCACAGGGATAAGGCTGCTACTCCCCGAAATGGGCCGCGGTTCTGCGCGCCCCTCCACCAGGGCGTCGGGTCCCCCTGCAGTCGACGTGTTGGGCACCATCGTCGTCGATGTACTGGGCCTCCCCTCGGCTGAGGTGGCGGGCCTCCGATCACTGACCTCGGCGACGGCGGCAGCCCCCTCCTCATGACCAAGAATGGGGAGGTCAAGGACGACCACGAGCGGCGGCGCCACAACCGTCCCGACGTCGGAAGCGACAGGCGGTTCCACGGGCGAATCAGCAATGGCCCCAGCGGGAGTCGATGCCGGCGCCGGTAACAAGTCAGGCAGGCTTGTGGCCGCGACCGCGTCAACGGCCTCCCCTGGAACGATGGCCGTCCCGGCAGAAGGGTCAGCCTGGGAGGCTTGCCCCATGGCAGCTCGTGCTGCCTGCCCCCCCCCCCCACTCAAGGGCGTCTTGTGCGGAAGCCAGCCAACCGGCATGGCGCACCGCGGCACCAGCTGCGGAGGCCAGCCCCGTCTTAAGGGCCTTCCGGGGGGCCAGATCAGCCGAGCCCTGCCTCCGCTTGCTGAAAAGAAAGAGGGAGAGAGCAAGATTAAGACACGCAGGGAAAATACCAAAACAGAGGTATTCTCAGATACCCACCCACTTCGGACCAAGGCCAGTCGTGCCTGCGGGGAGGCCCCTCGGGCCCCAGTCCCCATAGGCACTGCCGAAAGTTGCCCCGACGCTGGCTTCGGCGCCGCTTCCGCCTCGAACGCCCGAGGCACCGAAGGGGCGGCCTGCCCGGGTGTCGCCACGGCCAAGGGGCCGACCTCCTGTACAGCCAGCACGGGCACATGCTCATGGAGGACAGGCAGATCGGCCTGACCCCCCAGCGTCCCCCCAATTACCTCGGCCAAGGGGTAAAGTACCCCCTCGGTCCGCCTCCACTCCTCGGGCTGGGGCCACGATGTCCCGGCTCCGGGCACTGATGGTACCAGCCCACTTGGAGGCTGGCTCAGTGACCCCTGGCCCGGCCTCGGGTCCAGGCTGAGGCCAAGACGGGCCGCCATGTCGTCACTCTCGTCGTCATCATCGTCATCGTCGTCGGGCGTCTCTGGCGACGGCTGCCTCGGGAGCCCGTCCCTCTCCTGCCTCCAGCAACGCTTCTCCAAGGCGTCCCGAGCTCGCATCCGCTTGCGAGGCCGGGCCTTCTCCGCGTCTTTTTTCTCCTTCTTCTTCTCCGCGACGACCCTCCACGCGGCTCGGTCCACTGCGTCCTCCGGGACCGATGGCAGGGCGGGTTTATAAAACCTCAAGCCCTGGGGATGGACGAAAATCCCAACGGTGAAAATCAAAGGCAACTCAGCGCAAAACAGGAGAAGGATCGGACACTCACCAGGGACACGTACCCATGGTCGGGACGCATCGTGGGCTGGGTAAGGGCGTCGACATCCAGCCTCCCTACCGTACCCGCTACCCGCTTGCAGAGGTCGTCGTTGGGGAGGGGGGCCAAGGACATCTGCGAGCCCTCCAAATTAACCCCCGGCCTCATCTCCGAGAGCTGCAACCGCCGCTCTGCCAAGGGAAGCACCCTCCGGCGATGGATGGCGGCAACAATCCCCGCAGCGATAAGCCCCTCATCTCTTAACTTCTGTAAGGCATGCAGAAGGGGCTAGAGCTTCTCCTATTTCTCGCGCGTGGCCCCCCAGCGCCAGTTAGCGCCGGCGGTGGTCACCACTCGTTGAGAAAACGACGGAAGCCTCCCGTCGTCGTTCCGGAGATAAAACCACCGGCGCTGCCACCCCTTGTTCGAAGACACAAGGGTGGCGGGGATGTATAGCTGCACGCGCCCCGACCTCAGCTGGAGGGTGCAGCCTCTGGCCCGCACCGCCATACGGACCTTCTTCGCCTCCATCGTCGAGGCAAAGAGATCTGCGGAGAAGAGATGGGTCCACAGGTCCCAATGAACGTCAATCCCCAAATAACCCTCGCAAACCGCCGCGAAGATGGCCGCTTGCGTAATGGAGTTAGGGTTGAAGTTGTGCAGCTCCACCCTATAATAGTGCAGGAGCGCCCGCATGAAGCTGCTCGCTGGTGCTCCAAACCCCCGCTCATGGAAGGGGATAAAGCTGACCACATACCCCGGCGGTGGAGTCTGGACGGCCTCGCTCGGGCCATCCACTCCGGCTGCGGCCCATCGGAGAGGGGACAGAGCAAACCATCGGCAACAAGGGCCTCCAGATCCCCCACAATGACAGTGGAGGAAGGCCACGGGTCGTGCGGCGGGACGATGGTCACCTTGTCGGCCATCACCGAACGAAGGTGGTGGAGGCGGAGGGGATAAGGCGTGCGGTTTTCTTTTCCCTGGCTATTCTCTTAGGTTGCGGGAACCAAAGCAGAAGGCAGGCGTAGATGGCAGGGTAAGGAACCACCGCCAGCCCCTCTCCCGGGTATATAAAGACCTGGGCAAGAGCCGTTCAAGACTTCGCCTGAACCCACCGTGAAATTCAAACTCGAAGGTGAAACGCCCGTTCCTCGAACGGCCCACACACGCGCAACAGACACCTCGTGAATCGCCCATCCCATCGCATTAACTCCTTGCCAGTGCAAGCGACACCGTTGGCAGGCGAAGCAGGCAATGTTACACCTCTGTCATGATAACCGCGTCAAAAAGGTGCACCACGCTATTTAAATTCATATCCTTCTCTGTTTCCTCTCTCTCTCTCTCTCTTGCCACAGGGACCGAGAAAGGGGATATTTTGAAAGGGATCCTTCTCCACGAAGGGAACGGGCACCGAGCCCTCCTACTGATCAGGGGTTTGAAGGCTAGCCCCTCGGAAGGGTTCGACAGCCGCCCTAGAGTACCCGGGCTCCGCGCCCATTACTGATCAGGGGTTCGAAGGCTGGCCCCTCGGAAGGGTTCGACAGCCGCTCCAGAGCACTCGGGCTCCGAGCCCATTACTGATCAGGGGTTCGAAGGCTGGCCCCTCGAAAGGGTTCGACAGCCGCCCCAGAACACGTAGAGTGAGGGATTACCCTGGGTACGTCCGATACATGGCCGAGGCTCGGGCTACGCTCCTGAGGTACCCTAGGACATTTCTGAGACCAGCGGGAACGACTCGTAATGGAATCCCACCGGAGGGAGGCATCGAGCCCTCGGACCCTGTCGAAAAGGATCCGAGTCCAGCGAATCCACCTGCAGGTACTTTTGGAGCGCGCCTCTGGGCCACTAGCCGACCCCTAACGAACGGGGCATGGGCGTCCACTCGGATCACTCGTTAGCAACTCACTAGAAACACCATGATCGGTGCCCTCCGAGGGTAACGTGGCGCTTTCCCCCCCTTCCTCCTTGCGAAAAGGCGACGAAGGGGCGTATAATAAAAGTCAAGACAGTCCTTGATCGTCCTCTCGCTCCATGAAGAGGCTCGGGGGCTGCTCTCGCACCCGGCTACGGCCAAACTATTGACAGCGTCAACAAACCAGCTTCAAAACTTGAAACCTAATCGGGCACCCAGGCTACGGCCAGGCCGCATGAGGGAACAACAGGACCGGCCGAGGCATCACGAAAAGCATTAAGACCTTAGAGGAGTCAAACCACTCCTCCAAGGCCTCGGGGCTACACCCGGCGGGTGCGCTCGCGTGCACCCGTCGGAACAAAGTATAACCGAGAAAGGCCGGTCCCCTCACCAAAAATGCGGCAGAGCCTCGAAGTGAGTGCCTGCACTCCCTTCGAGGCTCAGGGGCTACTGTCGGGTACCGTAATTAGGGGTACCCCCAACACTCCTAATCATGGCTGATAAAACACCTTCAGAGCAAACTGTGAAGACTGACAGTTCGGGTCAAAGTCAAAGCTTCGACTACTAAGGGACGTGGTCTCGCCTCACCCGAGCCCGGCCTCGGGCGGAACAGTGGTCCCAGACGAATTCATGTCTCGCCCAAGGGTCTCCTCAGGAAGTGAGCGCACCCTCGGGTCAGCCGAAGGCAGGCCTTGTCGTACAAGCGACCTTGGCCAAATCGCCTTACCAGCCGACCGTATTGCATGCGCATTTAATGCTGGGATTGCCTGACGCCTTATCCTGACACACGCGCCTCAGTTGGCAAGGTTGAAGTGACCGCAGTCACTTCACCCTTTCACTGACCGATCTGACAGGAAAACAGCGCCTCCCGCCCCGCTCCGGCTGCTGTGCCAACCACCCAGGCGAAAACGGTCAAGTTCAGCCTCGGGTGCAACAGGAATCTCCGCCTCGCCCGACCCCAGGGCTCGGCCTCGACTTCGGCCTCGGGAAGAGTCACATCCTCGCCCGACCCTGGGTCTCGGCCCCAGCCTCGGCCTCGGAGGAGCCGCCGCCTCGCCCGACCTTAGGCTCGGATCAACCGCGCCACAAGGGATGCATCATTACCCTACTCCTAGCTAGCTCAGGCTACGAAGGAACAAGACCGGCGTCCCATCAAGCTTACCCCGGTAACAGGCAATGATGGTTCCCCGCATGCAACCATGACGTCGGTGGTTCTCAAGCCCCCTACGAAAGCAAGGAGACGTCAGCAGGATCTATGCAGCGCCAACAGCTATACTGCTACAGGGCTCAAGGCACTTCTTCGACGGCCACGATACTACCTCTACTGGGCTCGAGACGCCCCCCTGACGGCCACGTTATTATCTGTACAGGGCTCAGGGCACATCTCTGCCAGCCACGTTAGCTCCCAGCAACACCCCATTGTACAGCTAGGCATCTCCTTATGTCTATAAAAGGGGGTGTCCAGGGCCCCGCGAAGGGGACGGAAGAGGGGGGAAAAAGAACAAACGTATGAGCATACGAACACACGAACGCACGGCAGGAGAGACGAGTAGACGCACGACAAAGGGACGAGAGAAGGCGAGCGGGGGCCAGACCCTCTCTCTCTCTTGCTCTCTCCTACTCGCTCTCTCTCGCCCTCGCTCTCTCGCAATGCTTGTAACCCCTACTACGAGCACCCTGGTGCAGGATAATACAAGGCTCATTCCCCCACTTGTATTCCATCTCGCACCAACCCATCTGGGCAGGGGCACGCAGCGACAAATTTACTCGTTGATCCAGGGACCCCCCGGGTCTGAAACCCCGACACCAGTGCCATGAACAGAAGCATGTGACCTATTTCCCATTAGGACGGAAGAATCTTGGGCACCCTGATAAGAAGGGAACAAATTAATGTCAGAACACACATGAACATTAGCACCAGTATCAAGACTCCAACTAGGTGATTGAAATACTGAGAAGATAAAAGGCAAATTACCATACCCTTTGTATTCCTCATTGCTATCGATCACTGTGTTGACATTGCCCTTTTTGCCACGGCGATCCGCTCGATCAGGATAATCCTTGGCAAAATGACCTGTCTCGCCACATGCAAAACATGTCAGTTCAGCCTTGTTCTTCTTCTTCTTGAAGTTGGTAGTTTTGTTGGGCTTGTTAGATTTTGTCTTTCCTTTGCCCTTTTTGTGGTTCCTTTGAACCATGTTGGCGTTGGAGTGGCCCTCGCCTCCTTTAGATCATGTGTCCTTAGCTCGAGCTTTCTCCTCAACATCCAGAGACGCTATCAGATTTTCAACTGATATCTCATGTCTCTTATGTTTCAGAGATGTGGCGAAGTTCCTCCATGTAGAAGGCAACTTTGCAATAATGCATCCAGCCACAAATCGGTCAGGAATGACTATCTTAAGGTGGTCGAGCTCCTTGGCTATACACTGTATTTCATGATCTTGCTCTACAATAGAGCGATTATCAGCCATCTTATAATCATGAAAGCTCTCCATGATATATAGGTCACTGCCAGCATCTGATGCACCATACTTAGTAGTAAGTGCATCCCACAACTCTTTCCCGTCTGTGTGTTGTATATTCGCATCAACCAGACGGTCAACAAGGGCGCTAAGAACTACTTCCATAAAGATAGTATTGGCATTGTCGTACTCTTTCTCCTATTCATGAGTCAGTCTGCCCTCAGGTTTTCCTTTATTAACATGGAACACATTCATAGCAGTAAGCCAGAGCGTGGCCTTGACTTGCCACCTCTTGAAGTGCATACCACTGAATTTTTCTGGCTTTAGCGCATCGGCAAAAGCAACCATAGAAAAGCTAGGAAATTGTCTACAATAAGGTTTTTGGATTATTGAATTATTAGACATTTTCCAGATTAAATTCTGAATATAAATCCTGACCAAATCAGAAGAACTGAAGTATAAAGTCAAATCAGATGATGTGTACTGATCAGACATACTAATAGATGGCGCGAGCCGGAATCAGTAGGGTCGACGACGTCGAAGCAGCGGTGCCGATGACGTCTACGCATCAGGATTCGACCAGAAGATCTTGAGCAATCGCGTGAGGACGCTTCCCAAAAACCTTATTCGCCCTCTCCCGGTGCAGGATCTCGAAGGCGAAGGGTTCCGCAGAACTGCTCTCCCGATCGTAGATGCACATCGACGGTCGGGATGAAGATAACTACGAAGGCGGCACAGTTATGAACAGAGGCGAAAGTGAAAATTGGGATGATCTGGATGCTGGCTGCCAGGCGCCTTATATAGGGCCGAGTCCACGAACCGATCTGCTTGTGAAAAACTCGCGTTCAGTTTAGATTTTTATAGCGATCGGTTAGGATTCTAAACTTAATAGCCAAGCAACCAAAAAATAAAACGGCAAAAGGAAGCCGCGCCCCCACAAGGAGAGGGGCCGAATTTCGACGGACCATTCACGTGCCTGTCATGCGCCCGCGCCCTTCGCCAGGCCAGGCCAGCGCGCGCGTGTAGTTCTCTACACTCTCTCCTCTTATCCATGACTTTTGTGAGTGAGTGTGGCCTCTATATTTAAACTAGTTTCACTCCACTTGGACTAGCAATATGGTACTATTGGTACCACCATTCCCTAGCCATACACATATATGGGCTTTTGAGATTTTTCTGGGATTTAATTGAATTTCTCAATTGGGCCTAGCCCATAAATCCTAACAAATATGGATTTAAGAAGTTTTTTTAGAAAAACTCTTCTCCAACAGTTATATAAAGCAGGTGTTAGGGGCCATATATAGCCGAAGATTCTCAAAATATTGATTAATCATTTATTTCTAAGTTTGTTTTAGGTATAACAGGGTAGAGTGTTGAAGGACATCCACTACCGGAATCGCGTTCTTTGCCGAGTGTCTAAGACACTCGGCAAATATTTTATCGGCAAAGGGTTCTTTGTTGAGTAGCAAATTAAAAATCGACCCCCAAAAAAACAGCAAAACATTGTTTTAAATTATAGGAACAAGTCTCTAACCACTACCCATTACCATACCCACCGCCCTATCATTTTCACTATTATTTTTTTGAATCAGATTTACATGTTTTGTTAATGGTGAGATTCCAATTCGCAACCTCTCTCTCGCGCATACCATCCTCTACCACTACACTACTACATCAATTATGTTTATATTACGTTTTATTCCTCATGTACTATAACAAACCGAGAGTAATTTGATTATTTAAGACACTAAAGGAATTCATTTGAAAATGTGACCAACTATAAAGTTGCATAACTTTTCGAGATCTACAAGTTCTATTTTGATAGTTTCTACATCCGAGGCCGTTTACAAATTTGAATTTCAAATTTGAAAACTTCACACAATTTTATCAATGATAAGATGATTTCAACTAAAAAAATTGTCAACTACAAAGTTTCATTACATTTTAAGATCTACAACTTTTATTTTGGTGGTTTTTCCATCCGAGGTAGTTTGAAAAATTTAAATTTTAAAATTCAAATATAGTTTTGCATGACAAGATGATTTCAAACCAAAACATTGTCAACTACAAAGTTTCATAACTCTTCAATACCTACAAATTTTATGTTGGTGGTTTTTTCTTTCGAGGTCTTTTCAAAATTCAATTTTAAATTTTTTAAATTCAGACGTAGTTTTCGTTGATAAGATGACTTCAAATAAAAAGTTGCCAACTACAAAATTCTATAACTTCTCAAGATCTACAAAGTTTATTTTGGTTGTTTAGTCATTTGTTCATCTCACATGATGGTTCTAACAATATGCACAAATCTTACACATCTCTCTCGTAGTTTCATAAACTACGAGAGAGATATATATTTTATGAACAAATTTATTTTTATTTTGTCATATGAAGAAATGTTCAAAATATAAATTGTACATTATGATGAGTTATACAAAATTTGTAGTTGAAAACTTTTTCATTTGAATTAATTTACTACTTTAAAATGAGATTTTTAAATTGGATTTGCCTTGTGTTGAAGAAAGCACTCGACAAAGAAGCTCTTTGCCGAGTGTTATATTTTTGACACTCGGCAAAGAAGCTCTTTGCCGAGTGTCAAAAAAACACTCGGCAAAGAAACTCTTTGCCGAGTGTCTGACACTCGGCAAAGAGCTTCTTCGCCGAGTGTTTTCTTTTATCGAGGGTTTTTTGTGTGGCACTCGGCAAAGAGCTTCTTTGCTGAGTGCCTGAAAAAAACACTCGGCAAAATATTTAGCACTCGGCAAAGAGCCAAATTCCGTAGTGATCTTCGTATGACGATGATCTGCCTTAGTCATGGTTGCAAAGACGAAGCTACAAGCATCATATCAGCGACATACATATGTAATGAAGGAGCTAGCAAGAGAATGACAAAATCCTCAAGACTTGTTCGTCAAGACTACAAAAAGGAAAAGGCAACAGTGCCCTTGATCATCTTTATAGCTTATATATATAGGCTGAAGGTCATTAATGTATTTTTTATGAAGCTGTACCTTGCCACTATAAATAAAGAAACAATACCATGCATATAGGACACACCTTCTTTTGACCGTAGAGAACCGGTTTACTTTGCCTACGAAGTTGTTTTCTCTTACCATCGTGTTGTTGCTTGTAATAGCTGAAGGTACATTTGTACTTATTTGTCATATAATAGAAAATGGAGAAAAGTAATGTTCAGTCTAGACAAGTTGCTTGCTTCACTTTCATGTCTCATATATTTTGTGCGTAATAACTGTTATCCAACCTTTATACCTTCTCCCTTTTAATTAATCTCTTCAGATAAGAGTTAAATAAAGGGTGGAGGGTACATCAAAAGCAAGTGACCAATAGCAGGTCACTAAATTTACAAACTTCCTACAAAGTCTAATTTGATCCCTATATTTACAAACCTTGTTAGGACTCCTTAAATAAACAACATATTCCAACCACCAGTTTGCATTGTCCCACCGCCTCGTTGACTAGAAATCCAACTCCATTGCCCAATGATACCACAGTTAGACAACCTCTTGTGACGAGGTATCATCAGAGCACCTCATGTCACTACCAGAATCCGGCTTTTTGCCGAGTGCTCGGCGCTTTGCCGAGTGTTGCACTCAGCAAAGTCCTGCTCTCGGTAATGATCGTGTTTATTAAGAGCAGGACTCTCGACAAAGAAATACACTCGGCGAATGGCGGTGCTCGGCTAAGTGACCTACACATGAAATCATAAAGTTTTCATGTAGACCGGCTAGGTTTCTACACATACACGTCACAACTTTCTCGAAACATTCTCAAATTTTTATCGCAGCCTCTACATATGATATCATGACATGTGAACAAGTTTCATAATTTTCTGACTTTGTTTGTGTTTTATACAATTTTTAAACAACCGGATGACAAGTTCACGGTCATGTTTAGTGAGCATGGTGCTCGAAGATTCCGGTCTGTTCCTGAAATCGGTCGTACGTTGTGTTACCTACCATGGATATCATTTTTGCATCCATGGCTTTCCATGTTTCGATTGACTTGCAGTTCAAATCCGAATTTTCCGAGAAAATTCAATTAAAAGAACAAAATCTAATAGTTATAGCAAACAGTTTTATAATTGTGCTAAAATGGTACATGTAGGTCTACATAGTATAACAACATACCATAAAAAGTTTGGTAAGGAAAATAAAAAAATAAAAAAAAATACTTTGCCGAGTGTCCAAAAATGGCACTCGACAAAGAATTCTTTGTCGAGTGCCAGACGTGGGACACTCGACGAAGAATTCTTTGCCGAGTGTCAGAAGTGGGACACTCGGCGAAGTTTTTTAAAAACCCTAAATACAGTCTTTGTCGAGTGCTTGGCAGTGGACACTTGGCAAAGATGTCTTTGCCGAGTGTCAGATCCAGGACACTCGGCAAAGTCTATTTTTAAATTAAAAAAAATCTTTGCCGAGTGCCCGCGATCTAGCACTCGGCAAAGCCGATGAATATTACACCTGTTGTCTTCCTATTCGCTCAGTCTATCTCTCAAACGCCAACGCCGTCGTCGCCCCGCGCCCCGCCACCCCGCGGCGCCGCGCCATCTCCCCGCCAATCATGCCCTCGACCCTGCCAATCGCCGGCCATCCTCCCCGCCGTGCCATCTCTGCCAACCACCGCGGCTCCGACCATCTCCCCGTCAATCCCGCCCTCGACCTTACCAATCTCCGGCCATCCCCGCCATCTCCGCCATCCTCCCCGGCTAAGGTATACATTTCTAATATATGTGTATGGTTGGTCTATACGAAATTACATGCGATTGATTACTATTATTAAGTTTTCAAATAGTTCTATAAAATGATTAGGTTGTATGAAATGATTACATATAGTTATATGTAGTTGGTCTACATATGATTATATGAAATTGTTAGGTTTGATATTAAGTGATAGCACTCGGCACTCGACAATGATTCGATTAAAATATAAATGTAGTTTGTATGTGGCTATGTAGTGGATTGAATATATATAGATGTGATTGTCAACCATCGTGCCATTGAAATATACGTGGCTGTCAGTCATCGTGCTGCTACTTTTATTTGTAGGTTTTGGACACCTCCCCGTGCAGGGGAGGTGCTGCCGATTTTTTTTGTTGATAGGATTCTATTAATTTTTTAGAGGATGGAGGACCGTGAGAGGATGTACACGGGTCGTGTAGGAAGGAATGATGTCACCCCTGAATGGATTAGAAAGACGGGGCAATCGACTCGTCGTCCACTCCCACTCTGTCTCAAGTGCGAGCAAGGAGCACGAGCTCGAGTGCAGCCATACGACCTCGGTAGGACATCTCACATCATCGCATACAACAACTTGAGGATTGTGCTTCTGTAACTCGTCATTCCTTGAGTTATATACCTTCTCTTTGAGTTACTGTAACATTGGCTTGGAATATTACATACCCAACTAGAAACAGAGAGGAGGGAACGTCAGGAGATGGAGGCGAGGATGATGGTGGAGCGAGAGGCCCGCCTGGTAGATCAGCAGAGGATGGCAGAGATGTTCCAGTACATGCAGAGCCTTGGCGCCGCACAGGTTTTGGCTCCACCACCTCCATTGTTCCCTACAGTTGACCCTGTTCTGTTCCATACTCCTATGGGTATCAAAATTCTAGTTAGATGTTGGTAATGCATCTGGTGTAACACATGCAAACTGTTCTCTGTGCAGGCACAATCTGGGGCAGCATCCAACAACCCTCATGGATCGCCCAGCCCATCACCGCACCAGTCCAGCCGCCCACCTCGATGAGATATTATCTTTCTTAGTGTTGTTCATACTTTGTGGGATAACCCGGTCTGAACTTGTTAGATGTTGATAATGCTTTGTGAGATACTTGAGACTTATGTTCTTGAGTGTTGGATACTTATGTTTGTGTCCGAACATGTTGGTAATGCTGTGAGAACTTGTTTGATTTATGGTGTTTGTGAGATATGTGATGTATATGTGATATCTGTGTTGATTATGTGATATCTGTGATGTATATGTGATATCTTTTGTTTGTTGGGATGGAATAGCAAAAAAAATTAAAAAAGTGTATACTGGTCACTTTGCCAAGTGTCAGGGCCATAGCACTCGGTAGAGAAGGAATACCTTGTCACCGGTAAAGCTTCTTTGCCGAGTGCTGTGGCCCTGGCACTCGGCAAAGAAGCAAGCTTTGTCGAGTGCCTCCTAGAGCACTCGACAAAGAAACTGACAAAGGGCCCCACTGGTGGACCCTTTGCCGAGTGCAGGTTGGTGGACACTCGACAAAGGTAATTTCTTTGTCGAGTGTCACCTAGAACACTCGGCAAAGGCACCGTCTATGTTACCAGGCGTCGTGACGACAGCTTTTCTTTGTCGAGTACCGAGTGACACTTGGCAAAGTCTTTGTCGAGTGTCCGATAAAAAGTACTCAGCAAAGAAGCCGTTGCCGATGTACTGCTCGCCGAGCTCTCTTTATCGAGTGTCACACTCGGCAAAGTTTTTGCCGAGTGTTTATCGGGCTTTGCCGAGTGCTTCAGGCACTCGGCAAAGCGCCCGATTCCGGTAGTGTGTGCTACCTTCACACCTTGCATGGTGTGTGCCTGTCGTCGCGACTGCCTTGTCTTCCAATGATAGCTCTGACCTTCCAAGTCGTCACAGAAGGTTGTTGATACTGATTTCTGCCCCCAGCTCAATTAAAAGTATAAAGTTGGCCCGCTTATTTTTTATTGACGTGGACAACTTTAAAATTAACAACCAATAGATAGAGAACGGTGGCAGAACAAATATTTTTTTACTCCTTAAATTGTTTTAGCAACATCCTAACTCTATAATTTAGGGGGCTAAATTTACATAACTATTGGAGATACTCTAAATTTAACACACAATAACAGTTTAGGGCAAGTTTGGATCCCATATGCTAAACTTTAGCGGGTTACTAAAGTTTACCTCCTATTAGGTACTTCACTTCTAGCATATTTTAGCACTCCTGTTTAGATTTCTAAGTGCTAAAATTTAGCTAAAACTATAGTGCTAAACTTTAGTACCATAGGTCTAAAAATGGTCTTAGCTCCTCAAAATATGCTAAACTTTAGCACCCCTCCCCCACCACCGCACACACTGATTTTATCCATCTAACCACCATGGCAGGGAACCCATCAGTGGTATATGCATGTGAGGTATATGCTTCCATTTTAAACCGATCATTATATTCAGCTAATAAAGTGAGCCACACCACCACGCTAGCTAAGCGACAATCTTGTCCGGCCGCTCCCTCTTTCCTTCCGCTGATGTTAGTACGTGCACCAAAGTAAGCTACTACGAAACTGCCTTTTCTTTTGTTAATTAGCCGGTGTATGCATGCATGTATCATGCATGACCCTCGCGCGCCATCGATCGAGCTGGCCTTTTCCACCTATACAAATAATCAATAGATCATCCATCCTGTCACGATCTACAACTTGATCAATGAGGTGTGAAAAAGACACGTCGTTGCGTACAATAAAACTACGCCCGACCAACAGCTACCGTTTCTGTACCCCTTTTTTTATGATTAGGTAGCTACTAGGGCAGTTGGTGGTCAACTTAATCGGACAGTTGATTAATCAACGGATGTTGCGTTGCGCACGATGCAAACTTAATGATCAATTCAATCAACAGGGATATGGTCATGGGCTCATGGCACACATATAAGGTGTTGTTTGGTTCAGACGTTGTTAAGGAAATAATAATGGGATCTCTTACCAGCGATAATGGTTACTATTTATAATTGAATTGGATAGTAGAAACTAGAGTACTTATATCAATATAGTGCATCTTCTTTTTCGGAAGCCTACGTTGAAATAACCTCTAGGTTAGGCGTGCTTGGTATAGAGCAATCTTAAGATGGGTGATCGACCGGAAAGTCTTCTCGGTTATGCATTAGTGATGACAAAGTGTGCATAAAAGACTCGTGTTGATCTGTGAGGATGTTATATAATTCTAAAGGGCTGCCAGGAATAAGTACCGTCGACTCGAGAGTGGACGGGGTGTTACACTAGCCCGTCCTGCGCGTCCAAGTCTCTTTCGTAGGCCTTTTTTTTGTTAATTTGGTTTCTGTTGATAACAGTAGGCTAAAAGGTGATTTTATATAGGTTGTTGGATCATCTGTTGCGGGGGAGTAAATTAAAGGTTTGGAGGATCTTAGTCAGATCTAGGTGTCTTTTACCTTTCTCTTTAACCATAATCATCCCTAGTGTGATTGGATAGATATGGCAGTATATTAAACTGAATTAGTATCTTAGTACACTTTGTATAGAGGGTCTAAACCCAACATCAGTGTGGTAATTGGGTCCAACAGAGGACCATTTAATGGTGATGGAGCTCCCCTACCATTTTCAGATTCACGATGCTAAAGTTTAGACCCCTCACAGTAATGGGGAGCTCCAACATGCTGAAGTTTTAACAATGCTGGGCCAATTTGGATCTATGATACTAAAGTTTATCACTACACTTTAAGCTAAACTTTAGTACTTAGAGATTCAAACATGAGTGCTAAAAGTAATATGCTAAACTTTAGCACTCAATAACAGTTTAGCTTCTCAAGGTGTACTAAGCTTTAGCACCATACTAAAGTTTAGCAATAGGGATCCAAACAGGCTCTTAGAGTTTTAGTACCTGTTCAATCAAGAACCGATACTAAACATAAACATTTAGTACTGGTTCAACCCAATAACTGGTACTAAATTTCTAGGAACTTTTTATTCTATATATTTATAAATTGGTGTGTACTTGTGTAGACGTGTAGAATAATATATATATACCTTAAAATGAATATTAATAGTAATATACATAAATGTCTATGAAGTCCCCTAACTACTAAATATATCTTCATTTCTATATTGTCAATATGCATCGTCTTTGTCTTCGAATGGGACTAGAACATTTCATCCATCATAATAGAATTCTTCGTCTTTAGATACGATCCCATTATATTGGATCTTTTCCAAAGGTAGTACTTCTTCTTCCATCTTTATTAACTATGACTTGCCAAAGTATTAATAAAATTATTATTATATTTGTCGGGGACCATAATTAGGGGTACCCTCAAGACCCCTAAATCTCAGCTGGTAACCCCCATCAGCACAAAGCTGCAAAGGCATGATGGGTGCGATTAAGTCAAGGATCGGTCCATTCAAGGGACATGATCGTGCCTCGCCCGAGCCTAGCCTCGGGCAAGGGAAGCCGACCCCGGAGAACCTACGTCTCGCCCGAGGACCCCCCTCCAGCAACGGGCACGCTACCGGCTCACCCGAGGCCCAGTCTTCACCGAGAAGCAACCTTGGCCACATCGCCACGCCGACAGACCAAATCGCAGGGGCATTTAATTCAAAGGTGGCCTGACACCTTTATCCTGATGCACGCCCACCAGTCGACAGAGCCGAAGTGACCGCAGTCACTTCGTCGCTCTACTGACCGGTCTGACAAGAAGACAGCGCCGCCTGCGCCGCTCCGACTGCTGAGCCACCCGACAGAGTGAGGCTGACAGCAGCCAAGGCCGGCCTCGGGCGTCAAAGGAAACTCCGTCTCGCCCGACCCCAGGGCTCGGACTCGGGCTCAGCCCCGGAAGACGGCGAACTCCGCTCCGCCCGACCCCAGGGCTCGGACTCGGGCTCAGCCCCAGAAGACGGCGAACTCCGCTCCGCCCGACCCAAGACTCGGACTTGGGCTCAGCCCCGGAAGACGGCGAACTCCGCTCCGCTCGACCTAGGGCTCGGACATGGGCTCAACCCCGGAAGACGACGAACTCCGCCTCGCCCGACTCCAGGGCTCGGACTTGGGCTCAGCCCCAGGGGACGACGGACTCCGCTTCGCCCGACCCCAGGGCTCGGACTCTGCCCTGGCCTCAGCCGACGGTCTCCGCCTCACCCGACCCAGGGGCTCGGACTCGACCACGACCACGGAAGACAGACTCGACCTCGACCTCGGAGGAGCCTCCATATCGCCCAACCTAGGGCGCGGGCCGACCACGTCGACAGGAGGCGCCATCATTACCCTACCCCGGGCTGACTCAGGCTACGGGGAACAAGACTGGCGTCCCATCTGGCTCGCTCCGCCAGATAGGCAATGATGGCGCCCCGCACGCTCTGTGACGACGACGGCTCTCGACCCCCTTACGGAAGCAAGAGGACGTCAGCAAGGACTCGACAGCCCCGACAGCTGCCCTTCCGCCAGGCTCCAGCACTCCTCCGACGGCCACGACATCACACGAACCGGGTGTCAAAACCTCTCCGGCTGCCACGACGGCATGTACTTAGGGCGCTAACTCTCCTCCGCTAGACACGTAGTACTCTGCTACACCCCCCATTGTACACATGGATCCTCTCCTTATGCCTATAAAAGGGAGGACCAGGGCCCTCTTATAGAGGGTTGGCCCGCGCGGGGAAGGACGGGACGGCGCTCACGCAAGGCCGCTCGCTCCCACTCCCGCGTGGACGCTTGTATCCCCTACTGCAAGTGCACCCGACTCAGGCGCGGGGCTAACACGAAGGCCGCGGGATCCACTCTCTCACGCCTGCCTCCCTCCGGCTGCCTCCTTTTCCCCCCTTCGCGTTCCGCCTCGCGTCGACCCATCTGGGCTGGGGCACGCGGCGACAATTCACTCGTCGGGCTAGGGACCCCCCGGGTTTCGAAACACCGATAGTTGGCGCGCCAGGTAGGGGCCTGCTGCGTGTTGACGAACAGCTTCCCGTCAAGCTCCAGATGGGCAGTCTCCAGCAACCTTTCCAGCCCGGGACGGTGCTCCGTTTCGGGAATCTTGAGTTCATGTCCCTCGACGGCAGCTACGACATGATACTCCTTCCCCCGCCACGCGACAGCGACAATGGCGGTCGACAACCCGCTCGCCGGCGGGGAAATCGACGACGCCTTCCCCACGTGGTGGAAGGACGACATTCGAGCTTGTCCCGTCCCCTCCCCTGCCGACGGAGAGGGAGGCGGGGCAACCAAGGCCAAGCGGGAAGCGGCACCTCGTTGGCTGTCGAGCGAGTCGACGGCGCCGGCGCCCCAACGGAGGGCGCGTCGGGCATCGATCTCGCGTCTGAGACGAAGACGAGCGCCGCCTCCCCGCAACACGCCAATCTCAAGCAAACGCACGACGCCAGCACGCTCGCGAAGGACTTGCTGGGCGTCACCCTCGTACCTGAGACAACGGTGCAGTCAGTCCCGGACGCGACCTCGTCACCGACCGTCGACCGAAAGGTACCGACCGATTCCCATCTCGTGTCTTTTGGATTCGGCCTCGACCCACCAAATGACTCCACTTCGGTGAGCACTCTCATAGAGGCGAGTCCAAACCCTCTGGGGTATCGTGTGCGGTCACCCTGGGACCGACTGACGGCCAACTCGACCTATGAGCCCTCGGGGTCCGAGGAAGATGGCGAACCCGACCTCTGTTGGGATTTCTCCGGACTTGGTAACCCCAGTGTCGTGCGGGACTTCATGACCGCATGTGACTACTGCCTTTCCGACTGTTCCGACGGCAGCCGCGGCCTCGACAACGAGGACCGCGGCCCAAGTCATGAATGTTTCCACGTCGATCTAGGGGGTCCCGGCGAAGGCAACCATCTTGGTATGCCGGAAAATGGTGATCCTCCTAGGCCCGTGCCTCGCGTTGACATCCTTCGAGAGCTAGCTGTGGTCCCTGTCCCGGTGGGGGGTCCTGACCCACAGCTCGAGCAAATCCACGAGAGACAGGCCAGGCTCGACGAGGGAGCAGGAACGCTTGTGCCGATCCGCCGGGACATCGGGCAGGAATGGGCGATCCAACCCCGGCCGGAGAAGCGTGTCATCTCCCCCAGGACATCTAGCACCGCATCGCCGACGACGTTAGAGTGAGGCCGCCGCCGGATTCCAGCGGAGTCGGCCAGAACCTGGCTGCAACGGCAATACTCCAACGCGCGATGCCGGAGCCATCAACCACCGAGGGGTGGCGTATCCAGGGAGAGCTCAAGAATCTCCAGGAGGACGCCGCGGTCCGACGGGCCGAAAGCTCTGCCTCTCGAAGGCAGGGGTTCCCCTCGGAACATCGCGCCGTGACTCCCCGACTCATACGGGAAGCCTCGGTCCACTCCGGGTGCACGCGCAACACAGCGCCTGCGGCCCCGGGTCGCCTCGGCAACGAGCGCCATCATCACAGCTGTCGGCCTCACCTCGACGACAGGGCGCGCCGAGGCTACCACCCCAGGCGTGGGGGACGCTATGATAGCGGGGAGGATCGGAGTCCTTCGCCCGAACCACCCGGTCCGCAGGCTTTCAGTCGCGCCATACGACGGGCACCGTTCCCGACCCGGTTCCGAACCCCGACTACTATCACAAAGTACTCGAGGGAGACGAGACCAGAACTATGGCTCGCGGACTATCGGCTGGCCTGCCAACTAGGTGGAACGGACGATGACAACCTCATCATCCGCAACCTCGCCCTGTTCCTCTCCGACACCGCTCGAGCCTGGCTGGAGCACCTGCCCCCAGGGCAGATCTCCAACTGGGACGACCTGGTCCAAGCCTTCGCTGGCAATTTCCAGGGCACGTACGTGCGCCCTGAAAACTCCTGGGATCTCCGAAGCTGCCGCCAGCAGCCGGGAGAGTCTCTCCAGGACTACATCCGGCGATTCTCGAAGCAGCGCACAGAGCTGCCCAACGTCACCGATTCAGATGTCATCGGCGCGTTCCTCGCTGGCACCACCTGCCGCGACCTGGTGAGCAAGCTGGGTCGCAAGACCCCCACCAGGGCGAGCGAGCTGATGGACATCGCCACCAAGTTCGCCTCTGGCCAAGAGGCGGTTGAGGCCATTTTCCGGAAGGACAAGCAGCCCCAGGGCCACCCACCGGAAGATGCTCCCGAGGCGTCAACTCAGCGCGGCGCCAAGAAGAAGGGCAAGAAGAAGTCGCAAGCGAAACGTGACGCCGCCGACGCGGACCTTGTCGCCGCCGCCGAGTACAAGAACCCTCGGAAGCCTCCCGGAGGTGCCTACCTCTTCGACAAGATGCTCAAGGAGCCGTGCCCCTATCATCAGGGGCCCGTCAAGCACACCCTCGAGGAGTGTGCCATGCTTCGACGACACTTCCACAAGGCCAGGCCACCCGCGGAGGGTGGCAAGGCCCTTGACGACGCAAAGGAGGAAGATCACAAGGCAGGAGGGTTCCCCGAGGTCCGCGACTGCTTCATGATCTACGGCGGGCAAGTGGTGAACGCCTCGACTCGGCACCGCAAGCAAGAGCGTCGGGAGGTCTGCTCGGTAAAGGTGGCGGCGCCAGTCTACCTAGACTGGTCCGACAGGCCCATCACCTTCGACCAGGCCGACCATCCAGACTACGTGTCGAGCCTGGGGAGATACCCACTCGTTGTCGACCCCATCATCGGCAACATCAGGCTCACCAAGGTCCTCATGGACGGAGGCAGCGGCCTCAACATCATCTACGCCGAGACCCTCGGGCTCCTGCGGATCGATCTGTCCTCGGTCCGGACAGGCGCTGCGCCTTTCCACGGGATTGTCCCCGGGAAGTGCGTTCAACCCCTCGGACAACTCGATCTACCCGTCTGCTTCAGGACGCCCTCCAACTTTCGAAAGGAGACCCTCACGTTCGAAGTGGTCGGGTTTCGAGGAACCTACCATGCAGTGCTGGGGAGGCCATGCTACGCCAAGTTCATGGCCGTCCCCAACTACACCTCCCTCAAGCTCAAGATGTCGGGCCCCAACGGGGTCATCACCGTCGGGCCCACGTACCGACACGCATACGAATGCGATGTGGAGTGCGTGGAGTACGCCGAGGCCCTCGCCGAATCCGAGGCCCTCATCGCTGACCTGGAGAGCCTCTCTAGGGAGGCGCCCGACGTGAAGCGCCACGCCGGCAACTTCGAACCAGCGGAGACGGTCAAGTCCGTCCCCCTTGACCCCTGCAACGACGCCTCCAAGCAGATCCGGATTGGTTCCGAGCTCGACCCCAAATAGGAAGCAGTGCTCGTCGACTTTCTCCGCGCAAACGCCGATGTTTTCGCGTGGAGTCCCTTGGACATGCCCGGCATACCGAGGGAAGTCGCTGAGCACTCTCTGGATATTCGAGCTGGGGCCCGACCCGTGAAGCAACCTCTGCGCCGATTCGACGAAGAAAAGCGCAGAGCCATAGGCGAGGAGATCCACAAGCTACTGGCGGCAGGGTTCATCAAAGTGTTATTCCATCCCGAATGGCTTGCCAACCCTGTGCTTGTGAGAAAGAAAGGGGGGAAATGGCGGATGTGTGTAGACTACACTGGTCTAAACAAAGCATGTCCGAAGGTTCCCTACCCTCTGCCTCGCATCGATCAGATCGTGGATTCCACTGCTGGGTGCGAAACCCTGTCTTTCCTCGATGCCTACTCAGGGTATCACTAGATCAGGATGAAAGAGTCCGACCAGCTCGCGACTTCATTCATCACACCCTTCGGCATGTACTGCTATGTTACAATGCCGTTTGGTTTGAGGAATGCGGGGGCAACGTACCAGCAATGCATGAACCATGTGTTTGGCGAACACATCGGCCGAACGGTCGAGGCCTACGTTGATGACATCGTAGTCAAGACGAGGAAGGCCTCCGACCTCCTTTCCGACCTTGAAGCGACATTCTGATGTCTCAAGGCGAAAAGCGTGAAGCTTAATCCCGAAAAGTGTGTCTTCGGGGTCCCCCGAGGCATGCTCTTGGGGTTCATCGTCTCCGAGCGGGGCATCGAAGCCAACCCGGAGAAGATTGCAGTCATCACCAGCATGGGTCCAATCAAGGACCTGAAAGGCGTACAGAGGGTCATGGGATGTCTCGCAGCTCTGAGCCGCTTCATCTCCCGCCTCGGCGAAAGAGGTCTGCCTCTGTACCACCTCTTAAGGAAAGCTGAGTGCTTCGCTTGGACTCCCGAGGCCGAGGAAGCCCTCGGGAACCTGAAGGAGCTCCTCACGAACGCGCCCATCTTGGTGCCCCCCGCTGCCGGAGAAGCCCTCTTGATCTACGTCGCCGCAACCACCCAGGCGGTTAGCGCCGCGATCGTGGTTGAGAGACGAGAAGAAGGGCATGCATTACCCGTCTAGAGGCCAGTCTACTTCATCAGTGAGGTACTGTCCGAGACCAAGATCCGCTACCCGCAAATCCAGAAGCTACTGTATGCAGTGATCCTGACACGGCGGAAGTTGCGGCACTACTTCGAGTCTCATCCGGTGACTATGGTGTCATCCTTCCCCCTGGGAGAGATCATCCAGTCCCGAGAGGCCTCGGGTAGAATTGCAAAGTGGACGGTGGAGATCATGGGTGAGACGATCTCGTTCGCCCCTCGGAAGGCCATCAAGTCCCAGGTCTTGGCGGACTTCGTGGCTGAATGGGCCGACACCTAGCTCCCGACGGCTCCGATCCAACCAAAGCTCTGGACCATGTTTTTCGACGGGTCGCTGATGAAGACGGGGGCCGGCGCAGGCCTCCTCTTCGTCTTGCCCCTCGGAAAGCACATACGCTACGTGCTGCGCCTCCACTTCCCGGCGTCCAACAATGTGGCAGAGTACGAGGCTCTGGTAAATGGTTTGCGAATCGCCATCGAGCTAGGGGTCCGACACCTCGACGCTCGCGGTGACTCGCAGCTCGTTATCGACCAAGTCATGAAGAACTCCCACTGCCGCGACCTGAAGATGGAAGCCTACTGCGATGAGGTTCGGCGCCTGGAAGACAAGTTCTACGGGCTCGAGCTCAACCACATCGCCCGACGCTACAACGAGACTGCGGACGAGCTGGCTAAAATAGCCTCGAGACGAACAACAGTTCCCCCAGATGTATTCTCCCGAGACCTGCATCAACCCTCTGTCAAGACCGAGGACACACCCGAGCCCGAGGCACCTTCGGCTCCGCCCGAGGCACCCTCGGCTCAGTCTGAGGTACCCTCGGCCCAGTCCGAGGTGCCCTCGACATAGCCTGAGGTACCCTTGGCTCAGCCCGAGGTACCCTCGGCCCCCGAGGGTGAGGCACTGCGCGTCGAGGGGGAACCGAGCGAGGTCACGCCTAATCAAAGCTGGCAGACCCCGTACCTGCAATATCTCCACTGAGGGGAGCTGCCCCTCGACCAAGCCGAAGCTCGGTTGTTGGCGCGGCGTGCCAAGTCTTTCATCCTTCTAGGAGATGGGAAGGAGCTCTATCACCGCAGCCCCTCAGGCATCCTCCAGCGATGCATTTCCATCGCCGAAGGCCAGGAGCTCTTGCAAGAGATACACTCGGGGGCTTGCGGCCATCACGCAGCACCTCGAACCCTCGTTGGAATCGCCTTCCGACAAGGATTCTACTGGCCGGCGGCGGTGGCCGACGCTACTAGAATTGTCCGCACCTGCGAAGGGTGTCAGTTCTACGCGAGGCAGACCCACCTGCCCGCTCAGGCTCTGCATACCATACCCATCACCTGGCCGTTTGCTGTGTGGGGTCTGGACCTCGTTGGCCCCTTGCAGAAGGCACCCGGGGGCTACACGCACCTGTTGGTCGCCATCGACAAGTTCTCCAAGTAGATCGAGGTCCGACCCCTAAACAGCATCAGGTCCGAACAGGCGGTGGCGTTCTTCACCAACATCATCCATCGCTTTGGGGTCCCGAACTCCATCATCACCGACAACGGCACCCAGTTCACCGGCAGAAAGTTCCTGGACTTCTGCGAGGCTCACCACATCCGGGTGGACTGGGCTACCGTGGCTCACCCCATGACGAATGGGCAAGTGGAGCGGGCTAACGGCATGATCCTGCAAGGGCTCAAGCCTCGGATCTACAACGACCTCAACAAGTTCGGCAAACGGTGGATGAAGGAACTCCCCTCGGTGGTCTGGAGTCTGAGAACAACACCGAGCCGAGCCACGGGCTTCACACCATTCTTCCTAGTCTATGGGGCCGAGGCCATCTTGCCCACAGACTTAGAATACGGTTCCCCGAGGGCGAGGGCCTACACCGACCAAAGCAACCGAGCCAACCGAGAAGACTCACTGGACCAGCTGGAGGAGGCTCAGGACATGGCCTTACTACACTCGGCGCGGTACCAGCAGTCCCTGCGACGCTACCACGCTCGAGGGGTTAGGTCCCGAGACCTCCAGGTGGGCGACCTGGTGCTTCGGCTGCGACAAGACGCCCGAGGGCGGCACAAACTCACGCCTCCCTGGGAAGGGCCGTTCGTCATCACCAAGGTCCTGAAGCCCGGAACGTACAAGCTGGCCAACAGCCAAGGCGAGGTCTACAGCAACGCTTGGAACATCCAACAGCTACGTCGCTTCTACCCTTAAGATGCTTTCAAGTTGCTCGTATACCTCGTTCACACACCAAGTCTGGTCGTCAAGGAAGGGTCAGCCTTGCCTCGGCAAAGCCCGACCCTCCCTCGGGGGCTAGAAGGGGGCAACCCCCTCTGCGTCAAAATTTTCCTCGAAAAAAGAAAAAAATCTTTTCTGCCAGAATGCTTTTCGTGCTCTTCGACTACTTCAAAAGTGCATCCTGAAAACGACGGAGTATACGTAAGCAGCCAAGGCTGACCGAGCCGAGGGACTCCTACGCCTCCAGGATACGGATACCTCACTCATCACCTTCTGCGATAAGTAACTCGCGCTCGGATAAGTGACTCCACGGACCGAACAAGTCTTCATGCTCGAGAGTTCCTCTGCCGAAATGATTTTTCGAGCCTTCTCGACTGCGTCGATAACAGAACCCTATGGACGAGTAAGAGCGCGCGTAAGCGGCAAGGCCGACCGAGCCGAGGGATTCCTACGCCTCCGGGATACGGATACCTCACTCATCGCCTTCCGTGAAAAGCAACTCTCGCCCGCACAAACAATTCTGTTACCGACATATGAGTCCGGATACTCGAAACAAGAGGAAAAGAAATGCAGCTTTACAACACGACGACGGCGTGTTTAGGCCTCGACGGCCGCAGAAAACATACACGCACTACAAGACAACCTCATCATGCAGGCTCGGATGTCGACAGCCAAAGGGGGCACCAGCACCCTCGACATCAACTACACCTTCGGCGGGGTCTGACCTAGCCTCGGACGGCGACGCGGTCGGAGGGCCCCCGTTCTGAAGGACGACATCAGCACCACACCCGGGCCATCGCCGCCAGGGTCTTCTTCGAGAATCCGGCCCGAGCAGGCGGCTCGGCTGGCCACCCCGAGGCCTCGGCCAGCTGACCCCCAAAGACATCAGCTCGGCTTGTGGCCTCGGCAGCTCAACTCCGGCGTCGGTCCCGCCAGTGGACGACCTGGCCAGGCTCTGGCCAACTACATCTCCTTTTCGAAGCCAACTCTGCCTCCGTCCGTGCTGACACCGCTACCTCCGGCTTCGGCTCATCGAAGGGCGGCCGAGGGGTTCCTTTAACTAAGCAAGAGGGGCCTCGGACAGCAAGGCCGACCGAGCCGAGGGACTCCTACTCCTCCGGGATACGGATACCTCACTCGTCACCTTTGCACGAGGAAACTCACGCTCGGTGAAGCGGTTCAGACAATCGACAAGGCGAGTCTCAGCGCTCGAGATGAAGAAAAAACACGGCTCCGTGCCAAAAATATACACATGTTCAGGCCTCGACAGCCACAATGAACAAAAACACTGGCATTCAAGGTGCCAATACGAACGGAACTCTGGTTCCGTCCCCATGGCAACAGCGATGGCCTCAGGGCGGAAGCCGCTGCAACCTTGCCCTCGCCCACGCCGACGCTCCAGGGGCGAGGACAAGTACAAAGAGCCGGAGGCCCGGAGCACGGATGGCGGCAGTGATCCCGTTGGCAACGGGGACTTCTCGGGCCGCATCCACCTCGGCACCTTCGAGTGGAGCATCAGCCCATCGGCATATCCCCACTCGGATCCTCCCGGACGAGCGGAGCACCGACCTCCGCGCGGAGGCCCCGTACCGTTGCAAAGGAAGGACAGCCCCAGAACACGAACGCCGCTCTAGCGGCGCGCGATGTCTTGGGCGGTCCACCCGTGCGCACGGCGCGACAACCGCCCTCACGGCGGGAGGGGGCACCGGGAGCCGAGCCGGCGAGCCCAACGTGCTGGGGCTGGCGACACCCACCGTCGACCGGCCCCGCGTTGTTGAAATCCGCCCCGCTCGCAGGGCCAGTGAGCGCCCTCTCCCTTGGATGCTGAAGGGGAGGCTGACCCATGAACCCACGCGAAGGTAGAGCTCTGGCTCATCCCGGCCTCCGCCCCAGCAAGGATGATAAACATCCTTGGGGCTGGGGGTGGGACCAAGATCACAGCCCGACTCGCTTCTCCTCGACGTCAAGCTGGAGGTCACCGTCTTGGGTGACCGCCGGTGAGGGGATGCAGCCGGGCTGCACGATGAAAATCCTTGAAGCCGAACGATGGCTGAAAGGTACCAACTTCCGCGAAGTTGCGTTCCTCCGACGACAAGACAGAAGGATTCCGGGTGTCCCCCGCCTGGGGGCTCGGAAGGTGGGAAGACACGATGCATGAGGGGAGCGCGAAGACATGGTTGCCCTCCAAGGGGGTCGCCCCCTTTTAAAGACGACTCTCCCCACTTGCGCCCTCAACCATTGCGGGTCGAGTCTTCTCCAACACGCTCCAAGATTCTCCCCCCACGGCGCGGGGGCTGGGTCCCACACGTCATGCAAGCCGGTCCAGGGGAGAAGAAGCCAACCCGCCACGCGCGCGGTGCATGCAACCACCCGGCGGTTACAAGCACTCCTCCACTTTCGCCCAGACCAGCGGGTGAAAGGGCGGACAGCCATGCAGGCGGCATGCAACCGTGCCAAGTGGGCGCGACCCTTCGACTCCAACAAGCCCAGCATGGAGGTCCAGGCCCACGCGTCATGCAACCGGCGCGCCGGTTGCTACGTGTGAGCAACTGCACCGCCACTCACGCCACTACCGCGCCTCCTCGACTGTGGAGTCAATACCGCGACTCGAGGCGACCCTGCAGAGCCAGCCAAGCGCGACGGTCAAATGCGGACAAAAATGGGCCGGCAGTAATGGCGGTGACAGGCGGGCAGGAGCAGCGGTCACGTCGTCAGCCAAGCTTACGTCCCCTCCAGGGGCAGCGAGGGAGCCCTCTCCCACGACGTGAAGACGGTGCGCCCGTGATCCGTTCCTCGAATGGCTCGCACACGCGCAGCGACCGCCTCGCGAACCGCTCGCCTCGTCGCCTTAACTCCGCGGCGGGACAGGCGGCGCCTCAGGCGGGAGAAGCAAGCGACGCTTCGCCTTCGCCATAATGACCGCGTCGAAAAAGGTACGCCGCGTCATTCGACTTCGCGTCTTTTTCCTTTTCCTCTTTCTCTCTCTTACAACAGGGACTGGGAAAGGGGGATACCCCAAAAAGGACCCTTCTCCATGAAGGAAACAGGCTCCGAGCCTCCCTACTGATCAGAGGTTCGAAGGCCGGCCCCTCGGAGGGGTTCCACGGCCACCTCAGATCGATTGGGTTCTGCGCCCACTACTGGTCAGAGGTTCAATGGCCGGTCCCTCAAAGGGTTCAACGGCCGCCTCAGGCCACTCGGGCTCCACGCCCACTACTGATCAGGGGTTCGTAGGCTGGCCCTCGAAGGGTTCACAGTCGCCTCAGACGCAGAGCGAGGGATGACCCTGGGTACGTTCGATACATAACCAAGGCTCAGGCTACGCTCCCGAGGTACCCTAGGACATTTCCGAGACCAGCGGGAACGATCTTGTAACGGAATCCCATCAGAGGGAGGCATCGAGCCCTCGGACCCCGTCGACAGGGGATCGGGTCCGGCAGATCACCCGCAGGTACTTTTGGGCGCGCCTCTGGGCCTCTAGCCGACCCCTAACAAATGGGGCACGGACGTCCGCTCGGATTACTCGCCAGCAGCTCACCGGAAACACCATGTTCGGCGCCCTCCGAGGGCAACGTGGCGCTTTCCCCCCTCCTCCTTGCGGAAAGGCGACGCAGGGGCATATGTAAAAAAGACGAGTCTGTCCTTGACCGTCCTCTCGCCCTGTGCAGAGGCTCGGGGGCTGCTCTCGCAAACCCGGCTCCGGCCAAACCGTTGACAGCGTCAACATACCAGCCCGAGAACTTGGGACCCGACCGTGCACTCGGGCTGCAGCCAGCTCGCATGAGGGAACAACTAGACCAGCCGAAGTGTTGCGAAGCGCACTAAGACCTCGAAGGAGTAAAACTACTCCTCCGAGGCCTCGGGGGCTACACCCGGCGGGTGCGCTCGCTCGCACCCACCGGAAAAGAATGCAACCGAAAAAGGCTGGTCCCCTTGCAAAAAAGTGCGGCAAAAGCCTCCAAGCGAGTATTAGTACTCCCTTGGAGGCTCGGGGGCTACTGTCGGGGACCATAATTAGGGGTACCCTCAAGACTCCTAAATCTCAGCTGGTAACCCCCATTAGCACAAAGCTGCAAAGGCCTGATGGGTGCGATTAAGTCAAGGATCGGTCCATTCAAGGGACATGATCGTGCCTCGCCTGAGCCTAGCCTCGGGCAAGGGAAGCCGACCCCGGAGAACCTACGTCTCGCCCGAGGACCCCCCCTCCAGCAACGGGCACGCTACCGGCTCACCCGAGGCCCAGTCTTCACCGAGAAGCAACCTTGGCCACATCGCCACGCCGACCGACCAAATCGCAGGGGCATTTAATGCAAAGGTGGCCTAACACCTTTATCCTAACGCACGCCCACCAGTCGACAGAGCCGAAGTGACCGCAGTCACTTCGTCGCTCTACTGACCGGTCTGACAAGAAGACAGCGTCGCCTGCGCCGCTCCGACTGCTGAGCCACCCGACAGAGTGAGGCTGACAGCAGCCAAGGCCGGCCTCGGGCGTCATAGGAAACTCCGCCTCACCTGACCCCAGGGCTCGGACTCGGGCTCAGCCCCGGAAGACGGCGAAATCCGCTCCGCCCGACCCCAGGGCTCGGACTCGGGCTCAGCCCCGGAAGACGGCGAACTCCGCTCCGCCCGACCCCAGGGCTCGAACTCGGGCTCAGCCCCCGAAAACGGCGAACTCCGCTCCACCCGACCCAGGGCTCGGACTCGGGCTCAGCCCCGGAAGACGGCGAACTCCGCTCCGCCCGACCCAGGGCTCGGACATGGGCTCAACCCTGGAAGACGACGAACTCCGCCTCGCCCGACCCCAGGGCTCGGACTTGGACTCAGCCCTAGGGGACGATGGACTCCGCTTCGCCCGACCCCAGGGCTCAGACTCAGCCCTGGCCTCAGCCGACGGTCTCCGCCTCACCCGACCCAGGGGCTCGGACTCGACCACGGCCACGGAAGACAGACTCGACCTCGACCTCGGAGGAGCCTCCACATCGCCCAACCTAGGGCGCGGTCCGACCACGTCGACAGGAGGCGCCATCATTACCCTACCCCGGGCTGACTCAGGCTACGGGGAACAAGACCGGCGTCCCATCTGGCTCGCTCCGCCAGATAGGCAATGATGGCGCCCCGCACGCTCTGTGACGACGGCGGCTCTCGGCCCCCTTACGGAAGCAAGAGGACGTCAGCAAGGACTCGACAGCCCCGACAGCTGCCCTTCCGCCAGGCTCCAGCACTCCTCCGACGGCCACGACATCACACGAACCGGGTGCCAAAACCTCTCCGGCTGCCACGACGGCATGTACTTAGGGCGCTAGCTCTCCTCCGCTAGACATGTAGTACTCTGCTACACCCCCCATTGTACACCTGGATCCTCTCCTTACGCCTATAAAAGGGAGGACCAGGGCCCTCTTACAGAGGGTTGGCCCGCGCGGGGAAGGACGGGACGGCGCTCGCGCAAGGCCGCTCGCTCCCACTCCCGCGTGGACGCTTGTATCCCCCTACTGCAAGCACACCCGACTCAGGCGCGGGGCTAACACGAAGGCCGCGGGATCCACTCTCTCACGCCTGCCTCCCTCCGGCTGCCTCCTTTTCCCCCCTTCGCGTTCCGCCTCGCGTCGACCCATCTGGGCTGGGTCACGCGGCGACAATTCACTCATCGGGCTAGGGACCCCCGAGTTTCGAAACACCGACAATATTAAGTTAAAGTTGAGACACCTTATTATTATGAAATCAATATTAATACTATAGACGTACATCTATATCTTTTGTTGTTGACTTGTTACCTATAAAGGTGTGAACAGATTCATAAATGTAATTTCCATAGAGGTTGTTCCCCTTTGCTTGTGTCAAACACAAAAAAAACTACACATTATTATTGGTAAATAAATTGCAAGTTGGGCAACTTTCATATGTACATGAAAGTTGGGCAACCTTCATATGTACATGAAAGTTGGGCCTAAGCTTAAGAGTTTTATTCAGATCAGACTAATTTTGTGTAGCTACATCTATGCCCTGCATAACAAAAATGATAAGTTCCTTAGTGTATGTATGATTCGATCACTTAGAGGTTTAGAGAGTTAAGTTTGAATGTTAAGTGTTACTCATTAAGAAGGTCCACTATGTCTTGTAATTCTTTGATTGACTTTCTCATATAGTCAAGAATATGTGCAATGCCTTGATCCATCGATATCATCAGAAGTATCTAATAAAAATCTTAGAAAGGCTATAAACAAGGAGAGAAAACTAGACTATACATTTAGTTAGAAAAGGTACGACTACGAAAAACTAGTCTACACTAACTTAAAATTATAAACAAGAAGTATGTGTTACATATAATATTGATTCTGTAAAAACTTGACCAATATATTTAGAACTTCCACATGGAAATTCTGAATTATCTTTTGGTTAATAATCACTAGATCAATGAAGCGAATATTGAAATTTCCTTCTTTACGACATCTCTGGATCTCTATTCTTCACAAAATAAAGTAGGTGTAAGGGAACACCAAGTAGCATTGAATATAATAATATTCAGTAATATACAAGAGAGATGGTAAACACTTATAGAACCTGTCAGCCAAGGAGAGAGATCGAGCATATTCCACTGGTATATGTCAAATATATCTTTGAAATCTAGCAAGACCATGTTGTAATAGTGTCAATCTTGTATAAGCACACCAAAATAGGCCCTACGTGTGGCTGACTCTTTCATGTACAACTCATGGAATCTGTATATTTGAGCTGACAATTCTTTAACTTCTTCCTAACTGACTAGAAGCTTAATATGCTAGTATGATCATGAGAGCTCTTGTGATGGCACAATTTTTTTGGAGCTTTTTATGTGTTTTACTCTACATGTGCACATAGTCAGAGATATATTGTTTTTCCTTTATTGCACATCTTAACAAAGAAGACTTGTGGATATATCAAGTGGTGCTTCCTTCTCTGGTATAGTATTTTTGAAGTGTTCCTTCATTTCTATACTACTCTATTAAGAATCTAACATGGGCGCTCCTGACGATACTGAAAGGATCACGATGCCCAAGAGGGGGGTGAATTGGGCTTTTCTAAAAAACAACACTAATTAAAACCTAAGCAAGAGATAAGCAAGAGCCCAACTTCACCCCAACAACTAGCACTAAGAATATAATACTAGAAATGCAACAAAGCTAAGATAATACTTCAAATACTTGCTAAACAAATACACAATGTAAAGTGCTTGAATTAAGTGCGGAATGTAAAGCAAAGTTTAGAAGACTCCTCCAATTTTTCCCGAGGTATCAAAGAGTCGGCACTCTCCACTAGTCCTTGTTGGAGCACCCGCGCAAGGGTATCGCTCCCCCTTGGTCCTCGCAAGAACCAAGTGCTCACTACGAGATGATCCTTTGCCACTCCGGCGCGGTGGATCCCTCGAGACCGCTTACAAACTTGAGTCGGGTCACCAACAAGATCTTCACGGTGATCACCGAGCTCCCAACGCCACCAAGCCGTCTAGGTGATGCCGATCACCAAGAGTAACAAGCCGTAGACTTTCGCTTGACCAAGAGAAGCCTAATGCAAGTGGTGTGTGCTCTAGGTGGCTCTCACTAGCGCTAATGAGGAACAAACGTGGATTATGATTCTCTAATCTCCTCACTAGGCTTTTGGTGCTTGCAAAGCTCTAGCAATGTGCTGGAATAAATGTGGAGTGCAAGTCATTGAATATGGTGGGTGGAGGGGGTATAAATAGCCCTCACCCACCAACTAGCCGTTACAGGCATTTCACTGCGCGATGGCGCACCGGACAGTCCGGTGCGCCACCGGTGCGCCAACGGTGCGCCACCGGTGCGCCAACGGTCGTTTCCAACGGCTAGTTCTGACAGGTAGCCGTTGGACTCATGGCGCACCGGACAGTGAACAGTCCACTGTCCGGTGCACACCGGACAGTCCGGTGCGGTGTCCGGTATGCCACTAAAATTCAACTCTGAAAGCTGCGCTCTCGGGTTTCTGCGGAGGGGGAAGCCTCAGCCGCGGACCAGCCTGGCCCCACCTGGCAGAGGGTGCACCGGACAGTCCGGTGCACACCGGACAGTCCGGTGCCCCAACGCCAGAAACACTAACTCTTGTTTTTCAGCTGATTTTCAAATCGGTTTTCGTTCTAACTTGAGTGTGAGTTCTAGAGTGACACCTAGCACTATGTATGAGTGTGATTGTGCACCAACACTACACTAGAACTCTCTTGGTCAAACTACTCATCGACAACCCCTCTTTATAGTACGGCTAAAAGAGAATAAAAGACCTAACTAAAATGCGAGTGTCCACATCTCCTTGACACTCGGACTCCGTAGACCTTCACCTTTTGTTTCGTCGTTTTAGCCGTCGCTTCGAGTTCTTATCTCCGGGATTGTTTTCACCGTTGTAGTACTTCTACCTGTCATGCGACCTAACTTACCATTTGTCTCTGCAAAACACACGTTAGTCACATATAATATTACGTTGTCATTAATCACTAAAACCAACCAGGGGCCTAGATGCTTTCAATCTCCCCCTTTTTGGTGATTGATGACAACCCTACAAGTTTTGTGAGAGTAGTTTGTTTTGAAGTTTCTGTCAATAGAAAGAATGGTTAGTTATACTCAGTAATCTTTGACAGAAAGAACGTGTACCATAAAAATAAGAGTGAGCGCATACACATCATAAGATTCTTGTTCATATAAAAGTGAAGTTAAATCAATGAAACAAGAACTAGAAGACTGGTGATAAAATATAAGGTGAAAACATAATACACACAGTCAATCAAGCAACGAGAGTATATGACGAGTTTGTGAGCCAAAAACATCAAGCTAGTACAGAGAGTAGCAAGCACATATATTACATCAACATGACTCTCTACTAACTCTCTAACTCCCCCTAACTCTCACAACTCATATCTCTCCCCCTTTGGCGTCAAACACCAAAAGGGTCCTGAACCTAAACATCTGAAGCAGGAGGAGGCGGCGGGGGCGCATCCGGTCGCGGTCGAGGCAGCAGAGCGAACGCTGGCGGAGGGTCAGAGTCAGTCTCGGATCCAGGATCTGTGGTAGAAGCTGGAGCTGGTACTGACTCGGACTGAGGCCGCGCTGCAGGAGCTACCGGAACAGAAGCGGAGACAGATACTGCCACAGCGGTAGTGGTAACAGCAAATGCTGGTGGCACTGGCGGCTGCGGGCAGACAGAGCTGAGAGCCAGAGAGGTGAACGCCAAAGTGACCGGCCGGAGCGGAGAGGTACCAACAGGGGGTCCTGACAAAATCGATGGCACCACAGGAGCGTGAAGTGGAGGAGGTGGAGCAGACAGAACTGGAGGAACTGAGACACCAGACTGCTGTAGCATGAGAGCCATGAATGCCCTACTCTCAGCCCGATCCTGAAGAAGCTGCTGCTGAAACGCATCCTGCCTGTCCTGCATGTTCTGAAACATCGAGAGCATCCTCTCGGATAACTGGGCCTGCTCGGCTGCCAAGTGAGCCTGCTCGGCTGCCAGGTGAGCCTGCCCGGCTGCTAGGTGAGCCTGCTGCTGAGTGAGAGTCTGGAGAATCGAAGCAAGAGCAGGGTCCATAGCCTGAGGAGTAGCAGGAGCAGCACTAGAACTCCCAGCCTCATGATCATGTGAGCGTGGAGGCATAGGAGGCGGAGGCGGAGGAGGAACCCCAAAATCATCATCATCATCATCATCAACATCAGCTGCTGTACCCTGAGTGTCAAACTGTCGAAGAGCTGCATCCTCGTCCTGAGAGTCAAAAACAGTAGCAGAAGCTGGCACAGGAATCTCAGGCGCAGGACGGTAGGATCCAAAAACGAGGCGTGAGGCCTCAAGGGTGCTCTGAAATCGAGGGGGCTGAATCAGCTGTGCAAAGATGTGGCATAAGTAGTGAGCATAGGGCAACTGCCGACGAGCACGAATCCCATCCAAAACGGTGTCCTCGATCTCACAAATCAGGAAGTCCACAACGTCAAACTCAGAGTGGGAGACCAGGGCACCAAGGAGCCAAAGCTGAATATGAGTGGTAGCCTCCCTGTATCCCATCCTCGGCAGAAGAGTCCGTCTGATAAGCTCATATAAGTACTTTGCTGCGGTAGTAAAGTCTGCCGGTGAACGTCGCGACCCATCTGTGAAGGGCGGGCGGAACAGAGCCGCGATGTGAGCTGTACCCGGAGCCACACCACCATGAGGGCGACGAGGAGGGTCAGAAGTGCCGTAGCAAAGGCTGTGAAGACGAGTCGTTGACTCGGGAAATCCAAAAAGCTGGCGGATCTGACTGGCAGTAATAGTGACATCCTCGTGCTCAAAGCGAAACCTCATCCAGTGATGATCCGGGTCAATCCAAACAGAGGCGTAGAAGACTCGTACCCACTCCTCAACATACCTGCCGCTGGTAGTCAAAAGGGTCTGAAGGCCAGGCAGATAGGTGAGGTGCGCCTCAGAGTCAGCACCGGCTGCAAGCAGAAAGGCTGGAAGATCCAAAAGCCGGTGCACTCGCAGAGCTATCTGAGCAGACATCTGAGCTCTGAAAAACGACTCCTGAGTACGTGTGCTGAAAAGGTCACCTGCTGCAGGGTCTCTCTGAGCTGGTAGCCAAGACTCCACGGGTACGTATCTGAACCTACGTACCCGTGCCGCTGTAGCACGCTGAAGGTCAAACAGTCGAGGATCCGCAGCAAGTGGTTGTACCTCAGTCTCATCGCGCTCCCGGAATCGAGGTGGAGGGACAGGAGGAGCTGAAGCGGGAGCGGGAGGAGGAGGAGCAGTGGAGGCTGGCGTGGTGGAGGTAGTGTGTATGGCTGTGGTGGTGGATGGCGCAACAGGAGTGACGGGAGCAGGCAGAGTGGGTGGCGGAGTGGAAGCAGAGGTGGTGTGAGTGGAGGAGCGCCGGGAGGCGAGACGACGAACACGATATGCGATCTGATCTGACGGAGTCTGCGGCTGATCTCCAAGCTCGGCCTGCGCAGCGGCTGCTGCAGCTGCTGCCGCTGCACGGGCTGCTCTGTCCGTACGCCGCTTCTTGCGGCCTTCCTGCTGCTCCAAATAAACAGTCTTGCCCTTGACCTGCCTGAAGGGGCGACGAGGATCCTCATCATCGCCTCCCCCTGGCGCCGACACATTCTTCGTGCGCTGCATCCTGAACTAATGTCTGCAAATGAGATAGAGAGACTAAGCACAGAGCAAAAATCACCGATAGATTGAGCAAAGAATGAGATGACTACCTGGAAAGCTCACACGAGAGGTGACGATCCAGGCAGGACGGGAGACGGCACACGGTCAAACAAGGTCACTGAAATGACAGAAGAGGTGAGCACGTATTAGTCACATAGTCATAAGCATATGAAATGTGAATAAATACATACACAGAGAAATATGGCATAGAAAACACGAGACGAGACGATCAATAGGTCAAACGGCGTGAAAACGACGTTTGAAGGATAAATAGTGTCATAGGATGTTTGAAATTCGAATTGAGGCACAAAACGATATGGAATGGAGCCGATACTTCACGAATAGGTTTATATAGGTGAATATGAGTGAAGTGTGTGCTTGGTTTGAATTTAGGCGAAGAAAAAGGGATTACGACACTCGGCTCGGAAACGATCGCTCGAAATGGGGAATTGAGTGAAATTTAAGCCTGGGATCTCGGATTGGCGTGAAATTTGGCAAGTATGTTACTGGGAGTGTTGTGAAGGTGCCTGAAAAATTTGGGTTCAATTGGAGCATTTTTGGCTGGTTTGGGCATTTCACCGAGCACGTGACGTGCGGAGATCTAGGGTTTCGGTGAAACGGCTATTTGAGGTGGGAAAACCCTCCCGAAGGAGCTAATAACCTGCAGGAGTGTTCAAGGCACACAAAAGAACACATTCCACCAATTGGAGTCACTGGGATTCACAGGAATTGGAGAATTTCACAAAAGGTGGAAAAGGGTGCTTTACTGTGGCAGAGAACTGAGAAGGAGAGAAGACAGGGGAGGAAGCGAGGCTGCTCACCGAGAAGCACTGGTCGGGGTCACCGGAGCTCGGCCGGAGACAGGGCACGCCGGTGAGGGAGATCGCCGGCGACGGAGAGGAGTCGCCAGAGACAGAGAGAAAAGGGCGCTGGCAGGGAGAAAGAATGAGCCTCTGGCTCGGTCTCGGGCTGGAGGCCTTTTTTTAAAACGCGATATGGGCGCACCGGACAGTCTACAGTGCCTGTCCGGTGCACACCGGACAGCGCACAGGAAAAAAGATTTTTAGCGCGCGGCTGCCGGTGCACCGGACATTGCACAGTTCAGTGTCCGGTGCACACCGGACTGTCCGGTGAGCCCAGACAGAGGAGAGTTTTGAAAATTTTGAATTTCTATCTAACTCCCAACCAAACCAAATCCCAACTTATAATCACACAAAATAACACTTGTTGGGACAGGTATTGGCACCCTCATATACTTTTCAAAATATTTCGCCATAGGCTAGATAATTTTTAGAGAAAATAGGCAAATGGTGAAATTTGCATTTTGGTTTACACTAAGGGGTTTTTATAAGTGATTTGAGTTTTGAATACTCCCCCTAAGTGCAGTACCTCATGCATATTTCAAGAACCAATAATTGCATAAAAAGTAAGAATTTAAGTGCTAAAAGCTTAAAAACTAAGACTTGTCAAGTTTGACCCGAGTTAAGCTTTTTCACTCGCTTTGTTGGCGGTTATCTTAACTAGGTTAGACAAGCCCTAGATGCAATACAAGGAATTTAAACATGCAATGCAGGCTTGACAACACCATTTGATATTTTACATAAAATTTCTGAGATCAAGAATATTTAGTTCATTCCTCAACATGCAAAAGCGGGTCTTATCAAGTGGCTTAGTGAAAATATCCGCTAATTGATCTTCCGACCTCACTCCTTCTAAAATGATATCTCCTTTAGCAACATGATCTCTAAGGAAGTGATGACGGATATCAATATGCTTGGTGCGAGAGTGTTGAACAGGATTATTAGCAATTTTAACAGCACTCTCATTGTCACACAACAAAGGTACCTTTTCTAGAACTACGCCATAGTCTAGAAGGGTTTGTTTCATATATAAAATCTGTGTGCAACAAGCACCCGCGGCAATGTATTCCGCTTCGGCAGTTGACAAGGCAACACTGTTTTGCTTTTTGGATGTCCATGAAACTAGTGATCTACCAAGCAGATGGCATCCCCCAGAAGTACTTTTCCTATCAATTTTGCAACCGGCATAATCCGAATCAGAATAGCCAATTAAATCAAAAGTAGCTCCTTTGGGATACCACAGACCAACGCTTGTGGTGTGCCTGAGATACCTAAGAATTCTCTTAACAGCGTGAAGATGAGCTTTCTTAGGATTAGATTGAAATCTAGCACACATGCAGACACTAAACATAATATCGGGCCTAGATGCGGTAAGGTATAATAAACTACCAATCATAGAACGGTAGAGAGTTTGATTAATCGGGTTACCTCCCTCATCTAAGTCGAGATGTCCATTTGTAGGCATGGGGGTCTTGATTGGTTTGCACTTCTCCATGTTGAACCTTTTCAACAAGTCTTTGGTATACTTCTCTTGTGAGAGAAAGTTACCATCTTTCATTTGCTTGACTTGAAAGCCGAGGAAGTACGTTAGCTCACCAATCATTGACATCTCAAACTCCTTCGACATCAACTCACCAAATTCCTTGCAATGATAGTCATTTGTCGAGCCAAAGATTATATCATCAACATATACTTGACAAATGAAAATATCACCGTTATGTTTCTTTGTGAAGAGAGTTGTGTCGACGGTCCCGATCTTGAAGCCCTTTTCGATGAGGAAGTCACGAAGGCGCTCATACCAAGCCCTTGGAGCCTGCTTTAGCCCATATAGCGCCTTGGACAACCTATAAGCATGGTTAGGATATCTAGGGTCTTCAAATCCAGGCGGTTGCTCAACATATACAAGTTCATTTATGAAGCCATTTAAAAATGCACTTTTTACATCCATTTGATAAAGTTTTATATCATAGCATGATGCATATGCAAGTAGGATACGGATGGCTTCCAGTCGAGCAACCGGTGCAAAGGTCTCTCCAAAATCTAAGCCTTCAACTTGAGAGAATCCCTTCGCGACAAGTCTTGCCTTGTTTCTTACAATTACACCTTGATCATCTTGTTTGTTTCTGAACACCCACTTTGTTCCAATGATTCTTGCATCTTGTGGAGGCTTCTCCAGGGTCCAAACTTCGTTACGGGTGAAGTTGTTAAGTTCTTCATGCATGGCATTCACCCAGTCCAGATCCTGTAGCGCCTCATCTATACAAGTAGGCTCAACACAAGAAACAAAAGAGTGATGTTCAATAAAAGAAGCATGTCTATGTGATCGAGTAATAACCCCTTGTGAAGGACTCCCGATGATTTGGTTTTGAGGATGAGCTTGAAGTAGTGATGAGTTTCTCCTGTCAACCACTTGGGAAGAAGATCCTGGAGCATCAACATCTTCGGCTTGTACCCTTGCTTGTTCATGAGAGACAAATGTATCTTCATTTGCATGCCTCTCATCTTTTTCATCATCTTGTGGCACATTTGATGAAGAAGGTCTGTCAATGATTTGCACTTCTTCTTCATCTTCTTTTGGTTTGATAGCTCCAATAGGCATGTTCTTCATTGCTTCCCTTAGTGGCTCATCACCTACATCATCAAGATTTTCAAGTGCTCCTTGGGAGCCATTAGTCTCATCAAATTCCACATCATATGTTTCTTCTACCATACCAGTGGCATGGTTGAATACTCGATATGCTTTGGACTTTAATGAATAACCCAAAAGAAAACCAATATCACAACGTCTTTGAAACTTCCCTAGGTGATGACGTTTCTTGTAGATGTAGCATTTGCACCCAAACACCCGGAAGAAGGAGACGTCTGGCTTTTTCCCATTTTTAGCAGTTCATAAGGAGTCTTCTCAAGTAGCCGGTGAGGAAATAGCCTGTTTGATGCATAACAAGCAGTGTTGACAGCTTCGGCCCAAAACCTCTCCGGTGTGTTATACTCATCAATCATTGTTCTTGCAAGAGTGATCAAGGTCCTGTTTTTCCTTTCAACAACTCCATTTTGTTGAGGTGTGTATGTGGCAGATACTTCATGCTTGATCCCAATTTCATCACAGTACTCATGAATGTTGGTGTTGTCAAATTCTTTTCCATTGTCACTTCTAATTTTCTTAATCTTGCAATCAAATTCATTTTGTGCTTTCTTGGCAAACTTCTTAAATATAGATGCAACTTCAGATTTGTCATGGAGAAAGAACACCCAAGTGTATCTTGAGAAGTCATCAACAATCACTAGACAGTAGAGGTTGCCACCGGCACTGACATAATTTGTAGGTCCAAACAAATCCATATGAAGTAGTTCCAGTGGCCTTGATGTTGACATGAAAGCTTTAGTGGGATGTGTATTAGCAACTTGCTTTCCAGCTTGACATGCACTGCATGGCTTGTCTTTTTCAAACACCACATCCTTTAATCCTCTAACCATATCTTTCTTTAATACCTTCTTGAGTGTGCTCATCCCAACATGTGCAAGCCTCCTATGCCAAAGCCATCCAAGAGAAGCTTTGGTGAAGAGGCAAGTTCTTAAGTCTGCATCTTCTGAAGTGAAATCCACTAAGTAGAGGTTGTTGTATCTAAATCCCTTGAATACCACTGATTCATCATCCATCTTTGTTACAATAACCTCTGTTGGAGTGAATAAGCATTGAAGTCCAAGATCACAGAGTTGACCCACTGATAATAAATTGAAGCTCAAAGGTGCAACTAAGAGAACATTTGATATTGATAAATCATTTGAGATTGCCACCTTGCCAAGTCCTTGCACTTTTCCTTTTGAATTGTCTCCAAATGTGATTTTATCTTGTCCATCAACATTTTCATCTAGTGAGGTGAACATCCGTGGGTTGCCTGTCATATGTTGTGTGCATCCACTGTCAATAACCCAATGGCTCCCACCGGTCTTGTAGTTCACCTACATTCATAGACAATTCAAGCTTGAGTTTTGAGGGCCCTATATTGCATAGGACCAGTGACTCTCTCAATTAAGGACTTTGCCACCCAGATTTGTCTAGGTCTATTCTTGTTTGGTGGACCTAGGAATGTAACCTTAACTTTTCCATTTGCAACCTTTCTTAGAACATAGTGAGCATTGAAAGCAAATGGTCTTGAGTGCTTAGGCAAGGGAGTTGGTGGTTTGGCTTTGCAGTTGTGGGCAAAGTGACCTTCATTTCCACACTCAAAGCATTTGATAGGCTTGTGAGTCTGCTTTGGCTTGTATTGAGTGATAGCTTTCTTTTGCACAAAAGCATTGTATCCAATACCACTTTTGTTATTTTTCATAACAGTGTTCATAAGCAGCTCATTTTGGAGGTATTGACCCTTGTTGAACTTTTGCACACTTGTTGCAAGATGTTCATTTTCACTTTTTAGTTTCTTGACCTCATTCTTAAGCCTTTGATTATCCACTACCAACTCATTGTTGAAATCATTGTTCTCAATAGCAACTTTTCCTCTAGTAGTTGCATCAGTCAAGTAATTCTTCAATTTTTGGTTGTCTAAAGTCAGGACTTCAACTTTTTCAGTCAATTCAGCATGTAGACTAGTTTGCTCTTCTTGAATCAAATCATCACATGAGGTTGCTACATCAAGCTTAACAACAGGGTTAATAGCCTCATGTGTTTTGCAAGATAAAAGTTCATTTTCAACAAGAAGATTGTCATGATCAAATTTAATTTGAGTATAGTCTTCCTCGATCTTTACTAGTCTATTTTGCAACTCCCTATTAGCTTTATTTAATTTGTCATATTTTTCCTTAGCATCTTTTAGGGAGTTTGTGAGCTCATTTACAGTTGATGACATAGTTTTATTTTCTTCTTTTATTTCATCACTAGCCTTTATAACTATGTCATACTTGGCATTTAAAGATTCATTTTCATTTTTCAGCCTATCACATTTAGCTTTTGACTTTCTAATGATTTGAGTATATTCTTTAAGTAAGTCAGCTAACTCATCATATGAAGGTGAAGCAAATTCCTCATCACTATCACTATCACTATCATCAGCAATATCATTTTGTACCTTCCGTTCACCCCTAGCCATGAGGCATAGGTGAGAAGTGGATGATGGCGATGGTGGTGGTGAAGAGAAGTCCCCGGCGATGGCGGCAATTTTTTCATCATTCTCTTCTTCACTTGAAGAAGACCCACTTGATGATTCGATGTCGGTGAGCCAGTCGCCAACAATATATGCCTTTCCATTCTTCTTCTTATGGAACCTCTTTTGCTTCCCATCCTTTCTCTTGAAAAATTTCTTTTCCTTCTTTTCATCATCGCTGTCATCTTCTTTCTTGCCCTTGAACTTGTTCTTCTTGGGCTTGTTGCATTGATGAGCAAGATGACCAAGCTCACCACAGTTGTAGCAGTCCATCTCAGAAATGGGCTTTCTTTTGTTGGAAAAGAACTTCTTCTTCCTTGAATCAAATTTGATGCCTTCTCTATTTAGCTTTTTCAACATCTTGGTGGTCTTCCTTACCATCAAGGCAATGTTTGCATCAAGGTCATCATCACTTGAGGATTCTTCCTCAACTTGTATTTTTGCTTTTCCTTTTCTTTCATGATTTGCTTTGAGAGCCAAATCCTTTTTTTTGGAAGATGATTCTTCTTTGTCGTTGATGTGCATGTACATTTCATGGGCATTGATCTTTCCCAAAATTTGTGTAGGTGTGGTAACTGAAAGATCCATTTGATGTAGCACAGTGACAATGTGTCCATATTTGTCTATTGGGAGGACACTGAGAATCTTCCTCACAACATCCGATTGTGAGATTTGAGTAAGCCCCAATCCATTAACTTCCTCTACAAGAATATTAAGTCGTGAGTACATAGCATTTGCATTTTCATTAGTAAGCATTTCAAAAGAATTTAACTTTCGCATGGCTATGTGATATCTTTCCTCACGTTCACTTCTAGTTCCTTCGTGTAGAGCACAAATGTCCATCCACAAATCATGAGCATTTTTATGATTTCTTACTCTATTGAACACATCTTTGCAAAGGCCTCTAAAAAGGGTGTTTTTGGCCTTAGCATTCCATTTCTCATAATTGAACTCATCACCTACAAGATTTGTGGGATCTCTAGGTTCGGGGAACCCTTGTGTGGCGGCTTTATAGACACCAATGTCTATAGCCTCTAAGTATGCTTCCATACGAATTTTCCAATAAGGAAAATCGTCACCATCAAAAACGGGAGGAGGTCCATCCCCACCGGACATCGTAACTCTAGCGGTTAAGCTAATCTATGAGCAACAAGGCTCCGATACCAATTGAAAGGATCACGATGCCCAAGAGGGGGGTGAATTGGGCTTTTCTAAAAAACAACACTAATTAAAACCTAAGCAAGAGATAAGCAAGAGCCCAACTTCACCCCAACAACTAGCACTAAGAATATAATACTAGAAATGCAACAAAGCTAAGATAATACTTCAAATACTTGCTAAACAAATACACAATGTAAAGTGCTTGAATTAAGTGCAGAATGTAAAGCAAAGTTTAGAAGACTCCTCCAATTTTTCCCGAGGTATCGAAGAGTCGGCACTCTCCACTAGTCCTCGTTGGAGCACCCGCGCAAGGGTATCGCTCCCCCTTGGTCCTCGCAAGAACCAAGTGCTCACTACGAGATGATCCTTTGCCACTCCGGCGCGGTGGATCCCTCGAGACCGCTTACAAACTTGAGTCGGGTCACCAATAAGATCTTCACGGTGATCACCGAGCTCCCAACGCCACCAAGCCGTCTAGGTGATGCCGATCACCAAGAATAACAAGCCGTAGACTTTCGCTTGACCAAGAGAAGCCTAATGCAAGTGGTGTGTGCTCTAGGTGGCTCTCACTAGCGCTAATGAGGAACAAACGTGGATTATGATTCTCTAATCTCCTCACTAGGCTTTTGGTGCTTGCAAAGCTCTAGCAATGTGCTGGAATAAATGTGGAGTGCAAGTCATTGAATATGGTGGGTGGAGGGGGTATAAATAGCCCTCACCCACCAACTAGCCGTTACAGGCATTTCACTGCGCGATGGCGCACCGGACAGTCCGGTGCGCCACCGGTGCGCCAACGGTGCGCCACCGGTGCGCCAACGGTCGTTTCCAACGGCTAGTTCTGACAGGTAGCCGTTGGACTCATGGCGCACCGGACAGTGAACAGTCCACTGTCCGGTGCACACCGGACAGTCCGGTGCGGTGTCCGGTATGCCACTAAAATTCAACTCTGAAAGTTGCGCTCTCGGGTTTCTGCGGAGGGGGAAGCCTCAGCCGCGGACCAGCCTGGCCCCACCTGGCAGAGGGTGCACCGGACAGTCCGGTGCACACCGGACAGTCCGGTGCCCCAACGCCAGAAACACTAACTCTTGTTTTTCAGCTGATTTTCAAATCGGTTTTCGTTCTAACTTGAGTGTGAGTTCTAGAGTGACACCTAGCACTGTGTATGAGTGTGATTGTGCACCAACACTACACTAGAACTCTCTTGGTCAAACTACTCATCGACAACCCCTCTTTATAGTACGGCTAAAAGAGAATAAAAGACCTAACTAAAATGCGAGTGTCCACATCTCCTTGACACTCGGACTCCGTAGACCTTCACCTTTTGTTTCGTCGTTTTAGCCGTCGCTTCGAGTTCTTATCTCCGGGATTGTTTTCACCGTTGTAGTACTTCTACCTGTCATGCGACCTAACTTACCATTTGTCTCTGCAAAACACACGTTAGTCACATATAATATTACGTTGTCATTAATCACTAAAACCAACCAGGGGCCTAGATGCTTTCAATCTCCCCCTTTTTGGTGATTGATGACAACCCTACAAGTTTTGTGAGAGTAGTTTGTTTTGAAGTTTCTGTCAATAGAAAGAATGGTTAGTTATACTCAGTAATCTTTGACAGAAAGAACGTGTACCATAAAATAAGAGTGAGCGCATACACATCATAAGATTCTTGTTCATATAAAAGTGAAGTTAAATCAATGAAACAAGAACTAGAAGACTGGTGATAAAATATAAGGTGAAAACATAATACACACAGTCAATCAAGCAACGAGAGTATATGACGAGTTTGTGAGCCAAAAACATCAAGCTAGTACAGAGAGTAGCAAGCACATATATTACATCAACATGACTCTCTACTAACTCTCTAACTCCCCCTAACTCTCACAACTCATATCTCTCCCCCTTTGGCGTCAAACACCAAAAGGGTCCTGAACCTAAACATCTGAAGCAGGAGGAGGCGGCGGGGGCGCATCCGGTCGCGGTCGAGGCAGCAGAGCGAACGCTGGCGGAGGGTCAGAGTCAGTCTCGGATCCAGGATCTGTGGTAGAAGCTGGAGCTGGTACTGACTCGGACTGAGGCCGCGCTGCAGGAGCTACCGGAACAGAAGCGGAGACAGATACTGCCACAGCGGTAGTGGTAACAGCAAATGCTGGTGGCACTGGCGGCTGCGGGCAGACAGAGCTGAGAGCCGGAGAGGTGAACGCCAAAGTGACCGGCCGGAGCGGAGAGGTACCAACAGGGGGTCCTGACAAAATCGATGGCACCACAGGAGCGTGAAGTGGAGGAGGTGGAGCAGACAGAACCGGAGGAACTGAGACACCAGACTGCTGTAGCATGAGAGCCATGAATGCCCTACTCTCAGCCCGATCCTGAAGAAGCTGCTGCTGAAACGCATCCTGCCTGTCCTGCATGTTCTGAAACATCGAGAGCATCCTCTCGGATAACCGGGCCTGCTCGGCTGCCAAGTGAGCCTGCTCGGCTGCCAGGTGAGCCTGCCCGGCTGCCAGGTGAGCCTGCTGCTGAGTGAGAGTCTGGAGAATCGAAGCAAGAGCAGGGTCCATAGCCTGAGGAGTAGCAGGGGCAGCACTAGAACTCCCAGCCTCATGATCATGTGAGCGTGGAGGCATAGGAGGCGGAGGCGGAGGAGGAACCCCAAAATCATCATCATCATCATCATCAACATCAGCTGTTGTACCCTGAGTGTCAAACTGTCGAAGAGCTGCATCCTCGTCCTGAGAGTCAAAAACAGTAGCAGAAGCTGGCACAGGAATCTCAGGCGCAGGACGGTAGGATCCAAAAACGAGGCGTGAGGCCTCAAGGGTGCTCTGAAATCGAGGGGGCTGAATCAGCTGTGCAAAGATGTGGCATAAGTAGTGAGCATAGGGCAACTGCCGACGAGCACGAATCCCATCCAAAACGGTGTCCTCGATCTCACAAATCAGGAAGTCCACAACGTCAAACTCAGAGTGGGAGACCAGGGCACCAAGGAGCCAAAGCTGAATATGAGTGGTAGCCTCCCTGTATCCCATCCTCGGTAGAAGAGTCCGTCTGATAAGCTCATATAAGTACTTTGCTGCGGTAGTAAAGTCTGCCGGTGAACGTCGCGACCCATCTGTGAAGGGCGGGCGGAACAGAGCCGCGATGTGAGCTGTACCCGGAGCCACACCGCCGTGAGGGCGACGAGGAGGGTCAGAAGTGCCGTAGCAAAGGCTGTGAAGACGAGTCGTTGACTCGGGAAATCCAAAGCTGGCGGATCTGACTGGCAGTAATAGTGACATCCTCGCGCTCAAAGCGAAACCTCATCCAGTGATGATCCGGGTCAATCCAAACAGAGGCGTAGAAGACTCGTACCCACTCCTCAACATACCTGCCGCTGGTAGTCAAAAGGGTCTGAAGGCCAGGCAGATAGGTGAGGTGCGCCTCAGAGTCAGCACCGGCTGCAAGCAGAAAGGCTGGAAGATCCAAAAGCCGGTGCACTCGCAGAGCTATCTGAGCAGACATCTGAGCTCTGAAAAACGACTCCTGAGTACGTGTGCTGAAAAGGTCACCTGCTGCAGGGTCTCTCTGAGCTGGTAGCCAAGACTCCACGGGTACGTATCTGAACCTACGTACCCGTGCCGCTGTAGCACGCTGAAGGTCAAACAGTCGAGGATCCGCAGCAAGTGGTTGTACCTCAGTCTCATCGCGCTCCCGGAATCGAGGTGGAGGGACAGGAGGAGCTGAAGCGGGAGCGGGAGGAGGAGGAGCAGTGGAGGCTGGCGTGGTGGAGGTAGTGGGTATGGCTGTGGTGGTGGATGGCGCAACAGGAGTGACGGGAGCAGGCAGAGTGGGTGGCGGAGTGGAAGCAGAGGTGGTGTGAGTGGAGGAGCGCCGGGAGGCGAGACGACGAACACGATATGCGATCTGATCTGACGGAGTCTGCGGCTGATCTCCAAGCTCAGCCTGCGCAGCGGCTGCTGCAGCTGCTGCCGCTGCACGGGCTGCTCTGTCCGTACGCCGCTTCTTGCGGCCTTCCTGCTGCTCCAAATAAACAGTCTTGCCCTTGACCTGCCTGAAGGGGCGACGAGGATCCTCATCATCGCCTCCCCCTGGCGCCGACACATTCTTCGTGCGCGGCATCCTGAACTAATGTCTGCAAATGAGATAGAGAGACTAAGCACAGAGCAAAAATCACCGATAGATTGAGCAAAGAATGAGATGACTACCTGGAAAGCTCACACGAGAGGTGACGATCCAGGCAGGACGGGAGACGGCACACGGTCAAACAAGGTCACTGAAATGACAGAAGAGGTGAGCACGTATTAGTCACATAGTCATAGATATATTGTTTTACTCTACATGTGCACATAGTCAGAGATATATTGTTTTTCCTTTATTGCACATCTTAACAAAGAAGACTTGTGGATATATCAAGTGGTGCTTCCTTCTCTGGTATAGTATTTTTGAAGTGTTCCTTCACTTCTATACTACTCTATTAAGAATCTAACATGGGCGCTCCTGACGATACCATGGCTCCGTCCTACCCTCTCCCTCGTCATATGATCGACCCACACTATCGTCTGGGTGTAGATCCTGCCCACACTGCCTCTCGCCTCACTGTGCTCCCGCCCGCTCGTCCCGACGGGAGACGCAGTCATGGCTTGTCCGAGGCCAACCTTTGGCGGGAAACGCAGTCACGCTCGCCCGAGACCAACTCTAGGCTTGGTGAAGATATCGGCTAGCTGGTGTTGAGTGCTAATTTAATATGGCTTATTTCGATCTCTTCACTTTGTTAGTGGTCTCTCATAAAAATAAAGAACAGTTGCACGTCAAATAAAAAATGTATATTATCCATTTGAATCTTTCTGCCAGGTTCGAGAACCGTTTTCCATGTTGCCCTGAAATTGTCAAATGGAGAATGCAAATTTTGGCATTTGCTAAAGAATGCTTATAAAAAATAAATAAAAACGGGAACAATTATTCGAATCTACCTGTAACTTTAAAATCTCTATGATAATTTGCTCAAAAAAAATTTGCCCACCAATTGATCGTAATCCAATGTTCTAAAAAGGTTAAGCTCGCGCCAACTGTTCGAGGTGGATTGAATATATTATATTCAAATGCTAACAATGCAAGCAGGTTAATATATTGCTGCGGCACAATCCAAGCACCATCGTCTATTGTGGATTTTCTTTTATCAAAAGTTGCCTTCTTTGACAAAAAAAAAGTAAGTTCGGTCACTAGTTGTTGTCTATATATCGGTCGGTGTAAAATATTGTTGATATTAACAAAGACCTACCAGAGTCTGAAAAAACTTAGTTTATTTCACAGTAGAAGTCCTATCATTGATCCAGGGATACGACACAAGTAACGCGTGACCGAACATTACAGGATGCAGGAAGTCGTTGAATATTCGTCACTACTCACTACTGATCAAGTGCGGACAAACCCTTACATTGATACTAGAGATGTCAATGAGAACCCGATACCCGCTAATCCGCGGGGAATTCCCCTATTAGGGTAAGGGTATGGGACAAAAATTGTCCCATGGGTATGGATATGAGACAAAATCTCCACCCATTGGGTAAACGGGTATGGGTTTGGGAAGCAATAATTCGAACCCGATTACCCATGGGTATTTCATATGTGTACACCTGTCCTGTTTGTATGAATGAGTTGAGGCCAAGTCGGTCATCAAACCCGGCAGACTCTATTTCTTATATTGGTTCCAAAGTACTGATTTCTTTTCTGATGGATGCATGAATGGATCATGGTTCATGGATGAGTGCTTGCCGATATGGTGATGTATGAAATCTGGATAGTTTGTGCTAGATGTTAGTACCTAGTTATCCCTTAATTGGGGATGAGGACCCATTGGGGACCCGAAACCCGAATGGGGATGGGTATGAGATGAGTTTTGTACCCATGATGGGTATGGGTATGGGTATGGGGATGTATCAAACATGATGGGGATGAGTCTGAGATGCTATAACCCGTTGGGGAATTACCCATTGACATCTCTAATTGATACCGAATAAAATAGTGTAAAAATATATTTATCAGGTAGGACTCCATGTTAATAATATAACTTTGGTGTTAATAGTACTATGTAGAAAAAGTAGGCAATTTTGTATAAGGTTTTAAATCTTCGTCTAGATCTCCCGCTATCTCCGACTGTAGCTGTTTTAAAAGTATACCTATAGTGTTTTTTTTATGTATAATTTAGCTGGTAGCTGTTGCTATAGTTTGCTATAGTTGGCCATTTGCTATTTTAGGAGATGAAACGTTCAATGGCTTAGCCGGCTATTTCAAACACTGCAATTTCAAGATTAAAACTTAGAACATAATTAAATCATGACGGTCTCTTAGATATGTGACACATGTGAAGTCCTATCATACTAGTTCAATTGGATAGCATGAACGAAGACACGATGAACAACAATATTCAGTAGCCATATGACAATAATGAATTGGATCATGGTGTGTGTATCTTTCGACTACAAAGCGATGTCATTTCTGGTGGTGGTATAAAGTCATCGATGAGTGAGAGAGAAGCAGCGAAATGTAGCGCTGCCTTACTTAAAGGGATGAAAATTGTAACATCTCGTCCAATCACTAGACCAGCGGTACTTACTCCTGGCAGCTCGCTAGGATCATATATTGTCCTTACAAATTAATACAAGTCTTTTGTGCGTACTTTGTCCTCACTCATGCGCACCCGGCAAAACTTCCCGGTCGGTCACCCATTCTAAATTGCTCTAAGTCAAGCATACTTAACTTAGAGGTCCTTTCGACATAGACTTTCGAAAAAGAAAATACACCTTATTAGTATGAATACTCTATTAATTCTATTAAGACTTGGGCCAGGATATCTCATCCCAGGGTCTAGGATATCACAAAAATGTAGCACTGCCTTACTTGAACTAGGGATGAAAACAGCTAGAAACGATATTGTTTATACGAAAAGGGTTGCCGGTCGGTCGGAAATTTACCCGATTTCATAATTAATCTACTTATTAATGACTACAGTATGGTGTTGACAGAAATTTAAAATTTAAATTTTTAAATATGGTAATTTTTGAAAACGATATTGTATTTACGAAAACGGTGGAGTTATGTCCGGGTTACGGAATCAGTTTTAGTTTTCATCCCTACTTAAATGAAAGATCACCTGTCGTGGAGGTCCAGAGTAGTCATGTGAATACTGATTCTAAAAAAATTTATTCGTCCTCTCTTAGTGCAAGATTGTAGAAACAATTCAAACAAGGTCCGACATGCTCTCCCAAAGAATAGTGCACGTAGACACTTAGGATAGATAGGCTTTGACGGTGGAGTCACTACCGGAATCAATCGCTTTGCCGAGTGCCTGAAGCACTCGGCGAAGCCTTCAAAACACTCGGTAAATGCTTTGCCGAGTGTTACACTCGGCAAAGAAGGCTCGGTGAACAGTGCATCGGCAAAGCCTTCTTTGCTGAGAGTTTTTTCTCGGGCACTCGGCAAAGATCTTTGCCGAGTGCCAGAGAGCACTCAGCAAAGAAAAGCGGCCGTTACGGCGCCGGGTGACGGAGACGGCGGCTTTGCCGAGTGTCCCTTGTGACACTCGGCAAAGAAGTTAGCTTTGCCGAGTGTCTTCCGTGCAGCACTCGGCAAAGAATCCATCTTTGCCGAGTGCCACTTGGGACACTCGACAAAGAACCCGCCAGGGAGGGTCCCCATGTCAGGTTCTTTGCCGAGTGTCCCAAGTGGCACTCGGCAAAGCCGACCTCTTTGCCGAGTGCCAGGGACATAACACTCGGCAAAGAACCTAAGCCGGTGCCCAGGTCTGTGCTCTTTGCCGAGTGTTATGACCCGGACACTCGGCAAAGAGCCTCTTTGCCGAGTGTAACACTCGGCAAAGTGACCAGTATATACCTTTTTAATTTGTTTTTGTATTCCATTCACACAAACAGAAGATATCACATATATATCACATATATACATCACAGATATCATCACAGACATAAATAGCCAACACAAACATAAAACCGTCACCACAAACATAAATATCCATCACAAACATAAGTGTTCAACACAAGTATTAAACACAAACATAAGTCTCAAACGTCACAAGCTCTCACATAAGTATCAAACACAGACATAAGTATTATACATAAGTTCTGAAGTCTAAAACAATGAAAACACAACACTCATGGAGGTGGGCGGTTTGACCGGGGCTGCGTTGGGCTGAACCCTTCCGGAGGGTTGTTGGATGCCGCCCCAGATTGGCCCTGCACAGAGAAGAGATTGCATGTGTTATACCAGATGCATTACAAACATCTAACTACAATTTTGATACTCACAGGAGTGTGGAAGAGATTAGGGTCAACTGGAGGGAACAATGAAGGTGGCGGAGGGATGCCCTGTGCGGCGCCAAGGCTCTGCATGTACTGGAACATCTCTGCCATCCTCTGATCAGCCGCCGCCCGCTCCGCCATTATCCTCGCCTCCATCTCTTGACATTCCCTCCTCTCTTCTTCTAGTTGGGTCTGTAATATTACAAGCCAACGTTATAGTAACTCAAAGAAAAGGTATATAACTCAAGAAAGGACGAGTTACAGAAGCACTAACCTCGAGTTGCTGTATGTGATGCTGTGATCTGTCGTGCCGAGGTCGTATGGCTGGACTCGAGCCCGTGCTCCTTGCTCTCACCTGAGACAGAGTGGGAGTGGAGGACGAGTCGATTGCCCCGTCGGCAATCCAGTACCGCCCATGTCTCTTGCCTCCTCCGACCCTCATGAGCACATCGGTGTCGATCGGCTCGGTGCTCGGATCATAGTCTGGGCCATGGACCTCCTGTGCCATGGCGGTGTAGTCATGGAGGCGGCTGTAGACGGCGGGGTTGGTGTAGGCCTCGGGCCCGTCATCTGGGTTGTAGGTGACGTCGGACGTCGCCTTACCCTTATGGGCCATAGCATAGGCCAAGAAGGTGGAGCAAGGCCTGCCACCATGTGACGCCGACTGCAACGAAAACCAACGAGATAGTTAGAAATAATATCTAACTTAGTGCTATATATCTAAATAAAAAAGGTGGCGTACCCATGCTTCGGCATATTGGCCCAGGCTTCGGCTGCCTTGGTGGTGGGAGGGGCCTTGCATCATCAAACGCCGTTCCCGGCTAGCTGTGTGCGCCTCGTCCCACTCAGCCAAACACCACCTATCCACCATCTGCTCCCAGCACAGAGGATGTGCGGCGCACCAATGTGGAATCATCTGCAAAGTAAACACGTAAAGTGCATATCAGAAGATAAAATAAAATTCATGTATGGAGTACTGGTACCAAACATGCATGACTTTACCTGCAGGTACTGCTCCCTGGTCAACGACATGGTTCGGGCTTGAGTTTTGGTCACCTTCTCCCCAAGGACGGAGCCGTGGTAGGTGATGATGGCCTGGATGCGGGCCTCATAGTGCATGTCCACGACGAGCTTCTTACAGCTCGTGGTGGCCACCACATCCGCCCTAGCCTCGTATCCAGCATCGCATCTGAAGAAATCCTGCATACAAAAACGATGTATCCATACATTATTTCAAGAATTTGCAACGAAGCGACATATTTTACATTATACTAAGACTTACCCACAGCTCTTGCTTCACCCGCTCCGCCTTGTTATTGAATTCCCTGCCGTCCCGGTCTACTGCATCGGGGGCGATGGCGTAGTGGTCGAAGGTGAAGGCTGGGCCCGTCACTCCGGCGTACTCCACAAGTCCAGGGAAGTGTTCCCTGCACAGCAGGCCGAGGATGCCATTAGGGGGGCGACGATGACCCCCAGCATAATCCAAAACCGTCCAAGACCTGTCCAAGTGATAAATAAAAAGTATTAGTTTATATTATGATTTTGAACACATAATATGAACAAGAATGAAGAACATAAAGTTACATACCTCTCCCCTTCCGGCCGAATCAGCGGCCGTCTGTCCCGAAGTATGGGACGCTGAGGGAGACTCGCGGGGCCTCGCAGGTAGATGCTCCTCGAACTAGAGCCGCCTGAACCTGAGGCGTCCTGCTGCTGGTCGTCGTCGTCCTGCTGCTGGTCGTCGTCGTCCTGAGGCGCCGCCTGCTGCTGCGCTGCCTGCTCTGCCTCGTCCTGCTGCGCTGCCTGCTCTGCATCGTCCGCCGTCCTACTCCTCCTCCCCCTCCTCCTCCTCAGGAAACCGCCCACCATATTTGTCCAACAACCTGCAATTAAGAGTAAACAAATAAGCACATATAAAAAGATGTATTTAAAAACAGGTGCGAAATAAAAAGTCATATAGCATTACATCGATTAAAAATAATCTTCATATGTGTCGGGGTTAGCCGGATCATAACTCTCATCATCACTATCAAGCATTTCAATCTCCACACCATCGGAAGACGCAAGTTCATCAGTAATGTCATTGCCTTCAAGGATTACTAAGTCATTATCATTTTGCACCTCATCATCCTCATCAACAACCATTTCAATATCTATGTCCATTCCGATAGCTTCGGTTAAGTCTATCTCAAATCGCCCTTCTAGCCCATCTTCTTGGAAGAACTCTCCATCATATGTGTCCGGGTCTAAGTTGTAATCTTCATCGTTAGGAACAGGTAACCTCCCGTGCGGCGATACCTTATACACAACATCCCAACCCTTAAGATGTTCTTTCGTTTGACACGCATATGGGAGATAATACACTTGTGTGGCCTGTTGGGCAACGATATAGACATCGTCTCCTGCTAAGGTGGAATCTTGTCGAATTTCGACTATCCCAAGATTAGAATGTGTTCGTCTCGTCACTTGAGGGTCAAACCAATGACATTTGAATATCACTGGAGTAAGAGGTTTGGAACCATAAAAATTGAGCTCATATATTTCTTCGATTCGTCCAAAATAATCGACATTGTCAAGGCCCAGCGTAAAGACCCCAGAACACGTTGTTTTCCGATTGGGCCGACTTTTGTCGTAGTGTGTTGTGCGAAAACGGTATCCATTGACGTCATACCCAGAATATTTCTTGACCCTATAAGCAAAGCCATTGGCTACTTGTCTCAATTCGGCACTCATAGACGGATCTCTTTGGCCCTGCAAGTATTCGCAAGTTAAAAGACGCTAAATTGAGTTTAAAGACGTATCTCTTTTACAAACTAAGCACGTACCTTATGTTTGAACCAGGAAATGAAATCGGGCAACCCATTTCTCGCACCCTTTCTAAGAAGAGCGTCATATTCCTGTGGAGTGGGGTCCCTTGATTGACGCCAGAATTCATGAAGAAATTGTTCCATGTATGGCGTCACCTCTTCAAGGTTGGTCAATACGTATAGCATGATAATGATATGCCGCCACTCTTCATGTGTCAGGGTCTTGGTGGTCGAGCCACTTGCGCTTCCGAGTTGGCCTCGAAATATGCTAAGGTTCAATTCATTGTCGCCATCATTGTAACGAGGGGGTGGATTATGCACGCTCGGCAGTTTGTCACCATAATAAGTTGTTGTGAAGTTTGAGACCTCCTCTAGAATGTATGCCTCTGCAATGGAAGCCTCGATTTTGCATTTATTTCTACATTTCTTTCGAATAGTCTTTAGACATCTCTCGATTGGATAGCACCAACGTCCCTGCACGGGGCCCCCCATTCGTGCCTCATAGGGGAGATGAAGAATCAAATGCTGCATTGGATTGAAGAAGCCAGGTGGTAATATCTTCTCAAGCTTACACAGTAACACGGGGGCCAATCTTTCCAAGTCTGCAACCACGGTCCGAGATAACTCTTTTGCAAACAAAGCTGACGGAAGAAATAGCTCAACTCTGAAAGCGCTAGCCAGACATGCTCAGGGACATAGCCTCGAACCATCACAGGAAGAATCCGTTCAATCCATATGTGGAAGTCATGACTCTTCATCCCTAAGACTCGCATAGTAGATAAGTTCACCCCCCTACTCAGGTTAGCTGCATATCCATCAGGGAACATCAACATCTTTATCCACTGAAGTACTTCCTTCCTCTGGGCCCTGCTTAGGACGAAATCGGCCTTAGGCCTTCTCCACGTCTTTCCGCCACTTGGCGGCTTCATCTCTAGTTTTGGTCTATCACATAACGATGCCAGATCCACTCTTGCCTTCACATTATCCTTTGACTTATCAGGAATGTCCATAATTGTTGCCCACAGTGCCTCGGCAACATTCTTTTCAGTGTGCATCACGTCAATGTTGTGTGGAAGGAGCAGGTCATCATAATAGGGGAGCCGAGTCAAGCCAGACTTATGTGTCCACATATGCTGCTCACCATATCCCACAAAACCACCTTCTGTATTGGCCATGAGCCCATCTATCTGTTGACGAATTTCGGCACCAGTCATCGTTGCAGGTGGGCGGTCTGTCACTATGACACCTTTCGTAAAGTTCTTGATGTCTAGGCGGAATGGATGGTCAGCAGGAAGAAATTGTCGATGTTTATCGAAGGACGAATATTTGCCACCCTTTTTCAACCAAATGAACCTGAGAGCTTCCTTGCAAACTGGGCATGGGAATTTACCGTGAACACACCAGGCACAGAATAGCCCATACGCCGGTAAGTCATGCATGGAGTACTGGTACCAAACATGCATTCTGAAGTTTGTCTTCGTAGCTCGGTCATATGTCCATACCCCTTCCTCCCAGGCACGTACCAATTCATCGATCAAAGGCTCCATGTACACGCCCATTTTGTTCCCCGGGTGTCCGGGAATTATCAACGACACGAATATATTCTGCCTTTGAAAACACACACCAGGGGGGAGATTGATTGGGATAACAAACACGGGCCAACATGTGTACGGGGCAGCGCTCATTCCATAGGGATTGAACCCATCTGTGGCCAACGCAACACGTACATTACGAGCCTCTTCGGCTTTCTCACGGTGAATGTCATCAAAGTGTTTCCATGCTTCGCCATCTGACGCGTGCACCATGTTGTCAGGATTGTATCGTTTTCCATTTTTGTGCCATGTCATCTGTTTCGCGGATTCCTCTGTCATGTAAAGACGCTGGATCCTCGGTATGAACGGAAGGTGTCGTAGGATTGTCAAGGGGATGTCGAGCTGCCTCTTCTGTCCATCACCAGAGTCTACCTCCATAAATGTAATACTCAAAATTGTATACCAAGAATAATAGAGAGATCTCCTCATGTCATGTTCCCTATTTGCATCATATTGGATTTTTGTTTGTGCATTAAATAAAATAATAATGTTAATGATACTAAGATAATAAATACTAGAAGTTAAATCAAACCCTAACTTAAAACTAGGATTTTTGAAATTGAGAAAAGAGAGAAAAATACTATGCAAATGAGGTAAAAAAAAATATATGAATAGGAATATAACTGCCTTCTACTAAAATATGAATCAATACGTTTTTAATCATGAGTGAACTTCATAACCAAATTCAAATTCAAATTTGAATTGTGGATAAAGAGAGAAGAAAATAAAGGAAAATATTATATAAAGAAAATAAATATGTAAATAAACCTATTCATTTTATATTAGTATTTGAAATTATGCATTTAGACCCAAGGTGAAACTCACAACAATATTTGAATTCAAATTTGAAATTTACAAATAAAGTGGGAGAAATAAAGCAGGAAATATAAAAGAAAAGAACAAACCCTGATCGTGGGCCGCACACACCCATTTCGGCCCATATCTGCTTTCTTCCCCCACACGACCCACCAGCACTCCCCGCGCGTGTGTGTCTCTGGCAGGGCGGACCCCCTTGCCAGATTCCCACGCCACCAGCTGCTTCTTCTCATTTGCTTGCTGCCCGTAACTGACGCCGTGCGCATCGCGCGCTACACCAATCGGATCTTCACCCCTTCTCGGGCCGTTGCGGAGTCATCACGGGTATAAACACCGAGCGCCGCTATTCCTTCGTGCATCCATCCCATCTTGTCGTACCTTGTTGGCCACCGTCGACGAAAATTGCCATGGCTGGGTCTGGGGAATTAGCCGCCGCGGTCGCCCCTCTCCTCGAACATCGTCCGGGGCATGGACGTGACTCACAGACCTTCGCTGCGGCACTAGGAACCAGGGCACAACCATAGTTGAGGGAGGGGGGCCACTTGTGCGCTATGAATTTCTCGCTGATGGATATCCTCTGCCGCCGGGCCACTGCGTTCCGTGGTTGTGCTCCACCACCTGCGTCCAGCTCTCGTTGATCGACCTAGGAGGATGCGCAGCGCACACGGATGTTCGTCGCAGCTTCGCCTGGGTGGATTCGTTCTCGGTGCGGCTGGAATTTCTCACCGATGTGAGCTCTCCGCCGCCAAAGCTTCACCTGCCGTGGGTGGGCCTCGTCACCACCTCGCACTCCGGTAAGATGCCTCACTACGATCCACCATATTGTACTCCTCGAATAGCACTGATCGGATTGGAGTTTGGGGCCCTGGGTGTCGGACTGCGGATTCCGGCCATGGCGCCGCCACCCCTGGTGACCAGCGCCGCCGTGTTCTACGGTTGATTGGGGGGAAAACTGGGGCCGTTGGATCTTCGGCCGGCGGTGGAGATTGATTCCAGGGTACCTTTTCGTCAAATGAAATGCGGACCGTTGATCGTAGATCGGTGGGTGGTGAGTAGTTTAGAGCTCATAAAATCCTGGTGGTCGGATTTTGATCCGATGGCCACGATCCCGTACTGATTCAGGGTCTGATCCGGGCCGTTGGATCTAATCCGAGCGGCTCAGGTTTGATCATACCCCTTCGTCGTGACGATTATTCTAAAGACCCCCTCGATTCTTCTCAAATCAACCCGCCGTCCTGTGCGGGGGAAATCCTGAGTCTTGGGGAATTTTGTGTGTTAGCCCCTGCGGTTTCTGATAATAGTGCGCCCAGTCCAGTAATTAAAGAAAATAGGAAAAAGAGATTTAGAAATTGATTTTGAGTATAGAAATAATTGTAAAACTTGTATAATCCATAGAAAATTCATATTAAGTCCAAATTGGCCCATTCTAGTTCCTATAATTTTGTAATATTATTGTTTATCATTTAGTGCCACTGGTTTTACATAAAAGTCACATTAAAATTGTTATCTTAATTAATCTTGTAATAAGCACATAGAATCTTTGGAAATTCATAACTTAAAACTTATAACTCCAAAATTAATAATTCTTGTTCCTGTGATCATATTTCATCATGTAGATTATTAATATGTATTTTGCATATATGTTTGGTGTAATGTTAATTTTGCCTATACACTATTTGTTTGTAATGCTACGACTAGCGTGAGGACACGAGTCACCTGAAGATCATCCTGGTACCTGGAATCTCAAGTCCCAGGCAAGTTGTGCCCTTGATCACTTCTTTTACCTACTCATGTTCTAATTAATCATAATGATCTGCATAGGTTAATTTTGATGGGACCCAATAGGTTACCCTAGTTTGACTATCTTTATACCTTGTTCACCACTGAATCTTTGGGTAGTACTTGCTATCGCTTTATATGGTTTTGGGTATAGAGATACACATTACTATTCATGATTATACTTTTATTGTCAGTTGTTATTTACTGTTCATGTTAAGATCATTATGTTAATTGGAACATGGAGAACCACCCGGGAAAACAGTGCTACCACAAGGGTTTAATGGGACGCCCTTGGCTGATTAATTAGGAAAGCTAGTGGAAGACTACCTTACCCGAAAGGGGCAAGGGCAGTAGGGGAGTGGTCAGTGTAGGGAGGCCCTCGGGAGGATTTTGCTGCGTTAGCAGTCCTGCAAGGGATTCCTGCTAGGGAGGCCCTCGGGAGGATTTTGCTGCGATAGCGGTCCTGCAAGGGATTCCTGCATTGGAACTTCCTATAAACTGTAGCGGGTTTTCTGAAGCTAGTGGAACTTTGTAAAGGCCTCGTAGTGTTACCCTGCCTCGCCTCCTCGGTAGAGGTGTATGGGATTGGCCGTCTCTTGGCAGATGGGTAACACGACTTGTGGGTAAAGATGCGCAACCTCTGCAGAGTGTAAAACTAGTATACTAGCCATGCTCACGGTCAAGAGCAGCTCGGACACTCACATGATTAAATTATGGAACTAAATTCAATTTGTCATATGCATTGCATCGCAGGTGAGGTTGTCACTTTTGTTCTACTATTTAATTGGGTTGGTATTTACTTATACTTAGTAACTGCTAATAAAATTTTGACCAACTTTAAAAGCAATGCTCAGCTTCAACCATCCTCTTTGGTAAGCCTTACACTTCACATGAGCTCCCACCTTTGGCGAGTTCATGCACATTATTCCCCACAACTTGTTGAGCTATGAACGTATGTGAGCTCACTCTTGCTGTCTCACACCCCCCCCCACAGGTCAAGAACAGGTACCGCAGGATGAGGCGCTTGGAGAATGCTGCGATGTGTTCGTGAGAGGTCTAGGCCGTCGTCTCCCAGTCGACTTTGGGTTGCTGGACCGTTGTCTCCTTATAATGTAATTATTTATTTTGTACAGAACTCCTATTATATAGTAAAGATGTGACATTCGATCCTGTGCCATGATTCATCATATGTGTGAGACTTGGTCCCAGCACACCTGGTGATTATGTTCGCGCCCGGGTCTTGGTGCCCCAAAACCCGGGTGTGACAGAAGTGGTATCAGAGGAATGTTGACTGTAGGACGAAACCTAGATAGAACTGGACAACCAATACTTACTTACCTTTGCTACTCTGATTCTTTCTAAACTTTTCTTAATCTTTTCTCATCTATTTCCGCTTTACTCTGATTATTCTTACCTTTTCTTTCTAAAAGACAAATGTGGATTTCACACTTTGAAATCCTGTGCCTAAGGTAATCTTTAGGAATAGGGCACCTACTCTTAGGAACAAAAACAGAACTATTTTTATAAGTATCTATGCACTTGAATGTTTGTTCTTATGATACTTGCCTGATTTGGATCTTTGATTGAGTGTGATGAGTTGTGGAATAATGTCCACAATTGCATCTGCATATACACATAGGTATAAAAATATATTTATAAAATAACTAGACAACCTAGATTGTCCCCATTGGAACATATCTAGCTTAAGAGATTTATCTTATCCTAAAAGATCTCATTCTAACCAATTCATCTTATCTTAAAAGATTCTCCCTTATCTTAATAGATCCATCTCATCTTAAAAGATACTCATCTTATCTTGAAAGGATTTTATGTCATGCTAATAAATCTAACTGGCCTCAAAAGATTCTACCTTATCCTTATGGATTCATCTTGCCATAATTAGCATATTTATCCCACTCTAGAATAACAACCATGATCTAACCCAAAGTAATCAGATATTACCTAGTCTAACCTAGTTATACCAATCTAATCTAGATCCCATCTAATCTAATATGGTCCAATTTAAAGTGAGTTACTTAATGGACCAGTTAATACTTGTGAAATAGATTAGACCCTATCCACATGTTTTAACCTAGTTCACCCTACACTAAATAAAGAATGACAGACCAACCCAACCAATAGAGTCATGATGGATTGCGAAATCTGTCTAATCCCACCTATCAAACCAACTTTTGACCTACATCATGTAGTATATCTCATCCATATCTATCTTAACCATATTCCCTAACTCCGATGAAATACCCTAACCCCGAAGCAATGAGACCAAGACCGGAGAATGAAAGATCAACCTCGTCAAGGAAGGAGAGAAGTCAAACTCAATCTTCAGATGCATTACTACTCAACACGAAATTCTTTCCCACCATAAAATTTCTTACCCTAGGCTATTCTGCATACCTAATCACCATCTTATTTGTGTTAAAGACATGAACAAAAAAAATATGTGGGTATTAAAACCAAATAAAAAGCAAAGCTGCAAACCAAACTATCTACATCCCTTTTCTTACAAATCTCGGGGACGAGATTATTTTTAAGGGGGTAGGATTTGTAATACTCAAAATTGTATACCAAGAATAATAGAGAGATCTCCTCATGTCATGTTCCCTATTTGCATCATATTGGATTTTTGTTTGTGCATTAAATAAAATAATAATGTTAATGATACTAAGATAATAAATACTAGAAGTTAAATCAAACCCTAACTTAAAACTAGGATTTTTGAAATTGAGAAAAGAGAGAAAAATACTATGCAAATGAGGTAAAAAAATATATGAATAGGAATATAACTGCCTTCTACTAAAATATGAATCAATACGTTTTTAATCATGAGTGAACTTCATAACCAAATTCAAATTCAAATTTGAATTGTGGATAAAGAGAGAAGAAAATAAAGGAAAATATTATATAAAGAAAATAAATATGTAAATAAACCTATTCATTTTATATTAGTATTTGAAATTATGCATTTAGACCCAAGGTGAAACTCACAACAATATTTGAATTCAAATTTGAAATTTACAAATAAAGTGGGAGAAATAAAGCAGGAAATATAAAAGAAAAGAACAAACCCTGATCGTGGGCCGCACACACCCATTTCGGCCCATATCTGCTTTCTTCCCCCACACGACCCACCAGCACTCCCCGCGCGTGTGTGTCTCTGGCAGGGCGGACCCCCTTGCCAGATTCCCACGCCACCAGCTGCTTCTTCTCATTTGCTTGCTGCCCGTAACTGACGCCGTGCGCATCGCGCGCTACACCAATCGGATCTTCACCCCTTCTCGGGCCGTTGCGGAGTCATCACGGGTATAAACACCGAGCGCCGCTATTCCTTCGTGCATCCATCCCATCTTGTCGTACCTTGTTGGCCACCGTCGACGAAAATTGCCATGGCTGGGTCTGGGGAATTAGCCGCCGCGGTCGCCCCTCTCCTCGAACATCGTCCGGGGCATGGACGTGACTCACAGACCTTCGCTGCGGTACTAGGAACCAGGGCACAACCATAGTTGAGGGAGGGGGGCCACTTGTGCGCTATGAATTTCTCGCTGATGGATATCCTCTGCCGCCGGGCCACTGCGTTCCGTGGTTGTGCTCCACCACCTGCGTCCAGCTCTCGTTGATCGACCTAGGAGGATGCGCAGCGCACACGGATGTTCGTCGCAGCTTCGCCTGGGTGGATTCGTTCTCGGCGCGGCTGGAATTTCTCACCGATGTGAGCTCTCCGCCGCCAAAGCTTCACCTGCCGTGGGTGGGCCTCATCACCACCTCGCACTCCGGTAAGATGCCTCACTACGATCCACCATATTGTACTCCTCGAATAGCACTGATCGGATTGGAGTTTGGGGCCCTGGGTGTCGGACTGCGGATTCCGGCCATGGCGCCGCCACCCCTGGTGACCAGCGCCGCCGTGTTCTACGGTTGATTGGGGGGAAAACTGGGGCCGTTGGATCTTCGGCCGGCGGTGGAGATTGATTCCAGGGTACCTTTTCGTCAAATGAAATGCGGACCGTTGATCGTAGATCGGTGGGTGGTGAGTAGTTTAGAGCTCATAAAATCCTGGTGGTCGGATTTTGATCCGATGGCCACGATCCCGTACTGATTCAGGGTCTGATCCGGGCCGTTGGATCTAATCCGAGCGGCTCAGGTTTGATCATACCCCTTCGTCGTGGCGATTATTCTAAAGACCCCCTCGATTCTTCTCAAATCAACCCGCCGTCCTGTGCGGGGGAAATCTTGAGTCTTGGGGAATTTTGTGTGTTAGCCCCTGCGGTTTCTGATAATAGTGCGCCCAGTCCAGTAATTAAAGAAAATAGGAAAAAGAGATTTAGAAATTGATTTTGAGTATAGAAATAATTGTAAAACTTGTATAATCCATAGAAAATTCATATTAAGTCCAAATTGGCCCATTCTAGTTCCTATAATTTTGTAATATTATTGTTTATCATTTAGTGCCACTGGTTTTACATAAAAGTCACATTAAAATTGTTATCTTAATTAATCTTGTAATAAGCACATAGAATCTTTGGAAATTCATAACTTAAAACTTATAACTCCAAAATTAATAATTCTTGTTCCTGTGATCATATTTCATCATGTAGATTATTAATATGTATTTTGCATATATGTTTGGTGTAATGTTAATTTTGCCTATACATTGTTTGTTTGTAATGCTACGACTAGCGTGAGGACACGAGTCACCTGAAGATCATCCTGGTACCTGGAATCTCAAGTCCCAGACAAGTTGTGCCCTTGATCACTTCTTTTACCTACTCATGTTCTAATTAATCATAATGATCTGCATAGGTTAATTTTGATGGGACCCAATAGGTTACCCTAGTTTGACTATCTTTATACCTTGTTCACCACTGAATCTTTGGGTAGTACTTGCTATCGCTTTATGTGGTTTTGGGTATAGAGATACACATTACTATTCATGATTATACTTTTATTGTCAGTTGTTATTTACTGTTCATGTTAAGATCATTATGTTAATTGGAACATGGAGAACCACCCGGGAAAACAGTGCTACCACAAGGGTTTAATGGGACGCCCTTGGTTGATTAATTAGGAAAGCTAGTGGAAGACTACCTTACCCAAAAGGGGCAAGGGCAGTAGGGGAGTGGTCAGTGTAGGGAGGCCCTCGGGAGGATTTTGCTGCGTTAGCAGTCCTGCAAGGGATTCCTGCTAGGGAGGCCCTCGGGAGGATTTTGCTGCGATAGCGGTCCTGCAAGGGATTCCTGCATTGGAACTTCCTATAAACTGTAGCGGGTTTTCTGAAGCTAGTGGAACTTTGTAAAGGCCTCGTAGTGTTACCCTGCCTCGCCTCCTCGGTAGAGGTGTATGGGATTGGCCGTCTCTTGGCAGATGGGTAACACGACTTGTGGGTAAAGATGCGCAACCTCTGCAGAGTGTAAAACTGGTATACTAGCCGTGCTCACGGTCAAGAGCAGCTCGGACACTCACATGATTAAATTATGGAACTAAATTCAATTTGTCATATGCATTGCATCGCAGGTGAGGTTGTCACTTTTGTTCTACTATTTAATTGGGTTGGTATTTACTTATACTTAGTAACTGCTAATAAAATTTTGACCAACTTTAAAAGCAATGCTCAGCTTCAACCATCCTCTTTGGTAAGCCTTACACTTCACATGAGCTCCCACCTTTGGCGAGTTCATGCACATTATTCCCCACAACTTGTTGAGCTATGAACGTATGTGAGCTCACTCTTGCTGTCTCACACCCCCCCACAGGTCAAGAACAGGTACCGCAGGATGAGGCGCTTGGAGAATGCTGCGATGTGTTCGTGAGAGGTCTAGGCCGTCGTCTCCCAGTCGACTTTGGGTTGCTGGACCGTTGTCTCCTTATAATGTAATTATTTATTTTGTACAGAACTCCTATTATATAGTAAAGATGTGACATTTGATCCTGTGCCATGATTCATCATATGTGTGAGACTTGGTCCCAGCACACCTGGTGATTATGTTCGCGCCCGGGTCTTGGTGCCCCAAAACCCGGGTGTGACAATAAACCTAGACGAATTACACTTGGGACAGTACTTTGCCTCCGCGTATTATTTCCTAAATAGCACGCAGCCCTTCGGACAAGCATGAATCTGCTCATACGTCATCTTAAGTGCACGAAGTAGTTTCTGTGCCTCGTACATGCTCTTTGGCAGAACGTGATCATCCGGAAGCAGACTCCCAATAACCGTCAACAAGCCATCGAATGCATCTCTACTGATGCTGTACTGCGACTTGAACGCCATTACACGCCCAATGGCATCCAGTTGAGAAACCTTTGTCTGGCCGTGAAGGGGCTTCTGTGCCGCGTCGAACATGTCGTAGAACGCCTTTGCAGTCGGCTCTGGCTCGTCATCCATACATCCTCCCGTGTACTGTGCCTCCTGATAGTCGTTCAACATATCCGCTACCCCCGCATCCGCGTCATAATCCTCGACACGTTGTCTCAGCACCTCTTCTCTCGTACGATGCGCTTCACCATGAAATGTCCACCGAGTATAGCCCGGCGTAAATCCATTCTTCCAAATATGTTCTACCATGGTCTTCTTTGGTTTTCTTTTCCGGTTGTCACATTTGCTGCACGGGCATGGGACTAGACTCGCTCCTTTAGCAGCTTCGCCATATGCCCGTTCCACGAAATCATCGGTCTTTCTAATCCATTCAGTGGTGACATCGTTCCTTCCTCTACGGCCCGTGTACATCCACTCACGGTCCTCCATCCTCTAACATATATAACCGAGTATAGTTTAATATAGACATGTAATGCATGTACACTACGTTCCTACCTTCTAATAGGTGACGATAGGTCCTAATCCCACCCGCGGTTGCGTAGATGGAGTTAGTTTCCATGCTCTACTCCGATCCGAGATAGAATTTCGGTAGCACCTCCCCGCTGTTCTCCGGATACACGTCCTGGCAGTGAGAGTGTACTGTCCGGAGAACAACAGGGAGGTGACGCCGAAACTCTATCTTGGACTGGAGTAGAGCATGAAACTAACACCATCTACACAACCGCGGGCTGTCCAAAAAACGTGGACAATTCGAAACTGATACATTTGTAGATATGCAAAGATCTGCATATCTACACCGTATCACTTTTGAACGGGAGACGCCTAACTGGGTTAGGTGATCTACGACCATGATGCGGATGTAGAGGTTATACCTAGGGTGGTGGTGGAGTCAGGCTAGTGGGGCTGTGGCGGGTTGGTGCAGTGGCGACGGGACGCGGTGCAGACAGACCCGCAGCGGCTAGGAAGACAAGTATCTTCTCTGTAAAAAAGAAACACAAGTCTGTTAATACAAAAAAAAATTGATGGGGAGGTTTTCAAAGCTTATCAACAAAAAAAATCCGGCAGCACCTCCCCTGCACGGGGAGGTTTTCAAAGCCTATAAATATAAGTAGCAGCACGATGGCTGACATCCACACATATACATATCCACACATATACATTAATGCCTAAATAACCACATAAATATTTATTTGACAATATTTAGCAACTAAAATCTCAAAATGAGTTTATACCTAGTTGCTCGGCGTGGACGGTGCACGACGGCGAACGGGCGTGACGGCGTGGAGGTCTCGACGGCGTGGAGGGCGCGACGGCGGGCTTGCGAGGGCGTGGAGGGCGCGACGGCGGCGAACCGGACGGCGAGGGGCGCGGCGAGGGGCGCGACGGCGGCGAACCGGGCAGGCGCGGCGAGGGGCGTGGGCGCGGCGGGCGTCCCTGGCGCGGCGAGGGCGAGGGCAAGGGACGCGGCCCCGGAGCAGCGCGCGCGGCGGCGCGGCGAGCAGCGAGCGCGCGGCGGCGGCACGGCGAGCAGCGAGCGCGCGGCGGCGGCGCGACGAGCAGCGAGCGTGCGGCGCGGCCGGGCGGGGCACGTCGAGGGCGAGGGGCGCGGCTGCGGCGAAACCGACGGCGATGGCGAGCGCGAGGGGCGCGGGCGGGCGGCGGTCTCGGCGCGGCGAGGAGCTCGGGCGGGCGAGGGCGACGGCGAGGAGCTCGGGCGGGCGAGGGGCGCGGGCGGGCGGCCCCGGCGCGGCGATGGCGTGGGCGGGCGGCCCCGGCACGGCGAGCTCGAGGGCGGGGGGCGCGGCGGCGGCGAAACGGGCGGCGAGGACGCGGCGGCGGCGACGGTGAGTGAGAGAGTGAGAGTGAAGTGAGGAAGAAAGGTTAACTGGCGTATGTATAGGGTCTTTGACGAGTGCCCGCGATCTGGCATTCGGCAAAGATTTTTTTTAATTTTAAAGCACACTTTGCCGAGTGCCCTAGATGCGGCACTCGGCAAAGGCGCCTTTGCCGAGTGTCAACCGGGAGACACTCGGCAAAGATTCTGTCCTTAAGCTTTGCCGAGTGTCACCCTTTTGACGCTCGGCAAAGCATTCTTTGCCGAGTGTCACCTGTTGACACTCGGCAAAGTGTATTTTCATTTTTTAAATTTTGTCTCCCAAACTTTTTGTGGTATGTTCCTACACTATGTAGACCTACATGTATCATTTGTGGACAATTATAACATAGTTTCCATAGTTAGTAGATTTAGTTCGTTTATTTGAATTTCTTCGGAAAATTCAAATTTGAACTGCAGGTCACTCAAAACTTGGAAAACCGTGCATGAAAAAATGATATCCATGTTACTTAGCATAAGTTACGACCGATTGCAGAAGCGTACCGGAAACTTCGAGCAACATGCTCACTAAACATGGTCGTGAACTTGGCATCCACATGTTTAAAAATTGTATAAAACACAAACAAAGTCAGAAAATCATGAAACTTGTCCACGAGTCATGATATCATATGTACAGGCTGTGATAAAAATTTTAGAATGTTTGGAGAAAGTTGTGAGACACTATATGTAGAAACCTAAGAGATCCACATTGAAACTCTTTGATTTCATGTGTAGTCCTCTAGGTTTCTACACATAGTGTCTCACAACTTTCTCCAAACATTCTAAAATTTTTATCACAGCCTGTACATATGATATCATGACACATGGACAAGTTTCATGATTTTCTGACTTTGTTTGTGTTTTATACAATTTTTAAACATGTGGATGCCAAGTTCACGACCATGTTTAGTGAGCATGTTGCACGAAGTTTCCGGTACGCTTCTGCAATCGGTCGTAACTTATGCTAAGTAACATGGATATCATCTTTTCATGCACGGTTTTCCAAGTTTCGAGTGACCTGCAGTTCAAATTTGAATTTTCCGAAGAAATTCAAATAAACGAACTAAATCTACTAACTATGGAAACTATGTTATAATTGTCCATAAATGATACATGTAGGTCTACATAGTGTAGGAACATACCACAAAAAGTTTGGGAGACAAAATTTAAAAAATGAAAATACACTTTGCCGAGTGTCAACAGGTGACACTCGGCAAAGAATGCTTTGCCGAGCGTCAAAAGGGTGACACTTGGCAAAGAAGCCTCTTTGCCGAGTGCCAGCCGTTGGCTCTCGGCAAAGACTGACGGCCGTCAGCTCTGGGACGGCCGCTGACGGCCCTTTGCCGAGAGCCCCCTTTGTCGAGTGTTTGACACTCGGCAAACTATTCTTTGCCGAGTGCCGCCCTGTGCCGAGTGTTCAGCACTCGGTAAAGAGGATCTTTGCCGAGAGCCTAACTTTACCGAGTGCGGCACTTGGCAAAGCCTTCTTTACCGAGTGCCCGACAAAAGGCACTCGACAAAGAATACAATACTCGGCAAAGCCTCGGATTCCGGTAGTGAGTAGCATCGAGAAGAGGAAGAATCCTAGCTCAATTAGATACATTAACGACATTGGCCGAAAGGCGGTTTATATAGGCATTTCCAACATGATCTTGTGTCATATGATCTATATCTAAACCATTTCGAATTCCCATTCAAAAATTTAAACAAAAAATCTAAAAACTAAATCGGCAAAAAAAGACGTTATACCCCTGCAAGGCCATGTGCCAGATTTTGGCGGACTATATTTGAGCCCGCACCGGCACCATTCACCCTGCCCCATGAGGCGAGCAGGTACACATGTACGATTTATTTATCCTCACGCTTGTGGAAGTGGAGAAAACTTTTATATTTAAACATGCCTACTTCTATTTCCATGAGCAAAATGAGACTAAATATTTCCTACTTTCTCTCTTTGCTCACATGAATGAGGCTTGCTTTTAGATATTTCTAAAAAATTTAAAATATCTAACTAGGCTATGTAAGCCATATATTCCAACAGTCTACAAAGTTTGTCTCTAGAAATTGTGTCAGACTTAATTACTTGATAATTAAAAGGACGTCATATACATAGTGGCTTGTCTCTAGAGATTGTGTCAGACTTAACTTCCTGAGCGTGTTTGTTAGTGTAGGTTATCAGCAGGTCAATATAGTCTGGGTTGCTGTTTTATGACCGAGTTGTTTTTGGTTGCCTGCAGGTAGCAAGGTGATAATTACTCGTATTTAATTTTAGTGGATAGGCCTTGCATTGCTTCTGATGTTGTTTGGTGTTTGTACCCTAGTCATGTAGTTTTATTCGTCTGATTTTCACTCAGAAACTAAGCCAAGACGTTTTAATAATTAAGTTTCCATATATAAGTAAATACCTATGCGCGAGTACGTAGATGAAGTTTTTAACTAAAAATATCCTTATAATAAGACAACTAATAAGCATATATAGGAAAGACAATATAATATATCTAGTATAAAAAGGATTAAGGTGCTAAACTACGAACACCAAATTCTATCCATTGGATCCACCATCTCTTGGTGAGTGCAATATCACGTTGGAAAGACGCCATATTCGGTCTAAGGGACGAGGTAGGGATTGCACTCAGTCATAGATGATGAATTCGATGGACAGAATTTGATGTTAGAATATTAGCACTCTAATCTTTTTACACTAGATAAGTTACCTATAGAAAAAGTAAGATTATTTTCATTCATCTGACATTAACATGTGCCTATAACCGTAATATAAATTGCAAAATGCATAATAGATAATTAGGCAATTTAGTTCCTTTAATTTCTTGCTGCCGAAATGACCGAAAGGCATTTGGAGGGAGAAATTTAAAATCGACAAAAAGAAAATTAGATGGTAAGAGAAATGATTAGGGTCCACTGAGAAATGTGAATTTCAATTTTCTTGAAATTTTTAAGACAGGATTTTTCCCCTGCCGTCCACACATGTGTTTCACTGAATATCAAACTTAGGGCTAGTTTGGAAAACACATTTTTCCAAGAGATTTACATTTTCTCTGGTAAAATAGAGTTCTCAAACTAGCTCTTATACTGCGACAAAAGCCCCTGAACCTATAGCTGGCTAGGCCAGTTTTAGCTTTTATTTGGTCAATCAAAATAAAGAGGGGACATAATGTACATAGACTTGATTCTAGCTAACTTATGTTCCACTAACTGTGGCAAAAGCAACGGCGGCAGAGATAATCATATATATGATGGATCTACATATGTGCTGCATGCATGGCACGCTACAGCATCTACAACTGTGCTGGTCAAAGTGCATGGTATTATTTGCCTGGCCGCATCCTCCACTAGTAACCAGCAAGGAAACAACAATGCATGTATATGAATGTGACCTACTCCCTCCACTCCCCCAGGTCCAAATTATAAGTCGTTTTAAGCAAGATTTGAGTCAAACTTATAAAACTTTGACTACAAATAATAACTGTTTTGTTATTTAATTTTGAAGTCTAATAGTTGTATGCACCGATTTATCTTAAAAATACTTTTACAGAAATATAGATGTATTAAGAGTTTGTTTGTATTTTTAAAAAAATAACATTGATTATATCAAAGCTATATTTTGGAGACCGTCTGCGTCATTGTTCTAAACGACTTATAATTTAGACCTGGAGGGAGTATATATATCTCTAGGGACAAACCCTAACCTAATGATCTCTTCTAATTGGCACCAAATCATATGGAGGGGTAGCCCAAGACCAGAGAACAACCATATTCCAAGCTGGACTACTCTAGCTAGTAGGTAGACAGGAGTGACACTACTTTGGAATAATCTCCATTCAAGCCATGCCATGCACCCCCATGTACCTGTGCTATGAAGGCGTTGAGTAGTCCCACATGCTCCCCGCTTAAACCGAAAATTGTCTCAATGCACGCACACCCAGTGTCCTTAGCTCACCACTTTGGTCTAGGGCTAATATAATAATCCTCGGCTTGCCCCCACCAATATTATAAACTAATCCCCTCTCACACCCACTTGCGTGCATAAGCATCAACCGTATCATCCTTCTCTCTCAAGGAAGTTAAAGCAGGCGGGCACGCTCATGTATACTTTCTCGGTTACAAAATAAATACTAGCAAATTACCTGTATATTGTTATGGTTTCCATTTATGTTTAAGTATAGAATATAAAACAAAAACATGTGTGTTCTATTGGTTTGGTGGGTGTAAATATAAGTTTAGAGTCAACAACCATATTTGAATCTTCGTTTATGCATAATTTTATCATTTTTTCTATTTAAATGTGGATGGTACATAGACGGTGGAAACCGTGGAACCAGATATAGTAGAGATATAAAAAGTTTCTCAAATTTAACTAAATTGTAGAGAATAATATCAATATTTATATCTTTAAATAAGTATATTATGAAAACATATTCTATGATTAAACTAACAATATTTATTATACATTACAAGTATTAGAATATTTTCTTGTACATGTTTAGTTAAGTTTTAAGAGGTTTAACCAGAAATGGGAGATGCGTAATTATTTTGAAATGGAGAAATTAGGCCACTTCAACGAGTGAACCGGGGTGACAGACACATGGGCCCTACAAAGGGCTAGACCTCACGTCACTCTATGGCAAGTCGGGCCATGCATCTTCCTCGTCACCCTCCCTCCCTCCCTCCCCCTCTCTAGCTCATGTATTATATTTCTTCCTTCCATCAACTCCAATGACCAGCACTAACCTATGCCTTTCTCGCCTTCTTTCGCCATCACTTCCTCTCTCCTTCGTCCTTGTCCCTGTCGTTTCTCTCTCTTGGCCAGCATCGACGACGACTCCATCCTGCACCTCCCATCTCTGGCCCTTTCTTCGCCTCTCCGTCCCACTCCAGCGAGCTGCTTTCTCCTCCCAAAATATAATCCGATCCACATGAACAATAAGCACCACCATCAGCAAGCAAGCAAGCAGCAGGATAAATTAACTTAGGAGTACGTGAGAGAGAAATTAAAAGAAACCCGAAGCGCGGAGAGAGAGAGAGCGCGCGCGGCGGCTTCAGCCTTCAGCTATAGCTGCCCTTTTCGTCTCTCCTCCCCACATCCCAGAAACCATTCTTTACTCCCCTCCAAGAAAACAAGCACCACACAAACCCTAAAGAAATTCAGCGCACGCAGCAAGCGCGCCTCTCATCCTCTCCTTCCTCGCCGTCTACTATTTTCATCATCACCGCCACCACTTCCTCTCTCGCGCCGCCAATTATTAATATTATCGGTACTGTTGTGTAGCCATTATTTTTACTTTCGCTTATTTGCTACTATACTCCTTACTGACATATAATTAGTTCTTCTCCTACCCTAGAAAGATGGCAGGCCTGGATTTGGGCACAAGCTCCTACCTGCACCACCACCACCACCAGTCCCTGCACCTCCACCACGAAGACGGCGGCGGCCGCGCGGGGGGCTCTGACGATGGCCAGGACTCGCTGTCGCCGGGATCGGGCGGCGGCGGCGGTGCTGGTGCCCCGCCCAGCACCATCGGCGGCGGCGGGGAGGTCGTCGGCCGCCGCCCGCGCGGCCGCCCGCCGGGCTCCAAGAACAAGCCCAAGCCGCCCGTGATCATCACCCGGGAGAGCGCCAACGCGCTCCGGGCGCACATCCTCGAGGTCGCCGCCGGCTGCGACGTCTTCGAGGCGCTCACCGCCTACGCGCGCCGCAGGCAGCGCGGCGTCTGCGTGCTCTCGGCGGCCGGGACCGTCGCCAACGTCACGCTGCGCCAGCCGCAGTCGTCCCAGGCCGGCCCGGCCTCGCCGGCGGTCGCCACGCTCCACGGCAGGTTCGAGATACTCTCCCTCGCCGGCTCCTTCCTCCCGCCCCCCGCGCCGCCGGGGGCCACCAGCCTCGCGGCCTTCCTGGCAGGTGGGCAGGGGCAGGTCGTCGGCGGTAGCGTGGCCGGCGCGCTCATCGCCGCGGGCCCGGTCGTCGTCGTGGCCGCGTCGTTCAGCAACGTCGCCTACGAGAGGCTGCCGCTCGAGGACGGCGACGAGGTGGCCCCTCCGCCGCCTGCAGGGGCCGACCAGCAGCAGCCCGGTGGCGTGCCGTTTGACCCCGCGGCCGCGGCGGCCTCTGCCGGGCTTCCCTTCTTCAACCTGCCGTTGGGGATGCCTCCAATGCCGATGGTCGGCCACGGCGGCTGGCCTGCTGGCTCCCCTGGCGGCGCCGGTGTCGGGAGGCCGCCCTTCTCTTGACGGATCCCATAGATCTATCGGCGAAGTGCACGCGCGCGAGGACGTGGACTACAGACTACTCTACGTGTACAACACCCAAGTAGCATCTCTTTCTCTGCCTTCCGCTTCATTCCCTTGCTTGTTCTCTCGCTCTTGTGCCATTGCTGTGATCTCTGTCTCTCTCATGTTTTTTATGTTAACCTGTATGGGACTTGATTGTGTTAATTCTTGATAAGTTGAGTGTCTCTGTTAATTTGAACTATGTTTTGTGAGGACATGCATTCATAAATTGATCAAAATTCGTTTTAGTTTATGTCCCGGAGTCAAATGCTCAAGGTAACTTATTACCATAAACTCTTGTGCTGGTGGGGTGGGGAAACCTCAGCTTCGTTAAGTTGTCTGTCGGTTGCACTGGCTCTTTGTTTGTTTTTTCTTTTCCCCATATCAAAAGTTCAGTGCTACTACTTATTGGTTCATGCATGTTATTTAATTTGCTGGTTTCATGCTTACATATCTTTTATTCCTACTGATGTTTAATTTGCAAATCAGTAGGTTTGCATGCTTTTTTTTCTTGCAAAGGATCCAAATAACTCTTCATATATATATATATACTGGGGACATCACTTTATTGTGTTTTTTTTTACTTTGTTGGCGTGTAGAATTCCACTGTTTCTTATATGCTACAAGCTTTCTGCAATTCTACAAGTATGGTGTTTCTCACAAACATTGCTCAGAGCACAAGCTATGTATCCTCCTCATTATTGTTCTCTTTCTCGACTTTTAGCATATTAACTATATTAACCTGGATACATCATTTGAGGAAGGGATCAGAGCTGATTGTTTTTAGAGGGTCGGGATGAATCCCCATAAATTCTAATGGGTGAATAATGAAATACATGCAAGCAGGGCGAGAAATGCGTTGTGTTTTGTTGAGTCAAGCTTCTATTTTTCCTTAGATTGGGTGAGATGATTACTTAATTTTCTCTCCCAAATTAAAAGAGAGACATATGCAAATGCACATAAGTATATCCCATCCCATCTATAAATTTAGGTATTTCATTCAGGCCTGAATTCTATAGCATGGCTACAAAATTGGAGTGGTTTGGGGAGCGGGTTATATTAGAAAACACTAGGAAAAATGCACTGTAACTTACTTTGGACACACTCATTCCCTATAGGAGCGTGAGGGGATTTAGATGAAAATAAACTAATTTTTCTTTCAATCTCCTTGAATCGTCATGAGACCTTATTCGGTTGCGTAGAGATTGGAGGGGGTTTATATCCCTTTCTATTCAATTTTGACTAACACGATATTTAATCTCTTCAAATCCACTCCTAACCGAACAAACCCTAAAGAATCATTGATCCAAACTAGCCACAATTCAGGCTGCTCCTTCGCTCTGTGTTGTTTCTTCACTTCTTGAAATTGTTGGATATCCTTCAAATTTCTTGGGTTTTCAAATTGACCTTACTAAGTTATACACACACATCCATTCTGTCTCAGGAATATGTAGTGCATCTAGTTCAAGGTTTGTGAGGCCATGCTCAATAGATTGTGTGCATATGACCGTGCAAAACTCTGTTTTACTTAGGTCCTGTTCCAATCTCGCGAGATAAACTTTAGCAGCTTTTTTTAGCTACTTTTAGCCATTTGTAATCTAAACAGGAGAGCTAATGGTGGTAATTGAAACTAAACTTTAGCACTTCAATTCATATAGCTAAAGTTTAGCAGAAAGCTAAAGTTTATCCTGTGAGATTGAAACGGGGCCTTACACTATAAACTGCATTGTTTACATAATTAAGTTTGAAATAGAAGGTGTGATAAGGAGCTGCTAAAGATAGCCTCAGGAACCCGTTAGATCTCTTTGTCCAGGTGCCGTTCTTCCTATGTAATGATTCATGAAATATATATTTGGCATTGTTAGGGCCCATGCATATGAAGAAATAAAACATGAATGTGTGTGTATGATATTTCTAAGTAGATTCACGTGTGCCAGCCTATCGTTTAATCTATACCCCCTTAATTATATATCATCTCAAGTACATGATGGTTGTCAGAGTCATCGATGGAAGTCTTTATGACGGATTCTTTTGAAGCCATGAAATGACCGTTTTGGAATCTTGCCCCATCCCAAAATGGAGTACATGACTAGTTGACCACTGTGTGGTTTCTCTCTCTCTTTCTCTCATCACTTCACCACACTGATGTCATTTCATGACCGATCGACATCTGTCCTTCATTCCATGGCGTTCTTTTTGTGCGTGTCTGACCAGGTCTGTAAGTCTGTTACAAAGAGCTGGCCTTTCCGGTGCCCTTTGGAACTGCATATGCGTGCTACTAATAGTAATTCAATTTGACGTATTCATTTATGATAAATCTTCCTCGAACGATAAAGCATATACTTCCTTCGTTTTTTTAGTTGTCACTAGATAGTTCAATTTTATACTATTCAGCGACAACTAAAACGAAACGGAGGAAGTATATGCGTGCTACTATAGTAGTTATATATATCTAAACGTATCAAGGCATGTAGAAGAATTGTTGACAGCTCAAACTACTTATATGTAAGTTGCGTGTTGATTTATTGGACGAGGAACAAAAAGCTTCCGATAACATACTCTTGCGAGCATAGAAATTATTATTGCTAACAACTTGCTTGACAAAACTAAAAGATGGATAGTCAAGATGACTATGCCATGTGTTTATTGATGATATGCCATGTGTTTATTGATGACCTCCTAGCATGCAGGAACTTCCTTTATTGTTGAGATTGGAAGTAGTTAGATACAGCTCTTGTATCTCCCTCTAAGCTGAATTGTCTTAGTTTTCTGATCCTTAATGAGAAAGAAAGTAAAATGTAGTTTAATAAAGATTGAATTATTAGATGTAAGCTAATAAATAGAAATAAGATTTTTCTTGAAATTAGGAATGTATAAAACATATTTTAGTATGAAACTACGACTAGGAGTGGTTAATGAAGTATGACTAGTATAACTGATATTCATACCAGATCCACTTGTGGTAGAGGCAAAAAGTTTTTAATCTCAGATAATTTTTTTCCTAAAACATATGTCAATGTTTAGTTGTTATGTTATTTTTATTGAAGCAAAATTAGTAGATGAGTTACTCCTCTAATCTACCGTGGTTCTGATTAGAGCTATGTTGGGACTATGCTTCGTCGCCGAAGGTCTTGTAGGAATAAGCGGTTTTCAGCTGAAGCTGTTTGTATGAGTTGGCCGAAGGTTCCTCTTCATGAAGCTTCGGTATTACAAACCGACTTAAAGATAGAATGACCTTTTAGTCCATAAAGGTCTGAGTCAATGTTGTAAACTTTTATGAGGGGCATAATTGTAATTCTTCACAGGCTGTGTCCTGTGTCTATAAATAGTGAACAGTATTCCTTTACTGTTCACGGATTCCGGTAATTGTAATCGCATCATTCGGGAACCAATCTTTGTCAAGGCAGAGGTATAGCTGTATTCAATGATTTAATATATTATAATATGATTCGATTATGATTCATTTACCTTTGATACCCTTTATTTTATATTATCTTGTACAATCTATTAAAATTTGATTACGAAGACTTAACCTTCGTAATCATATTCTCATTAACCTTCGTCCAAGGTTCATTATCCTCAAGGGAATAATGCTTCGTGGATGAAGGACGTTAACATTTAACATTTTATGTTGCCTTGTTCTTAATTCATAGCATTTGAGAACAAGTCTCCAACATTGGCGCCCACCTCCGGTGAACTCACTTCCACTTTTTTTTGAGCTGATGGCTTCGTTCAACGATCAAGCTGGAGCTGCTTCGGCTCCGAAGCTGCTACTCCCGATAACAGGCGGTTCATGTTCAGAGCCAGCCAACAAGAAGCAGAAGAAGGAAGCACAGAGAAGGGTACAGCATGTTGGGGTGCAAGGACCCTTCATCAAGTCGAGATGGTCTCACATTCCTATTACCTTCTCCCAAGAGGACCTTCAACTCAAGGATTACCCACACAACGATGCCATGATTATCTCTTGTGTTATCAAAGGATTTCTGGTCCACAATGTCTTGGTTGATACAGGCAGTGCAGCTGATATCATATTTGCTAAGGCCTTCAGGCAAATGCAAGAGCCAGAAGATAAGATTCATGATGCTACGCACCCTCTCTGTGGCTTCGGAGGAAGACGGATTGTAGCACTGGGCAAGATCACCATGTCAGTGACCTTCGGGTTCATCAACAACACTAGAACTGAGCAAGTTGTGTTTGACATTGTTGACATGGAATACCCTTACAATGCAATTATTGGTCGTGGCACCCTCAATGCTTTCGAAGCAATTCTTCAACCTGCCTATCTTTGCATGAAGATACCTTCGGATCAAGGACCCATCGCTATTCATGGAAGTCAGGAAGCTGCCAGAAGGGCCGAAGGAAACTGGACTGACTCAAAAGCAATCCATAACATAGATGGAGCTGAAGCTTGTGAACAGTACAAATTCAGAAGGGAGAAAGCAGCTTCAGCAGATCAGCCGAAGCCCATGCTCTTATGTGAGGACATAGCAGAGCAGAAGGTGCTGTTGGGCTCTCAATTATCCGAAGAGCAGGAGAAAACCTTGATAAGGTTTTTGTTCAACAACAAAGATGTTTTTGCATGGTCAGCCAATGACCTCTGCGGAGTAAATAGGGATGTTATTGAACACTCGCTCAATGTTGACCCATCCTTCAGACCCAGAAAGCAGAGGCTTCGGAAAATGTCTGATGATAAGGCCGAAGGTGCTCGTAATGAAGTCAAAAGACTCCTCAGTGCAGGAGTTATCAGAGAAGTAAAGTACCTAGAATGGCTAGCTAACACTGTTATGGTAAAAAAGGCCAATGGCAAGTGGCGAATGTGTATCGATTTTACAGATCTCAACAAGGCTTGTCCGAAGGACGAATTCCCATTGCCAAGGATAGACTCTTTAGTTGATGCAGCAGCTTCTTCAGAGCTCATGAGTCTGCTAGACTGTTACTCAGGCTATCACCAAATCTGGATGAAGAAGGAAGATGAGCCGAAGACTAGCTTCATAACCCCAAGTGGCACATATTGCTATCTTCGGATGCCTGAGGGGCTCAAAAACGCTGGAGGAAGTTTCAGCAGAATGACTGCGAAGGTTCTCCAGTCTCAGATAGGCAGAAATGTGCTAACTTATGTTGATGACATCATTGTAAAAAGCACGAAACAGGAAAATCATATTGCTGATTTGCAGGAGACCTTCGCCAGTTTCAGACAAGCTGGCTTAAAGTTGAATCCAGAAAAATGTGTCTTCGGAGTAAAGAAGGGGAAATTTCTTGGATGCTTGGTTTCAACAAAGGGAATTGAAGCTAATCCAAGTAAAATTGAAGCTATACTTCGAATGGAGCCACCAACTACAAAAAAGGGGGCCCAAAGATTAACAGGGAGGTTGGCATCTCTTAATAGATTTATATCCAGATCAGCAGAAAGAAATTTACCATTCTTCGAAGTGCTGAAATCAGCCGAAGTCTTTCAATGGGGACCAAGCCAACAAAAAGCCTTCGAGGAACTGAAGCAATATCTGATAGATTTAACAACATTAACTCCACCAACGCCAGGGGCTCCTTTGTTATTATATGTGGCAGCTTCGCACTCAGCGGTAAGTGCAGCACTTGTCCAAGAGAAGCTTGATGGCCAAGTCAAGAAGCAGGTCCCAGTGTATTTTGTATCTGAAGTTCTTAGTATATCAAAGAAAAACTATACAGAATTAGAGAAGGTGTTATATGCCGTTTTGATGGCATCCAGGAAGCTTCGGCATTACTTTCAAGCATACAATATTGTTGTTCCTTCTTCGTAGCCGTTGAAGGATATTATGAGAAATAGAGAAGCTACTGGGCGAATTGGAAAATGGGCTGCAGAGCTCAATGAATTTTGCATTGATTATGTGCATAGATCCTCGATCCAGTCCCAGACGTTAGCAGACTTCATTGCTGACTGGACGCCAGGGGCTCAGGATGAAGAAACAAATAAAGATGCCGAAGTTTGGACAGTGTTTTGCGATGGGTCTTGGGGAACCTTCGGGGCAGGAGCAGCTGCTGTGTTGGTCTCGCCATCCAAAGTTAAAACTTGTTATGCGGCAAGACTCGATTTCAGTTGTACAAACAATATTACTGAGTACGAAGCCTTGCTTTTGGGTCTTCGGAAGCTAAAAGCAATGAGAATCAGAAGGGCCATTCTTAAAACTGATTCCCAAGTTGTTTCGGGTCATATTGACAAGAGTTGCAAGGCTAAAGATCCGAAGCTTGAAAGATATCTAGACATGGTTCGAAGAGTCGAAGCTTCTTTCGAAGGATTTTCTGTCAAAAATATCCCTCGAGGACAAAATGAGCATGCTGATTTGCTAGCTAAGTCAGCAGCACAGGGGCTGCCTTTACCTTCGGATGTGTTCTTCGAAACAATAAAGGCACCTTCAGTGGAACTCCTTGAAAGAGCAGTCCTCAATATATCTCCTGTTTATAGCGAAGATTGGAGAACTGAGATCATCTCTTACCTTCAGGGTAAATTCCTTTCAGATGACGAAGCTTATAACAGGAGGATAGAGGCAAGAGCTCGTCCATATGTCATGATAGAAGGGGAGTTGTACAAGCATGGAGTTTGCGCTCCGCTACTCAAGTGTTTATCTAGAACCGAAGGTATAGAGTTGATGAAAGAAATACATGCAGGCCTGTGTGGATCTCACATTGGATCTAGGCCGTTACTTGGAAAAGTTTTCCGCCAAGGGTTTTATTGGCCGAAGGCAGCTTCGGATGCAGCGGAATTAGTTCAAAAGTGCGAAGGCTGTCAGAAATGTGCAAGAGATCAAAAACAACCTTCGTCCTTAACACAGCTCATACAACCCATCTGGCCATTGCGAAGGTGGGGCCTTGACTTGTTAGGTCCATTACCACCGGCCCAAGGGAACTTAAGATATGTTGTAGTGGCTGTGGAATATTTTTCTAAATGGATTGAGGCAAAGCCTTTAGCCACAATAACTTCGGCCACTGTCCAAAAGTTTTTCTGACAGAATATTGTTTGTCGTTTCGGGGTACCAAAGGCCATCACTGTAGATAATGGAACACAATTCGACTCCGAAGCTTTCAGAGATTTCTGTGATCAAATTGGTACGAAGATCCATTTTGCATCAGTCAGGCATCCAGAGTCAAATGGGCTCGTTGAAAGAGCCAATGGCATTATAATGACAGAAATAATGAAGTTAATCTTCAATCAACCCAGGGGAAAGTGGCCAGATCAGTTAACCAAAGTGGTGTGGAGCCACAATACAACAACATCAAGGTCTACAGGCTTTACTCCATTCAAGTTATTATTCGGTGACGAAGCAATAACTCCGGAAGAAGCTAAAACTGGATCAATAAGAGTAGTAGCTTCGGCAGAATCAGGTTCTGAAGATGCTTATTCTGTGGAAAAAGATGCTTTAGAAGGGATCAGGCTTCAAGCTGTGGAGAATATCAATAAATACCAAGCCGAAACAGTCAAATGGCGAGATAGAAAAGTTCGGCTAAAGAATATTGAGTCAGGACATTTGGTGCTTCGGAGAGTGGCCAACCCAGACACAGTGGGCAAGTTACAGTCGAAATGGGAGGGACCTTTCTTAGTAGCATCTTCGTCAAGACCCGGTTCATACAGATTGAAGGATATGGACGGCAACGACATTCCTAGATCTTGGAATGCGGATGAGCTTCGGCGATATTATGTGTAAATTGATGTAACTTTTTATGTCTTTTCTTTTTCATGGCACCCTTTTCCTTTCTAAAGGGGGAGAAAGGTTTTTAATGGGGCCATCATATGTAATTTCCTTTTTTAGTTCTATAAGAGCAAAATCCCCCAAGGAATGTAAATGTAAAAGCTGAGAACGCACCATTAAGTGCCGAAAAGTAAAAAGCGAAGAAGCTCCAAAGTCGTTCCTAAGGGAATGCAGAGCTTACAGCGAAAAGTCAACGCTGATTCCGCCAAAAGTAAAAGGCGAAGAAGCTCCAAAGTCGTTCCTAAGGGAATGCAGAGCTTACAGCGAAAAGTCAACGCTGATTCCGCCAAAAGTAAAAGGCGAAGAAGCTCCAACGTCGTTCCTAAGGGAATGCAGAGCTGATGTGTGATTGTTTCTAAGGAAATAATGGCTGAGGGTATGGCTTCGGATATGTGTTTGGACATTCATTCGCACATCACATTACATCATAGCATTTGCATTCATAAACATTCATCCAGGCATATGTAGGATAATCATCATCATGGCATAAGTGGTTGCTTCGGCATAAGAGAAGAGCTTCTTCGCGTACAAAAAGGAGAGCTTCGGAAGAAAGGGAAATGTTGTTTTCTATGCTTCGCTGTGTACGAAAAGAAGGGAAGGTGTTTTTTCGCCTTCGGCTCAAAAAAGATAATTTCGTCCACAACAAAGCACTTCACATACATTAATAGAAGGGTAAGAGCATAATACAAGGTATGAACAGAACTCATTAAAGACAAGTTTAGTTACATTTACACAAGTTATCTCAAAAGTTTCCTGAGTCTGTCTACAGTCTACTCCTACTTAATCTTCGAGGGATTTTAGCTTCAGCGTCACTCTTTTTAATCATCGACTTCGGCTTCGTCATCCTACATGAATTAAGTTGTTGTAAGTCAAAATCGAGCTTGAAGGAAGAGGTAAGCACAAGGTATGATTTCTTACTGGTTCAAGATGACTCCGAGCTTCATCTCCAGCCTTTTCTCGCTCGCCTTTTGTCCATATCATTTTTATAAATCTATTGGAAATACTTCGGGCGAGATCAGGGATGTTATCTAGGATTGATGGTGATAAAGTGAAATTGGGCCTATTGACAATCTTTCCATGGTCGCAGCCAGCTTTTAGGAAAGCTGCAGCAGTGCCCCGAGAAGCTACCCAGGCACAGAAGTCACCGTGCCCAGCTATAACTTCGTCGAGCTCGTCAATTTCACCCTCAATATGTTCGAAGGTCTTCGGTAAATCTTCAGCTGAGGGGGTGAATTTCTCACTGCTGGCTCCAACTGAGTGAAAAATTTTTCTTAGTCGTTGAATGCATTTGTTGCTAAATTCCAAACATTTTTCTTGAAGGTCCGCCAATAGTTTTTTCAAATCTGAATTTTGTTGAGCTTCGGCTTCAAGTTTTGCATTAAGTTCTTGCTTTTCTTGTTCAAACTGCTCAGATTGGCAGAGAAGCTTCGTGTTCAGTTCTGTTATTTTTGCTTCGGCTTCCGCCAATAAACCTTCAGTTGCCTGGAGCTCAAAGTTTTTCTTCTCAATAGCAGTTGATTGCTCCTTTATTTTGTTTTCTAAATTTTCAATTATAACTTCGTGTTTCTTGTCTTCAAAATCTTGCTGCATTTTCAAGGCTTTGCTCAACAGCATACTCTGCACAAAAACAACCTTCGTTAGACATGTTTTCATTATTAAAAACAATATAAGTTAAGGGAAAAGTAGTTCACCTTGAAATTGGAATAAAATAAACTACCAACGATATGTTGTCGTCGGTAGCGGCTAATGTCCGTTTCTAGCTTCGGAAAACCGATACTCTTTGACAGAGTACTGATAACTTTGGCTTCAGTTTGGTTTCGGATACAATCTAATTTTTCATCATCAATACCTCCGAAGAGGAGTGCTCCTGGTTTGTACCCGCAAGATTTGGCATACTCTTTAAGCTCTTCTATTTCGGGTTTTGACAATTTTTCTCCAACTAAATTTTGAAACATGAAGGCTTCGTTCTCTGAAGCTTCGTCAGCAATTTCCTTTCCTTTCCCCGACGCTGCGGCCGCGGCCTCTTCGGCGGCAGTGGTAGCTTCTTCTGTGGCCATGTCTAGCAGTATTTTGTCGATGTGTTCGATTGTGCTTTCTAGGTTCACATCTTCAATTGAGGCAGCTTCGGCAGCCGCGACCTCCGAAGGTGTGATTTCAATATCTGTTCTTTCCTCAGCCGCTGGTGTCTTCTGAGCCGAAGCTCTTGGTGGTGTCTTGTCAATGACCTCTGTCACAGTGATAATTCTTTGTCTCTTTGCTTTAGTCGTTTTCTTCGTTTTTTCGGGCTCCTTTTCCTTCTGAAAAAACTTTGTCAGTTGAGGCCCCAATGGACTTAGCTTCGCAGGCAGGGATTCAGTCATTACCTTCAAAATTTCCTCCACGTCAGTGGCAGAGGGTGATGCGGGGGTTTCTTCTTCGTCAGATATTTTTTGCTTCGGAGAAGATGCTTTCCTCTTCTTCGGAATTCTCTTCTTTGATGGTTCTTTCTCATCTTCATTTAAGGCTTCAGTTGTCCTTTTCCTTTTCTGGCCCCCGACACCTTTGTTCAGATTTTCATAGTCAGGGTATTCAAAACCCAGGGCGTCCAGCACTCGATTCAGTCTTCGCTTCGGACGGGTGCCGAAGGCCGCAGTCATCAATTGATCTTCTTTTTTGGAGTAATTGCCAAGTATTTCATTGCACATTACTTCAATTGTATCCAGCCACTCTTGGCAAGGTGTTTTAAAGTATTTCTTAAACTTGAAATAGTAAGGTAAACGCACAAGTTCACCTTCTTTCTTCTCCCCCTTTAGCTTCGGCATTTCCCATTCTTTTAAACTAGGAAAAACCTTGAAAGCCAAAAACTCCTGAACCAGGTCTCTTGTACTGATATGCTCTGCAATAATTCTGAATTCATTCAATGCCTGTTGTGTTGGACCTTCTGGTGTCATGTTGCAGCGAGGTCGGGTTTCTCCGAAGATTAGTTCGAGTGGACTTTGCACAAGCTTCTCCTTGTCGTCATCAACCTTGACATAGAACCACTCCGACTTCCAGCCTGCTGCCCATTTGCTCCGGTAGCTGATTACAGGAAACTTTGTGGTTTTCCGATAAGCAAAATTATAGCAACCAAAATTGTCATGCAATCCATCTTTTCTAGCCTTCGTCTGATAGTGCAGTTCGTGAACTCGACAAAAGCTGTCTGCAAACGGCTCCACCGCTTGGCTTCGGAGGGCCCAGATATAAACGCTAAGCCTAACGATAGCGTTAGGAGTTAACTGATGAAAGTAGATACCAAACCTCTTCAGTACCTCTGCAATAATCTCATGTAGGGGGAATCTTAATCCAGCCTTTGGAAAGCTCTTGAAAATGACAATTTCATCCTTCTCCGGCTTTGGGGTAGTCTCTTCTCCCCCGAAGCGTAATAGCTTCTTCTAATTCTCATTGAAAAAGCCCGACTTTACCATTTTGGAGAGATCAGCCTTCGAAACAGTAGACTTTCCGAAGTCCAAGTGGCTGGGCTTGCTTGGCATGGCAATACGATAATCGTCTTCGGGATCAGTTTCCTCAATATCTTCTTCTGCTTCGGCAATTGCTTGTTCTGCCTGTTCTGCATCATCACTGGGGATCTTTTCCGAAGTTACCAGTCCGGACCTTTGCATCGCTTCGGAGATGGGAACAGTCTCCGAACCTTCAACTTCGCCCCCCTCACGCTCAACCCTAGCGGTAGATCGCACTCTGGCCATTTAATTCTGAGTTTGTGGAAATTAAATACTTTTTTCTTCCGAAGTTTTTCCTTCTGACGAAGCAGGCTTCAAGTTGGAGCTTCGTTCGATTCCGAGAGTCAAGCTTCGGCGATGGTTAAAAATTTTGGCAGCAAAACAGTGCAAATAGCAATGAATGCTGTGGTAACTTCACACCTACTCGTCTGTTTATATAGTACTGCAGGTAAGAAGGCGAGGCGAACCGCCAGGATTTTTACACCAGGCGGACACCCGCTTGCACTCGCTGCGTGGTGGACCGCAGAGACAAACAGTAACTCTGCAAGGTGGGACCGATACGCGCTGGGAAACTGAATCGTTTCTCGACAACGAGCTCGGGGAAGGTGTTTTTCGGACCTTCGGCTCTCCGAAGCTTAAGAGACTTTTTTCACGGATCAAGCTCGTTACGAAAAACGATCTAGCACCGCGAAAGGGGCTACTGTTGGGACTATGCTTCGTCGCCGAAGGTCTTGTAGGAATAAGCGGTTTTCAGCTGAAGCTGTTTGTATGAGTTGGCCGAAGGTTCCTCTTCATGAAGCTTCGGTATTACAAACCGACTTAAAGATAGAATGACCTTTTAGTCCATAAAGGTCTGAGTCAATGTTGTAAACTTTTATGAGGGGCATAATTGTAATTCTTCACAGGCTGTGTCCTGTGTCTATAAATAGTGAACAGTATTCCTTTACTGTTCACGGATTCCGATAATTGTAATCGCATCATTCGGGAACCAATCTTTGTCAAGGCAGAGGTATAGCTGTATTCAATGATTTAATATATTATAATATGATTCGATTATGATTCATTTACCTTTGATACCCTTTATTTTATATTATCTTGTACAATCTATTAAAATTTGATTACGAAGACTTAACCTTCGTAATCATATTCTCATTAACCTTCGTCCAAGGTTCATTATCCTCAAGGGAATAATGCTTCGTGGACGAAGGACGTTAACATTTAACATTTTATGTTGCCTTGTTCTTAATTCATAGCATTTGAGAACAAGTCTCCAACAAGCTACTAGAGCCACGCCCCCTGCTGTTACCATGCCCAAAGTTGCAATGCCTGCCACATCCACCTAGGTGTCCATGGATCTCACCTCGTCCTTGAGTAGCACCACATCCTCAGCTCATGGCGTTGACCGGTCTATTGTTAGATACGAGGCTCGTATGGGTCTCAAAATTGAAAAGCTAATCGAAAAGCTCGTTGACTATGATCAGCTCCTTTCTAGAGCAAAGAGCATAGGATGGTGGGAGGTAGTCATCATCAAGGCCCATGAGAATCTACTCCATGAATTCGTCATATTCTTCAGGTTGGTCGAATGTCGTCATTTCATCACCAGGGAATTTCATCTTTCTTAAGTATTCATAAATGGGTAGATTTATCTTTTTGGTATTTGCTAGGACCAACCATACATTGATGGTTCTTGCTCTTGTTTTTGAGCTAAAGGTGTCTTGGGTCTTTACATAGGCTTCGGTTGTGGTTTTGATCGAAGAAATTTGAATTAGCATGTCATTTGATAGCAAAGAGAAGAGATATCTCATAACATATTGATCTCTGGCTTCCTAGTCTTCATACTGATCTGGATTGTCCACCTCAATCTCTTTTTTGATGTCACACTTCTAGGGGATTTTCACAGGTGTCGCTTTGATGTCATCGGTTAGGAAGCCAAATAGCTTTATTTGCACCATGGATAGCAGCCCTAACATGTGCATGTCATAGCGCGTGGTTGGAGTTTGTTACCTTCTTGGAGACAAGTAGGCCAAGGAGAGAATTCACGGAGGTAGATGACGATGAACTTGTCATGGCTCTGATTACCATGTAAAAACACAAAGGTGCTTGAAAGAATTGTCGATAGCCTAAACCCGGGTCTACGTGCATTGCGTATTGATCTGTTGGATGAGTAATAGCCCTTCCCCACGGCGTACATATGTAGGAGCCGATTCTAGAAGTTCTAGATAAATACAATATAGGTTTAAATTAGATTCTAGTCTACCTTAGAACCGGAACATCTACCGATTATAACTTCCTGTCATATACAATATCTCTTAACTATATATGTTTCTGCTTCCATTTCAATCCATCAATTCTCAACAATACTTGCAACCGACTGTGATATATGTCCTTTTCCTTGTCATTTCATGCGCATCTACTTTTGCCTTAATTTGTCTAGCTAACTATCTGCTGCATAATTAGCTAGATTAGCTCCACATATAGATATATTCTGTTAAACTCATCTGGTCAAAAGGGTTATGCGTGCAAAGAACTGTTGTACGATTCGAGGTACAGCGTCCCGAAAGCTAACAATAATAAGACATAAAGAATTCGAGTAATAAATTGTCCCGTCAGTTCTTGGTCCCTTTGGGAACTAATCGATGTCGTCATCCCGCTGTTCTATGCATGTATGTGCGCATGCACAGTCCGGTGCCTACAAATCAGTGGACAAGCAATGCTGTTCTTGATTAGTGAAAAAGCAATTAAGTGCTCACAGTGTGCTACGACATGTGCCTACGATTGGGTAGACAGTGACGCTTACTGCTAATTAGGGCATGTAGAACTCATTTAATATAGGGTCTTTTGAGAGGTCTCTAAAAGACTAAGTCAAAAAATTAAATACAAGAGACGCTTCGCGAAAAGTCTATGTATTTATCGACTTCCATACACGTTATCTCTTATGGAGTTTCAGATCGAATTGTATCATGCAATTTCTTAGTCGTTTCTTATACTTCGAAAACCGAACTGATGTCTCATAGATGTGGATGCCCTTAGCTTACTGCGCTAACGTGGTTGTAGATCTACAGTTCATCCACAAAGCATGTGTATCTCCTGCCCCACTGCATGGTCGCCACTGCTAGCTATATATGCTTCAGCTTGGTTTCTCATTCGTGAAAGAGTTCCAACTAGAGGTTGAGGAGTTGTAACGTTGACATACCCAAATTTCATTTTCACTGCGATATATTACATATATACTCATACAATACTAATTGTGCATTAGTACAAACTTATAATTAATGTAAAAGAAATAATTTTAGAGTCATTCATTTATTTGTAGAGGCGATCCATAAAGTCCACGACCTCAAATTTAGGATGTGTTTGATTCAGCTTTCTAAACTAGATTCGTTGCTAAAAATCTGGAATCCTAACCAAACGTGTACTTCAGCAGAATAGTTTCCTAAAAATCTACAGATTTCTATAGTTCAATTTAGAATCACCTTCTACCTCAGATTTTCTAGATTCCTATCATTCATGGTACAAGTTATAAAATTTATAATTGACAGTTGTTTTAATCAAACAAAATTTAGTTTTTTATAATCGTCAATTCATAACAGCTTTCTTATATCTAGAATCAGAATTTTAGAAATCTATAGCTAAACCAAACAGACCCCACGTGTCGAAGGCCTATAGTTACACGGTCTGCTTTGACAGTATTTTTTGAGACGATCTAGAAACCATAGCCTCTAGAAACTTCTAGCGGCTGGCCGAATCAAAAACCATTTGTAGAGACGGTTATTGATAGAGTCGTATTTAGACTAAAAGTAAAAGAGTGATGTATCAAAAAATGGTTTCTATGATGGTGACGACAGATGATACTTTCAATCATCTCTACAAATAACAAGATTGTGTAGAGATTGGCTTTATCAACCGTCACTAAAATTAGAGTCTTTTTATATGACAGCGTTGACAAGTCCAGCCATTTTAAAAAATACGATTCTAAGATGGTTCGTTAGCAAGAACCACACTCCAATCAATGTATATGAAATGAGACCAATATGAGAGTATTTAAACAATGTATATATAAAGATATCTGTGGAAGAGGTTTTCGATAGAATAGCCTCTGACAAAAAGCAAGGTGACTCTAATTAAAATATGTTTTTGAGTAGTGTTAACATGTTGAAACGTCCTGTTGGGGACTTGTTCTCAAATGCTATGAGTTAAGAACAAGGCAATACAAAGATTAATGATTAAAGTCCTTCGTCTTCCGAAGAATTATCTCCCTCAGGATATAATGATCTTCAGACGAAGGTTATGAAGGGCATACCTTCGTAATCTCAGTATGTAACGGGGAGCAGAAGCATGAGTTGCACATAAAGAATATGAATAATCATCTTAAATCATTAAATTACTTATATTCTTATTGAATAATCATGAATAAACATTAACGATATTGAATTACATTTGTACCTTCAGCTTGACAGAAGGTAAGAATCCGAGTGTGACGTGCGAGTGAATACAGGCCAGCGTGAACAGTACGGTGCTACTGTTCATCTATTTATAGACACAAGACGCAGCATGTGTAAAATTACATCTATACCCTTGACATTTACTATTGACCAAGGGGTAATCTATTGAGGACTAAACAGCCTTTTCCTCTTTAAGTCGGTTTTATTTTCCACCACTAAGCCGAAGCTTCACCATTCATAACTCCGAAATTGGTTCATCCTTCTCCCAGACCGCGCCTTCCATATCGTGTACACCTTCATCCCAAGGCCAAAGGTCCCTGTGAGTATATTATACTTGGAAAACATGTTAGTCGTATTTCTGAGGACCTTCAGAAGATGAAGGCCCCCAACAGTAGTCCCTCGCAGTATTAATTTGTTCTTGTAACAACGAATTCATACTGCGATGTGAACGAAGGTCTTAAGCCGAAGGTTCGAAAAACACCTTCCCTTCACTAGAATAGCGAAAGTCAATGACAAATGGGGCCCGTCAAGTTACAATGCACTAGGCATATAAATAAAAGCCCACAGCGGCAGCATTTGATGCGTCATTTCTGTTGCTTGCATTATTTTCTCAGATTTTTAATTCTTGCTCACCAGTTCTCACCTGATTTTCGAGCTTCGTCTTAAAGACAAGTGTTTGTTCCATGTCCGAAGAGAGGAGGATGTCTGAGGAGAAGAATATATCCGAGGAGGAGAAGATGTATGAGGAGAAGGTTGCGGACTCTTTTATTGCTGGGTTTTACGAATTCATGGCAAAAACAAATACAGAGAAAATCACAAAAGAGATAATGTCAGATTTATCTGAAGATTCTGATGACAGTGATGACTTTGATGTGGAAAGTGGAGATGAAGATACTGAGGACCGGCCTTGGCGACCAAGCCATACCATCTTCGGAAGATCGACTATTAAGCAAAGTCATGTTGACGCTATGAGGGGAAGATACTTTCGTGACATGTCTATTGTGAGAGTTGGAGGAGACAGCACCGCCCCTGCTCCTGAAGAAAATAAGGTGGTTATTTACAAAAGCTTTTTGAAGGCGGGTCTTCGGTTCCCATTAAGCAGATTTTTGGTTGAAGTGCTAAAGATATTTTAGATCTTTCTTCATCAACTTACTCTCGAAGCTATAATTAGAATGGGCTTATTTGTTTGGGCTGTGAGAAGCCAAAGGCTAGAACCGAGCACGAAGTGTTTTTGCAGTATGCATGAACTATTATACGAAACGAAGGCCACCGGCAAGGAGCAGTATCACAACAACTTTGGTTGTTATGAAAACTCCCGCGAAGAAAACTGCTGAAGCTTCTATGGCTGAGGCTGAAGCCAAAGTTGTACCTTCGGTGCCTGTTGAGGCGAAGCCCGCTGCAACTGAGGAAGGGGCCGAACAAGTGAAAGTCGCCTAAAGGGGGCGTGGATAGGCTAAAACTAAAATTTACAAACTTTAAGCATACTACAAGCCGGGGTTAGCGTTAGAATAAAATCCAAGTCCGGGAGAGAGAGGAAAACAAATCAACCAAGAGAATAAAGCGGATGACACGGTGATTTGTTTTACCGAGGTTCGGTTCCAATGAACCTAGTCCCCGTTGAGGTGGTCACTGGGTCTCTTTCCACCCTTTCCCTCTCTCAAACGGTCACTTAGACCGAGTGAGCTTTCTCCTTAATCAAACATCTCACTTAGACCCCACAAGGACCACCACACACTTGGTGTCTCTTGCTTTGATTACAAGTCACTTAGAGAACAAGAATGAGGAAGAAGAAAGCCAACAAAGCAACAAGAGCAACAAAGAAACATAAGAACGATCCTCTCACAAGTCCTAAAGACTAGAATTATATTGGGGACTTTGATCGGATCGAAGGCTTTGATTTGTGTCTTGGAGTGTTGTGTTTTGCTCTTGTATTGAATGGAGTGTGATGAATGCTTGGATGGTTGGAGTGGAGGTGGTTAGGGGTATTTATAGCCCTCAACCACCAAAATAACCGTTGGGACAGGCTACTGTCGATGGGCGCACCGGACAGTCCGATGCGCCACCGGACACTGTCCGGTGCGCCAGCCACGTCACCCAACCATTAGGGTTTGACCGTTGGAGCTTTGTCTTCTTGTGGCACCGGATAGTCCGGTGCCGCACCGGACATATACTGTGCACTGTCCGGTGCGCCTCTGGCGGCTGCTCTTACTTCTGCGCGAACTGTCCGCGCACTGTAGCTCTGCAGGTGACCGTTGCAGCCGACCGTTGCGCTGTTAGCCGTTGCTCCGCTTGGTGCACCGGACAGTCCGGTGGCACACCGGACAGTCCGGTGAATTATAGCGGAGCGCGCCCTCAGAAACCCGAAGGTGAAGAGTTTGGAATCCTACAGCCCTGGTGCACCGGACACTGTCCGGTGCGCCAGACCAGGGTTCTCTTCGGTTTCTTTTGCTCCTTTGTTTTGAACCCTAACTTTGATCTTTTATTGGTTTGTGTTGAACCTTTATGCATCTGTAGAATATATAATCTAGAGCAAACTAGTTAGTCCAATTATTTACGTTGGGCATTCAACAACCAAAATTATTTATAGGAAAAGGTTAAACCCTATTTTCCTTTCAATCTCCCCCTTTTTGGTGATTGATGCCAACACAAACCAAAGCAAATATATAAGTGCAGAATTGAACTAGTTTGCTTAAGGTAAGTGCATGGGTCACTTTGAATTAAACCAGTTTATAGTTTTACTAGATATACATGGTTTGCTTTCTTTTATTTAATATTTTGGACCATATTTGCACCACTTGTTTTGATGTTGCAAATCTTTTTGGAAATTCCTTTTCAAAGTCTTTTGCAAATAGTCAAAGGTATATGAATAAGATTGTAAGAAGCATTTTCAAAATTTGAAATTTCTCCCCCTATTTCAAATGCTTTTCCTTTGACTAAAACAAAATTCCCCATCAATGAAGTTCTCCTCTTAGTTTTCAAGAGGGTTTAATAGATACCAATTGAAACCTGTACTTGGGGGTACTAGTTTTGAAACTTTGAATATACCAATTGAAAATATTATACCGATTTGAAATATATCAATTAAAATTTTCGAAAGGAGGTGGTGCGGTCCTTTTGCTTTGGGCTTAATATTTCTCCCCCTTTGGCATGAATCGCCAAAAACGGAGACTTTGAGAGCCCTTCTTTACTTTCTCCCCATTGGTAAAAGAAATATGAGTGAAGATTATACCAATTTGGAGAGTGGAGTGACGGCGAAGGGTAAATGATACCGATAGAGTGGAGTGGAAGCCTTATCGTCGCCAAAGACTCCATTTCCCTTTCAATCTACGACTTAGTATAAGAATAGACTTGAAATCACATTAGTCGTAGCAAATGAAAGAGATATGATCAAAGGTATATAATGAGCTATGTGTGCAATGTTTCAATCAAAGTTCCAAGAATCAAGAATGTTTATCTCATTCTGTCGGTGTTTCGGACCCGGAGGGTCCCTGGACCGATCAGTAAATTTGTCGCTGTGTGTCCCTGCCCAGATGGGTTGGTGCCAGATGGAACACAAGAGGGGAAATGAGCCTTGTTACCTGCACCAGGGTGCTCGTAGTAGGGGTTACAAGCGTTGCGAGAGAGCGAGAGCGGGAGAGCGAATAGGAGAGAGCGAGAGAGAGAGAGGGTCTGGCCCTGCCCGTCTTCTCCCGTCCCTTTGTCGTGCGTCTCCTCGTCCCCCTCCCTTTTTCCTGGACATCCCCTTTTATAGACGCAAGGAGATGCCCGGCTGTACAATGGGGGTGTAGCTTGGAGCTAACGTGGCTGGCAGGGAAGTGCCCTGAGCCCTGTACAGATAATAACGTGGCCGTCGGGGGAGCGCCTTGAGCCCTGTAGAGGTAGTAACGTGGCCGTCGGAGAAGTGCCTTGAGCCCTGTAGAAGCACAGCTGTTGGCGCTGCATGGATCCTACTGACGTCTCCTTGCTTCCGTAGGGGGCTTGAGAACCACTGGCGTCATGGACGCATGCGGGGAACCATCATTGCCTGTTACCGGGGTAAGCTAGATGGGACGCCGGTCTTGTTCCTTCGTAGCCTGAGCTAGCTAGGAGTAGGGTGATGATGTATCCTTGTGGCGCGGTCGATCTGAGCTTGAGGTCGGGCGAGGCGGCGGCTCCTCCGAGGCCGAGGCCCAGGGTCGGGCGAGGACGTGACTCTCCCCGAGGCCGAGGCTGAGGCCGAGCCCTAGGGTCGGGCGAGGCGGAGATCTCCTCCCGAGGCCGAGGCCGAGGCCGAGGCCTAAGGTCGGGCGAGGCAGAGCTTCCTGTTGCGCCCGAGGCTGAACTTGGCTGTTGTCGGTTTCACCCCGGTGATTGGCACGGCAGTCGGAGCGGGGCGAGCGGCGCTGTTTTCCTATCAGATCGGTCAGTGAAAGGGCGAAGTGACTGCGGTCACTTCGACCTTGTCGACTGAGACGCGTGTGTCAGGATAAGGTGTTAGGCGATCCCAGCATTAAATGCGCATGCACTTCGATCGGCTGGTCAGGAGATTTGGCCAAGGTCGCTTGCACGACAAGGCTTGCCTTTGGCTGAGCCGAGGGTGTGCTCACTGCCTGAGGAGACCCTCGGGCGAGACGTGAATTCGTCCGAAACCACTGTTCCCGCCCGTTGCCGGGCTCGGACGAGGCGAGATCATGTCCCTTGGTAGACGAAGCTTTGACTTTGACCCGAACTGTCAGTCTTCACGGTTTGCTTTGAAGGAGTTTACAAGCCGTGTTTAGGAGTGTTCGGGGTATCCCTAATTACGGTACCTGAAACATTCCTAAGTTTGGTAAAGGTTTTCTCATCTAGTGGTTTGGCAAAGATATCAGCTAATTGTTCTTTGGTGCTAACATAAGCTATCTCGATATCCCCCCTTTGTTGGTGATCCCTCAAAAAGTGATACTGAACGTCTATGTGCTTAGTGCTGCTATGTTCAATGGGATTATCCGCCATGCGGATTGCACTCTCATTGTCACATAGGAGAGGGACTTTGCTCAATTTGTAGCCATAGTCCCTGAGGGTTTGCCTCATCCAAAGTAGTTGCGCACAACAATGACCTGCGGCAATGTACTTGGCTTCGGCGGTAGAAAGAGCTACTGAGTTTTATTTCTTTGAAGCCCAGGACACCAGGGATCTTCCCAGAAACTGACAAGTCCCAGATGTGCTCTTCCTATCAATTTTACACCCTACCCAATTAGCATCTGAATATCCTATTAAATCAAAAGTGGATCCCTTGGGTTACCAAACTCCAAACTTAGGAGTATAAACTAAATATCTCATGATTCTTTTCACGGCCCTAAGGTGAACTTCCTTAGGATCAGCTTGGAACCTTGCACACATGCATATAGAAAGCATAATATCCGGTCGAGATGCACATAAATAGAGTAAAGATCCTATCATCGACCGATATACCTTTTGATCTACAGATTTACCTCCCGTGTCGAGGTCGAGATGCCCATTTGTTCCCATGGGTGTTTTGATGGGCTTTGCATCCTTCATTCCAAACTTGTTAAGTATGTCTTGAATGTACTTGGTTTGGCTGATGAAGGTGCCATCTTGGAGTTGCTTGACTTGAAATCCTAGAAAATACTTCAACTCCCCCATCATAGACATCTCGAATTTTTGAATCATGATCCTACTAAACTCTTCACAAGTAGATTTGTTAGTAGACCCAAATATAATATCATCAACATAAATTTGGCATACAAACAAATCCTTTGCAATAGTTTTAGTAAAGAGTGTAGGATCGGCTTTACCGACTTTGAAGCCATTAGTGATAAGAAAATCTCGCAGGCATTCATACCATGCTCTTGGGGCTTGCTTGAGCCTATAAAGCGCCTTTGAGAGTTTATAGACATGGTTAGGGTACTCACTATCTTCAAAGCCGGGAGGTTGCTCAACATAGACCTCTTCCTTGACTGGTCCATTGAGGAAGGCAATTTTCACGTCCATTTGATAAAGCTTAAAGCCATGGTAAGTAGCATAGGCAAGTAATATACGAATTGACTCAAGCCTAGCTACGGGTGCATAGGTTTCATCGAAATCCAAACTTTCGACTTATGAATAACCTTTGGCCACAAGTCAGGCTTTGTTCCTTGTCGCCACACCATGCTCATCTTGTTTGTTGCGGAATACCCATTTGGTACCTACAACATTTTGGTTAGGACATGGAACTAAATGCCATACCTCATTCCTTGTGAAGTTGTTGAGCTCCTCTTGCATTGCCAACACCCAATCTGAATCTTTTAGTGCGTCCTCTACCCTGTATGGCTCAATAGAGGACACAAAAGAGTAATGCTCACAAAAATGTGCAACTCGATATCTAGTGGTTACCCCCTTATGAATGTCACCAAGGATGGAATTGACGGGGTGATCTCTTTGAATTGCTTGGTGGACTCTTGGGTGTGGCGGTCTTTGACCCTGAACTTCTTGCTCATCTTCCTTGTCTTTATCATTGTCATCTCCCCATTGATCATTGTCCTCCTCTTGAGGTGGCTCATCTTCTTGAGCCTCATCCTCATCTTGATTTGGTGGAGATGCTTGATTGGAAGATGATGGTTGATCTTGTGCTTGTGGAGGCTCTTTGGATTCCTTAGGGCACACATCCCTAATGGACATGTTCCTTAGCGCGATGCATGGAGCCTCTTCATCATCTAGTTCATCAAGATCAACTTGCTCCACTTGGGAGCCATTAGTCTCATCAAACACAATGTAACAAGAAACCTCAACTAATCCAGTGGATTTGTTAAAGACTCTATATGCCCTTGTGTTTGAGTCATAACCAAGTAAAAAGCCTTCTATAGCCTTAGGACCAAATTTGGATTTTCTACCTCTTTTGATAAGAATAAAATATTTCCTACCAAAGACTCTAAAATATGAAACATTGGGCTTTTTACCGGTGAGGAGTTCATAAGATGTCTTCTTGAGGATTCGGTGAAGGTAGAGTCAGTTGATGGAGTAGCAGGCGGTGTTAATCGCCTCAGCCCAAAACCGGTCTGGAGTCTTGTATTCATCAAGCATGGTCCTCACCATGTCTAATAGAGTTCTATTCTTCCTCTCCACTACACCATTTTGTTGAGGGGTGTAGGGAGAAGAGAACTCATGCTTGATGCCCTCCTCCTCAAGAAAGCCTTCAATTTGAGAGTTCTTGAACTCCGTCCCATTATCGCTTCTTATTTTCTTGATCCTTAATCCGAACTCATTTTGAGCCTGTCTCAAGAATCCCTTTAAAGTCTCTTGGGTTTGTGATTTTTCCTGCAAAAAGAATACCCAAGTGAAGCGAGAATAATCATCCACAATTACAAGAAAGTACTTACTCCCACCGATGCTTATGTAAGCTATCGGGCCGAATAGATCCATGTGGAGTAACTCCAGTGGCCTGTCCGTTGTCATTATGTTCTTATGTGGATGATGGGTACCAACTAGCTTTCCTGCTTGACATGCGCTACAAACCATGTCTTTCTCAAAATAAACATTTGTTAGTCCCAAAATATGCTCTCCCTTTAGAAGTTTGTGAATATTTTTCATTCCAACATGGGCTAGTCGGCAATGCTAGAGCCAACCCATATTAGTCTTAGCAATTAAGCAAGTATCGAGTTCAGCTCTATTAAAATCAACTAAGTATAGCTGACCCTTAATACTCCTTTAAATGCTACTGAATCATCACTTCTTCTAAAGATAGTAACACCTATATCCATGAAAAGACAGTTGTAGCCCATTTTACATAATTGAGAAATAGAAAGCAAATTGTAATCTAAAGAATCTACAAGAAAACATTGTAAATGGAGTGGTCAGGTGATATAGCAATTTTACCAAGTCCTTTGACCAAACCTTTATTTCCATCCCCGAATGTGATAGCTCTTTGGGGATCTTCGTTTTTCTCATAGGAGAACATTCTCTTCTCCCTTGTCATGTGGTTTGTGTACCCACTATCAATTATCCAGCTTGAGCCACCGAATGCATAAACCTGCAAAACAATCTAGGCCTTATTCTTAGGTACCCAAACAGTCTTGGTTCCTTTGATGTTAGAAACAAGTACCTTGGGTACCCAAACACAAGTCTTGGAGCCCTTGTGTTTGCCCCCAACATATTTGGCAACTACTTTGCCTGATTTGTTAGTAAGCACATAAGATGCATCAAAAGTCTTAAATGAAATGTTAGGTTTATTGATGCAGTAGTTTTCTTTTTAGGCAATTTAACATGGGTTGATTGCCTAGAGCTACAAGCCTCATTCTTATACATAAAAGCATGATGTGAAACAATATGAGGTTTCCTAGCATGAATTCTCCTAATCTTGTGCTCAGGATAGCCAGCAGGATATAAAATGTAACCCTCGTTATCCTGAGCCATGGGAGTCTTTCCCTTAACAAAGCTAGACAATTTCTTAGGGGCATTAAGCTTGACATTGCTTCCCTGTTGGAAACCAATGCCATCCTTAATGCCAGTGCGCCTCCCATTATAGAGCATGCTTCTAGCAAATTTAAATTTTTTGTTATCAATTTCATGCTCATTGATTTTAGCAGTTAGTTGAGCTATGTGATCATTTTGTTGTTTAATTAAAGCTAGGTGATTATGAATAGCATCAACATTAATGTCTCTACATCTAGTACAAATAGTGACATGATCAACAGTAGATGTAGAGGGTTTGCAAGCATTTAATTTATCAATCTTAGCATGTAAAATAGCATTCTCATTTCTAAGATTAGAAATAGAATCATTGCAAACATTTAAGTCTCTAGCCTTTGAAATTAAACTAGCATTCTCAGTTGTAAGGCTAGAAATTGATTCATTCAACTTATCAATCTTAGCAATTAAACTATCTCTTTCATTTTTAAGATTGACAATTGAATCATAACAAACATTTGATCTTTCAACCTTAGCAATCAAATTAGCATTCTCAGTTCTAAGGTTGGAAATGGTGTCATGGCAAATGCTAAGCTCCTTCGTCAAATTTTCATTTTTCTCCATTTCCTGAGCATAAGCATTCTTCACCTTAACATGCCTTTTGTTTTTCTTAATAAGGAATTCCTCTTGGCTATCCAAGAGTTCATCCTTCTCATGAATAGCACCTATTAATTCATTTAATTTTTTCTTTTTGTTGCATGTTAAGGTTGGCAAAAAGACTAAGCAAGTTATCTTCATCATCACTAGAACTACCCTCATCACTAGATGTAGTATACTTGGGGGTGGTTCTAGCTTGTACCTTCTTTTTCTTGTCGTCCTTTGCCATGAAGCATTTGTGGCCGACGTTGGGGAAGAGAAGTCCCTTGTTGACGGCGATGTTTGCGGCATGCTCGTTGGAGGAGTCGGTGGAGCTCATGTCGGAGTCCCATTCTCGACACATGTGGGCATCACCGCCCTTCTTCTTGTAGTATTTCTTCTTTTCCTTCTTCCTCCCCTTCTTGTTGTTATCCTTGTCAATATCACTAGGCATAGGGCATTTAGCGATAAAATGATCGGGCTTACCACATTTGTAGCACACCCTTTTGGAGCGGGGTTTGTAGTCCTTCCCCCACCTTTGCTTGAGGATTTGGCGGAAGCTATTGATGATGAGCGTCATCTCCTCATTGTCGAGCTTGGAGGCGTCGATGGGGAGCCTACTTGATGTAGACTCCTCTTTCTTCTCTTCCATTGCTTTGAATGCAACGGGTTGTACCTCGGGTGTAGAGGTACCGCCTTGCTCCAAGTTGACGATTTGTTTGGAGCCTTTGATCATCAATTCAAAGCTCACAAACCTTCCTATAACTTCCTCGGGAGATATTAGCTTGTATCTAGGATCACCATGTATTAATTGAACTTGTGTAGGATTACAAAATACGAGTGATCTAAGAATAACCTTGACCATTTCATGGTCATCCCACTTTGTGCTCCCGAGGTTGCGCACTTGATTCACCAAGGTCTTGAGCTGGTTGTACATAGCTTGTGGCTCCTCTCCTTGGTTGAGGACGAAACGATCGAGCTCCCCCTTGATCGTCTCTCGTTTGGTGATCTTGGTCACCTCATCTCCCTCGTGCGCGGTCTTGAGCACGTCCCAAATCTCCTTGGCGCTCTTCAACCCTTGCACTTTATTATACTCCTCTCGACATAGAGAAGCGAGGAGTATAGTAGTGGCTTGGGAGTTGAAGTGTCGGATTTGGGCGACCTCGTCCGAATCATATCCTTCATCCCCTGCAGATGGTACCTGTGCTCCAAACTCAACAATATCCCATATGCTTGCGTGGAGTGAGGTTAGATGATGCCTCATTTTATCACTCCACATACAATAATCTTCACCATAAAAAACGGTGGTTTGCCTAATGGGACAGAAAGTAAAGGAGTGTGTTTGGAAATGCGGGGATAGCGTAGAGGGATCTTACTAAACTTCTTGCGCTCATGGCGCTTAGAAGTGACGGACGGCGCGTCGGAGCCGAAGGTGGAGGGTGATGAAGAATCGGTCTCGTAGTAGACCACTTTCTTCATCTTCTTCTTCTTGTCGCCACTCCGATGCGACTTGACGTCGGGAGGTGATTCCTCCCTTCCTTTGGCGCTGGACTCCCTTGATGGAGCCTTCCTATGGCTTATGCCTGTTTCCATCTCCCTCTTGGCGGATCCTCCCGACATCACTTCGAGTGGTTAGACTCTAATGAAGTACCAGGCTCTGATACCAATTGAAAGTCGCCTAGAGGGGGGTGGATAGGCGGAAACTGAAATTTACAAACTTTAAACACACTACAAGCCAGGGTTAGCGTTAGAATAAAATCCAAGTCCGGGAGAGAGAGGAAAACAAATCAACCAAGAGAATAAAGCTGATGACACGGTGATTTGTTTTACCGAGGTTCGGTTCCAATGAACCTAGTCCCCATTGTGGTGGTCACAAAGACTAGGTCTCTTTCGACCCTTTCCCTCTCTCAAACGGTCACTTAGATCGAGTGAGCTTTCTCCTTAATCAAACAGGTCACTTAGACCCCACAAGGACCACCACACACTTGGTGTCTCTTGCTTTGATTACAAGTCACTTAGAGAACAAGAATGAGGAAGAAGAAAGCCAACCAAGCAACAAGAGCAACAAAGAAACACAAGAACGATCCTCTCACAAGTCCTAAAGACTAGAATTGTATTGGGGACTTTGATCGGATCGAAGGCTTTGGTTTGTGTCTTGGAGTGTTGTGTTTTGCTCTTGTATTGAATCGAGTGTGATGAATGCTTGGATGGTTGGAGTGGAGGTGGTTGGGGGTATTTATAGCCCTCAACCACCAAAACAACCGTTGGGGCAGGCTGCTATCGATGGACACACCGGATAGTCCGATGCGCCACCGGACACTGTCCGATGCGCCAGCCACGTCGCCCAACCGTTAGGGTTTGACCGTTGGAGCTTTGTCTTCTTGTGGCACCAGACAGTCCGGTGCCGCACCGGACAGGTACTGTGCACTGTCCGGTGCGTCTCTGGCGGCTGCTCTGACTTCTGCGCGAACTGTCCACGCACTGTAGCTCTGCAGGCGACTGTTGCAGCCGACCGTTGCGCTGTTAGCCGTTGCTCCGCTTGGTGCACCGGATAGTCCGGTGGCACACCAGACAGTCCGGTGAATTATAGCGGAGCGTTCCCTCAGAAACCCGAAGGTGAAGAGTTTGGAATCGTACGGCCCTGGTGCACCGGACACTGTCTGGTGGCACACCTGACAGTCCAGTGCGCCAGACCAGGGTTCTCTTCGGTTTCTTTTGCTCCTTTGTTTTGAACCCTAACTTTGATCTTTTATTGGTTTGTGTTGAACCTTTATGCACCTATAGAATATATAATCTAGAGCAAACTAGTCAGTCCAATTATTTGTGTTGGGCATTCAACCACCAAAATTATTTATAGGAAAAGGTTAAACCCTATTTCCCTTTCAACAAGAATCTCCAGAGTTTGGCATAACTACGGAGAAAGAGATAGCCAAAGAAGCTAAATTTTCTGGTCTCGAAGCAATGTCCGAGAATCTTGAATTTATTATTTGTCATGCTTCGGGAAAGAGGTTATCTGAAGAAGAGATTGCAGAGGCCAATTATTACGCCCGAAAATTGAAATACCCAAAAGGGGCCTTGGTGTTCAATGGTATAGACGAAGATGATTTCTTATACTGTCTCCTGGACAACAAAGAGATATCTGTCTGCCGGGAGATGGCTAAAAGTATGGTATTTCTGAAGCTCGAGGTTGGCCTTTCCGCCATGTCGAATGATGACCTCGCGGACAACCTTGCATACAACAGCCTGAACGTACAGAATTTGTAAACTTAAAGTTTAATAATTTGGGAATAAAGTTTTTGTTCTCATGATAAACCTTTATCCTTCTTTTTCGTAGGGCTTAATTCTGAGCAATGCCCTGAGGGCTCAAAAGAATACGGAGGATGAAAGCTGCACGATAGCTCTTGGCAACCTTCGATCAGAGGTAATTCAACTGAGAAACGAAGCCCTGGAGAAGGACAAAATTCTAGTTTCATTGGTGAGTAAAGTGAAGGAAGATGAGGCAAAATACAACGCCTAGGCCAAAGCTCATAAAGCTGAGGTTGAAGACCTTCGGAAACAACTTGCCGAAGCCAATGAAAATTGTGAGGTCGCAAAGGCTAGCCAAGAAATTAATGAATGGTGGAAGGCTAAGCTAGAGAAAAATAATGAGGAGTTTCACGAATCCAAGGAAAGATGTTTTGAAAAATCCTTGGATTGCGTGAATAAATTAAAAACTAGCTTTTCCAAAGTGGATGCTTATTCTTCTGAGGAAAATTTTATCTGAGGCAACCCCGAGGGTGTTATTGAGTGGATAAGTGGGGAAGCTGAAGCTTTTGAGGAAATCCTAAGTGATCGTGGTGATATTTGTGCTTTCTCCGGTGCCCGGGGGATTGCGGCTATTCTGGAGAAGGCTGGATGCGATCACGTCAAAGCTACAGCCCAGGCCGAAGTCGCCTTCTCCATAGACGACACAAAAGATCCTTCAGCCGAAGCGACTTTGATGGGTGGAAAGTTTTATTCTGATGTCTGGGTGAACGGTGGCCGAGAATTGGCCAACGAAATTATAAAGAAGAATGAAAAAGACACCCACGACGCCCGAGAAGAAGCTAGGCGAGCTGAAGAAGCTGTTGAACGCGAAAGGCGCATAGGTATTGTTTTTGAATTTTAGCTTCGGTAGTTACTTTGTGGCTTCGAACTAATAGTTTACCTACTACAGCTGAGCTATCACCGCTGTTGGAGTCGTACAATCCCCTGGCTGATCCGGACATGAAGGAAGCACTGGATGTTATAAGCATTGCTAACTCCATTATCGACGAAGTCGTCGATAAACTATTGAACGAAGCTGCAGAAAAAATTCTTAGGGAAGATTAGACTTTATTGTAATAATACTTTGTAATAATTGATGTATGAAACAATTAATCAGACATGTAAATTTATGTAATATATTTCTTTACGATGCATGAAATTTACGCACGTACCATTTTTGAGCCTTCAGCGAAAAAACACCTTCCCTTCTTTTCATGCTTCGTAAAGAAAGAAATCCCTTCTTTAGTAAGTCCGATATAAACGTATTTCCCGAAGCTCGCTTCGTGCCCCAGCACATTTTCTTTCTACCAAATTATTGACGAAGATTTGCTTTGTGTTCAATCCTTTTTTGTTGTTGATGTGATATGATGTATGATGTAATGTTATGCGGAATGATATGATGATATGATGCAAAAATGATGGTGATGCTGAAGACACACACACGCGCCCACACTAGTACACACAAGACTCTCCATCCCCTTAGGAACGATTTTTTGAGTCTTTTAAGCTCTGCATCCCCTTAGGAACGACTTTTGAGCTTCTTCACATTCTATTTCGGTGGCATTTAAGCTCTGCATCCCCTTAGGGATGACTTTTGAGCTTCTTCACCTTATATTTCGGTGGTATTTAGATCTGTATTTCCTTAGGAACGACTTTTGAGCAGAAAACTTACGCTGCGCTCCCTTAGGAACGACTTTTGGTAACTTCGGAACTTAGTTTTTGGCTCTGCATTCCCTTAGGAATGAGTTTTGAGCAGAAAACTTACGCTACGCTCCCTTAGGAACGATTTTTTGTAACTTTGGAACTCACTCCGTTCCCTTAGGATTGATTTTCGAGCTTCAGAAAACTGTGAGGAAGGCATATTTTACTCCTTGAAGCAAGCACAATTATTACAAGAAATCGAAACTCGGTCCTTGACTACTTGTTTCTTACAAAAAATAAAATGGCATAAAAGATAAATGTATTAAGAATAGGATATCCTTCAGTAGATATGCTTTGATTCTGGCATAGTACTGTTGACTGTACAAGCTTCGGACTCCTCTCGGAAGTCGCGCTGCTGTTGGGCATGCTGGTGCCCTTCTGGCTGCTGGCTTTGGGTGTGAGTAGGTGGCAATGGTGGTGGTAATGGGAGCTGGGGCTAGGGAGCTTGTGAATGACTTGCTGAAGCAACAGAAGCCGCTGGTTGATTACCTACGTATTCTGGTACATAGGGAGAATAGCATGAAGCAGTATGTAAGACCTGCTTCGGCTGATTCTGCCGCGCCTCTGCTTCGGCGATCTCCTTTTGCTTCTAAATGGTGACCTGGCATGTTCTTGTAGTGTGGCCCTTGTCTTCACCATAGAATAAGCAATAGAGTTTTCTGGGCTAATCCCCATACCTTCCTCCGAAGCCCCTGCAGCCCTGCCCCTTGGGGTTGGTGGCCTGAAAGAGCTTTGATGTTGTCCTGAGGATTGGGAGCTGTGTTATGGCCTCTGAAGCTGGCTTTCTCTATCATCACTCTAGCTGGAGTTATGGATTGACCTGACATGCCTAGGGTGGATTCTTCCTCCGAAGCCCCTAGTCATTTCAGAAAACTTATAAGCTTCTTCCCTTCTCTGGCGGAAATCATTATTAGCCTGGATGTACTCATCCATCTTCTGAAGAAGCTTCTCCAGGGCCTGAGGGGGTTTCCTGGTAAAGTATTGAGCCGTAGGTCCTGGCCGAAGCCCTTTGATCATGGCCTCAATGACAATTTCATTGGGCACTGTGGGCGCTTGTGCTCTCAGACGCAAGAACCTTCGGACATACGCCTAAAGGTATTCCTCGTGGTCTTGTGTGCATTGGAACAGAGTCTGAGCAGTGACTGGCTTCGTCTGAAATCCTTGGAAACTGGTGATTAGCATATCCTTCAACTTCTGCCATGATGTAATTGTTCCTGGTCGAAGAGAAGAGTACCAAGTTTGTGTGACATTCTTGACTACCATGACGAAGGATTTCGCCATGACTGCAGTATTGCCCCCATATGAAGATATGGTTGCTTCGTAGGTCATTAGAAACTGCTTCGGGTTAGAATGCCCATCATACATAGGGAGCTGGGGTGGCTTGTATGATGGGGGCATGGGGTAGCCTGCAGTTCTGCTGACAGAGGAGAAGCATCATCAAAAGCAAAATTTCCATGCTGGAAATCATCAATACCATTCGTCATCATCGTAGGAATTGTCCTGACGAAGCTCTCTACGTTGAGGTCTTCGGTCCTGGTCATCTTGAGTAATATGACACATTTCCTCAGCGGCCTCGTCGATCTTCTTCTGAAGATCGACAATATGAAGCATCTTGTCTTTTTTCCTCTGGACCTGTTGATGGATGGCTTCGAGGTCCCTAATTTCTTGGTCCAACTCTTCCTCCTGAGGCATTGGACTTGTAGCCTTCCTTTTTTGGCTCTAGCTTCGCGTAGTGTTTCTTGGTTGACGTCCAGTCGCTGCAATGCAGCGCCAGCGTTGAAGATTTCTTCAGCGGCATGACAAAGGTCAGAGCTTGCCGAAGGTGGTCGAATGAGTTCACCAGAGGTGGGCACCAATGTTGGGGACTTGTTCTCAAAGGCTATAAGTTAAGAACAAGGCGACACAAAGATTAATGATTAAAGTCCTTCGTCCTCCAAAGAATTATCTCCCTCAGGATATAATGATCTTCAGACGAAGGTTATGAAGGGCATACCTTCATAATCTTAGTATGTAACGGGGAGCAGAAGCATGAGTTGCACATAAAGAATATAAATAATCATCTTAAATCATTAAATTACTTATATTTTTATTGAATAATCATGAATAAACATTAACGATATTGAATTACATTTGTACCTTCGGCTTGACAGAAGGTAAGAATCCGAGTGTGACGTGCGAGTGAATACAGGCCAGCATGAACAGTACGGAGCTACTGTTCATCTATTTATAGACACAGGACATAGCCTGTGTAAAATTACATCCATACCCTTGACATTTATTGTTGACCAAGGGGTAATCTATCGAGGACTAAACAACCTTTTCCTCTTTAAGTCGGTTTCATTTTCCACCGCTAAGTCGAAGCTTCACCATTCGTAGCTTCGGAATTGGTTCATCCTTCTCCCAGATCGTGCCTTCCATATCATATACACCTTCATCCCAAGGCCGAAAGTCCCTGTAAGTATATTATGTTGGATCTTTTATGGGCTTGGCCCATTTATTGAATAAACTCTATGGTGTGTAATGGTGGAGAATACCAATAGTCCATATTGGAAGTCCAAGGGTCTTTTGGCTTGACTTATATGGTGGGAATTATTCCACTTAATTTTAGAAGTCAAGAAATGGACAAGGGCGTGCCACGCGCGCGCGCGCCGCCGTTGCCGGCCGGGCTAGGCTCGGGCCGGGCGTGGCGTGGCGAGGCAAGCAGGCAGGCAGGTGGCGAGCGGGCGTGGTGTGGTTGTGTTAATTTTTAGCACTCATTAACCGTGGGAGTTTCAACTCCGGGTTAAACCTTTCAGCTGCCTGTCTCTTTGTCAGCTGCATGCGAGACCTTTGTCCTTCAGCTGCCCGTCTCTTGGCATGTCGCATGCGACCCTTCTCCTTCAGCTTCCTCTGCGAGAGGTTAAATAGAGGAGAACCCCTGGCATCTAGTACAAGAGAACATAACCATTTCAGGGTCACAACCCAGCAGCAAGTGAGGGCATTCCCATCTCATGACTCTGCGCACAGAGAAGCAAGAGGGCAGGTGCCTCCGAAGCCCTTGCCGTTCGAGACCTTGCACAGAGGATCGGCAATTAGGTTTTTGAGGAGCGTCTACGCGACTGCCCAAAACATCTTCTTCCTGACAACGTGACAAGAGAAGCTGGACAAGGATCTGGATCCTCAGAGTGCATGGGAGGGTATGATCAATTCAGTTTCTTACTGTTTTACGTTCTGCAGATTATATATGCTTCATATATTCATCTGTGTTGTTTCATATGTAGCATTGTTTTTATCTCAGCTGTTCTGTCATATTATAATATGTTATATCTGTCTGTTTTAAGTTTACAGTCATCCTGTTTATATTGCTATCTGTTTATTTTCAGTTGTTCCGTAATAATACATGAACCATGTTTATATACTTATTATATTTATATGATTCATATGCTTTGTGTTTTCATGATCCATATTGTTATGGATATATTTGAGATCACGATTTCTACGATTAATTATCTTTTATATGTCATCATCATAATGTTAATTTATGGAATTAAAATGATATGGAAAATGCCTATAATTCTAACATTCCAAAAACCTAATGTTAGGCATTTTTCTGTCAGAGGTTTTGCTGTTGTGCTAAAGCCTGATCCTTTTGATGGTAAAAACTTCTTGATTTGGAAAGCTAAGATAGAATTGTGGCTAACTACAATGTCTTGTTTTCATGCCGCTGAGGGCAAGCCTGCCAACTTACCTCCTGAGGATGAGGCTAAGTTTAAGGCTGAAGACAACCTCTTTCGAGGAGCAGTAATTAGCGCACTGGATACAAAATTCCAGAAAAGCTATATCATCCTTCTCACAGGGAAAGAGCTGTGGGATGCACTTGTTGGAAAGTTTGGAGTTACTGACGCTGGTAGCGAGCTGTATCTCATGGAGCAGCTGTATGACTACAAGATGGTTGAGAACCGATCTATAGTGGAACAGGCTCATGAGTTTCAGGCACTAGCTAAGGAACTCGAGCTTTTTCCTTGTCCTTTGCCTGACAAGTTTGTGGCTGGCGGTATAATCGCTAAGTTGCCACCTTCTTGGAAGGACTTTGCTACCTCTCTCAAACATAAGAGACAAGAGTTCAATGTGGAAGAGCTTATTGGTACTCTTGATGTTGAGGAAAGAGCTAGAACAAAGGACAATGGAAAAGGTGTTGAGATCTCTACTGCTAATGTGGTGCAGAAGAGAAACTTCCGCAAGTTTAACAAGAAGAAAAACCAGAACAAACAAGAGAATACAAATAAACCTGTTCAAACAGCACAATTTAAAAAGAAGAACAACAATAACAAGGGAAAGGGAGGATGCTTTGTCTGTGGCAGTGATCAACACTGGGCTAGAGAGTGCCCTGATCACAAGTTCACACAAGACAAGAAATCAGCTAATGTTGTAACCACTAAAACTGGAGATGGAACATCTGGGTATGGTAATTCTTTACCATTTGTTCTCTCAGTTTGTAATTCACCTGAGTGGTGGATAGATAGTGGTGCAAACATTCATGTGTGTGCTGATGTCTCTATGTTCTCTTCCTACCAGGTTGGGAGGTCTGGCGCCTTGTTAATGGGAAATGGGTCGCGTGCTCATGTTCTTGGTGTTGGTACGGTCATTCTGAAGTTTACTTCGGGAAAGACGGTGCCATTGAAGAGCGTGCAGCATGTGCCCTCTATCAAGAAGAATCTCGTTAGCGCTTTGATGCTATGTCGAGATGGATACAAAGTTGTTCTTGAGTCTAATAAATGTGTTGTGTCAAAACATGGTACTTTTGTTGGAAAAGGATATGACTGTGGAGGCTTGTTCCGCTTATCACTGCATGATGTGTGTAATAAACTGGTGAATTCTGTTCATTTTTCTGATGAGTCAGATTTATGGCATTCACGTTTTTGTCATGCAAGCTTTGGCTGTCTTATGCGGTTAGCAAATATAAATCTAATTCTTAAATTTAACTTGGTCAAAAAGTCTAAGTGCCATGTGTGTGTTGAATCAAAACAACCCCGCAAGCCTCACAAGGCTGCTGAGGTGAGGAGTTTGGCACCTCTAGAACTTGTTCATTCTGATCTGTGTGAGATGAATGGAATTTTGACCAAAGGTGGTAAAAGATACTTTCTCACTTTTATAGATGACTCCACTAGATTTTGCTATGTGTATCTCTTAAAAACAAAAGATGAAGCGTTTAATTATTTTAAGACCTATAAAGTTGAAGTTGAGAACCAACTTGAGAGGAAAATAAAACGGTTAAGGTCTGATCGAGGTGGAGAATATTTCTCTAATGTGTTCGATGAGTTCTGCGTGGAACATGGTATTATTCATGAGAGGACACCGCCATTCTCACCACAATCCAATGGGATTGCTGAAAGGAAAAACCGCACTCTAACAGATTTGGTGAATGCCATGTTGAGTACAGCGGGATTATCCAAGGCATGGTGGGGTTAGGCGATTTTGACAGCGTGTCATGTCCTGAACAGAGTTCCAACAAAGAACAAAGAGATCACACCATTTGAGGAATGGGAAAAGAGAAGATTAAATCTCTCATATTTGCGCACTTGGGGTTGCTTGGCTAAATTGAATGTGTCAATCAACAAAAAGTGTAAACTTGGGCCTAAAACTGTTGATTGTGTATTCCTTGGGTACTCCTTTCACAGCACTGGGTATAGGTTCTTAATTATAAAATCTGATGTGTCTGATATGTATGTTGATACTATCATGGAATCAAGAGACGCAACATTTTTTGAGAATGAGTTTCCCATGAAGGATACACCTAGTGATACAAGTCATGAGACTATAATTCCCCATGAGCACGAACTGTCTATTCCTATAGATCATGCTGAGGATTCTCATGTGCACATCCCTGAGGAGGATGACACTATAGTCACTCGAAAGAGCAAGAGACATAGGGTTGCAAAATCCTTTGGTAATGACTTTATAGTGTACCTTGTGGAAGACACAGCAACTACCATTAGTGAGGCATATTCCTCTCCTGATGCTGACTTATGGAAGGAAGCAGTAAGGAGTGAGATGGAATCTATTATGTCTAATGGAACTTGGGAGGTCGTTGACCTTCCTTATGGTTGTCAACCTATAGGCTGCAAATGGATCTTCAAGAAAAAGCTTAGGCCTGATGGTACAATTGAGAGGTACAAGGCAATGCTTGTGGCCAAAGGATATACCCAAAAAGAGGGTGAAGATTTCTTTGATACCTACTCACCAGTGGCTCGAATGACTACGATTCGCACATTAATAGTTGTGGCAGCCTCTTATGGTCTTATCATTCATCAGATGGATGTTAAGACAGCTTTCCTAAATGGAGAGTTGGATGAGGAGATCTACATGGATCAGCCAGAAGGGTTCATTGCGGATGGTCAAGAGAACAAGGTGTGCAGGTTGATAAAATCATTGTATGGCCTAAAACAAGCACCTAAGCAATGGCATGAAAAGTTTGATAATACACTTACAGCTTCTGTCACACCCGGATTTTAGGGGTCCAAAGCCCGGGCGCAAACATAATCACCAGGTGTGCTAGGACCAAGTCTCACACATATGATGAATCATGGCACAGGATCGAATGTCACATCTTTACTATATAACAGGAGTTTTATGCAAAATATAAATAAATAATTACATTATATGGAGACAACGGTCCAGCAACCCAAAGTTGACTGGGAGACAACGGCCTAGACCTCTCACGAACTCATCATAGCATCCTCCATGCGCCTCATCCTGTGGTACCTGTTCTTGACCTGTGGGGGGGTGTGAGACAGCAAGAGTGAGCTCACATACGTTCATCGCTCAACAAGTTGTGGGGAATAATGTGCATGAACTCGCCAAAGGTGGGAGCACACGTGGAGTGTAAGGCTTACCAAAGAGGATGGTTAGAGCTGAGCATTGCTTTTAAAGTTGGTCAAAATTTTATTAGCAATTACTAAGTATAAGTAAATACCAACCCAATTAAGCAGTAGAACAAAAGTAACAACATCACCTGCGATGTAATGCATATGACAAATTGAATTTAGTTCCATAAATTAATCATGTGAGGGTCCGAGCTGCTCATGACCGTGAGCACGGCTGATATACCAGTTTTACACTCTGCAGAGGTTGCGCATATTTACCCACAAGTCATGTTACCCATCTGCCAAGGGATCGCGACTTCCCATACACCTCTACCGAGGAGGCGAGGCAGAGTAACACTACGAGGCCTTTACAAAGTTCCACTAGCTTCAGAAAACCCGCTACAGTTTATAGGAAGCTCCAATGCAGGGTTCTTGCCTGACCGCCATCGCAGCAAAATCAACCAAGGACCTCCCTACACTGACCACTCCCCTACTGCCCTTGCCCCTTTCGGGTAAGGTAGTCTTCCACTAGCTTTCCTAATTAATCAGCCAAGGGCGTCCCATTAAACCCTTGTGGTAGCACTGTTTTCCCGGGTGGTCGCTCCATGTTCCAATTAACATAATGATCTTATCATGAACAGTAATAATAAACATATAATAAAAGTGTGATCATGAATAATGTACCTTCATACCCAAAACCACATAAAGCACTAGCAAGTACTACCCAAAAAGTTCAGTGGTAAACAAGGTATAAAGATAGACAAACTAGGGTAACCTATTGGGTCCCATCAAAATTAACCTATGCAGATCATTATGATTAATCAGAACATGGCTGGGTAAAAAGAAGTGATCAAGGGCACAACTTGCCTGGGACTTGAGATTCCAGGTACTAGGATGATCTTCAGGTGACACGTGTCCTCACTGCTAAACGTAGCAATATAGACAAACAGTGTATAGGCAAAATTAACATCACACCAAACAATAGAATTAACTACGTAATAATATTCTACGCGGCGTAATGAGATCGTAGGAACAAGAACCACTAAATTCGGAGCTACAATTATTAAGTTATGAATTTATGAAATTATTTAGTGCTTAGAATAGATTAATCCTAATGAACAATTTTAATTCAAGTTTCATGGCTAAATAGTGTTACTAGTGGGTAGACAATATTAACACAAAATTAATGCCACTGGAATGGACCAAAAATGATTTAATATGAATTTTCTATGAATTTATTGAGTTTCTAGGTTTATTTATGTACTAAAAAGTATTTACTTTATTATTTTTACTGTTTTCTTGGTTCACTGGACCGGGCGCCAAATTCCAGAAAGGTCAGGGGCCAAGATATACATTTTCCTAGACACAGCTATACCCGAGCAGTACTGCGGGTTAGTTTAGGAAAAGTCGAGGGGCGTAATCGCAAAAGAAGCTAGTGAAGGGGTATCGTTGGATATGGGCCGCCCGATCACTAACCGACGTCCCAGATTAGATATTGTTTATAACGAATCAGTATGCGACAGGGGCTGTTTGATCAAACACTAACGGCACAGATCGAGCCCCGCCCGCGATGGACTGGTATGAACCTCCAACCGCCAGATTGGGGATTAACGACATGGATTTAATACAATGCTTACACACTAGGATCGTCCGATCACGGATCAGTGGCTCGGATCAAAGGACCCAGGCACTAATCCAAGCCGCTCGTAACATATCGCACGGTTGGCGCGTGTCTTCCACCATTAGAGCACCCTGCCTTGACGGCGGCGGCCTGCCCGCCACGGAGGTGCCCTAGTCGGGACCACGGGAGGAGTCATACCTCGATACTGGATAGTGGCTTCGACCTCGCCTTAACAGCCACACGGTGGCTCTCTTAGTCTCCTTCGTTTTCTCTCTGTTCGACCTGTGGTGGCGCAGCAGAAGCCATCGTCCATGGAGCTTCCAAGGAAGCGGTCCGGCGATGCGAGCGGCGAAGGAGAGCTTGAACTGGGGCTCGGCGCTATCAAGGATGCGGGGTTCGGTTTATATAGTAGAGTGGCGGGGACGAGATCGGAAACCGAGAGCCGATTTCCACGGCCAGCGCAATTTGGCGAAGAATCCGTTGCGGTCAGCAGAGGCGAGAAGAAAACGCGCGGCAGGTGCGGCCTTATCCGTGCGGTCGTGGGGAAGATAAGTCCGTGCCGAGGCCCCACACTTCAGTCAAATGGAGTAAGCGAGCGAGCAGGGTGGCGATGCAGCAGCAGAAACAGGCATGCGACAGGCACGCGATGGCGAGAGATGTCTCTAGACGAACGGCCCACAGAGCAGTGAGCCAGTGACGAGCGTGGGCATGGAGATGAACGTGATTAATTTATTGGATGATGCAATCATGACCTCATGGTGATGCAATCTACGGCCAAACAATAAATAAAAGAAAAAACAACGGATGGCTATGAAGTGGGCAGGTGGGATGGTATTCTAGAGCTGGCCAAAGGTAGAGATGTCAATGGGTAATTCCTCATCGGGTTATAGTATCCCAGACCCATCCTCATCATGTTTGATACATCCCCATATCCATACCCATACCGATCATGGGTACAAAACTCATCCCATACCCATCCTCATTAGGGTTTCGGGTCCCCAATGGGTCCCCATCCCCAATTAAGGAATAACTAGGTACTAACATCTAGCACAAACTATCCAGATTTCATACATCACCACATCAACAAGCACTCATCCATGAACAATTATTCATTCATCCATCCATCAGAAAAGAAATCAGTACTTGGGACCAATATAAGAAATGGGGTCTGCCGGGTTTGATGGCTGACTCGGTCTCAACTCATTCATACAAACAGGACAGGTGTACGCGCATGAAATACCCATGGGTAATCGGGTTCGGATTATTGCTTCCCAAACCCATACCCATTTACCCAATGGGTGGACATTTTGTCCCATATCCATACCCATGGGGACAATTTTTGTCCCATACCCGTACCCTAATAGGGGAATTCCCCATGGGTTATCGGGTATCGGGTCCCCATTGACATCTCTAGCCAAAGGTATGGAATTGTAGGCCGGTTTGGGGTTTTCTCGTTTTCCCTATTTCATTTAATCATTTCATTTTTTACTTTCCCTTGTGTTAGTTGTTTTAATTAGTCAAATTCAAATGAAATTCAGATTTCAAATTTGCACCTAAATGCAACAACCAACATATCCAGCATGACTTGTGCCTCAAATATATTTGTGCATATATTAATTGTTTTGTTCATTTTGACAAATGTTCAAATATGTAGCGCACTCTCAAAATTATTTTAATATAATTCCTAATTTGTAGTATTTATTAAGAAATTCTTTATATTAATCTTTAAGTTGAAAATAGTTCCGAATTTATATTTCAACAAAGGATAATTTAATTTATATATAGATCTTTTTATTTAATCCATATTAGAAAACATATTCATTTAAATCCCGTAAATAATTCCTCCTAAATTCTAAAATTAATATTTTATGGTGTTACAGCTGCTGGCTTTGCTGTAAATGAATCTAACACGTGTGTGTATTATCAGTATGGTGGGGGTGAGTCTGTTATGTTGTGCCTTTATGTTGATGACATCTTGATCTTTGGATCAAATCTCAATGTGATTGAGGAAGTTAAGAATCTTCTATCGAGCAATTTCAAGATGAAAGATTTGGGAGAGGCTGATGTCATTCTAAACATCAAGCTTGTTAGAGAAGCTGATGGTGGGGTAACTTTGTTACAATCTCATTATGTGGAAAAGGTATTGAGTCGCTTTGGTTTTAGTGACTGTGATCCTGCTCCAACACCTTATGATCCTAGTGTGCAATTGAGAAAGAATCAGAGAATAGCAAGGGATCAATTGACATACTCCCAGATCATTGGCTCGCTCATGTACCTTACAAGTGCAACAAGGCCAGACATCTCTTATGCTGTGAGTAAGCTAAGTCGGTTTGTGTCAAAACCAGGAGATGATCACTGGCGTGCTCTTGAGAGAGTGTTGTGGTATTTGAAAGGTACTATGACATACGGTATTCATTATACTTGAAACCCAAAAGTGCTGGAAGGCTATTGTGATGCCAACTGGATTTCTGATGCTGATAAGCTTTATGCCACAAGCGGATATGTGTTTCTGTTTGGAGGTGGCGCTGTTTCCTGGAAGTCTTGCAAGCAGACTATCTTAACGAAGTCTATAATGGAAGCAGAACTCGCAGCATTAGACACTGCTGGGGCTGAGGCCAAGTGGCTTCGTGATTTCGTATTGGATTTACCGGTAGTTGAAAAACCGATACCGGCTATTTCCATGAACTGTGACAACCAAACGGTGATTACAAAGGTTAACAGTTCTAGGAATAACATGAAGTCTACAAGGCATGTTAAGAGGAGATTGAAATCTGTCAGAAAGCTGAAAAACTCCGGAGTTATAACGGTGGATTATGTCCACACATCGAATAATCTGGCAGATCAATTCACTAAGGGTCTGTCACGCAATGTGATAGAAAGTGCATCGAGAGAAATGAGTATGAGACCCATGTGAAATCTACTCTAGTGGTAACCTGCTCTATGTGATCGGAGATCCCGTGAAGTAGAGTGGAGAAACAAGCTAGGAGTAGATTGTGAGGAAAGATCCCTTCCTTTAACTCATTTCTAATGCACATCTTTCCTATCTGTAAGGCAGGATGGTATTTACCTTAATGTATTCCAAGAGTCTTATTGTCGGCGTTCCGAGACCGGGGGGTCCCTGGGCCGACGAGTGAATGTCGCCGCGTGCCCCAGCCCAGATGGGTCGAGCGCGGGGGCGAGCGCGAAGGGGGGAGAGCGAGGCGGCCGGAGACCAGCGTGAGAGAGGTGGGAATCCCGCGGCCCTCGTGTTCGTCCCGCGCCCAGGTCAGGTGCGCTTGCAGTAGGGGGTTACAAGCGTCCACGCGGGAGAGGGAGCGAGCGGCTCCAAGCGAGCACCTGTTCTCGTCCTCGTCCCCGCGCGGCCAACCCTCTCTAAGAGGGCCCTGGTCCTTCCTTTTATAGGCGCAAGGAGAGGATCCAGGTGTACAATGGGGGGTGTAGCAGAGTGCTACGTGTCTAGCGGAGGTGAGCTAGCGCCCTAGGTACATGCCGTTGTGGCAGCCGGAGAGATCTTGGCACCCAGCTGGTGTGATGTCGTGGCCGTCGAAGGAGCGATGGAGCTTTGGCGGAGGGACAGCTGTCGGAGCGGTTGAGTCCTTGCTGACGTCCTCTGGCTTCCGTAAGGGGGCTGAGAGCCGCCGTCGTCACAGAGCATGCGGGGCGCCATCATTGCCTATCTGGCGGAGCGAGCCAGATGGGACGCCGGTCTTTAGGGCTGGGCATTCGGTTTTTTTCTAAACTTCGGTTCGGTTTTTTGGTTTTAAAAAACTTTGGTTTTTCAAACATTAGAAACCGTTCGGTTTTCTAGAAAATGAAAAACCGAGAAGTTCGGTTTCGGTTTTTTACTTCAGTTTTTCGGTAAAAATCGAATACCAAACTTATAATCAAGACAATACATACAACAAGTTTACATGATAGATTACATATAATTTTAAAAAGTAAAAATTATATAGGTACAAATATTTAGATATACATCATACATCATATACAAATAAGTGAATAACAATTTAATTGTATCACACAATTAGTTCACATAATCGAATAGTCAAATTTGAGAATTGACAAAGTTTGGTATTCGGTTTTTTCGGTTCGGTATACAGTGAAAACCGATTACGATACCGAAAACCGAATTTCTTAGATACAAAAACCGAAACCGAACCGAACTACCAAAAAAACCGAAATTTCGGTTCGGTTCGGTACGGTTCGGTTCGGTTTTCGGTTTATGGTAAAAATGTGCCCACCCCTACCGGTCTTGTTCCCTGCGGCCCGAGTCAGCTCAGGGTAGGGTGATGACGTGGCTGGTCTACGCCCTAGGTTGGGCGATGTGGAAGCTCCTCCGAAGCCGAGGTCGAGTCCGAGCCCCCGGGTCGGGCGAGGCGGAGATTGCCGTCTTTTGGGGCCGAGCCCAAGTCCGAGCCTTGGGTTGGGCGAGGCGGAGATCGTCGTCTTCTGGGGCCGAGCCCAAGTCCGAGCCCTGGGTCGGGCGAGGCGGAGATCGTCGTCTTCTGGGACTTAGCCCGAGTCCGAGCCCTGGGTCGGGCGGAGCGGAGTTCGCCGTCTTCCGGGACTTAGCCCGAGTCCGAGCCCTGGGTCGGGCGGAGCGGAGTTCGCCGTCTTCCGGGACTTAGCCCGAGTCCGAGCCCTGGGTCGGGCGGAGTTCGCCGTCTTCTAGGACTTAGCCCGAGTCCGAGCCCTGGGTCGGGCGGAGTTTCCTATGGTGCCTCCGGCAGGGCCTAACTGCCTGTCAGTCTTACTCTGTCCAGTGGCACTGCAGTCGGTGTGGCGTAGGCAGCGCTGTCCTTCTGTCAGGCCGGTCAGTGGAGTGGCGAAGTGACGGCGGTCACTTTGGCTCTGCTGGCTGGGGGGTGCGCGCCAGGATAAGGGCGTCAGGCCACCTTTGTATTAAATGCTCCTGCGACTTGGTCGGTCGGTGCGGCGATTTGGTCAGGGTTGCTTCTTAGCGAAGGCAGGGCCTCGGGCGAGCCGAGAATATGTTCGCCGCTGAAGGGGGGCCTCGGGCGAGACGGAAATCCTCCGGGGTCAGCTGCCCTTGTCCGAGGCTAGGCTCGGGTGAGGCGTGATCGTGTCCCTCGAATGGACTGATCCCTGACTTAATCGCACCCATCAGGCCTTTGCAGCTTCGTGCTGATGGGGGTTACCAGCTGAGAATCAGGAGCCTTGAGGGTACCCCTAATTATGGTCCCCGACGGTAGCCCCCGAGCCTCGAAGGGAGTGTTTGCACTCGCTTGGAGGCTTTCGTCGCACTTTTTTGCAAGGGGACCTGCCTTTCTCGGTTGCGTTTTGTTCCGGTGGGTGAGCGCGAGCGCACCCGCCGGGTGTAGCCCCCGAGGCCTCGAAGGAGTGGTTTCACTCCTTCGAGGTCTTACTGCCTCACGTAGTGCTTCGGCTGGTCTGGTCGTTCCCTCATGCGAGCTGGCCGTAGCCCAGGTGTACGGTCGGGTCCCAAGTTCTCGGGCTGGTATGTTGACGCTGTCAACGATTCGGCCGGAGCCGGGTTTGCGAGAGCAGCCCCCGAGCCTCTGCACAGAGCGAGAGGGCGGTCAGGGGTAGACTCAGCTTTTTTACATACGCCCCTGCGTCGCCTTTCCGCAAGGAGGAGGGGGGAGAGCGCCATGTTGCCCTCGATGGGCACCGAACATGGTGTCTCCGATGAGCTGCAAGCGAGTAATCTGAGTGGACGTCCGTGCCCCATTCGTTAGGGGTCGGCTAGGGGCCCAGAGGCACGCCCAAAAGTACCTGCGGGTGATCTGCCAGACCCGGTCCCCTGGCGACGGGGTCCGAGGGCTCGATGCCTCCCTCTGGTGGGATTCTGTTACAAGATCGTTCCCGCCGGTCTCGGAAATGTCGTAGGGTACCTCGGGAGCGCAGCCCGAGCCTTGGTTATGTATCGAACGTACCCATGGTCATCCCTCGCTCGGCGTCTGAGGCGGCTGTGAACCCTTCGGGGGCCAGCCTTCGAACCCCTGATCAGTATTGGGCGCGGAGCCCGAGTAGCTTGAGGCGGTCGTTGAACCCTTTCGAGGGGCCGGCCTTCGAACCTCTGACCAGTAGTGGGTGTAGGGCCCACGCGATATGAGGCGGCTGTTGAACCCTTCCGGGGGGCCAGCCTTCGAACCTCTGATCAGTAGGGGGGCTCGGAGCCTGGTTCCTTCTCGGGTAAGGATCCTTTTCGGGGTATCCCCCTTTCCCGGTCCCTGTTGCAAGAGAGAGAAAGAGGAAAAACGGAAAAGGATGTGAAATCGAACGACGCGGCGTACCTTTTTGGACGCGGTCATTTTGGCGAAGGGGAAGCGTCGCCCGCTTCTCCTGCCAGAGGCGCCGCGTGTCCCGTCGCAGAGTTAATGCGATGGGGCGAGTGGTTGGAGGGGCGACCGTTGCGCGTGCGCGAGCCGTTCGAGGAACGGATCACGGGCGTGTTGTCTTCACGCCGCGGGAGAGGGTTCTCTCGCTGCCCCCGGATGGGACGTAAGCTTGGCTGACGACGCGACCGCTGCGCCTGCTCGCCTGCCACCGCCATTACTGCCGGCCCACTTTTGGCCGTGTTGACCGTCGCGCCAGGCTGGTGCTGCTGGTCGCGCGCCGGGTCGCCTCGAGTCGCGGTATTGGTTCCATAGTCGAGGAGGTGCGGTGGTGGCGCGGGTGGCGATGCAGTTACCCACACGTAGCAACCGGCGCACCGGTTGCATGACGCGTGGGCCTGGGCCTCCATGCCGGGCGTGTTGGGAGTCGGAGGAGCGCGCCCACTTGGCGCGGTTGCATGCCGCCTGCATGGCTGCCCACCCTTTCGCCCGTTGGTCTGGGCAAAAGTGGAGGGTCGCTTGTAACCGCTGGGCGGTCGTATGCACCGCGCGCGGCGGTTTGGCTTCTTCTGCCCTGAGTTGGCTTGCATGACGTGTGGGACCCAGCCCCCGCGCCGTAGGGGAGGACCTTGGAGTGTGTCGAAGAAGACTCAGCCGTGACGGCTGGGGACGCGAGTAGGGAGAACCGCCCTTAAAAGGAGGGTGACCCCCTTGGAGGGCGACCATGTCTTCGCGCTCCCTTATGCATCGTGTCTTTCCACCTTCCAAATCCCCGGATGGGGGAGATCCGCCGTCTTTCCGCCTCGTCGTTGGGGGAACGCCACTCCGCGGGAGTTGGTACCTTTCAGCCATCGTTCGGCTTCAAGGATTTTCATCATGCAGCCCGGCTGCACCCCTCCGCCGGCGGTCACCCAAGACGGTGACCTCCAGCTTGATGGTGGGGGGAAGCGAGCCGGGCCGCGGCCTCTGCCCCTCCCTCAGCCTCAAGGATTTTCGTCATCCAGACTGAGGTGGAGGATGAGGCGAGTCGGGGGGCTGCCTCCACGTGGGTCGGTTACCCTTTTCTTCCCCTGGCGTCTGGGGGAGAAGGGCATCCTCCAGCCTCGCGGAGGCTTCCTCCAGCCATGCCGGGAAAGGCGGACCGCCGCCACTCTGCCAGGGCGCAGCATTACGTCCTCCGTCCGGACGACGGTTGCGCCACGTACCACGAGGGCGGCGCCCATGTTCTGGGCGGTTCTGGCGAGGGCGAAGACCTGCCGGCGCGCTTCGAGGCGTCGGCAGCCGGAGATGGCTTCTCTACCGATGAGATTGCCAACTCTGCCAGTAGCCCTGGGTCTCCGTCTCCCGGCTTGAATGGCTGGCTCTCGTCCTCGGTGGGTGAGAGTCCTTCTGTCGAAGCACCCGCCCCGAAGCCGCTGCTGAAGCTGCTTCGTCGCCCGGGACGGGGGTTGTTGTCGCTGTTGCCGGATCGCCCCGCGGGTTCCCCAATCTTGTGGGGTTGTTCGTACCCGCGGAGACGGAAACGGGGTTCCGTTTGTAATGGCACCTTGGATGCCAGTGTTTTTGTTCATTGTGGCTGTCGAGGCCTGAACATGTACGTAGTTTCGGCATAGAGCCGTGTTTTTTCCTCCTTTTCGAGCACTAAGACTCGCCTGTTGGTTGTCTGAACCGCTTCACCAAGCGTGAGTCGCCTCGTGTACAGGTGACGAGTGAGGTATCCGTATCCTGGAGGCGTAGGAGTCCCTCGGCTCGGTCGGCCTTGTTGTCCGAGGCTTCTCTAACTTAGTTAAAGGAACCCCTCGGCCGCTCTTCGATGTGCCGAGGCCAGGGGTAGCGGCGTCAACATGGACAGAGGCAGAGTTGGTTCGAAAAGGAAACCTGGTTGGCCGGAGCCTGGCCAGGCCGTCCGTTAGCGGGACCGACGCCGGAATTGACCAGCCGAGGCCTCGGGTCGGGCTGACGTCCTTGGAGGGCAGCTGGCCGAGGCCCCGGGGTGACCGGCCGAGCCGCCTGCTCGGGCCGGATTGACGTCCTTGGAAGGTAACTGGCCGAGGCCCCGGGGTGACCGGCCGAGCCGTCTGCTCGGGCCGGATTCCCAGAGAAGACCCTGGCGGCGATGGCCCGGGCGTGGTGATGACGTCGTCCTCCAGAGTGGAGATCCTCGGACCGCGTCGCCGTCCGAGGCTAGGTCGGCCCTCGCCGAAGGTGTCGTCGATGCCAAGGGTGCTGCTGCTCCCTTCAGCCGTCAAGATCCGAGCCTACAGGATCGGATTGTCTTGTAGCGTGTGTTTCCTGCGGCCGCCGAGGACTAAACACACCCTCGCCGTGTTGTAAAGCTGCGTCTCTTTTCCTTTTATTTCGAGCCTCTGGACTGTTTTGTCGGTAACAGAAATGTTTGTGCGAGCAAGAGTTGCTTCTCGCAGAAGGTGATGAGTGAGGTATCCGTATCCCGGAGGCGTAGGAGTCCCTCGGCTCGGTCGGCCTTGCCGCTTACGCGCACTCTTACCCGTCCATGGGGCTCTGTCACCGACGCAGTCGGGAAGGCTCGAAGGATCGCTTCGGCAGAAGAGCTTTCGAGCGTGAAGACTTGTTCGGTCCGCAGAATCACTTATCTGAACGTGAGTTACTTATCGCAGAAGGTGATGAGTGAGGTACCGTATCCCGGAGGCGTAGGAGTCCCTTGGCTCGGTCAGCCTTGGCTGCTTACGTGTACTCCGTCGTTTTCAGGATCCACTTTCGAAGTAGCCAAAAAGCGCGAAAGACATTCTGGCAGAAAAGATCTTTTTTCGAGGAAAATTTCGACGCAGAGGGGGTTCCCCCCCTTTTAGCCCCCGAGGGAGGGTCGGGCTTTGCCGAGGCGAGGCCGACCCTTCCTTGATGACTAAACTTTGCGTGGGTGCGAGGTATATGATTAACTTGAAAACATCTTAAGGGTAGAAGCGACGTAGTTGTTGGATGTTCCAGGCGTTGTCGTAGACCTCGCCTTGGCTGTTGGCCAGCTTGTATGTTTCGGGCTTCAGAACCTTGGCGATGACGAATGGCCCCTCCCAGGGAGACGTGAGCTTGTGCTGCCCTCGGGCGTCTTGTCGCAGCCGAAGCACCAGGTCGCCCACCTGGAGGTCTTGGGACCGGACCCCTCGGGCGTGGTAGCGTCACAGGGACTGCTGGTACCGCGTCAAGTGTAGCAAGGCTTGGTCCCGAGCCTCCTCCAGCTGGTCCAGCGAGTTTTCTCGGCTGACTTGGTTGCTTTGGTCGGTGTAGGCCCTTGTCCTCGGGGAGCCGTATTCTAAGTCTGTGGGCAAGATGGCTTCGGCCCCATAGACTAGAAAGAACGGCGTGAAGCCCGTGGCTCGGCTCGGCGTTGTCCTCAGACTCCAGACCACCGAGGGGAGTTCCTTCATCCATCGCTTGCCGAACTTGTTGAGGTCGTTGTAGATCTGAGGCTTGAGCCCTTGTAGAATCATGTCGTTGGCACGCTCCACCTGCCCATTCGTCATGGGATGAGCCACGGCGGCCCAGTCCACCCGGATGTGGTGATCCTCGCAGAAGTCCAGGAACTTTCTGCCGGTGAACTGGGTGCCGTTGTCAGTGATGATGGAGTTCGGGACCCCGAAGCGATGGATGATGTTGGTGAAGAACGCCACCGCCTGCTCGGACCTGATGCTGTTCAGGGGTCGGACCTCGATCCACTTGGAGAATTTGTTGATGGCGACCAGCAGGTGTGTGTAGCCCCCGGGTGCCTTCTGCAAGGGGCCGACGAGGTCCAGACCCCACACCGCAAAAGGCCAGGTGATGGGTATCGTCTGCAGAGCCTGAGCAGGCAGATGGGTCTGCCTCGCGTAGAATTGGCACCCTTCGCAGGTGCGGACGATTCGGGTAGCGTCGGCCACCGCTGTCGGCCAGTAGAAGCCTTGCCGGAAAGCGTTCCCGACAAGGGCTCGAGGCGCTACGTGATGGCCGCAAGCCCCGAGTGTATCTCTCGCAGGAGTTCCTGACCTTCGGCGATGGAGATGCATCGCTGGAGGATGCCTGAGGGGCTGTGGTGGTAGAGCTCCTTCTCATCTCCCAGCAAGACGAACGACTTGGCGCGCCGCGCCACCCGCCGAGCCTCGGCTCGGTCGAGGGGTAGCTCTCCTCGGTGGAGATATTGCAGGTACGGGGTCTGTCAGTTTCGATTAGGCGCGACCCCGCTTCGCTCCTCCTCGACGCGTAGTGCCTCACCCTCGGGGGCCGAGGGTACCTCGGACTGAACCGAGGGCGCCTCGGGTCGAGCTGAGGGTGCCTCGGACTGAGCCGAGGGCGCCTCGGGTTGAGCCGTGGGTGCCTCGGGCTGGACCGAGGGTACCTCGGGCTCGGACGTGTCGTCGATCTTGACGGAGGGTTGATGCAGGTCTTGGGAGAAGACGTTCGGGGGAACCGTCGTTCGCCCCGAGGCTATTTTAGCCAGCTCGTCCGCAGTCGCGTTGTAGCGCCGAGCGATGTGGTTGAGCTCGAGCCCGTAGAACTTGTCTTCCAGGCATCGAACCTCATCGCAGTAGGCCTCCATCTTCGGGTCGCGGCAATGGGAGTTCTTCATGACTTGGTCGATGACGAGCTGCGAGTCACCACGAGCGTCGAGGCGTCGGACCCCTAGCTCGATGGCGATCCGCAACCCGTTGACCAGAGCCTCATATTCGGCCACATTGTTGGACGCCGGGAAGTGGAGGCGTAGCACGTAGCGTAGATGCTTTCCGAGGGGTGAGATGAAGAGTAGGCCTGCGCCGGCCCCTGTCTTCATCAGCGACCCGTCGAAGAACATGGTCCAGAGCTCCGGTTGGATCGGAGCCGTCGGTAGCTGGGTGTCGACCCATTCAGCCACGAAGTCCGCCAAGACCTGGGACTTAATGGCTTTCCGAGGAGTGAACGAGATTGTCTCGCCCATGATCTCCACCGCCCACTTTGCAATCCTACCCGAGGCCTCTCGGCACTGGATGATCTCTCCCAAGGGGAAGGATGACACCACAGTTACCGGATGAGACTCGAAGTAGTGTCGCAGCTTCCGTCGCGTTAGGATCACCGCGTACAGCAGCTTCTGAACTTGTGGGTAGCGGATCTTGGTTTCGGACAGTACCTCGCTGACGAAGTAGACTGGCCTCTGAACGGGCAATGCATGCCCCTCTTCTTGCCTCTCGACCACAATCGCGGCGCTAACCACCTGGGTGGTCGCGGCGACGTAGACCAGGAGGGCTTCTCCGGCAGCTGGGGACACCAAGATAGGCGCCTTTGTGAGGAGCGCCTTCAGATTGCCGAGGGCTTCCTCGGCCTCAGGGGTCCAAGTGAAGCACTCGGCCTTCCTTAAGAGGCGGTACAGAGGTAGACCTCTTTCGCCGAGGCGTGAGATGAAGCGGCTCAGAGCCGCGAGGCATCCCATGACCCTCTGTATGCCTTTCAAGTCCTTGATGGGCCCCATGCTGGTAATGGCTGCGATCTTTTCCGGGTTGGCTTCGATGCCCCGCTCGGAGACGATGAACCCCAAGAGCATGCCTCGGGGCACCCTGAAGACACACTTTTCGGGATTGAGCTTGACGCCTTTCGCCTTGAGACATCGGAATGTCGTTTCATGGTCAGAAAGGAGGTCGGAGGCTTTCCTCGTCTTGACTACGATGTCATCGACGTAGGCCTCGACCGTGCGGCCAATGTGTTCGCCGAACACATGGTTCATGCACCGTTGGTACGTCGCGCCCGCATTCCTTAAACCGAACGGCATGGTGACATAGCAGTACATGCCGAAGGGTGTGATGAAAGAAGTCGCGAGCTGGTCAGACTCTTTCATCTTGATTTGATGATACCCTGAGTAGGCATCGAGGAAAGACAGGGTTTCGCACCCAGCAGTGGAATCCACGATTTGGTCGATGCGAGGCAGAGGGTAGGGAACCTTCGGACATGCTTTGTTGAGACCAGTGTAGTCTACACACATCCGCCATTTCCCCCTTTCTTTCTCACAAGCACAGGGTTGGCAAGCCATTCGAGATGGAATACCTCTTTGATGAACCCTGCTGCCATCAGCTTGTGAATCTCCTCGCCTATGGCTCTGCGCTTCTCCTCGTCGAATCGGCGCAGCGGCTGCTTGACGGGTCAGGCTCCGGCTCGGATGTCCAGCGAGTGCTCGGCGACATCCCTCGGTACGCCGAGCATGTCCGAGGGACTCCACGCGAAGACGTCGGCGTTCGCGCGGAGAAAGTCGACGAGCACTGCTTCCTATTTGGGATCGAACCCGGAGCCGATCCGGATCTGCTTGGAGGTGTCGCCGCTGGGGTCGAGGGGGACAGACTTAACCGTCTCTGCTGGCTCAAAGTTGCCGGCGTGACGCTTCACGTCTGGCACCTCCTTAGAGAGGCTCTCTAGGTCGGCGATGAGGGCCTCGGACTCCGCGAGGGCCTCGGCGTACTCCACGCACTCCACGTCGCATTCGAACGCGTGTTTGTACGTAGGGACGACGGTGATGACCCCGTTGGGGCCCGGCATCTTGAGCTTCAGGTAGGTGTAGATGGGGACGGCCATGAACTTCGCGTAGCACGGCCTCCCCAGTACTGCGTGATAGGTTCCTCGGAACCCGACCACCTCGAACGTCAGGGTCTCCCTTCGGAAGTTGGAGGGTGTTCCGAAGCAGACGGGAAGGTCGAGCTGTCCGAGGGGTTGGACGCGCTTCCCGGGGATGATCCCATGGAAGGGCGCAGCGCCTGCCCGGACAGAGGATAGATCAACACGCAGGAGCCCGAGGGTCTCGACGTAGATGATGTTGAGGCTGCTGCCTCCGTCCATGAGGACCTTGGTGAGCCTGACGTCGCCGATGACGGGGTCGACGACGAGCGGGTATTTCCCCGGGCTCGGCACATGGTCGGGGTGATCATCTCGGTCGAAGGTGATGGGCTTGTCGGACCAGTCTAGATAGACTGGCGCCGCCACCTTGACCGAGCAGACCTCCCGGCGCTCTTGCTTGCGGTGCCGAGCCGAGGCGTTCGCCGCTTGCCCACCATAGATCATGAAGCAGTCGCGGACCTCGGGGAACTCTCCTGCCTGGTGATCTTCCTTCTTGTCGTCGTCGCGGGCCTTGCCACCCTCCGCGGGTGGCCCGGCCCTGTGGAAATGGCGCCGAAGCATGACGCACTCCTCAAGGGTGTGCTTGACGGGTCCCTGGTGATAGGGGCATGGCTCCTTGAGCATCTTGTCGAAGAGGTTGGCACCTCCGGGGGGCTTTCGAGGGTTCTTGTACTCGGCGGCGGCGACAAGGTCCGCGTCGGCGGCGTCGTGTTTCGTTTGCGACTTCTTCTTGCCCTTCTTCTTGGCGCCATGCTGAGTTGACGCCTCGGGAGTACCTTCCGATGGGCGTCCCTGGGGCTGCTTGTCCTTTCGGAAGATAGCCTCGACCGCCTCCTGGCCGGAGGCGAACTTGGTGGCGATGTCCATCAGCTCGCTCGCCCTGGTGGTGGTCTTGCGGCCCAGCTTGCTCACCAGGTCGCGGCAGGTGGTGCCAGCGAGGAACGCGCCGATGACATCCGAGTCGGTGACGTTGGGCAGCTCGGTGCGCTGCTTCGAGAATCGCCGGATGTAGTCACGGAGAGACTCTCCCGGCTGCTGTCGGCAGCTTCGGAGGTCCCAGGAATTCCGGGGCGCACATACGTGCCCTGGAAATTGCCGGCGAAAGCTTGGACTAGGTTGTCCCAGTTGGAGATCTGCCTCGGAGGCAGGTGCTCCAACCAGGCGCGAGCGGAGTCAGAGAGGAACAGGGGGAGGTTGCGGATGATGAGGTTGTCATCGTCCGTTCCACTCAGTTGGCAGGCCAGACGGTAGTCCGCGAGCCACAGTTCCGGTCTCGTCTCCCCCGAGTACTTTGTGATAGTAGCCGAGGGTCGGAACCGGGTCGGGAACGGCGCCCGTCGAATGGCTCGGCTGAAGGCTTGCGGACCGCGTGGTTCGGGCGAGGGACTCCGATCCTCCCCGCTGTCGTAGCGTCCCCCACGCCTAGGGTGGTAGCCTCGGCGCACCCTCTCGTCGAGGTGGGCCCGTCGGTCGCGGTGGTGGTGCTCGTTGCCGAGGCGACTCGGGGCCGCAGGCGCGGTGTTGCGCGTGCGCCCGGTGTAGACCGAGGCTTCCCGTATGAATCGGGAAGTCGCAGCATGAGGTTCCGAGGGGTACCCCTGCCTTCGGGAGGCAGAGCTCTCGGCCCGTCGGACCGCGGCGCCTTCCAGGAGATTCTTGAGCTCTCCTTGGATTCGCCGCCCCTCGGTGGTTGATGGCTCTGGCATCGCGCAAAGAAGCATTGCTGCTGCCGCCATGTTCTGGCCGACCCCACTGGATGCGGGTGGTGGCCTGATCCTGACGTCGTCGGTGATGAGGCGCTGGAAGCCCTGGGGTAGATGACGTATTTCTCCTGCCGGAGGTTGGCCCGGCCATGCCTGCCCGACGTCCCGACGGATCGGCTCCAGCGCTCCTGCTCCCTCGTCGAGCCCGGCCTGCACCCCGCGGATTTGCTCGAGCGGTGGGTCATGACCCCCCGCCTGAACGGGGACCACAGCTAGCTCCCGTGGGATGTCAACGCGAGGCACCGGCCTAGGGAGGTCACCGTCCTCCGGCATGCCGAGATGGTTGCCTTCGGGGGGACCCCCTAGATCGACGTGGAAGCATTCGTGACTTGGGCCGCGGTCCTCGTCGCCGAGGCTATGGCTACCGTCGGAACAGTCGGAAAGGCAGTAGCCGCATGCGGTCATGAAGTCCCGCACGGCACTGGGGTTGCCAAGTCCAGAGAAATCCCAACAGATGCTGGGTTCGTCGTCTTCCTCGGACCCAGAGGGCCCGTAGGTCGAGACGTCCGTCAGCCGGTCCCAAGGTGACCGCACACGAAACCCTAGAGAGTCTGGATTTGCCTCTACGAAAGCGCCCGCCAAAGCGAAGTCGCTAGACGGGTTGAGGCTGAAACCGAAAGACGCGGGATGGGAATCGATCGGTACCTTTTGGTCGACGGGCAGCGATAAGGTCGCGTCGGGTACTGACTGCGCCGTCATCTTTAGGTACGAGGGTGACGTCCAGCAAGCTTTTCGCGAGCGTGCTGGCGTCGTCCGCTTGCTCGGGATTGGCGTGTCGCGGGGAGACGGCGCTCGCCTTCGTCTCAAACGCGAGGTCGACGCCCGGTGCGCCCCCCGTTGGGGTGCCGGGACCATCGACTCGCTCGACAGCCGACGAGGCGCTGCCTCCTGCTTGGCCTTGGTTGCCCCGCCTCCTCCTCCGTCGGCGGGGAAGAGGACAGGGTGAGCTCGAAGGTTGCTCTTCCACCACGCGGGGAAGACGTCGCCGATTCCGCCGCCGGCAGGCGGGTTGTCGGCCGCCACCGTTGTTGTCGCACGGCGGTGGAAGGAGTATCATGTCGTAGCTGCCGTCAAGGGATATGAACTCAAGACTCCCGAAACGGAGCACCGTCCCGGGTTGGAGAGGTTGTTGGAGACTGCCCATCTGGAGCTTGACGGGAAGCTGTTCGTCAACACGCAGCAGGCCCCTACCTGGCGCGCCAACTGTCGGCGTTCCGAGACCGGGGGGTCCCTGGGCCGACGAGTGAATGTCGCCGCGTGCCTCAGCCCAGATGGGTCGAGCGCGAGGGCGAGCGCGAAGGGGGGAGAGCGAGGCGGCCGGAGACCGGCGTGAGAGAGGTGGGAATCCCGCGGCCCTCGTGTTCGTCCCGCGCCCAGGTCGGGTGCGCTTGCAGTAGGGGGTTACAAGCGTCCACGCGGGAGAGGGAGCGAGCGGCTCCAAGCGAGCGCCTGTTCTCGTCCTCGTCCCCGCGCGGCCAACCCTCTTTAAGAGGGCCCTGGTCCTTCCTTTTATAGGCGCAAGGAGAGGATCCAGGTGTACAATGGGGGGTGTAGCAGAGTGCTACGTGTCTAGCGGAGGTGAGCTAGCGCCCTAGGTACATGCCGTTGTGGTAGCCGGAGAGATCTTGGCACCCAGCTGGTGTGATGTCGTGGCCGTCGAAGGAGCGATGGAGCTTTGGCGGAGGGACAGCTGTCGGAGCGGTTGAGTCCTTGCTGACGTCCTCTGGCTTCCGTAAGGGGGCTGAGAGCCGCCGTCGTCACAGAGCATGCGGGGCGCCATCATTGCCTATCTGGCGGAGCGAGCTAGATGGGACACCGGTCTTGTTCCCTGCGGCCCGAGTCAGCTCGGGGTAGGGTGATGATGGCGCCTCCTGTTGACGTGGCTGGTCTACGCCCTAGGTTGGGCGATGTGGAAGCTCCTCCGAAGCCGAGGTCAAGTCCGAGCCCCCGGGTCGGGCGAGGCGGAGATTGCCGTCTTTTGGGGCCGAGCCCAAGTCCGAGCCTTGGGTTGGGCGAGGCGGAGATCGTCGTCTTCTGGGGCCGAGCCCAAGTCCGAGCCCTGGGTCGGGCGAGGCGGAGATCGTCGTCTTCTGGGACTTAGCCCGAGTCCGAGCCCTGGGTCGGGCGGAGCGGAGTTCGCCGTCTTCCGGGACTTAGCCCGAGTCCGAGCCCTGGGTCGGGCGGAGCGGAGTTCGCCGTCTTCTGGGACTTAGCCCGAGTTCGAGCCCTGGGTCGGGCGGAGCGGAGTTCGCCGTCTTCCGGGACTTAGCCCGAGTCCGAGCCCTGGGTCGGGCGGAGCGGAGTTCGCCGTCTTCCGGGACTTAGCCCGAGTCCGAGCCCTGGGTCGGGCGGAGTTCGCCATCTTCCAGGACTTAGCCCGAGTCCGAGCCCTGGGTCGGGCGGAGTTTCCTATGGTGCCTCCGGCAGGGCCTGACTGCCTGTCAGTCTTACTCTGTCCAGTGGCACTGCAGTCGGTGTGGCGTAGGCGGCGCTGTCCTTCTGTCAGGCCGGTCAGTGGAGCGGCGAAGTGACGGCGGTCACTTCGGCTCTGCTGGCTGGGGGGTGCGCGCTAGGATAAGGGCGTCAGGCCACCTTTGTATTAAATGCTCCTGCGACTTGGTCGGTCGGTGCGGCGATTTGGTCAGGGTTGCTTCTTAGCGAAGGCAGGGCCTCGGGCGAGCCAGGAATATGTTCGCCGCTGAAGGGGGCCTCGGGCGAGACGGAAATCCTCCGGGGTCGGCTGCCCTTGTCCGAGGCTAGGCTCGGGTGAGGCGTGATCGTGTCCCTCGAATGGACTGATCCCTGACTTAATCGCACCCATCAGGCCTTTGCAGCTTCGTGCTGATGGGGGTTACCAGCTGAGAATTAGGAGCCTTGAGGGTACCCCTAATTATGGTCCCCGACACTTATAAAGATGAGATGTTGTCCTACAGAACATCTTCTGAGGAGTACACCTATATGAGTCAGACTGCTGGTCACAGTCTATGGGACTTGGGTAATCCCTAAATACTCATGAAAGGCACTGAAGTGAGACTTATATGCTTCTAAACAGCGGGAATGCCCTTTTGCAGCCTAGTATCAGCAAAGGATTTGAGCGTATCTCATTTCGCACAAAACTGTCAATTCAAGACTTAGTCCATTGTTCAGTTGTGAATGAGTGAAACTCTTATTCTAGATGGATGTTCAACTTAACAGTCTCCGTCGAAACACTGGTATATCAAAGGATTGTGATTCTAATACTTCATCATTACAAACCCTAGAGTTTGGTGGGGATTGTTAGATCTTTTATGGGATTGGCCCATTTATTGAATAAACTCTATAGTGTGTAATGGTGGAGAATACCAATAGTACCATATTGGAAGTCCAAGGGTCTTTTGGCTTGACTTATATGGTGGGAATTATTCCACTTAATTTGAGAAGTCAAGAAATGGACAAGGGCGTGCCACACGCGCGCGCGCCACCGCCGCCGGCCGGGCTGGGCTTGGGCCGGGCGTGGCGAGGCAGGCAGCCAGGCAGGCGGCGAGCGGGCGTGGTGTGGTTGTGTTAATTTTTAGCAATCATTAACCGCGGGAGTTTCAACTCCGGGTTGAACCTTTCAGCTGCCTGTCTCTTCGTCAGCTGCATGCGAGACCTTTGTCCTTCAGCTGCCCGTCTCTTGGCGTGTCGCATGCGACCCTTCTCCTTCAGCTTCCTCTGCGAGAGGTTAAATAGAGGAGAACCCCTGGCATCTGGTACAAGAGAACAGAACCATTTTAGGGTCACAGCCCAGCAGCAAGTGAGGGTATTCCCATCTCGTGACTCTGCGCGCACAGAGAAGCGAGAGGGCAGGTGCCTCCGAAGCCCTTGCCGTTCGAGACCTTGCACGGGGATCGGCAATTAGGTTTTTAGGGAGCGTCTACGCGACTGCCTAAAACATCTTCTTCCTGACAACATGACAAGAGAAGCTGGACAAGGATCTGGATCCTCAGAGCGCATGGGAGGGTATGATCAATTCAGTTTCTTACTGTTTTACGTTCTGCAGATTATATATGTTTCATATATTCATCTGTGTTGTTTCATATGTAGCATTGTTTTTATCTCAGCTGTTCTGTCATATTATAATATGTTATATCTGTCTGTTTTAAGTTTACAGTCATCCTGTTTATATTGCTATCTGTTTATTTTCAGTTGTTCCATAATAATACATGAACCATGTTTATATACTTATTATATTTATATGATTCATATGCTTTGTGTTCTCATGATCCATATTGTTATGGATATATTTGAGATTATGATTTCTACGATTAATTAACTTTTATATGTCATCATCATAATGTTAATTTATGGAATTAAAATGATATGGAAAATGCATATAATTCTAACATATTATACTTAGAAAACATGTTATTTGTGCTTTTGAGGACCTTCGAAAGATGAAGGCTCCCAACACGCCCAAAGTTCAGTACATGACAGCCATGCTGGTGAGCCTCTTAGTCTCATAGCAAATCACACACACAACATCGTTGCTTAGCCCCAAAAGAGTTCATCCATGCATCCCCAGATCCGATCCCCTCGCATATGAGCTGACAGGATTCTTGGCAGCAACACATGCAGCTTCTTCCATTCCTTGTATAAACTACGTACCTAAGATTTCTCTACACTAGATACTTTAACAACAGTTCTAGCAAGTTCTCTTCAAGAATATAAAACACATATAGTAAAAGAATTGATGTCCGATGATCGAACACTCTAGAATTTTTCGCTCATATATCAAGTAACTATAAGCAACCATGCATGTCTGACAAGCTTGAGACGTCTGGTTAGAAGAAGAATGCCGCCGCGTATCCGCCTGACAAGCTTGAGACGACACGGATCAAAAGACGTCCGGTCCTGGGGACAATAATGACAAGTTAGAAACTTTGTAGATGATTGATGGCAAGAATCGAAAGGCATGAATCAGCATGTTAGATTTGAGATTTAAATTTAGAAACTTCTATATTTAATGAACCAACATGTAGTACATATGTCGTCGTAGTACATATGTCGTCTATGTAAAAATCTAAAATCGAACGTAGACAGCTGAAGAAATAGATCATACAATAGACTGTCTTTTTCATCGTCTACAAACTAATTAATGTTCTGCATGTTGTTAAGATCAATCATGAATGTTGTTTGATATAAATTTCTAACTATATAGAGATATGTGACAAAAATTAGTTAAAGCACATTATCGAACACAACTGCTTGCCGAGTGCTTAAAAAACACTCGGCGAAGTTTTTGCCAAGTGTGCCTTTGCCTTTCGGTGTACTGTAAATCAGCAACGACTTCTATGCGTGCGTAGTGATCAGTTCCAAAGTCTTGCTAACTATAATTTCCACCGGGCGATTATTCTGTTTCCATTTTTTGAGGTAACAACGACTCGATTATACTGTCCTTTATTATTCCTCTGAAGCATCTTGATTCTCCTTGACCTCTTCTCTAGATTATTCTTCGGTCATTTGGTTTTGCTTGTTCCTGATTCGTCTCGGAGATAATCCGGATGCTGCGCAGTAGTTGCGGGCCATAAGTTACTTGAGCCCATCAACTAATTGGGCTTAGTACAGGGCCTCACTACATCAATTGGGCTATTTTGAGCTTTGCTTTTACAGATAAGCCCAAAGGTAGAGTCGGGTCCGAATCGTTTGATAGATGTGTGCGTGCGTGGGACTGTGGGAGGGATGGACTAATGGAGACACAGTAAGAGACGAGTCCGACCATCTCAGTTCCAGTGGTCAGTGGATGAGGGTCAATTTGGAGTGGAAACGGTCCCACACGAGTGTCACGTCCAAAATGCAGTCACCATGGTCTCTCTTGAGTTTATCTGAAGAAACTAGTGCGTGAGTTGATTGGTAGTACAAGTAGGGATGCAAGTGGGCTTGTGCTCTGCGCCAGGTTGTTATCCAGCAGCCTACAAGGCACAGATGTTGATCTCTGCTTAATCTTTACAAATTTAGTGATATAAATCTTAGATAAAAATTTCTGTTGCATACACAATCGGTATCAGGCCATGGGATCGGAGGTTCTCTATGCCAAAGCACGACAGAAGCACCAAACCAACATAAAATTATTTAGCCTTGTAACAACAAAATTCTTGAGCTAATCTTTGCACATTTCTCTTCTTTTGCAGGACCACAAGGATACCGGTGCGCTCACCAACCAGATTTGTGAACGCCATACAAAATTTATCACATGATCATAAGGATGCTATAAAAACAACTGTCCTTGGAAGAGGGTGAAGGTTCAGGAGTTCACGTCCTTGGTGCTGTCCACACCTGTCAAGCTTGGGGAACTCTGCCTCTTGCAGTATGTCCGTAACAGATTCCGCTCCCTGGCTGCAAATTATATCCACATTGTCCTAATATGTTATAGTTTGAAAGCTGTCTCCACGTTGTCCGGATTCTGCAAATTATCAGTAAATTCTTTAATGTTATAGCTTGGACCTTTTTCGGGTACTTGATGAAATGATAGTTAAGAATTAGCTCTGAAAAATTTTGGTACAAGTCCTGTCGGATACCGTAATTAGGGGTACCCCCAACACTACTAAACACGGCTGGAAAACGTCTTCAGAACAAACCGCAAAGACTGATAAGCACGGTTCAAGTCAAGGCCTCGTCTGCCAAGGGACGCAATCTCGCCTCGCCCGAGCCCGGCCTCGGCCAGGAACAGTAGTCCCGGGCGGATTCACGCCTCGCCCGAAGGCCTCCACAGGCAGTGGGCGCACCCTCGGCTCGCCCGAAGCCAAGCTCGGGTAAACTTTGTCGTGCAGCGACCTCGGCCAAATCGCCTTACCAACCGACCGTATCACATGCGCATTTAATGCGGGGATCGCCTGACACCTTATCCTGACACGCGCGCCTCAGTCGGCAAGGTCGAAGTGACCGCAGTCACTTCGCCCTTTCACTGACCGTTCTGACAGGAAAACAGCACTGTTCGCCCCGCTCCGGCTACTGTGCCAACCACCAGGGTAAGACTAAAACCAGTAAGTCACGACCTCTCCCGAGTTCAGCCTCGGGCGCAACAGGGAGCTCCGCCTCGCCCGACCCCAGGTATCGACCTCAGCCTCGGCCTCGGGAGGAGGTCTCCGCCTCGCCCGACCCCAGGTCTCGACCGACGCCTCGGCCTCGGGAAGAGGTCTCCGCCTCGCCCGACCTCGGCCTCGGCCTCGGGAGGAGTCACCGCCTCGCCCAACCTTGGCCTCGGACCGACTATGCTACAGGGGATACATCATTACCCTACCTCTAGCTAGCTGCCTCAGGCTACGAAGGAACAAGACCGGAGTCACATTTAGATTACTCCGGCAACAGGTAATGATGGTTCCCCGCATGCGTCCATGACGTCAATAGTCCACAAGCTCTCTACGAAAGCAAAGAAACGTCAGCAGGACCCAGGGCCGCCCCGCCAGCTACGCTTCATACAGGGCTCAAGCACCTCTTCGTCAGACACGTTAGCACATTGCTACACCCTCATATGTACAGCTGGACCATCCCCTTGTGTCTATAAAAGGGGATGCCCAAACCTTGAAGAAGAAAGGAGAAGGAGAAAGGGGAAAAACACGGGCAGCAAGAGCAACGGAGACGGACTCACCCAAACATCGAGCTCCACTCCGCAACACTAGACTCCCCAGGAGGCCTAGGACCCATTCCCTCTCTCGCGAAGCTTGTAACCCCTACTGCAAGCACCCTCGATGCAAGATAATATAAGCCTCATCCCTCCTCTTATGTTCCATCTTGCATCAACCCATCTGTACAGGGGCACGCGGCACAAAATTCACTAGTCGGTCCGGTTGAGGGTCCCCTGGGTCTGAAACGCCGACAGTTGGCGCGCCAGGTAGGGGCAAGTCGCGTGTTGACAATACTTTCCCGTTGAGTTCCAGATGGACAATCTTCAGCAGCCTCTTCAGCCCGGGACGGTGCTCCGCTTTGGGAGCCTCGAGTTCATGTCCCCTGACGGCGGCTACGACATGGTACTCCTTCCCCCGCAGCACGACAACAATGACGGTCGTCGGCTTGCCCGGCGGAGACGAACTAGACGACGACATCTCCACGTGACGGAAGAGGAACACCCGAGTCAACCCTGCCACCCTCCTCGCCGGAGGAGACGGAGACGGGGCAACCATGGCCAGGCAGGGGGCAGCACCTCGACGGCTGTCGGACCAGAGCGAGTCGACGACACCGGCACCCCTGCGGGGGACATGTCGGGCGTTATCCTCGCACCTGAGACAACGACGGGTGTCGCTTCCCAGCAAAACACCAGCCCCAGACGGACTGATGACGCCGACACCTTTGCGAGGGACTTGTAGGGCATCAGTCTCGCGCCTGAGATAACGACGCATTCCATCTCCGATGCAACTTCACCGTCGTCTACCAACCAGCAGGTACCTTCAATTTTCCATCCTGTTCCCTTTACGTTCAGCTTCGACCCACCAAGCGACCCCGCTTCGGTAAGCGCTTTCATAAGGGCATATCCTGACCTTCCGGGTACCATATGTGGTCAACTTGGGACCGACTGACGGTCGTCTCAACCTCCGGACCCGCGGGTTCCGAGGAAGAAGACGACCCAGACGTCAGTTGGGATTTCTCCGGACTCCGTGATCCTGGTGCCATGCATGACTTCATGTCCGCATGTGACCACTGCCTCTCCGGCTTCTCTGATGATGGCCACAGCCTCGACGACGAGGGTTGCGACCCAACTCGCGAGTGCTTCCACATCGATCAGGAAGATCACAATGGAGACAATCACCCCAGCATGCCAGGGGGTGGCAGCGCCCTCGCGCCTGCGTCTCGCGTTGAGATCCCGCGGGAGCTAGCTGTGGCCCAGGTCCCCACGGGGGGTCAGGGCTCACAGCTCGAGCAACTCCGCGAGATGCAGGCCAAGCTCGACGAGGAAACGGGGCGACTTGTGCAGCTCCGGCAAAACCTCGAGCAAGAGTGGGCAGGCCGAGCGCTCGCTGGAGGAGCGCGTCATCGGGCCCGGGACGTCCAGCGCCGTATTATTGACGATGCCAGGGCAATGCTGCCCCTAGCCATCAACGGGGCCAGCCAGGACCTGGCTGTAGCGGCGGTAATGCTTCGAACGATGTCGGAGCCATCCACCACCGAAGGGCGACGTATCCAGGACGAACTCAAGAACCTCCTGGAAAACGCCGCAGCCCAACGAGCCAAGAGCTCCGCCTCCTGAAGGCGAGGGTGCCCCTCGGCGCATCACGTAGCGTCCTCCCGACACACGCGCGAGGCCTCGGTCCACACCGAGCCTACAAGAGACGAGACACCTACAGCCAGGGATCGCCTCGGCGACGATCAGCGCCGCCGCGACCGTCGAGCCCGCCTCGAGGAAAAGGTGCGCCGAGGCTACCACCCCAGGCGTGGGGGACTCTACGACAGTGAGGAGGACCGGAGCCCCTCACCTGAACCACCAGGCTCGCGGGTCTTTAGCCGAGCCATACGACGAGCGCCGTTCCCGGCCCGGTTCCGGGCCCCGACTACCATCACCAAGTACTCGGGGGAGACGAGGCCAGAATTGTGGCTCGCAGATTACCGGCTGGCGTGCCAGTTGGGAGGGACAGACGACGATAACCTCATCATCCGCAACCTCCCCCTTTTCCTCTCTGACGCTGCCCAGGCCTAGCTAGAGCATCTGCCCCCTGCGCAGATCTTCGGCTGGGACGACCTAGTCAAGGCCTTCGCTGGAAATTTCCAAGGTACATACGTGCGCCCTAGGAACTCATGGGACCTCCGGAGCTGCCGCCAGCAGCCCGGGGAATTCCTGCGAGAGTACATCCGGCGGTTTTCAAAGCAGTGCACCGAGTTGCCTAACATCACTGACTCGGACGTCATCAGGGCATTCCTCGCCGGCACCACTTTCTGGGACCTGGTAAGCAAACTGGGGCACAAGACACCCACCAAGGCAAGCGAATTGATGGACATAGCCACCAAGTTCGCCTCTAGCCAGGAGGCGATCGAAGCCATCTTCCAGAAGGACAAGCAGCCTTAGGGAAGGCAGAAGGAAGATGACCCTGAGGCATCCGTCCAGCATGGCACGAAGAAGAAGACCAGGAAGAAGGCGCAAGCGAAGCGCAACGCCGTCGACGCGGACCTCGTCGCCGCTACCGAGCACAGGAATCCTCGGAAGCCTCCCGGAGGGGCCAACATGTTTGACAAAATGCTCAAGGAGTCGTGCCCCTATCACAGGGGTCCCATCAAGCACACCCTGGAAGAGTGCGACATGCTCCGGCGTTACTTCAATAAGGCTGGACCCTCGGCGGAGGACGGCAAGGACCACGACAAAAACAAGAAAGGAGGCGACGGGGAAGAAGAGTTCCCAGAGGTCCACAACTGCTTCATGATCTACGGTGGGTGAATGGCGGATGCCTCGACTCGACACTGCAAGCAGGAGCGCCGGGAGATCTGCTCGGTGAAGGTAGCAACGCCAGTCTACCTAGACTGGTCTGACAAGCCCATCACCTTCGACCAAGGCGACCACCCTGACTACGTGCCAAGCCCAGGAAGATACCCGCTCGTCGTCGACCCAATCATCGGCAACGTTAGGCTCTCCAAGGTCCTCATGGATAGAGGCAGCAACCTCAACATCATCTATGCCGAGACCCTAGAGCTCTTGGGGGTTGATCGGTCCGAGATCTAGGCTGGTGCAGCACCCTTCCACGGGATTGCACCCGGAAAGCGTATCCTGCCCCTCGGACAGATTGACTTGTCCGTCTGCTTTGGAACTCCCTCCAACTTCCGAAAGGAAACCCTCACCTTTGAGGTAGTCGGGTTTTGAGGGACCTATCACACGATGCTGGGAAGATCGTGCTACACCAAGTTCATGGCCATCCCCAACTACACTTACCTCAAGCTCAAGATGCCTGGCCCCAAGGGAGTCATCACCGTCGGACCTACATACCGCCACGCTTACGAGTGCGACGTGGAATGCATGGAGTACGTCGAAGCCCTCGCCGAGTCCAAAGCCCTCATCGTCGACCTGGGTTGCATCTCCAAAGAGGCGCCCGACGCGAAGCGGCACGCCGGCAACTTCGAGCCAGCCGAAGCGGTCAAATCTGTCTCTCTCGACCCCAGCAACGACGCCAGCAAGAAAGTCAGGATCGGCTCCAAGCTTGACCCCAAATAGGAAGCACTGCTCATCGACTTTCTCCCGCAAACGCCGAAGTTTTTGCGTGGAGTCCCTCGGACATGCCAGGCATACCGAGGGATGTCGCCGAGCACTCACTGGACATCCGAGCCGGAACCCGACCCGTGAAACACCACCTGCGCCGTTTTGATGAAGAAAAGCACAGAGCCATAGGCGAGGAGGTCCACAAGCTAATGGCTGCAGGGTTCATCAAAGAGGTATTCCATCCAGAATGGTTAGCTAACCCTGTACTTGTAAAGAAAAAAGGTGGGAGGTGGAGGATGTGTGTAGACTACACTGGGCTAAATAAAGCATGCCCCAAGGTTCCCTACCCTCTGCCTCGCATCGATCAAATTGTGGACTCCACCGCTGGGTGCGAAACCCTGTCTTTCCTCGATGCCTACTCAAGCTATCACCAAATCAAGATGAAAGAATCCGACCAGCTCGCGACTTCTTTTATCACACCTTTTGGCATGTATTGCTACACTACTATGCCATTTGGTTTGAGGAATGCGGGCGCAACATACCAGAGGTGCATGAACCATGTGTTCGGAGAGCACATCGGTAGAACGGTCGAGGCTTACGTCAATGACATTGTTGTCAAAACAAGGAAAGCCTCTGACCTCCTCTCTGACCTTGAGGTAACATTCAGGTGCCTAAAAGCGAAGAGCGTAAAACTCAATCCTGAGAAGTGTGTCTTCGGAGTCCCCCGAGGCATGCTCCTAGGGTTCATCGTCTCCAAACGAGGCATCGAGGCCAACCCGGAGAAAATCGCGGCCATCACCAACATGGGACCCATCAAAGATTTAAAAGGAGTACAAAGGGTCATGGGATGCCTTGCGGCTCTGAGCCGCTTCATCTCGCGCCTTGGCGAGAAAGGATTGCCCTTGTACCGCCTCTTAAGGAAGGCCAAGCGCTTCACTTGGACTCCCGAGGCCGAAGAAGCCCTCGGAAACTTAAAGGCACTCCTTACTAATGCGCCCATCTTGGTGCCCTCGCTGCGGAAGAAGCCTTCTTGATTTACGTCGCCGCAACCACTCAGGTGGTCAGCGCTGCGGTCGTAGTCGAGAGACGAGAAGAAGGGCATGCACCGCTCATCCAGAGGCCAGTCTACTTCATCAGCGAGGTGCTATCCGAGACCAAAATTCGCTACCCGCAAATCCAGAAGCTGTTGTACGCAGTGATTCTGACACGGCGGAAGCTGCGACACTACTTCGAGTCTCATCCGGTTACTATGGTGTCATCTTTCTCCTTGTGAGAGATCATCCAGTGCCGAGAGGCCTCGGGTAGGATAGAAAAATGGGCAGTGGAACTCATGGGCGAAACACTTTCATTTGCACCTCGGAAGGCCATAAAATCCCAAGTCTTGGCCGACTTCCTGGCTGAATGGACAGACACCCAGTTGCTAACGGCCCCAATCTAGGCCAAACTTTGGACCATGTACTTCGACGGGTCGTTGATGAAAACCGAAGCAGGCGCGGGCTTGCTCTTCATCTCACCCCTCGGAGAACATGTGCGTTACGTAATACGCCTCCATTTTCCGGTGTCAAACAACGTGGCCGAGTACGAGGCCTTGGTTAATGGACTGCGCATCGCCGTCGAGCTAGGTGTTCGGCGCCTCGACGCTCGTGGCGACTCGCAGCTCGTTGTTGACCAAGTCATGAAGAACTCTCACTGCCACGATTGGAAAATGGAGGCCTACTGCGACGAAGTTCGGCACTTGGAAGATAAGTTCTATGGGCTGGAGCTCAACCATGTTGCTCAACGGTACAACGAGACCGCGGATGAGCTGGCGAAAATAGCCTCGGGACAAACGACGGTTCCCCCAAATGTCTTCTCCAGGGATATATATCAGCCATCCGTCAAAATCGTCGACGTGCCCGAACCCGAGGAGACCTCGGCCCAGCCCGAGGTACCCTCGGCCACCGAGGGTGAGGCCCTGCGCGTCGAGGGAGAGCAGGATGGGGTTACCAAACCTGAACTGGCAGACCCCGTACCTGGAAAATCTCCTCCGGGGAGAGCTGCCCCTTGACAAGGCCGAAGCTCGGCGACTGGCTCGGCGCGCCAAGTCGTTCGTTTTGCTGGGTGATGAAAAGGAGTTGTACCACCGCATCCCCTCAGGCATTCTCCAACGATGCATATCCGTCGCCCAAGGACAGGAGCTGTTGCAAGAAATACACTCGGGGGCTTGCGGTCACCATGCTGCGCCTCGGACCCTCGTAGGAAATGCTTTCCGACAAGGTTTCTACTAGCCAACCGCAGTGGCCGACGCCACTAGGGTTGTACGCTCCTGCCGAGGGTGTCAATTCTACGCGAGACAAACACACCTGCCTGCTCAGGCTCTACAAACAATACCTATCACTTGGCCGTTTGTGGTGTGGGGTCTGGACCTCATCGGTCCCTTGCAGAAGGCACCCGGGGGCTTCATGCACCTGCTGGTTGCCATCGACAAATTCTCCAAGTGGATCAAAGTCCGACCCTTGACCAGCATCAGGTCCGAGCAGGCGGTGGCGTTCTTTACAAATATCATCCACCGCTTTGGGATCCCAAACTATATCATCACCGACAACGGCACGCAGTTCACTGGGAAAAAGTTCCTAGACTTCTGCGAAGACCACCACATCCGTGTGGACTGGGCCACCGTAGCTCACCCAATGACAAATGGGCAAGTGGAGCGTGCCAATGGCATGATTTTGCAGGGGCTAAAACCAAGGATCTACAACGACCTGAACAAGTTTGGCAAGCAGTGGATAAAAGAGCTACCCTCGGTGGTTTGGAGTCTGAGGATGACGCCCAACCGGGCCACGGGTTTCTCGCCGTTTTTCCTAGTCTATGGGGCCGAGGCCATCCTACCCACGGACTTAGAATATGGCTCCCCGAGGACAAAGGCATACGACGACCAAAACAACCAAACCAGCCGAGAAGATTCATTGGACCAGCTAGAAGAGGCTCGGGACGTAGCCTTGCTACACTCAGCGCGGTATCAGCAGTCCCTGCGATGCTACCATGTCCGAAGGATTCGGCCCCGAGGTTTCCAGGTGGGAGATCTGGTGCTTCGGCTACGACAAGACGCCCGAGGGCGCCACAAGCTTACTCCTCCCTGGGAAGGGCCGTTCATCATCGCCAAAATTTTGAAGCCCGGGACATACAAGCTGGCCAATGATCAAGGCGAGGTCTACAGCAACGCTTGGAACATCGAACAACTACGTCGCTTTTACCCTTAAAATGTTTCAAGTCGTTTATGTACCTCGGTCCCTTTACATGTACAAATAAAAAGTCTAGCTGTCAAGGGAGGATTGGCCTTGCCTCAGCAAAAACCGACCCTCCCTCGGGGGCTAGAAGGGGGGGAACCCCCTCTGCGTCAAAATTTTCCCCGGAAAAGTTTTCTATCAAAACGTCTTTCGTGCCTTTCGACTATGTCGATAGCAGAATCCCAAAAACGAGCGAGTGAGACCTTGAACGGCAAGGCTGACTGAGCCGAGGGACTCCTACGCCTCTGGGATGCGGATACCTCACTCATCACCTTCCGCAAAAGGCAGCTCACGCTCGGATAAGTGATTCTGCTACCGAACAAGTCCTAACGCTCGGGTAGAAAACGACTTTTGTACCATTTCGACTATATCAATAATAGAATCCTAAAAACGAGCGAGAGAGACCTTGAATGGCAAGGCCGACCGAGCCGAGGGACTCCTACGCCTCCGGGATATGGATACCCCACTCGTCACCTTCCACGAAGGGTAGCTCACGCTCGGATAAGTCTCTACTACCGAACAAGTCCTAATGCTCGAAACAAGAGGAAAGGAAACGCAACTTTAAACTCCAACATTGAAAATGTTTAGGCCTCAGCGGCCGCGAGAAACATATGCATACTTAAAACAAACCGTTCCTATAGGCTCAGGTATCGGCAGGGGGAGGAACAGCACCCTTGGCGTCGTTTCCGCCCTCGGCAGAATCTGGCCCGGCCTCAGACGGCGACACGGGCGGAAGGACCTCCACCTCGAAGGAGGAAGCCAGCACCGTGCTTGGGCCCTCGACAGCCGCGTCAAGCCTCTAGACCTTGGCTAAGGCAGCCTCCTCTTCGTCGGGTAAGCAGTACCCCTCGCTGACCCGCTCCAGATCCACGTCGTAGTGGGAGGCGAGGATGGCGAAGGCCTGCCTAACGCTGTGGTGCAGTGCCCCGCGGAGTCTGCTGCGCACATGGTCGCCCAAGGCCCGCAGGCGACTCTGGGGGGAGCTACCCGAGGGGACGTCGTCGAGGCCAAAGGCCCGACAAAAGGCCGAGATAGCCTCGGACATGGCCACGCGGTCGGCCTCCTTCTGCTCAGCCACCTGGGAAAGCGCCTTGCAGTTCTTAATGGACTCGTTAAGAGCCGTCTCGAACCCTACAGACAGCCGGACAATGTTCTTCAAACACGAGGAGAAGGACGAAGCTAAACCAAAGTCGCAAAGCAGGCGAAACATACCTTCGGCCCGGACACGCTGCTGCGAGGCCTTAGCTTGGGCGAACCAAGCAGACTCGACGGCCACGGCCAGGCCCTCCGCAAGGGTCCTGGCCCGAGCGATCGCCTCGGGGTCTAGAAAGGGGGAACCCCCTCTGCGCCAAAACTTTCCTCTGAAAAGTTTTTCTACCAAAACGAATTTCGTGCCTTTCGACTGTGTCGATGGCGAAATCCTAAAAACGACAAGAGAGACCTTGAACGGCAAGGCCGACCGAGCCAAGGGACTCCTACGCCTTCGGGATACGGATACCTTACTCGTCACCTTCCACGAAAGGTAACTCACGCTCGGATAAGTGATTCTGCAACCGATGAACAAGTCTTAATGCTCGAAATAAGAGGAAAGAAACACGACTTTACACACAAATACCCAAATGTTCAGGCCTCGGCAGCCACACAAAAAAAACACACGTACTTGGGATAACTGTGCTACGTAGATGTCGACAGCACCCTCGGTGGCTTTCTCGACCTACATCAGATATCTCGGTACTTGGAGCAATTACATTTTGCTCTTACATTCCCTTACAAACGGGACCCAGCTCCATTCCCACAGGAATGAACTACATCCACACCGGAGGGGCTACAAGATAACGAGCTCCAAGCGGCTTGCCGGCGACCACTGCACCAGCAGCGACAACGACCTCCGTCTCGGGCGGCTAGACAACAGCAGCGATTGCCCCAGGGCAAACGCTACTGTGAAAAGGCCCTCGCCCCCGTCTGGGGGGCGAGGACAAGCCATTAAAGCTAAAGAGTCGGAGGTCCGGCGCACAGGTGGCACTGATGGTCTCGTCAGCAGAGGCAACCACCTTAGCAGTAGGAAGCCTCACCTATGGTGACCACCACCTCAGCACCGACGACAGCGGCCGCCCCAGTGCGCACCGGCAGGTCCTCACTCCCGTCCTCGCCACAGGAGCAAGGACGAGACTGTCCCAGAACACAAACACCGCCCTCGCGGCGTACGACGTGTTGTGCGACCGACACCCATGCGGCGGACGGGCAGCCACGCTCCGCCCCAGCGGTAGGAGGCAGCACCGGAAGCAGCGCCAGAGCCGCCCAGGCCAGGGAGCCAGACACGCGGCAGCTGACAGCACCACGGACGGCGAACGCCCTTCTCCCCGAACACTGAGGGAAGAAGCGGGCCACTGCCCACGCAAAGGCGGGACCCAGCTCGGCTTGCCCTTGCCCCAGCACAGATGATGAACATCCTTGAAGCTGAGGGCGGCAGGGAGGCCACAGCCCAGTTCGCCCTTCCCCACCACGAGACTAGTGGTCATCCTTCTGGATGACCATTGGTGGGGGAATGCAGCCGGGCTGTATGATGAAAATCCTTGAAGCCGAGCGATGACTATAGAGCGCCAACCCCTACGAGGTCGCGCTCCTCCAACAGCAGCAAGAAGAAGGCAACACAGGTGCACCCCATCTAGGGGCTCGGAAGGCGGAGGGGCGCGATGAGGATGAGAGGAGCAAAGCATGGTTAGTGCCCGGGAGATTGATCCCTTTTTATAGGCAGATCTCCCCACTTACGCCCTAAAACGTTGCGGGCAAAGTCTCCCCCGACGTGCTCCAGGATTCTCGCCCTACGACACGGGGGCTAGGTCCCACAGGTCATACAAACTGACCCGCAACACGAAGATGGCGAACCGCTGCACACGAAGCATGCAACCGCCCCACGGGTAAGCACTCCCTCATTCTCGCTGAATCCAGCGGTCGAAAGGGCGGGCCGCCACGCCAGAAGCATGCAACCGCACCATGGTTGTACGCCCTTTCAGCTTTGTCGCAACTGGCGGTCCAGCATGGAGGCCCAGGCCCACATGTCATGTGACCGACGTGCCGGTTACCGCGTGCAAAGAAATCGCACCGCCATTCGGGCCAATGCCTCGTCTTCTCGGGACTACAGAACCCGTGCAGTGACTCGAGGCAGTCCCGCGCGTGACCCAACAGTGCCAATTAAGTGCGACGATCACGGGTCAGTCAGCCGCGGGGATAGGCGTGACAGTTGATATGACCAAAGGCGGACCGACAGTAATTGCAGCAACAGACATGCGGAAGCATTGGTCCAATCACCTACAGGCTCGCATCCTCTCCTGAAGCAGCAGAGGAGTCCTCTCCCACGGCATAAAGACGACGCACCCGTGTTCTGTTCCTCGAATGACTCGCGCACACGCAACAGATGCCCCGCGAATCGCCTGTCTCGTCGCATTAACTCCCTGGCAGGGCAAGCGACACCTCTAGCAGGCAAAGCGAGCGCCATTTCACCTCCGTCATGATGACCGCGTCAAAAAAGGTGCGCCGCATTATTTAAATTCATATCCTTTTCCTTTTCCCCTCTCTCTCTTGCCACAGGGATCGGGAAAGGGGATATTTCGAAGAAGGATCCTTCTCAGCGAAGGAAACAGGCCCCGAACCCTCCTACTGATCAGGGGTTCGAAGGTTGCGCCCTGCGGGGTTCGGCAACCGCCCAGAGCACTCGAGCTCCGAGCCCTTTACTGATCAGGGGTTCGAAGGCTGGCCCCTCAGAAGGGTTCGACAGCCGCCCCAGAGCATGCAGAGTCAGGGATGACCCTGGGTACGCCCGTTACATGGCCGAGGCTCGGGCTACGCTTCTGAGGTACCCTAGGACATTTCCGAGACCAGCGGGAATGATTTGTAATGGAATCCCACCGGAGGGAGGCACCGAGCCCTCGGACCCTATCAAATGGGTCCGGGTCCAGCAAATCACCTGCAGGAACTTTTGGAGTGCGCCTTTGGGCCACTAGCCGACCCTTATCGAATGGGGCTCGGGCGTCCACTTAGATCACCCGATAGCAACTCAATGGAAACACCGTGTTCGGTGCCCTCCAAGGGTAACATGGCGTTCCCCCCCCTTCCTCCTTGCGAAAAGGCGATGAAGGGGCGTACAATAAAAGTCGAGACGATCCTTGATCGTCCTCTCGCTCCGTGCAGAGGCTCGGAGGCTGCTCTCGCACCAGGCTACGGCCAAATTGTCGACCACGTCGACAAAACAGCTTGAAAACTCGGAGCTTGACCATGCACCCGGGCTGCGAGCAGGCCGCATGGGGAAACAACACGGCCGACCAAGGCATCACAAAAGGAATTAAGACCTCAGAGGAGTCAAACCACTCCTCCGAGGCCTCGGGGGCTACACCCGACGGGTGCGCTCGCGCGCACCCATCGGAACAAAATATAACCGAGAAAGGCTAGTCCCCTTGCAAAAAATCCGACAGAACCTCCAAGCGAGTACCTACACTCCCTTCGAGGCTCGGGGGCTACTGTCGGGTACCGTAATTAGGGGTACCCCCAACACTCCTAAACACGGCTGGAAAACGTCTTCAGAACAAACCGCAAAGACTGATAAGCATGGTTCAAGTCAAGGCCTCGTCTGCCATGGGACGCAATCTCGCCTCGCCCGAGCCCGGCCTTGGGCAGGAAAAGTAGTCCTGGGCGGATTCACGCCTCGCCCGAAGGCCTCCATAGGCAGTGGGCGCACCCTCGGCTCGCCCGAAGCCAAGCTCGGGTAAACTTTGTCGTGCAGCGACCTCGGCCAATTCGCCTTACCAACCGACCGTATCACATGCGCATTTAATGCGGGGATCGCCTGACACTTATCCTGACACACGCACCTCAGTCGGCAAGGTCGAAGTGACCGCAGTCACTTCGCCCTTTCACTGACCGTTTTGACAGGAAAACAGCACTGTTCGCCCCGCTCCGGCTACTGTGCCAACCACCAGGGTAAGACTAACAACAGTAAGTCACGGCCTCTCCCGAGTTCAGCCTCGGGCGCAACAGGGAGCTCCGCCTTGCCCGACCCTAGGTCTCGACCTCAGCCTCGGCCTCGGGAGGAGGTCTCCGCCTCGCCCGACCCTAGGTCTCGACCGACGCCTCGGCCTCAGGAAGAGGTCTCCGCCTCGCCCGACCTTGGCCTCGGCCTCAGGAGGAGTCACCGCCTCGCCCGACCTTGGCCTCGGACCGACTATGCTACAGGGGATACATCATTACCCTACCTCTAGCTAGCCACCTCAGGCTACAAAGGAACAAGACCGGAGTCACATCTAGATTACTCCGGCAACAGGTAATGATGGTTCCCCGCATGCGTCCATGATGTCAATAGTCCAGAAGCTCTCTACAAAAGCAAAGAAACGTCAGCAGGACCCAGGGCCACCCCGCCAGCTACGCTTCATACAGGGCTCAAGCACCTCTTCGCCGGACACGTTAGCACATTGCTACACCCCCATATGTACAGCTGGACCATCCCCTTGTGTCTATAAAAGGGGATGCCCAGGGCCTTGAAGAATAAAGGAGAAGGAGAAAGGGGAAAAACACGGGCAGCAAGAGCAATGGAGACGGACTCACCCAAACATCGAGCTCCACTCCGCAACACTAGACTCCCCAGGAGGCCTAGGGCCCGTTCCCTCTCTCGCGAAGCTTGTAACCCCTACTACAAGCACCCCCAGTGCAAGATAATATAAGCCTCATCCCTCCTCTTGTGTTCCATCTTGCATCAACCCATCTGGACAGGGGCACGCGGCACAAAATTCACTAGTCGGTCCGGTTGAGGGTCCCCCGGGTTCGAAACGCCGACAGTCCAGCCGTAAATTCTACAATATATTGGTTGTTAGAGAATTTGGGTTTGACCCAATTAATAATTACCGTTAAATTCAAAGGTCCACTCACAAGTGCATGGTATGATGGGAACTTCAATACTACTTTAAGTGAAGTGAGGCAACTTAAATAGTTGAGTTGCCTCCACCTGGTTGAAGCCATTGAGAAGAGGAAAAAGGGAGAATCCACGCACGCGCTCACTCGTCCCGTCCCATCAGGCCGGGTGCGGGCACACAACATGCACGTGAATGACCCAGTGATTTTCTGCTTCCGACCTTGTGGGTGTGCGACTTCCTTCTACCACTTGATATTTGCATATGCATGGAGAAAATTGTGCTGGCCTGTTTCGGTAAGCAATTGTTCTCGCATTAATTCTGATTAGTATTGTGTTTACGCGACTATTTACTTACCTCAGCTGCGTCATGTGTATATAATGAGGGCGAGACGTCGTCTTTGTTACATATTTTCTCCTCACACCAAAGCATTGTGCTGCCCTTGTTTTCCCCATCCCATCGCTGACGTGTCATCAGGGTTGGGAGAGCAAGATCTCCGAAGCCCCCTCATGTCCCTGCACGGGGTAGGGGCCATATAGGTTTTTGGGAAGCACCGGCATGACTGCTCGTTGTTCGTCTGCTTCCTCTACGCCAACATTGTCATCCTCATCAATCTGCTACGTCTACTCTTGCGTTGTTCTAGCTCGACAAACCCACTATAAAGATATTTATGCATATATTTCTTCTATCACTAGAACTAGTATATGAACTGCTAGTGAGTTATAAATATACGAAGCATGTTGTTGTTTCTTGTATTATTATTATCGGAATCAATTTGTTCATCTCTAAATTGCTATTATTTCCAACAATCTAAAAACCTGATAGACATTTAGTGATGGGTAATTACTCTAATGTGATGAAACCGGATAAGTTCACTGTTGTGAATTTCAAGAGATGGCAGATGAAACCCAGTTGTGGCTCTCGACTATGCATGTATTTTGGGTCGTGAGTAATCCTCTTGCACTACCTCTCGGATCTGAGAAAGAGGTGCGGGAGTTTATTGTGGCTACGACGTTTTTCGTCAGATGCGTTCTTAGCGTTCTCTCTGACTAGTTGTGTGATGTCTATATGAACATCAAGAGTGCTGCTGAACTGTGGGAGGCGCTCGAACACAAGTTCTCTGCCTCAGACACTGGGCGCGAGCTATATGTGATGGACGAGTACCATGACTTTACAATGGTTGATGGTAGTTATGTCGTGGAATAGGCTGATGAGTTCCAACTTATTGTAAGGGAACTCGAACAACATGGACATGTCTTGTCTGATAAGTTTGTAGAGGGTGGCATAATTGCCAAGTTGTCTTCATCATGGAGGAACCTCGCTACAACTCTGATTTTCGTTGAGGATTTGCCGACTGATCTTGATGTGGAAAAGAAGGCATGGGCAAAAGATGGTCCAAAAGCACCCGAAGGGTAGTCTAGCGCCAACATGATGCAACATGCTGGAAAGAAGAATTATAAGCCCAATCAGAATACTCAATTTAAAAGGAAGAAGAAGATGAACATGGATGAGGTTGTGTACTTTGTTTCCGGTGAGAATGAGCATTTCGCCAAAAAGTGCAAGAACCACAAGGACAAGAAGAATCAGTCAGGACATAGAAGAAGGATCCTTCCACGGATGATGGATGGGAGAAAGACCATAGAGGAAGGTGTAATACCCAAAACGTATACATTGATACCATATTGGATCTCTTATTTTATGTGCCATATTGACATCAAAGAAAGAGCATACCAATAATTAAGGGTGATGAATTAAAACAAAACATGCTAAAATGGAATATGCATCATGCTGAGGTTTTATTTTGTGTGCATTTTATGATCATATAAAAATAATGTAAGAAGAAATATGTTAATATCCAAATGGGGATTTAAATCCTAAAGGAAATCCTAGAATCAAAGAAAAGAGAAGAAAACATTATACAAATAGGACAAAATAAAAATATAAATGAACTAAAATTCAGTTCATATTATTATGTAAATATAAACATTTAACCTGAGTTTGAACTTCATACACATAGATTCAAATTTGAAATTTAAATTTAAAAGAGAAGAAATGAGAGAAGAAAAGAAAAGATAAAAGAAAAAGGTGAAGAAACTCTAATTGGGCCTCGATATACGTTTTGGCCCACTCACAGAAACACGCGTGCGGCCCATTTAGCTCCTCCATGCGACTGAGAGTACCTAGAGGGGGGTGAATAGGTGATCCTGTAAAATCAAACAATAAATAGCCACAAAACTTAGTTATGGAAGAGTTAGTGCGACTAAATAGCTTGAGGCGAGTTCTTGTGAACAAAACAATCACATAGAAGACAACACAAGAGACACGCGATTTTTATCCCGTGGTTCGGCCAAGTAACACTTGCCTACTTCCACGTTGTGGCGTCCCAATGGATGAGGGTTGCACTCAACCCCTTTCAAGTGATCTAATGATCAACTTGAATACCACGACTTTCTTCCTTATAGTCTTCTTCCCGTTTGCGAGGAATCTCCACAAGTTGGAGCCTCTCGCCCTTACAATATTGATCACAAAGAACGCACAAGAGTAAGGTTGATAAGAGCAACACACATAAGACTCAAATACGCAGCACAACCACGCACACAAGTCACGACTTGAGCTCGAAACACAACGCACGGAGTTCACAACTCAAATGGAGCTCAAATAACTAACACAGAGAATCAAATGCGTAGAATTGGAGTCTTGGAGTCTTAAGATGCTTAGTGAATGCTTAGATGTCTCCTCCATTCACTTAGGGGTCCCTTTTATAGCCCCAAGGAAGCTAGGAGCCATTGGAGACAATCTTGGAAGGCAATTCCTGCCTTCTGTCGAGTGGCGCACCGGACAGTCCAGTGCGCCACCGGACAGCTACTGTAGCCTGTCCGGTGCGCAATTTACTTCCAAATCAAGCACAGTCGATCGTTGCAGCTCCGGGCCCGTTGGCGCACCGGACACTGTCCGGTGCACACCGAACAGTCCGGTGCCTCCTTCCGATCGTTGGAGCTGCCACGCGTCGCCCGCACATTTCACGGCCGACCGTTGGCGCTGGCGACCATTGGCTCACCGAACAGTCCGGTGTACCACCGGACAGTTCAGTGAATTATAGCTGTAGGAAACGGGTGATGCCTAAGAGGGGGGTGAATTATGACTTCTAAAACTTTTTACTAAACTAGGCCACAATTAAATCCCTAGAGCAAAACCTATGCAAATAATCAAACTAGAGAGTGCAATCTAGGTTTTGTCTAAGTGTTGCTATCTCTACCGCAAAGGCTAAGTTTCAATCTACACTAGATAAGTATGAATACAAGATTGAAACTTAAATGCTTAATATAAATGCGGAAACTTAAAGAGCAAAGTAGAGAAGCAAACTCTCGTGGATGACGCCGGTATTTTTACCGAGGTATCCGGAACCACGCAAGGTCCCGACTAATCCTCGTTGGTGCCCCTACGCAAAGGGAAGCCCACGCGAGGCCCAAGCACCACGGTCGAGTAACTCCGTAGAGAGCCGCGGGCCTTCTCCACGCGCAAGTGGTGCTCCGCTTCCGGCTCCTCTCGGACGCTCCCCGCCGTCTCCACTATCGAGCTTCCGGCCGAAACGCCGCGGGCCTCGTTCCCTCCGGTACACAGTGGCGGCCGTGACACAAACTCGGTTGTCACGGTCTCGCAAGACTCTCGCCCCACTCGGTACAATTACAACGGCTCGCACAAGAGCCGAGGGGTTGTGTGGTTTTACAAAACTCACTCAACTAACTAGGGTTCACCTAGAGTAAGCGCTAAAGCGGTCTAACTAACCTAAGCACTTCGCAAAGCACCTACGCTAATCACCGAGTGATTCTATTAAGCACTTGGGTGTTTGAGCTCTTGGAAATGTGCACTATATGCCTTGGTATGTTGCTTGGGCTCTCACACTTGAGAATGGCCGGTTGGGGTGGTATTTATAGCCTCCACACCCCAAACTAGCCGTTGGACAGAAAGCAGCAGCTTTCTGTCGTCGGGTGCACCGGACAGTCCGGTGCACCACCGGACAGCTACTGTGCAGTGTCCGGTGCACGTCACGTCAGCCGACCGTTGGCGCCTGTAGCAGTCGACCGTTGGATCCGACTGTTACCGTCTTTCCGGTGCACACCGGACAGTTCGGTGCTGACCCACCGGACATACCGGTGCTACAGCCAGAGAGCGCCTGTCTGTGGCCTCTCTGCGCAGACTGTCCGGTGCAACACCGGACAGTCCAGTGCACACCGGACAGCACTGTCCGGTGTGCCACCAGGCGCTGGCTGACAGCCCGCTTCTTGGGTTTCTTCGCTGATTTCTTCGGGCTTCTTTTATTCTTGAGTATTGGACTCCTATGCATCTTTTTATGTCTTCTTTTGAGGTGTTGCATCCTCATTGCCTTGGTCCAATTCTCTCCGCATCCTGTGAACTATAATCATAAACACTAGCAAACATATTAGTTCACGGATTGTGTTGTTCATCAAACACCAAAACTCGATTAGCCAAATGGCCCGGCGTCCATTTTCCTTACAATCTCCCCCTTTTTGGTGATTGATGACAACATAACCAAAGCAAGCAAATAATACAAGTATTTGAATTAAAATATGCAATGTACTTGCTAAGATGCATGAATGTCCCCACAATGTGATATTATGGACTTAAGCCTCCCCCTAACTCCATAATTCACTTACTTCCTATTTTTGGACCAAATAACCAAAACCACTGGAAAAACCATTTGTAGATATAAAATTTTTAATTGGTGGTGTTTGGTGTTTGATATAGTTTTCATTGCTTTGGTCCCTAAACTTCTCCCCCTTTGGCATCAACCACCGAAAAGGAAGACATAAAAGGCATGTAGGAAGTAAATAAAATCTTGCCCTCGACAAGAATTTTATCAAAAGATACCACTAGAAGGATATTAAATTAAACCACATGAATGATACCAGTTGAAAAGATTACTCCCCCTAAATGAGTGTTCTCTTTAGAAAGAAGTTTCTCCCCCTTTTTAGAGATGAAGAAATAGTCCCCCTGGCAGAGATCCTCTACTTAGGAAAAAGCATGTGAAAATTAGAGGTGCAAGACATGATTTGAAAAGACTAACTTCCCTTATGCATAGGTAATAGAATATGAGTTAACTACTTATGCATTTTTAGCAACATGGAAGTATATGATATGAAATATAGTCTAATCAAATATTGGAGAAGACATGTAAATGATACTGAATGTAGTCTCAAAAGATACCCATGAAGATCAATGGCGAGCTTGAGAGACATGAGAGTTCTTGGAGATTTTGCAGTGGAAGATTGTTGTCTTTCTCTGGGGACCTTATTTTCCTTACAATGAGACTATCATAAGAAATAGACTTGAAAAGGTGTTAGTCTCAAAGTGATAGATTATAGAGTAACCTCCCCCTAAAGGTGTGCATACAAGTTTTGAATACTTGTAGAAGACATGCACTTTGATTTGATATCAAGAGGGGTAAATTATCCATAATCCTAATTTTGGCACATATAAGTTAAATGATACAACTTGTAGGAATCAAAACTTTTTAATTTGATGCATCATTTACTATGGAGCGATATGGAAGCTACGTGCCGTGCTTAAATAAACATTTTAAGCCATGTAGGTTTGCTTAAGTATATGAATTAAAACACGCAATCCTACCATATGATTTACCTAGTATGCATGATTTGAACAAAAGTACATAACAAATGTAATACTAGGCAAGAAAGGTAAACTAGATACAAGGTAAATAGATACGCATATCTAAAAACAAGAAATACAATAAATCTAGTTACCTTAGTCATGGGTGGGGAAATTTGGGTCCAAAATATTCACTAACCCACTTGGCAATAAACTTGATCCAATATGATGTATCCCATGATATACATCCCAAATTTGCCAAGTCTCCAAATTTCTCGATGACCTTTGGTCCACTCACTTCCCTTTCGGGATCCAAACCTTCTTGGTGCTTTTCATGGTTGAAATTATCTCCTTTGGCACCCAGATGCGTTTCGCCCCTTTTCCTTTGTTGGCTTGCTTGTTGGCCTTGATTGCTATCACCTTTCCATTCTTCTTCTTGATTATATGCCTTGGTATGTTGCTTGGGCTCTCACACTTGAGAATGGCCCGGTTGGGGTGGTATTTATAACCTCCACACCCCAAACTAGCCATTGGACAGAAAGCAGCAGCTTTCTGTCGTCGGGTGCACCGGACAGTCCGGTGCACCACCGGACAGCTACTGTGCAATGTCCGGTGCACGCCACGTCAGCCGACCGTTGGCGCCTGTAGCAGTCGACCATTGGATCCGACCGTTGCCGTCTGTCCGGTGCACACCGGACAGTCCGGTGCTAACCCACCGGACAGACCGGTGCTACAGCCAGAGAGCACCTGTCTGTGGCCTCTCTGCGCAGACTGTCCGGTGCAACACCGGATAGTCCGGTGCACACCGGACAACACTGTCCGGTGCGCCACCAGGCGCTGGCTAACAGCCCGCTTCTTGGGTTTCTTCGCTGATTTCTTCGGGCTTCTTTTATTCTTGAGTATTGGACTCCTATGCATCTTCTTATGTCTTCTTTTGAGGTGTTGCATCCTCATTGCCTTGGTCCAATTCTCTCCGCATCCTGTGAACTATAATCATAAACACTAGCAAACATATTTGTTCACGGATTGTGTTGTTCATCAAACACCAAAACTCGATTAGCCAAATGGCATGGGGTCCATTTTCCTTACAATAGCCATGTCGCCTTTCTTCATTCCTGAGAGCGACGAGTTCGCCGCAGATGACTCACCGGACAGTCCGGTGATTTTTAGCCGTACGCCACCGTCGAATCTCGAGAGCGACTAGTTCACTGGGGACCAGCCTGCACCACCGGACACTGTCTGGTGCACCACCGGACAGTCCGATGTGCCAGGCCGAGCTGCAATTTGGCTGCACACAACCAAGTCTTTTCTATTTGTTTTCCTTTTCTTTTGTCACTATTTCTAGCACTTAGACAAAACACGTTAGTACTCAAAAACAATGTACTAAGTCTAGAAACGTACCTTTTTCTTTGATTTGCATTTCCTTCTTCAATTGGCACATAAACACTTAATCAATCGTGTTGGGCACTTAATCTCCAATACACTTATAGAAATGGCTCAAGGGCACATTTCCCTTTCAATCTCCCCCTTTTTGGTGATTTATGCCAACACATCAAAAAGCAACAAAAAGAAGTACAAAATCAATGCAATTGAAGACCAAATTGTTTTTTACTATAATTTGGCATATTTGGATCGCTCTTTGCCACCACTTGGTTTGTTTTTGCAAATCAAATTTATTTTCCTATCTCTAAGTCAAACACACTTGTTTGGGCACATAGAGAGATATTCCAAGATAAAAAATTGATCAAGTGCCAAAAACTCCCCCTTTTCCCATAATCAAACTTCTCCCCCACAAGAGACCAAATTTTGCAATAAGAGTATTTTGGACAAATCAAGAGTTCTAACTCTATTGTTTTCAAAATTCACAAATTGTTTTCAAAATTCATAAGTGGTTGGCTGATCCATTTGCTTTGGCCTTAATTTCTCCCCCTTTGGCATTAAGCACCAAAACGGGATCATTTTTGGCCCTTTAACCCCATTGCCTCACCAAAAATTGTCAAGTAAGAGCAAAAAGGCAAATAGAGCATAAGAATGAACTTGGAATTAGATACACTAATACCGGAGTGCAGTGGAAGTCTTTGTGTCGTCTAAGTCCATCTTTCCCTTTCAATGCACCTTTGAGACTACAACAAGTGTTCTCAACCAAACAAACTAGTCTCAAAGGGATCAAGTTGTAGCACACTCCCCCTAAATATGTGCACCATTTGCATATGGACTTGTGAGGTCCAGGGAGGCTTGTACAACTTGAGCACCATAAATAACAATAATTGATTGAAATGCACAAAGTAACATGATCAAAGGCATAGAACACATGTATGCTATAGATCAATCCAAGTTACGTGAATCTAAGACATTTAGCTCACTACACAACCTGCAAAACCTTTTCTCATCTAAAGGCTTGGTGAAGATATCGGCTAGCTGGTTCTCGGTGTTAATATGGTACACCTTGATATCTCCCTTTTGCTGGTGGTCTCTCAGGAAGTGATGCCGAATGTCTATGTGCTTAGTGCGGCTGTGTTCAACAGGATTATCCGCCATGTGGATTGCACTCTCATTGTCACATAGGAGTGGGACTTTGCTCAGATTGTAGCTAAAGTCCCGGAGGGTTTGCCTCATCCAAAGTAGTTGCGCGCAACACTGTCCTGCGGCAACATACTCAGCCTCAGCGGTGGATAGGGCAACGGATGTTTGTTTCTTTAAACTCCAGGACACCAGGGACCTTCCTAGAAACTGGCACGTCCCCGATGTGCTCTTCCTATCAACCTTGCACCCGGCATAATCGGAGTCTGAGTATCCAATCAAGTCAAAGGTAGACCCCTTTGGATACCCGATCCCGAAGCAAGGCGTAGAAACTAAATATCTAAGAATTCGCTTAACGGCCACAAGGTGACATTCCTTAGGGTCGGATTGATATCTAGCACACATGCATACACTTAGCATAATGTCCGGTCTACTAGCACATAAATAAAGCAATGAACCTCCTTTGTTGAGGTCAACATGCCTATCAGTTCCCATAGGTGTCTTCGCGGGCTTGGCATCCTTCATCCCAAACCACTTGAGAAGATCTTGTGTGTACTTCGTTTGGGAGATGAAGGTGCCGTCCTTGAGTTGCTTCACTTGGAACCCAAGGAAGTAGGTCAACTCGCCCATCATAGACATCTCAAACTTTTGTGTCATCACCCTGCTAAACTCCTCACAAGACTTTTGATTAGTAGAACCAAATATTATGCCATCAACATAAATTTGGCACACAAAGAGATCACCATCATAAGTCTTTGTAAAAAGAGTTGGATCAGCTTTCCCAACCTTGAAAGCATTAGCAATTAAGAAATCTCTAAGGCATTCATACCATGCTCTTGGGGCTTGCTTAAGTCCATAGAGCGCCTTAGAGAGTTTATACACGTGATCTGTCATCCTCAAAGCCAAGGGGTTGTTCCACGTATACCTCCTCCTTGATTGGCCCGTTGAGGAAAGCGCTCTTCACATCCATTTGAAACAACCTAAAAGAGTGGTGAGCAGCATAGGCTAATAATATTTGAATAGACTCTAGCCTAGCCACATGAGCAAAAGTCTCCTCGAAATCCAAACCTGCGACTTGGGCATAACCTTTTGCCACAAGTTGAGCCTTGTTTCTTGTCACCACCCCATGCTCGTCTTGCTTGTTGCGGAACACCCACTTGGTTCCCACAACATTTTGCTTTGGACGTGGCACCAGGCTCCAAACTTCATTTCTCTTGAAGTTGTTGAGCTCTTCCTGCATGGCCAACACCCAATCCGGATCCTGCAAGGCCTCTTCTACCCTGAAAGGCTCAATAGAAGAGACAAACGAGTAATGCTCACAAAAGTTAGCTAATCTTGAGCGAGTAGTTACTCCCTTGCTGATGTCACCCAGAATCTGGTCGACGGGGTGATGTCTTTGGATCGTTGCTCGGACTTGGGTTGGAGGGGCCTGTGGTGCTTCTTCCTCCATCACTTGATCTTCCTATGCTCCCCCTTGATCATGCCCTTCTTCTTGATGTACTTGTTCATCATCTTGAGTTGGGGGATGCACCATTATCGAGGAAGATGGTTGATCTTGTTCCTGTAATTCCTCTGGTCGCACATCACCTATTGCCATCGTGCGTGTTGCGGCCATCAGAATTTCTTCTTCATCTACATCATCAAGATCAACTTGCCCTCTTGGAGAGCCATTAGTCTCATCAAATACAACGTCGCTAGAGACTTCAACCAATCCCGAAGATTTGTTGAAGACCCTATACGCCTTTGTATTTGAGTCATACCCTAGTAAAAACCCTTCTACTGCCTTGGGAGCAAACTTAGAATGTCTACCTTTCTTCACCAGAATATAGCATTTGCTCCCAAATACTCGAAAGTAAGAAACGTTGGGTTTGTTACCGGTAAGGAGTTCATAGGAGGTCTTCTTGAGAAGGCGATGTAGATAGAGCCGGTTTATGGCGTGGCAAGCTGTGTTCATAGCTTCCGACCAAAACCGTTCAGGCGTCTTGAACTCTCCAAGCATCGTTCTTGCCATGTTGATAAGCGTCCTGTTCTTCCTCTCTACCACACCATTTTGTTGTGGTGTGTAGGGAGCGGAGAACTCATGCTTGATGCCTTCCTCAAGATACTCCTCCACTTGCAGATTCTTGAACTCGAACCCGTTGTTGCTTCTTATCTTTTTCACCTTGAGCTCAAATTCATTTTGAGCCCTCCTTAAAAAGCGCTTTAGGGTCCCTTGGGTTTCTGATTTGTCCTGCAAAAAGAACACCCAAGTGAAGCGGGAAAAGTCATCAACAATTACAAGACCATACTTACTTCCCCTGATGCTAAGGTAGGCAACGGGTCCAAAGAGGTCCATGTGAAGAAGCTCCAATGGTCTTGATGTTGTCATCACATTCTTGCTGTGATGAGTGCTTCCCACCTGTTTCCCTGCCTGACATGCTGCACAAGGTCTATCTTTCTTAGAACAGACATCGGTTAGTCCTAACACATGATCTCCCTTTAGAAGCTTATGAAGGTTCTTCATCCCAACATGTGCTAGACGGTGATGCCACAGCCAGCCTATACTAGTCTTAGCTATTAAGCATGCATCTAGATCGGCCTCCTCTTTTCGAAAATCAACTAAGTAGAGTTTGCCGTCTAATACAACCTTAAACGCTAATGAAACATCACTCCTTCTAAAGACAGATACATCAACGTTTGTAAAAAGACAATTGTAACCCATGTGACACAATTGACTTATAGACAGAAGGTTGTACCCAAGCGACTCTACCAGGAATACATTCGATATGGAGTGCTCGTTAGTGATGGCTATCTTACCCAAGCCTTTGACCTTGCCTTGGTTCCCATCTCCAAAAATAATTGTATCCTGGGAATCCTTGTTCTTGACGTAGGAGGTGAACATCTTCTTCTCCCTCGTCATGTGGTTTGTGCATCCGCTGTCGATTATCCAGCTAGAGCCCCTGGATGCATAAACCTGCAAGGAATTTAAGCTTGGGTTTTAGGTACCCAACTCTTGTTGGGTCCTACAAGGTTAGTCACAATAGTTTTTGGAACACATATGCAAGTTTTGTCTCCCTTGCATTTGGATCCCAATTTCCTAGCCACTACTTTTGCATTCTTACATGAAAGAACAAAAGAAGTGTTGCAAGCATGGAAAACAGTAGTAGATTCATTGCACATTTTCCTAGGCACATGATGCACAACAAGATTTCTCCTAGGCCTACTTCTACCATGAACAAAAGTAGAACTAGAGGCAAAACTAGCATGTGAATTAAAAGCATCATGATCATAACTCCTATTATAATGAGCACGATTAGTAGTTTTCCTATCATAAGTGAAGGCATGGTTCCTGTGGGGATTACTAACCATTGGGGCCTTCCCTTTCTCCTTGTTGGGAATGGGAGCCCTTTGGCTTGTTAAGTTCTTGGCTTCCTTTCAAAAACCAAGCCCATCCTTAATTGAGGGGGTGTCTACCAACGGTGTAGGCATCCCTAGCAAATTTTAATTTATCAAAATTAATTTTGCAAGTCTTAAGTTGAGCATTAAGACTTGCCACCTCATCATTTATTTTGGTAATAGAAATAAGGTGTTCATCACAAGCATCAACATCAAAATCCTTACATCTATTACAAATAACAACATGCTCTACACATGAACTAGTTTTGTTGACTTCCTCTAGCTTAGCATTTAGTTCATCATTTAAACTCTTTAAACTAGAGATAGATTCATGGCAAACAGACAATTCAGAGGATAACATTTCATTTCTCTTAATTTCTATGGCAAGAGATTTTTGCACACTAACAAACTTGTCATGTTCCTCATATAAAATATCCTCTTGCTTTTCTAACAATCTATCCTTTTCATTTAGAGCATCAATTAATTCATTAATTTTTTCTACCTTAGCTCTATCTAAACCTTTGAATAAACTAGAGTAATCTACTTCATCATCGGAAGATTCTTCATCACTAGATGAAGTGTACTTGGGTGTGTCCCGAACACGTACCTTTTTCTCCTTGGCCATAAGGCAGGTATGGCGTTCGTTGGGGAAGAGCGAGGATTTATTGAAGGCCGAGGCAGCTAGTCCTTCATCCTCAGAGTCGGAGGAGGAGCAGTCAGAGTCCCATTCCTTCCCGATGTGTGCCTCGCCCTTGGCCTTCCTATAGTTCTTCTTTTTCTCTCTTTTCCCATGCTTTTCTTGTCCCTGGTCACTATCATTATAAGGACAATTTGCAATAAAGTGACCAGTCTTACCGCATTTGAAGCAGGAGCGTTTTCCCTTTGTTTTATTTCTATTGGGGTACTCCTTACGTCCTTTAAGTGCGGTCTTGAAGCTCTTGATGATAAGCGTCATCTCATCTTCATTGAGTCCGGCAGCCTCCACTTGAGCTACCTTGCTTGGTAGCGCCTCCTTGCTGCTTGTTGCTTTGAGAGCAACGGGCTGCGGCTCATAGATAGGTAGTGGACTGTTCAATGTGTCATCCACGTATCGTGCTTCCTTTACCATCATGCGCCTGCTCATGAATTTTTCGAGTATCTCCTCGGGCGTCATCTTTGTGTACCTGGGGTTTTCACGGATAAGATTCACAAGATGGGGGTCAATAACTGTAAATGACCTGAGTATGAGTCGGACGACGTCATGGTCCGTCCATCTTGTGCTTCCATAGCTTCTAATCTTGTTGACCAGGGTCTTGAGCCTCTTGTAGGTTTGTGTTGGCTCCTCTCCCCTGATCATCGCAAATCTCCCAGCTCGCCTTCCACCAACTCCATTTTGGTGATCATGGTAGCATCGTTTCCCTCATGCGATATCTTGAGGGTGTCCCAGATCTGCTTCGCATTGTCCAAGTCGCTAACCTTGTTGTATTCATCCCAGCACAGAGATGCTAGCAAAACAGTAGTGGCTTGGGAATTTTTATGAATTTGCTCATTAATAAACACGGCATTGTCAAAGTGCATTCCATTTTCAACAATCTCCCAGATACTAGGATGGAGAGAAAATAAATGACTACACATTTTATGACTCTAAAAAGAATAGTCTTCTCCATCAAAGTGGGGGGGTTTTCCAAGTGGAATTGATAGCAAATGAGCATTAGAATTGTACGGAATACGAGAATAATCAAATGAATAGTTTTGATTAACCGTTTTCTTCTTTGACGAGGAGTCGTCGTTGTCGTCGTGTGGTGAAGAAGACGAGGCATCACTGTCGTAGTATATGATCTTCTTGATGCGCCTCTTCTTCTTCCTGTCTCTTTTCTTATGACTCGAGCCTGAGTCGGTTGGCTTGTCGTCTCTAGGCTCGTTGAGGAAGGACTCCTTTTTCTTGTCATTGACCACCATCTCCTTTCCCTTAGGATCCATCTCTTCGGGCGATTAGTCCCTTAAGTGAAGAGTACGGCTCTAATACCAATTGAGAGCACCTAGAGGGGGGTGAATAGGTGATCCTGTAAAATCAAACACTAAACAGTCACAAAACTTAGTTATGAAAGAGTTAGTGTGTAACACCCTGAATTTGGGGTATAAAATTTTCTTTTTTAATATTCACCAAATTCATGTGTTACCCTCTCTTTTTTCATGCTTCTCTTTTCTTTTTCTAAATAATGGAGAATTAATTTTGCTATATTAGCGTGAGCCCTAGAGTTAATTTGATTGTTACATTCATGCAATTGTATAAGTGAAACAAGTGTCTGAGTCATGTTTATATACATCGTAGACGTATTCAACAGATTTTCACAATTTTTTCGAGTATTTTCCCTTTTCCGAAAATCAAAATTTATTTATTTGAGATACCTAAAAATATTTTTTATAAACTCCAAACATGTTATTTGTGTCTTTAGGTGCCTTAATCTCTAATTAATTTACTTTGGTCTTAACTCAAAAAAAGGGAAATTCCTAAATCTATTTTTTTATCTCACGAGCATGGCATGGAGGATTTTCTTTTCTTTCCTTTTCTTGCATGTCGTTCCTGCATGCGATGGTGGTTGGAATATCCAATTTTCTCGCAAACGTGGACCACCCACCCCCCCGCATGCTCCTGCTCTCCCATCAGCGTTGCAGCCCAGCCGCCCGTGCTCCTGCGTTCCCACCTGCGCATGTGCATGGTCGCTGCTAAAGACTCGTTCCGTCAACAACCGCATGCAGCCTGAGCCACGCCCACGACAAAAAAAAAGAAAATAACCGCGCCCGGCTTGCATGCGCTGCATGGCTTGCCCAGAACGCTGCCACGACGTATCCCTTCGCCCATTTCTCTGGTAAGACCGCGCCCCCTTCTCCTCACACCCTGCCTTGAGCCAGGAACCACCCAGCACGCCGCTCATCTCTGCCATGGCGCCATCCGCGCCCCCTCGCAGGCCCAGCAACGGCGCGCTCCCACACCCGCGAGCTGGCCCACGTGCCTGCGTGTTTTCTTTCTCGCGCAGCCAGCTACGCCTGCTCAGCCGCGCAGAGCCGCAGACGCACAGGCGCCCAGCGACCCGGTCAGCCGCGCAACTCCCTCATCTCTGTACGCGTCCGCGCCGAGGAACCCGCCCCCACGTCGCTCGGTTTTTAAGCCCAAGCACAACTCCCTGCGCGCAATCGCATAGCAGCCGATGAAGCCCCTCGCTGCCCACACCTTGCTGCTACGACCAATCTCCTCCCCCTGTCCCCTGCGCGCGCGCACGATGCCGTACCGCCGCCGCTGCCGTCTCGGCGTGCTGGAGCGGTCTCTCTAACGCCCGTCGCCGGAGTTCTTTGCCGCTGTGCACGTTCCATCCTCGCCGGCGTCCGGCGAGCCTCCGTGTCTAGGTGAGAAATCTTCCCCTCCAATTCTCCCTCCGATAGCCGTGCTGTTCTTCCTTCTCACCCGCGTAGCCTCTCTCCCCTTCCCTTGGCACACCATCGCGGCAGCCTTGGTTAGCTACGCCGCCATGGCCGTGCAGCCGCGCGCCCCAGCCGCAGCCTGCCTTCATCACCGCTGGTGCTCGGCCGCCGTCGGCGAGCCCGGCCACCGGTGCCGCAGCCCCTACGCGATCTGCCCCTTCGCTGGCAACCTCCCTGGCCTAGATGCTTGGCGCGTCCATCTCTCCAGGAAGAAAAAGCCCAGCCGAAGACCATGCGAGCCGTCTTCAGAAAAACAGAAAGAGAAAAAGGAACCGCTTGGCCCCCTCGTATGTGCATGGCTGCATGCAGGAAATTAAACGCTCTCCACTCCCACACCAAATCCCATTCTTGATTTTATGTGGCATCTCCGCATGTGGCGCTTTGTGTGGCTCCATTCCCGACCAATAAATTTGCACCACGTCACTTAAGTTTGTGAATTATGAAGTAATTAACATATTTTGCATCCTAAATTAGGTTCGATTCGTTTCAATTACTTAAGCTTGCAACAGTGTCAATTACGTGTTAATAACATTATTTTGTCGCGACACAAGTTTTAATTAATTAATTAGTCAAGTAATTGTTTATCTGTTGGTTATTTAAAATAGCTTCTGATTAAAACTATTTTACACTTTCTACTTTGCGCTTTTATAAATAAATGTTAACTTGATTAATGCCAACTTGAATACTTTTCATTTAATACTTGATTTTTATAAACGTGTTATTGGTTAGCGGTTATCGTGTGTCGCGTGCGTCGTCGCGCTGTCCGCTTGCTGTTCGTACGTGTTGTCACGTACCGTTCGCGCGTGTTGTTTCGCGTGCTGCTTTGCGCGCGTCGTCACGCGTTAATTACGCATGTCGCGCGTCCGAAGCACGCGCGTCACCACGTGTCATCCACACGCTAAGTCGTGTCTATCCGCGAGTCGTTCGTGCATCGTTCGGGCGTGTCGTCCACGTGTGTCGCGCGGCGTCTACGCGTAATAATAAATTGTTTTCGCTTATAAACATTAATGTTAGTAACGTTAATTCGTCAAGTCACATATTTTAGATAATTAACTTAAGGTTTGCTCAACTAATATTTATTAGATTAATATTACAATTAGATTAAATGTGTAGTGTTCGATTTGCGCTTTTATAATAAATATTAACATAGCTAATATGAACTTAACTACTTGTCATTTGTTTAATATCTATTTAGTATAAACGTGTCCCTATTTAGTTTTCTCGCCTGTCGTGCGAGTTGTTCCGCATGTGGTGGCGTGCTGGTTCGCACGACATTCGCGTTGGTCGCACGCACTTTTTTCGTGTGTCGTCAGCGTGCTATGCCGTGCATGTCCGCACGTCGTTTGCACACTGTCGCGTTGTTTTGAGCGTCGTAAATTCGCCCCGCTTAGAATCTCTTGTGTTAATTAAATTACTTATTTAAAGTACAGCTATTAGTGTGACAGATTAATCAGAACTAAATGGTAGATAATATTTATATTTGATAATGTCGAATTAAATGTCATGGTTAATACTTGTTTAGCGTAAATGCGCTAACCCCTCGACCGTAGCTTCGACTATCGCGTTTCTTTTCCTCGCATAACTGTAGAAGCGCTCTCTATTTTATATTGCTTGTTTTTATAATATTTTATCTTGTATGGTGTAATGTTCTTATGCAAGTATATGTTTGCTTGTGTCTGTTTGTATTCATTACGCCTCCGTGTCTAGACTGCGATCCATTTCCGAGCTTTGAGGGATCAAAGATCAAGCATTGCGACCAAGTGATCAAGCTCTCTGAGTTCTATGAGGCTGAAGATCCTGAGCATCTGTTTGGTGAAGGCAAGTGTCCTCTGACCCATTATGTCCCATTTACTTTATAATACACTGTCCCGCATACTATGAACAATCTAAGGATTCACTAGCTTTCTATTTACCTTGTCCTTGATTTACCTTTTGGGTTACTATGGTTAGCTACATGCTAGCGCTTTACTTTAATCAATGAACATGATGAGATACAATGATGATACTATGATTTTATTCTGGATATAATGATATACTTGTGGCATTTAAGGGGATTCGAGCAGTTTCTCGAGTACCTCTCCGTAAGGACCTGTTCGTTGAGAGACCACCCGGGATAACAGTGCAACCATGAGGGTGAAATGGGGCGCCCTTAGCTAATTAATTAGAGGAACTAGAGGTGTAGTTGCTTCGCCGTCGTGCCGTCAATGGGGTCCAGGCACAGTGCTTGCTCTGCCGAGGCTGGGTGCCGAAGTTCTTTCGATTTGCTTTTGTTAGTCACCCTCCTGCGGGGAGGGGTACTGTGTTTATCAAACTGGAGAAACCTAACGGGCGGCTATGACCTCTAGGGAATCTTCGTAAAAGCTACGTAGTGATACCCTGCCGGACCACCTAGGAAGTGATCAATGGGGAGTCATGATCCCCGGGCAAAACGGGAATCACGGCTCATGGGTAAAGTGTGCGACCTCTGCAGAGGGTAGTGAAACTGATATATCAGCCGTGCTCACGGTTAAGAGCAGCCTTGGGATCCTCTTTGATTAGAGATACATGTGATCTGAGATACAATGGTTATGTTTATGGTTTTGGTTTGGCTATGATGATGATGATGTTCCTCGATGAGGAAATGGTTCACGGGTTGGTTATTACTAAAACTTGGCTTCCACTAATAATAAATACCTGACCAACTAAAAGCAACTGCTTGAGCTTAACTCCACATAAAGCTAGTCCACCTCAGCCAAACGGGACATTTGCTGAGTACGTTGATGTGTACTCACCCTTGCTTTCACAAAACACCAGGTTGCCTTTGGTGCAATCTATGCTCAGGTAAAGAAGAAGGCGTCGAGGCGGACCTCCAGGAGTTCCAGGACGTTGATGAGTTCGAGGATTAGGCTAGCGACCTCCCCCAGTCAGCTGCCTGTGGTGGGTTGTTTACGTTGGCTACGTTTCGATTTTGCGTACTTTGATTTTATATTATGTAAATGACTCTAGTCTGTAATATTATTACTTACTTTTTATTGTAATTCGAAGCATTGTGCTATGATGAGTCATTTATGTAATCACTGTGTACGTGAATTACTGATCCTGGCACGTACATGGTTCACATTCGGTTTACCTTCAAAACCGGGTGTGACATAGTGCGACTAAATAGCTTGAGGCGAGTTCTTGTGAACAAAACAATCACAGAGAAGACAACACAAGAGACACATGATTTTTATACCGTGGTTCGGCCAAGTACTTGCCTACTTCCACGTTGTGGCGTCCCAATGGACGAGGGTTGCACTCAACCCCTTTCAAGTGATCCGATGATCAAGTTGAATACCACAGCTTTCTTCCTTATAGTCTTCTTCTCGTTTGCGACAAATCTCCACAAGTTGGAGCCTCTCATCCTTACAATATTGATCACAAAGAACGCACAAGAGTAAAGTTGAGAAGAGCAACACACACAAGACTCAAATACGTAGCACAACCACGCACACAAGTCACGACTTGAGCTCAAAACACAACGCACGGAGTTCACAACTCAAATGGAGCTCAAATCATTAACACAGAGAATCAAATGTGTGGAATTGGAGTCTTGGAGTCTTAAGATGCTTAGTGAATGCTTAGATGTCTCCTCCATACGCCCAGGGGTCCCTTTTATAGCCCCAAGGTAGCTAGGAGCCATTGGAGACAATTTTGAAAGGCAATTTCTGCCTTCTGTCGAATGACGCACCGGACAGTCCGGTGCGCCATCGGACAGCTACTTTAGCCTGTCCGGTGCGTGATTTCCTTACAAATCGAGCACAGTCGACCGTTGCAGCTCCAGGCCTGTTGGCACACCGGACACTGTCCGGTGCACACCGGACAGTCCGGTGCCTCCTTCCGACCGTTGGAGCTGCCACGCGTCGCCCGCACATTTCACGGTCGACCGTTGGCGCTGGCAACCGTTGGCTCACCGGACAGTCCGTTGTACCACCAGATAGTCCGGTGAATTATAGCCACGTCGCCTTTCTTCATTTCCGAGAGCGACGAGTTCGTCGCAGATGACTCACCGGACAGTCCGGTGCACCACCGGACAGTCCGATGATTTTTAGCCATACGCCGTCGTCGAATCCCGAGAGCGGCTAGTTCACCGAGGACCAGCCTGGCGCACCAGACACTGTCTGGTGCACCACCGGACAGTTAGGTGTGCCAGACCGAGCTGCAATTTGGCTGCACACAGCCAAGTCTTTTCTATTTGTTTTCCTTTTCTTTTGTCACTGTTTCTAGCACTTAGACAAAACACATTAGTACTCAAAAACAATGTACTAAGTCTAGAAACGTACCTTTTTCTTTGATTTGCATTTCCTTCTTCAATTGGCACATAAACACTTAGTCAATCGTGTTGGGCACTTAATCACCAAAACACTTGTAGAAATGGCTCAAGGGCACATTTCCCTTTCAGCGACCCTAAACAGATGGTGGCGCCGACACGCGGGCCCCGTGGGTCAACTGCTCCTCTCGCGCCCAACGCTTTCAGCCGCTGGCCCCGCGGACCCACCTGGTGGACGCTCAGCTCGGAACACCTGCGTGTGGGACCGGGTGGTCAGATCCACCGTCGCCGCAACGGATCATGGCGGATTCAGCGGGAACGTGGCGATCTCCCCGGGCGATTTGCGGCGCTGCAACAGACTCGACTCGCCTATATTTCACGCCGCGGGTTCCCCTCTCTTTCCCCTTCCCATTTGTGCTACACGCGACCAGTGAGATAGAGCGCAGAGAGCCAAATTTGGGCGGAATTGAAGTCACTGCGGGATTCTGCTTCCTCACCGGCATTTAGCTTCTCGGGGCAGCACCAGAGGGATGCCTAGGCGGGAGGATTCTGGTGCGGACCTTGGGCGGTGTTGGCGTCTACCAGAACGACGTCAATTTATCGCCGTTGCAGTCGCGCCGTCGTGATTCCGCACTACGTCGTGTACCGAGCCTACTGGGTCTTCATCCTCGGTAATTTACCCCCCCCCCATCTAATTCCGCCTTGAGCTTTGTATCGCACTGGTAAACTCACGTTAGGATCGGGCCGTAGCCACGTGGTGTTTCTGAGCCGGGTCTGGCGTCGCCGCCGGGGCAAGCACGGCGGAGCTGCGGCAGAAGGAGGAGGACGCGTAGCGGACCGTCCGATTTCATTTTTGCGATGGAGATTAGATTGCATTGTGGTAAAACCCTGGATTTCAGATTGAAAATGAATGGTTAAGGTTGACTCTGGCGCATATCGGTTCGGCTAGATCCTATTGGGCCGTTAATCGGTAATCGCGCTGTCAAAAATAGATCAACATAGCGGGTGGTCCTCGACCGATGAATTCTGATCCAATGGTGGGTAGTGACGAGAGATTGTTAATCGGGTCGATCTAATCAGGACCACATATTTCAGATCGGGCGGCCAGTATCTGGCCATACCCCATCGGCATGGAATTTTATATAAGAGACCCTAGCCTTTTACTTAACCAACCCGCAGTCTGCGTAGCAGTAATTTGAGTCTCGGGAATATTTCTATGTTAGTCCCCGAGCTTTCTGAGATTTGACGCCTAGTCCAGAGGAGAATAAAAACAGCGAAATAAACATAGAAATTAGTTTTTTAATACAAAATAAATTATAGAACCTTGGAAAATTCATATTTAATTCATTTTAATTCTAAATTGATCCATTCCAATTTCTATAATTTAATAATATTATTGTTTACCACCTAGAGTCTCTGTTTTGACATAAAACCAGTAAGGAAATTAATTTCTCATTTAATCCTATTTCAAGCACATAAAACCTTTGGAAATTCATATCTTAAAATCTATAACTCCAAAATTAATGATTCCTATTCCTAGAATCTTAGTTTAATGTGTAGATTATTATTGTGTATTTTATTTACATGTTTGGTGTGATGTTAATTTTTGCTATACTATGTATGTATTGTGTTAATGCGAGTAGACAAGCAAGCTACTGTGGATCCTGAGGTTCAGCAGATAGAAGTTGCTGAGCAGGAGCTCATTAAAGGCAAGTTGTGCCCTTGATCACTTATTTTTACCCAGCCATGTTCTTATTATTCATAATGATCTGCATAGGTTAATTTTGATGGGATCCAATAGGTTACCCCACTTTTGGTTATCTTTATACCTTGTTTTACCACTGAAATATTTTTTGGTAGTACTTGTTATTGCTTTATGTGGATTTGGGTATGGAGATACATTATTCATGATTACACTTTTATTATCTTTTTATTATTACTGTTCATGTTAAGATCATTATGTTAATGGGAACATGGAGCGACCACCCGGGAAAACAGTGCTACCACAAGGGTAGTATGGGATGCCCTTGGCTGATTAACTAGGAAAGCTAGTGGATGACTACCTTACCCGAAAGGGGCAAGGACAGTAGGGGAGTGGTCAGTGTAGGGAGGTCCTTGGGTTGATTTTGCTATGATGGCGGTCAGGCGAGGGATTCCTGCACTGGAGCTTCCTATAAACTGTAGCAGGTTTTCTGAAGCTAGTGGAACTTTGTAAAGGCCTCGTAGTGTTACCCTGCCTCGCCTCCTCGGTAGAGGTGTATGGGATTGGCCGTCTCTTGGCAGATAGGTAACATGACTTGTGGGTAAAGATGTGCAACCTCTGCAGAGTGTAAAACTGGTATACTAGCTGTGCTCACTGTGACGGAACCTCCCAAGTCATTAGGCCCACCTACAGTTGTCCTTATCCAACAGACCTCAGACAACCCTATAGATGCCCCTGAATCACTTGACAAGTTCGGTATCTGCTTTTCTCACTTTTCCCAAGAGCGTTTTACCCGTCACGCAGACATTACAGAACATCAGAGATACAGAAATGCGGAAGCAATTACATAACTTACATTTATTTGAAAGTAAGATAAAGTTAGTTATTACAGACCAGCATAAAAACACGAGTGCGGAGTACTTATTATTACAATACCAAGGGAGGTAAAAACTCCTCCCAATAAGTTCTTACATAAAAGTTTTTATGGAGGACTAGGTCCTCCCGCAGCTTCATTCTTGCTTTTCTTCATTTGACACCACCTTGGTACAAAAGCAACAAAAGTTTGTTGCTTCCTCACCTAAAAACAAAGAGAATAAAACCCTGAGTATGGAATTACTCAGCAAGTCTTACCCGACTAAAGGAAAGACTCTCAAGGGTATGCTGGTTATAAGGGAGTCAAGGTAAGGTTTCTCAATGATCAAAGACTTTGTTTTGCATAAATGCTTACTAAAAGTGGATCCTTAAAATCCAATTTTATTGTCAAGTTAGGTAAACTTACCTGCATCTAGAGTTATTTCTAACCTAGTGTCGGGGACCATAATTAGGGGTACCCTCAAGACTCCTAATTCTTAGCTGGTAACCCCCATCAGCATAAAGCTGCTAAGGCCTGATGGGTGCGATTAAGTCAGGGATCAGTCCATTCGAGCGACTCGATCACGCCTCGCCCAAGCCTAGCCTCGGACAAGGGCAGCCGACCCCGGAGGATTTCCGTCTCGCCCGAGGCCCCCCTCCAACGGCGGACATATTTCCGGCTCGCCCGAGGCCCTGCCTTCGCTAAGAAGCAACCCTGACTAAATCGCCGCACCGACCGACCAAGTCGCAGGAGCATTTAATGCAAAGGTGACCTGACACCTTTGTCCTGACGCGCGCCCCCCGGCAGAGCCAAAGTGACCGCCGTCACTTCACCACTCCACTGACCGGCCTGACAGAAGGACAGCGCCGCCTGCGCCACTCCGACCGCAGTGCCACTTGACAGAGTGAGACTGACAGGCAGTCAGGCCCTGCCAAAGGCACCATAGGAAGCTCCGCCCGACCCAGGGCTCGGACTCGGGCTAAGTCCCGGAAGACGGCGAACTCCGCTCTGCCCGACCCAGGGCTCGGACTCGGGCTAAGTCCCGGAAGACGACGAACTCCGCTTCGCCCGACCCCAGGCCTCGGACTCGGGCTCAGCCCCGGAAGACGGTGAACTCCGCTCCGCCCGACCCAGGGCTCGGACTTGGGCTAAGTCCCGGAAGACGACGAACTCCGCTCCGCCCGACCCATGGCTCGGACTCGGGCTAAGTCCCGGAAGACGACAAACTCCGCTTCGCCCGACCCCAGGGCTCGGACTCGGGCTCAGCCCCAGAAGACGACGAACTCCGCTTCGCCCGACCCCAGGGCTCGGACTCCGCCCTGGCCTCTGCCGAACGACCTCCGCCTCGCCCAACCCAGGGGCTCGGACTCGGCCTCGGCCATGGAAGACAGACTCGACCTCGGCTTCGGAGGAGCCTCCACGTCGCCCAACCTAGGGCGCAGGCCAGCCACGTCAACAGGAAGCGCCATCATCACCCTACCCCGAGCTGACTCGGGCCGCAGAGAACAAGACCGGTGTCCCATCTGGCTAGCTCCGCCAGATAGGCAATGATGGCGCCCCGCATGCTCTGTGACGACGACGGCTCTCAGCTCTCTTACGGAAGCAGGAGGACGTCAGCAAGGACTCAACCGCTCCGACAGCTATCCCTCCGCCAGGCTCCGTCGCTCCTCCGACGGACACGACATCACACCAGCTGGGTGCCAAAATCTCTCCAGCTGCCACATCGGCATGTACTTAGGGCGCTAGCTCTCCCCCGCTAGACACGTAGCACTCTGCTACACCCCCATTGTACACCTGGATCCTCTCCTTACGCCTATAAAAGGAAGGACCAGGGCCCTCTTAGAGAGGGTTGGCCGTGCGGGGACGAGGACGAGACAGGCGCTCTCTTGGGGCCGCTCGCTTCCCTCTCCCGCGTGGACGCTTGTAACCCCCTACTGCAAGCGCACCCGACCTGGGCGCGGGACGAACACGAAGGCCGCGGGATTCCCACCTCTCTCACGCCGGTCTCCGGCCGCCTCGCTCCTTTCCCCCCTTCGTGCTCGCCCCTGCGCTCGACCCATCTGGGCTGGGGCACGCGGCGACACTCACTCGTCGGCCCGAGGGACCCCCCGGTCTCGAAACGCCGATAGTTGGCACGCCAGGTAGGGACCTGCTGCGTGTTGACGAACAGCTTCCCGTCAAGCTCCAGATGGGCAGTCTCCAGCAACCTCTCCAACCCGGGACGGTGCTCCGTTTCGGGAGTCTTGAGTTCATGTCCTTCGACGGTAGCTACAACATGATACTCCTTCTACCGCCGTGCGACAATGACAATGGCGGCCGACAGCCCGCCCGCCAGCGGCGAAATCGACGACGTCTTCCCCGCGTGGTGGAAGAACAGCATTCGAGCTCGCCCCGTCCTCTCCCCCGCCAACGGAGGAGGAGGCGGGGCAACCAAGGCCAAGCGGGAGGCCGCACCTCGTCGGCTGTCGAGCGAATCGACGTCCCTAGCGCCCCAACGGGGGGCGCGTCGGGCGTCGACCTCGCGTTTGAGACGAAGGCGAGCGCCGTCTCCGTGCGACACGCCAATCCCGAGCAAGCGGACGACGCCAGCACGCTCGCGGAAGGCTTGCTGGGCGTCACCCTCGTACCTGAGATGACGGTGCAGTCAGTCCCCGACATGACTTCATCGCTGTTCGTCGACCAAAAGGTACCGACCGATTCCCATCCTATGTCATTTAGATTCAGCCTCAACCCGCCTAGCGACCTTGCTTTGGCGGGCACTCTCGTAGAGGCGAATTCAAACCCTCTGGGGTTTCGCACGCGGTCGCCTTGGGACCGGCTGGCGGACGTCTCGACCTATGGGCCCTCCGGGTCTGAGGAAGACGACGACCCCAGCATCTGTTGGGATTTCTCTGGACTTGGCAACCCTAGTGCCATGCGGGACTTCATGACCGCATGTGACTACTGCCTCTCCGACTGTTCCGACGGTAGCCGCAGCCTCGACGACGAGGACTGCGGCCCAAGCCGCGAATGTTTCCACGTCGATCTAGAGGGTCCCTCCGAAGGCAATCATCTCAGCATGCCGGAGGACGGTGATCTCCCTAGGCCGGTGCCTCGCGCTGACATCCCGCGGGAGCTAGCTGTGGTCCCCGTTCCGGCGGGGGGTCACGACCCACAGCTCGAGCAAGTCCGCGGGGCGCAGGCCAGGCTCGACGAGGGAGCAGGAGCGCTTGAGCCGATCCGCCGGGACGTCGGGCAGGCATGGGCGGGCCAACCCCCGGTCGGAGAAATACGTCACCTGCCCTAGGGTCTCCCGCTCCGCGTCGCCAACGACGTCAGGGTCAGGCCGCCACCCGCATCCAGTGGGGTCGGTCAGAACCTGGCTGCAGCAGCGATGCTTCTCCGCGCAATGTCGGAGCCATCAACCACCGAGGGTCGGCGAATCCAAGGAGAGCTCAAGAATCTCCTGGAAGGCGCTGCGGTCCGACGGGCCGAGAGCTCTGCCTCCCGAAGGCAAGGATACCCCTCGGAACCTCATGCCGCGACTTCCCGATTCATGTGGGAAGCCTCGGTCTACACCGGGCGCACGCGCAACACCGCGCCTGCGGCCCCGGGCCACCTCGGCAACGAGCATCATCATCGTGACCGTCGGGCCCACCTCGATGAGAGGGTGCGCCGAGGCTATCACCCCAGGCGTGGGGGACGCTACGACAGCGGGGAGGATCGGAGTCCCTCGCCCGAGCCACCCGGTCCGCAGGCCTTCAGCCGGGCCATCCGGCGGGCACCGTTCCCGACCCGGTTCCGACCCCCGACTACTATCACAAAAGTACTCGGGGGAAACAAGACCAGAATTGTGGCTCGCGGACTACCGCCTGGCCTGCCAGCTGGGTGGAACGGACGACGACAACCTCATCATCCGCAACCTCCCCCTGTTCCTCTCCGACACCGCTCGCGCCTGGTTGGAGCACCTGCCTCCGGGGCAGATCTCCAACTGGGATGACCTGGTCCAAGCCTTCACCGGCAATTTCCAGGGCACGTATGTGCGCCCCGGGAATTCCTGGGACCTCCGAAGCTGCCGACAGCAGCCGGGAGAGTCTCTCCGGGACTACATCCGGCGATTCTCGAAGCAGCGCACCGAGCTGCCCAACATCACCGACTCAGATGTCATCGGCGCGTTCCTTGCCGGCACCACCTGCCGCGACCTGGTAAGCAAGTTGGGTCGCAAGACCCCCACCAGGGCGAGCGAGCTGATGGACATCACCACCAAGTTCGCCTCTGGCCAGGAGGCGGTCGAGGCTATCTTCCGAAAGGACAAGCAGCCCCAGGGCCACCCACCGGAAGATGCTCCCGAGGCGTCTACTCAGCGCGGCGCCAAGAAGAAAGGCAAGAAGAAGTCGCAACCGAAACACGACGCCGCCGACGCGGACCTTGTCGCCGCCGCTGAGCACAAGAACCCTCGGAAGCCCCCCGGAGGTGCCAACCTCTTCGACAAGATGCTCAAGGAGCTGTGCCCCTATCATCAGGGGCCCGTCAAGCACACCCTTGAGGAGTGCGTCATGCTTCGGCGCCACTTCCACAGGGCCGAGCCACCCGCGGAGGGTGGCAGGGCCCACGACGACGGCAAGAAGGAAGATCACCAAGCAGGAGAGTTCCCCGAGGTCCGCGACTGCTTCATGATCTACGGTGGGCAAGCGGCGAATGCCTCGGCTCGGCACCGCAAGCAAGAGCACCGGGAGGTCTGCTCGGTCAAGGTGGCGGCGCCGGTCTATCTAGACTGGTCCGACAAGCCCATCACCTTCGACCAAGACGATCACCCCAACCATGTGCCGAGCCCGGGGAAATACCCGCTCGTCGTCGACCCCGTCATCGGCGACGTCAGGCTCACCAAGGTCCTTATGGACGGGGGCAGCAGCCTCAACATCATCTACGCCGAGACCCTCAGGCTCTTGCGTGTCGATCTGTCCTCCGTCCGAGCAGGCGCTGCGCCCTTCCACGGGATCATTCCCGGGAAGCGCGTCCAGCCCCTCGGACGACTTGACCTTCCCGTCTGCTTCGGAACGCCCTCCAACTTCCGAAGGGAGACTCTGACGTTCGAGGTGGTCGGGTTCCGAGGAACCTACCACGCGGTACTGGGGAGGCCATGCTACGCGAAGTTCATGGCCGTCCCCAACTACACCTACCTGAAGCTCAAGATGCCGGGCCCCAACGGGGTCATCACCGTCGGCCCCACGTACAAACACGCGTTCGAATGCGACGTGGAGTGCGTGGAGTACGCCGAGGCCCTCGCCGAGTCCGAGGCCCTCATCGCCGACCTGGAAAGCCTCTCCAAAGAGGTGCCAGACGTGAAGCGTCATGCTGGCAACTTCGAGCCAGTGGAGACGGTTAAGGCCGTCCCCCTCGACCCCAGTGGCGACGACTCCAAGCAGATCCGGATCGGTTCCGGGCTCGACCCCAAATAGGAAACAGTGCTCATCGACTTTCTCCGCGCGAACGCCGACGTCTTCGCGTGGAGTCCCTCGGACATGCCCGGCATACCGAGGGATGTCGCCGAGCACTCACTGGATATTCGGCCGGAGCCCGACCCGTCAAGCAGCCTCTGCGCCGATTCGACGAGGAGAAGCGCAGAGCGATAGGCGAGGAGATCCACAAGCTAATGGCGGCCGGGTTCATCAAAGAGGTATTCCATCCCGAATGGCTTGCCAACCCTGTGCTTGTGAGAAAGAAAGGGGGGAAATGGCGGATGTGTATAGACTACACTGGTCTCAACAAAGCATGTCCGAAGGTTCCCTACCCTCTGCCTCGCATCGATCAAATCGTGGATTCCACCGCTGGGTGCGAAGCCCTGTCTTTCCTCGACGCCTACTCAGGGTATCACCAAATCAGGATGAAAGAGTCCGACCAGCTCGCGACTTCTTTCATCACGCCCTTCGGCATGTACTGCTATGTCACCATGCCGTTTGGTTTGAGGAATGCGGGCGCGACGTACCAGCGGTGCATGAACCATGTGTTCGGCGAACACATCGGTCGCACGGTCGAGGCCTACGTCGATGACATCGTAGTCAAGACGAGGAAAGCTTCCGACCTCCTCTCCGACCTTGAAGTGACATTCCGATGTCTCAAGGCGAAAGGCGTCAAGCTCAATCCCGAGAAGTGTATCTTCGGGGTGCCCCGGGGCATGCTCTTGGGGTTCATCATCTCCGAGCGGGGCATCAAAGCCAACCCCGAGAAGATCGCAGCCATCACCAGCATGGGTCCCATCCAGGACTTAAAGGGCATACAGAGGGTCATGGGATGTCTCGCGGCTCTGAGCCGCTTCATCTCACGCCTCGGCGAAAGAGGCCTGCCTCTGTACCGCCTCTTAAGGAAGGCCGAGCGCTTCACTTGGACCCCTGAGGTCGAGGAAGCTCTTGGGAACCTGAAGGCGCTCCTCACAAAGGCGCATATCTTGGTGCCCCCAGCTGACGGAGAAGCCCTCTTGGTCTACGTCGCCGCGACCACCCAGGTGGTTAGCGCCGCGATTGTGGTCGAGAGGCAAGAAGAGGGGCATGCATTGCCCGTTCAGAGGCCAGTTTACTTCGTCAGCGAGGTACTGTCCGAAACCAAGATCCGCTACCCACAAGTTCAGAAGCTGCTGTATGCAGTGATCCTGACGCGGCGGAAGTTGCGACACTACTTCGAGTCTCATCCAGTAACTGTGGTGTCATCCTTCCCCCTGGGGGAGATCATCCAGTGCCGAGAGGCCTCGGGCAGGATTGCAAAGTGGGCAGTGGAAATCATGGGCGAGACAATCTCGTTCGCCCCTCGGAAGGCCATCAAGTCCCAGGTCTTGGCGGACTTCATAGCTGAATGGGTCGACACCCAGCTACCGATGGCTCCGATCCAACCGGAGCTCTGGACCATGTTTTTCGACGGGTCGCTGATGAAGACGGGAGCCGGCGCGGGCCTACTCTTCATCTCGCCCCTCGGGAAACACCTACGCTATGTGCTACGCCTCCACTTCCCAGCGTCCAACAATGTGGCTGAGTACGAGGCTCTGGTCAACGGGTTGCGGATCGCCATCGAGCTAGGGGTCAGGCGCCTCGATGCTCGCGGTGACTCGCAGCTCGTCATCGACCAAGTCATGAAGAACTCCCACTGCCGCGACCCGAAGATGGAGGCCTACTGCGATGAGGTTCGGCGCCTGGAAGACAAGTTCTACGGGCTCGAGCTTAACCACATCGCTCGGCGCTACAACGAGACTGTGGACGAGGTGGCAAAAATAGCCTCGGGGTGAACAACGGTTCCCCCGGACGTCTTCTCCCGGGATCTGCATCAACCCTCCGTCAAGATCGACGACGCGCCCGAGCCTGAGGTGCCCTCGGTCCAGCCCGAGGTGCCCTCGGCACAGCCGGGGGCACCCTCAGCTCGGCCCGAGGTGGCCTCGGTTCAACCCGAGGTACCCTCGGCCTCCGAGGGTGAGGCACTGCGCATCGAGGAGGAGCTGAGCGGGGCCACGCCTGATCGAAATTGGCAGACCCCGTACCTGCAATATCTCCGCCAAGGAGAGCTACCCCTCGACCGAGCCGAGGCTCGGCGGGTAGCGCGACGCGCCAAGTCGTTCGTCTTGCTGGGCGATGAGAAGGAGCTCTACCACCGCAGCCCCTCGGGCATCCTCCAGCGATGCATCTCCGTCGCCGAGGGTCAGGAACTCCTGCAAGAGATACACTCGGGGGCTTGCGGCCATCACGCAGCGCCTCGAGCCCTTGTCGGGAATGCTTTCCGGCAAGGCTTCTACTGGCCAACGGCGGTGGCTGACGCCACTAGAATTGTCCGCACCTGCGAAGGGTGTCAATTCTATGCGAAGCAAACCCACCTGCCAGCTCAGGCTCTGCAGACGATACCCATCACCTGGCCCTTTGCTGTGTGGGGGCTGGACCTCGTCGGCCCCTTGCAGAAGGCGCCCGGGGCTACACGCACCTGCTAGTCGCCATCGACAAATTCTCCAAGTGGGTCGAGGTCCGACCTCTGAACTGCATCAGGTCCGAGCAGGCGGTGACGTTCTTCACCAACATCATCCATCGCTTCAGGGTCCCGAACTCCATCATCACCGACAACGGTACCCAGTTAACCGGCAGAAAATTCTTGGACTTCTGTGAGGATCACCACATCCGGGTGGACTGGGCCGCCGTGGCTCATCCCATGTCGAATGGGCAAGTAGAGCGTGCCAACGGCATGATTCTACAAGGGCTCAAGCCTCGGATCTACAACGACCTCAACAAGTTCGGCAAGCGATGGATGAAGGAACTCCCCTCGGTGGTCTGGAGCCTGAGGACAACGCTGAGCCGGGCCACGGGTTTCACGCCGTTCTTCCTAGTCTACGGGGTCGAGGCCGTCTTGCCCACTGACCTGGAGTACGGCTCCCCGAGGACGAGGGCCTACAGCGATCAAAGCAACCAAGCTAGCCGAGAAGACTCGCTGGACCAGCTGGAAGAGGCTCGGGACAAGGCCTTGCTACACTCGGCGCAGTACCAGTAGTCCCTGCGACGCTACCACGCCCGAGGGGTCCGGCCCCGAGACCTCCAGGTGGGCGACCTGGTGCTTCGCCTGCGGCAAGACGCCCGAGGGAGGCACAAGCTCACGCCCCCCTGGGAGGGGCCATTCGTTATCGCCAAAGTTCTGAAGCCCGGAACGTACAAGCTGGCCAACAGTCAAGGCGAGGTCTACGGCAACGCTTGGAACATCCAACAGCTACGTCGCTTCTACCCTTAAGATGTTTTCAAGTTGTTCATATACCTCGCACCCGCGCAAAGTTTAGTCATCAAGGAAGGGTCGGCCTTGCCTCGGCAAAGCCCGACCCTCCCTCGGGGGCTAAAAGGGGGGAACCCCCTCTGCGTTGAAATTTTCCTCGAAAAAAAAGAAAAAAAAGAGATCTCTTCTGCCAGAATATCTTTCGTGCTTTCTGACTACTTCAAAAAGTGGATCCTGAAAACGACGGAGTACACGTAAGCAGCCAAGGCTGACCGAGCCGAGGGACTCCTACGCCTCTGGGATACGGATACCTCACTCATCACCTTCTGTGATAAGTAACTCGCGTTCGGATAAAGTGATTCCGCGGACCGAACAAGTCTTCACGTTCGGAAGCTCTTCTGCCAAAGCGATCCTTCGAGCCTTCTCGACTGAGTCGGTAACGGGGCCTCATGGACGGGTGAAAGTGCGCATAAGCGGCAAGGCCGACCGAGCCGAGGGACTCCCACGCCTCCGGGATACGGATACCTCACTCGTCACCTTCCGCGAGAAGCAACTCTCGCTCGCACAAACATCCCTGTTACCGACAAAAAAGTCCAGATACTCGAAACAAGAGGAAAGGAGACGCAGCTTTACAACACAGCGAGGGTGTGTATATTCTGGCCTCAGCGGCCGCAGAAGGCACACGCTACAAGACACTTTGATCCTGCAGGCTCGGGTCTTGACGCTGGAAGGGGGGCAGTAACACCCTCGGCATCGACGACGCCTTCAGCAAGGTCCGACCTAGCCTCGGACGACGACGCGGTCTAAGGATCCCCACTCTGAAGGACGACGTCATCGTCACGCCCGGACAATCGCTGCCAGGGACTTCTCCGGGAATCCGGCCCGAGCAGGCGGCTTGGCCGGTTACCCCTGGGGCCTCGGCCAACCATCTTCCAAGGGCGCCAGCCCGACCCGAGGCCTCGGCTGATCGACTCCGGGGTCGGTCCCGCTAACGGACAACCCGACTAGGCTCCGGCCAACCAGGTTTCATTTTCGAGCCAACTCCGCCTCTGTTCATGCTGATATCGCTACCCCTGGCCTCGGCTCATCGAGGAGCGGCCAAGGGGTCCCTTTAACCGAGCTAGAGGAGCATCAGACAACAAGGCCGACCGAGCCGAGGGACTCCTACGCCTCCGGGATACGGATACCTCACTCGTCACCTTGACACGGGGCGACTCATGCTTGGTGAAGCGGTTCGGACAACCAACAGGCGAGTCTTAGTGCTCGAAAATGGGGAAAAAACACGGCTCCATGCCAAAATTACATACATGTTCAGGCCTCGACAGCCGCAATGAACAAAAAACCCTGGCATTCGAAGTGCCATTACAAACGGAACTCCGGTTCCGTCCCCGCGGGTACGAACAACCCCACAAGATTGGGGAACCCGCGGAGCGATCGCGGGTCGACGGGCGGCCCGCCGCCGCCCGATCCGGCAACAGCGACAACCACCCCCGCCCCGGGCGACGAAGCAGCTTCAGCAGCGGCTTCGGGGCAGGTGCTATGGCAGAAGGACTCTCACCCACCGAGGACGAGAGCCAGCCATTCAGGCCGAGAGACGGAGACCCAGGGCTACTGGCGGAGTTGGCAATCTCATCGATAGAGAAGCCATCTCCGGCTGCCGATGCCTCGAAGCGTGCCGGCAGGTCTTCGCCCTAGCCAGAACCGCCCAGAGCGTGGGCGCTGCCCTCGCGGTATGCGGCGCAACCGTCGTCCGGACGGAGGACGTAGTGCTGCGTCCTGGCTGAGTGACGGCGGCCCGCCTATCCCGGCATGGCTGGAGGAAGTCTCTGCGAAGCTGGAGGATGCCATTCTCCCCCAGACGCCAGGGGAAGAAAAGGGTAACCGACCCACGCGGAGGCAGCCCCCCGACTCGCCTCATCCTCCATCTTGGCCTGGATGACGAAAATCCTTGAGGCTGAGGGAGGGGCAGAGGCCACGGCCCGGCTCGCTTTCCCCCACCATCAAGCTGGAGGTCACCATCTTGGGTGACCGCCGGTGGAGGGGTGCAGCCGGGCTGCATGATGAAAATCCTTGAAGCCGAACGATGGCTGAAAGGTACCAACTCCTACGGAGTTGCGTTCCTCCAACGATGAGGCGAAAAGACGGCGGGTATCCCCCATCCGGGGGCTTGGAAGGTGGAAAGACGCAATGCATAAGGGAGCGAGAGGACATGGTCGCCTTCTGGAAGGGGTCGCCCTCCTTTTAAAAGGCAACTCTCCCTACTTGCGCCCCCAACCGTCATGGGCCGAGTCTTCTCCAACACGCTCCAAGGCCCTCCCCTGCGGCGCGGGGGCTGGGTCCCGCATGTCATGCAAACCGGCTCAGAGCAGAAGAAGCCAAACCGCCGCGCGTGGTGCACACAACCGCCCAGCGGTTACAAGTGACCCTCCACTTTTGCCCAGACCAACGGGCGAAAGAGGTGGGCAGCCATGCAGGCGGCATGCAACCGCGCCAAGTGGACGCACTTCTCCGACTCCCGACACGCCGGCATGGAGGCCCAGGCCCACGCGTCACGCAACCGGCGCGCCGGATGCTGCATGCAAGCAACGGCACCAATACCGCGACTCGAGGCGACCAGGCGCACGACCCAGCAGTGCCAGCCTGACGCGGCGGTCAATGCGGCCAAAAGTGGGCCGGCAGTAATGACGGTGGCAGGCGGGCGGGAGCAGCGGTCACGTCGTCAGCCAAGCTCACGTCCCATGCGGGGGCAGCGAGAGAACCCCCTCTCACGGCGTGAAGACAACGCGCCCGTGATCCGTTCCTCGAACGGCTCGCGCACGCGCAACGGCCGCCCCGCCAACCGCTCGCCCCGTCGCATTAACTCCGCGGCGGGACAGGCGGCGCTTCCGGCAGGAGCAGTGGGCGACGCTTCGCCTCCGCCGTAATGACTGCGACAAAAAAAAAAGGTACGCCGCGTCGTTCGATTTCGTATCCTTTTCCTTTTTTCCTCTTTCTCTATCTCTTGCAGCAGGGACCGGGAAAAGGGGATACCCCGAAAAGGATCCTTCCCCGTGAAGGAACCAGGCTCCGAGCCTCCTTACTGATCAGAGGTTCGAAGGCTGGCCCCCCGAAGGGTTCAACAGCCGCCTCAGATCGCGTGGGCCCTACACCCACTTCTGGTCAGAGGTTCGAAGGCCGGCCCCCCAAAGGGTTCCACGGCCGCCTCAGGCTACTCGGGCTCCGCGCCCATTACTGATCAGGGGTTCGAAGGCTGGCCCCCGAAGGGTTCACAGTCGCCTCAGACGCCGAGCGAGGGATGACCAGGGGTACGTTCGATACATAACCAAGGCTCGGGCTGCGCTCCCGAGGTACCCTAGGACATTTCCGAGACCAGCGGGAGCGATCTTGTAACGGAATCCCATCAGAGGGAGGCATCGAGCCCTCGGACCCCGTCGCCAGGGGACCGGGTCCGGCAGATCACCCGCAGGTACTTTTGGGCGTGCCTCTGGGCCCCTAGCCAACCCCTAACGAACGGGGCACGGATGTCTACTCGGATTACCCGCTTGCAGCTCACCGGAGACACCATGTTCGACGCCCATCGAGGGTAACATGGCGCTTTCCCCCCCCCCCCTCCTCCTTGCGGAAAGGCGACGCAGGGGCGTATGTAAAAAAGCCGAGTCTGTCCCTGATCGCCCTCTCGCCCTGTGCGGAGGCTCGGGGGCTGCTCTCGCAAACCCGGCTCCGGCCGAACCGTTGACAGCGTCAACATACCAGCCCGAGAGCTTGGGCCCCGACCGTACACCCGGGCTACGGCCAGTTCGCATGAGGGAACAACCAGACCAGCCGAAGCATTACGCGAGGCATTAAGACCTCGAAGGAGTGAAACCACTCCTCCGAGGCCTCGGGGGCTACACCCGGCGGGTGCGCTCGCGCGCACCCACCGGAACAAAATGCAACCGAGAAAGGCTGGTCCCCTTGCAAAAAAGTGCGACGAAAGCCTCCAAGCGAGTGCTAACACTCCCTTCGAGGCTCGGGGGCTACTGTCGGGGACCATAATTAGGGGTACCCTCAAGACTCCTAATTCTCAGCTGGTAACCCCCATCAGCATAAAGCTGCTAAGGCCTGATGGGTGTGATTAAGTCAGGGATCAGTCCATTCGAGCGACTCGATCACGCCTCGCCCAAGCCTAGCCTCAGACAAGGGCAGCCGACCCCAGAGGATTTCCGTCTCGCCCGAGGCCCCCCTCCAACGGCGGACATATTTCCGGCTCGCCCGAGACCCTGCCTTCGCTAAGAAGCAACCCTGACTAAATCGCCGCACCGACCGACCAAGTCGCAGGAGCATTTAATGCAAAGGTGACCTGACACCTTTGTCCTGACGCGCACCCCCCGGCAGAGCCGAAGTGACCGCCGTCACTTCACCGCTCCACTGACCGGCCTGACAGAAGGACAGCGTCGCCTGCGCCACTCCGACCGCAGTGCCACTTGACAGAGTGAGACTGACAGGCAGTCAGGCCCTGCCAAAGGCACCATAGGAAGCTCTGCCCGACCCAGGGCTCGGACTCGGGCTAAGTCCCGGAAGACGGCGAACTCCGCTCCGCCCGACCCAGGGCTTGGACTCGGGCTAAGTCCCGGAAGACGACGAACTCCGCTTCGCCCGACCCCAGGGCTCGGACTCGGGCTCAGCCCCGGAAGACGGCGAACTCCGCTCCGCCTGACCCAGGGCTCGGACTCAGGCTAAGTCCCGGAAGACGACGAACTCCGCTCCGCCTGACCCAGGGCTCGGACTCGGGCTAAGTCCCGGAAGACGACGAACTCCGCTTCGCCCGACCCCAGGGCTCGGACTCGGGCTCAGCCCCAAAAGACGACGAACTCCGCTTCGCCCGACCCTAGGGCTCGGACTCCGCCCTGGCCTCTGCCGAACGACCTCCGCCTCGCCCGACCCAGGGGCTCGGACTCGGCCATGGAAGACAGACTCGACCTCGGCTTCGGAGGAGCCTCCACGTCGCCCAACCTAGGGCACAGGCCAGCCACGTCAACAGGAAGCGCCATCATCACCCTACCCCGAGCTGACTCGGGCCGCAGAGAACAAGACCGGTGTCCCATCTGGCTAGCTCCGCCAGATAGGCAATGATGGCGCCCCGCATGCTCTGTGACGACGACGGCTCTCAGCTCTCTTACGGAAGCAGGAGGACGTCAGCAAGGACTCAACCGCTACGACAGCTGTCCCTCCGCCAGGCTCCGTCGCTCCTCCGACAGCCACGACATCACACCAGCTGGGTGCCAAAATCTCTCCGGCTGCCACATCGGCATGTACTTAGGGCGCTAGCTCTCCCCCGCTAGACACGTAGCACTCTGCTACACCCCCATTGTACACCTGGATCCTCTCCTTACGCCTATAAAAGGAAGGACCAGGGCCCTCTTAGAGAGGGTTGGCCGCGCGGGGACGAGGACGAGACAGGCGCTCTCTTGGGGCCGTTCGCTTCCCTCTCCCGCGTGGACGCTTGTAACCCCCTACTGCAAGCGCACCCGACCTGGGCGCGGGACGAACACGAAGGCCGCGGGATTCCCACCTCTCTCACGCTGGTCTCCGGCCGCCTCGCTCCTTTCCCCCTTCGCGCTCGCCCCCTCGCTCGACCCATCTGGGCTGGGGCACGCGGCGACACTCACTCGTCGGCCCGAGGGACCCCCCGGTCTCGAAACGCCGACACCTAGTTCAATCACTTAACTTGCACTAGCCAATTTTCTTAACAAACCTTTCATTCATCTTTACTGGAGTTCTACGTATAGGTCAGTGACCAAGTCTTCATAACCGCGAAGGTACAGCGATCCGAATCGATTATACTCAGCTGAGGATCTCCAATCACACGACATATGTAGCACTTAACCCTTGCATATGTCAACCCGCCATCGGGGTTCTTAAGACCAGATCAGGTTCACGCGAACCGAGAGCACAGATACACCACCGTCCAGCCTCTTGCCATGGAGGGTACACGCTACTCTCGCCACCGCTCCATGCCCATTCCATGTTATCTTATTCTGGCCTTAGTCTGCCCGAGGCAAGGCTTACCCATGACGAGGCATGTGACCAGTTAAAGGGTCCTCGGTCATCAAGCCTACATCGACACAGTCCTTAATCGACTCAAACGGAGACACTACATCGAGACTCTCTTCTTGTGCAAGTCACCTGCCTGGTCTCAGCTTTATGATTTAAAACCCAAAGTTTGGTACCTGGCAGAGGTACATCTTTTCCGATGTTGAACCCATCACGGCCATGATGGATCCACCATCAGGTTTTATTTTCAAAAACATCCTTCCCACTTTGCCAATCATCTTTTGTAAAACAAAACCTTTTGTTTTGCTAGAGCAATACTAAGCATAGTAAAACCTTTTGTAAAAACAGGGTTTCAAGGAAGGTAATCAAGTTCAAGGAAGGTAATGCAGGAATTGTTTAAGCATTCAACTCCTATTACCTAATGCATCAATCAAGTGAGAAAGATTTTTAAAAACATCAAGGAAGGTGGCAAATGCACCGGGGCTTGCCTTTGTTGATAGGTGAGTCAGGCTCGGACCCACAGATATCAAGGTAGAAACAGTTTCCTGCCTGAGATTCCAAAGGTGGTGGTGTCTTCTCTTCAATTACTTCGACTTCTTCTTCGTTTTCTAAACAGAACCATATATTTGTGTATATAAGAATGAATGACATGTAATGCTCATGAGAGTGCAAATATAATAAGAATTTATTATCTAAAGTTCCTGAATACAATTTTCCTTCATGGTTCTTCGGGAAACTAGGTTTTCCGGAGTCAGTAAAGAAATTTAAAGGGCAGGGGGTAGGGTTTTGGGTTCTAGTTATCAAACAAGGCCCAAATCAAACCAAACTCTACCCAAGGCTTCTTAATAATGTGTAGAGATCATATAAAAAGTTTGGGGATTTTTGGACTTAGTGTCTATTTTCTAAAAAATCCAGAACTAATGTTTTAAGCTATTTTAAATACTCCAAAATTCCTTATTTAATCTAAAAATCATGAAACTATTTTTATTAAATACTATGGAAAATAAGGAATCTAGGAAAATTGGTTTGACATTTTTAGGATTTTTCTACCATTTTATAGAATTTATTTGGCTCTGGAAGAAAAAGAAAAAGAAAAACTTGCAACAGTACTGGACCCAATCTAATCCAGGATGGCCCAGTAACAGCAGAAACGTGCGCGCCCGCGTCCGCGAGGGAGACTTTGCAGAAGGGCCCTCAGGGTTCTGGCTAACTGGAAACGGGTTCAATTACTATTGCACTGAGTCACTGACGGTTTGCAGAAAAGACCCCCGGTTTCTATTCCTTTACAGACTAAGGTCCTCGACGGAGCTCCGCACGGGAAGCCGAACTCCGATGAGCTAGACTGGCCGGAAGGGGCCAAGACCGGCGCTAATCTTCGGTCCACACATGATTCTACCCCTGAGGAGTATTTCCCCTAAGTTAATTTCATAAACGACTATACCGATATCTCTGGCCACGGTGACAGTGCGGGTGATCAAGTGGACCAATGTGTTCCGGATAACCGAAGGCTTGGCTGGCCAAATTGAAGCTAGGGAAAGGTTCATGGGTTCACCAGAAATGACGCACATGATAAATTTTGGACTAGGCACGAATAGAAATATGGGGCGACGAAGAGGGTGTCATGGCGGCATTCTACAGAGCAACAGCGTGTTCCGGTGAAAGGCTTTGGCCAAACTTAGATTAGTCGGTACTGGAAGCAATAAGAGGTCGAAGACAAACTAGAACAGGAAGCAATTTGGTAGATACTGACCCGAGGAGCGCTGGCCATGAAGGAGTTCTTCACGGCGGAGCAAGAACAAAAGGGAGAGGGATTTGTGGGTTCTTCGGTGGAATTGAGCCAAGTGCTCGATCACGGAGGTGCGGGATGTGATAAAGAAGTAGAACCCGGGTGCAATTTATAGGCCAACGGCCAGAATTGGATGAGGACCACGGATTTTAGATTGCGCAGGCGAGCTCACCGCGCGGCGGAATCCGGTGACGGTACGGTGGCCGCCGTTTAACCGGGGCTTGCCACCTCAGTAACTTTCTGCCACATCGTCGAGAACCTTTACCACGGCCACCGATGACCCATCCCGACCACTGTGGCATTCTTATCTCCGATGAGGTCTAGATCCTTATCCCCCCCGGCACTGTACCATCACAATGCGTATTCAGTGGTTCTGACAGAGCAACTTACAGGGAGATTTGCTTCCAGTTTCATGTAGGAACACGATCATCACCTTGTATAAGAGTTATAGCCCTATGATCAGGCTATAATCTTGTTATGGGGACCATGTTCAATCTCCCACTGGATCATGGTCAAATCTTGATTCAAAGGCTGCCTAATCATACTGTCAGACCAAGTTTCAGTCATCAGTCAGCCTGACAGCCAGACTTTGAGTGTGTTTTTCTCCAATTTTTGTATAACAACAACAGGAGATGTCTGCATAAAAGTTGCTCTCCTATAATAGGTTTACAAAATTTATGTGGTAGCCTAGGGCAAATTCTTAATGATTTGAAAGTTAATAAGCTCCTAAAGTTGAGCTTATAACCTGAAATTCAGACTTAGTATAGAACTCAATTGAGGTCCATTTTGCAATTAAGTCCAAAATCCAAGGTTTGGCTTACAAGTCCACACATTTGTGAACCAAATGACTTTATATGCTTTAACATTGTAGTTTTTTACACTTTAGTCCAAATGTGCACTGTTTTTGCACATAGGCCCCTAGGGTTTAGATTTAGGGTTTTCCAGAGTTTCAATTAGGGTTTCTAGTATCTCAGGGGTAAAAATGTAATTCAAATTCATTCTTGGGAGCATTTTATGACTATTCCACTAAAGCTTTTGGGTTTTCTTAATTTGGGTTATGTTTTACCCCCTTAATCCCTATTTAGGGCTAAATATCCTATTCCAGGGTCTTATTTGCAAATCACCAAAACAATACAACTTGTTTGAAATTTTTACCTAGTGAATGCACTCTAGGTATGTCAAACATATGCAATGCCAATGTTTATGATGTCATGCTCAAGTTTTAGTAATAGTAACACCAGGGGTGTTACATCCTTCCCCCCATAAAAGAATCTCGTCCCGAGATTAAAAGTCCTAGGGTAAGTAATGGAAAAGGAAATGCTTCACATTTTTATTTCCTTATTTTTGGTGCAAGGTCGGGGTGGTTTGGGACTCACTCCATTATTACAACAATGTTGTACACTTTACAAATTACAAGAGGCTAAAAAGCCTGGGAAATTCTTATCTAAAAAGTCTTGAGTTTCCCATGTAGCCTCATCTTCGGAATGTTGGTTGAAAGGGAATTAGGCTTACACCTATTCCCTAAACTAATTTTGTCATGGGAGCACTTCATCGGAAGAGTCCCGCACCAAGAGGAAGGAGAAGAAGAAGGACTCCTCCAACAAAGGAAAGGGGAAGGAGAAAAAATCTTCTTCCCACAAGTCGCATCGGAGAGGCGACAAGCACAAGAGGAAGAGGAAAGTGATCTACTACGAGACCGACACTTCATCCACGTCGACCTCCGACTCCGACGCACCGTCCGTTACTTCTAAGCGCCAAGAGCGCAAGAAGTATAGTAAGATCCCCCTACGCTACCCCCACATTTCAAAGTGTACCCCTTTACTCTCCGTTCCATTAGGCAAACCACCGGTTTTTGACGGTGAAGATTATAATATGTGAAGTGACAAAATGAGGCACCATCTAACCTCACTCCACACAAGCATATGGAATGTTGTTGAGTTTGGTGTACAGGTACCATCCGTAGGGGATGAAGACTACGACTCGGACGAGGTGGCCCAAATTCACCACTTTAACTCCCAAGCCACCACTATACTCCTCGCCTCTCTAAGTCGAGAGGAGTATAATAAGGTGCAAGGGTTAAAAAGTGCGAAGAAAATTTGGGACGTACTCAAGACCGCGCACGAGGGAGACGAGGTGACAAAGATCACCAAGCGGGAGACGATCGAGGGGGAGCTCGGTCGCTTCATGCTTCACCAAGGGGAGGATCCACAAGCTATGTACAACCGCTTGAAGACCTTGGTGAACCAAGTGCGCAACCTCGGGAGCGAAAAATGGGATGACCATGAGATGGTCAAGGTTATTCTTAGATCCCTCGTATTTCTTAACCCTACACAAGTTCAATTAATTCGAGGTGATCCTAGATATAAGCTAATGTCTCCCGAGGAGGTTATAGGAAAATTTGTGAGCTTTGAGCTAATAATTAAAGGCTCAAAGAAAATCATCGAGCAAGGCACCTCCTCCACGCCCGAGGCACAACCCGTCGCATTCAAGGCGATGGAAGAAAAGGAGGAGGAGGCTACTCCAAGTCGAACACCCATCGACGCCTCCAAGCTCGACAACGAGGAAATGGCGCTCATCATCAAAAGCTTTCGCCAAATCCTCAAGCAACGGAAGGGGAAGGATTACAAATCCCGTTCCAAAAAGGTTTGCTACAAGTGTGGTAAGCCCGGTCACTTTATTGCTAAATGTCCATTATCAAGTGATAGTGACAGGGACAATGACAAGAAGGGGAGAAGAAAGGAGAAGAAGAGATATCACAAGAGGAAGGGCGGCGATGCCCATGTGTGCCGGGAATGGGACTCCGATGAGAGCTCCACCAACTCCTCCTCCGACGAGGACACCGCCAACATCGCCGTCACCAAGGGTCTTCTCTTCCCCAACGTCGGCCACAAATGCCTCATGGCCAAGGACGGCAAAAAGAAGAAGGTTAAATCCAAATCCTCCACTAAATATGAGTCCTCGAGTGATGATAATGCTAGTGATGAGGAAGATAATTTGCGTACCCTTTTTGCCGACCTAAACATGCAACAAAAGGAAAAATTAAATGAATTGATTAGTGCTATTCATGAGAAGGATGATCTCTTGGACTCTCAAGAGGACTTCCTTATTAAGGAAAACAAAAAGCATGTTAAGGTTAAAAATGCTTATGCTCTACAAGTTGAAAAATGTGAAAAATTGTCTAGTGAGCTAAGCACTTGCCATGAGACTATTGACAACCTTAGAAATGAAAATGCTAGATTAATTGCTAAGGTTGATTCTCATGTTTGTGATGTTTCAATTCCCAATCTTAGAAATGATAATGATGATTTGTTTGCTAAGATTGAAGAATTAAACACCTCTCTTGCTAGCCTTAGGATTGAAAATGAACAATTAATTGCTAAGGCTAAAGATTTTGATGTTTGCAATGTTACAATTTCCGATCTTAGAGATAAAAATGACATATTACGTGCTAAGATTGTTGAACTTAATTCTTGCAAACCCTCTACATCTACCATTGAGCATGTTACTATTTGTACTAGATGTAGAGATGTTGATATTAATGCTATTCATGATCATGTGGCTTTAATTAAACAACAAAATGATCATATAGCAATATTAGATGCTAAAATTGCCGAGCATAACTTAGAGAATGAAAAGTTTAAATTTTCTAGGAGTATGCTCTATAATGGGAGACGCCCTGGCATCAAGGATGGCATTGGCTTCCAAAGGGGAGACAATGTCAAACTTAGTGCCCCTCCTAAGAAATTGTCTAACTTTGTTAAGGGCAAGGCTCCCATGCCTCAGGATAACGAGGGCTACATTTTGTACCCTGCCGGCTATCCTGAGAGCAAAATTAGGAGAATTCATTCTAGGAAGTCTCACTCTGGCCCTAACCATGCTTTTATGTATAAGGGTGAGACATCTAGCTCTAGGCAACCAACCCGTGCTAAGTTTCCTAAGAAGAAAACTCCTAATGCATCAAATGATCATGACATTTCATTCAAAACTTTTGATGCATCATATGTTTTAACTAACAAATCCGGCAAGGTAGTTGCCAAGTTTGTTGGGGGCAAACACAAGGGCTCCAAGACTTGTGTTTGGGTACCCAAAGTTCTTGTGTCTAATGCCAAAGGACCCAAAACCGTTTGGGTACCTAAAGTCAAGAACTAAAATTGTTTTGTAGGTTTATGCATCCGGGGGCTCAAGTTGGATCATCGATAGCGGGTGCACAAACCACATGACGGGGGAGAAGAAGATGTTCTCCTCCTACGAGAAAAACCAAGATCCCCAACGAGCTATCACATTCGGGGATGGAAACCAAGGTTTGGTCAAAGGTTTGGGTAAAATAGCTATATCTCCTGACCATTTCATTTCCAATGTTTTTCTTGTTGATTCACTAGATTACAATTTGCTTTCCGTATCTCAATTATGTCAAATGGGCTACAACTGTCTATTCACTGATGTAGGTGTCACTGTCTTTAGAAGAAGTGATGATTCAATAGCTTTTAAGGGAGTGTTAGAGGGTCAGCTATACTTGGTGGATTTTGATAGAGCTGAACTCGGCACTTGCTTAATAGCTAAGACTAACATGGGTTGGCTCTGGCACCGCCGACTAGCCCATGTTGGAATGAAGAATCTTCATAAGCTTCTAAAGGGAGAGCACATTTTAGGATTAACAAATGTTCATTTTGAGAAAGACAGGATTTGTAGCGCATGCCAAGCCAGGAAGCAAGTTGGTGTTCATCATCCACACAAGAACATCATGACGACTGACAGGCCACTGGAGCTCCTACACATGGATCTATTCGGCCCGATCGCTTACATAAGCATCGGCGGGAGTAAGTACTGTCTAGTTATTGTGGATGAATATTCTCGCTTCACTTGGGTATTCTTTTTGCAGGAAAAATCACAAACCCAAGAGACCCTAAAAGGATTCTTGAGACGAGCTCAAAATGAGTTCGGCTTGAGGATCAAGAAAATTAGAAGCGACAATGGGACGGAGTTCAAGAACTCTCAAATTGAAGGCTTCCTTGAGGAGGAGGGCATCAAGCATGAGTTCTCTTCTCCCTACACACCACAACAAAATGGTGTAGTGGAGAGGAAGAATAGAACTCTATTGGACATGGCTAGAACCATGCTTGATGAATACAAGACGTCGGATCGGTTTTGGGCCAAAGCGGTTAACACCGCTTGCTATGCCATCAACCGGTTATATCTACACCGAATCCTCAAGAAGACATCATACGAACTCCTAACCGGTAAAAAGCCCAATATTTCATATTTTAGAGTTTTTGGTAGCAAATGCTTTATTCTTGTTAAAAGAGGAAGAAAATCTAAATTTGCTCCTAAAACTGTAGAAGGCTTTTTACTAGGATATGACTCAAACACAATGGCATATAGTGTCTTTAACAAGTCCTCAGGACTAGTTGAAGTTTCTTGTGACATTGTGTTTGATGAAACTAACGGCTCTCAAGTAGAGCAAGTTGATCTTGATGAGATAGGTGAAGAACAGGCTCCGTGCATCGCGCTAAGGAACATGTCCATTGGGGATGTGTGCCCTAAGGAATCCGAAGAGCCTTCACATGCACAAGATCAACCATCCTCCTCCACGCAAGCATCTCCACCAACTCAAAATGAGGATGAGGCTCAAGTTGATGAAGGAGAAAATCAAAATAATGAGCCACCTCAAGATGATGGCAATGATCAAGGGGGAGATGCCAATGATCAAGACAAGGAGGATGAAGAATCAAGACCGCCACACCCAAGAGTCCACTAAGCAATCCAACGAGATCACCCCGTCGACACCATCCTCGGCGACATTCATAAGGGGGTAACTACTCGATCTCGGGTTGCACATTTTTGTGAGCATTACTCTTTTGTTTCCTCTATTGAGCCACACAGGGTAGAGGAAGCACTGCAAGATTCGGATTGGGTGATGGCGATGCAAGAGGAGCTCAACAACTTCACTAGGAACGAGGTATGGCATTTAGTTCCACGTCCTAACCAAAATGTTGTAGGAACCAAATGGGTCTTCCGCAACAAGCAAGATGAGCATGGTGTGGTGACAAGGAACAAAGCTCGACTTGTGGCCAAGGGATACTCCCAAGTCGAAGGTTTGGATTTTGGTGAAACCTATGTACCCGTAGCTAGGCTTGAGTCAATTCGTATATTATTAGCCTATGCTACTTACCATGGCTTCAAGCTTTACCAAATGGACGTAAAGAGTGCCTTCCTCAATGGACCAATCAAGGAAGATGTCTACGTTGAGCAACCTCCTGGCTTTGAAGACAGTGAGTATCCTAACCATGTCTATAGGCTCTCTAAGGCGCTTTATGGGCTCAAGCAAGCCCTAAGAGCATGGTATGAATGCCTAAGAGATTTCCTTATTGCAAATGGTTTCAAAGTCGGCAAGGCCGATCCTACTTTATTCACTAAAACTCTTGACAATGATTTGTTTGTATGCCAAATTTATGTTGATGATATTATATTTGGGTCTACTAACGAATCTACATGTGAGGAATTTAGTAGGAACATGACACAGAAATTCGAGATGTCGATGATGGGGGAGTTGAAGTATTTTCTAGGATTCCAAGTCAAGCAAATCCAAGAAGGCACCTTCATTAGCCAAACGAAGTATACTCAAGACATTCTAACCAAGTTTGGAATGAAGGATGCTAAGCCCATCAAGACACCCATGGGAACCAATGGGCATCTCGACCTCGACACGGGAGGTAAATCCGTCGATCAAAAGGTATATCGGTCGATGATTGGTTCATTACTCTATTTATGTGCATCTCGACCGGACATTATGCTTTCCATTTGCATGTGTGCAAGATTCCAATCCGACCCTAAGGAATCCCACCTTACGGCCGTAAAACGAATCTTGAGATATTTAGCTTATACTCCTAAGTTTGGGCTTTGGTACCCTCGGGGATCCACATTTGATTTGATTGGTTATTCGGATGTCGATTGGGCGGGGTGTAAGATTAATAGAAAGAGCACATCGGGGACTTGCCAGTTCTTGGGAAGATCCTTGGTGTCTTGGGCTTCAAAGAAGCAAAATTCGGTCGCTCTTTCTATCGCCGAAGCGAGTATATTGCCGCAGGCCATTGTTGCACGCAACTGCTTTGGATGAGGCAAACCCTGCGGGACTATGGTTACAAATTAACCAAAGTTCCTCTTCTATGTGATAATAAGAGTGCAATCCGCATGGCGGATAATCCCGTTGAGCATAGCCGCACTAAACACATAGCCATTCGGTATCATTTTCTTAGGGATCACCAACAAAAGGGGGATATCGAGATTGCATACATTAATACTAAAGATCAATTAGCCGATATCTTTACCAAGCCACTAGATGAACAAACTTTTACCAAACTTAGGCATGAGCTCAATATTCTTGATTCTAGGAATTTCTTTTGCTAATTTGCACACATAGCTCATAAGTATACCTTTGATCATGTCTCTTTTATATATAGCCACTAGATGAACAAACTTTTACCAAACTTAGGCATGAGCTCAATATTCTTGATTCTAGGAATTTCTTTTGCTAATTTGCACACATAGCTCATAAGTATACCTTTGATCATGTCTCTTTTATATATGCTATGACTAATGTGTTTTCAAGTGTATTTCAAACCAAGTCATAGGTGTATTGAAAGAGAATTGGAGTCTTCGGCGAAGACAAAGGCTTCCACTCCACTCTACAACTCATCCTTCGCCGTTGCTCCGAGCATCTCTCCGTCTTTGGTATAATCTTCACTCATATTATTGTTTGCCAAAAGAGAGAAAGTAGTTCAAGGGCTTATATCTCACTCAAAGTATCCGTTTTTGGCGATGCATGCCAAAGGGGGAGAAAGTATGAGCCCAAAGCAAAAGGACCGCACCACCACCCAAATTTTAAAATGATTTTCAATTGGAAAATTTCAAATTGATATCTCTTTGTGTTCTAAAGGGGGAGAAAGTAGCACCTTTCAAAATTGATATCTTAAAACCCTCTTGAACACTAAGAGGAGAATTTATTTGAGGGGGAGTTTTGTTTAGTCAAAGGAAAAGCATTTGAAACAAGGGGACAAAATTTCAAATGCTTTGCAAAATCTTATTCATTTACCTTTGACTATTTGCAAAAAGACTTTGAAAAGGATTTACAAAAAGAATTTGCAAAAACAAAACTTGTGGTGCAAGCGTGGTCCAAAATGTTAAAAATAAAGAAACAATCCATGCATATCTAGTAAGTAATATTTATTGGCTCAATTCTAAGTAACCTTTGCACTTGCATAATGCAAACTAGTTAAAATTCTGCACTTCTATATTTGCTTTGGTTTGTGTTGGCATCAATCACCAAAAAGGGGGAGATTGAAAGGGAATTAGGCTTACACCTATTCCCTAAACTAATTTTGGTGGTTGAATTGCCAAACACAAATAATTGGACTAACTAGTTTGCCCTAGTTTATAAGTTCTACAGGTGCCAAAAGGTTCACAATAAGCCAATAAAAAGATCAAGAGAAAGGGTTCAAACAAAGGAGCAAAGGGACAACCGAAGGCACCCTGGTCGGGCACACCAGACTGTCCGGTGTGCCACCGGACAGTGTCCGGTGCACCACCGGACAATGTCCGGTGCACCAGGGGACTCCAAGCCAAACTCCTCACCTTCGGAAAAACACAGAGTCGCTCCGCTATAATTCACCGGACTGTCCGGTGTACACCGGACAGTGTCCGGTGCTCCAGGAATGAAGCGACTCTGAACTCGCCAGCTTCGGGAATTCGCAACGGCTAGTCCGCTATAATTCACCGGACATGTCCGGTGCACACCGGACTGTCCGGTGTGACAACGAAGCAACGACTACTTCGGCGCCAACGGCTACCTGCAGGCGCATTGAATGCGCGCCAGCGCGCGCAGAAGTTAGGCACGCCCATGCTGGCGCACCGGACACTCTACAGTGCATGTCCGGTGCGCCACCGGACATCCAGGCGGGCCCAGCAATCAGAGCTCCAACGGTCAGAACCCTAACGTTCGGGTGACGTGGCTGGCGCACCGGACATGTCCGGTGTGCACCGGACTGTCCGGTGCACCATGCGACAGACAGCCTCCACCCAAACGGCTAGTTTGGTGGTTGGGGCTATAAATACCCCCAACCACCCCACATTCAAGTCATCCAAGTTTTCCACTTCTCAACCACTTACAAGAGCTAGGCATTCAATTCTAGACACACCCAAGTGATCAAATCCTCTCCAATTCCACACAAGGCTTTAGTGATTAGCGAGAGAGATTTGTCGTGTTCTTTTGAGCTCTTGCGCTTGGATTGCTTCTTTCTTTCTCACTTGTTCTTGTGATCAAAACTCACTTGTAACCGAGGCAAGATACACCAATTGTGTGGTGATCCTTGCGGGGAAGTTTTGTTCCCGGTTTGATTTGAGAAGAGAAGCTCACTCGGTCCGAGGGACCGTTTGAGAGAGGGTAAGGGTTGAAAGAGACTCGGCCTTTGTGGCCTCCTCAACGAGGAGTAGGTTTGCGAGAACCGAACCTCGGTAAATCAAATCCGCGTGTCACACTCTTCATTCGCTTGAGATTTGTTTTGCGCTCTCTCTCTCTCTCGTACTCATTATTATTTCTAACGCTAACCCGGCTTGTAGTTGTGATTAATTTTGTAAATTTCAGTTTCGCCCTATTCACCCCCCCCCCTCTAGGCGACTTTCATTGGTTCCAGTGTATCTTGTAAAACTTGAGAGTTTTTCTCCGGGTAATCCTGTCCTTTTGATCCAAGACTCGAATGGGATGTTCAGAATATGTCAAGTCTGGTTCAAGGACAACATTTGTTACTTCAATAGTCCGATCTGGAACCCGAAGACACTTCTTTAACTGAGACACGTGGAACACATTATGCACAGCAGACAAGGTTTCGGGTAATTGGAGTCGGTATGCCACTGGTCCACATTGCTCAAGTATAGGGAATGGACCAATGTACCGAGGTGCAAGCTTTCCTTTAACCCCGAAACGCGATACGCCCTTCATTAGAGAAACTTTCAAGTAGACATAATCTCCTACTAGAAAGTATAAGGGTTGTTGTCGCCGGTCTGCATAACTCTTTTGACGGGTTTGAGCTTTCTTCAAATTATGTATTATTCTCTGAACTTTCTCTTCAGTTTCTTTTACCAAGTCAGGCCTGAAGAAGTACCTTTCACCTGGTTCAGACCAACTTAGCGGAGTACGACATCGTCGTCCATATAAAGCTTCAAAGGGTGCCATTTTGATGCTTTCTTGGTAGCTATTATTATATGAGAATTCCGCTAACGGCAAACATTCATCCCATTTCTGTGGGAATTCCAGCACACATGCCCGCAGCATATCTTCTAGTATTTGATTGACCCTCTCAGTTTGTCCACTCGTTTGAGGATGATAGGCCGAACTGTGGAGCAATTTAGTACCCAAGGATTTATGAACTTCTTCCCAAAATTTGGATACGAATTGAGGTCCACGATCCGACACTATAGTCTTTGGAATACCGTGCAAACTGAGAATGCGAGCAATGTATAATTCCGCATAGGTAAGAACCGGGTAATATGTTTTAACTGGCAGAAAGTGAGCAATTTTCGTGAGCCGATCAACAATAACCCAGATAGAGTCATACCCCTTTGCGGTCCTGGGCAATCCCACAATAAAGTCCATACTTATATCTTCCCATTTCCATGTTAGTATTGGTAGAGACTATAATGGACCGACAGCTTTTAGGTGTATGGCCTTGACACGCTTGAAAGTGTCACATCTAGCCACATAGCGTGCAATCTCAATTTTCATATTCGTCCACCAATAATGCCGTTTCAGATCTTGATACATCTTAGTGCTTCCGGGATGAATAGAATATTGACTAAGATGTGCTTCGTCTAAGATTTGCTGGCGGACCCCTTCATTTTTAGGCACCAATATGCGGTTGTTGAACCATACAACACCTTGGTCATCTTCTCGGAAACAATTGGCTTTTTCAGCCCTTATCTTTTTATGTTTCATACCCTCATCATTTTTATGTGCATCAATTATCCTTTGTAAGATGACTGACTCCAGCTTCAAGTGATTTGAAGTCCCATGCTGAATCATGCCCAGGTTCAAATTCTCCATCTCCTGGCACAATGTAATGTCAGAAGTCCTCATAGTTAAACAATGGCAGGAAGCCTTGCGACTGAGTGCATCTGCCACCACATTGGCTTTACCTGGGTGGTAATGGATCTCCAATTCATAATCCTTGATTAGCTCGAGCCATCTTCTTTGTCTCATATTGAGTTCAGACTGGGTAAAGATGTATTTCAAACTTTTGTGGTCTGTATAAATATGACAGACATTTCCCAGTAGATAATGATGCCATATCTTCAGAGCATGAACCACTGCAGCTAGCTCCAGATCATGAGTAGGATAATGCTCCTCATGTCGGCGTAACTGCCTTGAAGCATACGCAATTACTCGGCCTTCTTGCATTAATACGCAACCGAGACCACTGCCAGATGCGTCACAATACACATCAAACGACTTGTTGATATCCGGTTGAGCCAATACCGGAGCAGTGGTTAATAATGTCTTCAATTTCTCAAAAGCTTCATTACACTTTAAAGACCAATTGAATTTAGTCTCATTCTTCAATAGACTTGTGATTGGCTTCACAAGTTTAGAGAAATCTGGTATAAATCGGCGGTAATAACCAGCCAGTCCAAGGAAACTTCGGACTTGATGCACAGTGGTTGGGGGTTTCCACTCCAAAATGTCCTTGACTTTGCTGGGATCTACCGCAATCCCCCTGGCAGACAGTACATGTCCCAGAAATTGAATTTCTTCCAGCCAAAACACGCATTTACTGAACTTGGCATATAATTGATGTTCTCTTAAGCGTGTTAATACGACCCATAAATGTTGAGCATGCTCCTCTTCATTCTTTGAATATATCAAAATATCATCTATGAAGACCACCACAAATTTGTCCAACTCGGGCATAAATACCGAGTTCATCAGATAACTGAAGTGGGCAGGAGCATTTGTCAGTCCGAAAGACATTACCAGATATTCAAATAATCCGTACCGCGTAGTGAATGCGGTTTTTGGTATATCCTCGGGCTGAATACGGATCTGATGATAGCCCGATCTGAGATCAATCTTGGAGAATACCCTCGCTCCAGTCAGTTGATCAAATAGAATGTCAATCCGCGGAAGAGGGTACTTGTTCTTGATAGTGGCCTCATTCAGGGGTCGATAATCCACACACATCCGTAAAGTTTGATCCTTCTTCTTGACGAATATGGCTGGACAACCCCATGGTGACGAGCTTGGCCGGATGAATCCTTTCGATAGTAGATCTTGTAAATGAATCTTTAGTTCTGCCAGCTCATTTGGAGGCATGCGGTATGATCTTCTAGAAATGGGTGTCGTACTGGGCTTCAATTCAATTACAAACTCTACATCTCTCTTGGGTGGCAATCCAGGCAAATCCTCTGGAAAGACATCTGGGAACTCGCATACTACCGGAATATCCTTGACCTCCGGTATAATGGCTTCATAAACTCTGCCAGTAATTTTGGTTGGAATGGGGATAGACAAGAGAATTTCTTCTTGATTATGACTCAACCTGATGGTTCTCTGATCAGTGTTGAGGGTTGCTTTATGTTGGGCCAACCAATTCATGCCCAAAATCACATCTATGTCTTGGCCTTTCAGAACTATCATATTAGTAGGAAAGTCCCGTCCGGCCAATGTTACGGGCACTTGATAGGCCACTTCTCTAGTAAAGATTTGTTCCCCAGGTGACTGAATTTTAAACCCCTCTTTTGATTCATGGTATGAAATGCAATGTTGCTCCACAAATTTCTTGCTGATGAATGTATGGGAAGCACCAGAATCAAAGAGAATAATTGCGGGACGATTGGCCACAAGGAACGTATCCATCATTACCGGTTCACCGTCCGGTGTGGTGGCCACTTGCGTATAATATATGCGTCCCGTCTTCTTTGTATTTTTGCCCATAGTATTTCCCTTGGCTTGAGATGAATTCCCAGATCCTTGTGGATTGTTTGACTTGTTCTGCTTCAGATAAGGGCAATCCTTGATAAAGTGCCTAGATTTTCCACAATTGAAGCATCCTGTCGATGAACTGGGAAGAGCAGGAAATCGAGTGCCAGGGGCACCCGGCTGACTTGTTGTTGTAGGGGCAGTATTGGGACGGATGAATACTGGTTGCTTAAATGGAAAGGAGGGTGGGCGTGCTGATGGACGACCCTGATTAAAAGGCCGGATAACAAACTGTTGCCTTTTCTCAGGGCCCTGAGTAGGCCTGTTTCCTCCACTCCCCTTGATCTTTCCAGAACTTGCATATTTAGATTCGACTGCCAGCGCTGTGCTGACAGCCCTTCCGTAAGTAAGGTCGATGCAAGTAGCCATCTTCCTTTGCATCCTATCATTCAGTCCTTGCATGAAACAATTCTTCTTCTTCAGATCGGTGTTAACTTGGTCGATTGCATACTGTGACAAATGATTAAATTTATTGAGATACTGATTAACAGTATCCCCTCCTTGCTTCAGCTTCATAAATTCTTCTTGTTTCATGTGAAGTACACCTTCCGGTATGTAATGTTCGTGGAAGGCCAACTTAAATTCTTCCCATGTTATCTGATGATTGGCCGGCTGAATGGCCACAAAGTTTCCCCACCAAGTGCTGGCAGGGCCACACAGTTGCTGGGCTGCGAACAAGGGCTTCTGGGTTTCAGAACACCGAAGAAGTCCAAACTTCTGCTCGATGACACAGATCCATTCGTCTGCCTCTAAAGGGTCTTCGGCCTTGACAAACAGCAGTGGACACGTTTCGAAGAAGTCTAAATAAGATGTCTCATGGGGCCCTTGCGGATAGCCCCGTCCACCTTGTTGTTGAAATTGCTGACCCGCCATCTCCCGTAGGAAACGGGTATTATCCTCTGTCGCGCTTACCAAGGCGGTGATAGCCTCGACAAGTGTGGGAGGGACTGGAGGTGGATTCGGGGTGGACTCCCTCCCACTGGAGGTTCCGGCTGCATCCTGTGATCGGGTCTTGGACGGCATCTGTGGCAATAAACATTTGGAAACAAATATAATATGCCAAAGAAAAACCATCCATTTTACGTTACTAAAAAGAGTAATGTTACATACTCGAATTTTTACAACAGGAGTACAGTACCCATTATACAATAACATTACTAATTCTACAACTATATTATTCCTACTTCCTATCACTCTTAGTAGCCTCACTGTCGGGCGTAAGAGACCATTCGTCGACCAACTTCATGGAGGGAGGGGGGCTCAAAAGGTCCAATTCGCCACCAAAAGCTTCTCTTGCTGCATGAGAAGGTCCGGCTTCTGTCCTGATAGGATTCGCAGGTACACTAGGGTGCAATTGTGAATACAGTACATGAACTTCTTCATGTAGGGTGTTGCAATATGCCTGCAGATTATCAATAGCTGAGCTAAGTTCTTCGACTCGGGCTCGAGCCTTTGCCTCCTTAGCCCAGGCAAGCGAACGAGACTGAACCGCCCAGTCGAGCGCTAAATCTCGATCAGCGAGCTGATCTTGTAGGCGGCGGATGTGGCTTGTCAATTCATTTATTCTGTCGCCATCCACGACCCATATGTTAGTCCTATGTTGAAGTTCCGCTTAAAGCTGATTCACTTGGGCTTCAAGATCCCCGATCGGATCGTTACTCCCACTACTGCTATCCTTATGTCTGGGAGCGAGTTGATGACGGGGTACACCAATTGGGCCAGTTGACTTGCGCGCGGTTTTCCTTGTGCGCGGCGGCATTTCTCTAAGGGGAAATTTTATTAGTATAGTTCTTAGCATGATGCATGTGTAATTACAGAATCAACCTTAGTTGATTAACACCTTCTATACATTGCACTCTTCCTATCTGGTCTTTCATATAGATTCTTCAGATATAGTGGGTAAGAATGGAAGAAATTTTTCTAGATAAGTCTTTAGAAAATCCTTTTGAAGATGCCTCATAATATCTGCAGAGAAGGGCTTCGCTCCGATACCAGCTGTGACGGAACCTCCCAAGTCATTAGGCCCACCTACAGTTGTCCTTGTCCAACGGACCTCAAACAACCCTGTAGATGCCCCTGAATCACTTGACAAGTTCGGTATCTGCTTTTCTCACTTTTCCAAGAGCATTTTACCCGTCACGCAGACATTACAGAACATCGGAGATACAGAAATGCGGAAGCGATTACATAACTTACATTTATTTGAAAGTAAGATAAAGTTAGTTATTACAGACTAGCATAAAAACACGAGTGCGGAGTACTTATTATTACAATACCAAGGGAGGTAAAAACTCCTCCCAATAAGTTCTTACATAAAAGTTTTTATGGAGGACTAGGTCCTCCCGCAGCTTCATTCTTGCTTTTCTTCATTTGACACCACCTTGGTACAAAAGCAACAAAAGTTTGTTGCTTCCTCACCTAAAAACAATAGGGAATAAAACCCTGAGTATGGAATTACTCAGCAAGTCTTACCCGACTAAAGGAAAGACTCTCAAGGGTATGCTGGTTATAAGGGAGTCAAGGTAAGGTTTCTCAATGATCAAAGACTGTGTTTTGCATAAATGCTTACTAAAAGTGGATCCTTAAAATCCAATTTTATTGTCAAGTTAGGTAAACTTACTTGCATCTAGAGTTCTTTCTAACCTAGTTCAATCACTTAACCTGCACTAGCCAATTTTCTTAACAAACCTTTCATTCATCTTTACTGGAGTTCTACGTATAGGTCAGTGACCAAGTCTTCATAACCGTGAAGGTACGGCGATCCGAATCGATTATACTTAGCTGAAGATCTCCAATCACACGACATATGTAGCACTTAACCCTTGCATATGTCAACCCACCACCGGGGTTCTTAAGACCAGATCAGGTTCACGCGAACCGAGAGCACAGATACACCACCGTCTAGCCTCTTGCCACGGAGGGTACAAGCTACTCTCGCCACCGCTCCATGCCCATTCCGTGTTATCTTATTCTGGCCTTAGTCTGCCCGAGGCAAGGCTTACCCATGACGAGGCATGTGACCAGTTAAAGGGTCCTCGGTCATCAAGCCTACATCGACACGGTCCTTAATCGACTCAGACAGAGACACTACACTGAGACTCTCTTCTCGTGCAAGTCACCCGCCCGGTCTCAGCTTAATCATTTAAAACCCAAAGTTTGGTACCTGGCAGAGGTACATCTTTTCCGATGTTGAACCCATCACGGCCATGATGGATCCACCATCAAGTTTTATTTTCAAAAACATCCTTCCCACTTTGCCAATCATCTTTTGTAAAACAAAACCTTTTGTTTTGCTAGAGCAATACTAAGCATAGTAAAACCTTTTGTAAAAACAGGGTTTCAAGGAAGGTAATCAAGTTCAAGGAAGGTAATGCAGGAATTGTTTAAGCATTCAACTCCTATTACCTAATGCATCAATCAAGTGAGAAAGATTTTTAAAAACATCAAGGAAGGTGGCAAATGCACCGGGGCTTGCCTTCGTTGATAGGTGAGTCAGGCTCGGACCCACAGATATCAAGGTAGAAACAGTTTCCTGCCTAAGATTCCGAAGGTGGTGGTGTCTTCTCTTCAATTACTTCGACTTCTTCTTCGTTTTCTAAACAGAACCATATATTTGTGTATATAAGAATGAATGCCATGTAATGCTCATGAGAGTGCAAAGATAATAAGAATTTATTACCTAAAGTTCTTGAATACAATTTTCCATCACGGTTCTCCAAGAAACTAGGTTTTCTGGAGTTAGTAAAGGAATTCAAAGGGCAGGGGGTAGGGTTTTGGGTTCTAGTTATCAAACAAGGCCTAAATCAAACCAAACTCTACCCAAGGCTTCTTAATAATGTGTAGAGCTCATATAAAAAGTTTGGGGATTTTTGGACTTAGTGTTTATTTTCTAAAAAATCCAGAACTAATGTTTTAAGCTATTTTAAATACTCCAAAATTCCTTATTTAATCTAAAAATCATGAAACTATTTTTATTAAATACTATGGAAAATAAGGAATCTAGGAAAATTGGTTTGACATTTTTAGGATTTTTCTACCACTTTCTAGAATTTATTTGGCTCTGGAAGAAAAAGAAAAAGAAAAACTTGCAACAGTACTGGACCCAATCTAATCCAGGACGACCCAGTAACAGCAGAAACATGCGCGCGCCCGCGCCCGCGAGGGAGACTTTGTAGAAGGGCCCTCGGGGTTCTGGCTAACTGGAAACGGGTTCAATTACTATTGCACTGAGTCGCTGACGATTTGCAGAAAAGACCCCCGGTTTCTATTCCTTTACAGACTAAGGTCCTCGACGGAGCTCCGCACGGAAAGCCGAACTCCGCGAGCTAGACTGGCCAGCGGGGGCCAAGACCGGCGCTAATCTTCGATCCACACCTGATTCTACCCCTGAGGAGTATTTCCCCTAAGTTAATTTCGTAAACGACTATACCGATATCTCTGGCCACGGTGACAGTGCGGGTGATCAAGTGGACCAATGTGTTCCGGATAACCGAAGGCTTGGCTGGCCAAATTGAAGCTGGGGAAAGGTTCACGGGTTCACTAGAGATGATGCACATGCTAAATTTTGGACTAGGCACGAATAGAAATATGGGGCGATGGAGAGGGTGTCACGGCGGCATTCTACAGAGCAACAGCGTGTTCCGGTGAATGGCTTCGGCCAAACTTAGATTAGTCGATACTAGAAGCAATAAGAGGTCGAAGACAAACTAGAACAGGAAGCAATTTGGTAGATACTGACCCAAGGAGCGCTGGCCATGAAGGAGTTCTTCACGGCGGAGCAAGAACAGAAGGGAGAGGGATTTGTGGGTTCTTCGGTGGAATTGAGCCGAGTGCTCGATCGCGGAGGTGCGGGATGTGATAAAGAAGTAGAACCCAGGCGCAATTTATAGGCCAACGGCCGGAATTGGATGAGGACCGCGGATTTTAGATTGCGCAGGCGAGCTCACCGCGCGGCAGAATCCGGTGACGGTACGGTGGCCGCCGTTTAACCGGGGCTTGCCACCTCAGTAACTTTCTGCCACGTCACTGAGAACCTTTACCACAGCCGCCGACGACCCATCCCGACCGCCATGGCATTCTTATCTCTGGTGAGGTCCGGATCCTTATCCCCCCGGCACTGTACCATCACAATGCGTATTCAGTGGTTCTGACAGAGCAACTTACAGGGAGATTTGCTTCCAGTTTCATGTAGGAACACGATCATCACCCTGTATAAGAGTTATAGCCCTATGATCAGGCTATAATCTTGTTATGGGGACCATGTTCAATCTCCCACTGGATCATGGTCAAATCTTGATTCAAAGGCTGCCTAATCATACTGTCAGACCAAGTTTCAGTCATCAGTCAGCCTGACAGCCTGACTTTGAGTGTGTTTTTCTACAATTTTTATATAACAACAACAGGAGATGTCTGCATAAAAGTTGCTCTCCTATAATAGGTTTACAAAATTTATGTGGTAGCCTAGGGCAAATTCTTACTGATTTGAAAGTTAATAAGCTCCTAAAGTTGAGCTTATAACCTAAAATTCAGACTTAGTATAGAACTCAATTGAGGTCCATTTTGCAATTAAGTCCAAAATCCAAGGTTTGGCTTACAAGTCCACACATTTGTGAACCAAATGACTTTATATGCTTTAACATTGTAGTTTTTTACACTTTAGTCCAAATGTGCACTGTTTTTGCACATAGGCCCCTAGGGTTTAGATTTAGGGTTTTCCAGAGTTTCAATTAGGGTTTCTAGTATCTCAGGGGTATAAATGTAATTCAAATTCATTCTTGGGAGCATTTTATGACTATTCCACTAAAGCTTTTGGGTTTTCTTAATTTGGGTTATGTTTTACCCCCTTAATCCCTATTTAGGGCTAAATATCCTATTCCAGGGTCTTATTTGCAAATCACCAAAACAATACAACTTGTTTGAAATTTTTACCTAGTGAATGCACTCTAGGTATGTCAAACATATGCAATGCCAATGTTTATGATGTCATGCTCAAGTTTTAGTAATAGTAACACCAGGGGTGTTACACTCACGGTCATGAGCAGTTCAGACCCTCACATGATTAATCTATGGAATTAAAACTCAATTTATCATTTGCATCGTGTCGGAGAGGAAATTCTCCGGCCGGGTGGTGGAGTGCACCCGCCCTAAGTCCTAAGATGTGAAGGGGGCTTAAGCGTTTTGCTTGTTAGAGATCGGAGGGATGAACACAAGAACACGCAAGGGTTTAGAGTGGTTCGGGCCGCCGGAGCGTAATACCCTACTCCACTGTGTGTTGTATTGCTTGAGAGCTTGAGTTGTGTGTAAGCCTGAATGACTTGCGTCTGAGTCCCCCTATAACGTTGCATGCTCCCCCCCTTTTATAGCTCAAGGGGGCGTGTACAAGAGTGCTGAGCCCTGACATGTGGGCCTAGGAGCACAATGGATGTAAGACTTGGGGTAGCAATAGTTGTCCGCTGGAGCAATCTTCCCGCGCTCTGACACCCGTGGTCCGCGTAGTCTTGGTGTGCTAGGGAAGCTTCCCTGGTAATGCACAAGTGCTCGTGGACATAGTGTATCTGCGTATCCTATAGCACGGGCATACTGTTCAGATTAGACGGGCATGTCGCCTGTTGTATGGCCTAGGCGCCGTCTGCCAGCGGAGTGGACAGGACGCATTAAATGTCGAAGGGGCACATCACCTGTTAGCAGGGTGGACAGTCGGCGCATCCACTCCGCAATAAATGCGGAGGCTGCGTGGCCCAGAGTTCTTACGTCATGCTCCGCCCACTGGCCAACGTCACGGGCAATAAGCCTTGTGGCAGTATTGGGCCCTCGGTCGAGCGGGGAGCGGAGGCGTACCGGATAGAGCCCAGACACGCGTCAACATCGGACCCATGCCTAGGCCACGACACTTCCTCCCTCGGGACCTTGTTATGGGTGGTTCGGAGCTTACTTGGTGGGGTCCAAACTCCATCCAATGGCTCAAGGCTGCTTTACTTGGTGGGGTCCGGTTTGTGCGCACAGGGGTCCTGCGCCTTCTTGAGGAGGTCTGGGCCCGATGATGTTGTCTCCGAGAACGCCACCTTAACCGCTCACGAGATACCCTTGGGGTTGTTCTCCGCGTGGCTAGGGATAGCGGCACAGGCATCATGCCTTCATACCGTAGTAAGGGGTACCCCTGATCCAGGGTACCTACAGTGGCCCCTCGACCCGCATTAGGGGAGGGAACGAGCCTGCGGGTGGGGCCAAAGTTTGATTGGCGATTGCCATGCTACTCTAGCTCTCCCGCTATTAACCCGTGACTTCTGTATTTGACTGTTTTTGCTGGTTCACGCGCAGGGCGCCTTGATACTGCTGTATTAGCTTTGAAAAATTAACCTCCCCATCTGTTGCGGTTGTCCCGAGGAGGCGCAGTATTGGCGCGAGCAGCGGTTTGACTCCCCTGCACCCAGGGACTATCACCCACGGTGGATGACTCGTGGGTTCGGGCCCCTGCGTGAGAGACTGGGTCGTTGCTTTTGGTGGAGGCAGAGAGGCGCGTCACCACAGGCTGTGGCGTGCCTCTCCCACGGCGGTCCGTCTTCTCTGCGTGCAGGAACCGGCACACCAGGTGCCTGACATGCAGACCTAGCCCTCGGTCTGAGGCTGGACCGTTGGTCGCGGCGAAGACGAAACGGTGCACCTACCGCGGGGCGGTAACACGTGCCTTGTGCGGCGATTCGCCTTCTTCGCCCCAGCGAGCCAGCTACAGTCATGCAGGGTCGGGCCCCCATGCCATAGGCTGGATACCTTGGTGTGCATTGGGGGAGGCTCGCCCGTGACGCTTCGGGGCACGGGCGGGGAAATCTGCCTTTAAAAAGGAGCTCATCCCCCGGGCAGTAGCCATGCCTCGCTTTTCTTCCATTCGCCGCGCCCTTCCGCCTTCCGGGCCTCTAGATGGAGCGCATCGGTGTTCGCTGGAAGGATCCGCGTCAGGGCCACCCCCCAGCGGTCTCACCGCCGGGGAGCTCGCGCTCTTTGTTTCCTATGTGGTGGTACTGTCGATCTTGTCTTCTTCTTGCTGCTGCTGGAGGAGCGCGACCTCGTGGGGGTTGGCGCTCTTCTGCCATCGCTCAGCTTCAATGATTTTCATCATGCAGCCCGGCTGCGGTCTCCCACCGGTGGTCATCTACAAGGATGACCACCAGCCTCGTGGTGGAGAGAAGCGAGCCGGGCTACGGCCTCCCCCCTGCCCTCAGCTTCAAGGATGTTCATCATCCTCGCTGGGGTGGAAGGCGAGCCGAGTTGGGTCCTGCCTTCCGCATGGGCTGGTGACCCGCTTCTTCCTCCAGCATTTGGAGAAGGATGTTCACCAACCTTGCGGAGGAGGCAAACCTCGGCTACACGGGGCCGGCCGGCTGCAGGCGCCGTCAGCTGTCGCGTGTCTGGCTCCTTGGCTTGGATGGCTTTGGTGCCGCCTCCAACGCTGCCTCCCGCCGCCAAGTGCGGCGTGGCTATCCGTCCACCGCACGGGCAATGGTCGCGCCGTGTGCAGGTCCGCCGCATCCGTAGCGTCCCTTGCGCCGCCGGCCACATTGCTCCGACACCTCCCGGGGGGTTGTACAAGACGTCGTACGCCATGGAGGTGGTGGCCACGTTCTTGGATGGTCTTGTCCTCACCCCCGTAGGAGGGCAGGGGCGAGGGCCTCTTCAGCACGGTGCACGCGGCGTGGTGGTCGCCGTCGGTGCGTAGGTGGTCGTTGCCGCTGGTGAGGCTGCCCGGTGCAGAGGTGGTTGCCTCCGCTAGTGAGACCACCGGCGTCACCTGCCGCCGAGCCTCCAACTCTTTGGCTTTAATGGCCTCGTTGTCGCCCCCCGTAGGAGGATAGGGGCGAGGACCTCTTCACTATGGCGCACGCATTGAAGCGGCCATCACCGCTGGCAAGTTGCTCGGTGTAGAGGTGGTTGTCGCCGCTGGTGAGGCTGCCCGGAGCTAGCTTCCAATGCGACCCTATCTGTGAAGAGTAGTCCATTCCTGTAGAGTAGAGATGGAGCTAGGACTCCGCTTGAAAGCGGATGTAATACTTTTGCTTTTTATAAGGTACTTTTGAGCACTATTCAAGCAGTGTTATCACTTATCTATGTACCGCTTGTCCCTGCTGCTGTGTGAGATGTTGTTAACTCCTCCCTGGTACCTGGCCCCCCGCCTGGGATGCAGGCTTGATGTGTCGAGGTTGGATACCAGCGTATCTGAAAGGGTTGTCAATAACTCCCGGGAGGCAGCCTCGACCGGGATCTGGACCTGTACACAGCTTCAACTAGGGAGCGTTAGCAGTACACCCATAGGGTCCCCTGTCTAACATTAGCCATCCTTTGATACATGCTCAGGACTCGTAGGGTTTAGTCCGGGTGGCTAAGTTGTGTGTCCGGACCCCCTTGGATCGCGGCTCTAGATACTAGGACTCCCGTCGCAGGGTGGTGGAGTGTGCAGGCTTACGGTACGGGACCAGGCTAAGCGGCTACACAACTCCGGACCACCCCAGGAGACAAGTGTCCGTTTTCTAGAGCCGGACCCGCAGGACTTATAGTTCCAAATACTAAGGCACCCGTCACAGAATGGTGGGCTATGCAGGCTTACGGTACGGGACCAGGCTAAGCGGCTACACTGCTCCGGACCATTCCATGGAACGAGCTCCCGTTCTTTAGAACCGGCCCCTGGGCTGTCGAACCTCCCAGCTTTCGTAAAGGAGGTCCTAAACTGCAAGCCTGGCTGTTCAATTCGGATGTCGTCAAGTCAGGACAGATGGGAACTGTGCGAGTGGGTTAGATAAAAAGTATTATCTGAAAACTGTAGGTCAAATCCATGAAGCAGGAAGATAAAGTCGTCATAGAAATGCGTCTGAGGGGGTGAATTTCCTCTTTATAACTTGACTTGCATGGATGCAAACCATCAGGTCGGGTTTATGAGGGCAGACCTCACCGGGCTGGTGTACACATATGCGAAATTTAATCATAAAAGAAGAAGAATTTAGCCCCTCGGAGTTGCTTCTATGGATTGAACTTATAGAGATAGGAAAGGGTACTTCTTTAGCTATAGCAAAGTTGGCATCCCTCGGGTTGGCATATTTCCATCGCCTTGAGGGGTTCCTCCCTGCTGGGGGAAGGGTTGCGGACCCCCCTCTTGGTTCAGTACTTTACCATAGGATTAGGTCCCGACCCTAGGTTCCCTACTATGCATGCACCGTCGGCCATAGCACCTGAGCGCCTGGTTACGATGTGCATTTCGGGTTGCAACTTGACATCTGAGTCCGTCGCTTAAGTCCACGTCCTCGCGCTGTAGTTGCCCCTATACAAACTCATCGAAAGGTTGGACCCATGGGGAGTCCAGAAGGGTTTCCAGGGGAAGGCAGGTTTCGACCCCGTAGGTCAGGTAGCACGGAGCCCTCTGGTTGTCCGTCTAGCTGCCTTCACCGGAATTGGAGCCTCCAGTGAAGACATCCTTCAGGACCCCCTCGGGTGACTGATACCCGAGGTCCGGTTCGGCCACGGCCACCTCTTCGTCATTGGCCCTTTCCTTGTCGGGTTGGCGATGAGGTGGGTAGCCATCCCCGGAAGACTGCTCGCGTCGCGTGCTGACACGTTTCGCGAGGTCGATGATCTCGCGACATTTTGCGGCGCTATGGAGACCATTGGGGTGCACGGGGCATGTGCCGCTGTTACCCCTCGGTGGCCGTGGGCGTTTGCTGCGGTCGCCCCGGCCCCCAGTCGCAGCTGCCACGACCAGAGCGGTGGAGTGCGGCTTCTCGTTGCTGTGGTTCTTTTCCTTCTTTTTCTTGCCGTCCTGAGCAACGGCACCTAAGCCGCCCGTTTGGGTAGCCCCGGTCTGTGGCGCTGAGTGCCACGCACGGCCCTCAGCAGCCCTGGCGCACTTGTCAGCCATAGCAAAGAGAGTGGGGACCGTTTCCATGTCATGCGTGGCCAACTTTTCCAACATCTTTTCATCACGTACCCCCTGGCGGAAAGCCGTGATGGTAGAAGCATCGGAGATGTGAGGTATAGTACCTCGCACCTAGGTGAAGCGGGAGATGAATGTCCGGAGAGTTTCTCCAGGCTCTTGCCTCACTGCGTGGAGGTGGGCCTCCATGCCGTGTTGCTGGTAAGCGCTGGCAAAGTTCGTTATGAACCATTCGCAGAGCTCTTCCCAGGAGTAGATTGACCCTGGGGCAAGGTTCATGAGCCAAGTCTGGGCGGGCCCAGACAAGGCGACATGAAAATATGTCGCCATCACTGCGGTGTTTCCACCTGCCGCTGTGATAGCGGTAACGTACACCTGCAGAAATTCCGACGGGTTTGACATACCGTCGTACTTTTCCGGCAAGTGCGGTCGGAACTTGGATGGCCAAGATGTCGCGCGGAGATGATCCGCGAGAGCGGCGCAGCCTACGCCAGCCAATGGGACACCGGCCTAGATCTAGGCACTCGCCGGCGTTTGCGGTGTTACCGCTGCAAAGTCTTGATCGAGGTTACGCCCCTCGATGTTTTGTCGACGCTCTCGCACCCTTACCAGGGAGATGCGGGCGTCCCCGCCCGTATTTCTGCGGTTGAGTTCTGCCCGCAGGTCATTAGACTTCTCCATAGAGACCGGAGCGCCCTCCGCCGCGCGCCGGCGGTTAAGCTCCGCCCTCAGGTCCTCGGTTGGCGCTGCCCTCACCGAGGGCGAGCGCATAGACACCGACGCCTCATGCTGACGCCGGGATGACCGAGGCTTAGGCCTGGCTGAGACAGAGTGCGCCATGCCAAGAAGGCGATCCACGTCGTCGCACCACTGCTTCATGGCACTTGGAGAGGCTGTGGAGCTTGGAGGGTGGCGTAGCAACTCCCTTGTTGCTGACAGCGCCCTAGGCGTAGCCCTAGACGCCTTGGACGCCTACGTGGGAGTGCACTGTCGTGCAGAGTGCACAGCTGCAGCCGCACCAGGCGCCAGGAGGTTGGTGGCCCGCGGAGCGGAAGAGGCAGCTTCCTCCTCCAGCATATAGTCCTCGGGCATGAAATCTTGGTGCTCGACGATATGGACCATGGCGTCGAGCAGGAAAACAAGCAAAAACTTCAAGCCTAGCCCCTACCTGGCGCGACAAATGTCGGAGAGGAAATTTTCCGGCCGGGTGGCGGAGTGCACCCGCCCTAAGTCCTAAGATGTGGAGGGGGCTTAAGCGTTTTGCTTGTTAGAGATCGGAGGGATGAACACAAGAACACGCAAGAGGTTTAGAGTGGTTCGGGCCGCCGGAGCGTAATACCCTACTCCACTGTGTGTTGTATTGCTTGAGAGCTTGAGTTTTGTGTAAGCCTGAATGACTTGCGTTTAAGTCCCCCTGTAACGTTGCATGCTCCCCCCTTTTATAGCTCAAGGGGGGCGTGTACAAGAGTGCTGAGCCCCGACATGTGGGCCCAGGAGCACAATGGATGTAAGACTTGGGGCAGCAATAGTTGTCCGCTGGAGCAATCTTCCCGCGCTCTGACACCCGTGGTCCGCGTAGTCTTGGTGTGCTAGGGAAGCTTCCCTGGTAATGCACAAGTGCTCGTGGACATAGCATATCTATGTATCCTACAACACGAGCATAATGTTCGGATTAGAAGGGCACGCCGCCTGCTATATGGTCTGGGCGCTGTCTGCCAGCGGAGTGGACAGGACGCATTAAATGCCGAAGGGGCACATCACCTGTCAGCAGGGTGGACAGGCGGCGCATCCACTCCGCAATAAATGCGGAGGCTGCGAGGCCCAGAGTCCTTACGTCATGCTCTGCCCGCTGGCCTACATCACGGGTAATAAGCCATGTGGCAGTATTGGGCCCTCGGCCGAGCGGGGAGCGGAGGCGTACCGGATAGAGCCTGGACACGCGTCAACACCGGACCCATGCCTAGGCCACGGCACTTCCTCCCCCGGGACCTTGTTATGGGTGGTCCGGAGCTTACTTGGTGGGGTCTGAACTCCATCCGATGGCTCCAGGCTGCTTTACTTGGTGGGGTCCGGTTTGTGCGCAAAGGGGTCCTGTGCCTTCTTGAGGAGGTCTGGGTCCGATGATGTTGTCTCCGAGAACGCCACCTTAACCGCTCACGAGATACCCTTGGGGCTGTTCTCCGCATGGCTAGGGATAGCCGCACAGGCATCATGCCTTCATACCGTAGTAAGGGGTACCCCTGATCCAGGGTACCGACACATCGCATTAGGATTATTTATTTATTACTTTTCTTTATTATTATTAAGGTTTGGTATTTACTTATACTTAGTAACTGCTAATAAAATTTTGACCAACTTATAAAAGTAATGCTCAGCTTCAGCCTTATTTTGTTGATCAGCCTTACACTTCACATGAACTCCCACCTTTGGTGAGTTCATGCACACTATTCCCCACGACTTGTTGAGCTATGAACGTATGTGAGCTCACTCTTGCTGTCTCACATCCCCTACAGGAGAAGAACAGGTGGTCGAAGAGGAGTCGCCTAACACTGAAGCTTTTGACTTGATCTAGGTGGCGTCTCCCAGTCAGCTTTGTGGCGCCAAGGAATAATATTTAGTTTGCTTTATTTTATCATTTATTTTTATAAGACTTTCGCTATGTAATAAGTACATTTATGATATTTATGGCATTTATCTCTATGCACTCTATTATTATATGTGTTGTCTTCTCTGGCGCATATATGAGATGCACCCGGCTTTGTTCCTTAAATCCGGGTGTGCCAGAAGGCTTGCCCCACAACGGCAGGCGTCAAAACGTTGTGAAGTTTAATCGTTGCGCAAGCTAGTGAAAGTATCAAAGTTCGAACTCTAGCTGCGATCTATATTGAAACAAAAAGTGAGAGGCTGAGATGACAAATAAATTAGAGTGAGATCCTCTCTATTTATAGGGTGGATTCATTTACCAAGCCAGTCGATAGGAGATGACAAATAATATTTATATAGGGTGGATTCATTCTCCAACGAACTAGTCAGTACCCATGATCGGTACTGACCAAATTGATCGATCGACGGACCCACCGATCGATTGGCCGAATTGACCAAGCCAGTTGATACCAACCACCTACGCCACCATGTTAACAGGCAGTACCGACCGCTATTGAACTGATTCCTGTAGAAGTCAAATATGATTCCTCTGAGATGGCCTAAGCGTGCAGACCATTAAAAATCGCTGCTTGGTTTCCCACTCTCAGACGATGAATTCGAAGCAGTACACACAAACATTTAACCGACTAGCAATAGCACCCTACCAAAGATTGCAAAGATTGCAATGAAAACATGCTTTAGTTTGAAACAAGAACAGCTTCTTCCTGTCCCATGCCATGTGTCCAGTAGTAAGTCAAAGTTTCTCCTCTATCAAGGGATATACCCTGTCTCTAGCTCAATAGGAAAATTACATGATCTGTTCTATAGCTCCGGCCCTCTCCGTAGTGTAGTTAATCCTCTGCCGTTTCCATGGTTCACTGGAGCTAGCCATGTAAAGTTCTTCCTCGCTAGGCAAACCAGTGCAGTGCATGTCATTCAGTCCGGCACCTGAAAGGTGTCGCAGGATAAGTTCACTGTGTAAAGAACTAATGATCACGACGAACTCATGATACAGAACAGAGGTTACACAACGGAGACCAGACATGTAGATTTAGCTACTTTACATTCAGAATATAATATTATGTACAGTATAATGCATATATTGAGGCCCTGTTTGGGAACAAAGTTTTTGAAAACCACAGTTTTTGAAATACTATACTTTAGTTATGACAATACCGTAGTTTTATAATACCGCAGTTTTGAAAACTGAGGTCCAGAACTAAGTTTAGAATGCCTTAAAACAACTATAGTATTTGCAATACTTCAGTTTTGAAAACAGAGATTTTACCAAGCTTGCCAAACACCATTATGTATATAATACTGCAGTATTTGAGAATACTGCAGTATTCTTCCAAAACTGCAGAAAAACTTTGTTCCCAAACACCCCCTCAGAAATAGTTCTGGTGTACTTCTCAATTTGCCTCACCGATGTACAACAGCAATTCAGGTTCCAGTTCCAACTAGGTCAAAATGGGGAAATTCTACCATTTAGGGCTAGTTTGGGAACCCCATTTGAACTAATTTCTCTTGAGAAAATAAAAATCCCTTAAGAAAATGGGGTTTCCAAACTAGCCCTTGGGAACCTCAATTTCCCAAGAGATTTCAATTGGGGAAAATGAACTAATTTCCCTTGGGAAAATAGAAATCTTTTGGAAAATTGGGGTTTCCAAACTAGCCCTTATAGTTTTCTTATAACACAGTTCGAATGAGAAGTTGAAACGGTAGAAGTTACTTTCCAGGGTTTTTTTTTTTTGGCGTGACCGTTCAGCAGCTCAAAGCCGATTGCAAACTCAAGAGGGGAAAAAGCTGGCAGTTTGCAATTTACGCAGCACATTAGCAGTTCATATCTGTAGCTCTTTCTCTTTACTGCGCATATTAGCAGTTCACATCGGTAGCCCTTACTCCTTTATAGTTCTTGTTCTTGCATGATCTAATGATATCTAGTTATTTTCCTTTATAAACATGTGATTGCTTGAAATAGGAAGTGCAGGCCACACTATGTTCTGCAAATCGTTTCTATCCCTGATCCTGACTACAATAGCTACACTAGCCAAGAAAGATACACCTTTCACCTGCAAGAGGGGCAGAGTAATTTTACTACACAATCCTACTTACAGTGATGTTTTCAAAATGTGGACCAAGAAAATGATGGTGATACAACAAATTCACCATTTGTACCCCGTTTGGATGTAGATATTGGAGCACAAAATTAGGAATTGAAATCAGCTTTCCAAAATTCTGTTGTTTGGTTGCGCATAGAATTGAGATTTGGAATCAGAGACCCAAGAAATTGGACTATAACTAGAAGCTCAGCTTTCCAATACAGAGCATCACCCCTCGGTATTGCGTGGAATTAGACCGCACAATTCTAGACTCCAATTCAGTGACAACCAAACAATAGAATTGGAATTACATCTCATTTCAATACTATGGTTGATTTGGTATTGAACCCAATTCAATATCGACATCCAAACGGACAAACGCTATTCTGCAATATATTCAGATTAACTGCCCCGTTGGTTTCAGCAAGCAGCCTATGTAGTAGATAAGCTATTTCTTTGTATGTAGCTTCTAATCATGAAGGACTTTTTGTGGGGGCAATATACCATGAGCAGGAACCGATATTGAAACAAAGCAAAATGCAGGCATATTGACTGCATTGGTTAACTATCTTGACATAAACCTCGCTGGCTATCTTGGTAAGGTTAACGAGTGCCATACTCACAGATCAGTGAAGTGCAAACCGAGAATCATTATGGTGTATGGAACACCAATCTAAAATATCTTTAGAAAGTCCAGTATATCTTAAATCTTTTAAGCCAAGATAACATCTCATCTCAATGAATTGTATCCATATTATATCGATGGGCTATCCATCTAGTAAATTCACTGAAATTGCACCATGTCAACACTCCTAGAATATATGTAACAAATTCAAATTCTTAAAAGAAATAAAAGTTGAACATTTGGCAAATCACACAACACCATTCTGAGGCTTTAGAGTTTAAACTTCTAATAGCAGGCTGTGATATCCTGACCGAATGCTTAATAAAATTGATAGAATACTTATACCAACAAGGTACGTCTTCTTTTTCGGAAGCCTATCTCGAAAGAATAACTAGTTTAAGCGTGTTCGGCCTAGAGCAATCTTGAGATGTGTGACCGACCGAGAAGACTTTTCGGGTGCGCATGAGTGAGGACAAAATGTGCACCAAAGACTCATGTTGGTCCGTGAGGATGATCTATGATCCTATATGGCTGTCAGGAGTAAGTACCGCTGGCTAGGGAGTGTACAGAGTGCTACACAGGGCTAGGCAGCCACCTAAGGGTCAACTCTTAAATTTTACCTAAGTTCCTAATGAAACAAGACATTGATATATCATTGCATCATTTTTCATGACTTGAGAAAAGTTAACAACTATCATGATCATCAATTTATTTATTATGTACTTAAGCACATACTCTTTCCCATTAATCTGACCAACATCAACTAATAGCATGATACCAATTACCAAACTTGCATTGATGTATCCAATGTTGGATGTGACCACGATGATGAGACAAAAGATAATTAGGGACACAAAATGTTTGTGTAGGAAGTTCATGTTGGTAGCAAAAATGTCAAGAAGCTAACAATAGTAGTAACATTGATGTCATTAGGTTGATGCTTTGATGTTAAGGGTCTGTTTGGATCCATTAGCACTAAAATTAGCTAGCTAATACCTAATAGCTGCTATTTTTTAGCTAGCTGATTTTTAGGAGTCCGTTTGGATCCACCTGCGGATAGATGGTTGGATAATGAGTTGAAGGTGCATATGAACTAGTAACACCTATTAGCAACCCCAAACCAGCTAATGGAACTAGTAGTTAGCAGGCCCCTAGCTAATAATTAGCAGGTCTATTTGGATCCACAAATACTAATTTTAGCTGCTATTTTTTAGTGCTAATGTCAAAACAGGCCCTAACTTGTAGTGGTTTATGGACTAAAATCCCCTTTTTTGACAAACGGGGACCTAGATTTGAATTTGGCACAGGGATCATAAAAAGTTCGGGACAGCCCTTAACCTGGTTATGGGGTATCGAACACCAATCTAAAATATCTTTGTAAGGTCCACTAGATCTTTAATTTTTTAAGCCAATATAATATCTCATCCTAATAGTTAGGACGAGGGCCGAGCTGGACCTCAATCGCTCTCGATATTCATCAACTGCTAACCACAAGTTAGCACCCGAAGACATAGGAGAGGGTGCCCTCGGCATAGGGGACCTCGAAGGTAGCACCCGGAGACAGTGTGAACACCGGAGGACAACGGGGGTTGCACCAGCATAAGACGAAGCCCGCTGGCCCCGCCCAACGGCGAGGGCCTAAAGACTTCGCCGTTGATAGAGACATCCGATCTGAGCAGACCCCCAAGGAGGCGCAATGCCCAACAAACCCCCTTCGCTGCTAGGCCCCGACACGTCCCAGGCCACCATCCAATACCTCACCGCAATGGGAGCGGGGGCCCAACGACGAAGATCCCCTGAACGGAGGTGACCAGGACTCAAAATGGGGGCCGAGCACGAGGGGGCTAAGGCAAGCTGGGTCCCCATCCCCGGCTGGGCCAGATGGGCCCGCTTGTCAGTCTCCTACATGGGTGCAAAACACGGTGTCATTGGGAAGGTGTCACTATTCTGTAATTACCCCGTTGTACAATGTATTCCGGGAATGTAGTAGGTAACCGAACCCAACACCAATGAATTGCATCCATACTGTTTCTATCAATAGGCTATCCATCTGGTAAATTCAGTGAAATTGCACCATGTCAATGTCCAAAAATGAACGGCAGGCATGCCTATAATACGCTATGCTGCAACAAATTCAACTGCTTTGTTTCGATGAAATAAAGTCGGAGGAAACAGTACAGTTCTGATGTTTCAGACTTCTAATAGCCTAGGCAGCCACCTAAGGGTGAACTCTTAAATTTCACCTAAGTTCCTAATGAAACACGACATTGATACATCATTGCAGCATTGTTCATAACTGGAAAAGTTAACAACTATCGAGATCAACAATTAGCAACATATGGCTCCACTGATGTGTCAGAATGAAGAGAAGAAAAGGCTGCAGGAATCTTACCCTACCAAAATTATCAGGTTTCGCCTATGATGCTGCTTCCGATGCCGTCTTGGTGCTCCTGAAGTCTCGCTTGAGCTCGGTGATCCTCTTCATGCACGCGGCCTTTGTCTTCCCGGGTACAGAGGCCGCCACCTTCTCCCACCTCATTGCAGTGTCCTTCGGGAACTCCTTAAGAGCGTTCAGCAAGGCCCGGTCATCCCCGGCGCTCCAAGCGGCGTCCGCACTCTCGGCGCCTCCCGCATCGTCCGCAGTGTCAGCAGCCTCGGCCCTCGGGTCGAGCGGCTTCCGCTTGCGTAGGAACTGCTCGAACGAGCTTCCTCCCGCCGCGGGAGCGCCCGACTTTGCCGCCCGGATGACGTTCTCCGGCGTGCGGCGGCCGCCAAACACCGCGGCGATCTTCTCCCAGCGCTGGGGCTCACCCGCCGGGTGCTTCACCATCTGCCGCCGGAGCAGCTCCAGCTCTTGGTCAGTCCACTCGCCGGCGTCCTCCTCCCTCTCGCCGCCGTCCACGACGGCTCCACCCGCAGTTGTCGCCTTCTGCAACGGATGCAGTGATGCGGCCGATTGGACGGGGGGAGTGCCCGGATCTGAGGGTTTTGTGGGCGTCGGGACTGGGTTCTGGCGACGGCCGCGGCGGGGGGCGGGCATGGGTTCCGGCGTGGGTTCTGGGGCCGGTTCTGGAGCCGGAACGACGCGGCCTCGGCCGACGGAGATGTCGCCGCCAGTGGCCGACAAGGGCGCGAAGGGGGCGAGGAGCAGGGACGAAGCGATCCATATGAGGAGGGAGGAGAGGATCTGGTAGGTCGGGAGGAGGTAGAACGCGGCGGCGAGAAGTGCGACGGCCGCGGCGGCGCAAGATGCGGCGTGGCGGAGGGAGAGGGGTGCTTTGGCGGTGGAGGAGGAGAACGAAGTGGAGTTGGCGCCGGAATGGACGACGCGAGCGCGGGACTGGGAGTCCCAGGGGTCGATGAACTCCATGGTCACCGGCGCGCGGGATTGGGGCTCGTCGGAGTCGCACGGTGACACGAAATACAGGGTCAGTGGTAAATGGTCCTCCCCTTTGGAACAAACAGAATATTTGCATTTTTGCAATCCGCAAATGTTGTCGTTTTATTATTATGTCACATGTGTCTATGATTCTTTGATTTGTGAGATTGTATGTATCTATAATTTATAGGTTCAATCATAAAGTAGCAAAACACATTGTATACTATGCCTGCTATGATTTTTATTTATAGGTATAGATTATAAAACATAGGTATATGTGTTTAGTTGGTTGGATGAGTGGAATGTGAGTTTAGAGCAAGCATTCATAATTTGGATCTCTATTTATATATAATTTTAGATTAATTTTAGCTATTTTGCGTATATATAGAGATTGACAAATATAAAAGTATAGTCATTTTTAGTCTAAAGCCTATTTTCTTATTGAACTTGTCTTATAGCAGTGGCTAAAAGAAAAATCTTCTGCTTGATTGGCATTTAGATGCCATGTGTTAGCGTTCTTTTGGCCAATTACCTAATGCATCATGTTGTTAGCTCGTGGGGAGCTAGAACTCAGACACTCTCCATACGAGTGTGGACTATCCGTTCTAGACGTTTGAATCGTTCGTGACTTATGTAGAGGACATCGCTCTTCTCTGCAGGGTGGCAGACCGTCCGCTCAGAACGTCCAACCATTCGTGTGTGCGCTGAGGCTACGAAAATCTCCTTCATAATCTGGATCTCGTTCTCAAAAAAGATCCGTCAAGAAGGAAAGATCCTAGAGTTGTCTTGTGATTTGCAAGCCACTCAAAACGAATATAAACAATGTCAACTCGAGAATGGGTGAAGATTAGGGACGAAGAAGACTAATCTAAGCTAAGTTATTGTTACTCCTAGAGCAAGAATGTAGAGGTATTGATAATAGATTGATTTGATCAATGCTTCAATGTACTTCTCATATATAGGGTACAGGTTTAGATCCATTTCTAGATGCTTACAAACAGATTTTCGTATGATTAGTTGGATAAGTACACATAAAATAAAAATATATCTCCTAAATTAATCTAACCACAGACCGTCTAAATTATAACTTCAAGGTTATAATCTTGAACCGTCCGAAACACAGACCGTCTTAAACACATAGCCCAGTCTGACGGTTCGGTCATACCAAGATGACAAATCAGGTGCTCAACATCATGTCTGTAATGGTGGGCGTGAGAAACTGACTGATGCGGTACTACACAAATTCATCCATAAACTAGGTGAGTGCCCGTGCGATGCGACGGGAGTAAAAATTTTTGTATAAAACATATATATTACATTGCAAGAAAGGGATGTGATGTGACGGGAGTAAATTTTTTTTGTATGAAACATATATGTTACATTGCAAGAAAGGGACTAAATCAATCTGCATGAGCTCCATCTTTGTTGAAGAAAAGGTAGTTCATCCAAGGCGCCCAACAGCATGAATGGCTCTGTTATTGTGATTAGCATATATACATAGTGTCAACATAAGACAATTTTGAATGATAACATAGACCATTAAATTGGTTTCACAAAAATAAGCTATGTTGCAGTTACATAACACCTTAGTTGTAACCCGTGAAACCCATTTTAGATATACACACCAGAGCCGTATAATTATTATGCCGGTTGGACTCTGAAACAAGGCACCAGAAAATCTTGCAAAAGACCATATGTAATTATTACAGAAAATCTTGCACTGAAAAACAAGCCACTGTCCATTGATGTACATGCAAAACGACAAAAGTATGATGAGTATCATGTAGCTCTTCAGAGATTGATCTAATAACAGCTCGTTAACTAATGTATTTGTATTCGTACCGTCCTTCATTGAGGAAACAGACATCCCAAAGGTGTAAGATATAGAGCCACATGGCCAGTATAAACTATTTTACCTCCTATATTTTGTTCTTCATAATATGTTGTGAAGAACACTGCAGTCATCAGGTTTATGGAATTTCACAATTCAGACCAGCCTACATTTCCTAAGTGGCTATTCAAACATAATAATATAAATGGTCATGCCATATCGTGTATAGTCAACAGCTGATTACATACGTCCGGTAGTGCAATCATGGATATTGATGAAGCTTGAGATGGTTCCTAACATAAACATTCATAGTCAACTCTTTCTCAAAACCAAGCTCCTTTAACCTCATCATATGTCAAGGAATCCTCATCATATCCACATTTCCTGATACACCGAGATAGCAACGACATGTTTATGCCACTCAATGAAACTCAGAGATGAATTGTATGCCGCTTATCTGTTTGCAGAAAGCTATTTATTTTGACATCACAAAATTTCAAGCCATGTCCAGGATCTGACGAACAGAACAGAACAAACTCCATAGCTCACAAATTTTTATAGATCTCAACAACTGAAATACACATACCAAAACACACTGCTAGCGACAATGTACAACATGTTCACTCCATGTTCAGACTCATGGACACAAGTTGTACATCAAAGCGACAGACAAAACAAAGCTGGAACATAGATGAACATTGTCCTATCACTCTATGAGACGACACCAGGTAAAACAAATGCTCCTAGACCATTTGGTCAAAACCTTAACTATGTCCCACGACACACCAGGTGTTGTCGCCGCGATGCCTCTCAGGATGCATGATAGACTATATGTCCAATCAAGCAGTCGCAACCTGAACATCGTAAACGTCAAGCTCTATGCGATCATGGAGAAGTGCTCAAATAGCTTGTCGTCCTGCCCGTCAAATCCATCATGTTAGCCAGAGCAACCATGGTACCATCAGGGTCAATCTCAAACAGCTTCTCCATGATCTTGGTGTACACAGTTTCATGTCGCTTCTCATTTGAGGCGATGATGCCACATATTTGTGTGAGCTTTAAGTCATCAAATTCCTTAGCGTGATAAGCAGTGTTCCCTTGTGAGATTATGATCGCGCGCTATTGGATGGAGGTGTAAATGAAACCAAGATAAGGATTATTCTTGGTCCTATAATCCTGAAAAGGATGTAGTAAAGGAAGTATATATTAGTCCTACATAGTTACTAGGTGAGTGCCCGTGTGATGCGACGGGAGTAAAAAATTTTTGTATAAAACATATATATTACATTGCAAGAAAGGGATGTGATGTGACAGGAGTAAATTTTTTTGTATGAAACATATATGTTACATTGCAAGAAAGGGACTAAATCAATCTGCATGAGCTCCATCTTTGTTGAAGAAAAGGTAGTTCATCCAAGGCGCCCAACAGCATGAATGGCTCTGTTATTGTGATTAGCATATATACATAGTGTCAACATAAGGCAATTTTGAATGATAACATAGACCATTAAATTGGTTTCACAAAAATAAGCTATGTTGCAGTTACATAACACCTTAGTTGTAACCCGTGAAACCCATTTTAGATATACACACCAGAGCCGTATAATTATTATGCCGGTTGGACTCTGAAACAAGGCACCAGAAAATCTTGCAAAAGACCATATGTAATTATTACAGAAAATCTTGCACTGAAAAACAAGCCAATGTCCATTGATGTACATGCAAAACGACAAAAGTATGATGAGTATCATGTAGCTCTTCAGAGATTGATCTGATAACAGCTCGTTAACTAATGTATTTGTATTCGTACTGTCCTTCATTGAGGAAACAGACATCTCAAAGGTGTAAGATATAGAGCCACATGGCCAGTATAAACTCTTTTACCTCCTATATTTTGTTCTTCATAATATGTCACTACAAAATAAACCCCCCTATAGCAATGTATATATGTGTTGCTAAATGTCATTATAAGCGTTGCTAGGGCCTATACCAACGCATAATTATGCGTTGCCTATGCTGCCGTTGCTAGGGTCTATTACAACACATACATATGCGTTGGTAACTCCTATTATTAACCATTGCTATAAAGCAACGGATACTTATGGCTACTGCAACAGTTATATGTGTTTCTGCCACAACTAGGCCAGCTCATCTCTGGAGTTATTGCAACATTTAGAATGTATTATGGCAACGCTTATATGCGTTGTAAGGAACTTTTGAATTTTATTTATTTATATTGATTTATTTATTTTATTTTATTTGGACCAAAACAAATATGTAGAGCATGTGCATTACACATTATCGATTCCCAAACTATTATAGGCTTACACATGACAAATAATTTGAAATAAGTCTGTATTAAAAATAGTAGTACCATTACAAAATATCATCCACAACTTAATTCATTACATGATGTGTGAATTGACATTTTTTCTATGACAATATTAAACAAACAACGGATGACTCATAAACTAGACTCATCGCTCTCATCACTAATAACGCCAAATTAAATGAGAATCAAAGTCATGGCCCTCATGTTGTGTGTTGTTGTTCAATGGTTGAGATTAAAGAGCTGCCTTTTCTATCTGCAATTGAAATCAAAAAACCGTTCATCTCCCAAGTTACGATCCTGTGGAGTAAAATACATGATAAGTTAAACATCTAATAGTAATATATAAAGGGAGGATGAATAATTGACATAGGGCATAGGGTATAGAATAATTTTTAGCTTAGTGTTCAAAGCTTCTAAATACACCCAACTCTACATACAGCCAATAACCACCATATACAGTAGGCAGTATGACCATAGTAGGAAGAGAAAGTTGGACCAAATCACCACCATATACCAACGCATGCCAGTAATAAGAGAAAGTCGGACATGGTGCCGGAAGGATGAGTGTGATCCATGCAATGCATGGATTTGTTGATATGACATGTTAAGATAAATCTACCATTTACCACCAAAATAACTTGAATTGATCTTAGACTCACCCCTATCAAAGCGTAACCACGTCTAAGTTCCTCTCTTATTTTTTTAAGCTATCTCTTGTCACATTGGACACACAAAACTCTAGCAAGGTACAAGGCATCACTATGAACTGGAACTTGCCAAGGTCAGTGAGCTAAAGTTTGAAAGAACCCTACGAACAAGCCATTAACACTGGCATCTAGAAAATTCACAAAGACATAGGTCACAATGAGCTAAATGAACTCCAACAAATAAGTCAAGATACTTAGAATGACCCTACATGTGGTAAGTCTGAGCTAAAGTACAAAATAACTCAACTGGCAAAACGAAGACTGTTGAAGGAGGGTCACGTTTACATCAGCAGCAGTGATGATAGCAAGCACTGCAAAGTTTCATAGGCTGCGTGAACAAACAAGAGATAACTGAAATACCATTATCTGAACAATAGCAGTGACATCACATGCCCAAGTAAAAACAAAAATGCCTCCATGTCCAGTTCCATCAAAGAAAATTCAGGACCTCCAGCTGTGTGAAGGGTACTTTTTTTACTCTAACGTGCATCCATTAATGAGAAGATAGAATTATAGGAAAAACAAGAGGCATGTCAGAACCTTCCAATTGTCATCAAAACTCTCAGTTTAAATGTGAACTGAGAAAACTCAAGTAAAAAAAATCTAACATCTAAAAATTCCACCGAAAATAAAAGCACATTGCAAAAATTTAAATTTAGCAACTATATTGTGTGTACAGAAAGAAAATCATAAGCCAAAGAGCATACCTTTAAGCTCATCGCGATAATCTTATTTGGATTGTTTGAATATTTGTGCCACATAAAGCCATAGCTTAGTTCCTCTTAAGCTAAAAAGTTAGAAGGCACCGACATCATGTATACAAACCAATAAAGCATATAAGCAGAACAATCTGTTGTTATCAGTCCCAACTAACCTGGTGAAGGCTGAGTATTACTGGACAGTTATTTGAATAGCTTATAGAGGATCTAACAAGAAACTAGATTTTTGCATGATTATACAGTTACATCACTGGTTGACTTGTGCTGCAGTTAAGCATTTGAGAGAAGCACTCAAATTAGTTGGGACAAGGATGGCATGGAACTAAATCACACTGTTACAATGCTCCAAAAAACATACCAGATTTGGGCATGTTACCACAATCTGTTTATCCATCAGTAGGGTCATACCAGTTTTTGTTACCTAATATTCTTTATAATACATAGCAGTAGGGCCTTCCGTACTGCTTCTACAAACTGAAAAACTGGGAGTAGCAGAAAATATAGCTTTCAAGGACAGAACGACAAACTGCAGTCATAGTCCATATCGATAATGCAAGAGCTTCTGCAGCCACCAAATGTAAATTGATCTACACAGGATGCCTTGAATATAATGTAGATTAAAGGCTATATCTATTAGCAGTACCTGTTTTCCTTGCGACGATGTTGGGACTATGCTTCGTCGCCGAAGGTCTTGTAGGAATAAGTGGTTTTCAGCTGAAGCTGTTTGTATGAGTTGGCCGAAGGTTCCTCTTCATGAAGCTTCGGTATTACAGCCCGACTTAAAGATAGAATGACCTTTTAGTCCATAAAGGTCTGAGTCAATGTTGTAAACTTTTATGAGGGGCATAATTGTAATTCTTCACAGGTTGTGTCCTGTGTCTATAAATAGTGAACAGTATTCCTTTACTGTTCACGGATTCCGGTAATTGTAATCGCATCATTCGGGAACCAATCTTTGTCAAGGCAGAGGTAAAGCTGTATTCAATGATTTAATATATTATAATATGATTCGTTTATGATTCATTTACCTTTGATACCCTTTATTTTATATTATCTTGTATAATCTATTAGAATTTGATTACGAAGACTTAACCTTCGTAATCATATTCTCATTAACCTTCGTCCAAGGTTCATTATCCTCAAGGGAATAATGCTTCATGGACGAAGGACGTTAACATTTAACATTTTATGCTGCCTTGTTCTTAATTCAGAGCATTTGAGAACAAGTCTCCAACATTGGCGCCCACCTCCGGTGAACTCACTTCCACTTTTTTTGAGCTGATGGCTTCGTTCAACGATCAAGCTGGAGCTGCTTCGGCTCCGAAGCTGCTACTCCCGATAACAGGCGGTTCATGTTCAGAGCCAGCCAACAAGAAGCAGAAGAAGGAAGCACAGAGAAGGGTACAGCATGTTGGGGTGCAAGGACCCTTCATCAAGTCGAGATGGTCTCACATTCCTATTACCTTCTCCCAAGAGGACCTTCAACTCAAGGATTACCCACACAACGATGCCATGGTTATCTCTTGTGTTATCAAAGGATTTCTGGTCCACAATGTCTTGGTTGATACAGGCAGTGCAGCTGATATCATATTTGCTAAGGCCTTCAGGCAAATGCAAGAGCCAGAAGATAAGATTCATGATGCTACGCACCCTCTCTGTGGCTTCGGAGGAAGACAGATTGTAGCACTGGGCAAGATCACCATGTCAGTGACCTTCGGGTTCATCAACAACACTAGAACTGAGCAAGTTGTGTTTGACATTGTTGACATGGAATACCCTTACAATGCAATTATTGGTCGTGGCACCCTCAATGCTTTTGAAGCAATTATTCATCCTGCCTATCTTTGCATGAAGATACCTTCGGATCAAGGACCCATCGCTATTCATGGAAGTCAGGAAGCTGCCAGAAGGGCCGAAGGAAACTGGACTGACTCAAAAGCAATCCATAACATAGATGGAGCTGAAGCTTGTGAACAGTACAAATTCAGAAGGGAGAAAGCAGCTTCAGCAGATCAGCCGAAGCCCATGCTCTTATGTGAGGACATAGCAGAGCAGAAGGTGCTGTTGGGCTCTCAATTATCCGAAGAGCAGGAGAAAACCTTGATAAGGTTTTTGTTCAACAACAAAGATGTTTTTGCATGGTCAGCCAATGACCTCTGCGGAGTAAATAGGGATGTTATTGAACACTCGCTCAATGTTGACCCATCCTTCAGACCCAGAAAGCAGAGGCTTCGGAAAATGTCTGATGGTAAGGCCGAAGGTGCTCGTAATGAAGTCAAAAGACTCCTCAGTGCAGGAGTTATCAGAGAAGTAAAGTACCCAGAATGGCTAGCTAACACTGTTATGGTAAAAAAGGCCAATGGCAAGTGGCGAATGTGTATCGATTTTATAGATCTCAACAAGGCTTGTCCGAAGGACGAATTCCCATTGCCAAGGATAGACTCTTTAGTTGATGCAGCAGCTTCTTCAGAGCTCATGAGTCTGCTAGACTGTTACTCAGGCTATCACCAAATCTGGATGAAGAAGGAAGATGAGCCGAAGACTAGCTTCATAACCCCAAGTGGCACATATTGCTATCTTCGGATGCCTGAGGGGCTCAAAAACGCTGGAGGAAGTTTCAGCAGAATGACTGCGAAGGTTCTCCAGTCTCAGATAGGCAGAAATGTGCTAACTTATGTTGATGACATCATTGTAAAAAGCACGAAACAGGAAAATCATATTGCTGATTTGCAGGAGACCTTCGCCAGTTTCAGACAAGCTGGCTTAAAGTTGAGTCCAGAAAAATGTGTCTTCGGAGTAAAGAAGGGGAAATTTCTTGGATGCTTGGTTTCAACAAAGGGAATTGAAGCTAATCCAAGTAAAATTGAAGCTATACTTCGAATGGAGCCACCAACTACAAAAAAGGGGGCCCAAAGATTAACAGGGAGGTTGGCATCTCTTAATAGATTTATATCCAGATCAGCAGAAAGAAATTTACCATTCTTCGAAGTGCTGAAATCAGCCGAAGTCTTTCAATGGGGACCAAGCCAACAAAAAGCCTTCGAGGAACTGAAGCAATATCTGATAGATTTAACAACATTAACTCCACCAACGCCAGGGGCTCCTTTGTTATTATATGTGGCAGCTTCGCACTCAGCGGTAAGTGCAGCACTTGTCCAAGAGAAGCTTGATGGCCAAGTCAAGAAGCAGGTCCCAGTGTATTTTGTATCTGAAGTTCTTAGTATATCAAAGAAAAACTATACAGAATTAGAGAAGGTGTTATATGCTATTTTGATGGCATCCAGGAAGCTTCGGCACTACTTTCAAGCATACAATATTGTTGTTCCTTCTTCGCAGCCGTTGAAGGATATTATGAGAAATAGAGAAGCTACTGGGCGAATTGGAAAATGGGCTGCAGAGCTCAATGAATTTTGCATTGATTATGTGCATAGATCCTCGATCCAGTCCCAGACGTTAGCAGACTTCATTGCTGACTGGACGCCAGGGGCTCAGGATGAAGAAACAAATAAAGATGCCGAAGTTTGGACAGTGTTTTGCGATGGGTCTTGGGGAACCTTCGGGGCAGGAGCAGCTGCTGTGTTGGTCTCGCCATCCAAAGTTAAAACTTGTTATGCGGCAAGATGTAACACCTACTTGTAAATTGCTAGAAATAATATCAATAGAGAAACATTTTCTCTTTATGTGAGTTTGATGCATCATCCTATGTGAACACCATGTCCAAGAACGATTAAATCATTGCATCATGCTGAACATTTTATTTTGTGTGCATTTTGTGACAAGAAAATATTAAAGACCAAAAAGGGAATTTAGAACCTAAAAGAAATTCTTGAAACTAGATAAAAGAAGGAAATAATATAAAATAAAACAAGATTTATAAACAAATAAACCCAACCATACTAGTATGATTAGAATCTATTTTTAAAACTGAGCACAAAATTCAAAGTCATACTTGAAATTCAAATTAGGAATTGAAAATAAGAGAAGAAGAAAATCGGAGAAAAAGAGAAAAGAATCCTAACCTAACTGGGCCGTGTACTCCCATTTCGGCCCAACTTGGAACTGTGCGCTGCACGCTAGGGCCGACAGGTGGGTCCCGCTCGCCCGTTGCTCAAATGCGCCGCGTTCCACTGCCCACTGGGTCAATGACCAACCGGCCCCACCGGGTCAGCACGCTCTTGTTCCCCTCGCGCGCCTGCTTCTGCACGGGCCGCGCAGCTTTTCCACCATGAACTCGCCGGTCGATCCGCTCGCCAGGGGCTCCGTTTTTCCGGATGGTGCGCGTGCGGGCAGTGGGTCTCCGTCTCCGCGAGCGTTTCCCTTCTCCCCTCTACACCGAATCGCCGCTGCCGTGTGGGGCCATCTGACAGCCACACCAGGCGCGCCCCTCTCAACGCCATTGTCGGACAAGCGAACTTCACCTTATCCTAAACTATCCGTAACAACCTGCCCGCGTCGTACGCCGTGCGTCGCGCCACATCGGGCTCTCCGCGGCGCAGGCCTACAAAAGGATCAAACCTCCACCTCCTCCGCGAAAACCTTGTGGCCGTTGCTCTGCAGTCGCCAAGAGAGAGAGAGAGAGAAGGGTGAGAGGAAGATCTAGCGCTTGTGCTTGGGACCCTAGGTGGCGATCTTCGGGTGGGAACCATCCGCATTCGTCCGGGGCGGTCGAGTTGGCTGATCTTCGGCGCTGTCCTGGTGAAGCTCGCGTCGTGTGGCGAAGGCTTCGCGTCGTCTTCGTACGACCTCGTCTGTGCCCCGCGCTGGTAAGCCTTCCTTTCCTCTGCGTCCATTTGGTGCACACCGGGAGTTTGGGTGCGGGCGTGGCAGTCATGGTCGGGGGGGCCGGTGTTCCACCATGGGGTACCTCTGTCGGGTCTTGGCCAGCGCCCGTGGTTCAACGGGAGAGAGAATGTGTGCTGGGGAGCGGCGCATGCACCTGGGAGGCTGGAGGTGGAAGATGGACGACACATCGTTGATCTCATCTTCAACGGTCACGATTAGATGGATGGTTGAGAGTGTGGGAGCCGTAGATATTAGATGGACGGCTTAGATCGAATCTTAGCGTACCTCTTCGAGTCATTAAATCGGGGCCATGGATTCCAGATCGGGCGGCTGGGGGCATGCGCGGGTGTGTGGCGCGCCCAGATCTAATCTGGCGCGTCCGTTCCGATCGGACGCCCGAGATCTTACGATACCCCTTCGCGGGTTCACTTTGCGCTTGGACCCCTCTGTTTAGGTGAAATGAACCCGCGGTCCTCGCACGACTGTTCTCTGTGTCTGGGACGACTTGCACCGAGCCCCCTGCTGTTAGCAGATATTGAGGCCCAGTCCAGGACCTTATAAAACCAGAGAAAATGATTATTAAATGGATTTTTAATAGGAAAATAATTACTAGAACTTTATAAATTCATAGAAAATTCATACGAACTCCAAATTAATCCATTCCACTTTCTAAATTTTTGTAATTTTATTCTTTATCACCTAGAGCCTCTGTTATGTCATGAAAACAGTAAGAAATTTATTTATCACTTAATCTTATTTAAAGCACATAAAACCTTTGAAAATCCATAACTTAAAATCTATAACTCCAAAAATTATGATTCCTGTTCCTAGGATTTCATTTTAATGTATAGATTTTTACTGTATATTTTATTCATCTGTTTGGTGTGATGTTCATTTTGGCTATACTATGTATGTATTGTGTTGATGCGAATAGACGAGCAAGCCATTGTGGAATCTGAGGTTCGACCAGTTGAAGTAGCTGAGCAGGAGCTCATTGAAGGCAAGTTGTGCCCTTGACCACTTTTTACCCAATAATGTTCTTTAATATCACATACTCATGCATAGGTTAATTTTGATGGGACCCAATAGGTCACCCTAGATTGTTTATCTCATTACCTTGTTTACCCCTGAATCACTTGGGTAGTTTGCTATTGCTTTACATGGTTTTGGGATAATCAATTATTATATCTATGTTCCAATTATTCTTGTTATTCTGTTTATGTTCATGTTGAGATCATTAATGTTAATTGGAACATAGAGCTTAACTTGAGAACCACGTGCCACCACAAGGGAGGAATGGGACCCCTTGGCTGACTAATTAGGAAAGCTAGTGGAAGACTACCTTACCCGAAAGGGGCAAGGGCAGTAGGGGAGTGGTCAGTGTAGGGAGGTCCCTGGTTGATTTTGCTGCGATGGCGGTCAGCCAGGAACCCTGCATTGGAACTTCCTATAACTGTAGCGGGTTTTCGAAAGCTAGTGGAACTTTGTAAAGGCCTCGTAGTGTTGCCCTGCCGCGCTTCCTAGGTAGAGGTGTATGGGACTCGCGACCCCTTGGCAGATGGGTAACATGACTTGTGGGTAAAGGGTACAACCTCTGCAGAGTGTAAAACTGGTATACTAGCCGAGCTCACGGTCATGAGCGGCTCAGGACTCTCTGATGTTTAAATTATGGAACTTAAATTCAATTTTGTCATTTGCATTGCATGGGTTTATTATTAATTTTGTTCTATTACTTTACTTATGGTTTGGTATTTACTTACACTTAGTAACTGCTAATAAAATTTTGACCAACTACTTAAAAGCAATGCTCAGCTTTAACCCCTATCATTGATTAGCCTTACACATCACATGAACTCACACCTTTGTGAGTTTATGTCCACTGGTTCCCCACAACTTGTTGAGCTATGATCATGTGTGAGCTCACCCTTGCTGTCTCACACCCCCCCCCACAGGAGAAGATCAGGTGGTTCAGGAGGAGCCGCCTAACACTGAGGAGTTCGATCTGATCTAGGTGGCGTTTCCCAGTCGACATTGGCGCCGACGATCCTTAGTTTGTTTTATCTTTATTACTTTATTTTGTAATAAGTCTTCCGCTATGTAATAAATACTCTGATGTTTTATGACATTTATCTCTATACACTCTGTTATTATATATGTTGTCTTCTTGGCGCATGTATGAGATACACTTGGCTTTGTTCCCTAAAGCCGGGTGTTACAGAAGTGGTATCAGAGCAAATGTTGACTGTAGGACGAAACCTAGATAGAAACGGACAAACCCTTATCTACTTACCTTCTTCTGATTCATTCTATACTTACCTTACTCTGATTCTCTCTATACTTATCTTGATCATGTCTCACCTTCTACTGTTCTACTCTGATCATTCTTATCTTTTCTACTCTAAGACAAGATGGATTTCACACCTTGGAATCCTACCACTATGATCTTTTTAAGAGATAGGGAACCTAAGACAAAATTCAAAACTACTTTCTTTAAAAATGTTGTTTGAATGTGCTGATGCTAAATGCCTAATTTGCTTCTTTGATTGATTGAATAGATGGACATCTTAGTATGTACCACCATAAGGTAATGAATTAGCTATGGTAGGTAAAATATTAATCTGCTTAGCTAATAAAATTCCCCAAAGTAACCTGATTTGTAAATACCCGCCTTGTCTACTATTTTCTTACCATATGTATCTAACTCAGATGGTCAATACCAGGCGGGGTGGTGGAATCGACTTGCCTCCTAACCAACACACTCGAAGGATATATAGACAGCCTCAGCCACAGCCTGCAGAGATGAATCCTCCCAATCCTCCACCAGGCGGAGTTGACCCACTGGTTGCTGCTCAGATGGTGGTGATGCAGCAAATGGCGGACACCATGGCTGATATGCGTGCCCAGATGCAGCAAGAACGCCAGGAGATGCATCAGGAAAGAGAAGATATACGCCAGGAGTTGCGCCAGGAGCGAGATGAGATACGCCAAGAAAGGAGGGCGCAACAACAGCAGCTGCAACAGCAAATGCAACAACAACAACAGCAACAGCAGCAACAAGTGCCACTGCCTCCACCACCACCACCAGTTCCACCTCGTGATAAGCACCTGGAGTTTATGAGTCATAAGCCACCTACATTCGCTAGCTCACCTGATCCACTGGACGCGGATGATTGGCTGAAGTCCGTTGAGAAGATGCTGAATATTGCACAGTGCACGGACCGGGAGAAGGTTTTATATGCTTCTGGACGTCTGACTGGTCCTGCTGCTGACTGGTGGGATTCATATACTGCTGCCCATGATGCTGCGGATACTATTACTTGGGCAGAGTTTAGTACACAATTCAGGAACTACCATATTCCAGCTGGTATGATAAAGATCAAGAAGAAGGAATTTCTGTCGCTGAAGCAAGGAAGTATGTCAGTCAGCGAGTACCGCGACAAGTTTATTCAGTTATCCAGATATGCCCCTGAAGAAGTTGCTGAAGACGAGAGGAAGCAAGAGCATTTCATTGAAGGACTTAATGGACCACTGCAGTATGCTCTTGTGGCACACACATTTCCATCATTTCAGAGATTGTTGGATAAGGCTCTTGCTATTGAACACAAGCGTGTTCAGCTGGGAGATTTGAAGAGAAAGGCAATATCTCAAGGACAAGGAAGCAGCAGTGTTCGTCCTCGCTACAGTTCACCACAGGGTACACCGACTCGACCAGGAGGACCACGCCCAGTTCAGCAATCACCACTGAGAACTCCACCTCCTCGACAGGCTACCCCTACTGGCACCCCGACGAAGTTTTCAGGACAGAGTCCAGGCACCACATGTTACAAGTGTGGGAAGACTGGTCATTATGCAAATGTCTGCCCACAGAGGATGACTACTACTCCAGTTCAGAACAGGCAGCAAACACCAAGCTCTGGCAAGGGATATTCTATTGCCAAGGTTAATCAAGTCAGCGTTGATGCTACTCCGGATGGAGGGGACCTCGTAATTGGTATGTTTTATGTTAATGCAATTCCTGCAACCATATTATTTGATTCTGGTGCTACACATTCATTCATGTCTGCTAGATATGCCAACACAAATGAAATACCACTGCTAAATACGAGAAAACCCATGATAGTAATTACACCTAAAGGGCCTGTTGAGGCGAATCAAATGACACGTAGATTGACATTGACCATTATGGGTAGAGAATTTGGAGCTACTGCGATAATATTAGAGTCAAGCAGTATAGATCTGATCCTGGGTATGTCATGGCTAAGAAAGGCAAAGGCCGTTATAGCATGTGGTAGAGGTACCGTAGAACTCACTACCACTAAAGGAGAAAGGTTTCAAGTTAATATTACAGTAACCTCCTCACCCATGCGTGCAATGTTCTTTATACCGGAGGAGTTTGTTGGTGACAACATCCGGGTGGTTAGAGATTTTCCGGATGTCTTTCCAGAGGAGTTACCAGGGATGCCACCTGATAGAGAAGTTGAGTTTGTTATTGATCTCTTACCTGGAACCGCCCCTATTTCTAAACGGCCATATAGGATGTCCGTAGAGGAGTTGAAGGAACTTAAGAAGCAGTTAACTGAGTTACAAGAGGCTGGGTACATTCATCCGAGTTCCTCGCCTTGGGGAGCATCGGTCTTGTTTGTACAGAAGAAGGATGGATCGCAGCGGATGTGTGTGGATTATAGATCTCTTAATGATGTTACGGTGAAGAACAAGTATCCGTTGCCCCGTATTGAGAATTTATTTGATCAGATGAGAGGTGCTAGAGTATTCTCGAAGATTGATCTCCGATCGGGTTACCATCAGATGAGGATTAGACCATCGGATATTCCCAAGACGGCTTTCTCGACTAGATATGGATTATATGAGTTCACAGTTATGTCGTTTGGATTGACTAATGCACCAGCTTATTTTATGAACTTAATGAACAAGGTGTTTATGGAGTATTTGGACAGATTCGTCGTGGTATTCATCGACGATATTCTTATCTATTCCAAGAGTGATAGTGATCACGAGGAGCATCTGAGGATGGTGCTACAGAAGCTACGAGATAACCAGCTATATGCCAAGTTCAGCAAGTGCGAGTTTTGGATTGGCGAGGTGCCATTTCTTGGTCATATTATTTCTAATGGAGGAATTTCAGTGGATCCTGCTAAGGTTAAGGAGATAATGGAGTGGAGAGTACCCACTACAGTTACTGAGATTCGGAGTTTCTTGGGACTTGCTGGATATTATCGGAAGTTTATCGAAGGATTTTCTAAGATTGCTAAACCTATGAATTTGCTTTTGGAGAAAGGAAAAGAATTTAAGTGGGACGAGAAGTGTCAAGACAGCTTTGATCTATTGAAGAAGAGGTTGATGTCGCCACCAGTATTGGTTATGCCAGACCTACAGAAAGGATTTGATATCTATTGTGATGCATGTGGCCAAGGCTTAGGATGTGTGCTCATGCAAGAAGGACATGTGATTGCCTATGCTTCTCGTCAGTTACGCAAACATGAATTGAACTACCCCACTCATGACTTGGAATTGGCTGCCGTTGTGCATGCGCTTAAGATTTGGAGACATTATATCATGGGGACCAAGTGCCAAGTATATACGGATCATAAGAGTCTGAAGTATATATCCACTCAGAAGGATCTCAACCTTAGGCAACGCCGTTGGTTGGAGCTTATTAAGGATTATGATTTGGAGATTCACTATCACCCGGGCAAGGCAAATTTGGTTGCAGATGCCTTGAGTCGCAAGGAACATGTTCATTCAGCTATTGTTGCCCAACTACCCGATGAGATTGTTGAGGATTTCAGGAGACTTAACCTGGGGATAGTTGCTCATACTGAAGGAGTTACTATTGATGTGGAACCTACTTTGGAGCAAGAGATCCGCAAAGGACAAATTGGTGATGCTAAGATAAAAGAGATTAAGGATCTGATTACTGAAGGTCGAGTTCCGGAATTCACGGAAGATGAGCAGGGCACCGTATGGTTCAAGGACAGGATGTGTGTTCCTGATGTTAAAAGCCTGCGAGAGACTATTTTAAAGGAGGCCCACGACTCGGATTATTCTATTCATCCTGGTAGTACCAAGATGTATCAGGATTTGAAGCGGAAGTATTGGTGGTATGGATTGAAAAGAGATGTGGCTGCACATGTGGCTATGTGCGATGTATGTTGTTGGAACTTGCTCTCGACAGCAAGGGGATCCAACACGAGTGAATGGTGATGGCAACAGGGCACTCGCGCGTGATGGCAAAAGCTCTGTTCATCTAGCCTCTCACGGGCACTGTGCGGGGGTATTTATAGGTATCCGAGTGCACGGCGCCTTGCGTTAAGGACGCATGTGCCCTCAGGTACCTAGTTTATCCCTAGAATATTCCCATAAAGCGGGGTTACAAGCTGCAATTACAAGTATGCCTTTACAAATTAGGCCCGTAAGACAAACGCGGCCACGCAGGGCCCGTTACAATGGGCCAGATCTCATGTGGGCCTCAGAGCTGAACGAGGCCACGCCGCGGGGAGGCGTCGCCGCAGGCCTTCGTTTGGTGCCGAATCGAGCGAAGGGTCTCCGTGTTGTCTCTGGTGCCGATGAAGCGAAGGGTGTCCCTGCCTGCTTTCTCTGTCAGGGCAGGGGCTAAGCGGTGGAGACTTCGGGCGAAGGGTGGCGTTTCTGCCTTCGCTCCAACATTTGCCCTCCGAGGGACCAGTTCGACAAAGTCACCTGGTGCCGAAGACGTCGCTAGATGGCGGAGACGCTGCCCTCGCTCGAAGTGGTTCCGCGGGGGTTTTTGATGTGACCGTTGATGGACATCGTACTGTTGGATTGCGGGTTTTCCGAAGCACTGCGCCCTGCCTATAAAAGGGGGCGGGGGTCGGCGCTGTTTGCACTTTGCCTTCCGCGCTCCGTGAAAACCCTAGCCGCCCGCCGTCTTTCTGCTCCTCTTCTTCTACTGCTCCCTTTGCTCGTCGGAGTTCTGGCTCGAGTGAAGCAGACCGCCCGCCGCCGCCGACGGTACGTAGCAATGCCATCCTCTTCTTCTTCCGCCGACGCCACGCCGCCGGCCGCCGCCTCGTCTGAGGAGACGTTGAGTAGCGTGATGGTGGAGGAGCTGCGCGCCGGCGACTCTGTTGATTTTGGTGTGTCACGGATGACGTCGGCCCGCGTTGAAGATATGCAGCGTTTGGGCTACTTTGGCGGCGGAGTCGCTCGTGCTCCGGGGACGGAGGAAGTCCCCGAGCCGGAGGGTGAGTTGGTTGTTTTCGAGGCGTTCTTCGTCGCCGGTCTCCGCTTGCCTGCGCACCGGTTTGTTGGCGAAGTCCTGCGTAGATTCAACGTTCAAATACATCAGCTGACACCGAACGCCGTGGTGGCGCTGGCGAAGTATGTCTGGGCGACGACTTCGTACGGCGGACAGCCGTCGGTTGAAGTTTTTGCGAAGAATTATTGTTTGCATTGGCAGAAGAGGATGGTTGAGGACGGAGTTGCCCAGTTCGGGTCGTGCACATTCACGCCGAAGACCGGCAAGACCATAATGCCAGTAGTGGAGTTGGTTCCGTGCGCCCGCAACAAGTGGGGCAATTGGAATGAATTTTGGTTTTACGTTGCCGAGGCTACTGTCGAAGGCCATGAAGGACTTCCCGTGTCTGAGATGTGCTCTCACTATTACTCTGCGTATCCGCCTTTTGAAGTGGCAGAAGAGGATGCAGACAAAGGGGCCCTTCGGTGCGCCGCCGGCCAGAGCAGTGGTCGTGATTTAGTTGAAGAGTTCGTGGCGTACGGGGTCTGGCCCTTGGCGCACGGCTGGGCGCTGGGCGAAGTGTGCCCTCGCCAGATGCCTTTTCATGGAGGAAGGGTGGTGCGAAGTCCTGCCTTTGCACTGAATTTGCGAAACCGTGACCCGGCCGCCTTTGTGCGTGATGCGGAGGACTTGGCGGTGCGGCTCGTGGGGCGGTACGTGGCGAGGACGGAAGGCCAGCGCAGCTTTGATATTCGCGGGTCAAATGAACGTTTGAACAGGGTCTTCGAATTAAATCAATTGCCGTACGACGGCTACCCTGGTCAAGACGAAGCGGACCGCCGTGGGAAGAAGCCGGCGGTGGAGACTGGAGGCGACCCTGCGCTGGCGGCCGCCCCCTCCTCAAAAAAGAGAAAATTAGGTACTGCGATGGGAGGAATTGGGGTGTCTGATAGTTTTGCTAGAGAGTTAATGAGGACGTGTGCGGCCCCGGGGGAGAGGATGTCTTCGCCCGAGCTCCGGGAGTCTTCGGCTCGGATGCTGAGGGTTACCGGGGGCCGCTGGCCTAGAAATGTTCCTATCCCCTGCGCGGCTGAGGAAGACTGTTTTACATCTCGTATGGTTCGTCAGTGGAGAGTTTTTCCTTACGGGCGAAATATCGGTGCTGTTGTGTGGGCAGTGATGGACAAGGATCGCCAAGGGGCGGCGCAAAAACGCCAGGCGACTGTCAGGATTCACGAAGCCCGACCGAAAAGGCAGCGGGGAACGGCGAAGGCTGCGGCCTCCAGCGGAGGCAAGCCGCCGCTGGCGGCGAAGGTGGGCGCCTCTGCACCCAGCAAGGCGCCGGAGACAACGGCGGGCGCCGGAGTCTCCAAACTGACGAAGGTGGTGCCGCCGGCCAGCGGAGTGGCGGAGGCTTCGAAGGCGGCCCGAACGTCGCCGCCGCCGGGCAAACGCGTTGCCGACTTCGGCACCGATATTAGCGTGGACGATTATCTTGGGGGTAAGTCACCCGGCCGCCCTTTTTTTTGATCGTTGATGCGTTGCAGGGTCGGACGAGGGCCGGCTTGCTATAGTTGTGCCTGCCGCGGCAATCGCGACGGCTGCGCTGTCGCCGAAGGCGAGGGACGGGACCCTTGGCGCCGGAGGCGAGGTGTCGGCCCTCGCGTTGGTTAGGGACGAGGCTAGCGCGGCGACCCGCCGGCTGAAAGGAGTGACGGAGGCGCTGAGTCAGGCTACGGAGGCACTGAGTCAGGTCCGCCGAGCTATTATATATATATATATATATATATATATATATATATATATATATATATTTTACGGCCATGGCCTTACGTGTGCTCTGCAGGTGGCTGACTTCACCAGCCATACTGCGTCGGGGGCACTTACGGCAGCTTTGTCTGCCGAAGTCGAGAGACTTCGGACGCAACATGCTGACGCTGTCCGTGAGAAGTCGGCCTCCGACAGCAAGTGTCGTAAACTGGCGGACAAGGTGGCCGCCCTGGAGAAGGAAAAGGCTGACCTCCGGCGCCAGCTGGCGGGGGAGAGGAGGGAGGCCAACGAGGCCATCGCCAAGGAGCAGGCCGCGCAGGCGGAGGCTAGGCTGGCACGGGCGGAAGGCAATCTTGCCAAGGATCTCACCGAAGACCTACGGGAGCGGCTCACCGCTCTGGAGAGCCGCGCGAAGGGGGCCGAAGCCGCGGTGCGAACGGAGGCCGAACGGACGCGCACACAGCTTATGGCCACATATCGTGAGCTGGGTGCGCGGACCGGTGACTTCGTGGTGCCGGAGCGAGAGGCCGGGCTTCGCTGTCTGGAATGGGTGCAAGAGGAGCTGCAGGAGCTCCCCACTGTCCTGAGGGGATTAATGTCGTTCGCCTCCCTGGTCACCTGCGAGGGGGCGATGAACGCACTCTCTCGCGAAGGGTGTCGGCACTATGAGGCCTTCGACCAGGCAGATGAAGATTTTGGGCGAGATATCTATAAGGTCGAAGACCCCGTGGTGAAGGAGTCTGCCGGTGCCCTCTATGACCGGATGTGGGGTCTGTATGGTGGTGATGTGGTCAGGGAGCGGGCCGAGGCTGCGAGGGCTCAGGTAACGTTGTCGTTTGTTCGGCGTTTGCTGGATGTGGTCTGTGCGTGTGTTTGCTGACTTTTTGTATGTTTTGTTTTAGGCAGAGCGAGGCGAGCGGGTGGACGACTTCGGAGCACTGAACAGCGCCCTGCCTGACCCGGAGCCGACCCCGGAGACCGCGGAAGACGCACCAGGCGCCCCCACATCTGCTGCGACAGTTGAAGACCTGCCCCTGAAGGTGGTCGAAGGCGCTCCTGATGCCCTCGCAGCAGCTGCGCCGACCGTCGAAGATCCGGCGGCGGAGGCGGTGGAAACAATGGCGGAAGTGGCGGCGGAGCCAACGGCGGAGGCTCCCGCAGCGTCAGGGCCCGCGCAGGTGGCGTAGTGGTTGTTTAGGGTTGGGGAATTTTGGATGTTGTACTGAATTTTGGTTGCTGCGCAGGTTCAAGATTTTGGGCCTGCGCACGCAACCGCTGCTACTGAGTTTTTGGCGGCTTCGACCGCGGAAGGTGGTAATGAATATAGTGGGTCTGCATCTGAGTTTTTTGATTTTGCCGACTCCGGGAGCTCGGTTGAGTGGACTGAGGAGTCGTCGGAGGAGAATTTGGATTATTTTGCGGCCTTGGACGTCGCTGCGGCGGAGGCTTCGCCACACGCCGCGGACGCGTCGGACGTGCCAGGCCCTAGTACCGGGCGCCGTCGACGAAGGGCGGTTGCAAAACGTAGGGTTAGCGCGGAGGAGCGGGCTCTGCTTCGTGTGAGTGGGGCTGGTCGGCAGGAACTGTTGTCTCTGCCGACCGCCGAGAGTGTAGGTGAAGGGGAACTGCGAAGTCTTTTTGCGGGTGAGGAGCTCAGGATAATGTTATTTAATTATAGGGAGATGGGAATTATTCCTAAGGTTGAGCCGATGTAGAGTGTGGTGCCCTCGCTTGTGTATGTAGAGGCTTGTATGGTGGAATTGTGTGCCCTCGCGTGCATGTGTGTGTGCGAAGGCGTTTTGTACTCACTGATTTGTTTTGTTGCGCTGTGTTGGCTTGATTATAGTTGGTCTTGGCGTGGATGGTTTGATGTTGTCGTTTCAGCTGTTGTTGTGCTAGTCCAGGTGTACCCTTAAGTGTCTCCTGCACAGATAGTCTTTGGTTTTTTCGCACTTGTTGTGCTAATCCGGCTGCACTTTTAAGCGACTTCTGCACGGATAGCCTCCGCGATAGACTTAGATTTTTTCCGCACTTGTTGTGCTAAACCGGCTGCACCCTTAGGCGACTTCTACGCGGATAGTCTTCGCGATAGACTTAGATTTTTTCCGCACTTGTTGTGCTAATCCGGCTGCACCCTTAGGCGACTTCTGCGCGGATAGTCTTCGCGATAGACTTAGATTTTTTCCGCACTTGTTGTGCTAATCCGGCTGCACCCTTAGGCGACTTCTGCGCGGATAGTCTTCGCGATAGACTTAGATTTTTTCCGCACTTGTTGTGCTAATCCGGCTGCACCCTTAGGCGACTTCTGCGCGGATAGTCTTCGCGATAGACTTAGATTTTTTCCGCACTTGTTGTGCTAATCCGGCTGCACCCTTAGGCGACTTCTGCGCGGATAGTCTTCGCGATAGACTTAGATTTTTTCCGCACTTGTTGTGCTAATCCGGCTGCACCCTTAGGCGACTTCTGCACGGATAGTCTTCGCGATAGACTTAGATTTTTTCCGCACTTGTTGTGCTAATCCGGCTGCACCCTTAGGCGACTTCTGCGCGGATAGTCTTCGCGATAGACTTAGATTTTTTCCGCACTTGTTGTGCTAATCCGGCTGCACCCTTAGGCGACTTCTACGCGGATAGTCTTCGCGATAGACTTAGATTTTTTCCGCACTTGTTGTGCTAATCCGGCTGCACCCTTAGGCGACTTCTGCGCGGATAGTCTTCGCGATATACTTAGATTTTTTCCGCACTTGTTGTGCTAATCCGGCTGCACCCTTAGGCGACTTCTGCGCGGATAGTCTTCGCGGTAGACTTAGATTTTTTCCGCACTTGTTGTGCTAATCCGGCTGCACCCTTAGGCGACTTCTGCGCGGATAGTCTTCGCGATAGACTTAGATTTTTTCCGCACTTGTTGTGCTAATCCGGCTGCACCCTTAGGCGACTTCTGCGCGGATAGTCTTCGCGGTAGACTTAGATTTTTTCCGCACTTGTTGTGCTAATCCGGCTGCACCCTTAGGCGACTTCTGCGCGGATTTGTCGCACGCGAGGGTAGCTAGCGCTTAGCCTCGCGGTGACCTCGTGGTGGTCGAATGTCGAAGACCGTCATCGCGGTCTTTTTCGACGCATGTCTTTTTGCGGGGGATTTTTTACGCATATATTACATGGCTCCGCCTCGTTAAAAACCTCACCCCCCGGGAGGAAAAGAGTGCGGGCCGGTGCAAGATTGTTTTTGCGAATTACAAGGGCGAAGACAGCACTGAGGAATCAAACAAAAAATTTGCGGAGGTTGTCAATGTTCCAGGAGTGCTCCAGGTCCTCGCCGGTTGGCGTTGTGAGCCTGTAAGCGCTGGGGGAAGCTTTTGTCTTGACGATGAAAGGGCCCTCCCACCTGGGCTCCAGCTTGCCCTTGGACTCCGTCCGAGCTGTCCGAATGAGTACGAGGTCCCCCTCGCTGAACTCCCTCGGGGTGACTGAATGGTCGCGCCATGCTTTGGTCTGGGCTTGATACTTGTTCAGGGGCTGTAGGGCGAAGACACGGTCTCCGTCGATGAGATCCTTTGAAGTTGGCTCGTCCACATCTGGGACGGCTGACGGGACTGTTCGCGGGGACCCGTGCTTTATTTCTTGCGGGGTCATGGCCTCCGATCCGTATAAAAGACGGAAGGGAGTAAACCCGGTCGCCCTGCACTCAGTCGTGTTTAGTGCCCAGACTGCCTCAGGTAAAAAATCGCTCCATCTGCCCTTTTTTTCAACGAGGAGCATTTTTTTGATAGCTGTGAAGATTTTCCCGTTGGCGCGCTCCACGACCCCGTTGGACTGCAGATGATAGACTGAGGCGAAGGCAAGCTTGGTGCCAATGGAGAAACAAAAATCCTTGAAGTCTTGGTTATCAAACTGCTTGCCGTTGTCGACTGTTAATTCGGACGGTACTCCGAAGCGGCAAACGATGTTCTGCCAGAAGAATTTTTGGGCAGTCTTTGATGTTATTGTGGAGACAGCCCGTGCCTCGATCCATTTGGTGAAGTACTCGACCGCGACGAAGGCGAACTTAAGGTTCCCCTGAGCGGTGGGCAGGGGTCCAACAATGTCGAGACCCCAGCGCTGGAGAGGCCATGTGTGGGCGATCAGCTTTGTATACTGCGAAGGGCCGCCTGACCGAGGAGAGAACTTCTGGCAGGCTTCGCAGGACCGAGTGACCCGATTCGCGGCACAAATCATTGCGGGCCAGTAAAAACCCTGGCGGATCACCTTAGCAGCTAGGGCCCTCGGCCCCGCGTGCGAGCCGCACGTGCCACTATGGACTTCACGTAGAATCTGCATGCCTTCGGCCTCGGTGACGCACTTAAGCATTGGTTGACTGACCCCTTTTTTGTAGAGTTGGCCTTCGATCAGAGCGAAGTCTCAGCTTCGATGTCTGAGGCGCTTGGCCTCACTGATGTCGGCTGGGTGATAATACCCCTGCAGGAACAGGGTAATGGGTGCTCGCCAGTCTTCGGTCATGATGAGGTTAACTGTACGGTGGCCCTCGCTGTCATTGGTTATTTGGAGCCCTTCGGGGCTCCGGACTGCTGGCGTGCCGATGATATGGAAGAACACGTCGGAGGGCATAATTTCGCCCCTGGCCGCGGCCTTGGCCAGTGCGTCGGCCTCCTCATTCTTGGCCCGGTCCACATGCTGCACGGTGAACCCCTTGAACTGCCTCTCGAGACTTCGGATGGCCGCGAGGTACTGCATGAGTGCGGGGTCCTTGGCTGCATAGTCTTTCTCGACCTGGCCGGCAACTACCTTGGAGTCTGTTTTGATGATGCAAGTGGTGACTCCGAGGGCCCTTAGCTTGCGGAGGCCGAGGATGACTGCTTCGTATTCTGCTATATTATTTGTGCATCTGTCGGATTCCAGATTGAAGCTGAGTCGTGCTGCATATCTGTGCTTGACCCCGACTGGTGAGGTTATGATTGCAGCGACGCCTGCCCCCGCATGGCACCATGCGCCGTCGCAATGGATCGTCCAGACCTTCTCTGTGGTCGGGTCCGGCTGTGTTACTGGCCCGGTCCAGTCGACGACGAAGTCTGCCAGGACTTGCGATTTGATGGCTGTCCTGGGCTCGAAGCTGATGTGGTAGCCGGAGAGTTTGGCTGCCCACTTGGCGATCCTCACCGATGCCTCCGGGTTTCTAAACAGTTCGCCGAGCCCCCTGTCTGAGGTGACGCGGACCTTGAATGCTTCAAAGTAATGGCGCAGCTTGCGCAAGGACATAACAACTGCGTAGGCGATCTTCTCCAGCTCTGTCATGTTGCATTTGGACGGTGTCAGGACCTCGGAGACGTAATAAACAGGGCACTGTCTGACAGCGCCTTCGACTGTCTGCTCCTGCACTAGTGCCGCGCTGACCGCGTGCGGCGAAGCCGCGACATAGAGCAATAGGGGGAGCGAGGAGTCGGGGCTCGTGAGGGTGGCCAGCTCCGTTAAGTACTGTTTTAATGAGGCGAAGGCCGCTGCTTGCTCCGGCCCCCAGGCGAAGTCTTTTGCGCCGCGGAGAGTTTTGAGGAAAGGAAGACTTCGCTCGGCCGACCTGGAGATGAATCTGTTGAGAGCGGCCAATCTGCCTGTCAGACGCTGGACGTCCCTGGCGGACTGCGGAGGCGACATGTCGATGATGGCCTGGATCTTGGTTGGGTTGGCCTCGATGCCGCGGTGTGACACCAGGTAGCCCAATATCTTGCCCTGGCGAACACCGAAAACGCACTTTTTCGGGTTTAGGCGGAGTCGTGCATCTCGCATGTTTGCGAATGTCTCGGCCAGGTCGGCGAGATGGTCCTCCTTATTTTTGCTGGCGACGACGATGTCGTCCACATATGTAAATATATTTCTGCCGACCTGCCCTTCGAGTACTGTTTTGGTGAGTCTGGAGAAGGTGGACCCGGCATTCTTGAGACCCTCCGGCATTCTGACGAAGCAATAAGTGCCGAAGGGTGTTATAAAGCTGGTGCTGGCCTTGTCTTCCGCCTTCATGTATATCTGGTGATAGCCGGAGAAGCAGTCGAGGAGAGACATGACCTCGCATCCGGCCGCGCTATCGACTATTTTGTCGATCCGTGGCAACGGGAAATTGTCTTTTGGGCAGGCCTTATTGAGACTGGTGAAGTCTATGCACATCCGCCATTTCCCGCTTTTTTCTGCACCATTACAACATTGGAGAGCCATGTGGGGTAAGCCACTGGCTCAATGAATTTAGCCTCTAGGAGGCGGTGCACCTCCGCCTTGGCAGCCTCTGTCTTTTCGTCGGACATTTTGCGGAGCCTTTGCTTTCTTGGTCGCACCGAGGGGTCAATTCCCAAACTGTGCTCGATTATGGATCGGCTGACTCCGACCAGGTCGAGGGCGGACCAGGCGAAGACATCTTTATTCTTGGCCAGGCAGCAGAGGAGCTTCTCTTCTTCATGCGAAGTAAGGTCTTCGCTGATAGTGACTGTCTGCTTGGGCGTGGCCTGATCGAGGGGGACAGTCTTGGTCCCATCCTGACTCTGCAACTGAGCCTTGTCGTGCTGCTTGTCAGTTGGGCTGGCGGGCGCAGGGACCTCGCACTGTGTCGTGAGACAGTGCACGTTCCTCTGACCAGGCACGAAGTCCCGCTCTATGTTGCGCGCTGTCTGCTGGTTACCGTAGACTGTAATTACGCCTAGCGGGCCTGGTATCTTCATGCACAAATACAGTCCGTGGATGGCAGCTTCAAACTTATTGATGGAGCCCCAACCCATGATGGCGTTGTATGGATATACCATATCCACAATGTCAAAAGTCACTTGCTCACTTCGGGCATTGGGTGCTACACCGAAGGAGAGGGGCAACTCTATTTTGCCGACGGGGAAGGTGCCTTTGCCGCCGAAGCCGTACAACGGGTTGTCCGAAGGCTTAAGCAGGCTGTGGCTGATGCCCATGCGATCGAAGGCGTGGAGGAAGATGATGTCCGCCTGGCTGCCGTTGTCAACGAGGACCTTGTGTAGGTCCCAGCCTGCCACGCTGCAATTGATAACCATGGCGTCGCAGTGGGGGGCGCTGCGCAAGTCGACGTCCCGTGCGTCGAAGGTGAGCGGTATGTGGGACCACTTTGTCTGCACAACTGGGCCCGTGACGGCGACATGGTTTATGCTGCGGTAGTGGTCCCGCTTCTGCCGCTTGGTGTCGAAATCGGTGCTGGACCCCCCAGTTATCATATGAATGACTCCGCGATAAGGTTGATCGGCGAAGTCTTCCTGCTTTGGGGCATGGGGGATGTTTTGTTGTTGCTGGTGTGGTGGTGGAGGCGGAGGATGTACGGTTTGTACTTCCTGATGATGTTGGTAAGCGTGGTGCGGTGGATGCGGGGCGGGAGCGTGGATATATGGTGGAGGGGGTGGCTGGTAATTATGCGCGACAATTCTGGGGTTGTCGGCTGGCTGCGCCCTCGCCATTCTGTCTCTGGAGGCCTTCACTTCGGGGCAGTCTTTGGTTTGGTGGGCGCAGTCTTCGCCATGGAAAAGGCAGTAAAATCGGCGCGGTGGAGGGGGTGGCTGCGCACGCCCTCGGCCCCTGCCGCGAGTTCCACTTCCGCGGCCCTGGGGGGGATATTCCTGGCGACGAAGGGGGTCAGCGGCCGGCTGCTGGTTGGCAATGTTGTGCACTTGCTGCTGACCGCGGCCATCTCGACCGGAGTCTGGTTGCGGAGTCCTTGTCCACGTGCGGCTGGACTGTGGAGCATCTTTTGGCTTCCGCTGGGACTCAATCTTGCGCTGGTGGAGCTCCTCGGATCTGGCGTACTTTTCAAACAGCTGGTATAACTCTTGGAGGTTCTTCGGCGGATCTCTGATGCAGTGGTTGTAAAGGACGCCAGCGCGAAGACCACTGATAGCATAGTGGATGGCAATCTGGTCATCGACTGAGGGTAGCTGTGACTTGAGTGTCAGGAATTTGCGGTAATATTCCCTCAGGGTCTCCCTCTCTAGCTGCTTGCAGAGCGAGAGCTCGGCCAGGGCGTCGGTGTCCGGGCGGTACCCTTGGAAGTTGAGGAGGAACTTGTCCCGGAGACTTCTCCAGGAATCGATGGACAGCGGAGGCAACCTGGTGAACCAGGTGAGTGCGGGGCCCTCGAGGGCGATGATGAAGGACTTCGCCATTGTGGCGTCGTCCCCCCCCCCCGGACGATGCGACGGCGACCTGGTAACTCATTATGTATTGAGCCGGGTCGGTGCTGCCGTTGTACTTGGGGTAGGTCCCAGCCCGGAAGTTAGCTGGCCACGGCGTCACTTGCAGGTGAGGCGCCAGGGGACTTCGCTCATCGAGATAATTGACCCCTTGGAATGGCGCGGCGTGCGGGAAAGTGAAGTCGCGCTGGGGGAAACGCGGGTCCTCCGGTTGCGCGCGGTGTTGCAGGGGTGGCCCATGCTGCAGGCCGGGGTGGCCTTCGCGCGTGTCTTCGTTTTGTGCGCGCTGCTGGAGGGATGACTCGTGCCGCGGGCCGAGGTGGCCTTCGCGCTGCATCAGCGCAATCTCCCGCTCGAGTTCCTGGGCCTTGTGCTCTTCGTCGCGTATCATCTGCCGCACTTTGGCGAGTGCGGACACACGCTGGCGCTTGGCCTCCAGTATCTCCTTCTGCCTCTGGAGGTTGCGGTTCTTGAGGCGCAGGGCGCGCAGCTGTAGCTGTTCTTCTGCTGAGACGCCGAGGACCTCACCGTCCTCGGCGAGGTCCGCGCCCTCCGGTGGTGCGAAGTCTGAGGGAGGTGCGAAGCCTGAGGGTTGTCCCTCAGGGTCGCAGGTGCGGAGGGTGTCGTCTTCAGTGGCCTCTTGGTGGGTGGATTGGGTGAGGGCGAGGGCCTTGCCCTTTCTTGCGGCGAGCAGTGCTGCCTTCGCAGCCTCGTCAGCCTTCGGGTTAGCTCTCTTGGGTGCCATCGCGGGTGGTTGTCTCGTAGCACGAACGGTGGGCGCCAAATGTTGGAACTTGCTCTCGACAGCAAGGGGATCCAACACGAGTGAATGGTGATGGCAACAGGGCACTCGCGCGTGATGGCAAAAGCTCTGTTCATCTAGCCTCTCACGGGCACTGTGCGGGGGTATTTATAGGTATCCGAGTGCACGACGCCTTGCGTTAAGGACGCATGTGCCCTCAGGTACCTAGTTTATCCCTAGAATATTCCCATAAAGCGGGGTTACAAGCTGCAATTACAAGTATGCCTTTACAAATTAGGCCCGTAAGACAAACGCGGCCACGCAGGGCCCGTTACAATGGGCCAGATCTCATGTGGGCCTCAGAGCTGAACGAGGCCGCGCCGCGGGGAGGCGTCGCCGCAGGCCTTCGTCTGGTGCCGAATCGAGCGAAGGGTCTCCGTGTTGTCTCTGGTGCCGATGAAGCGAAGGGTGTCCCTGCCTGCTTTGTCTGTCAGGGCAGGGGCTAAGCGGTGGAGACTTCGGGCGAAGGGTGGCGTTTCTGCCTTCGCTCCAACATATGTCAAAGAGTTAAGGCTGAACACCAGAGGCCAGCTGGACTATTGCACCCACTGAAGATACCCGAGTGGAAGTGGGAAGAGATTGGTATGGATTTCATTACTGGATTGCCTCGCACCCAGAAAGGATATGATGCTATATGGGTGATTGTGGATAGATTGACTAAAGTGGCTCACTTTATTCCTGTCAAGACTACTTATAAAGGTTCTCAGTTAGCAGAGTTATATATGGCCCGGATTGTGTGTTTACATGGAGTACCAAAGAAGATCGTGTCTGATCGAGGTTCGCAGTTTACCTCAAGGTTTTGGAGAAGCTTTCATGAGAACATGAGTACAAAGTTGAACTTTAGTACAGCTTATCACCCTCAGACGGATGGACAGACTGAAAGGACTAATCAAGTATTGGAAGATATGTTGAGAGCATGTGCCCTTCAGCATGGAGGAAGTTGGGATAAGAGTCTACCTTATGCTGAATTCTCATACAACAATAGTTATCAGGCCAGTCTGAAGATGTCACCTTTTGAAGCTTTGTATGGGAGGAAGTGCAGGACTCCTCTATATTGGGATCAGACTGGAGAGAGACAGTTCTTTGGGCCTGAATTGATTCAAGAAGCAGAAGAACAAGTCCGTATAATTCGAGAGAATTTGAGAGTGGCTCAAACCAGGCAAAAGAGTTATGCTGATAATAGAAGGAGGCCACTGGAATTTGAAGAAGGAGATTATGTGTACCTCAAGGTGTCACCACTTCGTGGAATGAGGAGATTCAAAGTTAAGGGCAAATTGTCCCCTCGCTACATTGGACCATTCCTGATCTTTAGAAGAGTTGGGGAGATGGCATACCAACTCGAGTTACCGGATAGTCTATCGGATGTGCATAATGTGTTCCACGTATCTCAACTGAAGAAGTGTCTCCGTGTTCCCGAGGAACAGTTACCCATGGAAGAGCTCAGTGTTCAAGGTGATTTGACTTACACGGAGTACCCGATCAAGATTTTGGATACATTGACTCGAGTTACAAGAAATAAGGTGATAAAGATGTGCAAAGTCCAATGGAGTCACCACGGTGAAGATGAAGCAACTTGGGAAAGAGAAGAAGAGCTTCGCATAGATTTTCCCCACCTTTTCCCTAGATCTTCTTAAATCTCGAGGACGAGATTATTTTTAAGGGGGGTAGGATTTGTAACACCTACTTGTAAATTGCTAGAAATAATATCAATAGAGAAACATTTTCTCTTTATGTGAGTTTGATGCATCATCCTATGTGAACACCATGTCCAAGAACGATTAAATCATTGCATCATGCTGAATATTTTATTTTGTGTGCATTTTGTGACAAGAAAATATTAAAGACCAAAAAGGGAATTTAGAACCTAAAAGAAATTCTTGAAACTAGATAAAAGAAGGAAATAATATAAAATAAAACAAGATTTATAAACAAATAAACCCAACCATACTAGTATGATTAGAATCTATTTTTAAAACTGAGCACAAAATTCAAAGTCATACTTGAAATTCAAATTAGGAATTGAAAATAAGAGAAGAAGAAAATCGGAGAAAAAGAGAAAAGAATCCTAACCTAACTGGGCCGTGTACTCCCATTTCGGCCCAACTTGGAACTGTGCGCTGCACGCTAGGGCCGACAGGTGGGTCCCGCTCGCCCGTTGCTCAAATGCGCCGCGTTCCACTGCCCACTGGGTCAATGACCAACCGGCCCCACCGGGTCAGCACGCTCTTGTTCCCCTCGCGCGCCTGCTTCTGCACGGGCCGCGCAGCTTTTCCACCATGAACTCGCCGGTCGATCCGCTCGCCAGGGGCTCCGTTTTTCCGGATGGTGCGCGTGCGGGCAGTGGGTCTCCGTCTCCGCGAGCGTTTCCCTTCTCCCCTCTACACCGAATCGCCGCTGCCGTGTGGGGCCATCTGACAGCCACACCAAGCGCGCCCCTCTCAACGCCATTGTCGGACGAGCGAACTTCACCTTATCCTAAACTATCCGTAACAACCTGCCCGCGTCGTACGCCGTGCGTCGCGCCACATCGGGCTCTCCGCGGCGCAGGCCTACAAAAGGATCAAACCTCCACCTCCTCCGCGAAAACCTTGTGGCCGTTGCTCTGCAGTCGCCAAGAGAGAGAGAGAGAGAAGGGTGAGAGGAAGATCTAGCGCTTGTGCTCGGGACCCTGGGTGGCGATCTTCGGGTGGGAACCATCCGCGTTCGTCTGGGGCGGTCGAGTTGGCTGATCTTCGGCGCTGTCCTGGTGAAGCTCGCGTCGTGTGGCGAAGGCTTCGCGTCGTCTTCGTACGACCTCGTCTGTGCCCCGCGCTGGTAAGCCTTCCTTTCCTCTGCGTCCATTTGGTGCACACCGGGAGTTTGGGTGCGGGCGTGGCAGTCATGGTCGGGGGGGCCGGTGTTCCACCATGGGGTACCTCTGTCGGGTCTTGGCCAGCGCCCGTGGTTCAACGGGAGAGAGAATGTGTGCTGGGGAGCGGCGCATGCACCTGGGAGGCTGGAGGTGGAAGATGGACGACACATCGTTGATCTCATCTTCAACGGTCACGATTAGATGGATGGTTGAGAGTGTGGGAGCCGTAGATATTAGATGGACGGCTTAGATCGAATCTTAGCGTACCTCTTCGAGTCATTAAATCGGGGCCATGGATTCCAGATCGGGCGGCTGGGGGCATGCGCGGGTGTGTGGTGCGCCCAGATCTAATCTGGCGCGTCCGTTCCGATCGGACGCCCGAGATCTTACGATACCCCTTCGCGGGTTCACTTTGCGCTTGGACCCCTCTGTTTAGGTGAAATGAACCCGCGGTCCTCGCACGACTGTTCTCTGTGTCTGGGACGACTTGCACCGAGCCCCCTGCTGTTAGCAGATATTGAGGCCCAGTCCAGGACCTTATAAAACCAGAGAAAATGATTATTAAATGGATTTTTAATAGGAAAATAATTACTAGAACTTTATAAATTCATAGAAAATTCATACGAACTCCAAATTAATCCATTCCACTTTCTAAATTTTTGTAATTTTATTCTTTATCACCTAGAGCCTCTGTTATGTCATGAAAACAGTAAGAAATTTATTTATCACTTAATCTTATTTAAAGCACATAAAACCTTTGAAAATCCATAACTTAAAATCTATAACTCCAAAAATTATGATTCCTGTTCCTAGGATTTCATTTTAATGTATAGATTTTTACTGTATATTTTATTCATCTGTTTGGTGTGATGTTCATTTTGGCTATACTATGTATGTATTGTGTTGATGCGAATAGACGAGCAAGCCATTGTGGAATCTGAGGTTCAACCAGTTGAAGTAGCTGAGCAGGAGCTCATTAAAGGCAAGTTGTGCCCTTGACCACTTTTTACCCAATAATGTTCTTTAATATCACATACTCATGCATAGGTTAATTTTGATGGGACCCAATAGGTCACCCTAGATTGTTTATCTCATTACCTTGTTTACCCCTGAATCACTTGGGTAGTTTGCTATTGCTTTACATGGTTTTGGGATAATCAATTATTATATCTATGTTCCAATTATTCTTGTTATTCTGTTTATGTTCATGTTGAGATCATTAATGTTAATTGGAACATAGAGCTTAACTTGAGAACCACGTGCCACCACAAGGGAGGAATGGGACCCCTTGGCTGACTAATTAGGAAAGCTAGTGGAAGACTACCTTACCCGAAAGGGGCAAGGGCAGTAGGGGAGTGGTCAGTGTAGGGAGGTCCCTGGTTGATTTTGCTGCGATGGCGGTCAGCCAGGAACCCTGCATTGGAACTTCCTATAAACTGTAGCGGGTTTTCGGAAGCTAGTGGAACTTTGTAAAGGCCTCGTAGTGTTGCCCTGCCGCGCTTCCTAGGTAGAGGTGTATGGGACTCGCGACCCCTTGGCAGATGGGTAACATGACTTGTGGGTAAAGGGTACAACCTCTGCAGAGTGTAAAACTGGTATACTAGCCGAGCTCACGGTCATGAGCGGCTCAGGACTCTCTGATGTTTAAATTATGGAACTTAAATTCAATTTTGTCATTTGCATTGCATGGGTTTATTATTAATTTTGTTCTATTACTTTACTTATGGTTTGGTATTTACTTACACTTAGTAACTGCTAATAAAATTTTGACCAACTACTTAAAAGCAATGCTCAGCTTTAACCCCTATCATTGATTAGCCTTACACATCACATGAACTCACACCTTTGTGAGTTTATGTCCACTGGTTCCCCACAACTTGTTGAGCTATGATCATGTGTGAGCTCACCCTTGCTGTCTCACACCCCCCCCCACAGGAGAAGATCAGGTGGTTCAGGAGGAGCCGCCTAACACTGAGGAGTTCGATCTGATCTAGGTGGCGTTTCCCAGTCGACATTGGCGCCGACGATCCTTAGTTTGTTTTATCTTTATTACTTTATTTTGTAATAAGTCTTCCGCTATGTAATAAATACTCTGATGTTTTATGACATTTATCTCTATACACTCTGTTATTATATATGTTGTCTTCTTGGCGCATGTATGAGATGCACTTGGCTTTGTTCCCTAAAGCCGGGTGTTACACAAGACTCGATTTCAGTTGTACAAACAATATTACTGAGTACGAAGCCTTGCTTTTGGGTCTTCGGAAGCTAAAAGCAATGGGAATCAGAAGGGCCATTCTTAAAACTGATTCCCAAGTTGTTTCGGGTCATATCGACAAGAGTTGCAAGGCTAAAGATCCGAAGCTTGAAAGATATCTAGACATGGTTCGAAGAGTCGAAGCTTCTTTTGAAGGATTTTCTGTCAAAAATATCCCTCGAGGACAAAATGAGCATGCTGATTTGCTAGCTAAGTCAGCAGCACAGGGGCTGCCTTTACCTTCGGATGTGTTCTTCGAAACAATAAAGGCACCTTCAGTGGAACTCCTTGAAAGAGCAGTCCTCAATATATCTCCTGTTTATAGCGAAGATTGGAGAACTGAGATCATCTCTTACCTTCAGGGTAAATTCCTTTCAGATGACGAAGCTTATAACAGGAGGATAGAGGCAAGAGCTCGTCCATATGTCATGATAGAAGGGGAGTTGTACAAGCATGGAGTTTGCGCTCCGCTACTCAAGTGTTTATCTAGAACCGAAGGTATAGAGTTGATGAAAGAAATACATGCAGGCCTGTGTGGATCTCACATTGGATCTAGGCCGTTACTTGGAAAAGTTTTCCGCCAAGGGTTTTATTGGCCGAAGGCAGCTTCGGATGCAGCGGAATTAGTCCAAAAGTGCGAAGGCTGTCAGAAATGTGCAAGAGATCAAAAACAACCTTCGTCCTTAACACAGCTCATACAACCCATCTGGCCATTGCAAAGGTGGGGCCTTGACTTGTTAGGTCCATTACCACCGGCCCAAGGGAACTTAAGATATGTTGTAGTGGCTGTGGAATATTTTTCTAAATGGATTGAGGCAAAGCCTTTAGCCACAATAACTTCGGCCACTGTCCAAAAGTTTTTCTGGCAGAATATTGTTTGTCGTTTCGGGGTACCAAAGGCCATCACTGTAGATAATGGAACACAATTCGACTCCGAAGCTTTCAGAGATTTCTGTGATCAAATTGGTACGAAGATCCATTTTGCATCAGTCAGGCATCCGGAGTCAAATGGGCTCGTTGAAAGAGCCAATGGCATTATAATGACAGGAATAATGAAGTTAATCTTCAATCAACCCAGGGAAAAGTGGCCAGATCAGTTAACCAAAGTGGTGTGGAGCCACAATACAACAACATCAAGGTCTACAGGCTTTACTCCATTCAAGTTATTATTCGGTGACGAAGCAATAACTCCGGAAGAAGCTAAAACTGGATCAATAAGAGTAGTAGCTTCGGCAGAATCAGGTTCTGAAGATGCTTATTCTGTGGAAAAAGATGCTTTAGAAGGGATCAGGCTTCAAGCTGTGGAGAATATCAATAAATACCAAGCCGAAACAGTCAAATGGCGAGATAGAAAAGTTCGGCTAAAGAATATTGAGTCAGGACATTTGGTGCTTCGGAGAGTGGCCAACCCAGACACAGTGGGCAAGTTACAGTTGAAATGGGAGGGACCTTTCTTAGTAGCATCTTCGTCAAGACCCGGTTCATACAGATTGAAGGATATGGACGGCAACGACATTCCTAGATCTTGGAATGCGGATGAGCTTCGGCGATATTATGTGTAACTTGATGTAACTTTTTATGTCTTTTCTTTTTCATGGCACCCTTTTCCTTTCTAAAGGGGGAGAAAGGTTTTTAATGGGGCCATCATATGTAATTTCCTTTTTTAGTTCTATAAGAGCAAAATCCCCCAAGGAATGTAAATGTAAAAGCTGAGAACGCACCATTGAGTGCCGAAAAGTAAAAAGCGAAGAAGCTCCAAAGTCGTTCCTAAGGGAATGCAGAGCTTACAGCGAAAAGTCAACGCTGATTCCGCCAAAAGTAAAAGGCGAAGAAGCTCCAAAGTCGTTCCTAAGGGAATGTAGAGCTGATGTGTGATTGTTTCTAAGGAAATAATGGCTGAGGGTATGGCTTCGGATATGTGTTTGGACATTCATTCGCACATCACATTACATCATAGCATTTGCATTCATAAACATTCATCCAGGCATATGTAGGATAATCATCATCATGGCATAAGTGGTTGCTTCAGCATAAGAGAAGAGCTTCTTCGCGTACAAAAAGGAGAGCTTCGGAAGAAAGGGAAATGTTGTTTTCTATGCTTCGCTGTGTACGAAAAGAAGGGAAGGTGTTTTTTCGCCTTCGGCTCAAAAAAGATAATTTCGTCCACAACAAAGCACTTCACATACATTAATAGAAGGGTAAGAGCATAATACAAGGTATGAAAAGAACTCATTAAAGACAAGTTTAGTTACATTTACACAAGTTATCTCAAAAGTTTCCTGAGTCTGTCTACAGTCTACTCCTACTTAATCTTCGAGGGATTTTAGCTTCGACGTCACTCTTTTTAATCATCGACTTCGGCTTCGTCATCCTACATGAATTAAGTTGTTGTAAGTCAAAATCGAGCTTGAAGGAAGAGGTAAGCACAAGGTATGATTTCTTACTGGTTCAAGATGACTCCGAGCTTCATCTCCAGCCTTTTCTCGCCCGCCTTTTGTCCATATCATTTTTATAAATCTATTGGAAATACTTCGGGCGAGATCAGGGATGTTATCTAGGATTGATGGTGATAAAGTGAAATTGGGCCTATTGACAATCTTTCCATGGTCGCAGCCAGCTTTTAGGAAAGCTGCAGCAGTGCCCCGAGAAGCTACCCAGGCACAGAAGTCACTGTGCCCAGCTATAACTTCGTCGAGCTCGTCAATTTCACCCTCAATATGTTCGAAGGTCTTCGGTAAATCTTCAGCTGAGGGGGTGAATTTCTCACTGCTGGCTCCAATTGAGTGAAAAATTTTTCTTAGTCGTTGAATGCATTTGTTGCTAAATTCCAAACATTTTTCTTGAAGGTCCGCCAATAGTTTTTTCAAATCTGAATTTTGTTGAGCTTCGGCTTCAAGTTTTGCATTAAGTTCTTGCTTTTCTTGTTCAAACTGCTCAGATTGGCAGAGAAGCTTCGTGTTCAGTTCTGTTATTTTTGCTTCGGCTTCCGCCAATAAACCTTCAGTTGCCTGGAGCTCAAAGTTTTTCTTCTCAATAGCAGCTGATTGCTCCTTTATTTTGTTTTCTAAATTTTCAATTATAACTTCGTGTTTCTTGTCTTCAAAATCTTGCTGCATTTTCAAGGCTTTGCTCAACAGCATACTCTGCACGAAAACAACCTTCGTTAGACATGTTTTCATTATTAAAAACAATATAAGTTAAGGGAAAAGTAGTTCACCTTGAAATTGGAATAAAATAAACTACCAACGATATGTTGTCGTCGGTAGCGGCTAATGTCCGTTTCTAGCTTCGGAAAACCGATACTCTTTGACAGAGTACTGATAACTTTGGCTCCAGTTTGGTTTCGGATACAATCTAATTTTTCATCATCAATACCTCCGAAGAGGAGTGCTCCTGGTTTGTACCCGCAAGATTTGGCATACTCTTTAAGCTCTTCTATTTCGGGTTTTGACAATTTTTCTCCAACTAAATTTTGAAACATGAAGGCTTCGTTCTCTGAAGCTTCGTCAGCAATTTCCTTTCCTTTCCCCGACGCTGCGGCCGCGGCCTCTTCGGCGGCAGTGGTAGCTTCTTCTGTGGCCATGTCTAGCAGTATTTTGTCGATGTGTTCGATTGTGCTTTCCAGGTTCACATCTTCAATTGAGGCAGCTTCGGCAGCCGCGACCTCCGAAGGTGTGATTTCAATATCTGTTCTTTCCTCAGCCGCTGGTGTCTTCTGAGCCGAAGCTCTTGGTGGTGTCTTGTCAATGACCTCTGTCACAGTGATAATTCTTTGTCTCTTTGCTTTAGTCGTTTTCTTCGTTTTTTCGGGCTCCTTTTCCTTCTGAAAAAACTTTGTCAGTTGAGGCCCCAATGGACTTAGGTTCGCAGGCAGGGATTCAGTCATTACCTTCAAAATTTCCTCCACGTCAGTGGCAGAGGGTGATGCGGGGGTTTCTTCTTCGTCAGATATTTTTTGCTTCGGAGAAGACGCTTTCCTCTTCTTCGGAATTCTCTTCTTTGATGGTTCTTTCTCATCTTCATTTAAGGCTTCAGTTGTCCTTTTCCTTTTCTGGCCCCCGACACCTTTGTTCAGATTTTCATAGTCAGGGTATTCAAAACCCAGGGCGTCCAGCACTCGATTCAGTCTTCGCTTCGGACGGGTGCCGAAGGCCGCAGTCATCAATTGATCTTCTTTTTTGGAGTAATTGCCAAGTATTTCATTGCACATTACTTCAATTGTATCCAGCCACTCTTGGCAAGGTGTTTTAAAGTATTTCTTAAACTTGAAATAGTAAGGTAAACGCACAAGTTCACCTTCTTTCTTCTCCTCCTTTAGCTTCGGCATTTCCCATTCTTTTAAACTAGGAAAAACCTTGAAAGCCAAAAACTCCTGAACCAGGTCTCTTGTACTGATATGCTCTGCAATAATTCTGAATTCATTCAATGCCTGTTGTGTTGGACCTTCTGGTGTCATGTTGCAGCGAGGTCGGGTTTCTCCGAAGATTAGTTCGAGTGGACTTTGCACAAGCTTCTCCTTGTCGTCATAAACCTTGACATAGAACCACTCCGACTTCCAGCCTGCTGCCCATTTGCTCCGGTAGCTGATTACAGGAAACTTTGTGGTTTTCCGATAAGCAAAATTATAGCAACCAAAATTGTCATGCAATCCATCTTTTCTAGCCTTCGTCTGATAGTGCAGTTCGTGAACTCGACAAAAGCTGTCTGCAAACGGCTCCACCGCTTGGCTTCGGAGGGCCCAGATATAAACGCTAAGCCTAACGATAGCGTTAGGAGTTAACTGATGAAAGTAGATACCAAACCTCTTCAGTACCTCTGCAATAATCTCATGTAGGGGGAATCTTAATCCAGCCTTTAGAAAGCTCTTGAAAATGACAATTTCATCCTTCTCCGGCTTTGGGGTAGTCTCTTCTCCCCCGAAGCGTAATAGCTTCTTCTGATTCGCATTGAAAAAGCCCGACTTTACCATTTTGGAGAGATCAGCCTTCGAAACAGTAGACTTTCCGAAGTCCAAGTGGCTGGGCTTGCTTGGCATGGCAATACGATAATCGTCTTCGGGATCAGTTTCCTCAATATCTTCTTCTTCTGCTTCGGCAATTGCTTGTTCTGCCTGTTCTGCATCATCACTGGGGATCTTTTCCGAAGTTACCAGTCCGGACCTTTGCATCGCTTCGGAGATGGGAACAGTCTCCGAACCTTCAACTTCGCCCCCCTCACGCTCAACCCTAGCGGTAGATCGCACTCTGGCCATTTAATTCTGAGTTTGTGGAAATTAAATACTTTTTTCTTCCGAAGTTTTTCCTTCTGACGAAGCAGGCTTCAAGTTGGAGCTTCGTTCGATTCCGAGAGTCAAGCTTCGGCGATGGTTAAAAATTTTGGCAGCAAAACAGTGCAAATAGCAATGAATGCTGTGGTAACTTCACACCTACTCGTCTGTTTATATAGTACTGCAGGTAAGAGGGCGAACCGCCAGGATTTTTACACCAGGCGGACACCCGCTTGCACTCGCTGCGTGGTGGACCGCAGAGACAAACAGTAACTCTGCAAGGTGGGACCGATACGCGCTGGGAAACTGAATCGTTTCTCGACAACGAGCTCGGGGAAGGTGTTTTTCGGACCTTCGGCTCCCCGAAGCTTAAGAGACCTTTTCACGGATCAAGCTCGTTACGAAAAACGATCTAGCACCGCGAAAGGGGCTACTGTTGGGACTATGCTTCGTCGCCGAAGGTCTTGTAGGAATAAGCGGTTTTCAGCTGAAGCTGTTTGTATGAGTTGGCCGAAGGTTCCTCTTCATGAAGCTTCGGTATTACAAACCGACTTAAAGATAGAATGACCTTTTAGTCCATAAAGGTCTGAGTCAATGTTGTAAACTTTTATGAGGGGCATAATTGTAATCCTTCACAGGCTATGTCCTGTGTCTATAAATAGTGAACAATATTCCTTTATTGTTCACGGATTCCGGTAATTGTAATCGCATCATTCGGGAACCAATCTTTGTCAAGGCAGAGGTAAAGCTGTATTCAATGATTTAATATATTATAATATGATTCGTTTATGATTCATTTACCTTTGATACCCTTTATTTTATATTATCTTGTACAATCTATTAGAATTTGATTACGAAGACTTAACCTTCGTAATCATATTCTCATTAACCTTCGTCCAAGGTTCATTATCCTCAAGGGAATAATGCTTCGTGGACGAAGGACGTTAACATTTAACATTTTATGCTGCCTTGTTCTTAATTCAGAGCATTTGAGAACAAGTCTCCAACAGACGATGGATTCAGATGAAAGAGCTACCAAGGCTGATGCCTTTTGAGTTGGCCCACCATCACTTGAGCCCTTATTGCCACCCTGCAAGTAGTTAAAAATAATAAGAAGGAAAAATAGCATTTATCACGCTTTGTAAATTGAATAACAAAAGTGGACTTGAATCTGAACGCATTCCGAAAAGAACTGAAAGTTTCTTCTCAAAAGAGTTTCCATGAATCTGTTTCAAGGATGGCACGAATCAGCTTTACCGCAACAAAGAAAAAATGTATGTCCAAAAATAGTAGAATACTGGACATATGAGAAAAGTACATTTCACCTTGTGGTCCTTGGTTTCTAGAGCTTATGAAAGGAGCGGAGGTTACTCTTATCAAACTAAGATAAAATAGGTTCTAAATCCAAAGAGCCCCCAATGCTGGCAAAAAGAAACAGGGATACATAACTTTAAGAACACAGCTAATAATGATTTTATCTATAAATTTCTACTAAAATACAACTGACATGGATCTAGATGTATGATTTTATAACAATCAAGAGCTCCAGTTTTCTCTAAACTGGCAAATAAAGAAGGGTTAATACAATCAGCCCGTAGATCTTGTTGTATCTTACATGGGCAGTGCATTGTTGAAATTCAGAAATACAAAACACAAGGCCTCATGGCTAATTCGTGTAGCAATCATAGAAAGCTACAGTAAAACATAAACATACATGCAAGTAGGGTCAAACAAGTAACTCCAGGGAGTGGGGCAAATTTTCTGGACTGTGGCACCATCACAAGCACACTGTAAACAGATCATCAATGTAGTATTATTTGAATTGTATGCCCCATAATGATAACACGACCAATCAAATGTTGCTACTGCCACAAATTCACTAAGTGGTCATAGTATTAAGTCAGAACGATCAGATTTCGAAATTTTGGGTTAGTAAACTCTAGACACTGGTGGCCTGCCATAGTGTTGCTAATAATGGTTAATTCACATAACTGCTTACTAATAACACTCTAACTGGTATGGGGGTCCATAATTTTATATACATGCCTTCATATGCCAATTTAGATTTTGTATTGTATGTCTGTTTGGCTCTAATATGGTTTGGAATAAGAATGTAAAATAAGGACACCTACTCTGCCATTTCCTTGCCTGAACATTCAAGAAAGTAGAATCCAAATGTCGGTATTTAAATGATAGGAACACAGGTGGGGATGAGAACTTGTTCAGGCTCTTGGTCTATCTAGACTATATAAAAGGTAGAAAAATTAAGTTATTTTATAATCCAATCTAGTTTTGTCTCACGTGTTGGTTTCTTGGCAAAATAAATGAGGTTTGATGATAAATTAGCTGAAGACATGTTAATATTTGAGAATTAACAGTATAGGTAACACATGAACAAGAACAACAGTACACAACCTAAACTTTATCATTTCCAACCCATGAAAACGACCTGGGTATATGTGGCTCGCCTCCACGGCTCTATATGGGGTTCTTCTCCCTGCTCAGTGTTGTTACATTACCAATAAAACTTGTTGTCACTGAACATGTAATCAGAAGCAGGGGAACAGGAGGGACAGGCAGATTAGCTCACCTGATGGCAGGTTTCACCATTCTCTGGATCGTAGATCCAGCGACCAACAACTCGGACTCATAGCGCCCGGTTACGCTTCTTGGCCTTGACCTCCGGTGCTAAGACCTCCAGCGGCTACAGCTCCATCACGTCGACCCTATGCTCACCAAAGCGAACGTTCCCCACCTGTGGTGCAGCCATCCAAAGTGACAGACGACGAGCTCGGGGAGGAGGGGAAGAATGAAGCTAGGTCGTGGAGGCTTGTCTCGATGGGAGAGGCTTGTGGGGGATTTCTTCCATTTCTGGTGGGGCTTGAGGTCGCCATCACAGTGAGAGAGGAGGCCCTGGTGCGCCAGCCGTATGCAGAGCGCGCTCATCATGAGGGCATGCCGTCCGACGCTGTACACAAACACGCAGAGGCGACCGTGGGTGAGGCCATGTTGGTGGACGCGGGCGAGACTGGGGTTAGACACCGTCGAGCGGGGAGGGCTACCTGGACGCGTCGACGGTAGGCGGTACCGACGCGAGGCGCCGCGGCGGGGAGGCTGGTGCCCGGCGCGGCTCGCGCAGATTGGGGAGGCAGCCGTGGGTGAGGCCATGCCGATGCGGGCGTTGAGCGGAGGGTGGTTGCGTCAGGAGGCGGCTGCTTGTTTTGCTTCGTCACCCTCTTCTGCGATGGATTGGGGTTAGGGTTTGAGGTGGGCAGGTAGTTCAGGAGATTTTGGCGCACTGACGAAGAAGTCTGCGGCTAGGCATGTGTAGGCCGCCGGCGGGATTGGGGACTTTTGCGGAGGCGACGGGGGCCATGGCAAGTGGCCGGCGGCGGCGTGGGTAGGTGGTTCAGGCCGCGCTTGTGTCTCCTTGTGTGAGAGGGTTTTTGGTAGATCGAAATCTAAAAGGACAATATTTGGTTTAATTTATTGTACTTCAAATCATTCAAATTGAGTGTTTTTTCTGAATTTAAATATTAAATGTTACTAGCAAGACATATTAACGGTTGCCACATACTAGTTAATCAATACATTCCGCTAGCAACACATATTAAGTGTTGTCGTATCCTATTTAACACAATGAATGGTACACATAAAGCATTGCCATAACTCCAATAACTTAACGGATGATGCTTGCAACGTATATTAAGTGTTGCCCGCTAATTTCTTACAACGTATAAAATCATGTGTTGCTACAAATACGTTGCTATAGGGGGGTTTATGTTGTGATGTGTTGTGAAGAACACTGCAGTCATCAGGTTTATGGAATTTCACAATTCAGACCAGCCTACATTTCCTAAGTGGCTATTCAAACATAATAATATAAATGGTCATGCCATATCGTGTATAGTCAACAGCTGATTACATACGTCCGGTAGTGCAATCATGGATATTGATGAAGCTTGAGATGGTTCCTAACATAAACATTCATAGTCAACTCTTTCTCAAAACCAAGCTCCTTTAACCTCATCATATGTCAAGGAATCCTCATCATATCCACATTTCCTGATACACCGAGATAGCAACGACGTGTTTATGCCACTCAATGAAACTCAGAGATGAATTGTATGCTGCTTATCTGTTTGCAGAAAGCTATTTATTTTGACATCACAAAATTTCAAGCCATGTCCAGGATCTGACGAACAAAACAGAACAAACTCCATAGCTCACAAATTTTTATAGATCTCAACAACTGAAATACACATACCAAAACACACTGCTAGCGACAATGTACAACATGTTCACTCCATGTTCAGACTCATGGACACAAGTTGTACATCAAAGCGACAGACAAAACAAAGCTGGAACATAGATGAACATTGTCCTATCACTCTATGAGACGACACCAGGTAAAACAAATGCTCCTAGACCATTTGGTCAAAACCTTAACTATGTCCCACGACACACCAGGTGTTGTCGCCGCGATGCCTCTCAGGATGCATGATAGACTATATGTCCAATCAAGCAGTCGCAACCTGAACATCGTAAACGTCAAGCCTCTATGCGATCATGGAGAAGTGCTCAAATAGCTTGTCGTCCTGCCCGTCAAATCCATCATGTTAGCCAGAGCAACCATGGTACCATCAGGGTCAATCTCAAACAGCTTCTCCATGATCTTGGTGTACACAGTTTCATGTCGCTTCTCATTTGAGGCGATGATGCCACATATTTGTGTGAGCTTTAAGTCATCAAATTCCTTAGCGTGATAAGCAGTGTTCCCTTGTGAGATTATGATCGCGCGCTATTGGATGGAGGTGTAAATGAAACCAAGATAAGGATTATTCTTGGTCCTATAATCCTGAAAAGGATGTAGTAAAGGAAGTATATATTAGTCCTACATAGTTATAATCAGTAGAATAGATTAAAAAAACAAAGTGAACAAAAGAGAAACAACCAATGACCCAACTGAAATAGAACAATTGTTCAAAACTTCAGAACAATAATTGCTCAAAAAAATGGCAACATAGTGAGTTAATATCAAAAGAAATTCACCAATAACCAAACTCCAAACAACCCAAAATAAACACTTCAGAAGCATGAATGTACATGTCAAGACTCGGCATGTTAAATAGACAAGAAAAAATAGATAAAAAAGAGAGAATATATTACCATTCCAGAGCCAATAATATATTGAATTATCTTCTCGGTTTGCCTCATATCTACCCTCCCTCCCAGTGAGCTACATATACTTGTTGAGTAGATCATCATGCATATTCTCCTCAGCAGTCCATCCCTCGTCCAAACAGCCAAGCAGTGGGGCTTGCACCTGTCTCATCTCTAACACCATCAAGGGTGTTAAGCATAGTCTGGTATGTTGGAAGAGCTTCCTCAGTAATCATGTATCGAACCAAACAAACAAAAAATCATCAGGGGTCTCCTTGGCACGATCTCTGAACTCCTTAACTTCAACATGAAATCATTCAGATGCTGGGTCAGGGAGAAAATCATGTGGCTGCCAACACTTCTCGACTGACTTGAGATGTGTCAAGATATTATCTCTAGCCGAATCATACTTGAAGATTTTAATCTTGTGAGATGGCATTGAATGTGTAATCTAGACATGTACCTCCCTCGGAGGAGCAAATGGCTTCTTATTCTCGACCTAGAACAATTTTTAGGAAAAAAAGTATAATTAATTGCTAGATACATATTATGAAACAAGTTTAAATTTAGGAGAAGACGGATTTGGACATGTAGCAATTGATCACATGATTGTGAATTGGTAATTTGGTATGGAATTTTGCACTTGGTGTCCCCTTTTTTACTTGAGCCATTTTGAGAAAGTAGGAAGAGGATGCAGGTGAACACTTAAGAACCTTAAAAGTCTCAAACAAACTCTAAAATAGACTATAAACTATGAAACATACTCTGATGTCATTTCATTAACTATAAACTAAGAAACTCTGCAGCATACTCCAATTAACTGAAAAAAGACAACTCAATTGGCATTTCAGTTACCATAAACTATAAATTTCTGAAACAGACTATCACTAACTGAACACTAAAAGTAATGGCGGCGCGAGCAGCATACCTCTTCATCGCTTTCCTCATCCCCAACCTGATTCTTAATGCGCTCTAGATGGGGATCAACAACATCATCATCAGTGTTTCGTAGAACATCTGTAACTACACCACTTGCACCTTGACCATCTCCTCCAAGATTCATTATTTTAATGTTCTTTCCACTAAAAAGAATGTCAAAAATAAGGAAGGCAAACTTAAGTTTCTGTATAACATAGATGATGAAGGCAATAAAAGGGACATACTTGATGTGTAGAACACCGGCAATAAAAGGGACATACTTGATGTGTTGTGTGGTTCAGGTGCAGTTAAGGGTATGGTAATGGGACCCCTTGCCGATGTTAATGATTACCAGGGAACAAAATATGCTATTTGTTTGGTTGGCTCCCGTAGTGCTTCCCCTTTACATTACACTGTTTGGTTTGAACCAAACAAAACCACGTAATTAGCAACGGGAGCATGATTCAGTGTTCTATCACAACAGGAGCATCTGTGGGTCTGCTTTTGAAAACAATAGGAGCATCTGACATAGTGCATAACATTACTGCAGCTTTTGAAAACAGCAGGAGCATGATTCAGTGTTCTATCACTGAAGATGTTGATAACATAATGCAAGTGGTATATGCAAACAAGTTCAAATAATTCTAAGACAACTGATTCAACATCACAGAAGATAACTCATTCAGCATCTGACACTGATACATGGTGACATGTTCAGAAAATCATAAAATCTAAGACAATATTTATTTGCTCTTCAAGTTCTCTTCCCAAATGCACATTGGCCTTGTCAGGTCCTCATAGCTAGCAGCAACCATCAAATTGTAGTTCTTACTTCGAGAATCATATGATAAATTAAACAGTACACCATGAGTACAACAATGTAAACAGAGGCAAGTTTTGCATAATGATAAAAAAAGTCTTTGGACACAGAGAGCTGACATGATGCAATGTTCTAGGGCCACAACCAAAATAGACTCTACCACAATTAAGGTCCTTCTCACGAGACACCCAGGTGATAAAATGGAGAAACATGTTCAGAACTGAAATAGAGCTCCAGTGATCAGAACTGCAGGGTGATGTAAACATGTTCAATACTGCATGCAGGGTGATCAGATCTGCAGGGTGCTCCAGTGATCTGGACTGAAATAGAGCCCATGCGAGATTTAAGACATCATTCAGACCAAAAACTAAATGTAGGTTCTGCACATTCAGACCAAAAACATTTTTGCTTATCTGTAAGGGAGCACAATTAAATTTACAAGGATGCAAAAAAATCAAGCAGATAGCAATGTACATTAAGATCCAGCTCTATGAATAGCTGAACAACCACCAACTATGCACAGTAATATGTACAAATGCGGAATAGCGGTAGTCTTTAAAAATACAATATGACTCACACATTAAGAGTAGCAGTACTATCACGTGTCCCTCCAAGCACAAATACAGAATAAAAAAGTTGTGGGATGTATGTAACTATGTGGTCCTGTACTGTACCTGTAAACATGTTAAATACTATTGTTGATAGCAAGTAAATTGCATATATGTAAGCATGGTTGAAAGCATATATTGTTGTCAGCATTTGTAAACTCCATAAAAGCAACTATTGTAGACATGTAAACTCCATAAAAGGAATCATAGAACTTACTGGAGCATATGAAGTATGAACACCCTCCTTATAGAGTCTCCGGAAGTGCGTAAAACATGGTCATCTGATTTGGGACATTCACAAGCACACACGGTGCTTTAACAAGCTCAATACCGACAAACTCCAACCTAATCATCTCGTATATAGCCTTCTTTTGTAGGGCATGCATTGGATCCTCGTGTGGTTCTTCCTGTCGAATCTTTGCTTTACGCTCCAAGATATCGACCATTTTCCCAAATTGATTTGAAGCAGTCTTGAGATCACCGTGAATTCTACCCATCATATCCAAAAATGGGTCACTTGACTTGCTAACTTCATTCCCTTTGTCTCTCTTCCTTCTCTTAGAGCTTGATGAAGTTGAGTCAATAGAGTTCATGTCTAAAGGCAATTGTTGTGTTTCTCTAGACATGTTGTCTTCTTTCACTTCAAGATCATGACCAACTTCCAAAGCAACTTTTAGATGAACGAACCTCTTCGGCATGGCCCTGGCTTTTGCACGCATCTAAATCCCGGTCATCTTCCAGGGAAAAAATGGTGGCAACATCATATTTTTGGGGAACTGAGTGAGTTGATAAATTTTTTAAACCCCAAGATGGAGCCAAGTTTCAAAATCAATAAAGTTTCCTTTATAAATAACAGTTGCAACAAGAAAGAGATTAAAGTGCTCAAATCAGTGTGCTAGATGGGTTAAAGCACATGTAAAAATGTTCTATATGCTACCTGGATTATTGTGAGGCTCCACAAAGCTATAATCCCGTCTGGCGGCGACACATAAAGTTATTTTTGTACTCAGTAGTGCATGAATTAATTAATTATTTCTCCATATATTGTTATTGTGTTCTTGTCCCTACTTTGAACTCCAATTATGATCGGATATCATGAAGGCAATAAAAGGGACATACACATCAAGTATGGCAAGGGGTCCCATTACCATACAGTGGCAGTTTTCGCGGGTAGGGGGCATGCGCCGCGACGGCGCTACCTCGGCGGGCATCATGGGAGGGGACTCATTCTAAATGCCAATGTATCGTCAATGTATGCACTGATGTTTTGAAATTCACCTAGTTACCAATCAAATAGTTTCGCTGGCTCTTGGGGAAGTTGAGTTACTGACCTTGGATGATGCGGATGCCGACGTCGAGGAGCAAAATAGAATCAGTAAACTTCTTGTTAGTGATTTACTCTCTTTTGGAATGACATTGACATTTCAACCAAGATCAGATTTTCTCAAGCAAAATAGAAGGAGCTGGTAACTTATAATTGTTGGGCCAACCGAGTAGTCAAATTCTGCGGACAGAGATATGTGCATGGTTGAAGCGGAAGGCAGGAGCTGGTAGCTTATAAATGCTTGTTTGAGCGAAAAATAAGTGTAGTTTCTGCACTTAACTAAAAACCTTGGATAAACCAATAGAAGGTGCTAACCACTGATTCATTACAGGTAGCCAACAAGAAAAAACCCAAGTGATGGAAGCTGGTATATCAGATAACATTTGGCTCCATGTATCTAGTAATTAACCATAGGTAGTCAGCAAGCAAACTCAATCAATCTCGCGAGGTATATTAATGAAAGTTGCCTAGAGGGGGGTGAATAGGCAAGTTAAAACTTTTTTCAACAAAAACTAGAAGCAAACTGGGTAAAACTGAATTGATCTCGAAATTCACCCAGTTAACTTTGGAAATGAGATGTTCTAAATGATCCACAGGGTTCAAAGTAGTAGATCTGAGAAGGGCACTTCTCAAAATCCACACACCAAAAAGATATAAACAAATCTTTTACGGAATGGTGAGAGAACGAAGAACACAAACAAACACAATGAGCAAGAACACAAGAGACACAAGATTTATCCCGAGGTTCGGTCACACCACCAAGGTGCCCTACTTCCTCGTTGAAGCGCCCACAAAGAGCCGGGTCTCTTTCAACCCTAATCCTCCCTTTGCCGACCACAAAGGTCAAGCTCACACACTAATCTTTGCTCAAACGAGCGGGTAATACAAACTTTCTTGTGGTCTTCCACAAGATTTGGAGACTCACAAGAGACACCTAGTCGTCTAGGAGCTAGAAGCTCCAAGAGTAATGAATCCACAAAGAACTCGATATAGTACCAAAGCTCGAATCAAGAAGAAGAGCAAGAGAGATTTAGAGATGAAGCACAAAACCGCAGCTCTCAAGCTCACTCAAAGATTTCTCTCCAAAGATTTGAAATGGGAGAGGCAAGAGATGTGTGAGAGAGAGAGGGAGGTGTTTCTTGGGTTAGAAATGGAGTTCAAATCGTGCTTACTGCTTTGGGGTGAGAGGTAGGAGTGAGTATATATAGGTGGAGCTCAAAACTAGCCGTTTGGGCAGATTTTTCTGCCTGAGACCGGTTGAACCGCCCCCTAGGGCGGTTGAACCGCCCCTGGCAGGCCTGGCAGCCTGTCTGCCAGTCTGAGTGGCAGACTGACTGGCAGACTGACCTGCAGACTGACCAAGTTGACCATGACCGGTTGAACCGCCCAAGGGGGGTGGTTGAACCGCCCCTGACACCTCTTGGCGACCTGTTCGCCAGTCTGACTGGCAGACTGCAGATCAGAGGTCAGAGGGGTCAGAGACCAGCTGAACTGCCCCTCAGGACCAGTTCAACCGGTCTTGACCAGAGAGTTTAGGAGATAAAACCCCAGCTCAACTGCCCGGAGGCAAGTTCAGCTGGTGTATGGTCAAAGAGGTTCACAGCTGAAGTTGAGTTCAGCTGAAGTTCAGCCCAGCTGAAAAGCTCAGCTGCAGCTGAAGAAGCTCAACTCAGCTGAAGTTCAGCTTAGCTGAAAAGCTCAGCTGTAGCTGAAGAAGCTCAGCTCAGCTGAAGTCCAGCTCAGCTGAAAAGCTCAGCTGCAGCTGAAGGAGCTCAGCTCAGCTGAAGTCCAGCTCAGCTGAAAAGCTCAGCTGCAGCTGAACAAGTTCAGCTGCTTTTCAGCAAGAACACTCTAGGTTTCTCAAACCTAACCATGGTCAACCATAGAACGTTAAAGAGATTTTTGCTTTTCATAAATAGCTTTTGAATAGAGAGGTTTGAGCTTTGGCAAACACCAACCTTCTTTTTGGATCCCCCTTTATAGTACGACGATTCCTATACTCAAGTTAAATAAATAAAATATAATGAAGTAAACTCCTTGAGTCATTGGTGTCTCATGTGTGATTTCTCCATGGCATTGCTTCATAAGGATCACAAACATCTTTGTCTCACCTTTTGAAGCAAACTCAAATCAAACCCTGTGACTTGTACCATATCACCTTATATGAGTTCAAATCATGGCTTCAAGTCACCTTACTGATGCATCAACATGTTATAACTCTTCATAGCTGATTAGTTCATCGACTTAGTGCAAGTACTCTCTTCTTCACTTTAGCCATGGTACCTCGGTCTACAAGCCGTCGCTTGGCCTTCACCTTCGCTTAGTTCATCGAAGCCCTTTCCTTGCTATCTTCACCCTATCAAGCCATTCTTGAGTCATATCATATTGAGCATCCATTGAGAGAATCATTTCTTCATTATTGTGAACCTTGCTTGAATGTCTTCTAGATATAACTGTCAAGATCAATCAAGCTCTAGTTTGATTCTCATAGAAGCATATATGGACTGACAGTAATATGGTCAAGCCAATTCACGATTCCTCATATCTTATTCACTTTGGCTTGACCAATCCTCTTAATCACTTCAACCTCTATTATGATCATATTTATGCATAATGATTTCTGAGGACATGTCCATATATTCAAACCAATATAGAGATCATATAATATCCATTTGCATTGTCTCATTGGTTATTTAACCTCGTGTTGAACCTTCGTTCACTGATCATTATACACTATTCAAGTATGTTCATCATACTGAATTTCCTGTTCAACACTTAGCAAACTCGTTAGACCTTTAAATGTGTTGTTATCCAAATCACCAAAACTCACAAAAGGGATGAATGCACTTTCAATCTCCCCCTTTTTGGTGATTGATGACAACACATTTAAAGCTTACATAAGATTTGATAAATAAGATTTTGAATCCTATGATATAGTTTCCTCCCCCTAAACATGTGCATTTCAAAAAATAACACTTTTGTACTCAAATGCCAAAAGCACATATTTAGGTCAAAGTATAGACAACTTATATCAAACTATTCATAGGGTGCAGTGTGTCATAAAATAACCGTGATGCTCATGACATGGAATGCACTTATCAACTTTCTTCATCTTATGTTTTTCTTATGACTTCCCCTTTTTGTTAATTATTTCTCCCCTTTTTAAAAATAAAGATAAGCTTTAATGCAAATTTCTCCCCCTTTGTCATAAATCTCCAAAAAGGATACAAAGAATATAAAGGGTAGAAATTATGATTAAGCAAGATGGGAACACACTATTATGAAAAGGGTCCTTAGATGGCACAAAGGTAATGTAGAAGTGACATGAAGTGATGTACCTTTGCATTTTACCTTTTCAAGGGGAGTTCCAAACTTGTGTTGGATTTACAATTCATTTGCAAGCTCTTGTTGGTATAGTTGTGACATAGGTCCAAGATATTTAATGAAGATTGTCATACTAAATCGAAGGTGACGCTTGATACATGGAGTCTAGATGTCACCTAGCATTTTCTTATGATAACAAGAGGCAGCATGAAAATTGCACAAGTATGGATTATGCAACTAGTGATCATGTATGAAAAATATCAATTGAAAAACACCAATTGATACAATTTGATAGATAAGCAGATCACTAATAGCATATTACACTAAGTTCTCCTCAAGTTTTAGTGCACACATATATATGAATTCAATTGATACCTGTTGAGAGTACTTATTTGCAACTTAAAGTACCATTGGCATACAAGGAGTATCAATTGAACATAATCATGCAACATAAGGAACATGTGCACTATTTAATCAATTAAGTTCTAGATAGGAGAATTTACAAGCTATGCTACTTCAGACATTTGCAATCCAAAAGGATGTGATACATATTTACCAATTTTAGATGACATTGGAGTAGCATATACAAGAGAAACTCATTCTCTTATGAAATGTATAGAAGATACATTTATTGGAGCAAAGAATCTTTGATACCCATCAAGTTTTGCAGTGGAAGCGATTGTCTTTGCTTGAAGATTCCTTTCTAATTTGAGACTACACACATAGTAGACTTGAAAATGAAGTTAGTCTCAAAGATTCAAATTATAGACCATTCTCCCCCTAAATGTATGCATACAAGTGATGAATACTTGTTTAGCTTATGCACTTGGACTTGTGAGGCCCGAGGATTAAGTTCTACAATTTGAACCTTGGTACAAATAAGATATAAACAAGTAAAATTGTACCAATTTAAGGAATTACTCATAATCAAAAGGTATACTAATAGACATGATATGCAATATTTTAAGCCAAGATTCTTGAGAAGTTAGCATGTTTGACTCATACCTCACTAAGATGACTTAAGACTAACTTATGATATCACCACAAGAGGTATTAATCAAATATCTAGAGATTCTTTAATCGTCACCACAAGTGCAACCTTATGATGTGACTTAAGATATTGCATATACATGCACACACTAGCATGTAAGAGCCTAGATACACAAATATAATACAATAGTTCATGGAGTGACACACCTTTGTTCTATGTCGCATGGTCTTCATTATAATCATGAATTTCTATCTTAGCTTTTGATAGGCTTGACATTTCAAAGAGAAACTTATCCTCTTCAATCGATCAAGAGAAATTCATTTTCATTTCTATGGAACCATTCATCCTCATTTGATGTTCTCCATGGTGTGAGACTACACAACATGAACTTGAAAGAAATCATTAGTCTCACAAGATATAGGCTAAACTCTCCCTCAATCTGTGTATATAAGAGTACACAAAGTACACTTATGCACATTAACAATGTGAGGTTAAAGGAGATGTTTGTACTATATCTTGGCTTAACATAACATGCTTTATATAGATGATGAAAATTAAACCAATTGAATATTTAAGAACTGAAAGTATATCAATTGAAATCTTGAAGGGTAAAGCATGCTAATATGAACCTCAAACCTCATAATGAAGTATATTATATGATTATGTCACTACTTCTTCATTATTTGGTTTTCATGATAGTTCAACTTCCTTCTTGATTCACTGTGATTTCTTTTCTCTTTATGATTTCATCCAACCAAGCGATCTTGAACTTCATTCATCTTTGCTTGGTTCGATCATGCTTGATATGAGACCCATTGAAACTCAATGATTGAAAGAACCAAGACTCTTATATTTGTAGATTTTGAATCCATCTTGAAAGCACTTGAAAGGACCTTGTTGAAATACTTAGAAAAGAGAGCATTAGAATCACAAGAGAGGGTTTCACAAATGATGATCCTTATATGTGGATGGCAAATGAATCATCATTATTGAAACCCAAAAGGATAAATTAAATTCCTTTAAATTAGTGCACACATATAGTTGATCTCAAAATTATATGCACTATTGAACATTTTATATTGCAAGGAAATTAACCTATACTATGGTACATCCCACTAAGGATAGAATACTAAAACAACTAAGGAAGAGGAAGTTTTCATACCTTGGCCTCTGATCAACTTCTTCTTACTTTAGTTGAATAATATCCTTTAATCTTGTGATTTATCCAATTTAAAACAAGCACCATCTCTTAACATAGATTTTCTATGGATAAACTTAACACAAGAGATGACATTAGTAGCACAAGCACTAGTTTCTTATTTAGCAACCCTTTATATGTGGAAGGCAAGCGAGTTGCTAAAATAGACAAACCTCATAATATGGACTAAATTTCCCTTGAGCCCTTATGCACAATATATTTTAAATGACATGGATAATATGCATGGTTGTTCAATGAAGTCTAAAGGGCTGACTTAATCCATATTATGGTGAGTGTCTAATAAAGAAGAATCAAATCCAAATTAACTAGATAGAGAATACGTCACATAATTTTGGATTGTTCACCATATGATAATATTCATTAATCTTCCAATTAGACCTTTATTTCATAATCAACAACTGATGTATATCCTCAAGTGCTTCTTTTCCCTTAGTGGCTACACAAGTCACAAAAGAGACAAGATTTGAAAATAATATGCACTTGAGATTCAGTTGTTACCACCATTGCTACTATCTCCAAATATGATTTGTACATTCATTATCGAGCACCCAACTTGATCCATTGAAGGCGTGATCACAATCCTTATTGTGGCCTTTCTCTTTGTGTAGGCACCCACATATACTTGACAACCATCTTACATGGTTTCAAGTCAATATTTAATCACATAGATAAAAGCTAGAGTTAAGAATAGGAGCCTTTTCTCCTTTTCTTGATACATCATTGTGTTGCCTTCTTGATGATGAACCTAGCTTGACCTTGGGTGCACCTAGCTTATCAAGGTTAGTCACACAAGCATTCATATCATGAAGACAAGTTATGCATGGAATTTACAACTTAGTGATCCAATTCAATGTGAAGCATATGGATACCGATTGAAGTAGATTTCTAAGATATCAAAATATGGGTTTCCAAAATTTAGAGAGTATGGATCACTAATTGTACCTTTTACAGTTTAAAAATCATATCCATGTTAGTGCATATGTATGTGATGAATATTAACAAAAAGATTCTTATGCACTTTTAGAATTAACGATAAGGGAATTTTAAACTGCATCAAGAGTAGCTATTTAGAAAACAAAGATTACAATCCATATGAATGAGATACAAATTTACCATTTTTAATTGTCTTAGTATAGCTTACTCAAGTGAAACTTATTCTCTATGACACAAGATATATAATGTTCTCCCACTAGATATGTGCATCAAGTATTTGAATGACTTACCACATGCACTTTCAATTCAGTTAAGAGTCTCATGAGGAGTATATTACATATCATGGTCAAGGCATGACAAATTTGCAATGAATTAACTTATGCCTAAGAATACTTACCACCATATAAATGTACCATTTGTTATACCAATTTGACAGATCTTACTATCTGTGGTGGTGTCACTTTAGCATTCTTCTTTTCATCATTTGTGGAGACTTCCTTCTTTGTTATCTCTTTTCCTTTTAAAACTAGTGGATAAAACACTTTGAAAAGAGGTACTAGTAGTACAAGGAAGTATTTAATGAATGATGATATCTATATATGAATGGCAAACAAATCATCATTTATGAGGCGTAAAGGCATAAATTAAATTCCTTTTAAGTTAATGCACATGGAGCAGTGAATTCACAATATGCACTAATTTACAAATTTAAGCCAAAAGGAATTTAACCTTCATATTGACATTCCTTTCCATAAAATATATTATTACCAATTGAAAGGATGCCACTTGGAAGGAACTACTATTGATCAACTACCAATTGAAGCAATTTGTTCCATACCTTTGCCTTGAGCATTCCTAATCTTTATTTTAGGTGAAGATTAACCTTTAAAGCTTGTGATTTTACCAATTAAAAGAGCACAATCTCTACTTATGAATTTCCATGAAATATCTTAAAAGAGATTGTATTAGTAACACAAGCAATAGTTTCCTATTTAGCAACCTCTAGTATATGAATGACAAGAAGGTTACTAAAACAAGGAAATCTCATGATATGAACTAAATTACCCTTACAAGCATCATGCATAACATCAATTGTAAAAAAAGATGAAAGTAGCATGATTATTTAATTAAGTTTACATGGCAAGTTTAATTCATAGCATGGTGAGTGATTAATGTAGAAGACTCAAAACCAATTTAAACAAAAATGAATACATCACATAGTATTGGTTCGATCTTTGAATGTTGAATGGCACACTCCATTTGGGAAACACATTCTCATGTTGTGAGACTACATAAACACTTGGATAGAAACATTAGTCTCACAACTCTAGTCATATAGAGAATTCCCTTTTGGTAAGTGCTTTAAGAATTTGAATTTCTTACTTAGCACTCTATTCATTTAAGAATATGGGATAATACTCTTTATGTCTAGGTCATGGCAATAATACGATAATAAATTGGAAATATGCCACAAGATACATACAATCAATTTAAATCATGTAGATTGTCACAATATAAAAATATGAACTTGCAATCTACCATATAATTAGATCATTTCCAAAGCAAGGTAAAATCTTTTAAGTTCATTCTTAAGTGCTTCATTTTTCCTATGTGGCTACAAAAGACACAAAGGAATATACCAATTAAAAGCAATGTGCACTTAAGAATTAATTGTTACCATCCTTTGGATATCACTTGGTTGTAGGCCTTTTGCTTGATTCCCACAAAGGTTAATCCTTATTCCCTACAACACAAGTTCTTGCTAGAGATGAATATGAAGTTAGTGATATAACAACTCAATTCATCTTTGGGTCAATCTTAAAGGATATACAATGTAAGATTGATAGCTTGAGATAAGAATTGAGTTAAACCGCTCAAGCACCCCAAAGCTTCATATCATCTATGGGTACCTGCAAAACTTATCAAGTACATTTTGGTACCCATCTTTGGATGGGTCCATCAAGGTTAGCCAATAAGGACTTAGGCACCCAAATAGCCTTGGTCCTAGAATGTGGTGAACTCATCACCTTTCTAGCACAAGAGTCAAATTTGGGTCTCCTAAGCATATTTGAATGTATTGACAAGTTAGGCTTAGGAGTTTTACCCTTTGGACAAACCTTGAATAGATGAACTTTTTCACGGCAATTGTAGCAAATGCGATGCTTGTCCTTGCAATGCATTTGCCTTTTGCTTTCATCCTTTTTGATGGTCATCTTTCTTGATCGTGCAAGGTCTTGATTCTTCATGTGGGGGCATGAATCAATTTCATGGCCCTTCTCCTTGCATCCATAGCACCTCCTATCGCTTCTCTTTGATCTTTCTTTGTTGAAGCACATAGGTACATTGTTAGAGCAAATCATATGAGCATTAATTTTCTCACCATGGATTTTTCTCATGCCCTTCTTGGAAAGCTTGGTTTTCTTTTGAAGGGGTTTTGTGCATGCTACGGTTGTCCCCTTCTCAAGCTTTTTCACCATATTATCACGGTTATCTTGAGAAGGTTGAGCATGACACTTTCCCTTCAAACGAGTTAAGCTCCTTCTTAGCATTCCAACTTCTTCCTTGAGCTCTTTATTTTCTTGTGTGATAGAAATATCACTAATTCCTGAAATTTCTAGCTCAATGGAAGATTGGCTTTCTTGAGAGCAACATTTGTTAGCACATGATAATATAGTTTCTACTTGAGTACATGTGCATATGTGAGGTTGGTATGATTTCAAATTAGTTAACACAACCTCATGAGCCATTTCTAACATGATATGTGAATCCATAAATTTATTATGAGAGCACACAAGCATATCATGTTTTTCTTGCAAAGCTAGATTTTCAATATTTAGCCTTTCTATCGTGTTCTTGAGCATAGTATTTTCTTTTTCTAATTGAGCAACGCAAGATAAAGCATTTGAAGTACTAGTTTGCTCAATTGAAATCTTTTCATACCTTTGGACCAAATCATCATGAGAGCACTTTAGCTTCTCATGCTCTTTGGTCAACTTCTCCAAGTCTTTGATTTTTTTCGATGAGGATATCTTCTTGCTTATGAAGCATTTCCTTTTGTTCTTCCGCTCTTTTCATGAGTTTGAGCAAGCTCATCCGGTTCTTCTTACTTAGTTGAGCGAAGAATTTTTGAAGATCATCCTCATCTTCACTATCACTTTCATGCTCCTCCTCATCCTCACTTTCGCTTTCACTGTCACTCTCATTAGCAACAAAGCACATATGAGAAGTGGATTTGAAAGACGAACCTTGTGAAGAGGTGGATTCGTCGTTTGGTCTCCATCGATCATTTTCTTCTTCTTCAATAATGTTCTTCGCCTCATCTTCCTTCATTTTGAGGAACATCCTTTCGGCGATTCTCATGGCAAGATCTATTGCCCTAGGATCAACATCTGCACCAAAAGATAAAGTCGAGGCAACCTCAACTTTTTCAAGCTTAGAAGCACTTTCGTTTCTTAGTCCCCCCGACATGATCTTTCCTCACGCGGTTAAGCGTTAGAACGAGGATTAGGTTCTGATACCAATTGAAAGTTGCCTAGAGGGGGGTGAATAGGCAAGTTAAAACTTTTTTCAACAAAAACTAGAAGCAAACTGGGTAAAACTGAATTGATCTCGAAATTCACCCAGTTAACTTTGGAAATGAGATGTTCTAAATGATCCACAGGGTTCAAAGTAGTAGATCTGAGAAGGGCACTTCTCAAAATCCACACACCAAAAAGATATAAACAAATCTTTTACGGAATGGTGAGAGAACGAAGAACACAAACAAACACAATGAGCAAGAACACAAGAGACACAAGATTTATCCCGAGGTTCGGTCACACCACCAAGGTGCCCTACTTCCTCGTTGAAGCGCCCACAAAGAGCCGGGTCTCTTTCAACCCTAATCCTCCCTTTGCCGACCACAAAGGTCAAGCTCACACACTAATCTTTGCTCAAACGAGCGGGTAATACAAACTTTCTTGTGGTCTTCCACAAGATTTGGAGACTCACAAGAGACACCTAGTCGTCTAGGAGCTAGAAGCTCCAAGAGTAATGAATCCACAAAGAACTCGATGTAGTACCAAAGCTCGAATCAAGAAGAAGAGCAAGAGAGATTTAGAGATGAAGCACAAAACCGCAGCTCTCAAGCTCACTCAAAGATTTCTCTCCAAAGATTTGAAATGAGAGAGGCAAGAGATGTGTGAGAGAGAGAGGGAGGTGTTTCTTGGGTTAGAAATGGAGTTCAAATCGTGCTTACTGCTTTGGGGTGAGAGGTAGGAGTGAGTATATATAGGTGGAGCTCAAAACTAGCCGTTTGGGCAGATTTTTCTGCCTGAGACCGGTTGAACCGCCCCCTAGGGCAGTTGAACCGCCCCTGGCAGGCCTGGCAGCCTGTCTGCCAGTCTGAGTGGCAGACTGACTGGCAGACTGACTTGCAGACTGACCAAGTTGACCATGACCGGTTGAACCGCCCAAGGGGGGTGGTTGAACCGCCCCTGACACCTCCTGGCGACCTGTTCGCCAGTCTGACTGGCAGACTGCAGATCAGAGGTCAGAGGGGTCAGAGACCAGCTGAACTGCCCCTCAGGACCAGTTCAACCGGTCTTGACCAGAGAGTTTAGGAGAGAAAACCCCAGCTCAACTGCCCGGAGGCAAGTTCAGCTGGTGTATGGTCAAAGAGGTTCACAGCTGAAGTTGAGTTCAGCTGAAGTTCAGCCCAGCTGAAAAGCTCAGCTGCAGCTGAAGAAGCTCAACTCAGCTGAAGTTCAGCTCAGCTGAAAAGCTCAGCTGTAGCTGAAGAAGCTCAGCTCAGCTGAAGTCCAGCTCAGCTGAAAAGCTCAGCTGCAGCTGAAGGAGCTCAGCTCAGCTGAAGTTCAGCTGCTTTTTAGCAAGAACACTCTAGGTTTCTCAAACCTAACCATGGTCAACCATAGAACGTTAAAGAGATTTTTGCTTTTCATAAATAGCTTTTGAATAGAGAGGTTTGAGCTTTGGCAAACACCAACCTTCTTTTTGGATCCCCCTTTATAGTACGACGATTCCTATACTCAAGTTAAATAAATAAAATATAATGAAGTAAACTCCTTGAGTCATTGGTGTCTCATGTGTGATTTCTCCATGGCATTGCTTCATAAGGATCACAAACATCTTTGTCTCACCTTTTGAAGCAAACTCAAATCAAACCCTGTGACTTGTACCATATCACCTTATATGAGTTCAAATCATGGCTTCAAGTCACCTTACTGATGCATCAACATGTTATAACTCTTCATAGCTGATTAGTTCATCGACTTAGTGCAAGTACTCTCTTCTTCACTTTAGCCATGGTACCTCGGTCTACAAGCCGTCGCTTGGCCTTCACCTTCGCTTAGTTCATCGAAGCCCTTTCCTTGCTATCTTCACCCTATCAAGCCATTCTTGAGTCATATCATATTGAGCATCCATTGAGAGAATCATTTCTTCATTATTGTGAACCTTGCTTGAATGTCTTCTAGATATAACTGTCAAGATCAATCAAGCTCTAGTTTGATTCTCATAGAAGCATATATGGACTGACAGTAATATGGTCAAGCCAATTCACGATTCCTCATATCTTATTCACTTTGGCTTGACCAATCCTCTTAATCACTTCAACCTCTATTATGATCATATTTATGCATAATGATTTCTGAGGACATGTCCATATATTCAAACCAATATAGAGATCATATAATATCCATTTGCATTGTCTCATTGGTTATTTAACCTCGTGTTGAACCTTCGTTCGCTGATCATTATACACTATTCAAGTATGTTCATCATACTGAATTTCCTGTTCAACACTTAGCAAACTCGTTAGACCTTTAAATGTGTTGTTATCCAAATCACCAAAACTCACAAAAGGGATGAATGCACTTTCAATTAAGAAATGTCTAACATGTATCTATCAACTAAAGGATACACAATAGAGGCAGTGACCATTTGCAATTTCAGTAGCAATATGCCTAGAGCAAGTCAGCAGGCTCAGAAAGATCCCCAGGCCAAGAAATGTGTGGACACACCTCCATGGTCGGTATTTTTTTCTCAGCAAAACAATCAGCCCCCACGGAGATGCCTCTCTTGAGGGCGACATCCTCGGCGAGCTGTTCCTCCGCGAATAGCTTGGTCGTGGCCATCTGGCGCTTGATTTCCCTCTTCTTCGAACACTGCATCAACACAAAACTAGCGGGAGTCTTAGAAAATCAGAAGGGCAGGGGAACCCCTTATCTTGATCCAGATCCAAGACAACACAACACAAACCCAGCAGGTGCGTGGGTCCAAAAATGAGGGCGATGATCCGGTCGGATTAGTGGGAGTGAGGCAGCGGAGGTGACGTCAGCGTCGAGGACGGGGGCAGGGAGGATGTGAGTAGGATGGGGGCGAGAAGGATGGCCTGGGCGCGTGGAGCTTGTTGGCGCAGCAGGGTCGAAGACAGCGGTGTCTAGCGGAGCTTGCGGACATGGAAAAGAGGAGGAAGTCGTTGGCGAGGAGCTTGGTGTGGACGGCGCACTTGGAGGAGCTTGGTGTAGAAGGCGCACTTGGTGTGGACCAGCAGAACATCCCCGCGGCGGCCATTGGGGGAGCTCGGAGAGGGGCGACGCTGGTGTCCTTGGATCCATTGGCGTCGACCTCACGAGCTAGGGCAAGAGCAGATCCGGACGTCTTGTTGGGAGCGACGCTCGAAGCGGGGGCGCTTGGAATTGGGCGAGACCTGCGATCCAACGGCGCGTCGAACATGTTGGCGTACCTGACCTTGGACCCGCCGTCCACGCGCCCGGCGTTGGGCTGGAACAGGTAGAAGGCCAGCGTCTCCGGCCGCGAGTCCGACTGGTACGCGAACCACGGGTAGGGGTTGATCATGAAGGGCGCGCTGGTCTTGCTCAGGAATCCCAGGATCTGCTGCAGCTGCGGCGCGACGTCCGGGTGGAGAACCATGGTGTTCACGGTGGAGAACCGGATCCCCGTGGCGCCGTCCCCCGCGGCCGCCGCCGCGGCGCGGAGGTTCTGCATGGCCGGGAGGAGCGCGGTGGCCAGCGCGGCGTCTCCGGACTCCAGCACCTCGTTGCCCACGGCCACGACGGAGATGGTGGGAGGCCGCGACCGCGGCTGGAGGCGAGCAAGCGGGCGGGGGCGCAGCCGCGCAGGGCTGGATGCCGCGGGCGGGGCTCATGGAGATGGGCCTCGCAGAACACAAATCGGCAGATGGGCCTCGCAGAACACAAATCGGCAGATGGGCCTCACACGGCGTATGTGGCTGTCTTCATTTTTTTGCAAAGTAAAATTAGTACCACATTGCCCACCGATTGGTGTTGAAACCTGTGCATGTAGTAGTACGATTGTTATCACACGGTGCATGTGCCTTCCTGTGCACGTGACATGTGCAATAGTTGCTAACTTAATAAGTAGTAGAGATTTCTTGTGCAATTTTTGTGCGGAAAAAACGAAATAAAAAAATTGGGTGTTTACAACGAATTTTAGGTCTTGGCCCCTTGGGCTCTTGGTCCAAGCGATTTTTTTCTGTGGGCCGTTGGGTCCGTGGAACATATCCTTTGCAGAAGACTACAGATTGCAGAAGCGCTCGCTCGCTGTTGTTGCTGCTGCCAACTGAAGGGATGCGAGCCACGGCCACCGCAGGAGGCCGTGCGGTGTTCCACCTCCAACACCTCCGCCCGCGCCCGCCATGGCGAGCTCCTCCTCCTGCTGCCACCACGCACCTCTCCCGCTCCGCGCCAGCGAGGCGAACCGACCACCGTTGCCTCCCCAAAGGTATGCCTTACCAACTTCGCCGCCACCCCCGCCCCTTCGCACGGAAGGTGTTCGTCGGAACGCCCGGCACCAACGCCTTAGATACATTTGACTTAGCTTAGTTTCTATTGAGGCCTGCGTTCTGTTCACGCGGGACTGTCTGTCTACTGCGTAGGATTATTTATTTACCTACTAGTTCCCGCATCGTATTTGCCTTACCCAAGCAATGAAAGTGGTTGGCTACTTGGCTACAACTGCAAGGTGTTTGATGAAATGCCTATTTCCAGTCACGCTTCTCAGTTCTATTTTTATTGCAGGGAACCAAAACTCTGCTGCACCCACAAGCATTATTATTGTGGTTTTCATTGTCTCTTCAATTTTGATACACTGTTTTTAACATTTTCCACCGGGGCTGCCTTCAACTCAGGTTTCTTATCAACTCTAGAACCGGGGATTTCAGGAGTTTCCTTGTGTCGGCGTGCTCATGCAACATGTAGCTATTCTTTGGATGACAAGTTACAGGGAGAGCTAGATGATATACAGGTAAATTCTTTTACGAACATTTTATTAGCAAGTCAATTTCACATGTTCAACAGGCCAACAGGGCCTGACGTTGAAACCCATGTTTTGGTTTACTAAAAGACGGGAATCATTGTAAAACTGATGACTTACTTGAAAAAAAGGAAAAGGGGAGTTCTCACCCTTAGCAGTTAACTAATTTTCACGCCTCAAGCACTGACCTTATGATGCACTTGTAAGTTGTTTAATTTAATCATCTCACAAATACTGTATTTTCTTGGAAAAAATTTAGATCTATTAGCATATTACTTCATTATCATGCTTACCTATTCTGCTACTGCTTTACCTGATTCCAGGGAGAACAGAGAAAGCTAGAAACAGTTGGTGCGTTTCAGAAAATACCAATGGTGATGCCTGCAATTGATATACTAATGTCAGCACAAAGGAAATCTAGAAACGTGCCACCAACTAAGGGTATGATTCATCTGACCATTTATTATTCACACTCTGCTAAATGAGGGAATATTGTTCTCTTAACATTTTGTTTTAGCATGACCAAACGTTTGCTTATGATTCATATCTAATGTAGGTATAGCAAATATTGCTAAGCGTGAAAGGAACAAAGGTGCGAAACAGCTTGATACCTTAATGAAAGTAAGTGGATCATGTTGTCTTTCTGCTGATTTTCTGCTGAGTAGGTTCATTTATTTTATATTGAGAACTGTTTTGTTTCTCAGGAACTTTCTGTACCGCTGAGAACATACACAGAAAACTTCCCAAAGAGGAGAGATTTGCATCCTTATGAGAGGTCTCTCATTGAGTTGACTTTTGGGGAGGGTTATTATGAACAGGTATAGTTCTAAGAATTATGTTTTCTTGGTATTGAATATTAGTATGCGATATTCATAATGGTACAGAAACAAATTATCAACTTGGCATGAATAATAATATATTAATATGATACTTCTCCCTTCTACTCGTTGAGTTATTATGATGTTGTTGGTAGTACCCTGCCAGGTTCTAGGACGTGTAGATACTCTCAGGAAAAGGATTACTTCTGTTGGAAAGCAGCATGCTTCAGTCTGTGCTAAGGTGAATGTACACCAATTTATTTATATTGATTTACATCTCCAACTTATGGGAATGCATACTGGCTTACTGCACACGGAGATAAGATGTACAATAATGTTTTTAACAAGCAAAAAGATCAAATTTGACTCCCACGTTCAAGAGTCAAGATATTTCCTCCGGAACTCTCTTGTGTGTGCATACTTGAAACTCATGAGTCATGACCCATAAAAGTTATGCTGTCTCAAACCATCTCACCACATTTTCAGTCCAATGGGTTAGTTACTTGGTTTGATCTCACTTGGCAAAGCTACAAGAACATGGTTTCAGTTTCAAAATATGATTGTTACCAGTTTTTTTCCCTCAATTGTGACTAATAAAATTATAGAAGTTATTCTCAGTATCAGTGTTACATCACATTAAATATCTTCTAGGAAAACAGGGGATAAAATCTAATATTTTGATATGTAATACTCCATCTGTCCCAAAATAGTAGCCGTTTTAGCTCTTGGTTTTATGTCTATATTCAAATGAATGATGATGAATCTAGACGCATATACATCAAGTGTTGTATGAATCCACTAATTTGCTAAAACGAATTTTATTTTGGAACAGAGGGAGTATTTATTGAATAACTACTCCCTCCGTCCCAAATTAGCATTCAAATGGATGATGATGAATCTAGACACATATACAAAAACATACATCAATTATTGTATGAATCCATTAAAAATCTAAAACGAATTTTAATTTGGGACGGAGGAAGTATCATTTTATTTTGGACAATCTTGGCATTGCTCCCATAGCTGGAAAAATTGGCAATATTTGTTTTATTTGTCATATTGTAGTATGGAATTTTATTGCTAATGTATATATTTAACCTTGACAGTCAACAACAAAACGTGAAGCAGAGGAGCGCCTCACTGAGGTTTGTTCAGGTTCCAACTCATAAAACAATCGCTGTTGTTGATCCTTTGTCATTGTCTTATTGTCCTCGACAAAATTGTTTTGGAAGTGACTTTGTAGTTGCATTGCTAATGCTTTGGTTGTCTCTTATCTACTTTCCCAGGGCAGAAAGAAACTCGAAGAGGCTTTCCAGCATGGGAAGCACACCATTGATGATTTAGTAAATGTAGCAAAGGTATTAACTATCTTTCTTTCAAGTTGGAGAATAAGAAAAATGATTTCGGTCTCTCTTTTTCTGCTGCTGTTATTCAGGCTTCTAAATATTTTAATTTGATTTATGGTTAATTTTTGAGTTGCTACAGGCTTTGCGTTCTATGCCTGTTGTTGATCTACATATTCCAACACTATGTCTAGTTGGATCACCCAATGTGGGGAAGTCATCTTTAGTCCGGATATTATCATCTGGAAAACCTGAGGTAATGCTCAGCACAGTTTGTATGTTGGTAGATGGTAGACACAGTTTCACAAGGAATTTTCTATTGCTACTGTGTAATAAGTACTTTTGATCCTCTTGTTTCACTTGTTGACTTTTAGTTACTAGTTCTTACCAATCAGTAGTTAATGTTCATGCTTCATCCAATGTGTTCCTGTGTCAAAGAACATGTTCCTTCTTCACTGGTGAGCTTAAGTTAACATCTATGAGTGGTTTGACTTAGTAGCATGACCTTCTGTTTTTTGAAAATACGTTCTTGGAAAATGCCTGACTATTGGTTCTGAATGATGAATTTGTTCCATGTCATCATTTAAGCATTGGTGGATGGTTATCTGTAATATACAGTTTGCTGATTGTTAAGTCTCATCCTACTGTGTTTCTGCAGGTCTGCAGCTACCCATTCACAACAAGAGGGATTCTAATGGGTCACATTGTATCTAATCAGGAACGTTTTCAGGTTGAACCAATTGCCTTCTGCTTAACATGATCATAAAACCACTAGACTTGACACCAATTTTGCTTCCTTTGCTTTTTGTCACAACTGAACAAAGGCATCCTTCTGCAGGTTACGGACACTCCAGGACTCCTGACAAGGCATGATGGTGAGTCAGACTGGTTCTCAAACCACTCCCTAAGAGGCAGTGTAGCTCATGGTGGTTATGGCGTCCTCTAAGTGCAGCTCATGGCTGCAGCTAGGACGCCATAGCAGATACCATAGATCTTAGGCCTATGGCATTCTTGACAGGGGCGGATCCAGGGTATTTTTGTGGTGTCCTGTGACACCAATAGATTTTAGTAATCTCCATTAAAATGTATATTGTAGTGCTTAAATGAGTTGGTGATACTATAAATTAATGGAGATAACACCAATAGCTATTTTGTCTAGATCCGCTCCTGGTTCTTGAATCGTCCATGGTGTCCATGAAGCATGGCTAAGGCATTCATGGGCGAATAGGTGACATTTGGACGCCATAGGAAGTGAGTACAACACCCAATAACCCTAGATTGAGCAGCCTAGTTCATTTGATTCTACTGGACCCCCTCTGACGCCCGCATTAGTGTGCACCGGTGCAAAGCTATGTTATCATGTGTTCTTTTGTGGAGTTGTTAGTTTGTGAACTATGCATTAGGGTGCACCGGGCAAAACTATATTATTTTGTGAACTATGCTATGCATTAGGACTTATGTCCTATTTCATCTATGATCTATATATTTATAACCTACCTATTCTGACCTATATCATCTATCTATTATATTGCATTTTTTATGTTTTTATTCACCTTTGTTATGTCTCTGAAGTCGTCTTGCCCCACGCTTTAGGCGCTTAAATGGTAAAAAGGTTACATACCATTGTAGATCGCCTTACCGTTGTAACAACCATGGTGTAGCTTTCATGTGTAAGAGCTCGTTCAGTAGGGCTTCGGCTCTGTCTTTTCTCTAGAAAAAGCCAGAGCCTACCAAACACTTTTTTTTTTTAAAAAACGGCTTATTGTGAAAAGCACCTAGAAGCCAGAGTCATTTTTGTACTACAGAGAAGAAACCACAAATATTAGCTTTACCGGCTCTAACTCTGGCACTTTAATACAGAAAAATGGCTCTGGCTCTAGGGTAAGCCGTTTCTGCTAAACGATTTGTAAAATGGCTTCAGCTCTACCAAAAAGGCTGCTTTTCAGGAAAAGCCAGAGCCTGCCAAACGGACCCAAAATTTGTGATATTTTTGTTATTATATTCAGACAATTAATTTTCCTTTGTGCTTGATAAAGCAACACTGTAGCAAATATGGGTTGTACTAAAGTCGAAATTGATTGTTATTTATATAGGGTGTCCCTTTTTTAAGTTTTACTTTTTTGCTCGTTAAAACACACATACTGCTGCACCAAAAAGCTTTGATCCATTTTTGTTTCGGCATTTTTGCAGATGACAGAAATAACATAGAGCGATTGACACTCGCTGTCCTTTCTTATCTACCTATCGCTGTCCTGTATGTGCATGATCTATCCGAAGACTGTGGGACCTCAGTGGCCGATCAGGTACATGTTTTACTTGTTCTAGGGGACACCAGAAATACTAGGGGATTGTTTTGGGAGCAAGGGAATTGGAGGGGGTTGAGGATTTTAGCCCCCTCAAACCTCTCTAATTCCCTTGCTCCCAAACACGCCCTAGAAAAAAATCCTTCATCTTGTATTCTGATGTGCCAAATCACAAGTTTCACACCAGAAATACTAGAAGAAAGTCCTTCACCTTGTGTTCAGATGTGCCAAATCACATGTTTCACATCCCTCTCTCCAAAGGGCTTGCACTTAACGTGGTGGTTTTTTTGGCAGTACATCACGTACAAGCATATTAAGGACAGATTCGGTGACCGCCTATGGCTTGATGTTATTTCCAAATGCGACCTTTTGGGAAAGAAAGAGCCCACAAGTTTTCACGATGCTGATGACGATGTAGCACGGTACAGAAGATTGGGGCCAGAAGGCGCCCTCCAAGTATCTGTGCAGAGCGAAATCGGCGTCAAACAGGTTAGCTATTCTCGTGCTAACCTGATACTGAGCAGCGACTGCTTGTTGAGTCTACTTATTGCTTATCATAGCGACTTACAGGCCCTTAAGAATCTAGGCTAATATGCTTCTGTCTCTCCAGCTTAAGGAAAGAGTGCATGAGCTGCTGACCTCTCAGATGGCTCGGATCAAATCTAGCAAGGCGGAGCCTGAAACACAGGAAGTAGGGACTAGTGTTGTTTACTGAAGTTTGACAATAATAAGGATTCGAATATCATGCTGGGTGTCCGCGTAAACATTCAATGTCGATGATGGTAACACATTCCATCTGTTGTCCTTTTGTCCATTTGGAAAGGGTGGTCAAAATTGCCCATTATGCGTTCTTTAGTAGGGTACCACCTTCTGTCCGAAAAAAAAAAGATTATCGTTCGTCTTCTCCATGGTAGAAATATTGTTGTTAGAGCTCGGGAAAAGATTATTGAAAGAAAAAATCATTTAAATGATCAAGATGTCTAATAGGAGATTGAAATGAGCTTTTCTATTTTTCTTTGCGTAAATTAAATCCTAAATTGCTAGCCCAGTTTTACCTGAGTACCTAACCTAATGTATGCCAATGTTTTGCACCCTAGTTCTCAACCATATATTATAAAAAAGTAAATTCTTCAAATGTAAATGTGCACAATAAATATATTTTGATGTTTTGTAGAGATCTTAGAGAGTCATCACTTTTTACTAATCCTCGTTAAAACATCTATGCAAGGGTGTTGCTCATCTTGACCTATGCAAGAACTAATTGCTATTTATGAGATGATTCTTTATCGTCTTGATATAATGAATCACTTATAACCATGTATAATCCCAAGCCAGGTCATCTATAAGATCTCTTGTCTTGATCGTCATCGAACTGTCTAGATGATAATGATCATCAAGAGTAACAATCACAAATTCTCACTTAACTTTACCAAGCTTTATAAGATTTATGGGTGCACACTAATTACTCTTTTATGCGTTACTGATGTCACAAATCAATCGAATACTAGCTTTTAAGTCGCTCACTAGGCAAAGACACTTTCTCACACTTTAAATGGGTTGCTTCACCTATTAAATTAAACAAGAGGGCAGGTTGGTGGAATATTTATAGCCCCAACCAGCCAACTAGTCATTATAGTAACTTTGAAAAAATTATGATTGTTGGATCACCTCACGCTCAATGTCATTTGAATTACTGTTGTGAGCTTATAGACCGACACTCACCATCAGACCAGTTTAATGCCCGCAAAACCCTCTTTTATCACTTAACATAGGTTGCTAGACACAAACTCATTGATATGACACTGCCAATGTTCATAGGGTGTGATTAGGGCTAGAAAATAAGCTTAAGACTTGCGAGCCGAGTTGAGCCTTTTTTCCGAGCTTGTTTTTTTTCCAGCGAGCTGACTTGACTTGTTCCAGGTCATGAGCCACGCTAAATTAATCAATTTATAGAATAATAATGAATATTAGATAATTATATATATAATAGCTCGTTTTTTAATCTTTGATGATGAATATATTATAATTTATAATTTAAATCACTCATAATGTTGAATGATGATTTCATATTTTAAATTTATATAATGTTAATTCACTAAATAATGCAAAAATAAGTATCGGGAAATGGCTCGTGAGCAATGTCGAGCTGAGCCTCTTTCTCCAGCTCGCCAAGTGGATGAGCCGAACCGAGCTAGTTCAGTCACCGAGCCATACCGAGCCGAACTCGGCTTGGCTCGTTTCTACGGCCGGCCCTGAGGGGTGTGGCGGGTGCGGCCGCACCGGGCCCCCAAAAACAAAGGGCCCCTCTGGCCACTTGACGTTAGCACTTTTTCCCCGCTAAGCATATCTACCCTAGACATAAATACGCAAGAGCGATACACTATCGATCAGTTTCGTTTATATTGTTAAACTAATGTCCCAATTACTTATCTAATATTCACTTTGTTCCAAAATAGTATTTGTTTTAACTCTTGATTTTTATGTCTATATTCAACTAGATAATGAGGGATCAACTAGAGAAGCAAAATAAATTCTATTTTGATACAGAGAGAGTATTATTTACTATATATATGATGGTTGCATCGACAGAGAGAAGATTTTTAAAATTGAAATATTTTTTTGAACTATTTAAGGTCAACAATGACTTAAGAGAGGTTAAATGGTTTGGCGATTATATGTATCTAAAAGAAGTTGTTGGATGAGATTGATCTTAAAGGTATAATCGATGATTTGTATCACAAAATGTTAGAAGATATTTTTAATGACATTAGATAACAAGTATGTGTTTTTACTATATTTTATATTTGTTATCTTATAAACGTTGAATATTATATATATTATGTGTGGATGGGGCCTCCATTTCAGATTTCACACTAGGCCCCTAAAAAATCAGGAACGACCCTGCTCGTTTTCAGCCCTAGGTGTGATGATCATGTAGAAAGAACCCTAACCTTAATAGGTGCATCACATGGTCCTACGCTCACCGTCAAACCAGTCTGACACATCTTGGAAGCCTCTGCTTTGTTTACATAAACCATCGGACCCATAACCATTGGTATGATGCTTAACTATTCACATGCCTCAAAAACCATTCTTACAGTTTTAGCTTTGAAAACAATGTAAATAGATTTTGATCCAAACTTATTTTAGGCCTCATCTGAACTACTTATAGCTAAAGAAAAATTATGTGTACCATACTAAACTCATTAGACTTTCCTAGGCCAAGCTACTAGTTAACACCTCTTTATAGTACGGTTAAATGAAAAAACAATGTCCTAAACTATTCTAATTGTCTCTTAACTCCAAGTGATACTTAGAACTTGTCCATCCTTAACCATATCATTCATTCCTTGAAAATCAAAACAAAATCAATTATCAAGGGCATGGATAACCATTGACTGCCTAAATAATCTGTCATTATGACCTAACTTTAATTACCTTTACAAAAACATATGTTATACACAATAATATTATGTTGTCATACGTCATCAAAACCATAGAGGGCCCAAATGCTTTCAACCTCCCTCCTTTTGGTGATTGATGAAAGCATTATATCAAGTATGTAAAAAAGTGAAATTTTTAATGGAACCTTGTTTATAATAGATATAAAGTGAATAGGCATAAAAAACGTATGTGATAGGTTATAGAATGTGAAGTAAAAACAAGACAATAATCACATCACAACCATATCATGCATATGCAATAACATGAAGTGTATCATATAATGCATGGGCATGTAAAATTAAGTGCATATGAAAGTTCCACACATAGAGAAAATAGCAAATAAAACCAAAGTGTATCTCTTACAACCCCTCTCCTCCGCTCCCCCAATCTCACATACTCTTGACCTCCCCCCCTTATCATCAAGGATGAAAGGAACAATGATGCCTAACATGAGGGTGAATTAGACACTCTAGTTTCTGAAAGGGAAATAAGGTTAACCATTTCCCATAAATAGATTTTGGTGATTGACGACCAACATAAATGTAACACTAAAAAATCATCAAATAAAAAAATATTGCATTTAGTTATTAATGGTAATTATAGCAATAAATGGTTCATTCAAGTGTTTGTTATTTATTTGCATTTGGAATAATTTTTGATTGCTCATGATTAATTTTGAATATTTAATAGCATTTCTTCTTAAATGAAAATCCAAATAAATAATACAATAATTACTAGTCCAAAAATAAATATTTTATTTATAAATAATTTTGGTTTAATTATTATGAATTTTAAGGTTATTTAAAATATATTTTGAAATTAGAAAGAAATAGAAAAAAGAAAAAACATAAAGGAAACCCTAACCCTAAAAGGCCCACTAGGGCCCATTAGCCGTGCCTCCCTCTCCCTGGCAGCACAGCCGCCGCCGCCCTGGTTCCCACCCATCTCTCTCTCACACCTATTTCTCTCTCCTCCCTCTCTTCCCAGCAACGTGCCACCAGGAAACCAGGCCGCCGCGCCCAGCGCCCCTGCGCCCAGGAGACCGCGGCCGAGCCGCCCTACCGCACCAGGCTGCCGCGACCCCGACGCCGAGTGCACCCAGCTCCGTCGCGCTAGGACCCTGTTGGGGACTTGTTCTCAACTGTTATGAATTAAGAACAAGGCAACACAGAAAGAAGTTAATAATAAATATTCTTCGTCCTTCGAAGTGTTATTTCCCTTAGGATATAATGATCTTCAGACGAAGGTCATGAAGGACATACCTTCATCATTATAGTTTATACTGATAAAAAGAGAAGCATATGAAACATGAGAACAACATGAATAATCACATAACATTATTACATGTCTTTTTTATATAATCCTGGAGAAATAAGAACAATATTGAATTGCATTTGTACCTTCGACCTGGTAGAAGGTAAAAAATACAAGCGTGACGTACGAGTGTGTACCAGTCAGCCGTGAACAGTACGGGAGTATTATTCATCTATTTATAGGCGTGGGACGCAGCCCATGTAAAATTACATTCATGCCCATTACATTTGCTAATGACTTATGGGAGTCTATCAAGGCCTAAGTAGTCTTTTCATCTTTAAGTCGGTTCGCCTTTCTGCTATCGCGACGAAGCTTTCTTGCGCATAGCTTCGGCTGTGCACCATCCTTCGTACAGCATGGTAATCAGCCCGTCCTTCATCTCAATCCCCTTTCGTCTGGCTTAGGCTTCGTCCTGACTGTACTCCATGTTTCCAAAAATACCTGTTCATATAATTCACTTGGAAAACATTGTCAAATCTTGTTTTTGAGGACCTTCGGAGGACAAAGGCCCCCAACAGTAGCCCCTCGCAATATTAATTTGTTAGCGATAAATTCAGATTGCGATATGGACGAAGGCCTCAAGCCGAAGGTCCGAAAAAACACCTTCCCTTTGCTAGAATAGCAACACTCACTGACAAGCGGGGTCTTTCAATTTTCAACGCACTGATAGTATAAATAAGATCATTCCGCAAACTCATCTGGTACGCTCTCTTGCCATCTGCTCCCGCTTACTGAATTTTTAGCTCTTGCGCACTAAGATTTGCTGATCTTTTAGTTTTGAAGCTTCGGCTTTGAAGATAGTTTTTTAGTGTTTCCGAAGATGTCTGAAGGTAAGAAGGCTGCTGCTGAGATGAAGCTGAGTCTCGACGAAGAGAAGAATTTGGGGTTTCTTATAGCGATGGTGAAGACCAATACGGAAAAAATCACCAAGGAGATTCTGGAAGGTTTGTCTGAAGACACTGGCGACAGCGACAGTTATGATGTGGACAGTGGTGGTGAAGACTCCGAAGATCGCCCCTGGCGACCAAGCCATTCAGTCTTTGGCAAGTCAGGTATCAAGGAAAATCATCTTGTCAACATGAGGGGAAGATACTTCCGGGATTTATCCATTGTGAGGGTCGATGAAGGAGAGAAAACTTGCCCGACCCCTGAAGAAAATGAAGTTGTAGTGTTCCGAAGCTTTTTGAAAGCTGGACTGCGATTTCCCCTGAGCAGCTTCGTCGTAGAAGTGCTGAAAATGTTTGAAATCTATCTTCATCAACTTACCCCCGAAGCAATTATAAGGCTGAATATCTTCGTGTGGGCCGTAAGAAGCCAAGGTCTGGAACCTGATGCGAAAAGTTTCTGCAACATACACGAGTTATCATACGAGACAAAACCCTGGGGTAAGGAACAATATCATAATAATTTTGGCTGCTACAGTTTCGTTTCTCGGTCTGGGTCAAGCTGTCCCGTGCCAACATTTCGGAAGAGATGGCCCGGCGACTGGATGACGGAATGGTTCTATGTGAAAAATGACCTGAAAGCACGGGAAGATGTTAAAGGTATAATTATGCGCCCTATTTGGCAGAGTTTCGGCCTGCGAAAGCCGAAGGTTGAGATGAATGAAGCTGCCGAAGAATGCCAGAGAGCCTTCGGAGTTATTTGTTCTTTTATTGGAACGAGAGATTTGGTACAAGAACATATTGCCTTCAGAGTATGGCCGCTCGCGGAGAAATGGGAAATGCCGCAAGAAACCATGAAGGAGGCCGACGAAGGTGGACTTATCAGGCTGAAGTATACTTTCAAGTTCGGAGATAAATTCATTGAGCCAGATGATGACTGGTTAAAGAGTATTGAAAATTTAAGTGATGAACTGCTTGGGGCTTACTCGAAGGCTGAAGATACTGCACTGTCAGCAGCCTTCGGAGGCCGAAAAAAGAAAAGGCTGAACCGAGTGTTTGATGCAATCGGGTTCGTTTACCCTGACTATCGTTATCCCATTCGAGGGCAGAAAAGAAAAAACACAACCTCTGCGAAAGAAGAAGCTGCAACTGCTCCTAGCGAGCCAGAACCGAAAAGAAAGAGGATAAAGGTCCTCACACATCGGCCACGCCATATTGAACCAGCTTCGGTGCCTGAGTTCACCGGAGAAACTTCTTCGGCCACCGAAGCTGAACAGCCAACCTTGCTGCCAGAAATCGCAGAGATGGCCGAAGCGCCATCCACAGAAAAAATGGAAGAAGCGAAAAAAACCGACTGAGGAAAAAACATCAGAAGTTTTGAGTCCTGTAGCAAATGTTGAGACACTAAAAAATCAAAAGGTGTCAGCAGTGACTCCGAAAAGAAAGAGAATGGCTAATGTGCTAGATGTTCTGGAAACAATTAAATCTTCAAGCACCCCTCCAAAGAAGACTGTTGCCATTCCCGAAGCGAAAACTGAAATTTCTGATACTAAAGCTCCAGAGCAAGAAACTGAAGCCGAAGCTGGATCCTCAGAGGCCACGAAGATAAAATCCTTGGAAACCGAGGAAGAAAAAATAACAGAGCCAACTTTTGTTGAAGAAATCGGTGTCATTGCCCCCGAAGCATCCCCCAAAGTCCTTGATTATATTGTTCGTCATGCTTCGGGGAAACAATTATCAGGAAAAGAAAAACAAGAGGCCCAGTTTTACGCCCAAAAACTGAAGTATCCAAAGGGGGCGTTAATATTCAATGGCAGTGGAGAAGAAGACTTTTTGTATTGTCTCCCTGACAGCAAGGAGATTTCTGTCTGTCGGGAGATGAGCAAAAGCTTCGGATTCCCAACACTAGAAGACGGGCTCTCGGTGCTGTCGAAGAACGATCTGGCCGACAGTCTGGCATATAATAGCTTAAAGGTGTAACAAATGGGATCTTTGTATTTTTTGTTGAGACCAAAATTTTTCGTTTGCTTAAATCTATTGACGCACACATATTTTTCTTTACAGGGCCTGATACTTAGCAATGCCCTCAGGGCCCAGAAAGATGCTGAAGACGAAGGGTGTGCTATAGCCCTGAGCAACCTTCGTTCCGAAGTAATTGAACTGAGGAACGAAGGTCTCGAAAAAGATAAAATATTACTTTCATTAATAAATAGAATAAAAGAAGACGAAGCTACTTTTAAAGGTCAAGCTGAAGCTCAGAAGCACGAAATTGAAGATCTTCGAAAACAACTGGCCAGAGCCAAAGAGGAACGCATGCTTGAAGAAACGAAGCGAGAACTCAGCGACCAATGGGCAAATCATTTAGAGGGAACTGTTGAAGAGCTTCGTTCATCCAAGAAAAGATGTTATAACAAATCTATAGAGTGTGTTAAGAAGTTGAAAGCTAGCTTCGCCAGCATCGGCGCATTCTCGAGCGAAGAAAACTTTACAAGAGGCAACCCCGAAGGTCCCATCGAATGGATCGATCACGAAGCTGAAGCCTTCGAGGAAATTTTAAATAGCCGCAGAGATATATGTGCTTTCTCGGGTGCCAGAGGAATTGCCACCATTTTAGAGAAAAAAGGCTGCGAGCATGTAAAGGTTTTAGCGCAATCCGAGGCTGCTTTGTCCTTCGAAGATGCAAGAGACCCTTCGGCCGAAGCTAGCATGGTTGGTGGAAAATTTTTTACCGATGTCTGGGATAATGGTGGCCCAGAAATGGCTCGAGAAATTATCCAGAAAAGCGAGAAGGGCATTCACGACGCTAGAGAAGTAGCTAAGGCTGCTGACAAAAGCTCAGAGCCCGAAGGGCAAATAGGTATTAGCTAATGGTTTTTATTGTGTTGTAATTTTTGGTTTTAAACTTCGTTCGCAATTTGTAATAGCAATGTGGCCGTATCCTGTCCTCCTTCAGATCCTACTAAAGCGTCTCTGGGCCCTCACCCGAAAGGAGACGAGGAAATTAAAAAGATGGCTGAAGCTATCATGGATGAAGTTGTTAACCGGCTCCTGAACGAAGCTGCAGAAGTTGTTTTGAGAGAAGATTAAGCACTATTGTAAAAACTTCTGAAATGAAATATGTGTAACATTTTGTAACCCTGTAATATATTTGCTTTTAATGTTTTGATTCTTTACGATGCATGAAACTTTACATACGTACCGTTTTTGAGCCTTCGGCGAAAAAACACCTTCCCTTCTTTTCATGCGTCGTGAAGATAGAAAAACTTTTATGCATCGCAACGTCCATAGCGCTCTGATGAAGAATATCCAAACTTCGTGAAAACATTTCCCGAAGCTATATTCCGAAGATCACTATTGTATCCCCTTAGCACGATTTTCACTTTCTCAAAGCATCCTTCCGAAGGTCGATACTGTGTTCCCTTCTTTTGTCATATGCAACATGATGTATGATGCTTATGCTATGCAAAATGATGTGATGATGTTATGTTATGTAGATGACATTTGTTCCGAAGATACACACATATCCCCTTAAAACACACAATCTTTTTGTATCAGCGCTGACTTTTCGCTGTAAGCTCTGCATTCCCTTAGGAACGACTTTGGAGCTTCTTCGCCCTTTACTTAGGCGGTATCAGCGTTGACTTTTCGCTGTAAGCTCTGCATTCCCTTAGGAACGACTTTGGAGCTTCTTCGCCTTTTACTTAGGCGGTATCAGCGTTGACTTTTCGCTGTATGCTCTGCATTCCCTTTGGAACGACTTTGGAGCAGAAAACTTACACTGCGTTCCCTTTGGAACGGCTTTTTGTGACTTCGAAGGATTTTTGATAATTCGAAGGTCCTCCTTGTTATCGCAAATTTTTAAGCTTCAGCAACTTAAGCCTGTGGAGAAAATATATTTTCCTTGTGACAAACAACGAAACTATTACATGAAAGATGTCCTTTATTACACAGAAAATAGAACTGAATGGAAAAGACTGCTATCAAGGTAGGATATTTGTCAATAGATGTGCTTCGACTCTGGCACAGTGCTATTGACTGTGCGAGCTTCGGATTGTTCTCTGAAGTCCCTTTGGTGTGGAGCATATTGGCTCCCTTCTGGCTGTTGGCCTTGTTGCAGCGGTGGTGGAGGCGGAGGCTGTTGCCAGGAGGCTTGAGGTTGACTCGCCGAAGCAACAGAAACTGCAGGGTGGTTGCCTATGTATTCTGGGATGTAAGGCGGATGATACGGAGCAGTATGCATGACCTGCTTCGGCTGAGCTTGTTGTGCTGCAGCTTCGGCTATCTCCTTTTGCTTCTGGATGGTAACGTGGCACATCCTGGTGGTATGGCCCTTGTTTTCACCACAGAACAAACAAAATATTCTCCTTGGTTGATCTCCAAATCTTCCGCCGAAGCCCCTGGCGCCTCTGCCTCTTGGAGCTGGTGGGCGGAAGAAGCTTTGCTGTTGTCCCGAAGCCTGTGAGGAGCTCTGCGGCCTGTGCTGCTGACTCCCCTTATCATCATTTTGAGTAGAGTTGTGGATTGACCTGACATGCCTCGGATAGAATCTTCCTCCGAAGCCCCTGGTCATTTCAGAAAACCTGAAAGCCTCCTCCCTTCTCTGGCGAAAATCATTGTCTGCACGAATATACTCGTCCATCTTCTGGAGCAGCTTCTCTAAAGTTTGAGGAGGCTTCCTAGCAAAGTACTGAGCTGAAGGTCCAGGCCGAAGTCCCTTGATCATGGCCTCAATGACAATTTCGTTGGGCACCGTTGGTGCCTGCGCCCTCAAACGCAAGAACCTTCTAACATACGCTTGAAGGTATTCTTCGTGATCCTGTGTGCACTGGAACAGGGCCTGAGCAGTGACCGGCTTCGTCTGAAACCCTTGGAAGCTGGTTAACAACATGTCCTTCAGATTTTGCCATGAAGTGATCGTTCCTGGTCGAAGGGAGGAATACCAGGTTTGAGCAACGCTCCTGACAGCCATAACAAAAGACTTTGCCATGACTGCAGCATTGCCACCATACGAAGATACTGTTGCTTCATAGCTCATCAAAAATTGCTTCGGGTCTGAATGGCCATCGAATATGGGAAGTTGTGGCGGCTTGTAGGACGGGGGCCAAGGTGTAGCCTGCAGCTCAGCGGACAGAGGAGAAGCATCATCGAAAACAAAATTTCCATGATGGAAATTGTCATACCAGTCATCTTCGTTGAAGAAACCCTCCTGATGAAGGTCTTTTTGTTGAGGCCTTCGGTTCTGCTCATCGTGAGTGAGATGGCGAACCTCTTCAGAAGCTTCGTCTATCTGCCTTTGCAGTTCAGCTAGCCTGGCCATCTTTTCCTTCTTCCTCTGCACCTGTTGATGAAGCATCTCCATATCTCTGATCTCTTGATCTAGCTCATCCTCTTGAGGCGTCGGGCTGACAGCCTTCCTCTTCTGGCTTCGGGCCTCCCGAAGAGGGAGAGTCTCCTGATTGGGGTCCAGCGGTTGCAGGGCTGCAGCCCCAGTTGCTGAAACTTTCTTCGGCGCCATAGCGAAGGTTGTTAAATGTTGCTGATTGTTCAAAAACTCAGAGTGGAAGTGAGTTCACCGGAGGTGGGCGCCAATGTTGGGGACTTGTTCTCAACTGTTATGAATTAAGAACAAGGCAACACAGAAAGAAGTTAATAATAAATATTCTTCGTCCTTCGAAGTGTTATTTCCCTTAGGATATAACGATCTTCAGACGAAGGTCATGAAGGACATACCTTCATCATTATAGTTTATACTGATAAAAAGAGAAGCATATGAAACATGAGAACAACATGAATAATCACATAACATTATTACATGTCTTTTTTATATAATCCTGGAGAAATAAGAACAATATTGAATTGCATTTGTACCTTCGGCCTGGTAGAAGGTAAAAAATACAAGCGTGACGTACGAGTGTGTACCAGTCAGCCGTGAACAGTACGTGAGTATTATTCATCTATTTATAGGCGTGGGACGCAGCCCATGTAAAATTACATTCATGCCCATTACATTTGCTAATGACTTATGGGAGTCTATCAAGGCCTAAGTAGTCTTTTCATCTTTAAGTCGGTTCGCCTTTCTGCTATCGCGACGAAGCTTTCTTGCGCATAGCTTCGGCTGTGCACCATCCTTTGTACAGCATGGTAATCAGCCCGTCCTTCATCTCAATCCCCTTTCGTCTGGCTTAGGCTTCGTCCTGACTGTACTCCATGTTTCCAAAAATACCTGTTCATATAATTCACTTGGAAAACATTGTCAAATCTTGTTTTTGAGGACCTTCGGAGGACGAAGGCCCCCAACAGACCCGCACCGCGCTGCCACCCGTGCCCGACTGCGCGCTGCCCGTGACCGTTCGCCATCTCGAATTATGGAGTTTCAATCGAGCCGTTTCTCCTTCCCCCACGTTCCTTCTTCCCTCCCCTAGCGCCCTCTCCCTATAAAATCCGGTCGAGCCCCTTTCCTCTCTTCCTCCCTGAGCTCCCTCTCTCTCTCTCACACGCTCCTCACTCCTTTGCTCGCCGCCGACCATGCCGCCGGAGCTTCGTCCGCGCTCACCGATGACCGCGCCCGTCCCCAGCCACCTCGGCCATGCTCATTCCCTACCCGCCGAGACCTCCGAACCCTCCCTGCTCGTCGACCTCCATCCCTGCGCATGAACAAGAACCCAAGGTTGAAGACAACCCCAAAATATTGATTTATTTTCTAAAGCATGTTTTGAATTAATTTATGAATTTTGTGAATTATTGTTGTAATATTGAGATGATGTGATTTGGCGGTTCATGTGTATGTGAATCATTGAGTGTATGTGTATTAGACATGTTATTTGTGCGTAATGGTTTTTGACGAAATTCGGTAGACATGTGGTAAAAATACTAAATAAGTGATCTTATAACTAACTCTGTTTAGGATGAATTTTAATTAGAAGTTATAATCAAAAGGTTCATTTAGGCTCACTAAATAAATAATGGAAATTCTTGAGCATGGAATTAGTAAGTAGTGTAGAATTTATCTTGGTGCCAGAATTATAGGTTAATCATCGGTCTAAGTTATTTGTTAGATGTTTAGACCTCTGATTATTGTAGATACTTTCTTTTGGAAAGAAAATATAAAACTAAAAGAATATCACCACTCGTAATGAAAATAGGTTTTTACTATTCATGATAAATGTATTCATAAGTATAGCACTTAATTACTTAGAATAGTAAAATGCTTATTTATGTCATAACAACCATGATTATGTTATTAAAATCCAATTAGTAATTTACATTAATTATTAGAATATTAATGTTAGAAGAATTATAAATAAATAATTTTTTAGTTATACGTATAATTTCTATTTAGAAAAGAAAGGAGAAAATAGGAAGAATAGAATTTTATAATATTGATAAAATGGCTTAATTTAGTGCTCACACCATCATAACTAAAATGATAGTTAATGAATATAGTATTCATTTTAAATATCTAGGTCATATGTTCCTAAACTAAAGGTAAAGATAAGTAATAGATTAATTATGTTTCCTCATAATCTAGTTAATTAGATTTATATTTTAATTTGTTCACAACTGGATATATAGGCTTAATTAATCATTTAATCAAAATTAGTCCATATTATATATATATATATATATATATATATCACTTACTTTTTCCTAAAGAATAAACTAAGGAAATTAGTGTTCATGTTCTTTAATAATAATTAAAATGTTAGTTTATATATTGTTTTGTATATAGCTTTCTTAATAAAGAATATATGACATGTACTTTCTAATAAAAATAAAATATAGTTGTTTGTTCATTGTCTTTTACATAAAAGTTCATTTAAGGCATATATCATAACTTTTCATAAAATAGGTGTTTAATAATAATGATCTTTTCACATAAAACCTATTTAGACTTATATCTTAGTTTATCATAAGTGAATGTTTAACAATGATTTATAATATGTTCTATAATGTTTCTAAAATTAATAACGTGATTCGTAGCCCATTAACCTTAGATATATAACATATATCTTTTCTAAAAGGTTAAAAAGCTTTAATATTGTTATAACATGTTTTATCGTCTTATAAACCCTTAATCTTAGACATATCACATATGACATTTTATAAAAGATTAATTGGTGAACCTAATATTTGTATATTTTAATTAAGATATTTTTAAGCTCATGTCTTGTTTTATATAGTATAGATCACACATTTTTGAAAAGAATACCTTCTTATTATAACCATTACTTGCGATGTTTTTGAAAAACGAACACTATTTTTGTTAGGCTTTCTTTTAGCTTTACGTATGGTGAATGTTGTATGTTATTGAGTGGTGTTTGTTTCTTCTTGTTTGTATGGTGAATGTTGTATGTTATTGAGTGGTGTTTGTTTCTTCTTGTTTGTTTGTGTGATATTCAGTGGTTGATCTAGTAGTTAAGAATCAAGATCTATTCCGATCCGTGGAAGAAACTCAAGTTTTCAATAAGCAAGGCAAGCAGACTTCTCCCTCTGCATACTCTGTTTGATCCCAAACAATACATTTAATAAAGTTTATTCTTGGATATATATGCATAATTTGATGGGTTACCTATTCGGATACACCTAACCTTTTCTACCATATTCCTTGATCAAACTTGGGTATTATACTTTACATTCGTAGCTATGCTATTGCTACAACTTAACTTTATGCAGTCACTTCTATTTATGATATTAATGTTGAAAATGGTAAGTTTATATTATTGTTGTTAATCCGATGATTAAACAAGATCATATGATTTAATTGGAACAAGGAGTGACCACCCGAGAAAACAATGCTACCATGAGGGTGGTATGGGACGCCCTTGGCTAAATAACTAGGGAAGTCTTATGTTGGGTGCTGGTCGTGGTCGACCGGAACGGGGGCATCTGGCAAACGCTTATAGTTCCGGCTCAAGCAGATTGGATACGGGCATAGTTCTCAAACCTTTACCCTGCAGACTGGTCTATAAGTTGGTTACGTTAGGTGTGCTTTATGCAGTTTGACCATTTCCAGCATTTGTTTAATGAGGACTCTAGGGAAAAGCCTCATAGTGAGACACTAGCCATTCACCTCGGACGTGAATATAGGTCTAGCTAACCTGGGCTAGAAGGGAATCGTGACTCATGGGTAAAGATGCGCCACCTCTGCAGAGTGTAAAACTGATATATCAGCCGTGCTCACGGTTATGAGCAGCCTGGACTCCTCACATGATAATTGAACTTGAAGATGGAAATAAATCGAGATCCGATGATCTGCCAATGGTTTGCTTAAGTGGTTTCACTTAAGTTTTTTTGATATACTCTTATACCTTTGTTTAATGGGAATACTTGGGATTCACACTTATTAGTAAGACAGGTGTTGTTAATAAAATGTTGACCAACTAAAATGCTTACTGCTTAACCTTAGCCTCACCTTGTTAAACTTGCATTAATTTTTCCCCCACTTGCTGAGCCCCGACCATAAGTGAGCTCACCCTTGCTTAAATTTTGATCAGAAGTTTGCAGATGAAGTTATGATGCTGAGCTCCATGGATGCTAGTCTAGTGATACCCCCGGTCATCTTCCTGTAGATGGATGTCCATGTTTCGCTGTACTTGATGAATAAAGGTTAAGACATTATGTCTGTTTGAAGTGTAATATGTTAATATAATTGTTATTTACGCTTTTATGCATTGTTCTTCTGATATATTACACTTATGACGTCAACATATGTGTGGAAATAGATCTTGGCACACATATGCTATGCATCCGGCTCTGCCCTTAGAAACGAGTGTGACAACAAACCATATGGACTAACTAGTTTGTCTAGATGTGATTTATATCAGGTGCATAAGGTTCAACACAAACCAAGAAAGAAAATCAGTTAGGGACTCAATCAAAAATTGGAGCAAGACTTGAGTGTGCTGAAATTTGGCGCACCGGACAGTGTCCGGTGTGCACCAGGTCCGTACAGCTTCAAACAAGCCACTCTCGGGAATTTAGAGGCGCGCTCCGCTATAATTCACCGGACTGTCCGGTGAGCCAGCGGAGCAACAGCTCCCTACGCGCCAACGATCGACAGTGCAGAGCTAAAGTGCTGAACAGTGCCGCGGCAGAAGTCAGAGCGTAGAAGTCAGAGGGCACCGGACTATCTGGTGTGGCACCAGACTGTCTGGTGTATCAAGAAGACAAATGTCTCCAACGGTCAACTGCTCTGATCCCTAACGGACGCGCTGACGTGGCGTGCACCGGACAATGAACAGTGGTTGTCCCGTGCGCCACCGGACTGTCCGGTGTACCCATCGCCAGCAGCCTTTGCCAACGGCTAGGAAGTGGTTGGGGGCTATAAATACCCTCCAACCACCTCATTCATTGGCATCCAAGTTTTCTGACCATCCTATTCATTGCAAGAGCAAAAGACTTCACTCCAAGACACATTCAATAGATCAAATCCTCTCTAAGCCTCCAAATCAATTCAATTCCATTAGGCACTTGAGAGAGTGCGTTTTGTGTTCTTTTGTTGCACTTGTTGCTTGGACTGGCCTTTTCTTTCCCCTTCTTATTCTCAAGTGCTTTGTAAGTAAAGCTAAAGACACCTAAGTGTGTGGTGGTCCTTGTGGGGTCTTAGTGACCCATGTGATTAAGGGAAGGCTCACTCGGTCTAAGTGACCGTTTGAGAGAGAGAAAGGGTTGAAATAGACCCGGCCTTTGTGGCCTCCTCAACGGGACTAGGTTCTTTGAAACCGAACCTTGGTAAAACAAATCACCGTGTCTACTCGCTTTGATTCTCGCTTGATTCATTTTGCCCTCTTTCCTCTCTCTAATGTTTCCTTGCTAGTATTAATTTAAGTTTGCTCTCATACGTCATCTGCATCCTTTGAGCAACTCTTGGCAAGAGAAACATTATTTCAGACTTGAATTTAATTCTAACGCTAACCCCGACCCTAGTGTGTGTTTAAGTTTATAAATTTCAGATTTTGCCTATTCACCCCCTCTAAGCGATTTTCAATTGGTATCAGAGCCAGTGCTTCATTAAGAGTCTAACCAACTCGAAGTGATGTCTGGAGATCACGCCAAGAGGGAGATCATGACCGGCGACAAGCCCATAGGCTCGAGGAAGACTCTCTCAAGAGAGTCCGACAACAAGTATAAGGAGGAATCCTCTTCCTCCATCAAGTCACATCGAAGGGTGACAAGAAGAAGAAGAAAATGAAGAAGGTGGTCTACTACGAGACCGACTCTTCATCACCCTCCACGCCCGGCACCGAGTCGTCCACTACTTCTAAGCGCCATGAGCGCAAGAAGTATAGTAAGATGCCCCTACGCTATCCCCATATTTCAAAGCGCGCTCCATGAAAGGGAAATGTGCCCTTGGGCCATTTCTAAGTATTTTGGTGATCAAGTGCCAACACAAATGGTTTAAGTGTGAAACTATGCCAAATGGTGGAAGAAGTGCAAAGTCAACACAAATAGTATGATTCTAGACTTAGTACATTGGTTTTTGTGTACTAACATATTCTAAGTGCTAGAATCAGAGAAAATACAATTGGAAAAGACTTGGCTCGAGCAGCCAAGACTCTGCTCAGTCTGGGCACACCGGATTGTCTGGTGGTGCACCAGACAGTGTCCGGTGTGCCAGGCTGGCGTCTGGTCAACTAGCTGCTCTCGGGTCTCGACGGCGGCGTACGACTATAAATCACCGGACTGTCCGGTGGTGCACCGGACTGTCCGGTGAGTCGTCTACGGCGAAGTCGCTGCTCTCGGGAACCAAGTCAACAGCGTAAGGCTATAATTCACCGGATTGTACGGTGAGACATCAGACTGTCCGGTGAGCCAACGGTCGGGCGCGCCAACGGTCGGCCGCGCAATCCGCGCGTGACGCGTGGCCGAGCCAACGGTCGGATGGGGGCACCGGACTGTCCGGTGTGCACCGGATAGTGTCCGGTGCGCCAACGGCTCCAAGTCTTCAACGGTCGGCTGCGCCAGAATAGGAAAGAAATCCGCACCGGACAGTGTCCGGTGGTGCACCGGACTGTCCGGTGTGCCAGTCGACAGAAGGCAAGAATTGCCTTCCTGGATTGCTCTCAACGGCTCCTAGCTGCCTTGGGGCTATAAAAGGGACCCCTAGGCGCATGGAGGAGCACACCAAGCATACTTTGAGCATTCTTGATCATTCACACTCCGTCTTTGCGCACTCGTTTGACATTCTTAGTGATTTGAGCTCCGTTCTAGTGAGAACCTTGTGATATTCATTTGAGCTCGAGTCTTGGCCGTGTGTGTGTGCGTATTGCTGTGGATTTGTGTGTGTTGCTTCCCTCCCTTACTCTAGTGCTTTCACTTTGATCCTTATTGTAAGGGCGAGAGACTCCAAGTTGTGGAGATTCCTCGCAAACGGGAAAGAGTAAAGAAAAGAAGAACACCGTGGTATTCAAGTTGATCATTGGATCACTTGAGAGGAGTTGAGTGCAACTCTCGTCCGTTGGGACGCCACAACGTGGAGTAGGCAAGTGTTGTACTTGGCCGAACCACGGGATAAATCCTCGTGTATCTTGTGCTTGTTCTCACTGTGTCTATTGTGCTTCACAAGAGCTCTCCTTAGCCACTTGACTTCATTGTGCTAACTCCTAATCAAGTTTTGTTGCTTTAAGTTTCAAGTTTTTACAGGATCACCTATTCACCCCCCTCTAGGTGCTCTCAATTGGTATCAGAGCCGTTCTCTTCAAGAAAGGGACTAATCGCCCGAAGGGATGGATACTAAGGGAAAGGGGATGGTGATCAACGACAAGGAGAAGGAGTCCTTCATCAATGAGCCAAAAGACGACAAGCCCACTGACTCGGGCTCAAGTCATAAGAAGAAGGATGGGAAGAAGAAGAGGCGTATCAAGAAGATCGTCTACTACGATGACAGCGACAAGTCTTCTTCTTCCCAAAAGGACGACGACGACAATGACTACGAGAAAAATAAGACGGTTAACTCAAACTTTTCTTTTGATTACTCACGTATTCCGCAAAGTTCCAATGCTCATTTGCTTTCCATTCCCCTCGGTAAACCTCCTCACTTTGATGGAGAGGACTACAGATTTTGGAGTCACAAAATGTGTAGCCACTTGTTCTCTCTCTATCCAAGTATATGGGAGATAGTAGAAAATGGAATGCAATTTGATAGTACGGATAGTCCCACGTTCATCAATGAACAAATTCATAAAAATGCACAAGCTACTACTGTTCTTTTAGCGTCATTGTGCAGGGATGAATACCATAAGGTGAGCGACTTGGATAACGCCAAGCAAATTTGGGACACCCTCAAGATCTCGCATGAGGGGAACGACGTCACCATGCTCACCAAGATGGAGTTAGTGGAAGGCGAACTAGGAAGGTTCGCGATGATCAGGGGGGAGGAGCCAACCCAAATGTACAACAGGCTCAAGACCCTCGTCAACAAAATAAGGAGCTATGGAAGCACGCGATGGACGAACCACGACGTCGTCCGACTTATGCTAAGGTCCTTCACCGTCCTTGATCCTCATCTTGTTAACTCTATTCGTGAGAATCCTAGGTACACCAAGATGACGCCCGAAGAAATACTTGGGAAGTTTGTGAGCGGGCGAATGATGATCAAGGAGGCGAGATATGTTGATGAGGCGCTAAATGGCCCAATCCATGAGCCTCAAGCCATTGCTCTCAAGGCAACAAGTAGCAAGGAGGCGCTACCTAGCAAGGTGACATAAATTGAGGCGGCCGGGCTCAACGAGGAAGAAATGACCCTCATCATCAAGCGCTTCAAGACGACGCTAAAGGGTCGCAAGGAGCATCCCAAAAAGAACAAGACGAAGGGAAAGCGCTCCTGCTTCAAATGTGGTAAGGTTGGTCACTTTATTGCTAATTGTCCTGATAATGATAGTGAACAGGATCAAGGGAAGAAGAGGGAAAAGAATAATACTTACAAGAAAGCGAAGGGCGAGGCACACCTTGGCAAAGAATGGGACTCGGATTGCTCTTCATCTGACTCTGACGACGAAGGACTCGTCGCCACCGCGTTCAACAAATCATCCCTCTTCCCCAACGAGCATCACACCTGTCTCATGGCAAAAGAGAAGAAGGTAAGCACTCGCAATACTAGTACTTACGCTTCTTCAAGTGATGATGAATCTAGTGATGATGAAATAGACTATGCATGTTTATTCAAAGGATTAGATAGAACCAAAATTGATAAGATCAATGAATTGATTGATGCCTTGAATAAGAAGAATAGACTTTTAGAAAAAACAAGAAGATCTTTTGTATGAAGAGCATGATAAATTTGTAAGTGCGCAAAATTCTCTTGCTCTAGAAGTTAAAAGAAATGAAATGCTTCCATGTGAATTGTCTACATGCCATGAATCTATCTCTAGATTAAAAAGTATCAATGATGACTTGAGTGCTAAGTTAGAAATAGCTAATAAATCAACCTCTTGTGTAGAACATGTTGTGATTTGCAATAGGTGTAAAGATTTTAATGTTGATGCTTGTAGTGAACACCTAGTTTCCATTTCTAAATTAAATGATGAAGTGGCTAGTCTTAATGCTCAACTTAAGACTAGCAAAAATGAATTTGATAAATTAAAATTTGCAAGGTGTTGGGGGCCTTCGGCTCCCGAAGGTCCTCAAAAGTATAGTTTGATAATATTTTCCAAATGTAATATGTGAACAGGCACCTTCGGAGCAGGCACCTTCGGAGTCAGGTCGCGAATATACAAGAGCATGGTTAAGACGAAGCGTGACTGGAATGAAAAACGATCATGACGAAGGATAAGACGATCACGAAGCTATGTGCAGAAAGGCTTCGGCACAATAACAGAAAAGAGGAACTGACTTAAAGATGAAAAGCCAAATTGGACCCCGAAGAATTAATGTAGTTATTGATAAATGTAAAGGGCACCAATGTAATTTTACACGGGCTGCGTCCCGTGCCTATAAATAGGTGAACAGTACTCCCGTACTGTTCGCGCTGACTGGGCATACGCTTTTTCACATCACGTTTGTACCTTTACTTTGCATTAATCTGAAGGTACATTTGTAATCCGTTTTTATGAATTCAATAATGGAAATATATCGATGATAATGCTGGTATTATTACTCGTACATTAGATATATAATTACTCTGTTTAATCATTTATCAACTTAACGAAGGTCTTTTCCTTCGTAACCTTCGTCCGAGATTCATTATACCCGAAGGGATATATTGTTTCTAAGGACGAAGGAGCTCGACATTTAACACTTTTATGTTGTCTTGTTCTTAATTCATAGCATTTGAGAACAAGCCCCCAACATTGGCGCCCACCTCCGGTCAACTCACTTCCACTTTTTGGGTTTTGAAAACCTTCGGCAAACGTCACCTTCGTCATGCCGCCGAAAAAAGCTTCAACGACAGGGGCTGCCACTCTGCAGCCGCTGGACCCTAATCAGGATGTCGTCTCTCTTAGGGAGGCCCGAAGCCAGAAGAGGAAGGCCATCAGCCCAACGCCTCCGGAAGACGACTTGGACCAAGAAATACAAAAAATGGAGATGCTCCATCAATAGGTTCAACGGAAGAAGGAGAAGATGACTCGTCTAGCTGATCTTCAAAAGCAGATAGATGAAGCCTCTGAAGAGCTTCGACATCTCGCTCAAGATGACCAGAATCAAAGGCCCCCGCGTAGAGAGCTTCATCAAGAGGGTTTCTACAACGAGAATGACTGGTATGAAGATTTCCATCACGGAAATTTTGCTTTTGATGATGCGTCTCCCTTGTCAACAGAACTGCAGGCTGTTCCTTGGCCACAGTCTTACAAGCCGCCTCAGCTCCCCATGTATGACGGTCATTCAGACCCGAAACAATTATTGATGAGCTATGAGGCAACTATATCTTCGTACGGTGGCAACACGGCGGTCATGGCAAAGTCCTTCGTCATGGCTGTCAGGAGCGTTGCACAAACTTGGTACTCTTCCCTTAGGCCAGGGACAATCACCTCATGGCAAAAGTTGAAGGATATGCTGATAACTAGCTTCCAAGGGTTTCAGACGAAGCCAGTCACTGCTCAAGCTTTATTCCAGTGCACCCAGGATCACGAAGAATACCTTCAGGCATATGTCCGAAGGTTCCTACGTCTGAGGGCGCAGGCACCAACAGTGCCCAATGAAATTGTCATTGAGGCCATGATCAAGGGGCTTCGGCCAGGACCTGCAGCTCAGTACTTTGCCAGGAAGCCTCCTCAAACACTGGAGAAGCTGCTCCAGAAGATGGACGAGTACATTCGAGCTGACAATGATTTTCGCCAAAGAAGGGAGGAAGCTCTCAGGTTCTCTGAAATGACTAGGGACTTCGGAGGAAGATTTTATCCAAGGCACGTCAGGTCAATTCACAATTCTACTCAAAATGACGACAAAGCGAGTCAACAGCAAAGGCCACAGTGCTCCTCGCAAGCTTCGGGGCAACAGCAAAGCTCCTTCCGACCGCCAGCGCCAAGGGGCAGAGGCGCCAGGGGCTTCGGGAGAAGATTTGGGGATCAACCAAGAAAAATATACTGCCTATTCTGTGGTGAAGGTAAGGGCCACACCACCAGGATGTGTCACATTACCATCTAGAAGCAAAAGGAGTTAGCAGAAGCTGCTGCACAACAGAATCAGCCGAAGCAGGTCATGCATACTACTTCGTACCATTCGCCTTACATTCCAGAATATGTAGGCAATCACCCCGCAGCCTCTGTTGCTTCGGCAAGCCAACCCCAAGCTTCCTGGCAACAGCTTCCACCGCCACCACCAATACAACGAGCTTCGCAGCCAGAAGGGAGCCAGCACTCTCACCCCCAGAGGGACTTCAGGGAAGAATCCGAAGCTCGCACAGTCAATAGCACTGTGCCAGAGTCGAAGCACATTTATTGATAAATATCCTACCAAAACAGCAGTTTTTTCGCATTTTTACATTCGTATTACTTTTTTGTTAATAAGGAACAATTATGGGAAGTTTAAGTGTCTTTTATCGTTTTTCAATTTCTTGTAACACTTTCTCCATAGGCTTGAGTTGCCGAAGCATACGAATTTATGGTGGCATGAAGGACCGTTGTATTGTCAAAAGTTTTTTATAACGGACACAGTGCAAATTGTTCGAAACAGTGAAAAGTCGTTCCTAAAGGAGCGCAGAGTAAGTTTTCTGAGCTTACAGCGAAAAGTCAGCGCTGATTCCGCCGAAAGTAAAAGGCGAAGAAGCTCCTAAGGGAGGCTTACAGCGAAAAATAAACGCTGATTCCGCTAAAAGTAAAAGGCGAAGAAGCTCCTAAGGGAGGCTTACAGCGAAAAGTCAACGCTGATATAAAAAGTGTGTGTGCTCTATTACAGGGATATGTATCTGTGGCACAAATGTCATTTTGCATAACATAACATCATCACATCATTCTGCATAACATAAGCATCATACAACATATTGCATGTGGAACAAGAAGGGGGTACAGTATTGATCTTTGGAGAATATTTTGGAAAAGAGAAAATCGTACTAAAGCACAAGACAAGTCGAGAAGAAGTGTAGCTTCATTAGAGAGGCAACAAAAAACTTTTCTATAGCGTCGGAGAGTATTTCACGAAGCTTGGATAATCTTCACCAGCGAAGTATGCAATTTCTTGTGATATAAGATTTTCTTCACGAAGCATGAAAAGAAGGGAAGGTGTTTTTTCGCCGAAGGCTCAAAAAATGGTATGTATGCAAGATTTCATGCATCGTAAAGAATTAAAACTGTACATGGATTATATATTACATTCAAAGTTACAATATATTACATACGTTACGTTCCAAATGTTTTTACAGTAGCATTTAATCCTCTTTAAGAACTATTTCTGCAGCTTCGTTCAGTAGCTGGTCGACAACCTTGTCCATAATGGCTTCGGCCATTTTTCTAATTTCATCGTCCCCCTTCGGGTGGGGGCTCGGAGATGCCTCAGCAGGTTCTGAGCGAAGAGAAGATATGACTATATTACTATTACATACCGTGAACAAAGTCTGGAATAAAAAATTACAACATAATAAAAATCACTAATTAATACCTATTTGCCCTTCGGGCTCTATACTTTTTCGGCAGCCGCCGCTACTTTTCTAGCATCATGGATACCTTTTTCGCTCTTTTGAATAATTTCTTGCGCCATTTCTCGGCCGCCGTGGTCCTAGCTATCGGTGAAAAATTTTCCTCCGATCATGCTTGCTTCGGCTGAGGGGTCTTTAATGTCTTCGGAGGACAAAGTAGCTTCGGACTGCGCCAAAGATTTTACATGCTCGCACCCTTTCTTCTCTAAAATAGTAGCAATTCCTCTAGCACCCGAAAAAGCACATATGTCTCCGCGGCTATTCAGGATTTCTTCGAAGGCCTCAGCTTCGTTACTGATCCATTCCATCGGACCTTCGGGATTGCCCCTTGAGAAATTTTCTTCGCTAGAGAATGCGCCAATGTTGGCAAAGCTGGATTTTGTCTTCTTAACGCACTCTATGGATTTAACATAGCATCTTCTCTGAGAAGCACGAAGCTCTTTAACATTAACTTCCAAATGATCTGCCCATTGATCACTTAACTCTCGTTTTGTTTCTTCAAGAATGCGTTCTTCTTTGGCTCGGGCTAGTTGTTTACGAAGATCTTCGATTTCATGCCTCTGAGCTTCCGCTTGAGTTTTAGAGTTAGCTTCGTCTTCCTTCATTTTTTCCACTAATGTAAGCAGAATTCTGTCCTTCTCCAAGGCTTCGTTTCTTAGCCTGATAACCTCTGTTCGAAGGTTGTTGAGAGCAATGGTGCAGCTCTCGTCTTCAGCATTCTTTTGTGCCCTTAAGGCATTGCTGAGAATTAAGCCCTATTCAAAAAGAATGAATGGATTAACACAACAGTAAAGGATTCATTCAAAATCTACAAAATTCAAAATTTACAATCTTCGTACCTTCAGACTGTTATATGCAAGACTATCCGCAATATCCTCCTTCGTCATGGCGCAAAGGCCAGCTTCAAGCTTCGGGAATCCCATGCTTCTAGCCATCTCCCGGCAGACAGATAGTTCTTTATTGTCTGGGAGGCAATACAAGAAGTCATTTTCATCTGTCCCATTGAACACTACGGCCCCCTTCGGATACTTTAGTTCTCGGGCATAGTGGTTAGCTTCAAAGATCTCTTCTTCGGATAATTTCTTTCCCGAAGCATGTCGTATAATATAATCGTGCATTCTGGAAGATGCTTCGGGAACGGTAGCGTCAATGTCCTCGACTAAAACTGGCTCTGTTATTTTTGTTTTTTCAGTTTCCAAAGTCGCCTCTGTCAATTTTGCCTTTTCAGCTTCCAAATGTTTTACCTTGGTGGGCTCTGAAAGTCCAATCTCAGTTACAAATTGTTGCTTCGAAGCTTCACTAACAAAGGCTTCAGCAGATACTTCAGAAGCTTTAGCAGTTTTCTTCGGAGTTATACTCGAAGATTTAATTGTTTCCAAAACATCCAGCACATTAACCATCCTTTTTCTTTTTGGAGTTGCTAATGGCCCCTTTTGGCCTTTAGTCGCCTCAACTTTTGATGAAGGACTCAAAATTTCTAATGTTTTTCCTTTTTCACTTTCTGGTTCTTCCGCTTTCTCTATTGCTGGTGCTTTGGCCATTTCTTCAAATTTTGGCGCTGTAGTTGGTTCTCTGGCTTTGGTGGCCGAGGAGGCCTCGCCAATAAACTCGGGCACTATGGCCGGCTCAATACAGCGTGGAGGGTGTGTGAACACTTTTACCTTCTTCCTCTTCGGCGCTAGCTCCCCAGGAGCAGCCGAAGCAGTGTCCTTTGCAGGAGAAGTATTTTTTCTCTTTTGACCTCGCATTGGATAATAATAGTCGGGATAGATAAATCCAATTGCATCAAATACTCGGTTGAGTCTCTTCTTTTTTTGGCCTCCGAAAGCTGCTGATAATGCAGTGTTTTCGGCCTTTGAGTATGCCCCAAGCAATTCATCACTTACATTCTCAATGCTTTTCAGCCAATCATCATCTGGTTCAACAAACTTATCTCCATACTTGAATGTATATTTCAGCCTGATTAGTCCACCCTCGTCAGTTTCTTTAACGGTCTCCTTTGGCATTTCCCAGTTATCTACAAGTGGCCACACTCTGAAGGCAATGTGCTCTTGCATTAAATCCCTGGTCCCAATAAAAGAGCAGACTACGCCGAAGGCCCTCTGACATTCTTCAGCTGCTTCGTCCATTTCTACCTTTGGTTTCCGAAGTCCGAAGCGCTGCCAGATAGGGCGCATGATGATATCTTTGATATCTTCCCGAACCTTCAAATTGTTCTTCACATAGACCATTCTTTCATCCATTCCCCGGGCCATCTCTTCCGAAAGGTTGGCACGGGACAGCTTGACCCAGAGCGGGCACCGAAGCTATAGCAACCAAAATTATTATGATATTGCTCCTTACCCCAGGGTTTCGTCTCATATACTAGCTCGTGTATATTCAAAATCTTTTTGCACTTGGCTCCAGGCCCTGGCTTCTCACGGCCCAGACGAAGATTCCCAATCTTATCACTGCTTCGGGGGTAAGTTGATGAAGGTAAATTTGATATATTTTCAGAACTTCTACCACAAACCTGCTTAGAGGGAATCGTAGCCCAGCCTTTAAAAAGCTTCGGAAGATCACGACCTCATTATCTTCGGGGGTCAGCGTAGTTTTTTCTCCGTCATCTGCCCTCACCATGGATATATCTCGGAAATATCTCCCCTCATATTTTCAAGGTGACTCTGCTTTATAGTTGATTTTCCAAAGTTTGAGTGACTAGGCCGCCACGGGCGATCTTCGGAGTCCTCTCCACCACTATCCACATCATAACTATCACTGTTGCCAGTATCTTCAGATAAACCCTCCAAAGTTTCCTTGACAATCTTTTCCGTATTGGTCTTCGACATTGACTCAAGAAAACCCAGGTGCATTTCCTCCGAAAGGCTTAGCTTCGAAGCACCAGCAACTATCTTATCCTCAGACATTTTCGCGAATGCTGGCAAACCAGACTTGAAGCCGAAGCTTAAAAATTTAAGACCGAGCAAATGCTGTCGCGCGCAGGCTGAAAGCTGGGTGCGTAGGCTAGAAGCTGGGTGAGTAAAAAGCAGGTGGCAAAAGGGTGTGCCAAATAAACCCGCGGTGAGCTTGTATTTATACACCCAGTATGTCGAAAACTGGAGGGCCCCGCTTGTCAATGACTGTTGCTATTCTAGCAAAAGGAAGGTGTTTTTTCGGACCTTCGGCTTAAAGCCTTCGTCCATGTCGCAATATGAATTTATCTTTACAATAAATTAATATTGCGAGGGGCTACTGTTGGGGGCCTTCGGCTCCCGAAGGTCCTCAAAAGTATAGTTTGATAATATTTTCCAAATGTAATATGTGAACAGGCACCTTCAGAGTCAGGTCGCGAATATACAAGAGCATGGTTAAGACGAAGCGTGACTGGAATGAAAAACGATCATGACGAAGGATAAGACGATCACGAAGCTATGTGCAGAAAGGCTTCGGCACAATAACAGAAAAGAGGAACCGACTTAAAGATGAAAAGCCAAATTGGACCCCGAAGAATTAATGTAGTTATTGATAAATGTAAAGGGCGCCAATGTAATTTTACACGGGCTGCGTCCCGTGCCTATAAATAGGTGAACAGTACTCCCGTACTGTTCGCGCTGACTGGGCATACGCTTTTTCACATCACGTTTGTACCTTTACTTTGCATTAATCTGAAGGTACATTTGTAATCCGTTTTTATGAATTCAATAATGGAAATATATCGATGATAATGCTGGTATTATTACTCGTACATTAGATATATAATTACTCTGTTTAATCATTTATCAACTTAACGAAGGTCTTTTCCTTCATAACCTTCGTCCGAGATTCATTATACCCGAAGGGATATATTGTTTCTAAGGACGAAGGAGCTCGACATTTAACACTTTTATGTTGTCTTGTTCTTAATTCATAGCATTTGAGAACAAGCCCCCAACACAAGGGATGCCTACACTATTGGTAGACACCCCTCAATTAAGGATGGGCTTGGCTTTAAGAAGGAAGCCAAGAACTTAACAAGTCACAAGGCTCCCATCTCCGCCAAGGAGAAAGGGAAGGCTCCAATGACTAATAGTGCTAAAAAGAACCATGCTTTCATGTATCATGATAGGAGTTATTCTAGGAATGTTCATTATGATAAAAGTTATAATGCTTTTGATTCACATACCATGATTGCTTCAAGTTCTTCTATTATGCATGGTAGAAATTTGGCTACGAAAAATGTTATTCATCACATGCCTAGAAGAAATGGTGTTCATGTACCTAGGAATGAAAGTAATGAACACTCTACAATTTACCATGCTTGCAATGCTTCCTTTGCAATTTGTAGAAAGGATAAGGAAGTGATTGCTAGGAAATTAGGGGCAAAGTGCAAGGGAGATAAGACTTGCATTTGGGTCCCTAAGGCTATTGTAACTAACCTTGTAGGACCCAACAAGAGTTGGGTACCTAAGACCCAAGCCTAATTTGCCTTGTAGGTTTATGCATCCGGGGGATCAAGCTGGATTATCGACAGCGGATGCACAAACCACATGATGGGGGAAAAGAAGATGTTCACCTCCTACGTCAAGAACAAAGATTCCCAAGATTCAATCATATTCGGTGACGGGAATCAAGGCAAGGTTAAAGGCTTAGGCAAAATAGCCATCTCAAATGAGCACTCTATCTCCAATGTATTTTTAGTAGAGTCGCTAGGTTATAATCTTCTATCAGTTAGTCAATTATGTAATATGGGATACAATTGCTTATTCACAAATGTAGATGTGTCTGTCTTTAGAAGGAGTGATGGTTCATTAGCTTTTAAGGGTGTACTAGACGACAAACTCTATTTAGTTGATTTTGCAAAGGAGGAGGTCAGTCTAGATGCATGCTTAATTGCTAAGTCTAGCATGGGCTGGCTATGGCATCGTCGTCTAGCACATGTGGGGATGAAGAACCTTCACAAACTTCTAAAGGGAGAACATGTGTTAGGTCTAACAAATGTGTATTTCAAAAAAGATAGACCTTGTGCAGCTTGTCAAGCAGGTAAACAAGTGGGAAGTGCGCATCACAACAAGAATGCGATGACCACATCAAGACCCCTGGAGCTGCTGCATATGGACCTCTTCGGACCCGTCGCCTACCTTAGCATCGGGGGAAGTAAGTATGGTTTAGTAATTATTGATGATTTTTCCCGCTTCACTTGGGTATTCTTTTTGCAGGATAAATCTGAAACCCAAGGGACCCTCAAGCGCTCAAAATGAGTTTGAGCTCAAGGTGAAGAAGATAAGGAGCGACAACGGGTCCAAGTTCAAGAACCTACAGGTAGAGGAGTTTCTTGAGGAGGAAGGGATCAAGCACGAGTTCTCCGACACACCATAGCAAAATGGTGTGGTAGAGAGGAAGAACAGGACGCTTATAGACATGGCGAGGACAATGCTTGGAGAATTCAAGACGCCCGAGCGGTTTTGGTCGGAAGCTGTGAACACGGCTTGCCACACCATAAACCGAGTCTACCTTCATCGCCTCCTCAAGAAGACGTCATACGAGCTACTAACCGGTAACAAACCCAACGTTTCTTATTTTCGAGTTTTTGGGAGTAAATGCTACATTCTGGTGAAGAAAGGTAGAAATTCAAAATTTGCTCCCAAAGCTGTAGAAGGGTTTTTGTTAGGTTATGACTCAAATACAAAGGCGTATAGAGTCTTCAACAAATCATCGGGTTTGGTTGAAGTCTCTAGCGACGTTGTATTTGATGAAACTAATGGCTCTCCGAGAGAGCAAGTTGATCTTGATGATGTAGATGAGGATGATGTTCCAACGGACGCAATTCGCACCATGGCGATTGGAGATGTGCGACCACAGGAACACAAGGAGCAAGATCAACCTTCTTCCTCAACGACGGTGCACCCCCCAACTCAAGATGATGAACAGGTACCTCAAGAGGAGGCGTGTGATCAAGGGGGAGCACATGATGTCCAAGTTGAACAGGAAGAAGCACCACAGGCCCCTCTGTTGGGACCATGCTTCGTCGCTGAAGGTCCTACGGAAAGAAACACCTTCGGCAAATCCGCTTGTACGTAATACCAAAGCTATCGTTCATGAAGCTTCGACACTAGAACGTATCCAAAGATGAAGGAACAAACCGACTTAAAGATGAAATGACTTTTTAGTCCATAAAGAGTCTGAGTTACAATTGTGATCTTCTGTAAGGGGCATGATTGTAATTTCTCATAGGCTGCGCCCTATGCCTATAAATAGATGAGCAGTACTCCTTTACTGTTCATGCAATTTGGTAATTACTGACGCCGTGCAGCCGAGACGAAAGGTATAAATGTACCTAATTACCGTGTTTTAATATCCGAATTCATATTATACAGAAAGAGTAAATGATGTTATTTATTTTTATCATTCGGTAGCATTTTTGTATTTTATATTTCTTTTCACATTATTTTATCTTTGATCATGAAAATATAATCTTCGTGATATATTATTCATAACCTTCGTCCGAAGCTCATTAAATCCACGAAGGAGTAATGTTGCAGCGGATGAAGGGATTTTACATCTAATTCTCTATGTTGCCTTGTTCTTAATTTGAAGCATTTGAGAACAAGTCCCCAACACCCTCCAACTCAAGTTCGAGCGATAATTCAAAGGAACCATCCCGTCGACCAGATTTTGGGTGACATTAGCAAGGGAGTAACCACTCGCTCTAGATTAGCTAATTTTTGTGAGCATTACTCTTTTGTCTCTTCTATTGAGCCTTTCAGGGTAGAAGAGGCCTTGCTAGATCCGGACTGGGTGTTGGCCATGCAGGAAGAGCTCAACAACTTCAAGCAAAATGAAGTTTGGACACTGGTGCCGCGTCCCAAGCAAAATGTTGTGGGAACCAAGTGGGTGTTCCGCAACAAACAGGATGAGCACGGGGTGGTGACAAGGAACAAGGCTCGACTTGTGGCAAAAGGTTATGCCCAAGTCGCAGGTTTGGACTTTGAGGAGACTTTCGCTCCTGTGGCTAGGCTAGAGTCGATTCGTATCTTGTTAGCCTATGCCGCTCACCATTCTTTCAGGTTGTTCAAATGGACGTGAAGAGCGCTTTCCTCAACGGGCCAATCAAGGAGGAGGTGTACGTGGAGCAACCCCCTGGCTTTGAGGATGAACGGTACCCCGACCACGTGTGTAAGCTCTCTAAGGCGCTCTATGGACTTAAGCAAGCCCCAAGAGCATGGTATGAATGCCTTAGAGACTTTTTAATTGCTAATGCTTTCAAGGTTGGGAAAGCCGATCCAACTCTTTTCACTAAGACTTGTGACGGTGATCTATTTGTGTGCCAAATTTATGTCGATGACATAATATTTGGTTCCACTAACCAAAAGTCTTGTGAAGAGTTTAGCAGGGTGATGACTCAGAAATTCGAGATGTCGATGATGGGCGAGTTGAACTACTTCCTTGGATTCCATGTTGTAACGCCCCGAATTTTGCAGTTGAATTTTTTCTTTTCTTTACTCGCCAAAATTCGGGCGTTACCTTTTCCTTTTCTTTTTCCCTCGCTAAACCTTGACCTTTTCCAAAGTTTTAGCGGGATTCAGTTTGGATTTCCCGTGTAAGAAAAACTCTAAAAATACTTTGTGTTGTTTGATGCACCATGCCGAGCCTTGCATTTTTTTGATTTGTTTGAAAGTGCAAACGCATTCATCTAGAAAGATCGGATTTCGAAAACAGGGAAATAATCTTTTCTTTTTCTTTCTCTCTCTTTCTCTCTCCTCTTTTCTCTCTCTCCCGCGCCGTGGGCCGACCCCGGCCGGCCCAGCCGCCCCTGGCGCCCCCTCTTGGGCCTTGGCAAGGCCCAACCGCCCCCCCCTTTTTTCTTTTTTTCCCCTAACCCTCTCCCTCTCCCTCATTCCCTCCCTCTCTCTCTCCCACCGCCGCCCTACCCCCTGCCCTAGGCCGCCGCCGCCGCCCCCTTGCTCGGCCGCCGCCCCTCGCCGTCGGCCGCCCCCGCCGGTGAGCCCCCTCCCCCTCCCCCTTCTCCCTCCTCTCTCCTTCCCCCTCCCCTCCTCTTTCCCCCGTCCGGCCATGGCTCGGCCGCCCCTGGCCGCGCCGGCCCTGGCCGCGCCCCCCGGCCGCCCCCGGCCGCCCCCGGCCGCCCCCGGCCAGCCCCCCCTGGCCAGCCCCCCCGGCCGCGCCCCCTCGCCCGCCTGGCCCCTGGCCGCCAGCTCGGCCGGCCTTGGCCGCCAGCTCGGCCGGCCTCGGCCGCCAGCTCGGCCGCCCCGGCCCCCAGCTCGGCCGCCCTCCCCCGCGCGCCCGCCCAGCTCGGCCGCCCAGCCCAGGGCCGGTTCAACCGCCCTAGGGCCGGTTCAACCGCCCCCCTCTGTTTTTTTTATTTATTTTATTTTATTTTATTTACTTTCTGTGATCATAATTACTTTATTTTAGGCAGGCTAATCATTGTTCATGTTATGGAAAATAGGAAGTTTAATTTAAAATTCCGTTATGCGGTTGATTCGCGTAGTTAATTGTTTATCCCGTGCAATGTTGATCAACTAAAAATGATTAGGTTCCCATTAGTATATATATAACAGAATTCTTTTGTTAAGAACCAATTGTAACTGATCATTAGTGCATAAACTTTAACCCCCCCTGCGAGACCTTTCCCGTTTCTTTCTAACCATAACAAATGCGATGTCAAATGTCATACTTGATGCATATTCGTTTTACCTGTTCCCTTGCATGGTGTACTGTTCTTTTGTATTAAATATATGGATGTATGTATGTTTGCGCTCGCATAGAGAACGATCCGGTCGAAGAGCCCGAGGAATTCGCAGGAGAAGCCCCTGAGCAGCAGTCGGTTGGTGGAGGCAAGTGTCCTTTGACCTATCTCTGTCCTATTCATTCTTTAATTCACCTCCCGCATTTCACATTTATACCTAAGGATTGACTAGCTTTTGTTACCCATGTCCTTGTTTACCTATTTGGGTCGGATTATTACTGCTTAGTCTGATGCTAATGCTCAACTCTAATCAATGAACATGATGTGATTATCTATGATACGCTGTTTTCCCTTCTTATTTATGATTATATCTGTGACCTTCAAGGGGACTCGAGCGGTTTCTCGAGTGCCTCTCCGTAAGGACCTGTTCAATGGATGACCGCCCGGGAAAACAGTGCAACCATGAGGGTGGAATGGGACGCCCTTAGCTGAATAATTAGAGGAACCGGGGTGTAGTTCGCTTAGCCGTTGTGCCGTCAATGGGGCTCGGTGTATGCGGCTCGCTCTGCCAAGGTTGATTTGTCCCTTGGGGAGGAGTGCGGTACATTTAGGAAACCTAACGGGTGGCTACAGCCCCGGGGAATCTTTGTAAAGGCTACGTAGTGAGACCCTGCCTATTCACCTTGGTAGTGTTTAAGGGTTTGATCAGCCCGAGGCAAGAGGGAATCACGGCTTGTGGGTAAAGTGCGCAACCTCTGCAGAGTGTTATGAAACTGATATATCAGCCGTGCTCGCGGTTATGAGCGGCCAAGGGAGCTCCAGAGATTAGTGATATTTGATCAGAGATACTTTGGTACAGGTGGCAATGAGATTGATGATTCTGATTATGATTATGGTATTGGTAAGTGGTATTCTTTCCGTTTGGAAAGGATACATTGGGCTAATAACTTGGGTTAATATTAAAACCTGGCTCTCTACTAGTAAGTAATAACCTGACCAACTAAAAGCAACTGCTTGACTTATCCCCACATAAAGCTAGTCCACTATAGCCAAACAGGATACTTGCTGAGTATGTTGATGTGTACTCACCCTTGCTCTACACACCAAATCCCCCCCCCCAGGTTGTCAGCATTGCAACCACTGCTTAGGAGAAGATGAAGCTGTGGAAGGAGACTTCCAGGAGTTCCAAGACTACGACGAGTTCTAGGCGTGGGTTAGCGGCAACCCCCAGTCGGCTGCCTGTGAAGGCCGTGTTATCTACGTTTCTTTTCCGCACTTTGATTTATTGTAAGAACTATATGGACGTCTCAGACGTATGATGTAATCGACTATTATTTCCCCTTTTAATACTATTTGAGCACTGTGTGATGATGTCCATGTTATGTAACTGCTGTGTACGTGAATAACTGATCCTGGCACGTACATGGTTCGCATTCGGTTTGCCTTCTAAAACCGGGTGTGACATAAGTGGTATCAAAGCCGTGCTGACTGTAGGACCGCTAACCTAGAGTAGAATGGTCGTTCTAAGGATTATAGACCTCTGTCACTGCCTTGACTTTGATATCCCTTCAAAAGTTGGTCCTACTGACCAAATCTATGTTCTACTATATATTATACCTTGCTGAAAACTTTGTTTTATTCTGATCCTTCATTTATTTATGATTCATTATTATTCTGATCCTTCATTTATTTATGGTTCATTACTTGCTGGTCATATTAATTCTGTTCTCACCCTTTTGCTTGCGATGTCTTTTGTAGATGGCTCATCTTAGACACACTGCACGAAAGTCCGTCATCCCATTCTTACCCTCCCGCCTTGCTGAGCGTCCGCTTCGCCGTCCCGTGGCCGGACAGTCCAGCCACTTGGAGAGACTGCACCACCGCCTGCATGAGGAGCAGGAACGTCGACGTCAGGAGCAGCAGGGCTCTTCCTTCTCGCTCCAGCAGGAGATAGAGTCTGTGAGGAGCTGCTCCCCTGTGCTTCCTCTGGAGGCGCCCCCTGCACCACCACTGGGCGTCCCAGCTTCTGGAGTAGCTGTTGGAGGAGATCCAGACGACGGAGGTGGCGACGACAGCTCGAGCCACGACCTCGACCTCTCTAACCATGAGCCGGAAGGATGGGTTGCTCGACCCATCACTCGCGACGCTGCTCGCGGGTGTCACTTCCACGACGCGCTCGACACCCTGCTACGTCGGGCACTTGACCGGCGTACTTGGTCCATCGAGTATCGCTGTGTGGTCTACCAGCATAGTCGCGGGGTCTACCCGGACCGCTGGGAGGCGACCTGCTTGGTGCGCCGTCCGGAGAACAGTCTCCAGGGCGCGGAGGCTTGCTCAGAGCACTATTCTATCTCTGAGCGGGACTCAGCTGAGGCAGCCATGCAGGATGCTGCACGGCGTGCGCTTTCGCACTACTGCTCGGTTCTCGGTGGGGTAGCTGACGGTCTCGACCTGAAGTATTACCCCCGTCGTCCATCTGGCAGCACAGGAGGCGTGATTGTTTCACCTGCTGGTGAGGACAATCCTAGGTTGAGCAGCACAGTCAACCTAGCCGCCATGCTAAACACGGAGCTGGACCATGCATTAGACGAGCTGAGTAGGGCTCGTGCTGAGATCGCCCTGCTGCGGGCTGAGCGCGCGGAGCGTCGTCACTTGGATGATGGTTCCCCCGCCCCCGTTGGGACTCAGCACCCGTACCGCTCGCCTCGGCGTGGACTCCAGTCTTATGGCAATCCCGACTGCAAGACCAAGATAGATCTAGAACCATAGCTCGTTAGAGTTGGATCTTGTAATTAATACGAAATATATATACATAGAAGCTTCAGTCTTAGCGTTAGTCTCGGTCTTAGTTAGTCTTAGTTAGACAGGGTAGTTTGCTATATCCTGTGCATTTATGTTTGTCATGATGAACTATGTTTGGTTTGGATCTTTGTAATGATTGTCACCAGAGTGTGGGTATCCCCTGCATTTTGGCTTACATATTATGTTAATGGAGTTAGTTATATAGTTGGGAAAAACCTTTATTCCACTTTCCTCTTTATCTGAGAAGCTGTGTGGTCTGTGTTGGAGATCAGTGAAGATGCTCATCTGTTCAGTGCTGTTGGAGAATTCTATACTCTTTTCTTATGCTGCAAGATTTGCCAGATCAGTTCTGATGTGTGGTTGCGTTCTGCAGATGTCAGAGAACAGGCGCAGAGGAGGAAGACGTGCTCAGCAGGAGCAAGCCGGTCAGCAAGATGAGGTGCCCCAGCAGCAGCAGCTGCCGCCCCCGCCCCCGATGTCGATCGAGCAGATGTTTCTGATGCAGACTCAGGCAGTTCAGGCCATCGGTCAGACTCTGGCCGCCATTCAGCAGCAGCAGCAGCAGCAGCAGCAAGCACCACCCCAGCCTCAGATGCCTCAGATGCCTAGAGACAAGCGTGCTGAATTCATGAGAGGTCATCCCCCAACGTTCGCTCACTCTTCTGACCCCATGGATGCTGAAGATTGGCTGCGCACTGTGGAGCGGGAGTTGCATACCGCTCAGTGTGATGATAGGGAGAAAGTCTTGTATGGTCCCCGTCTGTTGAGAGGAGCAGCCCAATCATGGTGGGAGTCTTATCTCGCCACCCATGCCAACCCCGATGCCATCACCTGGGAAGAGTTCAGAGGTAGCTTTCGTCAGTACCATGTGCCTGCAGGTCTGATGACAGTGAAGAAGGAGGAGTTCCTGGCCCTTAAGCAAGGGTCATCATCTGTCAGTGAGTATCGAGACAGGTTCCTGCAGTTGTCCCGCTATGCTCCTGAGGATGTCAACACCGACGCCAAGCGACAGTACCGTTTTCTGAGAGGCTTGGTCGACCCTCTGCAGTACCAACTGATGAATCATACCTTCCCGACATTCCAGCACCTGATTGACAGAGCAATCATGACAGAAAGGAAGCGTAAGGAGATGGAAGATCGTAAGCGCAAGATCAGTGGACCCCAGCCTGGAAGCAGCAGCCGTCCTCGTTTCTCAGGCAATCAACCTCAGCAGTTCAGGCAGAACCAGCGTCCACCTCAGCAGCATCAGCAGCGTCAGCAGTATCAGCAGTTCCAAAGGCAGTATCCTCAGCATCAGTACCAGAATCGTCAGAGCAATCAGTCAGGAGGAGGCCAGTTTCAGAGGCAGAATCAGCAGACACCCCGTCCTCCTGCCCCCGCAACTCAGCAGAACAATCAGGCAGCACCAGCTCAGGTTGGAAACAGAGCATGTTTCCACTGTGGAGAGCAAGGCCACTGGGTGATGCAATGTCCGAAGAAGGCAGCTCAGCAGCAGTCAGGCCCCAATGCCCCAGCGAAGCAGAATGCGTCTTAGCCTGGAGCAGGCAACCGCCCTCAGCAGCGCTATAATCATGGAAGATTGAATCACTTGGAGGCTGAAGCAGTTCAGGAGACCCCCGGCATGACAGTAGGTATGTTCCCAGTCGACTCCCATATTGCAGAAGTGTTATTTGATACTGGAGCAACGCATTCTTTTATTACTGCATCATGGGTAGAAGCACATAATCTTCCAATTACTACCATGTCAACCCCCATTCAAATTGACTCAGCTAGTGGTAGAATTCGAGCTGATAGCATATGTTTGAATATAAGTGTGGAAATAAGGGGGATAGCGTTTCCCGCTAACCTTATAGTAATGGGTACTCAGGGAATAGATGTCATCCTAGGGATGAATTGGCTAGATAAGTATCAGGCAGTTATCAGTTGTGATAAAAGGACAATCAAGTTGGTGTCCCCACTAGGAGAGGAAGTGGTGACCGAGTTAGTCCCGCCTGAGCCGAAGAGAGGAAGTTGTTATCAGATGGCTGTCGATAGCAGTGAAGCAGACCCAATTGAGAGTATCAAGGTTGTGTCTGAATTCCCAGATGTGTTTCCAAAGGACTTACCGGGTATGCCACCAGAGCGGAAAGTTGAGTTTGCCATAGAGCTTCTTCCTGGAACCGCCCCTATCTTTAAGAGAGCTTACAGAATATCTGGACCAGAGTTGGTTGAGCTTAAGAAGCAGATTGATGAGCTGTCAGAGAAAGGTTACATCCGGCCAAGCACCTCGCCTTGGGCCGCCCCTGTCCTGTTTGTGGAGAAGAAAGATGGCACCAAGAGGATGTGTATCGATTATCGAGCTTTAAATGAAGTCACGATCAAGAACAAGTATCCCTTGCCCAGAATAGAAGATCTGTTCGACCAGTTGAGAGGAGCCAGTGTGTTCTCCAAGATTGATCTGAGGTCAGGTTATCATCAGCTCAGGATCCGACCTTCGGACATTCCGAAGACGGCATTCATTACCAAGTATGGGTTATATGAGTTCACAGTGATGTCTTTTGGTTTGACCAATGCACCAGCGTTCTTTATGAACTTGATGAACAGTGTATTCATGGATTATCTCGATAAGTTTGTGGTGGTATTCATTGATGACATTCTGATTTATTCTCAAAGTGAAGAAGAGCATGCAGATCATTTGAGGATGGTATTGCAGAGATTGCGAGAGCACCAGTTGTATGCAAAGTTGAGCAAGTGTGAGTTCTGGATCAGTGAGGTCCTGTTCTTGGGTCACATAATCAACAAGGAAGGATTGGCTGTGGATCCGAAGAAAGTGGCAGACATTCTGAACTGGAAAGCGCCAACGGATGCTCGAGGAATCAAGAGCTTCATTGGAATGGCCGGATATTATCGGCGATTCATTGAAGGGTTTTCGAAGATTGCGAAACCAATGACAGCGTTGCTAGGCAACAAAGTTGAGTTCAAGTGGACCCAGAAATGTCAAGAGGCCTTCGAAGCGCTGAAAGAGAAGTTGACAACAGCGCCTGTCCTAGTCTTGCCTGATGTGCATAAGCCCTTCTCTGTGTACTGTGATGCTTGTTACACAGGTTTGGGATGCGTGTTGATGCAAGAGGGAAGAGTTGTGGCTTACTCGTCCCGACAGCTGAAGGTTCATGAGAAGAATTACCCAATCCATGATCTAGAGTTGGCAGCAGTGGTTCACGCACTGAAGACATGGAGGCACTATCTGTATGGACAGAAATGCGATGTTTACACAGATCACAAGAGTCTGAAGTACATATTCACTCAGTCAGAATTGAACATGAGGCAACGAAGATGGCTAGAATTGATCAAAGACTATGAGTTGGAGATTCATTACCATCCAGGCAAAGCAAACGTAGTGGCAGATGCTTTGAGCAGGAAGAGTCAAGTCAATCTGATGGTCGCTCGTCCGATGCCTTATGAGTTGGCCAAAGAGTTTGACAGGTTGAGTCTCGGATTTCTGAACAATTCGCGAGGAGTCACAGTTGAATTGGAACCTACCTTGGAGCGCGAAATCAAAGAAGCGCAGAAGAATGATGAGAAGATCAGTGAGATTCGGCGACTGATTTCGGAAGGCAAAGGCAAGGATTTTCGAGAAGATGCAGAAGGCGTGGTATGGTTCAAAGACCGCTTGTGTGTTCCCAATGTCCAGTCTATTCGGGAGTTGATTCTCAAGGAAGCTCATGAGACAGCTTATTCGATTCACCCTGGCAGTGAGAAGATGTATCAGGATCTGAAGAAGAAATTCTGGTGGTATGGAATGAAGAGGGAAATCGCAGAGCATGTGGCTATGTGCGATAGTTGCCGAAGAATTAAGGCAGAGCACCAGAGACCTGCTGGATTGTTGCAACCGTTGCAAATTCCTCAGTGGAAATGGGATGAAATCGGTATGGATTTCATAGTCGGATTGCCTCGCACTCGAGCCGGCTACGATTCTATTTGGGTAGTGGTGGACCGTTTGACCAAGTCAGCCCACTTCATACCTGTCAAGACCAACTACAACAGCGCAGTATTGGCAGAGCTGTATATGTCTCGGATCGTTTGTCTTCATGGTGTGCCAAAGAAGATAGTGTCAGATAGAGGAACGCAGTTCACCTCTCATTTCTGGCAGCAGTTGCATGAAGCCTTGGGCACACATCTGAATTTCAGTTCAGCTTATCATCCGCAGACAGATGGTCAGACTGAAAGAACCAATCAAATTCTTGAAGATATGTTGAGAGCCTGTGCGTTGCAAGATCAGTCCGGATGGGATAAGCGATTGCCTTATGCAGAGTTTTCCTATAACAACAGTTACCAGGCCAGTTTGAAGATGTCACCGTTTCAGGCGCTTTATGGAAGGGGTTGCAGAACTCCGTTGCAATGGGATCAGCCTGGAGAGAAGCAAGTGTTCGGGCCAGACATTTTGCTTGAAGCTGAAGAGAACATCAAGATGGTCCGAGAGAATCTGAAGATAGCGCAATCGAGGCAGCGAAGCTATGCAGACACAAGAAGAAGAGAGCTGAGTTTCAAAGTCGGAGACTTTGTCTATCTGAAAGTGTCACCGATCAGGGGAGTCAGAAGGTTCGGAATCAAAGGCAAGCTAGCACCCCGCTACATTGGTCCGTACCAAATCCTCTCAAAGCGTGGAGAAGTGACCTATCAGCTCAGTCTGCCAGAGAATTTGTCCGCTGTGCATGATGTCTTTCATGTGTCTCAGTTGAAGAAGTGCTTGCGTGTGCCAGAAGAGCAGTTGCCAGTGGAAGGTCTGGAAGTCCAGGAGGACTTGACCTATGTTGAGAAGCCAGCTCAGATTCTTGAGATTGCAGATAGAGTCACCCGAAGGAAGACCATCAGAATGTGCAAAATCAGGTGGAATCACCACTCTGAGGAAGAAGCAACCTGGGAGCGTGAAGATGATTTGATGGCCAAGTACCCAGAGCTCTTTGCTAGCCAGCCCTGAATCTCGAGGGCGAGATTCTTTTAAGGGGGATAGGTTTGTAACGCCCCGAATTTTGCAGTTGAATTTTTTCTTTTCTTTACTCGCCAAAATTCGGGCGTTACCTTTTCCTTTTCTTTTTCCCTCGCTAAACCTTGACCTTTTCCAAAGTTTTAGCGGGATTCAGTTTGGATTTCCCGTGTAAGAAAAACTCTAAAAATACTTTGTGTTGTTTGATGCACCATGCCGAGCCTTGCATTTTTTTGATTTGTTTGAAAGTGCAAACGCATTCATCTAGAAAGATCGGATTTCGAAAACAGGGAAATAATCTTTTCTTTTTCTTTCTCTCTCTTTCTCTCTCCTCTTTTCTCTCTCTCCCGCGCCGTGGGCCGACCCCGGCCGGCCCAGCCGCCCCTGGCGCCCCCTCTTGGGCCTTGGCAAGGCCCAACCGCCCCCCCTTTTTTCTTTTTTTCCCCTAACCCTCTCCCTCTCCCTCATTCCCTCCCTCTCTCTCTCCCACCGCCGCCCTACCCCCTGCCCTAGGCCGCCGCCGCCGCCCCCTTGCTCGGCCGCCGCCCCTCGCCGTCGGCCGCCCCCGCCGGTGAGCCCCCTCCCCCTCCCCCTTCTCCCTCCTCTCTCCTTCCCCCTCCCCTCCTCTTTCCCCCGTCCGGCCATGGCTCGGCCGCCCCTGGCCGCGCCGGCCCTGGCCGCGCCCCCCGGCCGCCCCCGGCCAGCCCCCGGCCAGCCCCCCCCGGCCAGCCCCCCCGGCCGCGCCCCCTCGCCCGCCTGGCCCCTGGCCGCCAGCTCGGCCGGCCTCGGCCGCCAGCTCGGCCGGCCTTGGCCGCCAGCTCGGCCGCCCCGGCCCCCAGCTCGGCCGCCCTCCCCCGCGCGCCCGCCCAGCTCGGCCGCCCAGCCCAGGGCCGGTTCAACCGCCCTAGGGCCGGTTCAACCGCCCCCCTCTGTTTTTTTTTATTTTTTTATTTTATTTTATTTACTTTCTGTGATCATAATTACTTTATTTTAGGCAGGCTAATCATTGTTCATGTTATGGAAAATAGGAAGTTTAATTTAAAATTCCGTTATGCGGTTGATTCGCGTAGTTAATTGTTTATCCCGTGCAATGTTGATCAACTAAAAATGATTAGGTTCCCATTAGTATATATATAACAGAATTCTTTTGTTCAGAACCAATTGTAACTGATCATTAGTGCATAAACTTTAACCCCCCCCCTGCGAGACCTTTCCCGTTTCTTTCTAACCATAACAAATGCGATGTCAAATGTCATACTTGATGCATATTCGTTTTACCTGTTCCCTTACATGGTGTACTGTTCTTTTGTATTAAATATGTGGATGTATGTATGTTTGCGCTCGCATAGAGAACGATCCGGTCGAAGAGCCCGAGGAATTCGCAGGAGAAGCCCCTGAGCAGCAGTCGGTTGGTGGAGGCAAGTGTCCTTTGACCTATCTCTGTCCTATTCATTCTTTAATTCACCTCCCGCATTTCACATTTATACCTAAGGATTGACTAGCTTTTGTTACCCATGTCCTTGTTTACCTATTTGGGTCGGATTATTACTGCTTAGTCTGATGCTAATGCTCAACTCTAATCAATGAACATGATGTGATTATCTATGATACGTTGTTTTCCCTTCTTATTTATGATTATATCTGTGACCTTCAAGGGGACTCGAGTGGTTTCTCGAGTGCCTCTCCGTAAGGACCTGTTCAATGGATGACCGCCCGGGAAAACAGTGCAACCATGAGGGTGGAATGGGACGCCCTTAGCTGAATAATTAGAGGAACCGGGGTGTAGTTCGCTTAGCCGTTGTGCCGTCAATGGGGCTCGGTGTATGCGGCTCGCTCTGCCAAGGTTGATTTGTCCCTTGGGGAGGAGTGCGGTACATTTAGGAAACCTAACGGGTGGCTACAGCCCCGGGGAATCTTTGTAAAGGCTACGTAGTGAGACCCTGCCTATTCACCTTGGTAGTGTTTAAGGGTTTGATCAGCCCGAGGCAAGAGGGAATCACGGCTTGTGGGTAAAGTGCGCAACCTCTGCAGAGTGTTATGAAACTGATATATCAGCCGTGCTCGCGGTTATGAGCGGCCAAGGGAGCTCCAGAGATTAGTGATATTTGATCAGAGATACTTTGGTACAGGTGGCAATGAGATTGATGATTCTGATTATGATTATGGTATTGGTAAGTGGTATTCTTTCCGTTTGGAAAGGATACATTAGGCTAATAACTTGGGTTAATATTAAAACCTGGCTCTCTACTAGTAAGTAATAACCTGACCAACTAAAAGCAACTGCTTGACTTATCCCCACATAAAGCTAGTCCACTACAGCCAAACAGGATACTTGCTGAGTATGTTGATGTGTACTCACCCTTGCTCTACACACCAAATCCCCCCCCCAGGTTGTCAGCATTGCAACCACTGCTCAGGAGAAGATGAAGCTGTGGAAGGAGACTTCCAGGAGTTCCAAGACTACGACGAGTTCTAGGCGTGGGTTAGCGGCAACCCCCAGTCGGCTGCCTGTGAAGGCCGTGTTATCTACGTTTCTTTTCCGCACTTTGATTTATTGTAAGAACTATATGGACGTCTCAGACGTATGATGTAATCGACTATTATTTCCCCTTTTAATACTATTTGAGCACTGTGTGATGATGTCCATGTTATGTAACTGCTGTGTACGTGAATAACTGATCCTGGCACGTACATGGTTCGCATTCGGTTTGCCTTCTAAAACCGGGTGTGACACATGTGAAGCAACTCAAGGACGGCACCTTCATCTCTCAAACGAAGTATACGCACGACTTGCTCAAGCGGTTTGGGATGAAGGACACCAAGCCCGCAAAGACTCCAATGGGAACTGACGGACACGTCGACCTCAACAAAGGAGGTAAGTCCATTGATCAAAAAGCATACCGGTCCATGATAGGTTCCTTACTCTACTTATGTGCTAGTAGACCGGATGTTATGCTTAGCGTATGCATGTGTGCTAGATTTCAATCCGATCCAAGGGAGTGTCACCTTGTGGGCGTTAAGCGAATTCTTAGATATTTAGTCGCTACGCCTTGCTTCAGGATCTGGTATCCAAAGGGGTCTACCTTTGACTTGATTGGATATTCAGACTCCGATTATGCTGGATGTAAGGTCGATAGGAAGAGTACATCAGGGACGTGCCAATTTCTAGGAAGGTCTCTGGTGTCGTGGAGTTCTAAGAAACAAACTTCCGTTGCCCTATCCACCGCTGAGGCCGAGTACGTTGCCGCAGGACAGTGTTGCGTGCAACTACTTTGGATGAGGCAAACCCTCCGGGACTTTGGCTGCAATCTGAGCAAAGTCCCACTCCTATGTGACAATGAGAGTGCTATCCGCATGGCGGACAATCCTGTTGAGCACAGCCGCACAAAGCACATTGACATCCGGCATCACTTTTTGAGAGACCACCAGCAAAAGGGAGATATCGAAGTGTTTTATGTTAGCACCGAGAACCAGCTAGCCGATATCTTTACCAAGCCTGAGAAGACCTTTTGCAGGCTGCGTAGTGAGCTAAATGTCTTAGATTCGCGTAACTTGGATTGATATAGAGCATACATGTGTTTTATGCCTTTGATCATGTTCCATTATGCATATTATTGCTTATTTATGGTGCTCAAGTTGTGCAAAAGATCCCCTGGACCTCACAAGTCCATGTGTAAATGATGCACATATTTAGGGGGAGAAATGCTACAACTTGACCCTTTGAGACTAACCGTGTGCTTGAGTTTTCTTAATCTAGTCTCAAAAGGAGGATTGAAAAGGTGAACTTGGACCATGCAAGACTTCCACTGCACTACGATGAGAGGGTAACTTACTCCAAGTTCATTTCCGTGTTCTTATTGCCTCTTTACTCTTAATTGAAGATTTTGGTGAAGCAATGAGGTTTAAGGGCCAAGATTGATCCCGTTTTGGTGCTTGATGCCAAAGGGGGAGAAAATAAGGCCAAAGCAAGAAATGGATCAGCTACCACTTGAGAATTTTGAAAATAATAGAATTAGAGCTGTTTGCACATGAGAATTTTGAAAATAATAGAATTAGAGCTGTTTGTTTGTCAAATACTCTTATTGTCTCTTATTGTCAAAAGTTGGTCTCTTGTGGGGAGAATGTTTGATTATGGGAAAAAGGGGGAGTTTTTGAATTCTTGATCAATTTCTCTTGGAATACCTTTCTCTATGCCTCAACAAGTGTGTTTGACTTAGAGATAGGAAATTGAGTTTGATTTGCAAAAACAAACCAAGTGGTGGCAAAGAATGATCCAAATATGCCAAATTTGAATCAAAACAAATTTGTGTTCTCATTTGCATTGATGTTGCACTTCTTTTAGTTGCTGTTTGTTGTGTTGGCATAAATCACCAAAAAGGGGGAGATTGAAAGGGAAATGTGCCCTTGGGCCATTTCTAAGTATTTTGGTGATCAAGTGCCAACACAAATGGTTTAAGTGTGAAACTATGCCAAATGGTGGAAGAAGTGCAAAGTCAACACAAAGGTATGATTCTAGACTTAGTACATTGGTTTTTGTGTACTAACATATTTGTCTAAGTGCTAGAATCAAAGAAAATACTGTTGGAAAAGACTTGACTCGAGCAGCCAAGACTCTGCTCAGTCTGGGCACACCGGACTGTCCGGTGGTGCACCAGACAGTGTCTGGTGGTGCACCGGACAGTGTCCGGTGTGCCAGGCTGGCGTCTGGTCAACTAGCTGCTCTCGGGTCTCGACGGCGGCATACAACTATAAATCACCGGACTGTCCGGTGGTGCACCGGACTGTCCGGTGAGTCATCTGCGGCGAAGTCGCTGCTCTCGAGAACCAAGTCAACAGCGTATGACTATAATTCACCGGACTATCTGGTGAGACATCGGACTATCCGGTGAGCCAACGGTCGGGCGCGCCAACGGTCGGCCGTGCAATCCGCGCGTGACGCGTGGCCGAGTCAACGGTCGGATGGGGGCACCAGACTGTCCGGTGCGCCAACGGCTCCAAGTCTTCAACGGCCGGCTGCGCCAGAATAGGAAAGAAATCCACACCGGACAGTGTCCGGTGGTCTCACTCCATTACTTTCCATACCCCTAGGCAAACCACCATATTTTGACGGTGAAGATTATTGCATGTGGAGTGATAAAATAAGGCATCATCTAACCTCACTCCATGAAAGTATTTGGGATATTGTTGAGTTTGGAGCGCAGGCACCAAAGGTGGGGGACGAGGACAACGACTCGGACGAGGCCGCCCAAATTAGGCACTTCAACTCACAAGCAACTTCTATACTCCTCGCCTCTTTATGTCGAGATGAGTATAACAAGGTGCAAGGGTTGAAGAACGCCAAAGAAATTTGGGACGTCCTCAAAACAGCGCACGAAGGGGACGAGGTGACCAAGATCACCAAGTGTGAAACGATCGAGGGAGAGCTCGGTCGGTTAGTCCTCAACAAAGGAGAAGAGCCGCAAGCCATGTACAACCGGCTCAAGACAATGGTGAACCAAGTGCGCAACCTCGGGAGCACCAAATGGGATGACCATGAAACGGTCTAGGTTATTCTTAGATCCCTCGTATTTCGTAATCCTACTAAAGTTCAATTAATACGCGGGGATCCTAGATACAAACAGATGTCTCCTGAGGAGGTCATTGGCAAGTTTGTGATCTTTGAACTTATGATCAAAGACTCCAAACACATTATCGACTTGGAGCAAGGCGCCACCTCCACACCCGAGGTGCAACCCGTTACATTCAAAGCAACGGAAGACAAGAAGGAGTCTACACCAAGTTGGCTTCCAATCGATGCCTCCAAGCTCGACAACGAGGAAATTGCGCTCATCATCAAGAGCTTTCGCCAAATCCTCAAGCAAAAGAGGGGGAAGGACTACAAGCCTCACTCCAAAAGGGTGTGCTACCGGTGTGGTAAGTCTGCTCACTTTATCGCTAAATGTCCATATTCTAGTGAAAGTGATAGGGACGTAGACAAGAAGGGGAAGAAGAAGGAGAAGAAGAGATACTACAAGAAGAAGGGCGGTGAGGCGCACATGAGGCGGGAATGGGACTCCGACGAGAGCTCCACCGACTCCTCCTCCGAATAGGACACCGCCAACATCGCCGTCAACAAAGGCCTTCTCTTCCCCAACGTCGACCACAAATGTCTCATGGCAAAGGACGGCAAGAAGAAGGTACATTCTAGAAGTACCCCCAAATATACTACATATAGTGATGAGGGTAGTTCTAGCGATAATGAAGATAATTTAATTTCTCTCTTTGCCAACCTTAACATGGAACGAAAGAAAAAATTAAATGAATTAATTGAGACCATTAACGAGAAAGATGATCCCTTGGAATGCCAATAGGACTTGCTCGTTAAAGAAAATAAAAAATTTGTTAAATTGAAAAATGCTTATGCTCTAGAAGTAGAGAAATGTGAAAATCTGTCTAAGGAGCTTAGCATTTGCAATAATTCAATTTCCTGTCTTAGAGATGAAAATGCTAGTTTAGTTTCTAAGATTGAAAAATTGAATGTTTGCAATAATTCAATTTCATGTCTTAGAGATGAGAATGCTAATCTAAAAGCTAAGATCAATGAATTGAACATTTGCATGCCATCTACATCTACTGTTGAAAATGTCATCATTTGTACTAGATGTAGAGATGTTAATATAGAAGCTATTGATGATCACCTTGCCATGATTAAACAACAAAATGATCACATAGCTAAAAATTAAATGCAAAAATTGCTGAGCATGAACTTGAAAATGAAAAATTTAAATTTGCTAGAAGCATGCTCTATAATGGGAGATGCCCTGGCATTAAGGATGACATTGGGTTCCAACAAGGGAGCCAATCCAATGTCAAGCTTAATGCCCCTAAGAAATTGTCTAATTTTGTGAAGGGCAAGGCTCCCATGGTTCAGGATGGTGAAGGCTACATTTTATATCCTGCTAACTATCTTGAGCACAAAATTAGGAAAATTCATGCTAAAAAACCTCACACTATTTCTCATCATGCTTTTATGTATAAGAATGAGGCTTCTAGCTCTAGGCATTCCACTCATGTAAAAATGCCTAAGAAGAAAATTCCTAATGCATCAAATGAGCTTAATGTTTCATTTAAGACTTTTGATGCTTCCTATGTGCTAACTAACAAATCAGGCAAAGTAGTTGCCAAATATGTTGGGGCAAACACAAGAGTTCAAAGACTTGTGTTTGGGTAACCAAGGTGCTTGTTTCTAATGTCAAAGGACCCAAGACCGTTTGGGTACCTAAGAACAAGGCCTAAATTTGTTTTGTAGGTTTATGTATCCGGTGGTTCAAGTTGGATAATCGATAGCGGGTGCACAAACCACATGAAGATCCCCAAAGAGCTATCACATTCGGGGATGGAAATCAAGGTTTGGTCAAAGGTTTGGGTAAAATAGCTATATCTCCTGGCAATTCCATTTCTAATGTTTTTCTTGTAGATTCATTAGAGTACAACTTGCTTTCTGTTTCTCAATTATGCAAAATGGGCTACAATTGTCTTTTTACTGATATAGGTGTTACTGTCTTTAGAACAAGTGATGATTCAATAGATTTTAAGGGAGTGCTAGATGGCCAGCTATACTTAGTTGATTTTAATGATAACCAAGCTGAACTAGACACTTGCTTAATTGCTAAGACTAACATGGGTTGGCTCTGGCATCGCCGACTTGCCCATATTGGAATAAAGCATCTTCATAAGCTTCTAAAGGGAGAGCACATTTTAGGACTAACAAATGTTCAATTTGAGAAAGACAGGATTTGTAGCGCATGTCAAGCAGGAAAGCAAGTCGGAGTTCATCATCCACACAAGAACATAATGATGACTTACAGGCCGCTCGAACTACTTCACATGGATCTTTTCGGCTCGATCGCTTACATAAGCATCGGTGGGAGTAAGTACTGTCTTGTTATTGTGGATGATTATTCTCGCTTCACTTGGGTATTCTTTTTGCAGGAAAAATCTCAAACCCAAGAGACCTTAAAGAGATTCTTGAGATGGGCTCAAAATGAGTTCGGATTGAGAATCAAAAAGATTAGAAGCGATAATAGGACGGAGTTCAAGAATTCACAAATCGAAGGATTTCTTGAGGAGGAGGGCATCAAGCATGAGTTCTCTTTTCCCTACACCCCTCAACAAAATGGTGTAGTGGAGAGGAAGAATAGAACTCTACTGGACATGGCAAGAACTATGTTTGATGAATACAAGACACCGGACTGGTTTTGGGCTGAGGCGATTAACACCGCTTGCTACTCCATCAACCGGTTATATCTTCACCAAATCCTCAAGAAGACATCATACGAACTCCTCACTGGTAAAAAGCCCAATGTTTCATATTTTAGAGTCTTTGGAAGCAAATGCTTTATTCTTATTAAAAGAGGTAGAAATTCTAAATTTGCTCCTAAAGCAGTAGACGGCTTTTTATTAGGTTATGACTCAAACACAAGGGCATATAGAGTCTTCAACAAATCCACTAGATTAGTTGAAGTTTCTTGTGACATTATGTTTGATGATACTAATGGCTCCCAAGTGGAGCAAGTTGATCTTGATGAATTAGATGATGAAGAGGCTCCATGTGTCGCTCTAAGGAACATGTCCATTGGGGATGTGTGTCCTAAGGAATCCGAAGAGCCTCCACAAGTACAAGATCAACCATCATCTTCCATGCAAACATCTCCACCCACCCAAGATGAGGATCAGGCTCAAATTGATGAAGATGAAGATCAAGAAGATGAGCCACCTCAAGAAGAGGACATTGATCAAGGGGTAGACGAAGATAATGAAGACAAGTAAGATGATCAAGAAATTAGGGATCAAAGACCGCCACACCTAAGAGTCCATTAAGCAATTCAAAGAGATCACCCCATCAACTCCATTCTTGGTGGTATTCACAAGGGGTAACTGAAAGGGAAATGTGCCCTTGGGCCATTTCTAAGTATTTTGGTGATTGAGTGCCAACACAAGTGCTTAAGTGTTAAAGTATCCCAAGTGATGGACAAAGTGCAAATCAAAAGTAAAGGTATGTTTCTAGACTTAGTACATTGTTTTATGGACTAATGTATTGTGTCTAAGTGCTGGAAACAGGAAAAATCGAGTTAGGAAAAGAGATGGCTTTGTTCAGCCAAAGTCTGCTCAGTCTGGGTGCACCGGACAGTGTCCGGTGCGCCAGGCTGGCTCTGGCGAACTTGCTGCTCTCGGGACTTCGACGGTGGTGTACGACTATAAATCACCGGACTGTCCGGTGGTGCACCGGACTGTCCGGTGAGCCGTTCACAGGCGAAGTCTTCGCTCTCGGGAAGTGATTAACGGCGTACGGCTAAAAATCATCGGACTGTCCGGTGGTGCACCGGACTGTCCGGTGAGCCAACAGTCAGCCGGGGCAACGGTCGGCCGAGGATTCCGCGCGTGACGTGTGGCCGAGCCAACGGTCACATTGGAGCACCGGACTATCCGTTGTGCACCGGACAGTGTCCTGTGCGCCAACGGCTCTGAATCTCCAACGGTCGGCTTCGCCAAATAAGGAAGGAAATCCGCACCGGACAGTGTCCGGTGGTGCACCGGACTGTCCGGTGCGCCAGTCGACAGAAGGCAAGAATTGCCTTCCTATAATGCTCTCAACGACTCCTAGCTGCCTTGGGGCTATAAAAGGGACCCCTTGGCGCATGGAGAAGACATCCAAGCATTCTTTGAGCATAGTTGATCACTCACACTTTGTTCTTGCGCACTTGTTTGACATTCTTAGTGATTTGAGCTCCGTTCTAGTGAGAAACTCGTGATAGTCTCTTGAGCTCAAGTCTGGGTCTTGTGTGTGCGTATTTGCTGTGATCTTTGTGTCTTGTGTGAGTTGCTCATCCCTCCCTTACTCCGTGCTTCTTTGTGAACTTCAAGTGTAAGGGCGAGAGGCTCCAAGTTGTGGAGATTCCTCGTGAACGGGATATAGAAAAGCAAAGCAAAACACCGTGGTATTCAAGTGGGTCTTTGGACCGCTTGAGAGGGGTTGATTGCAACCCTCGTCCGTTGGGACGCCACAACGTGGAAGTAGGCAAGTTTTGTACTTGGCCGAACCATGGGATAAACCACTGTGTCTATCTGTGTTGATTCTCTTGTGGTTATCATGTCTTGCAAGAACTCCTCTCTAGCCACTTGGCGGTTATTGTGCTAACGCTTAATCAAGTTATTGTGGCTTAAGTTTAAGTTTCACAGGATCACCTATTCACCCCCCCTTTAGGTGCTCTCAATTGGTATCAGAGCCGTTCTCTTCACGAAGGGACTAATCGCCCGAAGAGATGGATCCTAAAGGGAACAAGAGGGAGAAGAAGAAGGCATACAAGAAGGCTAAGGGCGAGGCACACCTTGGCAAGGAGTGGGACTCGGATTGTTCGTCATCCGACTCCGACAATGAAGGACTCACCGCCACCGCCTTCAACAAGTCATCCCTCTTCCCCAACGAGCGTCACACATGCCTCATGGCGAAGGAGAAGAAGGTATGTACTCGAGACAATACTACTTATGCTTCTTCAAGTGAGGATGAGTTTAGTGATGACGATGAAATAGACTATTCTAGTTTATTTAAAGGTTTAGATAGAAATAAAATTAATAAGATCAATGAATTGATTGATGCTTTAAATGATAAGAATAGGTTATTAGAAAAGCAGGAGGATCTTTTGTACGAAGAACATGATAAGTTTGTAGAGGCTCAAAAATCCCTTGCTTTAGAAATCAAAAGGAATGAAATGCTTTCTTGTGAACTATCTGCTTGTCATGAAACCATTTCTACTTTAAAAGGTGTTAATGATGATTTAAATGCTAAACTAGAAGTAGCAAGTAAATCTAACTCTTGTGTAGAACATGTTATGATTTGCAATAGGTGCAAAGATTTTAATGTTGATGCTTGTAGTGAACACCTAGTTTGCATTTCTAAATTAAATGATGAAGTGGCTAGTCTTAATGCCCGACTTAAGACTAGCAAGAGTGAATTTGACAAGCTAAAATTTGCAAGGGATGACTACACGATTGGTAGACACCCCTCAATTAAGGATGGTCTTGGCTTCAAGAGGGAAGTCAAGAACTTAACAAGCCATAAGGCTTCCATCTCCGCCAAGGAGAAAGGGAAGGCCCCTATGGCTAGTAGTGTGCAAAAGAACCATGCTTTCATGTATCATGATAGGAGACATTCTAGGAATGCCTTTAGAAGTTATGATGCTTTTGATTCTCATGCTATGACTGCTTCTAGTTCCCATGTTGTGCATGATAGAAATGTTGCTAGGAAAAATACTATGCCTAGAAAAATTGTTGTTCATGCTCCAAGGAAAGTAATGAATGAACCTTCTACAATTTATTTTGCTTGCAATGCTTCCTTTGCTATTTGTAGAAAGGGTAAGAAGGTAGTTGCTAGGAAGTTAGGGGCCAAATGTAAGGGAGACAAAACTTGCATTTGGGTCCCTAAGACTATTGTGACTAACCTTGTAGGACCTAACAAGAGTTGGGTACCTAAGACCCAAGCCTAAATTTGCCTTGTAGGTTTATGCATCCGGGGGCTCAAGCTGGATTATCGACAGCGGATGCACAAACCACATGACGAGAGAGAAGAGGATGTTCTCTTCCTACGTCAAGAACAAGGATCCCCAAGATTCAATAATATTCGGTGATGGGAACCAAGGCAAGGTGAAAGGGTTAGGTAAAATTGCTATTTCGTCCGAGCACTCTATTTCTAATGTGTTTTTAGTTGAGTCACTTGGATATAATTTGTTATCTGTAAGTCAACTTTGTAATATGGGATATAATTGTCTATTCACAAATGTAGATGTGTCTGTCTTTAGAAGGTGTGATGGTTCACTAGCTTTTAAGGGTGTACTAGACGGCAAACTTTATTTGGTTGATTTTGCAAAAGAAGAGGCCGGTCTAGATGCATGCTTAATTGCTAAGACTTGCATGGGCTGGCTGTGGCATCACAGCTTAGCACATGTGGGGATGAAGAACCTTCACAAGCTTCTAAAGGGAGAACACGTGATAGGTCTAACTAATGTGCATTTCGAAAAAGATAGACCTTGTGCAGCTTGTCAAGCAGGCAAACAGGTGGGAAGCTCTCATCACACCAAAAATGTGATGACCACATCAAGACCTTTGGAGATGCTTCATATGGACCTCTTCGGACCCGTCGCCTATCTAAGCATAGGAGGAAGTTAGTATGGTCTTGTTATAGTTGATGATTTTCCCGCTTCACTTGGGTATTCTTTTTGCAGGATAAATCTGAAACCCAAGGGACCCTCAAGCGCTTCCTCAGGAGAGCTCAAAATGAGTTTGAGCTCAAGGTGAAGAAGATAAGGAGCGATAACGGGTCCGAGTTCAAGAAACTTCAAGTGGAGGAGTACCTTGAGGAGGAAGGGATCAAGCACAAATTCTCCGCTCCCTACACACCACAGCAAAATGGTGTGGTAGAGAGGAAGAACCAGACGCTCATCGATATGGCGAGGACTATGCTTGGAGAGTTCAAGACCCCCGAGCGCTTTTGGTCAGAAGCCGTGAACACGGCATGCCATGCCATCAACCGGGTCTACCTTCATCGCCTCCTCAAGAAGACTTCGTATGAGCTTCAAACCGGTAACAAACCCAATGTGTCTTACTTTCGTGTATTTGGGAACAAGTGTTATATTCTTGTGAAGAAAGGTAGAACTTCTAAATTTGCTCCCAAAGCTGTAGAAGGGTTTTTATTAGGTTATGACTCAAATACAAAGGCGTATAGGGTCTTCAACAAATCATCGGGTTTGGTTGAAGTCTCTAGCGACGTTGTATTTGATGAAACTAATGGCTCTCCAAGAGAGCAAGTTGTAGATCTTGATGATGTAGATGAAGAAGACGTTCCAACGGCCGCAATGCGCACCATGGCGATTGGCGATGTGCGACCACAGGAACAATTGGAGCAAGATCAACCTTCTTCCTCAACAATGGTGCATCCCCCAACTCAAGACGATGAACAAGTTCATCAGGAGGAGGCGTGTGATCAAGGGGGAGCACAAGTTGATCATGTGATGGAGGAAGAAGCACAACCGGCACCTCCAACCCAAGTTCGAGCGACGATTCAAAGGAATCATCTCGTCGACTAAATATTGCGTGATATTAGCAAGGGAGTAACTACTCGTTCTAGATTAGTTAATTTTTGTGAGCATTACTCCTTTGTCTCTTCTATTGAGCCTTTCAGGGTAGAAGAGGCCTTGCTAGATCTGGACTGGGTGTTGGCCATGCAGGAGGAGCTCAATAATTTCAAGAGAAATGAAGTTTGGACACTGGTGCCTCGTCCCAAGCAAAACGTTGTGGGAACCAAGTGGGTGTTCTGCAACAAACAGGACGAGCACGGGGTGGTGACGAGGAACAAGGCTCGACTTGTGGCAAAAGGTTATGCCCAAGTCGTAGGTTTGGACTTTGAGGAGACTTTCGCTCCTGTGGCTAGGCTAGAATCAATTCGTATTTTGCTAGCATATGCCGCTCACCATTCTTTCAGGTTGTTCCAAATGGATGTGAAGAGCGCTTTCCTCAACGGGCCAATCAAGGAGGAGGTGTACGTAGAGCAACCCCCTGGCTTCGAGGATGAACGGTACCCCGACCACGTATGTAAGCTCTCTAAGGCGCTCTATGGACTTAAGCAAGCCCCAAGAGCATGGTATGAATGCCTTAGAGACTTTTTAATTGCTAATGCTTTCAAGGTTGGGAAAGCCGATCCAACTCTTTTCACTAAGACTTGCGATGGTGATCTTTTTGTGTGCCAAATTTATGTCGATGACATAATATTTGGTTCTACTAATCAAAAGTCTTGTGAAGAGTTTAGTAGGGTGATGACGCAGAAATTCGAGATGTCGATGATGGGCGAGTTGAACTACTTCCTTGGGTTCCAAGTGAAGCAACTCAAGGACGGCACCTTCATCTCCCAAACGAAGTACACACAAGACTTGCTAAAGCGGTTTGGGATGAAGGACGCCAAGCCCGCAAAGACTCCGATGGGAACCGACGGACACACCGACCTCAACAAAGGAGGTAAGTCCGTTGATCAAAAAGCATACCGGTCAATGATAGGGTCTTTACTTTATTTATGTGCTAGTAGACCGGATATTATGCTTAGCGTATGCATGTGTGCTAGATTTCAATCTGATCCAAGGGAGTGTCACCTTGTGGCTGTGAAGCGAATCCTTAGATATTTAGTCGCTACGCCTTGCTTTGGGATCTGATATCCAAAGGGGTCTACCTTTGACTTGATTGGATATTCAGACTCCGACTATGCTGGATGTAAGGTCGATAGGAAGAGTACATCAGGGACATGCCAATTCTTATGAAGGTCCCTGGTGTCATGGAATTCTAAGAAACAAACTTCCGTTGCCCTATCCACCGCTGAGGCCGAGTACGTTGCCGCAGGACAGTGTTGCGCGCAACTACTTTGGATGAGGCAAACCCTTCGGGACTTTGGCTACAATCTGAGCAAAGTCCCACTCCTATGTGATAATGAGAGTGCTATCCGAATAGCGGAAAATCCTGTTGAGCACAGCCGCACAAAGCACATTGACATCCGGCATCACTTTTTGAGAGACCACCAGCAAAAGGGAGATATCAAAGTGTTTTATGTTAGCACCGAGAACCAGCTAGCCGATATCTTCACTAAGCCTCTAGATGAGAAGACCTTTTGCAGGCTGCGTAGTGAGCTAAATGTCTTAGATTCGCGGAACTTGGATTGATTTATAGCATACATGTGTTTATGCCTTTGATCATGTTCCTTATGCATTTTGTTGCTTACTTGTGGTGCTCAAGTTGTACAATCACTCCCCGGACCTCACAAGTCCTTTTTGCAAGTGATGCACATATTTAGGGGGAGTTGTGCTACAACTTGACCCTTTGAGACTAACCGTGTGCTTGAGTTTGCTTGATTTAGTCTCAAAGGAGGCTTGAAAGGGAAAAGGTGGACTTGGACCATGAAAGACTTCCACTGCACTCCGATGAGAGGGTAACTTATTCCAAGTTCATCTTATGTACTCCTATTGCCTTTGTATTCTTATTTGAAGATTTTGGTGAGGCAATGGGGTTAAAGGGCCAAGATTGATCCCGTTTTGGTGTTTGATGCCAAAGGGGGAGAAAATAAAGGCCAAAGCAATAAATGGATCAGCTACCACTTGAGAAATTTTGAAAATAGTAGAATAGAGCTTTTGTTTGTCAAAACTCTCTTATTGTCTCTCTTGTCAAAAGTTGGCCTCTCGTGGGGAGAAATGTTGATTATGGGAAAAAGGGGGAGAGCTTTTGGTTTGTCAAAACTCTCTTATTGTCTCTCTTGTCAAAAGTTGGCCTCTCGTGGGGAGAAATGTTGATTATGGGAAAAAGGGGGAGTTTTTGAAATCTTTGATCAATTTCTCGTGGAATACCTCTCTTTATGTCTCTACAAGTGAATTTGACTTAGAGATAGGAATTTGAGTTTGATTTGCAAAAACAAACCAAGTGGTGGCAAAGAGTGATCCATATATGCCAAATTTGAATCAAAACAATTTTGAGTTTTCATTTGCATTGATATTGCACTTGTTCTAGTTGCTTTATGTTGTGTTGGCATAAATCACCAAAAAGGGGGAGATTGAAAGGGAAATGTGCCCTTGGGCCATTTCTAAGTATTTTGGTGATTGAGTGCCAACACAAGTGCTTAAGTGTTAAAGTATCCCAAGTGATGGACAAAGTGCAAATCAAAAGTAAAGGTATGTTTCTAGACTTAGTACATTGTTTTATGGACTAATGTATTGTGTCTAAGTGCTAGAAACAGGAAAAATCGAGTTAGGAAAAGAGATGGCTTTGTTCAGCCAAAGTCTGCTCAGTCTGGGTGCACCGGACTGTCCGGTGGTGCACCGGACAGTGTCTGGTGCGCCAGGCTGGCTCTGGCGAACTTGTTGCTCTCGGGACTTCGACGGTGGTGTACGGCTATAAATCACCGGACTGTCCGGTGGTGCACCGGACTGTCCGGTGAGCCGTTCACAGGTGAAGGCGTCGCTCTCGGGAAGTGATTAACGGCGTACGGCTAAAAATCACCGGACTGTCCGGTGGTGCACCGGACTGTCCGGTGAGCCAACGGTCAGCCGGGGCAACGGTCGGCTGAGGATTCCGCGCGTGACGCGTGGCCGAGCCAACGGTCACATTGGAGCACCGGACTGTCCGGTGTGCACCGGACAGTGTCCGGTGCGCCAACGGCTCTGAATCTCCAACGGTCGGCTTCGCCAAATAAGGAAGGAAATCCGCACCGGACAGTGTCCGGTGGTGCACCGGATTGTCCGGTGCGCCAGTCGACAGAAGGCAAGAATTGCCTTCCTACAATGCTCTCAACGGCTCCTAGCTGCCTTGGGGCTATAAAAGGGACCCCTTGGCGCATGGAGAAGACATCCAAGCATTCTTTGAGCATAGTTGATCACTCACACTTCGTTCTTGCGCACTTGTTCGACATTCTTAGTGATTTGAGCTCCGTTCTAGTGAGAAACTCGTGATAGTCTCTTGAGCTCAAGTCTGGGTCTTGTGTGTGCGTATTTGCTGTGATCTTTTTGTCTTGTGTGAGTTGCTCATCCCTCCCTTACTCCGTGCTTCTTTGTGAACTTCAAGTGTAAGGGCGAGAGGCTCCAAGTTGTGGAGATTCCTCGCGAACGGGATATAGAAAAGCAAAGCAAAACACCGTGGTATTCAAGTGGGTCTTTGGACCGCTTGAGAGGGGTTGATTGCAACCCTCGTCCGTTGGGACGCCACAACGTGGAAGTAGGCAAGTTTTGTACTTGGCCGAACCACGAGATAAACCACTGTGTCTATCTGTGTTGATTCTCTTGTGGTTATCGTGTCTTGCAAGAACTCCTCTCTAGCCACTTGGCGATTATTGTGCTAACGCATAATCAAGTTTTTGTGGCTTAAGTTTAAGTTTCACAGGATCACCTATTCACCCCCCTCTAGGTGCTCTCAGTAACCACTCGATCTCGAGTTGCACATTTATGTGAACATTACTCTTTGTGTCTTCTATTGAGCCATACATGGCAGAGGATGCATTAAGAGATCCGGATTGGGTGGTGGCTATGCAAGAGGAGCTCAACAACTTCACAAGGAATGAGGTATGCCATTTAGTTCCACGTCCTAACCAAAATGTTGTAGGTACCAAATGGGTGTTCCGCAACAAGCAAGATGAGCATGGTGTGGTGACAAGGAACAAAGCCTGACTTGTAGCAAAAGGTTATTCACAAGTCAAAGGTTTGGACTTCGATGAAACTTATGCACCCGTAGCTAGGCTTGAGTCAATTCGTATATTACTTGCCTATGCTACTTACCATGGCTTTAAGCTTTATCAAATAGACGTGAAAAGTGCCTTCCTCAATGGCCCTATCAAGGAAGAGGTCTATGTTGAGCAACCTCTCGGCTTTGAAGATAGTGAGTACCCTAACCATGTGTATAAACTCTCAAAGGCGCTTTATGGGCTCAAGCAAGCCCCAAGAGCATGGTATGAATGCCTAAGAGACTTCCTTATCACTAATGGTTTCAAAGTAGGAAAGGCCGATCCTACTCTCTTCACTAAAACTGTTGCAAAATACTTGTTTATATGCCAAATTTATGTTGATGATATTATATTTGGGTCTACTAACAAGTCAACTTGTGAAGAGTTTAGTAGGATTATGAATTTATGATACAGAAATTCGAGATGTCAATGATGGGGGAGTTGAAGTATTTCCTTGGATTTCAAATCAAGCAACTCCAAGAGAGCACCTTCATCAGCCAAACTAAGTACATTCAAGACATAATTAAGAAGTTTGGGATGAAGAATGGCAAACCCATCAAGACACCCATGGGAACCAATGGGCATCTCGACCTCGACACGGGAGGTAAATCCGTAGATCAAAAGGTATACCGGTCGATGATAGGATTTTTACTCTATTTATGTGCATCTCGACCGGATATTATGCTTTTTGTATGCATGTGTGCAAGGTTCCATGCAAATCCTAAGGAAGTTCACCTTAGAGCCGTGAATAGAATCATGAGATACTTAGTTTACACTCATAAGTTTGGGCTTTGGTACCACAAGGGATCTACCTTTGATTTAATTGGGTATTTTGATGCCGATTATGCCGGATGTAAAATAGATAGAAAGAGCACATCAGGGACTTGTCAGTTTCTAGAAAGATACCCTGGTGTCATGGGCTTCAAATAAACAAAACTCCGTAGCTCTTTCCACCGCTGAAGCCAAGTATATTGCTGCAGGACATTGTTGTGCACAATTACTTTGGATGACACAAACTCTTAGGGACCATGGCTACAAATTGATCAAAGTCCCTCTCCTATGTGATAATGAGAGTGCAATCTGCATGGCGGATAATCCCGTTGAACACAGCTGCACTAAGCACATAGACATCCGGTATCACTTTCTGAGAGATCACCAACAAAAGGGGATATCGAAATTGCTTATGTGAGCACACACAACCAATTAGCCGATATCTTTACCAAGCCACTAGATGAAAAGACTTTTAGCAAACTTAGGAATGAACTAAACATACTTGATTCTCGGAATTTTGATTGAAACATTGCACACATAGCTCAAGTATATACCTTTAATCATATCTCTTTCATTTGGTGCAAATGCATATTTATTATTCTTCTTATGCCAAGGCTAAGATTAATGTGCTTTCAAGTATATCTCTATGATTAGTCTTAGATTGAAAGGGAAATGGAGTATTCGGCTAAAACAACGCTTCCACTCCAACTCTACGCTATCACTTACCCTTTGTCGTTACTCATGTCACTCTCAATGGTATGACTCTTCACTCATATTTATATTACCATTTAGGAAAAGGTATTAGGCCCCAAATGGAGAGAAAAATGAAAAAGGGCTCTCAAGTTCTTCGTTTTTGGCGCTTAATGCCAAAGGGGGAGAAATAATTAAGCCCAAAGCAAAAGGACCGCACCACCATTTCAAAATTTTCACAAAAGCTTATTTCAACTAGTATTTGAAGTTTATATCAATTGGTATTTGAGTCAGCCTCAAAATAAATGTTCAAATAGTATCTAATTTTCAATTGATATGTGAAAGTGAAATTTCAATTGATATCTCATTTGGTATTTCAAAATTGTTTTTCAAATTGGTATCTTCAAAAACTTCACATTAATATGCAAAATTTCAATTGGTAAAATTTCACTTAGTATCTATCTCAAAACCCTCTTGAAAGCTAAGTGGAGAATTTCATTCAGGGGGAGCTTTTATTTAGTCAAAGGAAAAAACATTTGAAATAGGGGGAGAAATTTCAAATCTTAAAAATGCTTCTTGCAATCTTATTCCTATACCTTTGACTATTTGCAAAATATTTTGAAAAGATTTTTTACAAAAGATTTGCAAAAATAAACATGTGGTGCAAATGTAGTCCAAAATGTTAAATAAGAAAAAACAATCCATTCATTCTTAGTCATATGTTTAAAATCTTTCAAATTGGTATAAATTCTAAATAACCTATGCACATCTATCTCAATTGCAAACTAGTTACATTTCTACACTTCATATTTTGCTTTGGTTAGTGTTGGCATCAATCACCAAAAAGGGGGAGATTGAAAGGGAAATAGGGTTAACCATTTCCCATAAATAGATTTTGGTGGTTGACGACCAACACAAACCATATGGACTAACTAGTTTGGCTAGATGTGATTTATATCAGGTGCATAAGGTTCAACACAAACCAAGAAAGAAAATCAGTTAGAGACTCAATCAAACATTGGAGCAAGACTTGAGTGTGCTAAAATTTAGCGCACCGGACAGTGTCCGGTGCACCAGGCCCGTACAACTTCAAACAAGCCACTCTCGGGAATTCAGAGGCGCGCTTCGCTATAATTCATCGGACTATCCGGTGTGCCACCCGACTGTCCGGTGAGACAGCGAAGCAACGGCTCCCTACGCGCCAACGGTCGACTGTGCAGAGCTACAGTGCTGAACAGTGTCGCGGCAGAAGTTAGAGCGCAGAAGTCAGAGGGCACCGGACTATGCGGTGTGGCACCGGACTGTCCGATATAGCAAGAAGACAAACGTATCCAACGGTCAACTGCTCCAAACCCTAACGGACACGCTGACGTGGCACGCACCGGACAATGAACAGTGGCTGTCCGGTGCGCCACCGGACTGTCTGGTGCGCCCATCGCCAGCAGCCTTTGCCAACGGCTAGGAAGTGGTTGGGGGCTATAAATACCCCCAACCACCTCATTCATTGGCATCCAAGTTTTCTGACCATCCCATTCATTGCAAGAGCAAAAGACTTCACTCCAAGACACATTCAATAGATCAAATCCTCTCTAAGCCTCCAAATCAATTTAATTCCATTAGGGACTTGAGAGAGGGTGTTTTGTGTTCTTTTGTTGCTCTTGTTGCTTGGATTAGCCTTTTCTTTTCCCCTTCTTATTCTCAAGTGCTTTGTAAGCAAAGCAAGAGACACCTAAGTGTGTGGTGGTCCTTGCAGGGTCTTAGTGACCCGTGTGATTAAGGAAAGGCTCACTCGGTCTAAGTGACCGTTTAAGAGAGAGGGAAAGGGTTGAAATAGACCTGGCCTTTGTGGCCTCCTCAAAGGGGACTAGGTTCTTTGGAACCAAACCTCGGTAAAACAAATCACCGTGTCTACTCGCTTTGATTCTCGCTTGATTTCTTTTGCCCTCTTTCCTCTCTCTAACATTTCCTTGCTAGTATTAATTTGAGTTTGCTCCCATACATCATCCACATCCTTTGAGCAACTCTTGGCAAGAGAAACATTCTTTCAGACTTGAATTTAATTCTAACGCTAACCCTAGCCCTAGTGTGTGTTTAAGTTTATAAATTTCAGGTTTCGCCTATTCACCCCCCTCTAGGCAACTTTCAGTTTCTCTTAAACTATGACCTCTACTTTTCTTTTAGCCAAAACTTATGCAATAAATAAACTATCTTATGCGTAACTATGGTTTTTACTAAGTGTGCTATCTCCACCGCAAAGAGTAATACAACCTTCCAAACCTACCACTAATTGATAACTAAGCTAGAAAGGTAAAGCATACAAACAATATAACACAATATAAATGTGAAAGTTTAAATACGTTAGAGATACAAAATACCATCAATGACTCTGTTATTTTTATTGAGGTATCAGGAAGCATGCAAGCTTCCTCGTAATCCTCGTTGGAGCTCCACGCAAAGAAATCCCATGTGAGAGCTAAACTTCCAGTCAGGTAACTCCATAGATAGCCTTAGGCCTTCTCCATGTGCAAGTGGTGCTCCAGTTATATCCTGTCTCATATTCTCCATCCATCGTCTCCACTATGAGTTTCTGGACAAATTGTTGACAATGATGGCCACACCACAAACACAATTTGTGTGGTCTCACAAGACTATAAGCCCCTCCTAGTACAACTCAATACAATGTGAAAGTTGCCTAGAGGGGGTGAATAGGCAAGCGGAAACTTTTTCAACAAAAACTAGAAACGAACTAGGTAAAATCGATTCAACCGGTGTCAAAACTGGTTCAACTGGTTTGCACAAGCTCAACTAAATAATGAGATATAAAACAAAATTTATCTCGAAATTCACTCAGTTATCTTTGGAAATGAGATGTCCTAGATGATCCACAGGGTCCAAAGTAGAAGATCTAAGAAGGGCACTTCTCAAAATCCACACACCAAAAAGATATGAACAATTCTTCCACGGAATGGTGAGAGAACGAAGAACACGAACAAACACAATGAACAAGAACACAAGAGACACAAGATTTATCCTGAGGTTCAGTCACACCACAAAAGGTGCCCTACTTCCTCGTTGAGGCATCCACAAAGAGCCAGGTCTCTTTCAACCCTAATCCTCCCTTCACCGACCACAAAGGTCAAGCCCACACACTAATCTTTGCTCAAACGAGCAGGTAATACAAACTTTCTTGTGGTCTTCCACAAGATTTGGAGACTCACAAGAGACACCTAGTCGTCTAGGAGCTAGAAGCTCCAAGAGTAATGAATCTACAAAGAACTCGATGTAGTACCAAAGCTCGAATGGAGAAGAGCGGGAGGGATTTAGAGATGAAGCACAAAAACAACAGCTCTCAAACTCACTCAAAGATTTCTCTCCAAAGATTTGAAATGGGAGAGGCAAGAGATGTGTGGGAGAGAGTGGGAGGTGTTTCTCAGGTTAGAAATGGAGTTCAAGTCGTGCTCTTGTATGGGGAGAGGTGTAGGAGTGAGTATATATAGATGGGGCTCCAAAACTAGTCCTTGGGCTCCAAAACTAGCTGAAAGGGAAATAGGGTCAAACCTTTTTCCTAAATAAAATTTGGTGGTTGAATTGCCCAACACAAACAATTGGACTAACTAGTTTTCTCTAGATTATATGTTCTACAGGTGCCATAGGTTCAACACAAACCAATAAAAGAAACAAGTTAGGGTTCAAAACAAAAGGAGCAAAGAAAACCGAAGTGTGCCTTGGTCTGGCATACCGGACTGTCCAGTGCACCACCGGACAGTGTCCGATGCACCAGGGAGATCCACTCCCAACTCCTCAGCTTCGGGTTTCTGGAAATGCCACTCCGCTATAATTCACCGGACTATCCGGTGTAGCATCGGACTGTCCGGTGTGCCATGCGGAGTAACGGCTACAGCGCCAACGGTCGTCTGCAAAAGTGAACAGTGAACGCTACAGTGCGCGGACAGTTCGCGCAGAGTCAGAGAAGGCACACCGGACAGTGAACAGTGACTGTCCGGTGCACCACCGGACTGTCCGGTGGCCCAGCTGTCAGAAACTCCAACGGTCGAACCCTAACGGTTGGGCGACGTGGCTGGCGCACCGGACTGTCCGGTGCGCCCATCGACAGTCAGCCTCCCCAACGGCCATTTTGGTGGGTGGGGCTATAAATACCCCCCAACCACCACACTTCAAGGCATCCAAGTTTTCAGCCATTGGATTCGATACAAGAGCTCTAGACTTCACTCCAAGACACAAAACAAAAGATCAAATCCTCTCCAAGTCCCAATCTCATTCCAAAGACTTAGTGGCTTGTGAGAGAGACATTTGTGTTCATTTGAGTTCTTGTCGCTTGGATCGCTTTTCTTCTTCCCCCATTCTTGTTCTCAACACCTTTGTAATCAAGCAAGAGACACCAAGTTGTGGTGGTCCTTGTAAGGGGTCTAAGTGACCCGTTGATTAAGGAGAAAAGCTCACTCGGTCTAGGTGACCGTTTGAGAGAGGGAAAGGGTTGAAAGAGACCCGGTCTTTGTAACCACCTCAACGGGGAGTAGGTTTGCAAGAACCGAACCTCGGTAAAACAAATCATCGTGTCATCCGCTCCATTTGCTTTTGATTTGTTTTCACCCTCTCTTTCGGACTAGATTTTAATTCTAACGCTAACCCCCGCTTGTAGTGTGTGCTTAAGTTTAATATTTTCAGATTCCGCCTATTCACCCCCCTCTAGGCGACTTTCAATTGGTATCAGAGCCCGGTACTTCATTAGAGCTTAACCACTCGAAGTGATGTCGGGAGATCACGCCAGGAACGAGGTCGTGACCGGCGAGAAGCCTGCCACAAGCCACGAGAAGGCTCCATCAAGGGAGTCCGGCTCCAAAGGAAAGGGGGAATCACCTCCCCACGTCAAGTCGCACTGGAGTGGCGACAAGAAGAAGAAAATGAAGAAGGTGGTCTACTACGAGACTGATTCTTCGTCGCCCTCCACCTCTGGCTCCGACGCGCCGTCCGTCACTTCTAAGCGCCATGAGCGCAAGAAGTTTAGTAAGTTCCCCCAACACTACCCTCGCATTTCCAAACGCACTCCTTTACTTTTTGTCCCATTAGGCAAACCACCCATTTTTTATGGTGAAGATTATTGTATGTGGAGTGATAAAATAAGGCACCATCTAACCTCACTCCACACTAGCATTTGGGATGTTGTTGAGTTCGGAGCACAGGTACCGTAAGGGATGAAGATTATGATTCAGACGAGGTTGCCCAAATCCGGCACTTCAACTCCCAAGCCACTACTATACTCCTCGCCTCTCTAAGTCGAGAGGAGTATAATAAGGTGCAAGGGTTGAAGAGCACCAAAGATATTTGGGACGTGCTCAAGACCGCGCACGAGGGAGATGAGGTGACCAAGATCACCAAGCGAGAAACGATCGAGGGAGAGCTCGGTCGATTCATGCTCAACAAGGAGAGGAGCCACAAGCCATGTACAACCAGCTCAAGACCTTGGTGAACCAAGTGCGCAACCTCCGAAGCACAAAATGGGATGACCATGAGATGGTCAAGGTTATTCTAAGATCACTTGTTTTTCTTAACCCTGCACAAGTTCAATTAATTCGTGGTGATCCTAGATACAAGCTAATGTCTCCCGAGGAGGTTATAGGAAAGTTTGTGAGCTTTGAATTGATGATCAAAGGCTCCAAACAAATCATCGAGCAAGGCGCCACCTCAACACCTGAGGTGCAACCCGTTGCCTTCAAAGCAACGGAGGAGAAGAAAGAAGAGTCTACATCAAGTTGGCTTCCCATCGACGCCTCCAAGCTCGACAACGAGGAAATGGCGCTCATCATCAAGAGCTTCCGCCAAATCCTCAAGCAAAGGAGGGGGAAGGATTACAAGCCCCGCTCCAAGAAAGTTTGCTACAAGTGTGGTAAGCCTGGTCATTTTATTGCAAAATGTCCTATGTCAAGTGATAGTGACAGGGGCGACGATAAGAAGGGAAAGAGGAAGGAAAAGAAGAGGTACTACAAAAAGAAGGGCGGCGATGCCCACGTGTGTCGGGAGTGGGACTCCGACGAGAGCTCCACCAACTCCTCCTCCGATGAGGACACCGCCAACATCGTCGTCAACAAGGGCCTCCTCTTCCCTAACGTCGGCCACAAGTGCCTCATGGCAAAAGACGGCAAAAAGAAGGTAAAATCTAGAGCCTCCACTAAATATGCAACATCTAGTGATGAGGATAACTCTAGTGATGATGAAGATAATTTGCTTGCCCTTTTTGCCAACCTAAACATGCAACAAAAAGAAAAATTAAATGAATTGATAGGTGCTATTCATGAGAAGGATGAACTCTTGGATAGCCAAGAGGACTCCTTATTAAGGAAAACAAAAGGCATGTTAAGGTTAAAAATGCTTACGCTTAGGAAGTAGAAAAATGTGAAAAATTAACTAGTGAGCTTAGCACTTGCCATGACACAATCTCCAACCTTAGAAATGAGAATGTTAAATTAATTGCTAAGGTTGAGAAGCTAAATGTTTGTGATGATTCTCTTGTCAACCTCAAAAAGGATAATGCTAGTTTAATTGCTAAAATTGACAAGTTGAATGAATCAATTGCTAGCCTTAAGATTGAGAATGAAAAATTAATTGTTAAGGCTAAAGATTTAAATGTTTGCAATGATGCCATTTCCAATCTTAGAAATGAAAATGCCATATTACATGCTAAGATTGATGAATGAAATGTTCGCAAACCCTCTACATCTACTGTTGATCATGTTTCTATTTGTACTAGATATAGATACATTAATGTTGATGCTATCCATGATCACCTAGCTTTAATTAAACAACAAAATGATCACATAGCTCAACTTAGTGCTTAAATTAATGAGCATGACTTAGAAAATGAAAATTTTAAATTTGCTAGAAGCATGCTCTATAATGGGAGATGCCCTGACATTAAGGATGGCATTGGCTTCCAACAGGGAGGCAATGTCAAGCTTAGTGCCCCCAAGAAATTGTCTAATTTTGTTAAGGGTAAGGCTCCCATGGTTCAGGATAACGAGGGCTATATTTTATATCCTGCTAGTTATCCCAAACATAAGATTAGGAGAATTCATTCTAGGAAGTCTCACTCTGGTTCTCACCATGCTTTTATGTATAAGAGTGAGGCATCTAGTTCTAGGCAATCCACTCATGCTAAATTGCCTAAGAAGAAAACTCCTATTGCATCAAATGAGCCAATTATTTCAATTAAGACTTTTGATGCATCTTATGTGCTGACTAACAAATCAGGCAAGGTAGTTGCCAAATATGTTAGGGCAAAACACAAGGGGTCAAAGAATTGTGTTTGGGTACCCAAGGTGCTTGTTTCTAATGTAAAATGACTCAAAACTGTTTGGGTACCTAAGAACAAGGCCTAAACTTGTTTTGTAGGTTTATGCATCCGGGGGCTCAAGTTGGATCATTGATAGCAGGTGCACAAACCACATGACAGGGGAGAAAAGGATGTTCTCTTCCTATGAGAAAAACCAAGATCCCCAAAGAGCTATCACATTTGGGGATGGAAATCAAGGTTTGGTCAAAGGACTTGGTAAAATTGCTATATCACCTGACCATTCTATTTCTAATGTTTTTCTTGTAGATTCATTAGATTACAATTTGCTTTCAGTTTCTCAATTATGCAAAATGGGTTACAGCTGTCTTTTTACAGATTTAGGTGTTACTGTCTTTAGAAGAAGTGATGATTCAGTAGCATTTAAGGGAGTGTTAGAGGGTTAGCTATACTTAGTTGATTTCAATAGAGCTAAACTCGACACTTGCTTAATTGCTAAGAACAATATGGGTTGGCTCTGGCATCGCCGACTAGCCTATGTTGGGATGAAGAATCTTCACAAGCTTCTAAAGGGAGAGCACATTTTGGGACTAACCAATGTTCATTTTGAGAAAGACAGGATTTGTAGCGCATGTCAAGCAGAAAAGCAAGTTGGTACTCACCATCCACACAAGAATATCATGACGACTGACAGGCCGCTTGAGCTACTCCACATGGATTTATTCGGCCTGATCGCTTACATAAGCATCGGCGGGAGTAAGTATTGTCTTGTAATTGTGGATGACTATTCTCGCTTCACTTGGGTATTCTTTTTGCAGGAAAAATCTCAAACCCAAGAAACATTAAAGGGATTCTTGAGACGGGCTCAAAATGAGTTTGGACTGAGAATCAAGAAGATAAGAAGCGACAATGGGACGGAGTTCAAGAATTCACAAATTGAAGGCTTCCTTGAGGAGGAGGTTCATCAAGCATGAGTTCTCTTCTCCCTACACGCCACAACAAAATGGTGTAGTGGAGAGGAAGAATAGAACTCTACTTGACATGGCGAGGACCATGCTTGATGAGTACAAGACATCGGACTGGTTTTGGGCTGAGGCGATTAACACCGCCTGCTACTCCATCAACTGGCTCTACCTTCACCGAATCCTCAAGAAGACATCATATGAACTCCTCACTGGTAAAAAGCCCAATGTTTCATATTTTAGAGTCTTTGGTAGCAAATGTTTTATTCTTGTTAAAAGAGGTAGAAAATCTAAATTTGCTCCTAAGGCTGTAGAAGGCTTTTTACTTGGTTATGACTCAAACACAAGGGCATATAGAGTCTTCAACAAATCCACTGGACTAGTTGAAGTTTCTTGTGACATTGTGTTTGATGAGACTAACGGCTCTCAAGTAGAGCAAATTGATCTTGATGAGCTAGATGATGAAGAGGCTCCGTGCGTTGCGCTAAGGAACATGTCCATTAGGGATGTGTGTCCTAAGGAATCCGAAGAGCCTCCACAAGCACAAGATCAACCATCATCTTCCATACAAGCATCTCCACCAACTCAAGATGAGGAACATGCTCAAGATGATGAAGGAGAAGATCAAGAAGATGAGACACCTCAAGAGGAGGGCAATGATCAAGGGGGAGATGACAATGATCAAGACAAGGAAGATGAACAGGGTCAAAGACCGCCACGCCCAAGAGTCCACCAGGCGATTCAAAGAGATCACCCCGTGAACACCATTCTCGGCGATATTCATAAGGGGGTAACCACTCGATCTCGAGTCGCTCATTTTTGTGAACTTCCTTTGTTTCCTCTATTGAGCCACACAGGGTAGAGGATGCACTTAAAGATTCGGATTGGGTGCTGGCGATGCAAGAGGAGCTCAACAACTTCACGAAGAATGAGGTATGGCATTTGGTTCCACGTCCTAACCAAAATGTTGTTGGTACCAAGTGGGTATTCCGCAACAAGCAAGATGAGCATGGTGTGGTGACAAGGAACAAAGCCCGACTTGTGGCCAAGGGTTATTCACAAGTCGAAGGTTTGGATTTTGGTGAAACCTATGAACCCGTAGCTAGGCTTGAGTCAATTCGTATATTACTTGCCTATGCTACTTACCATGGCTTTAAGCTATATCAAATGGACGTGAAGAGTGCCTTCCTCAATGGACCAATCAAGGAAGAGGTCTATGTTGAGCAACCTCCCGGCTTTGAAGATAGTGAGTACCCTAACCATGTTTACAAACTCTCAAAGGTGCTTTATGGGCTCAAACAAGCCCCAAGAGCATGGTATGAATGCCTTCGAGATTTTCTTATCACTAATGGCTTCAAAGTCGGAAAAGCCGATCCAACTCTCTTTACTAAAACTATTGCAAAAGATTTGTTTGTATGCCAAATTTATGTTGATGATATCATATTTGGGTCTACTAACAAATCTACATGTGAAGAGTTTAGTAGGATCATGGTTCAAAAATTCGAGATGTCTATGATGGGAGAGTTGAATTATTTTCTAGGATTTCAAGTCAAGCAACTCCAAGAGGGCACCATCATCAGCCAAACAAAGTACATTCAAGATATACTCGCCAAGTTTGGAATGAAGGATGCCAAGCCCATCAAGACACCCATGGGAACCAATGGGCATCTCGACCTCGACATAGGAGGTAAATCTATAGATCAAAAGGTATACCGGTCAACGATAGGATCTTTACTCTACTTATGTGCATCTCGACCGGATATTATGCTTTCTGTATGCATGTGTGCAAGGTTCCAAGCCGATCCTAAGGAAGTTCACCTTAGGGCCGTAAAGAGAATCTTGAGATATTTAGTTTATACACCTAAGTTTGGCCTTTGGTACCTGTTGGGGGCTTGTTCTCAAATGCTAAGAGTTAAGAACAAGGCAACACAGAAAATGTTAAATGTTAAAGTCCTTCGTCCTCCACCACCTTATATCCTTTCGGGATATAAAGAATTTCGGACGAAGGTTACGAAGGGCGCACCTTCGTAAACATAATATCGAGGGACGAAATACTCATATAAATCATGAAGTATAAAATAAACATTTAAATGTTATCATAGAATCATTTCCATCTTTACTAATACGAACGAATATAAATAATTTCAAATTACAAATGTACCTTCGGTCCTGAGGAAGGCGAGAATACAAGTGTGATGCGAAGGCAAATGACAGGTTCGCGTGAACAGTACAGAGGTACTGTTCATCTATTTATAGGCACAGGTCGCAGCCTGTGACAAATTACAATTATGCCCCTTACAAAAGTTTACAACATTGACTCAGACCTCTATGGATAAAAAGGTCATTCTATCTCTATGTCGGTTCGTAACGCCGAAGCTCCATGAAAAGGAACCTTCGGCCATCACTTGGAGGCGACTTCAGCCGAAGCTGCTTCTTCGTGTAAGACCTTCGGCGCACCGAAGCACGGCCCCAACAGTAGCCCCTTTCGCGGTGCTAGATCGTTTTTCGTAACGAGCTTGACCCGTGAAAAAAGCCTCTTCAGCTTCGGGAAGCCGAAGGTCCAAAAAACACCTTCCCTGAGCTCGTTGCGGAGAAACGATCCGGCTTCCGAGCGCGTGCCAGGCCCACCTTGCCGAGTTACCGTTTGATCTTTGCGGTCCACTGCGCAGCGAGTACGAGTGACTGCCCGCTTGGTGTAAAAAATCCTGCCGCTTCGCCTTCTTACCTGCAGCACTATATAAACAGACGGGTAGGTGTGAAGTTACCACAGCATTCATTGCTATTTGCACTGTTTTGCTGCCAAAATTTTCCACCATAGCCGAAGCTTGACTCTCAGAATCGAGCGAAGGTCCATCTCGACGTCTGCTTCGTCAGAAAGAAGAGCTTCGGGAGGAAAGAAAAAAGAAAAAAGTATCTGACTTCCCCAAACTCAGAATCAAATGGTGAGAGTGCGATCTACTGCCAAAGTTGTACGTGAGGGAGACGAAGCCGAAGGTTCGAACACTGTGCCCATCTCCGAAGCGATGCAGCGTTCCGGTCTAGTGACTGCGGAAGATATGCCTGCTGCTGAAGCAAACCCGACAACTGCCGAAGGAGAAGAAGAAAACATTGAAGGGACTGATCCCGAAGATGACTACCGTATTGCCATGCCCAGCAAGCCCAGTCACCTGGATTTTGGGAAATCAACTGTTTCAAAGGCTGATCTTTCGAAGATGGTGAAAGCAGGTTATTTCAATGAAGACCAGAAGAAGCTACTTCGCTTCGGGGGAGAAGAAACCACCCCGAAGCCAGGGAAGGACGAGATTGTCATCTTCAAGAGCTTTTTAAAGGCTGGGCTGAGATTCCCTCTTCACAAGATTATTGCGGAGATACTGAAGAGGTTTGGTATCTACTTTCATCAATTGACTCCTAACGCCATCATTAGGCTCAATGTTTATATCTGGGCCCTCCGAAGCCAAGCTGTGGAACCGTTTGCCGACAGCTTCTGCCGAGTTCACGAATTACATTACCAAACAAAGGCCAGAAAAGATGGGCTACATGATAATTTCGGTTGCTATAATTTTGCCTACCGGAAGACAACAAAGTGTCCTGTCATCAGCTACCGAAGCAAATGGCCAGCAGGCTGGAAATCTGAGTGGTTTTATGTAAAAGTTGACGAAGACAAAGAAAAATTGGTACAAAGCCCTCTGGATTTAATCTTTGGAGAGACAAGGCCACGATGCCACATCGGCAGGCTGGAAGGTCCCACCTGGGCTGCTCTGGGTGAATTTGAAATTATTTCAGAACATATTGGCACCAGGGATCTAGTTCAGGAATTCTTGGCATTCAGAGTTTTCCCTACTCTAAAAGAGTGGGAAATGCTGAAGCTGGAGGGAGAGAGGAAGAAGGGGGAGCTGGTCCGGCTTCCTTATCACTTCAAGTTTAAGAAGTACTTTAAAAAACCCTGCAAAGAGTGGTTAGACACAGTTGAGGTGATGTGCAATGAAATCCTGGGGAATTACTCCAAAAAAGAGGATCAACTAATGACAGCGGCCTTCGGCGCCCGACCGAAGCGAAGGCTGAACCGAGTGCTTGATGCCCTGGGCTTCGAGTACCCAGACTATGAGCAGTTGAACAAGGGTGCCGAGGGCCACAAAAGAAAAAGAGTGGCCGAAACTCTGACCAAGGATGAAGAACGACCAGCAACAGAGAAGAAGATTCCCAAGAAAAGAAAAATATCAACTCCGAAGCGAAAAATATCCGAAGAAGAGGGGACCCCCACACCACCTTCTACCAGCGACGTGGAGGAAATTTTAAAGGTAATGACTGAACTCATGCCCACGAAGCTAAGTCCATTAGGGCTCCAACTGACGAAGCTTTTTCAAAAGGTGGACGAGCCGGATCAAACGAAGATAACCAAACCCAAGCGACAAAGAATTATTGCAGTAACTGAAGTTATCGACAAGACGCCGCCTAGGGCGTCAATTCAGAAAACACCAGCTGTCAAAGGCACCACAAACGTCGAAGTCGCACCTTCGGAGGTCGCGGCTACCGAAGCCGCTACAGCCGAAGATGCAAACTTAGAAACTACCATTGAAGACATCAACAAGATTTTGGAAGACATGGCTGCGGAAGAAGCTGGTGCTACTACTGAAAAAACCATGGCCACAGTGCCTGAGAAAGGAAAAGAAATAGCCGAAGACACTTCGGACGATGAAGCCTACTCCTTTCAAAATTTAGTTGGGCAAAAACTGTCGAAGGACGAAATAGAAGAGCTCAAGGACTATGCCAAATCTTGCGGCTACAAGCTAGGTGCTCTCCTATTTGGAGGTGTGGACGATGAAAAATTAGGCTGCATTCGAGACCAAACTGGAGCTAAGGTAATCGGTACTCTATCAAAGAGTATCGGTTTTCCGAAGCTAGAGACAGACATCAGCCGCTACCGACGACAACATATCGTCGGTAGCTTATTTTACTCCAACTTCAAGGTAAACAACCTTTTCTCTGGTTTTTATTGCTGTTAATGATGAAAATGTTACTAACATAAGCTGTTTCTGTGCAGAGCATGCTACTGAGCAAAGCTCTGAAGATGCAACAAGATTTGGAGGACAAAAAACACGAAGCTATAATTGAAAACTTAGAAAGCAAAATAAAAGAGCAATCTGCCATCATTGAAAAGAAAGACTTCGAGCTACAATCGACCGAAGGCTTGCTGGCTGAGACTGAGGCTAAAGTATCAGAGTTGAATTCGAAGCTTATCAGTCAATCAAAACAATTCGATCAGGAGAAGCTAGAACTTAATTCGAAACTTGAAGCCGAAGTCCAAGCCAGCTCAGAGTTGAAGAAATCGTTAACAAGCCTTCAAGACAAATGCTTGAAGTTTAGCAATAATTGTATTGAACGATTAAAAAAGATATTTTACTCTGTTGGAGCCAGCAGTGGGAAATTTAACCCTTCAGCAGAAAATTTACCACAGGCCTTCGATCATATTGAAGCGGAAATCGAAGAACTTGACGAAGTTATAGCCGGGCACGGCGACTTCTGTGCCTGGGTAGCTTCTCGGGGTACCGCTGCTGCATTCCTGAAGGCCGGCTGCGAGCATGGAAAAATTGTCAACAGGCCCAACTTCACCCTGTCTCCATCAATCCTGGATGATATACCTGACCTCGCCCGAAGTATCTCAAATAGATTTATAAAAATGATATGGACAAAAGGCGGGCGGGAGAAGGCTGGAGACGAAGCTCGAAGTCATCTTGAACCAGTAAGAAATGAAACTTCGTACTTACTTTCTCCTTTGCACTTGATTTTTACTCACGATACCTTGATTTATGTAGGATGACGAAGCTGAAGGTGATACTTAAAGTATATGCCGCCGAAGCTGTCGCCGAAGCTGAAGCTTAGTGAAAATCAGTAGAAGTATACTGTAGGAAAAACTTAGGATACTTTTGCAACAACTTTTGTAAATACAATTGAACTGTTCTCAAGGAACTTTGTACATACCTTGTAATATATTCTTACCCTTCTGCTGAGGCGCTTTGATGTGGACGAAATCAGTATTTTGAGCCAAGGGCGAAAAAACACCTTCCCTTCTTTTCGTACACAACGAAGCATAAGAGACCAATTCTTCTTTTGCCGAAGCTTTTCTTTTTTGTACACAACAAAGCATAACGAATCATAAAAAACCACTTCTCTTTTTTGCCGAAGCTTTTCTTTTACATAACGAATCATAAAAAACCACTTCTCTTTTTTGCCGAAGCTTTTCTTTTACATAACGAATCATAAAAATCCTCTTCTTCTTTTTGCCGAAGCAACCACTTTAGTACATAAATGCTATGAATGAATGCTTATGCATGCAAATGCCATGATGTAATGCAATGTGCGAATGAATGTCCACAACATATGTCCGAAGCCACACTCTCAGCCATTATTCCTTTAGAACCAATCACACATCAGCTCTGCATTCCCTTAGGAACGTCTTTGGAGCTTCTTCGCCTTTTACTTAGGCAGTATAAGCTCTGCATTCCCTTAGGAACGTCTTTGGAGCTTCTTCGCCTTTTACTTAGGCGGTATCAGCGTTGACTTTTTGCTGTAAGCTCTGCATCCCCTTAGGGACGTCTTTGGAGCTTCTTCGCCTTTTACTTTCGGCGGAATCAGAGCTCTGCATCCCCTTAGGGACGTCTTTGGAGCTTTTTCTCTTTTTCAGTTTCGGCACTCGATGGTGCGCTCTCAGCTTTTACATTTACATTCTTTGGGGGATTTTGCTCTTATAAAACTAAAAAGGAAAATTACATATGATGGCCCCATTAAAAACCTTTCTCCCCCTTTAGAAAGGAAAAGGGTGCCATGAAAAAGAAAAGAAAAAACATAAAAAATTACATCGAGTTATACATAATATCTCCGAAGCTCATCTGCATTCCAAGATCTTGGAATTTCGTTGCCATCCATGTCCTTTAATCTGTATGAACCAGGCCTCGACGAGGATGCTACTAAGAAAGGCCCTTCCCATTTCAATTGTAGCTTGCCCACTGTATCTGGGTTGGCCACTCTACGAAGCACCAAGTGTCCCGGCTCAATATTTTTTAGCCGGACCTTTCTATCTCGCCATTTGACTGTTTCAGCCTGGTATTTATTGATATTCTCCACGGCTTGAAGCCTGATCCCTTCTAAGGCATCTTTTTCCACGAGACAAGTATCTTCGGGACCTGATTCTGCCGAAGCTACCACTCTTATTGATCCAGCTTTGGCTTCTTCCGGGGTTATTGCTTCGTCACCAAATAACAACTTAAATGGGGTAAAGCCTGTAGACCTTGATGTTGTTGTATTGTGGCTCCACACCACTTTGATCAACTGATCTGGCCACTTTCCCCTTGGTTGATTAAAGATTAGCTTCATTATTCCTGTCATTATGATGCCGTTGGCCCTTTCAACAAGCCCATTCGACTCCGGATGCCTGACTGATGCAAAATGGATCTTCGTTCCAATTTGATCACAGAAATTTCTGAAATCTTCGGAGTCGAACTGCGTTCCATTATCTACAGTGATGGCCTTCGGTACTCCGAAACGACAGACAATGTTCTGCCAGAAAAATTTTTGGACAGTGGCCGAAGTTATTGTGGCTAATGGCTTCGCCTCAATCCACTTGGAAAAATACTCCACAGCTACTATAACATATTTTAGATTCCCTTGAGCCGGTGGTAATGGACCCAGCAAGTCGAGGCCCCACCTTTGCAATGGCCAGACGGGCTGTATCAGCTGTGTCAAAGACGAAGGTTGCTTCTGATCTCTCGCACATTTCTGACAACCTTCGCACTTTTGAACCAACTCCGCAGCATCCGAAGCTGCCTTGGGCCAATAAAACCCTTGGCGGAAAACTTTTCCAAGCAACGGCCTAGATCCGATGTGGGATCCACACAGGCCTGCATGTATTTCTTTCATTAACTCTATACCTTCGGTTCTAGACAAGCACTTGAGCAGCGGGGCACAAACTCCATGCTTGTATAACTCCCCTTCTATCATGACATACGGACGAGCTCTTGCCTCTATCCTTTTATTATAAGCTTCGTCATCTGATAGAAAGTTACCCTGAAGGTAAGAGATTATCTCAGTTCTCCAATCTTCACTGTAAACAGGAGAAATGTTAAGGACTGCTCTTTCCAGTAGCTCCACTGAAGGTGCCTTTATTGTTTCGAAGAACACATCCGAAGGTAGCGGCAGCCCCTGTGCTGTAGACTTGGCTAACAAATCAGCATGCTCATTTTGTCCTCGAGGGATATTCTTAACAGAAAATCCTTCGAAGGAAGCTTCGATCCTTCGAACCGTGTCTAGGTATTTTTCAAGCTTCGGGTCTTTAGCCTTGCAACTTTTGTCAATATGACCCGAAACAACCTGGGAATCAGTTTTAAGAATCGCCCTTCTGATCCCCATTGCCTTTAGTTTCCGAAGACCCAGGAGCAGGGCTTCGTACTCAGTTATATTATTTGTGCAGCTGAAGTCAAGTCTTGCTGCATAGCAAGTTTTAACCTTGGACGGTGAGACCAACACAGCAGCTGCACCTGCTCCGAAGGTTCCCCAAGAGCCATCACAAAACACTGTCCATACTTCGGCATCTTTATTCGCTTCTTCGTCCTGAGCCCCTGGCGTCCAGTCGGCAATGAAATCTGCCAATGCTTGAGACTGAATTGAGGATCTATGCACATAATCAATGTAAAATTCATTGAGCTCCGCAGCCCATTTTCCAATACGCCCAGTAGCTTCTCTATTTCTCATGATATCCTTCAACGGCTGCGAAGAAGGAACAATAATGTTGTATGCCTGAAAATAGTGCCGAAGCTTCCTGGATGCCATTAAAACGGCATACAATACCTTCTCCAGCTCTGTATAATTTTTCTTTGAGACACTAAGGACCTCAGATACAAAATATACTGGGACCTGCTTCTTGACTTGTCCATCAAACTTCTCCTGGACAAGTGCCGCACTTACTGCTGAGTGCGAAGCTGCCACATATAATAACAGAGGAGCCCCTGGCGTTGGTGGAGTTAATGTTGTGAGATCTATTAAGTATTGCTTCAGCTCTTCGAAGGCTTTTTGTTGACTTGGGCCCCATTGAAAGACTTCAGCTGACTTTAGCACCTCGAAGAATGGTAAGTTTCTTTCTGCTGATCTGGATATAAATCTGTTGAGAGATGCCAGCCTTCCTGTCAATCTTTGGGCCCCCTTTCTTGTGGTTGGTGGCTCCATTCGAAGTATAGCTTCGATTTTATTTGGGTTAGCTTCGATTCCCTTTGTTGAAACCAAGCATCCAAGAAATTTACCCTTCTTCACTCCGAAGACACATTTTTCTGGATTCAGCTTCAGACCAGCTTGTCTGAAGCTGGCGAAGGTCTCCTGCAGATCAGCAATATGATTTTCTTGCTTCGTGCTTTTTACAATGATGTCATCGACATAAGTCAGCACATTTCTGCCTATCTGAGATTGGAGAACCTTCGCAGTCATTCTGCTGAAACTCCCTCCAGCATTTTTGAGCCCCTCAGGCATCCGAAGATAGCAATATGTACCACTTGGGGTTATGAAGCTAGTCTTCGGCTCATCTTCCTTCTTCATCCAGATTTGATGATAGCCTGAGTAGCAGTCCAGGAGACTCATGAGCTCCGAAGAAGCTGCTGCATCAACTAAAGAGTCTATCCTTGGCAGCGGGAATTCATCCTTCGGACAAGCCTTGTTGAGATCTGTGAAATCAATACACATTCTCCATTTGCCATTGGCCTTCTTCACCATAACAGTGTTAGCTAGCCACTCTGGATACTTCACTTCTCTGATAACTCCTGCACTGAGGAGTCTTTTTACTTCATTGCGAGCCCCTTCAGCCTTGTCATCAGACATTTTCCGAAGCCTCTGCTTTCGGGGTCTGAAGGAAGGGTCAACATTGAGCGAATGTTCAATAACATCCCGATTTACTCCACAGAGATCATTGGCTGACCATGCAAAAACATCTTTGTTGTTGAATAAAAACCTTATCAAGGTTTTCTCCTGGTCTTCAGATAATTGCGAGCCCAACAACACCTTCTGCTCTGCTATGTCTTCACACAATAACATGGGCTTCGGCTGATCCGCTGAAGCTGCCTTCTCCCTCCTGAATTTGTACTGTTCACAAGCTTCAGCTCCATCTATGTTATGGATTGCCTTGGAGTCAGTCCAGCTTCCTTCGGCCCTTCTAGCAGCTTCCTGGCTTCCATGAATAGCAATAGGCCCTTTGTCCGAAGGTATCTTCATGCAGAGATAAGCTGGGTGAAGAATTGCTTCGAAGGCATTAAGAGTACCACGACCAATGATGGCATTGTAAGGATACTCCATGTCAACAATATCAAACACAATTTGCTCAGTCCTTGTGTTGTTAACAAATCCGAAGGTTACCGGCATGGTAATCTTCCCAAGTGCTACAATCTATCGCCCTCCGAAGCCACAAAGAGGGTGCGTAGCATCATGAATCTTGTCTTCGGGCTCTTGCATTTGTCTGAAGGCTTTAGCAAATATAATGTCAGCTGCACTGCCTGTATCAACTAGGACATTGTGAACCAGAAATCCTTTGATCACGCAAGAAATAACCATGGCATCATTGTGAGGATAATCCTTAAGCTGAAGGTCTTCCTGAGAGAAAGTGATTGGAATGTGGGACCATTTTGACTTGATGAAGGGTCCCTGCACTCCAACATGTTGCACTCTTCTCTGAGCCTCCTTCTTCTGCTTCTTGTTAGCCGGCTCTGAGCAAGAGCCTCCTGTTATCGGGAGCACCAGCTTCGAAGCCGAAGCAGCTCCGGCTTGATTGTTGAACGAAGCCATCAGCTCAGAAAAGTGGAAGTGAGTTCACCGAAGGTGGGCGCCAATGTTGGGGGCTTGTTCTCAAATGCTAAGAGTTAAGAACAAGGCAACACAGAAAATGTTAAATGTTAAAGTCCTTCGTCCTCCACCACCTTATATCCTTTCGGGATATAAAGAATTTCGGACGAAGGTTACGAAGGGCGCACCTTCGTAAACATAATATCGAGGGACGAAATACTCATATAAATCATGAAGTATAAAATAAACATTTAAATGTTATCATAGAATCATTTCCATCTTTACTAATACGAACGAATATAAATAATTTCAAATTACAAATGTACCTTCGGTCCTGAGGAAGGCGAGAATACAAGTGTGATGCGAAGGCAAATGACAGGTTCGCGTGAACAGTACAGAGGTACTGTTCATCTATTTATAGGCACAGGTCGCAGCCTGTGACAAATTACAATTATGCCCCTTACAAAAGTTTACAACATTGACTCAGACCTCTATGGATAAAAAGGTCATTCTATCTCTATGTCGGTTCGTAACGCCGAAGCTCCATGAAAAGGAACCTTCGGCCATCACTTGGAGGTGACTTCAGCCGAAGCTGCTTCTTCGTGTAAGACCTTCGGCGCACCGAAGCACGGCCCCAACAGTACCCCAAGGGATCCTCTTTTGATTTATTAGGATATTCAGATGCTGATTGGGCAGGGTGTAAAATTGATAGGAAGAGCACATCAGGGACTTGTCAGTTTCTGGGGAGATCCCTGGTGTCTTGGGCTTCAAAGAAACAAAACTCAGTAGCTCTTTCTACCGCTGAAGCTGAGTATATTGTTGCAGGCCATTGTTGCACACAATTTCTTTGGATGAGGCAAACCCTCAGGGACTATGGCTACAAATTTAGCAAAGTCCCTCTCCTATGTGATAATGAGAGTGCAATCCGCATGGCGGATAATCTCATTGAACACAGCCGCACTAAGCACATAGCCATTTGGTATCACTTTTTGAGAGATCACCAACAAAGGGGGGATATCGAGATAGCCTATATTGACACCAAAGAACAACTAGCCGATATCTTTACCAAACCACTAGATGAGAAAACCTTTACCAAACTTAGGAATGAGCTAAACATTCTTGATTCTCGGAACTTTGATTGATACTTTGCACACATAGCTCATTTATATACCTTTGATCATATCTCTTTTATGTCTATGACTAATGTGTTTTCAAGTGTATTCTCATGCTTAGTCATAGAATTGAAAGGGAAATGGAGTATTCAGCAAAGACGACGCTTCCACTCAACTCCATCGGTATTATCTACTCTTTGTCGGTATTCCGCCATCTCTCCACATTGGTATAATATTTCACTCATATATTGTTTGCCAAAGGGGGAGAGAATTTGCCAAGGGCTCATAATTCACTAAAAGTATCTGTTTTTGGCGATTAATGCCAAAGGGGGAGAAAGTATTAGCCCAAAGCAAAAGGACCGCACCACCACGCCAATTTCAAAATTTTTCGAAACAAGTTTAAGTTTTTAAATGTTTTTGCAAAAGGTATCTTTGAAATTAGCATTCCTCTAAGAAATTCTATCTCAATTGGTAAAACCCTCTTGAACACTAAGAGGAGATTTCATTAAGGGGGAGTTTTGTTTGAGTCAAAGGAAAAGCATTTGAAACAGGGGGAGAAAATTTCAAAATCTTGAAAATGCTTCTCGAAATCTTACTTATATACCTTTGACTATTTGCAAAAAGACTTTGAAAAGAATTTACAAAAGAATTTACAAAAACAAAACAAGTGGTGCAAATGTGGTCCAAAATGTTAAAAGAAAGAAAGCAATCCATGCATATCTATTGAAATAATTATATTGGTTTCGTTCCAAGCAACCTTTGCACTTACCTTATGCAAACTAGGTCAATTCTGCACTTATATATTTGCTTTGGTTTGTGTTGGCATCAATCACCAAAAAGGAGGAGATTGAAAGGGAAATAGGGTCAAACCTTTTTCCTAAATAAATTTTGGTGGTTGAATTGCCCAACACAAACAATTGGACTAACTAGTTTGCTCTAGATTATATGTTCTACAGGTGCCATAGGTTCAACACAAACCAATAAAAGGAACAAGTTAGCGTTCAAAACAAAAGGAGCAAAGAAAACTGAAGTGTGCCCTGGTCTGGCACACCGGACTGTCTGGTATGCCACCGGACAGTGTCCGGTGCACCAGGGAGATCCACTCCAAACTCCTCAGCTTCGGGTTTCTAGAAATGCCACTCCGCTATAATTCACCGGACTATCCGGTGTGCCATGCGGAGTAACGGCTACAGCGCCAACGGTTGTCTGCAAAAGTGAACAGTGAACGCTACAGTGCGCGGACAGTTCGCGCAGAGTCAGAGCAGGCGCCAGAAGGCGCACCGGACAGTGAACAATGACTGTCTGGTGCACCACCGGACTGTCCGGTGGCCCAGCTGTTAGAAACTCCAACGGTCGAACCCTAACGGTTGGGTGACGTGGCTGGCGCACCGGACTGTCCGGTGCGCCCATCGACAGTCAGCCTCCCCAACGGCCATTTTGGTGGGTGGGGCTATAAATACCCCCCAACCACCACACTTCAAGGCATCCAAGTTTTCAGCCATTGCATTCGATACAAGAGCTCTAGACTTCACTCCAAGACACAAAACAAAAGATCAAATCCTCTCCAAGTCCCAATCTCATTCCAAAGACTTAGTGGCTTGTGAGAGAGACATTTGTGTTCATTTGAGTTCTTGTCGCTTGGATCGCTTTTCTTCTTCCCCCATTCTTGTTCTCAACACCTTTGTAATCAAGCAAGAGACACCAAGTTGTGGTGGTCCTTGTAAGGGGTCTAAGTGACCCGTTGATTAAGGAGAAAAGCTCACTCGGTTTAGGTGACTGTTTCAGAGAGGGAAAGGGTTGAAAGAGACCCGGTCTTTGTGACCACCTCAACGAGGAGTAGGTTTGTAAGAACCGAACCTCGGTAAAACAAATCATCGTGTCATCCGCTCCATTAGCTTTTGATTTGTTTTCACCCTCTCTTTTGGACTCGATTTTAATTCTAATGCTAACCCTTGCTTGTAGTGTGTGCTTAAGTTTATAATTTTCAGATTCCGCCTATTCACCCCCATCTAGGCGACTTTCACGAGCCGTTGTGCTGATTTTGCTGTGGAGGACCAGTTGAACCGCCCTAGGGGGCGATTGAACTGCCCCTGGTCTAACTGTCAGCCTGTCTGACTAGAAGACTGCTGCACAGACTGGTCAAACTGACAGAGACCGGTTGAACCTCCCTGGGGGCGGTTGAACCACCCATGGTCAAACCTGTCAGCTTGTCTGTCAGTCTGATTGACAGACTACTGAACAGTCTGAGCAAAGGAGTTAGAGACCAGTTGAACTGCCCCTAGGGACCAGTTCAACTAGTCTTGACCAGAAAGTTTTGGAGAGAAAACCCTAGTTCAACTGGCCTAGAGGCAAGTTTAGCTAGTGTATGGTCAGAGAGGTTCACAATTGAAGTTGAAGTTCAAATGCAGTTGAGAAAGCTTAACTGTAGCTGAAGACATAGTTGAAGTAAAGTTCAACTGCAGTTGAAAAAGCTCAACTGTAGCTGAAGACACAGTTGAAGTGAAGTTCAAATGCAGTTGAAAAAGCTCAACTGCAGCTGAAGACACAGTTGAAGAAGTTCAACTGTAGTTGAAAAAGCTCAACTGCTTTTCAACAGGAACACTCTCATTTCTCAATTCTAACAACAGTCATACACAGAGTGTTCAAGGGATTTTTGGTTTTTTGAAATAGCTTTTGAATATAGAGGCTTGAGCTTTGGTAAACACCAACCATCTTTTTGGACCCCCTTGATAGTATGACGATTTCTATACTCAAGTTAAAGAAACCATAATTAAGTAAATTCTTTGAGTAATTAGTGTCTCATGTGTGATTTCTCCATGGCATTGCTTCATAAGGATTACAAACATCTTTGTCTCACCTTTTGAAGCAAACACAAATCAAACCCTGTGACTTGTACCATTTCGCCATATATGAGTTCAAATCATGGCTTCAAGTCACCTTACTGATGCATCAACATATTATAACTCTTCATAGCTGATTAGTTCATCGACTTAGTGCAAGTACTCTTTTCTTCACCTTAGCTATGGTACATCGATCCATAAGCCGTCGCTTGGCCTTCACCTTCGCCTGGTCCCTCGAAGCCCTTTCTTTGCTATCTTCACCCTATCAAGCCATTCTTGAGTAACATCATATTGAGCATCCATTGAGAGAGTCATTTCTTCAATATTGTGAACCTTGCTTAAATGTCATGTAGATATAAATGCTAAGATTAATCAAGCTCTAGTATGATTCTCATAGACGCATATATGGACTAATAGTAATACGGTCAAGTCAATTCATGATTCCTCATATCTTATTCACTTTGGCTTGACCAATCCTCTTAATCACTTCAACCTCTATTCTAATCATATGTATGTAGTGATTTCTCAGGTCTTGTCCATATATATATTCAAACCAATACAGAGACCATATTATATCCATTTGCATTGTCTCATTGGTTATTTAACCTTGTGTTGAATCTTTGTTCACTGATCATTATACATTATTCAAGTATGTTCATCATACTGAATTTCATGTTCAACACTTAGCAAACTTGTTAGACCTTTAAATGTGTTGTTATCTAAATCACAAAAACTCACAAAAGGGATTAATGCACTTTCAAAATGGTACAATGTGTGCAAGAACCAAGGGGTAGAAGTGTCTAATCCTCACTTCTAACACTAGGACTAGGCCTAGAGCAAGCACTAATAGAAGCAGTCTAACTAACCTAAACACTTCATAAAGTATATATGTGTCGGCGTTTCGAGACCGGGGGGTCCCCGAGCCGACGAGTGAGTGTGCCGCGTGCCCCAGCCCAGATGGGTCGAGCGCGTGGGCGAGCGCGAAGGGGGGAGAGCGAGGTGGCCGGAGCCGGGTCGTGAGGGAGGCGGAGATCCCGCGGCCTTCGTGTTCGTCCCGCGCCCAGGTCGGGTGCGCTTGCAGTAGGGGGTTACAAGCGTCCGCGCGGGTGAGGGGAGCGAGCGGCCCCAAGAGAGCGCCTGCCCCTGCCCTCGTTCCCGCGAGGCCAACCTTCTCTAAGAAGGCCCTGGTCCTTCCTTTTATAGGCGCAAGGAGAGGATCCAGGTGTACAATGGGGATGCAGCAGAGTGCTATGTGTCTAGCGGGGGAGAGCTAGCGCCCTGGGTACATGCCAATGTGGCAGCCAGAGAGAACTTGGCACCCAGCTGGTGTGGTGTCGTGGCTGTCGGAGGAGTAACGGAGCCTGGTGGAGGGACAGCTGTTGGAATAGTTGGGCTCTTGCTGACGTCTCCCTGCTTCCGTAGGGGAGTCGAGAGCCACCGTCGTCATGGGTCTAGCGGGGCGCCTTCATTGCCTATCTGGCGGAGCTAGCCAGATGGGACGTCGGTCTTGTTCTCTGCGACCCAAGTCGGCTCGGGGCAGGGTGATGATGGCGCTTCCTGTTGACGTGGCGGACTTGTGCCCTAGGTCGGGCGACGTGGAGGCTCCTCCGAGGCCGAGGTCGAGTCTGTCTTCCATGGCCGAGGCCGAGCCCGAGCTCCCGGGTCGGGCGAGGCGGAGGTCGTTCGGCAGAGGTCAGGGCGGAGTCCGAGCCCTGGGTCGGGCGAAGCGGAGTTCGTCGTCTTCCGGGGCCTTAGCCCGAGTCCGAGCCCTGGGTCGGGCAGAGCGGAGTTCGCCGTCTTCCGGGGCCTTAGCCCGAGTCTGAGCCCTGGGTCGGGCGGAGCGGAGTTCACCGTCTTCCGGGGCCTTAGCCCGAGTCCGAGCCCTGGATCGGGCGGAGCGGAGTTCGCCGTCTTCCGGGGCCTTAGCCCGAGTCCGAGCCCTGGGTCGGGCGGAGCGGAGTTCGCCGTCTTCCGGGGCCTTAGCCCGAGTCTGAGCCCTGGGTCGGGCGGAGCGGAGTTCGCCGTCTTCCGGGGCCTTAGCCCGAGTCCGAGCCCTGGGTCGGGCGGAGCTTCCTATGGCGCCTTTGGCAAAGCCTGGCCGCCCGTCGGTCTCACTCTTTGCGTTAAATGCCCCAGTGACTTAGTCGGTCGGTGCGGTGATTTAGTCAGGGTTGCTTCTTAACGAAGGCAAGGCCTCGGGCGAGCCGGAGATGCGTATGCCGTAAAAAAGGGGGCCTCGGGCGAGACAGAAACACCTCAGGGTCGGCTGCCCTTGCCCGAGGCTAGGCTCGGGCATGGCGTGATCGAGTCGCTCGTATGGACTGATCCCTGACTTAATCAAACCCATCAGGCCTCTGCAGCTTTATGCTGATGGGGGTTACCAGCTGAGAATTAGGCGTCTTGAGGGTACCCCTAATTATGGTCCCCGACAGTAGCCCCCGAGCCTCGAAGGGAGTGTTAGCACTCGCTTGGAGGCTTTCGTCGCACTTTTTTGCAAGGGGACCAGCCTTTCCCGGTTGCACTTTGTTCCGGTGGGTGCGCGCGAGCGCACCCGCCGGGTGTAGCCCCCGAGGCCTCGGAGGAGTGGTTTCACTCCTTCGAGGTCTTAATGCCTGGCGTAATGCTTCGGCTGGTCTGGCGGTTCCCTCATGCGAGCAGGCCGTAGCCCGGGTGCACTGTCGGGGCCCAAGTTCTCGGGCTGGTATGTTGACGCTGTCAACGGTTTGGCCGGAGCCGGGTTTGCGAGAGCAGCCCCCGAGCCTCCGCACAGGGCGAGAGGGCGATCAGGGACAGACTCGGCTTTTTTATATACGCCCCTACGTCGCCTTTCCGCAAGGAGGAGGGGGGGGGAGAGCGCCATGTTACCCTCGATGAGCACCGAACATGGTGTCTCCGGTGAGCTGCAATCGGGTAATCCGAGTGGACGTCCGTGCCCCGTTCGTTGGGGGTCGGCTAGGGGCCCGGAGGCACGCCCAAAAGTACCTGCGGGTGATCTGCCGGACCCGGTCCCCTGGCGACGGGGTCCGAGGGCTCGATGCCTCCCTCCGATGGGATTCCGTTACAGGATCGTTCCCGCTGGTCTCGGAAATGTCCTAGGGTACCTCGGGAGCGCAGCCCGAGCCTTGGTTATGTATCGAACGTACCCCTGGTCATCCCTCGCTCGGTGTCTGAGGCGACTGTGAACCCTTCGGGGGGCCAGCCTTCGAACCCCTGATCAGTAATGGGCGCGGAGCCCGAGTAGCCTGAGGCGGTCGTGGAACCTTTCGGGAGGCCGACCTTCGAACCTCTGACCAGTAGTGGGTGTCGGGCCCACGCGATCTGAGGCGGCTGTTGAACCCTTCGGGGGGCCAGCCTTCGAACCCCTAATCAGTAAGGAGGCTCGGAGCCTAATTCCTTCACGGGGAAGGATCCCTTTGGGGGTATTCCCTTTCCCGGTCCCTGTTGCAAGAGATAGAGAAAGAGAAAAAAGGGAAAAAAGGATACGAATTTGAACGACGTGGCGTACCTTTTTTGGTGTGGTCGTTTTGGCGAAGGCGAAACGTCGCCAGCTACTCCTGCCAGAAGCGCCGCCTGTCCAGCCGCGGAGTTAATGCGCCGGGGCGAGTAGTTGGCGAGGCTGCCGTTGCGCGTGCGCGAGTCGTTCGAGGAACGGCTGTTTTGCTTCACGTTTTTTGAACCCCGCGTCCGGTCCGGGCGGAAAGTTGGAACCGTCTTCGCTTTGGTCTTTATATCCCCCGGAGAGGGTTCGGTGACGGTGCTCGACTCCACTTCCTGTCTCCCTCTTAGGTTTTTTGCAGCCTGAGAGATCTAGCCAGGGAAAAGAAAACCGCCTTCCCTGTCCTTCGCGCCGCCACCCTTTCCGCTCGGTGATGGCTGACCGGGTGACCATCATCTCGCCGCGCGACCCATGGCCCTTCTCCACGGTGGCGGCGAGTGATCTGGAGGACCTCGTCGGCGAGGGTTTGCTCCGCCCTCTCACCGATGAGCAGCGGCCGGAATGGATTCCACCCACGGGCGGAGTCACTCCATCCCCACCGCCGGGGTACGTCGTGAGCTTCGTCTCCTTCCATGAGCGGGGATTTGGTGTGCCGGCGAGCCGCTTCATGCGGGCCATCCTGTTCCATTATGGGGTGGAGTTGCACAACCTCACCCCCAACTCCATCTCGCAGGCCGCTATCTTCGTAGCGGTGTGCGAAGGGTATTTGGGGATCACCCCCCATTGGGATTTGTGGACCCATCTCTTCTTCGTCGAGCTTTTTGCCTTGCCGACGAGGGAGAGGAAGGTCCACGCAGCAGTGCGGGCCGGCGGCTGCACCCTTTTGCTGAGGCAGTCGCGGTCATCGTAGTATATCCCTGCCGTCCTCGCATCCTCGAACAAGGGGTGGCAGCGCCGGTGGTTCTACCTCCGGAATGACGAAGAGTTGCTCCCGCCGTTTTCTCAGCGGGTCGTCACCGCCGCCACCGACGCCTGGCGCCACGGGACTCCACACGAGAGGCAGAAGAACCTCGAACCTCTTCTCCAGGCCCTGAAGGCGTTGCGGGAGGGAGGACTCACCGCCGCGGGAGTGGTTGCCGCCATCCACCGGCGGAGAGTGCTCCCCTTGGCGGAGCGGCGGCTGCCGCTTTGGGAGATGACCCCGGAGGCCGACTGGGAAGGGTCGCGAATGTCTCCTGATTCTCTTCCCCTCGACGCCCTCCAATGGCGGGTGTCGGTCGCGATGGGGAAGTCGGACCCCCACGCCTTCTCCCAGCCTCGGATGCGCCCCGACCAGGGGTGCGTCACTCTGGTGAGTGTTCGCCCCTTCCTTCTTCATATATCGGGTTGCTCCTGGTTCTCACGATTGGGTTTCTTTCCCCCCCCTTTAGGAGGTGGGGTGGCACAAACCCTCCCTGCCGCAGGTCCCGGAGGACGCGGCGGGTCGGGCAGCGCGGCGGGTCGCCGCGGAGGAGGAGAAGAAGCAGAAGGATGCGGTGAAGGCTCGGGCCCGCAAGCGGAGGCGGGCTCGGGACGCCTTGGAGAAACGTCGTCGCCAGCAGGAGAGGGAAGGACTCCCGAGGGAGCTATCGCCGGAGACGTCCGACGACGATGACGACGATGGTGAAGAGGAGGAGGACGACATGGCCGCCCGGCTCGGCCTCAGCCCCAGCTTGGGGTGTGGCCAGGGGCCGTCGAGTCAGCCCCCGAGCGGGTCGATGTCGTCGGTTCCCGGAGCCGGGATGCCGGATCCCCGACCCAAGGGGCGGGGGCAACCCGAGAGGGCACTTGACCCCTCGGCTGGAGGAGTTGACGCGACTTCAGGGAGCCGGGCCGAGGTACCCGTCCCTCGAGAGCCGCCACCCGCGTCGGCAGCGTGGGGGAGCGGTCCTCAGGTCGCCATGGCGGCGCCCGGGCAGTCCGCCTCCCCGGTGTCAGGGGCGCCCAAAGCGAGGGTGGTGCCGAGGCCGTCGGCGAAGCGGACCTCGGCGGCGGTTCCAGGGAGCGGGAGCCAAGAGACCTCCCCCCAGGCAAAGTGGATCATGGCCCGGAGCGGGTAAGTATCTTGGAATGTCTTCGTCCTGGCGCTCCATTCATACGTCCCGGCCGTGACTTTCTCTTTCTTCTTTCTTCCAGCAAGCGGAGCCATGGCCGTACTGACCTGGCGCCCCGGAAAGCCCTTAAGACGGCGTCGGCGCGGGCGGCTGGCGCCACCCCAGGCCCTGCCGCTCAGCTAACCCTTTCGCAGGGCGTTTCGCCGCGTGGGGCTCGGGCGTCGCAGGTCTCGGGGGAGCAGGTCCCCGAGGCGGGCTCTTCTGCCGAGGCGGCCATCGTGATCAGGGAGGCGGCCGGCGCCGACGCGGTCCCGAGCCCGTCTGCCGTGCCGGCCGTGCCGGCGCCTGCCGCCACCGCAGCTGCCACCGTCCCGGTCGGAGAGCATCTGGTCGCTGCCAGCATCGAGATGGCCGCAGCGTCGGTGCCCAGGGCCTCGGAAGAGGTGGGCGTGGACGCTCAGTTCGTCCAGGCGGGCGGCAGCCTCGTCGCTGTGCGGCGGAGCCCCGAGGCCCGGGGCCAGTTGCTCCGATTCCGGACCCGCGAGGCCTCGGACCCTATCTTCGTTCTTGACGACGAACAGGAGGACCAGTCCTGGGACGAGCTCCGCAAGCGTGCGGAAGCAACGGTGGGGTCGCTCCGATCGTCGCTGGAGGTTCTCTGCGGGGACGTCCCCAAAATCCTCCAGGTAACGGTTTCTGGCATACCTTCTCCCTTCTGTGAGCGAGGCGTTCGTCGTGACGCCTTGTTTTCCTTTCCAGGATCTGACGGATCGGAGCACAGCCAAGTCGTCATTCATCCGCCGCGAGGCCGACGTCTGGGGCTCGCTGCGATCCCTGAGGACTTCGCTCGCCGGGGCTACCGCGCGCCTTTCTCAGCAGGACGCTAAGATAGCGGACCTCCAGTTGCTCTGCGCTGACCTGAGGGCCGAGGCAGCGGCGGCGCGCGTGGAGGTGCTATGGCAGCGGTCAGAGTTCATCCAGGTTGCCGAGGAGCGGGACCAGTCTCGGGGCCAGGCTGCCGAGGCCGAAAGCCGGGCTAAGACCCTCGCGGCCGATCTGGCCGCAGCCCAAGTCGCGGCCTCGGAGCAGTGCATCCGAGCCGGAAGTATGCCTCGACCGTCCTTGGTTCTCGTTCTTGTCTGTTTCTTCCGCTTGTGCCTGAGGTTTTTCTTCTGGTGGTTCGCAGAACTCGAGTCTGCCCTTGACGAGTCTGCCAAAGCGCTCGCCGAGGCGCTTGCTGGGGCTGCCGAGCAGAGGGAGGCCGACCTCGCGGCCATGTCTGAGGCCGTTTCGGATGTCTATCGGATCCTTGGCCCCGGCGACGTCCCTTCAGGAAGCTCCCCCCAAAGCCGTCTTCAAGCCCTAGGTGATTACGCGCGCGGTAAAGTCCGCGGGGCGCTACACCACGGCGTCAGGCGGGCCTTCGCCGTGCTTGCTTCCCATTACGTCGTGGACCTGGAGCGGGTCAGTGAGGGGTATTGCCTTCCTGACGAAGACGAAGCCGCCCTGGCAGAAGTTTAGCGGCTCGACGCGGTCACCGCGGGTCCGAGCGCAGCGCTGGCGACCACCTTCGAGGCGGAGATCCTTCCTCCTGCGCCGCCGTCGGAAGCGGAGGTGGACCCTACCGACGGCGGGGGCAGAACTGAGGGCGCGGCGCCTTCCCAAGGCGACGCCTGACTTTTGTTGGGGGCAATTTCTGTTGGATGTGCGCTTTGCCGCGGCCGCCGAGGCCTGGACATTTTACCTTTCTTGCGTGAAGTCGTACTCTCTTCTCTTTCAATTTGCGCGCCTGGCCTGACTTATCAACAATAGGGTAATTTCCCGAGCTGGGTCCTTTTTCGTGGCAGGCGATGAGCGAGGTGTCTCTAGCCCGGAGGCATAGGTGTTCCTCGGCTCAGTCGGTCTCGCCACTTACTTGTACCCACGTTCGCTCCTCGGGACCCTGCTTCTGACGCATCCGGGAGAACGCAAAAAGCCCCTTCTTGATCGAAAAAAAAATTTTGACGCGAAAAAGTGCATCCAACCTCGACGAGAGGGGTTCCCCCTTTTTAGCCCCCGAGGAAGGGTCGGGCTCCGCCACGGCGAGGCCGACCCTTCCTTGATGACCGATACTCGTGTGTGAGCGGGGGAAGGGCGCAGCCCCCGGGCGTCATCTGTGTGGAGGCCCTTTGACGAGTCGGGCTCTTGCCCGAATATTCGGCGAGTGCTCGGTGACATCCCTCGGTATGCCGGGTATGTCCGAGGTACCCCACGCAAAAATGTCGGAGTTTGCGCAGAGAAAGTCGACGAGCACTGTTTCCTATTTGGGGTCGAGTCCGGAACCGATCCGGATCTGCTTGGAGGTGTCGCCACTGGGGTCGAGAGGGACGGCCTTAACCGTCTCCGCTGGCTCGAAGTTGCCGGCGTGTCGCTTCACGTCCGGCACCTCTCGGGAGAGGCTTTCCAGGTCGGCGATGAGGGCCTCGGACTCGGCGAGGGCCTCGGCGTACTCCACGCACTCCACATCGCATTCGAATGCGTGTTTGTACGTGGGGCCGACGGTGATGACCCCATTGGGGCCCGGCATCTTGAGCTTCAGGTAGGTGTAGTTGGGGATGGCCATGAACTTCGCGTAGCATGGCCTTCCCAATACTGCGTGGTAGGTTCCTCGGAACCCGACCACCTCGAACGTCAAAGTCTCCCTTCGGAAGTTGGAGGGTGTTCCGAAGCAGACAGGAAGGTCAAGCTGTCCGAGGGGCTGGACGCGCTTCCCAGGAATGATCCCGTGGAAGGGCGCAGCGCCTGCTCGGACGGATGACAGATCGACGCGCAGGAGCCTGAGGGTCTCGGCGTAGATGATATTGAGGCAGCTGCCCCCATCCATCAGGACCTTGGTGAGCCTGACGTCACCGATGACAGGATCGACGACGAGCGGGTACTTCCCCGGGCTCGGCACGTGGTCGGGGTGGTCATCTTGGTCGAAGGTGATGGGCTTGTCGGACCAGTCTAGGTAGACTGGCGCCGCCACCTTCACCGAGCAGACCTCCCGACGCTCTTGCTTACGATGCCGAGCCGAGGCATTCGCCGCATGCCCTCCGTAGATCATGAAGCAGTCGCGGACCTCGGGGAACTCTCCTGCTTGGTGATCTTCCTTTTTGTCGTCATCGCGGGCCCTGCCACCCTCTGCGGGTGGCCCGGCCCGGTGGAAGTGGCGCCGAAGCATGACGCACTCCTCGAGGCTGTGTTTGACGGGCCCCTGATGGTAAGGGCACGTCTCCTTGAGTGCCTTGTCGAAGAGGTTGGCGCCACCGGGGGGCTTCCGAGAGTTCTTGTATTTGGCGGCGGCGATAAGGTCCGTGCTGGCGGCGTCGCGTTTCGCTTGCGACTTCCTCCTGCCTTTCTTCTTGGCGCCGAGCGGAGTAGACGCCTCGGGAGCATCTTCCGACGGGCGGCCCTGGGGCTGCTTGTCCTTTCGGAAGATGGCCTCGACCGCCTCCTGACCAGAGGCGAACTTGGTGGCGATGTCCCTCAGCTCGCTTGCCCTGGTGGGGGTCTTGCGACCCAACTTGCTCACCAGGTCACGGCAGGTGGTGCCGGCAAGGAACGCACCGATGACATCGGAGTCGGTGATGTTGGGCAGCTCGGTGCGCTGCTTCGAGAATCGCCGGATGTAGTCCCGAAGAGACTCTCCCGGCTGTTGCCGGCAGCTTCGGAGGTCCCAGGAATTCCCGGGGCGCACGTACGTGCCCTGGAAGTTGCCGGCGAAAGCTTGGACCAAATCCTCCCAGTTGGAAATCTGCCCCGGAGGCAGGTGCTCCAACCAAGTGCGGATGATGAGGTTGTCGTCGTCCGTTCCACCCAGTTGACAGGCCAGGCGGTAGTCCGCGAGCCACAATTCCGGTCTCGTTTCCCCCGAGTACTTTGTGATAGTAGTCGGGGGTCGGAATCGGGTCGGAAACGGCGCCCGCCGAATGGCCCGGCTGAAGACCTGCGGACCGGGTGGTTCGGGCGAGGGACTCCGATCCTCCCCGCTGTCGTAGCGTCCCCCACGCCTGGGGTGATAACCTCGGCGCACCCTTTCGTCGAGGCGGGCCCGACGGTCGCGATGAGGGTGCTCATCGCCGAGGTGGCCCGGGGCCACAGGCGCGGTGTTGCGCGTGCGCCCGGTGTAGACCGAGGCTTCCCGCATGAGTCGGGAAGTCGCGGCACGAGGCTCCGAGGGGTACCCCTGCCTTCGGGAGGCAGAGCTCTCGGCCCGCCGGGCCGCAGCGCCTTCCAGGAGATGCTTGAGCTCTCCCTGGATTCGCCGACCCTCGGTGGTTGATGACTCCGGCATCGCGCGGAGGAGCATCGCTGCGGCTGCCAGGTCCTGACCGGTTCCGCCGGATGCGGGTGGCGGTCTGCCCCTGGCATTGTTGGCGATGCGGTGCTGGAGACCCTGGGGCAGGTGACGTATTTCTCCGGCCGGGGGCTGGCCCGCCCATACCTGCCCGACGTCCCGGTGGATTGCCTCGAGCGCTCCTGCTCCCTCATCGAGCCCGGCCTGCGCCCCGCGGACTTGCTCGAGCTGTGGGTCGTGACCCCCCGCCGGAACGGGGACCACAGCTAGCTCCCGCGGGATGTCGGCGCGAGGCGCTGGCCTAGGGAGATCACCATCCTCCGGCATGCCGAGACAGCTGCCTCCGGAGGGATCCCCTAGCTCGACGTGGAAACATTCGCGGCTCGGGCCGCAGTCCTTGTCGTCAAGGCTGCGGCTGCCGTCGGAACAGTCGGAGAGGCAGTAGTTGCATGCGGTCATGAAGTCCCGCATGGCACTGGGGTTGCCAGATCCAGAGAAATCCCAGCAGATGCTGGGGTCGTCATCTTCCTCGGACCCAGAGGGTCCGTAGGTCGAGACACCCGTCAATCGGTCCCAAGGCGACCGCACACGAAACCCGAAAGGGGTTGCACTCGCCTCAACGTGAGCGCCCGCCAGAGCGAGGTCACTAGGCGGGTTGAGGTCGAGTCGAAATGACAAAGGATGGGAATCAGCCGGTACCTTTTGGTCGACGAGGAGCGACGAAGTCACATCGGGGGCTGATCGCGCCGTCGTCCTGGGTACGAGTGCGACGTCCTGCAGGCCCTCCGTGAGCGCGCTGGCGTCGTCCACTTGCTCGGGGTTGGCGTGTCGCGGGGGGACGGCGCTCGCCTTCGCCTCAAACGCGAGGGTGACGCCCGACGCGTCCTCCGTTGGGGCGCTGGGGATGTCGACTTGCTCGACAGCCGACTGAGCGCAGCCTCCCGCTCGGCCCTGGTTGCCCCGCCTCCTCCTCCGATGGCGAGGGAGAGGATGGGGCGAGCTCGAAAGTTGTCCTTCCCCCACGCGGGAAAGACGTCGTCGATTCCGCCGCCGGCGGGCGGGCTGTCCGCCACCATTGTCGCTGTCGCGCGGCGGTGGAAGGAGTATCATGTCGTAGCTGCCGTCGAAAGACATGAACTCGAGGCTCCCGAAACGGAGCACCGTCCCGGGTTGAAGAGGTCGTTGGAGACTGCCCATCTGGAGCTTGACGGGAAACTGCTCGTCAACACGCAGCAGGCCCCTACCTGGCGCGCCAACTGTCGGCGTTTCGAGACCGGGGGGTCCCCGAGCCGACGAGTGAGTGTGCCACGTGCCCCAGCCCAGATGGGTCGAGCGCGTGGGCGAGCGCGAAGGGGGGAGAGCGAGGTGGCCGGAGCCGGGTCGTGAGGGAGGCGGAGATCCCGCGGCCTTCGTGTTTGTCCCGCGCCCAGGTCGGGTGCGCTTGCAGTAGGGGGTTACAAGCGTCCGCGCGGGTGAGGGGAGCGAGCGGCCTCAAGAGAGCGCCTGCCCCTGCCCTCGTTCCCGCGAGGCCAACCTTCTCTAAGAAGGCCCTGGTCCTTCCTTTTATAGGCGCAAGGAGAGGATCCAGGTGTACAATGGGGATGCAGCAGAGTGCTACGTGTCTAGCGGGGGAGAGCTAGCGCCCTGGGTACATGCCAATGTGGCAGCCGGAGAGAACTTGGCACCCAGCTGGTGTGGTGTCGTGGCTGTCGGAGGAGTAACGGAGCCTGGTGGAGGGACAGCTGTTGGAACAGTTGGGCTCTTGCTGACGTCTCCCTGCTTCCGTAGGGGAGTCGAGAGCCGCCGTCGTCATGGGTCTAGCGGGGCGCCTTCATTGCCTATCTGGCGGAGCTAGCCAGATGGGACGTCGGTCTTGTTCTCTGCGACCCAAGTCGGCTCGGGGCAGGGTGATGATGGCGCTTCCTGTTGACGTGGCGGACTTGTGCCCTAGGTCGGGCGACGTGGAGGCTCCTCCGAGGCCGAGGTCGAGTCTGTCTTCCATGGCCGAGGCCGAGCCCGAGCTCCCGAGTCGGGCGAGGCGGAGGTCGTTCGGCAGAGGTCAGGGCGGAGTCCGAGCCCTGGGTCGGGCGAAGCGGAGTTCGTCGTCTTCCGGGGCCTTAGCCCGAGTCCGAGCCCTGGGTCGGGCGGAGCGGAGTTCGCCGTCTTCCGGGGCCTTAGCCCGAGTCCGAGCCCTGGGTCGGGCGAAGCGGAGTTCGCCGTCTTCCGGGGCCTTAGCCCGAGTCCGAGCCCTGGGTCGGGCGGAGCGGAGTTCGCCGTCTTCCGGGGCCTTAGTGAGAGCACCTAGAGGGGGGGGTGAATAGGTGATCCTGTAAAAACTTCAAACTTAAGCCACAAAAACTTGTTAAGTGTTAGCACGATTATTGCCAAGTGGCTAAGGTGAAGTCTCAACAAAACACAATACCACAAGAGATCAAGCACAGAGGTGACACAGTGGTTTATCCCGTGGTTCGGCCAAGACCAACGCTTGCCTACTCCACGTTGTGGCGTCCCAACGGACGAGGGTTGCAATCAACCCCTCTCAAGCGGTCCAAAGACCCACTTGAATACCACGGTGTTTTGTTTTGCCTTTCACTATCCCGTTTGCAAGGAATCTCCACAAATTGGAGTCTCTTGCCCTTACAAGTATATGATCACAAAGAAGCACAGAGTAAGGGAGGGAAGCAACACACACAAATCCACAGCGAAACGCGCACACACACGGCCAAGAATCGAGCTCACAAGAGTATCACTAAGTTCTCACTAGAACGGAGCTCGAAACACTTAGAATGACAAACAATTGCGCAAAGACTGAGTGTGGATGATCAAGTATGCTCAAAGGTTGCTTGTGTGTCTCCTCCATGCGCCTAGGGGCTCCTTTTATAGCCCCAAGGCAGCTAGGAGCCGTTGAGAGCAAATCCGGAAGGCCATCCTTGCCTTCTGTCGTCGGGGGCACCGGACAGTCCGGTGCACACCGGACACTGTCCGGTGCCCGATTTGTTTCCATAACTGGCGCTTCCGACCGTTGCCGACCGTTGGAAGATCTGGAGCCGTTGGCGCACCGGACATGTCCGGTGCACACCGGACAGTCCGGTGCCGTCTTCCGACCGTTGGCTCCGCCACGTGTCCCGCGCAGATTGCGCGGCCGACCGTTGGCCCGGCCGACCGTTGGCTCACCGGACAGTCCGGTACACACCGGACAGTCCGGTGAATTTTAGCCGTACGCCGTCGGCCAATTTCCCGAGAGCGGCCAGTTCGCGCCGAGTCAGTCTGGCGCACCGGACACTGTCCGGTGCACACCGGACAGTCCGGTGCTGCAGACCGAGCTAAGTCTTGGCAGCACACAGCCAAGTCTTTTCTCCTCTTCTCTCTTCTTCTTCTTTCTGTTTCTAACACTTAGACAAATATATTAGTACACAAAACCAATGTACAAGGCTTAGAAACATACCTTTACTTCATGATTTGCACCTTGTTCATCCATGTACATAAATTCACAATTAAGCACATGTGTTGGCACTCAATCACCAAAATACTTAGAAATGGCCCAAGGGCACATTTCCCTTTCAATCTCCCCCTTTTTGGTGATTTATGCCAACACAACATAAAGCAACTAGAACAAGTGCAAACTCACTTCAAATAAAACTTAAATTTATTTTGAATCAATTTTGACATATATGGATCATCCTTTGCCACCACTTGGTTTGTTTTTGCAAATCAAACTCAAATCTCTATCTCTAAGTTAAACACACATGTTGAAGCATAAAGAGAGTCATTCCAAAAGAGATTGATCAAAGATTTCAAAAACTCCCCCTTTTTCCCATAATCAACTACTTCTCCCCACTAGAAGCCAAAAGAGACAATAAAAGAGTTTTGACAAACCAAAAACTCTATTCTACTATTTTCAAAATCTCTCAAGTGGTAGCTGATCCATTTATTGCTTTGGCCTTTATTTTCTCCCCCTTTGGCATCAAGCACCAAAACGGGATCAATCTTGGCCCTTTAACCCCATTGCCTCACAGAATCTTCAATTAAGAGCAAATGGCAATAAGAGTTCATGAGATGAACTTGGAATAAGTTACCCCTCATCGGAGTGCAGTGGAAGTCTTTCATGGTCCAAGTCCACCTTTTCCCTTTCAATTCTCCTTTGTGACTAAAACAAGCAAACTCAAACATATGGTTAGTCTCAAAGGGTCAAGTTGTAACACATCTCCCCCTAAACATGTGCATCACTTTGCAACGGACTTGTGAGGTCCAGGGAGTGTTTGTACAACTTGAGCACCATGATAAGCAACAAAATGCAGAAAGGAACATGATCAAAAGCATGAATACATGTATGCTACAATTCAATCCAAGTTCCGCGAATCTAAGACATTTAGCTCACTACGCAACCTGCAAAAGGTCTTCTCATCTAGAGGCTTGGTGAAGATATCGGCTAGCTGGTTTTTGGTGCTAACATAAAACACTTCGATATCTCCCTTTTGCTGGTGGTCTCTCAAAAAGTGATGCCGGATGTCAATGTGCTTTGTGCGGCTGTGCTCAACAGGATTTTCCGCTATTCGGATAGCACTCTCATTATCACATAGGAGTGGGACTTTGCTCAGATTGTAGCCAAAGTCCCTGAGGGTTTGCCTCATCCAAAGTAGTTGCGCGCAACACTGACCTGCGGCAACATACTCGGCCTCAGCGGTGGATAGGGCAGCGGAGGTTTGTTTCTTAGAGTTCCATGACACCAGGGACCTTCCTAAGAATTGGCACGTCCCTGATGTACTCTTCCTATCGACCTTACATCCAGCATAGTCGGAATCTGAGTACCCAATCAAGTCAAAGTTAGACCCCTTTGGATACCAGATCCCGAAGCAAGGCGTAGCGACTAAATATCTAAGAATTCGCTTCACCGCCACCAAGTGACACTCCTTAGGATCGGATTGAAATCTAGCACACATGCATACGCTAAGCATAATATCCGGTCTACTAGCACATAAATAAAGTAAAGACCCTATCATTGACCGGTATGCTTTTTGATCAACGGACTTACCTCCTTTGTTGAGGTCGGTGTGTCCGTCGGTTCCCATCGGAGTCTTTGCGGGCTTGGCGTCCTTCATCCCAAACCGCTTTAGCAGATCTTGCGTGTACTTCGTTTGAGAGATGAAGGTGCCGTCCTTGAGTTGCTTCACTTGGAACCCAAGGAAGTAGTTCAACTCGCCCATCATCGACATCTCGAATTTCTGCGTCATCACCCTGCTAAACTCTTCACAAGACTTTTGATTAGTAGAACCAAATATTATGTCATCGACATAAATTTGGCACACAAACAAATCACCATCACAAGTCTTAGTGAAAAGAGTTGGATCGGCTTTCCCAACCTTGAAAGCATTAGCAATTAAGAAATCTCTAAGGCATTCATACCATGCTCTTGGGGCTTGTTTAAGTCCATAGAGCGCCTTAGAGAGCTTACACACGTGGTCGGGGTACCGTTCATCCTCGAAGCCAGGGGGTTGCTCCACGTACACCTCCTCCTTTATTGGCCCGTTGAGGAAAGCGCTCTTCACATCCATTTGGTACAACCTGAAAGAATGGTGAGCGGCATATGCTAGCAAGATACGAATGGACTCTAGCCTAGCCACAGGAGCAAAAGTCTCCTCAAAGTCCAAACCTGCGACTTGGGCATAACCTTTTGCCACAAGTCGAGCCTTGTTCCTTGTCACCACTCCGTGCTCGTCTTGTTTGTTGCGGAACACCCACTTGGTTCCCACAACATTTTGCTTGGGACGAGGCACCAGCGTCCAAACTTCATTGCGCTTGAAGTTGTTAAGTTCCTCCTGCATGGCCAACACCCAGTCCGGATCTAGCAAGGCCTCCTCTACCCTGAAAGGCTCAATAGAGGAGACAAAGGAGTAATGTTCACAAAAATTAACTAATCGAGACCGAGTAGTTACTCCCTTGCTAATGTCACCCAGAATTTGGTCGACGGGATGATCCCTTTGAATCATCGCTCGAACTTGGGTTGGAGGTGCCGGTTGCGCTTCTTCCTCCGTCACATGATCATCTTGTGCTCCCCCTTGATCACACGCCTCCTGTTGATGAATCTGTTCATCGTCTTGAGTTGGGGGATGCACCGTTGTTGAGGAAGAAGGTTGATCTCGTTCATCTTGTTCCTGTGGCCGAATGTCTCCAATCGCCATGGTTCGTATAGCGGCCGTCGGAACATCTTCTTCATCTACATCATCACAATCAACAACTTGCTCTCTTGGAGAGCCATTAGTCTCATCAAATACAACGTCGCTAGAGATTTCAACCAAACCCGATGATTTGTTGAAGACTCTATACGCCTTTGTATTTGAATCATAACCTAATAAAAACCCTTCTACAGCTTTGGGAGCAAACTTAGAATTTCTACCCTTCTTCACTAGAATGTAGCACTTGCTCCCAAAAACACGAAAGTAAGATACATTGGGTTTGTTACCGGTTAGTAGCTCATATGACGTCTTCTTGAGGAGGCGGTGAAGGTAGACCCTGTTGATGGCGTGGCAAGCCGTGTTCACGGCTTCCGACCAAAAGCACTCGGGGGTCTTGAACTCTCCAAGCATCGTCCTCGCCATATCGATTAGCGTCCTGTTCTTCCTCTCTACCACACCATTTTGCTGTGGTGTGTAGGGAGCGGAGAACTCGTGCTTGATCCCTTCCTCCTCAAGAAACTCCTCCACTTGTAGGTTCTTGAACTCGGACCCGTTGTCGCTCCTAATCTTCTTCACCTTGAGCTCAAACTCATTTTGAGCTCTCCTGAGGAAGCGCTTGAGGGTCCCTTGGGTTTCAGACTTATCCTGCAAAAAGAACACCCAAGTGAAGCGGGAAAAGTCATCAACAATAACTAGACCATACTTACTTCCTCCTATGCTTAGATAGGCGACGGGTCCGAAGAGGTCCATATGTAGCAGCTCCAGGGGTCTTGATGTGGTCATCACATTCTTGCTGTGATGTGCTCCTCCCACTTGTTTACCTGCTTGACAAGCTGCACAAGGTCTATCTTTTTCGAAATAAACATTTGTTAGACCTATCACGTGTTCTCCCTTTAGAAGCTTGTGGAGGTTCTTCATCCCCACATGTGCTAAGCGGCGATGCCACAGCCAGCCCATGCAAGTCTTAGCCATTAAGCATGCATTTAGACTGGCCTCATCTTTTGCAAAATCAACTAAGTAAAGCTTGCCGTCTAGTACACCCTTAAAAGCTAGTGAACCATCACATCTTCTAAAGACAGACACATCTACATTTGTAAATAAACAGTTGTACCCCATATTGCATAATTGGCTAACAGATAGCAAATTGTAACCAAGAGACTCAACTAAAAACACATTTGAAATTGAGTGCTCATTAGAAATTGCAATTTTACCTAACCCTTTTACCTTGCCTTGATTCCCATCACCGAATATAATTGAATCTTGGGAATCCTTATTTTTGACGTAGGAGGTGAACATCTTCTTCTCCCCCGTCATATGGTTTGTGCATCCGCTGTCGATAATCCAGCTTGAACCCCCAGATGCATAAACCTGCAAGGCAAATTTAGGCTTGGGTCTTAGGTACCCAACTCATGTTGGGTCCTGCAAGGTTAGCACAAATGTCCTTAGGGACCCAAATGCAAGTCCTGTCTCCCTTGCATTTTGCCCCTAACTTCCTAGCAACTATTTTCCTATCCTTTCTACAAATAGCAAAGGAAGTGTTTAAAGCACAATAAATTATAGAAGGTTCATTCACTACTTTCCTAGGAGCATGACTAACATTCTTTCTAGGCATATGTACAACATTTCTTCTACACATATCTCTATCATGCTTATAGGAAGAACTAGAAGCAAACATGGCATGAGAATCATAAACATGTAAATCAAAATCATTATAAGCATTTCTAGCATGTCTCCTATCATGGTATAAGAAAGCATGGTTCTTTTTCGCACTACTAGCCATAGGGGCCTTCCCCTTCTCCTTGACGAAGATGGGAGCCTTATGGCTTGTTAAGTTCTTGGCTTCCCTCTTGAAGCCAAGCCCATCCTTAATTGAGGGATGTCTTCCAATTGTATAGGCATCCCTTGCAAATTTTAACTTGTCAAATTCACTTTTGCTAGTCTTAAGTTGTGCATTAAGACTAGCCAATTCATCACTTAGTTTGGAAATTGAAACTAAGTGTTCACTACAGGCATTAACATCAAAATCCTTACACCTAGTGCAAATTGTAACATTTTCAACACAGGAATTTGATTTACTAGCTACTTCTAGTTTAGCACTTAAATCATTATTAACACTTCTTAAGGTATCAATGGTTTCATGACAGGAAGATAATTCACTAGAAAGTACTTCATTTCTTTTAATTTCTAGAGCAAGAGAATTTTGTGCACTAACAAATTTATCATGTTCATCATACAATAAATCTTCTTGCTTTTCTAAAAGCCTATCCTTTTCATTCAATGCATCAATCAATTCATTGATTTTATCTATCTTAGATCTATCTAAGCCCTTGAACAAGCATGAATAATCTATGTCATCATCATCACTAGACTCATTATCACTAGAAGAAGCATAAGTGGAGTCTTGAGTACTCACCTTCTTCTCCCTTGCCATAAGGCATGTGAGACGCTCGTTGGGGAAGAGGGAAGACTTGTTGAAGGCAGTAGCAGCGAGTCCTTCATTGTCGGAGTCGGAGGAGGAGCAATCCGAGTCCCACTCCTTTCCTAGATGCGCCTCGCCCTTTGCCTTCTTGTATTGCTTCTTCTTCTCTCTTTTGTTCCCCTTTTCCTGGTCACTTTCATTATCGGGACAGTTAGCGATAAAATGACCAAGCTTACCGCACTTGAAGCATGAGCGCTTCCCCTTTGTCTTGGTCTTGCTTGGCTGCCCCTTGCGACCATTTAGCGCCGTCTTGAATCTCTTGATGATGAGAGCCATCTCTTCATCATTGAGTCCGGCCGCCTCAATCTGTGCCACCTTGCTAGGTAGCGCCTCCTTGCTTCGTGTTGCCTTGAGAGCAAGAGGTTGCGGCTCGTTGATCGGACCATTCAAGGCGTCGTCCACATACCTTGCCTCCTTGATCATCATTCGCCCGCTAACGAATTTCCCAAGAACTTCTTCGGGCGACATCTTGGTGTACCTGGGATTTTCACGTATATTGTTCACCAAATGAGGATCAAGAACGGTAAATGACCTGAGCATTAGGCGGACGACGTCGTGGTCCGTCCATCGTGTGCTTCCGTAGCTCCTTATCTTGTTGATAAGGGTCTTGAGCCGGTTGTATGTTTGCGTCGGCTCCTCGCCCCTTATCATTGCGAACCGTCCAAGCTCACCCTCCACCAACTCCATCTTGGTGAGCAAGGTGACGTCGTTCCCCTCATGAGAAATCTTGAGGGTGCCCCAGATTTGCTTGGCGTTATCCAAGCCGCTCACTTTATGATATTCATCCCTGCACAAAGAAGCTAGAAGAACAGTAGTAGCTTGTGCATTCTTATGAATTTGTTCATTAATGAACATGGGACTATCCGAACTATCAAAGTGCATTCCACTCTCTACAATCTCCCATATACTAGGATGGAGAGAGAATAGGTGACTACGCATTTTGTGGCTCCAAAATCCGTAGTCCTCTCCATCAAAGTGTGGGGGCTTGCCGAGTGGAATGGAGAGCAAATGAGAATGTGAACTTTGCGGAATACGAGAGTAATCAAAAGAAAAGTTCGAATTAACCGGTTTCCTTCTCTCGTAGTCGTTGTGGTCCTCGTCCTTTTGGGAAGAAGTAGACTCGTCGCTGTCGTAGTAGACGATCTCCTTGATGCGCCTTGTCTTCTTCTTCCCTTCCTTCCGTCTTTGGCCCGAGCCGGAGTCGGTAGGCTTATCGTCCTTCGGCTCGTTGACGAAGGATTCCTTCTCTTTGTCATTGATCACAATACCCTTCCCCTTAGGATCCATCTCTTCGGGCGGTTAGTCCCTTTGTGAAGAGAACGGCTCTGATACCAATTGAGAGCACCTAGAGGGGGGGGGTGAATAGGTGATCCTGTAAAAACTTCAAACTTAAGCCACAAAAACTTGTTAAGTGTTAGCACGATTATTGCCAAGTGGCTAAGGTGAAGTCTCAACAAAACACAATACCACAAGAGATCAAGCACAGAGGTGACACAGTGGTTTATCCCGTGGTTCGGCCAAGACCAACGCTTGCCTACTCCACGTTGTGGCGTCCCAACGGACGAGGGTTGCAATCAACCCCTCTCAAGCGGTCCAAAGACCCACTTGAATACCACGGTGTTTTGTTTTGCCTTTCACTATCCCGTTTGCAAGGAATCTCCACAAATTGGAGTCTCTTGCCCTTACAAGTATATGATCACAAAGAAGCACAGAGTAAGGGAGGGAAGCAACACACACAAATCCACAGCGAAACGCGCACACACACGGCCAAGAATCGAGCTCACAAGAGTATCACTAAGTTCTCACTAGAACGGAGCTCGAAACACTTAGAATGACAAACAATTGCGCAAAGACTGAGTGTGGATGATCAAGTATGCTCAAAGGTTGCTTGTGTGTCTCCTCCATGCGCCTAGGGGCTCCTTTTATAGCCCCAAGGCAGCTAGGAGCCGTTGAGAGCAAATCCGGAAGGCCATCCTTGCCTTCTGTCGTCGGGGGCACCGGACAGTCCGGTGCACACCGGACACTGTCCGGTGCCCGATTTGTTTCCATAACTGGCGCTTCCGACCGTTGCCGACCGTTGGAAGATCTGGAGCCGTTGGCGCACCGGACATGTCCGGTGCACACCGGACAGTCCGGTGCCGTCTTCCGACCGTTGGCTCCGCCACATGTCCCGCGCAGATTGCGCGGCCGACCGTTGGCCCGGCCGACCGTTGGCTCACCGGACAGTCCGGTGCACACCGGACAGTCCGGTGAATTTTAGCCGTACGTCGTCGGCCAATTTCCCGAGAGCGGCCAGTTCGCGCCGAGTCAGTCTGGCGCACCGGACACTGTCCGGTGCACACCGGACAGTCCGGTGCTCCAGACCGAGCTAAGTCTTGGCAGCACACAGCCAAGTCTTTTCTCCTCTTCTCTCTTCTTCTTCTTTCTGTTTCTAACACTTAGACAAATATATTAGTACACAAAACCAATGTACAAGGCTTAGAAACATACCTTTACTTCATGATTTGCACCTTGTTCATCCATGTACATAAATTCACAATTAAGCACATGTGTTGGCACTCAATCACCAAAATACTTAGAAATGGCCCAAGGGCACATTTCCCTTTCACTTAGCCCGAGTCTGAGCCCTGGGTCGGGCGGAGCGGAGTTCGCCGTCTTCCGGGGCCTTAGCCCGAGTCCGAGCCCTGGGTCGGGCGGAGCTTCCTATGGCGCCTTTCGCAAAGCCTGGCCGCCCGTCGGTCTCACTCTTTGTGTTAAATGCCCCAGTGACTTGGTCGGTCGGCGCGGTGATTTAGTCAGGGTTGCTTCTTAACGAAGGCAAGGCCTCGGGCGAGCCGGAGATGCGTCTGCCGTAAAAAAGGGGGCCTCGGGCGAGACGGAAACACCTCAGGGTCGGCTGCCCTTGCCCGAGGCTAGGCTCGGGCGTGGCGTGATCGAGTCGCTCGTATGGACTGATCCCTGACTTAATCAAACCCATCAGGCCTCTGCAGCTTTATGCTGATGGGGGTTACCAGCTGAGAATTAGGCGTCTTGAGGGTACCCCTAATTATGGTCCCCGACAATATGCTAATCACCAAGTGATCTTTAAGCACTTGGTTATCTAGAGCCACTAGAGATGAGACCCAACAATCTTGTGATGTTTCTTAGGTCTCACGCATTTCAAAAATCTAGTTTACATTCCTATTTATAGCCCCAAGGAGTAAACTACAATAGGCGCCACTGCACACCATCGGACCATCTGCCGATGGTAGCATCGTTGGACCATTGAGCATGGTCTAATGCATCACAACGACTACTGTGTTAGTACTGTTTCATCACTAGCCATTACTGACTATTGGGTATGCTCGTACGGTCTAACACCTTTTATCGAACCAATCTGATGCCCTATTTCCCTAGCTAGAACCTTCCTATGCAACCATCAAATTCTATTTGTAATGGTCTAATGATTTGTGTTGTAGTAGAGGTGGATATACCAATTTGATGAAGCACGGTAACAATGTGGCCTACTTGTTAGTTGGGAGAACATTCAGGATATTTCTCACAATATCTGGTTGTGTAAGTTGTGTGAGCCCACGTCCATTTACTTCTTCTATAAGAGCATTTAGTCATGAGTAGTATCATTTGTATTCTCATTAGAAAACATTTTAAAAAAGTTTAAATCTTCATTACAAAATGATAATGTTCCTCATGCTCGTCCATAGTTCCCTCATGAAGCATGCATATTTCCAACCAAAGAGCATGAGCATCCTTATGATTACGTGCTATATTGAAAATGTCCTTACAAAAGCATCTAAAAGGGTGTTTTGGTCTTAGTGTTCAAATTCTTATAGTAAATTACATCATCAATTAAATTGGTGGGATCCTTAGGTTTTGGGAGCCCTTAAGTGGAAGCTCTGTAAACTCCTATGTCAAATGGCCCAAGTTATGTTTCCATATTATATGAATTTTCAAATATGGAAAATCGTTTCCCTCAAAGATGGGAGGTGGTCTATTCCCGTCAGACATCTTAACTCAAGGAGGTAAAGTCTATTGATGAGCATGAGGCTTTGACAAAAATTGGAAGGATCAAGATGTCCAAGAGGAGGATTAATTAGGTTTTATTAATTGTTCCTGCATAAATTAAATCCTAAGTTCAAGCCCAAACTTCACCCCAAGTGCCTAATGATATTATAAAGAGTTTTCACCCTAAATTCCAATTCTCTAATAGCATGGTAATTCTAGGATTGTAAAAGCTTTAATTGAATTGCTCAAATGTAAATAATTGTAGTAAATAAAGGATTAGAAAACACTTCAATGTTTTGTTGAGGTCTCAGAGAGTCAGCACTCCCTACTAAACCTTGTTGGAATACTCGCACAAGGGCGTCACTCCCTCTTGGTCCGCGCAAGAACCAAGTGCTCTCTATGAGCTGGTTCTTTGTAGCTCTGGCATGATTGAAAATCGCCTAGAGGAGGGTGAATAGGCGAAATCTGAACTTAACAACTTTAAATATAAACATCAACCCCAGGTTAGCGTTAGAACAAGAATAAGATCAATCGGAGTGAGGGAGAGGTGTTCTTCTTGCTTAGAGTTATACTAGTGATTACATAATCACTTGGGTGTAACTCAAGTTGATATGGAATCAATCACAAGCAAGATAACAAGAGAGACGGGAGAGCAAGAAGCAAATCACAAGTACATGATCAAGTGCAAAGAACACGACGATTTGTTTCCCGAGGTTCAGTTCCAAAGAACCTACGTCCCCATTGACGAGTCCACTTAGGATGAGTCTCTTTCAACCCTTTCCCTCTCTCAAAAGGTCACAGAGACCGGTTGAGTTTTCTTTACTTCTCGGGGACACCAAGTCCTGCAAGGACCTCTACACAAAGAAACAGAGTATCTTGCTTAGCTTTACAACTTATGAGAATGGAAGTGAGAGTGAGAATGAAAACCCAAACCAAGAGCACAAGAGTTAGCAACAATAAAGAACACAAGCACTAAGTCTCTCTTCACTCAAATCGATCAAATGTGTGCTTGTGTGGCTTTGAATGCCTAGGTCGTATGAGTTATTGCACTTGATGTATGGTTGTTTGGTGTAGCTCTTGTGTTTTCAATGTGTTGGTTGGGGTGTATTTATATCCCTAACCACCCCAAATAGTCGTTGTAGAAGTGGGGCAATTTCTGTACTTTCTATGTGTGCACCGGACCATGCATAGTGTTGGTCCGGTGTGCAATGGAACCTCTGACAATTGACTTGATAGGTGGCCATTTTGATCTATCAGTTGCACTGGACTGTCAATAGTAGAGGTTTGTTGACCATCGGACCATTGCTAGGTCGGATATGACCGTTGAAACCTGAAGAGAGCCATTGAGTGTTGAACGATCCGTTGCAACGGACCCGAGGTATGTTCATCCAGGCTGAGGAAGTCCCAAAACATTCTCTGCAAAAAGCGGTATGTTGCACAAGGACTCATGTTTCGATGCTCTAGGCCGAGCAGATCTCCTACAACCTTCCCTGGAAACATGGTCTAGTGTACACCGGACCATGGTCTGATGCCTCATAGTCAACTGATCTTTTTGCTAAACATTGCATAACTTCATTTAATGAGTTTGACTGGGCATGAGGATGTTCCTATGACTTAGACAAATATATATAGTGACTTTCCAACTAGTCTAAGTCATGAAACTTGGTTGTTTTAAATTCTTTAACTCATATTCTTTCTTTAGCTCAAATTGGCTTCAAAATGGTGTTTTGTTGAATCTGAGCTTTCTAAGACTTCTAGATAGGTCAATTAGGTTCCAAAGGGTGCTTATAACTTATCCAAAGTATAGAACTACTTAGTTCATCTATTCCAAGTTTTACTCTTTTATGGTTGGAGTTGAGCTATTTCTGACATAGAAGATGAACCGTTGAACTTATGAACATGTGAATCAAAGACTAGGCAAACTAGTTAGTCCGAAAGGTTGTGATGGTCATCGAGCACCAAAATCAATATGGAAAATGGTTTACGTCCATTTCCCTTTCAACGATGAATTGGTCGTAATCATGTACAAGCTCGAGTTGGGTCATGCACAAACTCTCCGGTTGATCACTATACCACTGGTCACCACCTAGTTATCTAGCTGAGGTTGATCAACCCGAGTAATAGGAACTAACTCTCACTTGACCTTACCAAGTCTAACAAGGATGGTGGATGCACACAAGTTACTCTCAATACACTAATGAGGTCCTTAATCATGTGATTGTCAACTCTCAAGTTTTTTCACTGGGCAAAGACTATTCCTCACTCTCAAATGGTTACTTCAATAATTGAAATAGAAAAGAGACTTCAATAGGCTAAGTTGAAGGGGTATAAGTAGCCTTAAGGAGTGAAACTAGTCATTACACAACACAGTCAGAGGCACCATACATGTCGGTCGCTCACTAACTCACTGCATCGAATACGTTGATGCTTTCCCGATGGTTAGTTTTTGAAACTAACAGTTGTTTTACTATCATGTGCCCACTCCGATGCTACATGGACACGTTCCATGAGTACAGTCTCGAGTGCATAATTGCATATCTCTCTAATCACCATGCCCGATGGCACACCGTACGCGTCCGTTTAGTACTCAATTTCTTAGACACAATTTACATGCTCTCTGAGTATCATCTGGTGGTAAACCAGACACATTTGGTGAGTACAAGTGTCTTTAAACCACTTCTATAAGCTCTTTAAGTGTTATCCAATGTATACTAGACAAGTCGATGTTCCTTTCAGATACAACAGGGCACACTTTTGTTTAGTGTTGTATCCTATGTGCACCGAACACGCCTAGTGCTATTACAGTAACACCAACTTACTTTCAATCGCTTTTGAGCTAGATTTTGTTTTAAACTTTTTGTAGATTCTCTTAGACTACCTATAACTAGTTTTTCCCAAGTATGTACCACCACGTTTAATACCTCTTTTACCGTATGCCTATAGAAAATAAAGATTTTATTACTACGACACTTAAAATTACTACTCAAGTAGTCAAGTGCCAACAATTCCTTTAACACTTAAAACCAAGTGACTCTTAACCTTCTCATCCATCATTTGAAAACTAACGTTGAATTCCATAAATAAGGACATAAATGTCGTATAAGTTCAATCACCTTTTATTATTATGGCCTAACTTAACTCATTTTTGCAAAACATATGCTAATCATAATAATTTTATGGTTGTTCGCTTTGAATTAAAGCTAGCTCTACTTCAGCTGCAATCTATAGAGATAAAAACAATGTAGAAGCAGTAGAAACCGATACGAATTAAAGCCATCTAAACAGGCTGATTATCATTAATCACCAAAACAAAAGTATAACCTAGATGCTTTGACTTTTCCCTTTCCGGAATTAACAGTGAAAACGATGTAAACAGTGTTCGTAGCCCACTGCAATAGCAGATATTAGATATAGATCAAATTAGGTTTCGCTGATAAACAGAAATAAATCCTTGAAAATATATGTAGTCAAGCTCAGCAAGAAAGAAATAACATATTTACTTGTTTAGCGAACTGGGCAAAACCAGGTCAATAGTAGAGATGAACTTAAGCATTTATGCATTTTGTCTAACCAACGTTAACCCAACCTTGCCTTTTTACAAACTTCATTCCAACAAGGAACCAAAGTATAACCTTCACGAGAATCAAAATCTCTCTAGGTCTCTCCGGTCGCATTTAGCTCCCAGAAACCAAATGCCTAGGGGTCTATCCCTTCTCCGCCACACATCAGCTCTCTCGGACTAAAGAAAACTAAAACCTAATAGTGGTGTTTCTCAGTGACACTCATGTTTCAGAACAACAGATAGAAAAAAGGACTTCAAACACTTGAGCGAAGCTCACTTCTTGTTCTTGGGGCGTTGCAGTGAGAAGGTCTGGTTAGAATCTGCTTCCTCAATGAGTGGTGGTGTCTTGCTCGCCTCAGAAGATGGAGCAGGACTGGTCTCTCCTGATTCCTCCAGCTCTTCTATCTGGGGGTGGCTCTTTAATGCCTGGCTGTGGGAATGGATTTGCTCATAAGTCTTCATTGCCTGGGCCACGAAAGATGCTGGGCTGGCACTATCACCTGGAAGAAGCATTGTATTTGTCTGGATTTGAAAAAAAAACATCAGCAAATTCACAAAAGGAGGTGGACACATACAAAAAAGAGTCACAGAGCTATGACAATCTCACCTTTTGTGCCAGATTTGAGAATGCTTCGATGTATTGCTCTGCAAGTTTCAGGCTAGCAGCCTAGCACATAAATATAACATTGTTAGCATTTAAGAGCACAAAATGTTGTAGCTACTACTTAGTACCATTTTGATAGCCAAGAACCCTCAATACCTTGGCACTGCCTTCAGTTGTCATCGCATCTGAAACCAATCTCATTCCCCGAGCAGTAGCTTCTGACTTGGCAAGAATTGCTTCAGCCGCACCTAGTGTTGATAGCCAGAATAAGTAAATTCTAATAATGGAGGGGATAAAGAAATGTAAGACCCTTTAGAAGAAGAAAAAATTACAAATATTTACAATGTTCAGTTTAACAGCACCAATAGCCATCATCAAATAAGGTAAAACGGTGGCGGAATAATGCATGTTGAATGGTTTTACAAAAGAAAATGAGAACATTGTAATAAGGTGTGTGGAATGTCGCATACCCTTGGCACGGTTTGCTAGATCCAACATAGCTCCTGGTACAACAAAAGAAATGTCAGACACAGTTCAACCCCCCCATATATCAAATTAAATACATCTCTCAAAAGCTGAGGACATTAAAGGCCATCCTATCAATATTTCAGTATGAAGAATTAAACCACATATTAAGATAAAAAGGTAATAAGGTTGTGCAGTCATCACCTTCAGATTCAAGGATCTGGGCAGTCTTTTTCCCTTCTGATTCAAGGATTTGGGCCTGTTTCATCCCTTCTGACTCAAGGATTTGAGCGCGTTTTTTCCTTTCTGCTTCAGCTTGCATCTCCATAGCCTGCCTAATCCCTGCTGGAGGATTTATGTCCCCTGCAATGTCAAATTTAAAACATTGACATTTGAAACAATGCGTGTATTATAGCTCTAATGCTCAAACAGGAAAAGACGGCATACTGATCTCATAGCGGATACACTTCAGGCCCCAATCTGTGGCTGCTTCATTGATGGCACTCTGCAGACAATAGACATAAAACATTAGCCAGATGTTTAGTAGTAGCCAACAGAAATACTTGCACCTCTGATGAACAAAGAGAGACAAAGGTAGAGGGAGAGGGAGGGAGAGGGGGAGAGAGCGGGAGGGAGAGGGGGAGAAAGGGAGAGAGAGAGAGAGAGAGAGAGAGAGAGAGAGAGAGGAACAACAGCTGAATAGCTACCACATGACCACATCTAAGAAGCTTTTTGTAGTCAAGTTTATTGCTTCTTCAGATTGTTTGGACTATCAATGGACCATTCATTGTAAACATAATACAAAATCATAATAAACAGCAAATGTTCAATGGTAAATCAATCATAATTTATCGAACAAATTTACAAGTTTCTTCAAACAGTAGCTTAAATAAATAACGTGATTATCCAAATAGCTGTTGTTGAAAGCTAGGATGATCAGGTTAAGCTTAGCCATCCTGTTACTTCTACCATAAAAACAATGAGCCAAACTAATAACATGTTAAAATTCCAACTGCTTCCATATGTTTCAAGTAGACTATATCATAGTTTGGTAAAGCATTGACCCTCATAGATATCATCTAATGCAATGGCATTCACTTTCCTGTCAGGGTAATATATGCAAACACATACCATATTTCCAGTAGGATACCAATTGGAATGATCTCTTCATATGATCCAAAAATATTACATGGATGGTAATACAGAAACAATATGGAGAGACTATTAATCAAAAGAGTACAAAACCTGATGTGTTTTAACTTTTTCGCAACCCAAATGTATGGTATGGAAAGTTGGACAAAGAAATCAAGATGGGAATAAGAATACATACCACAATTTTCTCATTTAATGCATCTCTCTCCTCAAAAGTCTTATCTAAGGTTATCTTCCCAAGTTCACTTCTCATGGTTGTTTGTGCAAGTTGTAGGACAGCATAGATTGGATTCTCCACACCATAGGAAGCAAGGTAGGGGTCCATGATCTGCAAATTTCAACAGAATAATGAGGTTTAGCTCAGCAGTCAGCACTCCAAAGCCTGAAGAGAAAACTTCACTGTGTAGGAATTTCCAAATTTGACCAAGAACATTGCAGGTCACGCAACTCGATGGTGCTAAGAATAACACATGCACATACCACAGTAATGCATACAGAACTTACAAAAAACACAGATGGATAGTGACTTTACATCAAAACAGAATGGATTGAATTATACTGCCTCCATTCCAAAATATAAGATGTTTTGGCTTTTCTAGATACATAGCTTTTGCTATGCACTTAGATATACACTATGTATAGATACGTAGTAAACATAATGTATCTAAAAAAGCTAAAACATCTTATAGTTTGGAACTGAGGGAGTACATTCATTCTTAAGTTCCTGTGCCAAATATAATGTTTGTTATCCTATCGACTAAAACAAAACCAGAATAAAGCATTAGGGCCAAACAGCCACTCTACCTCAAATGACATAAAATACATCAACATCAACATAGCCTTTTAGTCCCAAGCAAGTTGGGATAGGCTAGAGTTAAAACCCAACAAGATGTCACCAAAAAGAGAAAGAGAAAGGGAAGGGGAAAAGCTTCTGAGAGCACTAAAAGGAAAAGGCCTAATCACGGTTGGGACACGTGGATAGCTTCTTTCCAAGCACTTCTATCCAAACACAACTTTTTTGGGATATTCCATTCCTTCAAGTCCCTTTTAATTGCCTTCTCCCATGTCAAGTTTGGTCGACCTCTACCTCTCTTCACATTATTGTCCCATCTTATGATGCCTCTATGCACCGGTGCCTCTGGGGGTCTCCGGTGGACATGCCCAAACCATCTCAACCGATGTTGAATAAGCTTTTCTTCAATTGGCGCTACTCCTAGCCAATCGCGTATGTCATCGTTTCTCACTCGGTCCAATCTTGTGTGACCACATATCCAATGCAAAATACACATCTCTGCGACACTTAGTTGTTGGATATGCTGTCTCTTAGTAGGCCAACGCTCAGCCCCATATAACATAGCAGGCCTAATCGTTGTCATGTAGAACTTGCCTTTCAACTTCTGTGGCACTCTCTTGTCGCATAGGACTCCCGATGCTTGACGTCATTTCATTCACCCCGCTTTGATTCTAGGGCTAACATCTTCATCAATATCACCATCTCTCTGTAGCATCGATCCCAAATAACGGAAGGTGTCCTTTGGTACTACCTGGCCTCCCAAACTTACATCTCCATCCTCACTAATTGTAGTACCAAAGACACATCTCATATACTCGGTTTTGGTCCTGCTAATTCTAAATCCTTTTGACTCTAGGGTCTGACATCATAACTCTAGCTTTCTATTTACTCCTTCCTGGCTTTCATCTACTAGAACCTTAGTAACCGGGAACTAGGAACTTAGCCACGTTCCTCGTTCCGGGAACGTTCGTTCCGTTCCGGAAACATGGGAACAATCTCGTTCCAGTAGTGTTAAATCCTAGTTTTAGTAGCGTACCGCGTACCACGTTCCCGTTCCTCGATCCCATCGATCCGGGAACCTGGTTACTAAGACTAGAACTACATCGTCAGCGAAAAGCATACACCAAGGGATATCTTCTTGTATATCCCTCGTGACCTCATCTATCACTAAGGAAAATAGATAAGGGCTCAAAGTTGAACCTTGATGTAGTCCTATGTTAATCGGGAAAACATTTGTATCACCATCAGTTAACAATCACAACAACTCAGCAGCTAACAAAGTAAACAAAGACTGGGCCAACAAACATTAGATCTCAAGAAAAGAATTTACAATCACAACTCATCATCACATAAAGCTTTCCCATGAAAAAACATTGACACTGAATTGGGTTTTGATTAGATGCAAATATCTACAGAAGCACTAGTCTAAAAGTTCATGCATGGGAATTGTGTGGGATCTTGAACTTGCTGCAGTCATTGAGAATGTGCCTAGGCATCTTGATGACGAATGGTGGTACAATATACAATGTAGTTTAGCCAGAAGGATACAATATCATTGAACCCATACAAAAGAGTGCACAAGAGTGTCAATCTGCATCCATTGTCCCAGGCATTACAATGAACTCCATAATAACTACCCAACTCATACTAGGCAAAGTGGCAATGTGCTACCAACAACAGGGTGCCTTATCCTGAATTCCAGATTCAAGGAGGTACTGAATCATCATTGGAAATGGCATGAGCTTTGCTTTGCGAATGGTCATATAACCTAAATATTTTTGTCTTGGGATTTATAAAATGGCATCATCGTATGTTGCAGAGACAAGTCAGGTGTTGAAGAGAGACCCAGTGTCAACTAATGCATGCAAATAAGATTTGACACCGAAATTTCAGTGTTTAGGCTTCACAACACAAAGTCATTCAATTTTATATACTACACAAACCAAAACAGGAAACAAGAAATCATGAAATTCGCATAAAAACCATCCTTAATGCATCACAGTGTTCCAACCATCTTCAATTGAAAGTTCAATTAACTAAATACAGGAGCCACCTATACTACACCAGGCAAATCACAAGCTGGATCAATCCAGTTGACACTAACTTTTACCGTATGAAGTGTCACATCCACTGATCCACCCATCCCTCATGGCCTGATCTACCAGCAACAACTGAACCCTCAACAATTTGTATGCATACCGCACAGGCACAGGCGAACAAGGGAGGCAGTATTACCTTGACATAGATGACGCTGTCAATCTGTATGGTGACGTTGTCCTTGGTGATGGCGTTCTGGTGAGGGATAGGGATGGTCTCTTCCTTGAGCGAGTGCACGTAGGCAATACGGTCGACGGCGGGGATCAGAAGGTGGAACCCGGAGCCGAGGGTCTTGAGATACTTCCCGAATCTCTCCACAACGTAAGCCTTCTTCTCCGGAACTATGCTCACGCCCCAGTTCACCGGCGGCTCCGGTGGATCGAACCTGAGAAAAACACACATCCAGGGGCGTCAGTCTTAAATTGCATTGCAGAAGGTTGAACAGAGAATGGGGGAAGTGAGTAGGGTTTTACATAGAGCTGTCGTCTCGGGGGTTGAAGCGGGAGAACGAGCGGGACAAGGCGGGGGCGGAGCCGGCGGCGGCGAAATGGCGCGGGAGGAGGAGGAGCTGGCGCGCGGGTACGGCAGATCGCCGGAGTAGGCTTGCCATCGTCGTCGGCGGCGGCGGCGGCGGCGGCGGCGATGGGGGATGGATTCGGTGGACTGTAGACTTGAGGTTGGAAAGGGGGAAGACGGCGCTTCTCGACTTTGAGTAACAAAGGCCGGGCGTTTCGCTGTGTGCCCGTAGCAATTACGATGGCCGGACCAACTTGTGTTCCAAGATATGTTGCGACTTCTGTAGCAAGAAAATAGGTAGCACCCAAAAAACATGTTTAGATCTAGTTTAGAAACTTCAATCCCGTTGGTGTTGATCCGGGCATCCATCACTGTGATTTATACCGACGGCGATGCTCTCTGCGAAGCACGGACAGTCCGGGGCCGAACAATCCATGACCTGGCACAAAGGCTAAGGTTTATGCTGACGAGCCGGACGGTCCGCGTTTAATGGTCGGACGGTTTGCTCGTGCGCAGAGGCGACGAAGTTCGCAACAGCATCTGAATCTCGCTCCCGGGAGGGTCCCCTTCGAGGAGGAGAGATCGTAGGGTTTGTCTTGGGGTTGGTAGGCCACCCAAGGGCCAAGATGCCTCTAAACGACATAGAGTCGGAGAGATGTGCAGATTAGAGAGAGAAAACTATGTTATTGTCGACTCCTAGGAAAAAGATATAAGGAACAAAAGATATATTTATTGTTTGATCGATTGTTGGTGTTTCAATCGGTGGTACCCCTTCAAATATATAAGGGGGGTTTAGACCCGTTCCTAGGCATTCTCCAACGACTCCCGCGAGATTAGAGGGATAAACACGTAAAGAGATAGGAGTTTAACCGCCCGATCTAATCATATTGCGGACCGTCCGTGCCTATGGACGGATCCTCCGCAGGCCAGACTGTCCGGGCCTCAATGCCGGGTCGTCCAGCCATGGCTAGTGCCACAAATGGTGCTCAACACATGCCCACTGCCTTTGGGGAAGTTGAGCGAACCAAAAGCACTGATACAGGCTGGAATCTACTCGATGTGATAACATCGACTTTAAGTCTATTGCTAAATATTAGGATGATATTGTTGTGTGATCTTGTAACGGCCTTGATCAAACGGTCGCCTTCGATGCCGCTAAGATAGTCCTGATCAACTCGTCATCCTGCTTACCTAATTTTCTGCATGCTCGGGCGAGGCTCTATAGTCGACCAGATCCTCTCCCGGTAGGTCGTCCTCCTCAATGTTACCTTTGTCCACAGGTGTTGCGCGTCGTCAAAGGTTTCCTGGTGAGGTGCGGACGGTCCAGACTTAGGGGTCGGATGGTCCGCTCTATGCTCGGACGGTTCGGCTGTTGGAGTCGAACGGTCCGCCGTATCTGCAGAGAGCTGCATAGCTGCTGTTTCGTCTTCTGTCTTCGTGGCCGCTTGAGTTGCATCGATGGCCTTTGGTCTCCACCTCTTTTTGTGGTGGTGGGTACTGCGGGTGTGTATCATTAAATATTTTCTCTACCTCTTCTTCTCTGCTCTCCTTTGTTCTCGGGCAATGCAATTTGCGCTTTTGAGATTGTGTTAGACCCAATGAACGCCATCGGGGCATGGAGTATTTTGGGTTAACTGCTTTGTTGTTGCTCCTATGTCTTTCTCCTCATTTGTCTTGGGTAATTTACAATAAATCATCGGCCCTTCATTGTTCCCCTGTATGACGATATCTGTTGTACCTATCTTGATGATATCTTCGTATATCGTCCTTTTGGCACTCGTATATATTTTCTCTCCATGTTTCCATGTCGGATCGGTCGATGAGTAGTCTAACAATCTCTATGGACCTATGTCTGGTGACCAGATTGAGGTGAACCCAGTCGGTCTTGCACTGGTGGTCTCAACCTTTCAAATAATGAAGTTTGGGGTGCCCTAGGCAGGGTACTGTGACATCCCATATGGGTACGGTGGCATGCCCCATATTTGATTGGGTACATAAAATGTTGGAAGATATTCATACTGATGTGGCACAAGTGGGTATGGGGTGTGTTGGGGCGAAGGCGAAGACGCTACCCTTCGCTCCAAGCCTTCGTTAACCTCGCTGCACCAACGGAAGCAAAACGACCGGCGAGGTCCACCGGCGAGGTCCACCCTTCGTCCTCTACACTGCAAGACGAAGGCCTATGACGGAGTTGCCCCTTCCCTCGCCCTCACCCAACCTGGAGGCCCACGTGGGATTCGGCCCATTTTAACAGGCCCCGCACGGAGAAGTGTGTTACGGGCCCGATTTGTAATGGCTTTTCTGTAATGACAGTCTGTAACTCTCCCTTATGGGAATATTCTGGGGATAGTCCAGGTGCCTGAGGGCACATGCGTCCTTACATCAAGACGTTGGGCGCTCAGCCACCTATAAATACCCCCGTATAGTGCCCTTGAGAGGCTGGATTAACAGAGCAAACGCCATCTCGAGTTAAAACCTTGTTTGCATTCCTTTCACTCCCCCGTTGGATCATCTTGCCCAGGAGAGCAAGTTCCAACATTTGGCGCCCATCGTTCGTGCTACGAACAAACCACCTGCGATGGCACCTAAGAGAGCTAGCTCGAAGGTAGCACCATCCGTTGATGAAGCAGCGAAGGTGGCACTGCTAGCCGAGAAAAAGGGCAAGGCCCTTGCAGACATTACCCATCAAGAAGCCTGCAAAGACGACGCTATTAGCAAGAGACAGCGCAACGACCAACCAACTCCCGAGGGCAGCCTCCGCACCTGCAGCTCCGGAGGACAGCCACAGGAACCACCCCTAGGCTTCGCTCTGCTAGAGGGCGAGGACGCCACAGAGGACGGCGAAATCATCGGCGTTTCAGCAGAAGAACAGCTACAGCTGTGGGCCCTCCGCACCAAGAACCGCAACCTCCAGAAGCAGAAAGAAATCCTCGAGGCCAAGCGCCAACGTGTTTCCACGCAGGCCAAGGTGCGCCAGATGATACGAGACGAGGAGCAGAGGGCTCAGGAACTCGAGCAAGAGATTGCGCTTATGCAGCGCGAAGGCCAACATGATCTGCAGCACGGCGCGCCTATCCAACAACGGGCGCCAGTCGGAGACCTATTCCTTCCTCAGCGCGGACCCTTCCTCCCACACGCCGCAGCATTCCAAGGCGTCAACTACCTTGATGAGCGGAGTCCCCTAGCGCCGCAACTGCAAGTGTCACCATGGCCCGCCAACTTCAGGGCAGGGACCTACCCCAAGTACAACGGCAGCACCGACCCAGCATAGTATATCATGAGCTATCAAGTCGCTGTCGCATCATCCAGAGGGGACGACGCCACGATGGCCAAGTCCTTCATCATCGCCCTCGAGGGTCCGGCCCTAACCTAGTACACCAGGTTGCCCCCGTTGTCCATCGACTCCTGGAGAAGTCTCCGGGACAAATTTCTGCTCAACTTCCAAGGGTACCGCCCAGACACCGATGCCCTAGCCGAACTATCACTTTGCAAGCAGCTGGAGAAAGAAACCATGCGGGAGTACTACCGCAAGTTCCTGGCTCTTAAGTCACAACTGCCTTCGGTCGACGACCAAATTGCCATTCACTACGCCATCAGTGGCCTTCGGGCTGGCGTCCTTTACAGTCACTGCATCAGGGACCCACCCAAGAACCTCCAAGAGCTCTATCAGCTGTTTGAAAAATATGCCAGATCCAAAGAGTTCCACCAGCGCAAGGTCGAGTCCTAGAAGAAACCCAAGGACCCTCCGCAGTCCAGCCGAACTTGGACAAGACCTTCGCAGTCAAACTTCGGTTGGGACAGCCGCAGTCAGTAGTAGGTGCATAACATTGCCAACCAGCACCCCGCCGGTGATGCCCCTCGCCGTCAAGATTATCCCCCCAGGGACGCGGCAATGGCACCCGTGGTCGGGGCCGAGGACGGGCACAGCAGCCGCGCAGATTTTACTGCCTGTTTCACGGCTGTCGGCGTTTCGAGACCGGGGGGTCCCTAAGCCGACGAGTGAGTGTGCCGCATGCCCCAGCCCAGATGGGTCGAGCGCGTGGGCGAGCGCGAAGGGGGGAAAGCGAGGTGGCCGGAGCCGAGTCGTGAGGGAGGTGGAGATCCCGCGGCCTTCGTGTTCATCCCGCGCCCAGGTCGGGTGCGCTTGCAGTAGGGGGTTACAAGCGTCCATGCGGGTGAGGGAAGCGAGCGGCCCCAAGAGAGCGCCTGCCCTGTCCTCGTTCCCGCGCGGCCAACCCTCTCTAAGAAGGCCCTGATCCTTCCTTTTATAGGCGTAAGGAGAGGATCCAGGTGTACAATGGGGGTGCAGCAGAGTGCTACGTGTCTAGCGGGGGAGAGCTAGCGCCCTAAGTACATGCCAAGGTGGCAGCCGGAGAGATCTTGGCACCCAGCTGGTGTGGTGTCGTGGCTGTCGCTGGAGCACTGAGCCTGGCGGAGGGACAGCTGTCGGAGCTGTTAGGTCCTTGCTGACGTCCCCCTGCTTTCGTAAGGGAGCTGAGAGCCGCCGCCGTCACAGGGCTAGCGGGGCGCCATCATTGCCTATCTGGCGGAGCTAGCCAGATGGGACGTCGGTCTTGTTCTCTGCGGCCCGAGTCGGCTCGGGGTAGGGTGATGATGGCGCTTTCTGTTGACGTGGCGGACTTGTGCCCTAGGTCGGGCGACATGGAGGTTCCTCCGAGGCCGAGGTCGAGTCTGTCTTCCATGGCCGGGGCCGAGCCCGAGCTCCTGGGTCGGGCGAGGCAGAGGTCGTTCGGCAGAGGCCAGGGCGGAGTCCGACCCCTGGGGTCGGGCGAAGCGGAGTTCGTCGTCTTCCGGGGCCTTAGCCCGAGTCCGAGCCCTGGGTCGGGCGGAGCGGAGTTCGCCGTCTTCCGGGGCCTTAGCCCGAGTCCGAGCCCTGGGTCGGTCGGAGCGGAGTTCGCCGTCTTCCGGGGCCTTAGCCCGAGTCCGAGCCCTAGGTCGGGCGGAGCGGAGTTCGCCGTCTTCCGGGGCCTTAGCCCGAGTCCGAGCCCTGGGTCGGGCGGAGCTTCCTATGGCGCCTTTGGCAAGGCCTGACTGCCTGTCAGTCTCACTCTGTCAAGTGGCACTGCAGTTGGGATGGCGCAGGCGGCGCTGTCCTTCTGTCAGACCGGTCAGTGGAGCGGCGAAGTGACGGCGGTCACTTCGGCTCTGCCGGGGGGCGCGCGTCAGGATAAAGGTGTCAGGCTACCTTTGCGTTAAATGCCCCTGCGACTCGGTCGGTTGGTGCGGCGATTTAGTCAGGGTTGCTTCTTAGCGAAGGCAAGGCCTCGGGCGAGCCGGAGATGCGTCTGCCGTTAAAAGGGGGCCTCGGGCGAGACGGAAACACCTCGGGGTCGGCTGCCCTTGCCCGAGGCTAGGCTCGGGCGAGGCGTGATCGAGTCACTCGTATGGACTGATTCCTGACTTAATCGCACCCATCAGGCCTCTGCAGCTTTATGCTGATGGGGGTTACCAGCTGAGAATTAGGCGTCTTGAGGGTACCCCTAATTATGGTCCCCGACAGTAGCCCCCGAGCCTCGAAGGGAGTGTTAGCACTCGCTTGGAGGCTTTCGTCGCACGTTTTTGCAAGGGGACCAGCCTTTCTCGGTTGCATTTTGTTCCGGTGGGTGCGCGCGAGCGCACCCGCCGGGTGTAGCCCCCGAGGCCTTGGAGGAGGGGTTTCACTCCTTCGAGGTCTTAATGCCTTGCGTAATGCTTCGGCTGGTCTGGTGGTTCCCTCATGCGAACTGGCCGTAGCCCGGGTGCACGGTCGGGGCCCAAGTTCTCGGGCTGGTATGTTGACGCTGTCAACGGTTTGGCCGGAGCCGGGTTTGCGAGAGCAGCCCCCGAGCCTCCGCACAGGGCGAGAGGGCGATCAGGGACAGACTCGGCTTTTTTACATACGCCCCTACGTCGCCTTTCCGCAAGGAGGAGGGGGGAGAGCGCCATGTTACCCTCGATGGGCACCGAACATGGTGTCTCCGGTGAGCTGCAAGCGGGTAATCCGAGTGGACGTTCGTGCCCCGTTCGTTGGGGGTCGGCTAGGGGCCCAGAGGCACGCCCAAAAGTACCTGCGGGTGATCTGCCGGACCCGGTCCCCTGGCGACGGGGTCCGAGGGCTCGATGCCTCCCTCCGATGGGATTCCGTTACAGGATCGCTCCCGCTGGTCTCGGAAATGTCCTAGGGTACCTCGGGAGCGCAGCCCGAGCCTCGGTTATGTATCGAACGTACCCCTGGTCATCCCTCGCTCTGTGTCTAAGGCGACTGTGAACCCTTCGGGGGGCCAGCCTTCGAACCCATGATCAGTAATGGGCGCGGAGCCTGAGTAGCCTGAGGCGGCCGTGGAACCCTTCGGGGGGCCGGCCTTCGAACCTCTGACCAGTAGTGGGTGTAGGGCCCACGCGATCTGAGGCGGCTGTTGAACCCTTCGGGGGGCCAGCCTTCGAACCCCTGATCAGTAAGGAGGCTCGGAGCCTAGTTCCTTCACGGGGAAGGATCCCTTTCGGGGTATCCCCCTTTCCCGGTCCCTGTTGCAAGAGATAGAGAAAGAGGAAAAAAAGGAAAAAGGATACGAAACCGAACGACGCGGCGTACCTTTTTTGGTGCGGCCGTTTTGGCGAAGGCGAAGCGTCGCCCGCTGCTCCTACCAGAAGCGCCGCCTGTCCAGCCGCGGAGTTAATGCGATGGAGCGAGTAGTTGGTGGGGCTGCCGTTACGCGTGCGCGAGCCGTTCGAGGAACGGGTCACGGGCGCGTTGTCTTCACGCCGTGAGAGGGGGTTCTCTTGCTGCCTCCAGATGGGACGTGAGCTTGGCTGACGGCGTGACCGCTGCTCCCGCGTGCCTGCCACCGTCATCACTGCCGGCCCACTTTTGACCGCGTTGACCGCTGCGTCAGGCTGGCGCTGCTGGGTCGCGCGCTGGGTCGCCTCGAGTCGCGGTATCGGTTCTGCAATCGAGGAGGTGCGGTGGTGGTGACGTCGTCCTTCGGAGCGGAGACCCTCGGACCGCGTCGCCGTCCGAGGCTAGGTCAGGCCTCGCCGAAGGTGTCGCTGATGCCGAGGGTGTTGCTGCCCCCTTCCAGCGCCAAGACCCGAGCCTGCAGGATCAGATTGTCTTGTAGCGTGTGCCTTGTGCGGCCGTCGAGGCCAGAACACACACCCTCGCTGCGTTGTAAAGCTGCGTCTCTTTTCCTCTTGTTTCGAGTATCTGGACTTTTTGTCGGTAATAGGGATGTTTGTGCGAGCGAGAGTTGCTTCTCGCGGAAGGTGATGAGTGAGGTATCCGTATCCCGGAGGCGTGGGAGTCCCTCGGCTCGGTCGGCCTTGCCGCTTACGCGTACTCTCACCTGTCCATGAGGCCCTGTCACCGACTCGGTCGAGAAGGCTCGAAGGATCGCTTCGGTAGAAGGGCTTTCGAACGTAAAGACTTGTTCGATCCGCGGAGCCACTTTATCCGAACGCGAGTTACTTATCGCAGAAGGTGATGAGTGAGGTATCCGTATCCCGGAGGCGTAGGAGTCCCTCGGCTCGATCAGCCTTGGCTGCTTACGTGTACTCCGTCGTTTCCAGGACCCACTTTTCGAAGTAGTCAAAAAGCACAAAAGACATTCTGGTAGGAGAGATTTTTTTTTCGAGGAAAATTTTGACGCAGAGGGGGTTTCCCCCCTTTTAGCCCCCGAGGGAGGGTCGGGCTTTACCGAGGCGAGGCTGACCCTTCCTTGTTGACTAAACTTTGCGTGAGTGCGAGGTATATGAACAACTTGGAAACATCTTAAGGGTAGAAGCGACGTAGCTGTTGGATGTTCCATGCGTTGCCGTAGACCTCGCCTTGACTGTTGGCCAGCTTGTACGTTCCGGGCTTCAGGACTTTGGCGATGACGAATGGCCCTTCCCAGGGGGGCGTGAGCTTGTGCCTCCCTCGGGCGTCTTGCCGCAGACGAAGCACCAGGTCGCCCACCTGGAGGTCTCGAGGTCGGACCCCTCGGGCGTGGTAGCGTCGCAGGGACTGCTGATACCGCGCCGAGTGCAGTAAGGCCCTGTCCCGAGCCTCTTCCAGCTGGTCCAGCGAGTCTTCTCGGCTAGCTTGGTTGCTTTGATCGTCGTAGGCCCTCGTCCTCGGGGAGCCGTATTCCAGGTCAGTGGGCAAGACGGCCTCGGCCCCGTAGACCAGGAAGAACGACGTGAAACCCGTGGCTCGGCTCGGCGTTGTCCTTAGGCTCCAGACCACCGAGGGGAGTTCCTTCATCCATCGCTTGCCGAACTTGTTGAGGTCGTTGTAAATCCGAGGCTTGAGCCCTTGTAGAATCATGCCGTTGGCACGCTCTACTTGCCCATTCGACATGGGATGAGCTACGGCAGCCCAGTCCACCCGGATGTGGTGATCCTCGCAAAAATCCAAGAATTTTCTGCCGGTGAACTAGGTGCCGTTGTCGGTGATGATGGAGTTTGGGACCCCGAAGCGATGGATGATGCTGGTGAAGAACGCCACCGCCTGCTCGGACCTGATGCTGTTTAGGGGTCGGACCTCGATCTACTTGGAGAATTTGTCGATGGCGACCAGCAGGTGCGTGTAGCCCCCGGGCGCCTTCTACAGAGGGCCGACGAGGTCCAGACCCCACACAGCGAAGGGCCAGGTGATGGGTATCGTCTGCAGAGCCTAAGCGGGCAGATGGGTCTGCTTCGCATAGAATTGACACCCTTCGCAGGTGCGGACGATTCTAGTGGCGTCAGCCACCGCCGTTGGCCAGTAGAAGCCTTGCCGGAAAGCGTTCCCGACGAGGGCTCGAGGCGCTGCGTGATGGCCGCAAGCCCCCGAGTGTATCTCTTGCAGGAGTTCCTGACCTTCGGCGATGGAGATGCATCGCTGGAGGATGCCCGAGGGGCTGCGGTGGTAGAGCTCCTTCTCATCGCCCAGCAAGACGAACGACTTGGCGCGTCGCGCTACCCGCCGAGCCTCGGCTTGGTCGAGGGGTAGCTCTCCTTGGCGGAGATATTGCAGGTACGGGGTCTGCCAATCTCGATCAGGCGTGACCCCGCTCCGCTCCTCCTCGATGCGCAGCGCCTCGCCCTCGGGGGCCGAGGGTTCCTCGGGCTGAACCGAGGACGCCTCGGGCTGGGCCGAGGGTACCTCGGACTGGGCCGAGGACGCCTCGGGCTCGGGCGTGTCGTTGATCTTGACGGAGGGTTGGTGCAGATCCCGGGAGAAGACGTCCGGGGGAACCGTCGTTCGCCCCGAGGCTATCTTCGCCAGCTCGTCCGCAGTCTCGTTGTAGCGCCGGGCGATGTGGTTAAGCTCGAGCCCGTAGAACTTGTCTTCCAGGCGCCTAACCTCATCGCAGTAGGCCTCCATCTTCGGGTCGCGGTAGTGGGAGTTCTTCATGACCTGATCGATGACGAGCTGCGAGTCGCCGCGAGCGTCGAGGCGTCGGACCCCTAGCTCGATGGCGATTCGCAATCCGTTGATCAGAGCTTCGTACTCAGCCACATTGTTGGACGCCGGGAAATGGAGGCGCATCACGTAGCGCAGTTGTTTCCCGAGGGGCGAGACGAAGAGCAGGCCTGCGCCGGCTCCCGTCTTCATCAGCGACCCGTCGAAAAACATGGTCCAGAGCTCCGGTTGGATTGGAGCCGTCGGCAACTGGGTGTCGACCCATTCGGCTACGAAGTCCGCCAATACCTGGGACTTGATGGCCTTCCGAGGGGCGAACGAGATTGTCTCGCCCATGATTTCCACCGCCCATTTCGCGATCCTGCCCGAGGCCTCTCGGCACTGGATGATCTCCCCCAGGGGGAAGGATGATACCACAGTTACCGGATGAGACTCGAAGTAATGTCGCAACTTTCGCCTCGTCAGGATCACTGCATACAGTAGCTTCTGAACTTGTGGGTAGCGGATCTTGGTTTTGGACAGCACCTCGTTGACGAAGTAAACTGGCCTCTGAACGGGCAATGCATGCCCCTCTTCTTGCCTTTCGACCACAATCGCGGCGCTAACCACCTGAGTGGTCGCGGCGACGTAGACCAAGAGGGCTTCTCCATTAGCTGGGGGTACCAAGATAGGCGCCTTGGTGAGGAGCGCCTTCAGGTTCCCGAGAGCTTCCTCGGCCTCAGGGGTCCAAGTGAAGCATTCGGCCTTCCTTAAGAGGCGGTACAGAGGCAGGCCTCTTTCACCGAGGCATGAGATGAAACGGCTCAAGGCCGCGAGACATCCCATGACCCTCTGTACGCCTTTTAAGTCCTTGATGGGCCCCATGCTGGTGATGGCTGTGATCTTCTCCGGGTTGGCTTCGATGCCTCGCTCGGAGACGATGAACCCCAGGAGCATGCCTCGGGGCACCCCGAAGACACACTTCTCGGGATTGAGCTTGACGTCCTTTTCCTTGAGACACCGGAATGTCACTTCAAGGTCGGAGAGGAGGTCGGAGGCTTTCCTTGTCTTGACTACGATGTCATCGACGTAGGCCTCGACCGTGCGACCGATGTGTTCACCGAACACATGGTTCATGCACCGCTGGTACGTTGCACCCGCGTTCCTCAAACCGAACGGCATGGTGACATAGCAGTACATGCCGAAGGGCGTGATGAAAGAAGTCGCGAGCTGGTCGGACTCTTTCATCTTGATTTGATGATACCCTGAGTAGGCATCGAGGAAAGACAGGGTTTCGCACCCAGCAGTGGAATCCATGATTTGATCGATGCGAGGTAGAGGGTAGGGAACCTTCGGACATGCTTTGTTGAGACCAGTGTAGTCTACACACATCCGCCATTTCCCCCCTTTCTTTCTCACAAGCACAGGGTTGGCAAGCCATTCGGGATGGAATACCTCTTTGATGAACCCTGCTGCCATTAGCTTGTGGATCTCCTCGCCTATCACCCTGCGCTTTTCCTCGTCGAATCGGCGCAGAGGCTGCCTGACCGGTCGGGCTCCGGCCCGAATATCCAGCGAGTGCTCGGCGACATCCCTCGGTATGCCGGGCATGTCCGAGGGACTCCACACAAAGACGTCGGCGTTTGCGCGGAGAAAGTCGACGAGCACTGCTTCCTATTTGGGGTCGAGCCTAGAACCGATCTGGATCTGCTTGGAGGTGTCGCCACTGGGGTCGAGAGGGACGGCCTTAACCGTCTCCGCCGGCTCGAAATTGCCAGCGTGTCGCTTCACGTCTGGCACCTCTCGGGAGAGGTTTTCCAGGTCGGCGATGAGGGCCTCGGACTCGGCGAGGGCCTCGGCGTACTCCACGCACTCCACGTCGCATTCGAACGCGTGTTTGTACGTGGGGCCGACGGTGATGACCCCGTTGGGGCCCAGCATCTTGAGCTTCAGGTAGGTGTAGTTGGGGATGGCCATGAACTTCGCGTAGCATGGCCTCCCCAATACCGCGTGGTAGGTTCCTCGGAACCCGACCACCACGAACGTCAAAGTCTCCCTTCGGAAGTTGGAGGGTGTTCCGAAGCAGACAGGAAGGTCGAGCCGTCCGAGGGGCTGGACGCGCTTCCCGGGAATGATCCCGTGGAAGGGCGCAGCGCCTGCTCAGACGGAGGACAGATCGACGCGCAGAAGCTTGAGGGTCTCGGCGTAGATGATGTTGAGGCAGCTGCCCCCATCCATCAGGACCTTGGTGAGCCTAACGTCGCCGATGATGGGGTCGACGACGAGCGGGTACTTCCCCGGGCTTGGCACGTGGTCGGGGTGGTCAGCTTGGTCGAAGGTGATGGGCTTGTCGGACCAGTCTAGGTAGACTGGCGCCGCCTCCTTCACTGAGCAGACCTCCCGACGCTCTCGCTTGCGATGCCGAGCCGAGGCATTCGCCGCATGCCCTCCGTAGATCATGAAGCAGTCGCGGACCTCGGGGAACTCTCCTGCTTGGTGATCTTCATTTTTGTCGTCGTCGTGGGCCCTGCCACCCTCTGCGGGTGGCCCGGCCTTGTGGAAGTGGTGCCGAAGCATGACGCACTCCTCGAGGGTGTGCTTGACGGGCCCCTGATGGTAAGGGCACGGCTCCTTGAGCATCTTGTCGAAAAGTTAGCACCTCCGGGGGGCTTCCGAGGGTTCTTGTACTCGGCGGCGGCGACAAGGTCCGCGTCGGCGGCGTCGCGTTTCGCTTGCGACTTCTTCCTGCTTTTCTTCTTGGCGTCGCGCGGAGTAGACGCCTCGGGAGCCTCTTCCGATGGGCGGCCCCGGGGCTGCTTATCCTTTCGGAAGATGGCCTCGGCCGCCTCCTGGCCAGAGGCGAACTTGGTGGCGATGTCCATCAGCTCGCTCGCCCTGGTGGGGGTCTTGCGACCCAACTTGCTCACCAGGTCACGGCAAGTGGTGCCGGCAAGGAACGCGCCGATGACATCTGAGTCGGTGATGTTGGGCAGCTCGGTGCGCTGCTTCGAGAATCGCCGGATGTAGTCCCGAAGAGACTCTCCCGGCTGTTGCCGGCAGCTTCGGAGGTCCCAGGAATTCCCGGGGCGCACGTACGTGCCCTGGAAGTTGCCGGCGAAGGCTTGGACCAAATCCTCCCAGTTGGAGATCTGCCCCGGAGGCAGGTGCTCCAACCAGGCGCGAGCAGTGTCGGAGAGGAACAGGGGGAGGTTGCGGATGATGAGGTTGTCGTCGTCCGCTCCACCCAGTTGACAGGCCAGGCGGTAGTCCGCGAGCCACAATTCCGGTCTCGTTTCCCCCAGTACTTTGTGATAGTAGTGGGGGGTCGGAATCGGGCCGGAAACGGCGCCCGCCGGATGGCCCGGCTGAAGGCCTGCGGACCGGGTGGTTCGGGCGAGGGACTCCGATCCTCCCCGCTGTCGCAGCGTCCCCCACGCCTGGGGTGATAGCCTCGGCGCATCCTTTCGTCGAGGCGGGCCCGACGGTCGCGACGATGGTGCTCGTTGCCGAGGTGGCCCGGGGCCGCAGGCGCGGCGTTGCGCGTGCGCCCGGTGTAGACCGAGGCTTCCCGCATGGATCGGGAAGTCGCGGCATGAGGTTCCGAGGGGTACCCCTGCCTTCGGGAGGCAGAGCTCTCGGCCCGCCGGGCCGCAGCGCCTTCCAGGAGATTCTTGAGCTCTCCCTGGATTCGCCGACCCTCGGTGGTTGATGGCTCCGGCATCGCGCGGAGGAGCATCGCTGCGGCTGCCAGGTTCTGACTGATCCCGCTGGATGCGGGTGGCGGCCTGTCCCTGGCATCGTTGGCGACGCGGTGCTGGAAACCCTAGGGCAGGTGACGTATTTCTCCGGCCGAGGGCTGGCCCGCCCATACCTGCCCGACGTCCCGGCGGATCGACTCGAGCGCTCCTGCTCCCTCGTCGAGCCTGGCCTGCGCCCCGCGGACTTGCTCGAGCTGTGGGTCGTGACCCCCCGCCGGAACGGGGACCACAGCTAGCTCCCGCAGGATGTCGGCGCGAGGCACTGGCCCAGGGAGATCGCCATCCTCCGGCATGCCGAGACGGTTGCCTTCGGAGGGATCCCCTAGCTCGACGTGGAAACATTCGCGGCTCGGGCCGCAGTCCTTGTCGTCAAGGCTGCGGCTACCGTCGGAACAGTCGGAGAGGCAGTAGTCACATGCGGTCATGAAGTCCCGCATGGCACTGGGATTGCCAGATCCAGAGAAATCCCAGCAGATGCTGGGATCGTCATCTTCCTCGGACCCAGAGGGCCCGTAGGTCGAGACGTCCGTCAATCGGTTCCAAGGCGACCGCACACGAAACCCCAGAGGGGTTGCACTCGCCTCAACGTGAGCGCCCGCCAAAGCGAGGTCGCTAGGCGGGTTGAGGTCGAGTCGAAAGGACGTAGGATGGGAATCAGTCGGTACCTTTTGGTCGACGAGGAGCGACGTAGTCACATCGGGGACTGATTGCGCCGTCGTCTTGGGTACGAGGGCGACATCCTGCAGGCCCTCCGCGAGCGTGCTGGCGTCGTCCACTTGCTCGGGATTGGCGTGTCGCGGGGGGATGGCGCCCGCCTTCGTCTCAAACGCGAGGTCAACGCCCGACGCGTCCTCCGTTGGGGCGCTGGGGATGTCGATTCGCTCGACAGCCGATGGAGCGCAGCCTCCCGCCCGGCCTTGGTTGCCCTGCCTCCTCCTCCGATGGCGAGGGAGAGGACGGGGCGAGCTCGAATGTTGTTCTTCCACCACGCGGGGAAGACGTCGTCGATTCCGCCGCCGGCGGGCGGGCTGTCGGCCGCCATTGTCGTCGTCGCGCGGCGGTGGAAGGAGTATCATGTCGTAGCTGCCGTCGAGAGACATGAACTCGAGACTCCCGAAACGGAGTACCGCCCCGGGTTGGAGAGGTCGTTGGAGACTGCCAATCTGGAGCTTGACGGGAAACTGCTCGTCAACACGCAGCAGGCCTCTACCTGGCGCGCCAACTGTCGGCGTTTCGAGACCGGGGGGTCCCTAAGCCGACGAGTGAGTGTGCCGCGTGCCCCAGCCCAGATGGGTCAAGCGCGTGGGCGAGCGCGAAGGGGGGAAAGCGAGGTGGCCGGAGCCGAGTCGTGAGGGAGGTGGAGATCCCGCGGCCTTCGTGTTCGTCCCGCGCCCAGGTCGGGTGCGCTTGCAGTAGGGGGTTACAAGCGTCCACGCGGGTGAGGGAAGCGAGCGGCCCCAAGAGAGCGCCTGCCCTGTCCTCGTTCCCGTGCGGCCAACCCTCTCTAAGAAGGCCCTGGTCCTTCCTTTTATAGGCGTAAGGAGAGGATCCAGGTGTACAATGGGGGTGCAGCAGAGTGCTACGTGTCTAGCGGGGGAGAGCTAGCGCCCTAAGTACATGCCAAGGTGGCAGCCAGAGAGATCTTGGCACCCAGCTGGTGTGGTGTCGTGGCTGTCGGTGGAGCAACGGAGCCTGGCGGAGGGACAACTGTCAGAGCTGTTAGGTCCTTGCTGACGTCCCCCTGCTTTCGTAAGGGAGCTAAGAGCCGCCGCCGTCACATGGCTAGCGGGGCGCCATCATTGCCTATCTGGCGGAGCTAGCCAGATGGGACGTCGGTCTTGTTCTCTGCGGCCCGAGTCGGCTCGGGGTAGGGTGATGATGGCGCTTTCTGTTGACGTGGCGGACTTGTGCCCTAGGTCGGGCGACGTGGAGGTTCCTCCGAGGCCGAGGTCGAGTCTGTCTTCCATGGCCGGGGCCGAGCCCGAGCTCCTAGGTCGGGCGAGGCGGAGGTCGTTCGGCAGAGGCCAGGGCGGAGTCCGACCCCTGGGGTCAGGCGAAGCGGAGTTCGTCGTCTTCCGGGGCCTTAGCCCGAGTCCGAGCCCTGGGTCGGGCGGAGCGGAGTTCGCCGTCTTCCGGGGCCTTAGCCCGAGTCCGAGCCCTGGGTCGGGCGGAGCAGAGTTCGCCGTCTTCCGGGGCCTTAGCCCGAGTCCGAGCCCTAGGTCGGGTGGAGCGGAGTTCGCCGTCTTCCGGGGCCTTAGCCCGAGTCCGAGTCCTGGGTCGGGCGGAGCTTCCTATGGCGCCTTTGGTAAGGCCTGACTGCCTGTCAGTCTCACTCTGTCAAGTGGCACTACAGTTGGGATGGCGCAGGCGGCGCTGTCCTTCTGTCAGACCGGTCAGTGGAGCGGCGAAGTGATGGCGGTCACTTCGGCTCTGCCGGGGGGCGCACGTCAGGATAAAGGTGTCAGGCTACCTTTGCGTTAAATGCCCCTGCGACTCGGTCGGTTGGTGCGGCGATTTAGTCAGGGTTGCTTCTTAGCGAAGGCAAGGCCTCGGGCGAGCCGGAGATGCGTCTGCCGTTAAAAGGGGGCCTCGGGCGAGACGGAAACACCTCGGGGTCGGCTGCCCTTGCCCGAGGCTAGGCTCGAGCGAGGCGTGATCGAGTCGCTCGTATGGACTGATCCCTGACTTAATCGCACCCATCAGGCCTCTGCAGCTTTATGCTGATGGGGGTTACCAGCTGAGAATTAGGCGTCTTGAGGGTACCCCTAATTATGGTCCCCGACAACGGCGAAGACTGCGCGCACCCAACGAGGGACTGCCCGGAAACAAAGGCCACCAGGGACTGGATGTCTCGGGCGTAACCAGCCGACAACCCAAGAGTTGTCGCGCACACATATCAACACCACCTCCCACAACCATACAACCACGGCCCCGCTCAGCATCCACCTAACCACGCATACCAACACCACCAGGAGGTACAAGTCATACCACCTCCACTACTGCCTCCGCACCCGCATCAGCCAAACATCCACCACCCAAATCACCCCCAACCACCAAAACAAGAAGACTTCACTGATCAGCCGTATCGCGGAGTCATTCACATGATCACTGGGGGTCCAGCGTCGACTTCGACACGAAGCGACAGAAGAGGGACCACTACCGAAGCATCAACCACATCGCCATCACCGGCCTAGTCGTGCAAACGAAGTGGTCCCATGTGCCGTTGACCTTCGACGCCAGAGATGTCGACCTGCGTAGCGCACCCCACATTGACGCCATGGTAATCAACTGTAGCGTGGCAGGCTGGGACCTACACAAAGTCTTAGTTGACAACGGTAGCCAGGCGGACATCATTTTCCTCCACGCCTTCGACCGCATGGGCATCAGCCACAGTTTACATAAGCCTTCGGACAACCCCCTATATGGATTCGGCGGCAAGGGCACCTTTTTTGTGGGCAAGATAGAGCTACCCTTGTCCTTCGGTGTAGCACCCAATGCACGAAGTGAGCAGGTCACCTTCGACATTGTCGACATGGTATACCCGTACAACGCCATAATGGGTCGGGGCTCCATCAACAAGTTTGAAGCGACCATTCACGGACTTTACCTGTGCATGAAAATCCTGGGTCCGCAAGGCGTGATCACAGTCTATGGCAACCAGCAGACCGCGCGCAACATTGAAAGAGACTTCGTTCCAGGCCAACGGAACGTACACTGTCTTACGACGCAGCGCGAAGCCCCCGAGGCTACCCGCCCAACCGCCAATGAGCATGAAAAGGCACAGCTGCAGAGCAACGATGGAACGAAGACAGTTCCCCTTGACCAGGCAACGCCCAAGCAAACGGTCATCATAAGCGAAGACCTGACTTCGCAAGACGAGGGGAGAATCATCTCCTGTCTTTCCAGAAATAAGGACGTCTTCGCCTGGTCTGCCCTCGACCTGGTCGGAGTCAGTCACACTATCATCGAACACAGCCTGGGCATCGACCCTTCGGTGCGACCGAAGAAGCAGAGGCTGCGCAAAATGTCTGATGAAAAAACAGAAGCCACCAAAGCCAAGGTACACCGCCTGCTTGAGGCCAATTTCATCGAACCAATCGCCTACCCTACGTGGCTCGGTAACATAGTCATGGTGCAAAAGAAGAGTGGCAAATGGCGGATGTGCATCGATTTCACCAGCCTCAACAAGGCCTGCCCCAAGGATAATTTCCCGCTGCCTCAGATCAACAAGATCGTCGATAGTGCGGCCGGAGCGAAATCATGTCACTCCTCGTCTGCTTCTCTGGCTATCACCAAATATATATGAAGGAGGAAGACAAGGCCAGTACCAGTTTCATCACGCCCTTCGGCACGTATTGCTTCGTCAGAATGCCAGAGGGACTAAAGAACGCTGGGTCCACCTTCTCTCGCCTCACCAAGACGGTGCTCGAGAGCCAAGTAGGCTGGAACATTTTCATGTATGTGGACGACATCGTTGTCGCCAGCAAAAACAAAGAGGATCATCTAGCCGACCTCGCAGAAACATTCGCGAACATGCGGGAAGCACGACTTCGCCTAAACCCCGAAAAGTGTGTCTTCGAAGTTTGCCAGGGGAAGATACTAGGCTACTTGGTGTCGCACCGCGGGATCGAGGCCAACCCAACCAAGATCTAGGCTATCATCAACATGATGCCTCCGCAGTCAACCAGAGACGTCCAACGCCTGATAGGCAGGTTGGCCGCCCTCAACAGATTCATTTCCAAGTCCGCAGAGCGAAGCCTACCCTTCCTCAAGATGCTACGCGGCGCAAAAGACTTTGCATGGGGACCAGAGCAAGCGGCAGCCTTCGCATCACTCAAACAGCACCTATCAGAATTGGCAACCCTTACAAGCCCCGACCCCTCGCTACCTCTGTTGCTCTACGTCGCAGCTTCGCCACACGCAGTTAGCGCAGCGTTGGTCCAAGAGCAGGACAGAGAGGGCACAACTCGGCAGTGTCCAGTTTATTACGTCTCCGAAGTCCTCACGACTTCCAAATGCAACATGACGGAGTTGGAAAAAAATGCCTACGCAGTCGTCATGGCATCGCGCAAGTTGCGCCACTACTTCGAAGCGTTCAAGGTGCGGGTCACCACGGACAGGGGACTCGGCGAATTATTCTGAAATCTGGAGGCGTCTGTCCGTATCATAAAATGGGCAGCCGAACTCTCTGAATACCACATCACCTTTGAGCCCAGGACAACAATCAAGTCACAAGTCCTCGCAGATTTCATCGTCGACTGGACAGGGCCGGCACGACAGCAAGAAGAGCCCTCAGAGAAGGTGTGGACCATCCACTGTGACAGCGCATGGTGCCATGCAGGGGCAGGCGCGGCTGCAATTATCACATCACTCACCGGCGTCAAGCACAGATACGCAGCACGCCTCAGCTTCGCTCTGGAATCCGATAGCTGCACAAATAACATAGCAGAATACGAAGTCGTTATCCTGGGTCTTCGCAAGCTGAAAGCACTCGGCGTGGCCACCTGCATAATCAAGACAGACTCCAAAGTCGTTGCTGGCCAGATCAAAAAAGACTATTCAGCAAAAGACCCTGCACTTCTGCAGTACCTTACGGCCGTTCGCAGTCTTGAGAAACAATTCAAGGGTTTCACCCTGCAGCACGTGGACCGCGCTAGGAACGAAGAAGCCGACGCGTTAGCCAAAGCAGCAGCCAGAGGCGAAGCCCTGCCCTCTGACGTGTTCTACCACGTCATTGGCACACCAGCCGTCCGCAACCCAGAGGGTCTGCAAATAACCACCAACGCCGAGGGCCATCGCATTGTCAACCTCATCATGGCCGAAGACTGGCGGGCCCCAATAACCCTGTTCTTGCAAGGATATTACCATCCAGGCGATGTCAACGAGGCCAAGCGCCTCAAACACCAAAGCCGGGACTTCACACTCATTGAGGGCTAGCTATACAAGAAAGGGATCAGTCAACCCATGCTCAAATGTGTCACAGAGACCGAAGGCCTCCATATCCTGCGCGAAGTCCACAGCGGCACTTGCGGCTCTCACTCGGGGCCTAGGGCCCTCGCTGCTAAGGTGATCCATCAAGGTTTCTACTGGCCCGCTATAATCTGCGCCGCAAATCGAGTCACGAGGTCATGCGAAGCCTGCCAGAAGTTCTCTCCCCGTTCAGGCAACCCCTCGCAATTCACAAAGCTGATCGCCCACACATGGCCACTTCAACGCTGGGGGCTAGACATTGTTGGGCCACTACCCACGGCCCAAGGGAACCTCAAGTTCACCTTCGTCGCCGTCGAGTATTTTACCAAGTGGATCGAGGCAAGGGCAGTATCCACAATAACGTCGAAGACTGCCTAGAAATTTTTCTGGCAAAACATTATCTGCCGATTTGGAGTCCCGTCTGAGCTCACAGTCGACAATGGCAAACAGTTTGACAGCCAGGACTTCAGGGATTTTTGTTTCTCCATTGGCACCAAGCTTGCCTTCGCCTCAGTATATCACCCACAATCTAACGGCGTCGTGGAGCGCGCCAACGGCAAGATTTTCACTGCCATCAAGAAATTGCTTCTCGACAACAAGAAGGGTAAATAGGCCAACCTGCTACCTGAAGCAGTCTGGGCGCTGAACACGACCGAATGCCGGGCGACTGGATTCACTCCCTTTCGCCTGCTATACGGATCGGAGGCCATGACCCCGCAGGAAATCAAACATGGGTCACCACGGACAAGCGCTTCAGCCGTCCCCGACGTAGACGAACCAACCTCCAAGGACCTCATCGATGGAGACTGTGTCTTCGCTCTGCAGTCTCTCAACAAATACCAAGCCCAAATGAAGGCCTGGCGCGACCACGCAGTCGTCCCAAGAGAATTCAACGAAGGGGACCTCGTACTCGTCCGGACAGCTCGGACAGAGTCACGAGGCAAGCTGGAGCCCAAGTGGGAGGTTCCTTTCATCGTCAAGACGAAGGCGTCCCCCAGCGCGTACAGGCTAACAACGCCATCTGGCGAGGACCTAGAGCATTCCTGGAATATCGATAATCTCCGCAAATTTTTTGTTTGAATCCTCAGGGCCAACACGCCCTTGTAATTCACCAAACAATATCATTCCGGCCCGCACTCTTTTCCTCCCGGGGGGTGAGGTTTTTAATGAGGCGGAGCCATGTAATATACCCGCAAAAATCCCCCGCAAAAACAAAGACAATATGTCAAAAAAGACCGCATCAACGGTCTTCGGCATTCGATCACACCCAAGTCACCGCGAGGGGCAGCGCTGACTACCCTCGCGTGCGACACTCCACGCAAAAGTCGCCTAAGGGTGCAGCCGGACTAGCACAATAAGTGTGCAAAATCGAAGTCTTTTCCAAAAGACTTTCCGTGCAAAAGTCGCCTAAGGGTGCAGCCGGACTAGCACAATAAGTACGCAAAATTGAAGTCTTTTCCAAAAGACTTTTCGTGCAAAAGTCGCCTAAGGGTGCAGCCGGACCAGCACTATAAGTACGCAAAATCAAAGTCTTTTCCAAAAGACTCTCCATGCAAAAGTCGACTAAGGGTGTGTCACACCCGGTTTTAGAAGGCAAACCGAATGTGAACCATGTACGTGCCAGGATCAGCAATTCACGTACACAACATTTACATAACATGGACATCATCACACAGTGCTCAAATAGTATTAAAAAGGGAAATAATAGTCGATTACATCATATGTCTGAGACATCCACATAGTCTTTACAATAATCAAAGTGCGGAAAAGAAATGTAGATACACGCGGCCTTCACAGGCAGCCGACTGGGGGTTACCGCTAACCCACGCCTAGAACTCGTCGTAGTCTTGGAACTCCTGGAGGTCTCCTTCCACGGCTTTATCTTCTCCTGAGCATTGGTTGCAATGCTGACAACCTGGGGATGGGGGGGTTTGGTGTGTAGAGCAAGGGTGAGTACACATCAACATACTCAGCAAGTGTCCTGTTTAGCTGTAGTGGACTAGCTTTATGTGGGGGTAAGTCAAGCAGTTGCTTTTAGTTGGTCAGATTATTATTACTAGTAGAGAAGGCCAGGTTTTAGAATTAACCCACGTTATTAGCCCAAACGTACTCCTTTCCAAACGGAAAGAGTACCACTTACCATTACCGGAGTCAATGCCAAGAACCATCAATCTCATTGCCACCTGTAATCCGAACATCCCTGATCAAGTACCACTAATCATTGGAGCTCCCTTGGCCGCTCATAACCGCGAGCACGGCTGATATATCAGTTTTCAAACACTCTGCAGAGGTTGTGCACTTTACCCACAAGCCGTGATTCCCTTTCTGCCCGGAGATCATGACTCTTCATTGATCACTACCAAGGTGACCCAGCAAGGCATCACTACGTAGCCTTTACAAAGATTCCCCGGGGTGTAGCCACCCGTAAGGTTTCCTAAATGTACCGCACTCCTCCCCAAGGGACAAATCAACCTTGGCAGAGCGAGCCGCATACACCGAGCCCCATTGACGGCACGACGACTAAGCGAACTACACCCCGGTTCCTCTAATTATTCAGCTAAGGGCACCCCATTCCACCCTCATGGTTGCACTATTTTCCTGGGCGGTCATCCAACAAATATGTCCTTACGGAGAGGCACTCGAGAAATCGCTCGAGCCCCCTTGAATGACTCAAGTATAACATCAATAATAAAGAAGGGAAAACAACGTATCATTGATAATTCTCATCATGTTCATTGATTAAAGTTGAGCAATAGCATAAAGCTAAACAATAATAATCTAACCCAAATAGGTAAATAAGGACATGGATAACAAAAGCTAGTCAATCCTTAGGTATAACTGTGAAATGCGGGAGGTGAATTATAGAATGTATAGGACAAAGATAGGTCAAGGGACACTTGCCTCCACCAACCGACTACTACTCAGGGGCTTCTCCTACGAGTTCTTCGGGCTCCTCAACCAGATCGTTCTCTATGCGAGCGCAAACATACATACATCCATCTATTGGAATTAGGAAATAAACAGTACACCATACAAGAGAACAGATAGATTGAATATGCATAGAGTATGACATACGATATTGCATTCGCCATGGCTAGAAAAAGAAGAAAGAAGGTCTCGCAGTGGTTAAAGCTATACTCGAAGCGTATTACGGGTAGATGCATAACTAATCGTTACGTGATCTAATTCCATCGAGTTACACTAACAAGTATTAGCCACATGCACTAATATAATTATAACTATTTGAAAGGGAATTAGGCTTACACCTATTTCCTAATTGATTTTGGTGGTTGAATTGCCCAACACAAATAATTGGACTAACTAGTTTGCTCTAGATTATATATTCTACAGGTGCCAAAGGTTCAACACAAACCAATAAAAAGAACAAGCCAGGGTTCAAAAGTAAGGAGCAAAAGGAAACCAAAGGCTGCCCTGGTCTGGCGCACCGGACTGTCCGGTGTGCCACCGGACAGTGTCCGGTGCACCAGGGAAGAACGACTTCAAACTCTTCACCTTCGGGTTTCCCAGGCACACCTCCGCTATAATTCACCGGACTGTCCGGTGTGCCACCGGACTGTCCGGTGCACCAGCGGAGCAACGACTACCTGCGCCCAACGGTCGACTCTGCAAAGTGAACAGTGGAATTCAGATGTCAGAGCAGCAAGTCAGAGGGGCACCGGACTGTCCGATGCGACACCGGACTGTCCGGTGCCACATGAGGACAAAAGCCTCCAACGGTCGACCAGCTCCAACCCTGACGAACAGGCTGACGTGGCGGCTCACCGGACACTGTCCAGTGGCGCACCGGACTGTCCGGTGGCGCACCGGACTGTCCGGTGCGCCCATCGCCAGCAAGCTACTCCAACCGCCATTTTGTGTTTGGTGGCTATAAATACCACCCCAACCGGCCACTTCAAGTGTGGGAGCCCAAGCAACATTCCAAGTCATCTAGTTGACATACTCAAGCCCTCCCAACCACATATATTCATTGATCCATCCTATACACAAGATTTAGACCACTACAACCCACACAAGTGCCACAAAAGCGAGAGCAAGCAAAAGAAAGCCTCTCGTGTGATTTAGCTCTAGTGCCTTGTGAGATTCATTGAGAGATAGTGTGTACTACATCTTTGTGTTCATTTGCATGTGGAGTTTTGACTCCCATTGAACTTCCTCCAAAGTTTTGGAGACTTGTAAAAGCTAGCAAGAGACACCAAAGAGTGTGGTGGTCCTTGCGGGATCGAGAGTGATCCTTGAGAAGAAGAAGAGCTCGCCGATCCTTGGGTGATCGGTGGAGAGAGGGAAAGGGTTGAAAAAGACCCGTCCTTAGTGGACTCCTCAATGGGGACTACGCCTTCAAGGGCCGAACCTCGGTAAAACAAATCACTCGTGTCTCGTGTGCTTATTGCTTGTGATTTGTTTGTCTTTTCCCTTTCTAGGTTCCTCTTGCACTACTCTTTGCTAACTCTATTTGGTGTTGCTTTAAGTTAAACTCTCATTTAGTGAAGCAACACATTGCAAGAGAGAACTTGTGTTATTGCTCTTCTTATCTAAGCCTTCTTGCTTTATTCTCATAAACTTGTTAGTAGTATTGATTTATCACTTCCGCATTATTTAAGCGCAATACTCTTTTCAAGCAAGAACTTAGTTTTTATACTCCGATATTTGTACATCTTGTTCTAACCACTAATCAAGGGATCTAGTTGGGGGATAAAGTTTTAACTTTCAGGTTTCGCCTATCCACCCCCCTCTAGGCGACTTTCAATTGGTATCGGAGCTAGGCACTCCATCTTGAGTCTAACAACTCGAAGTGATGGCTCGTAGAAGATCCCAAAAGAACAAGAAGACCCAGGAGAACAAGGAGGTAACTCTTGAGATATTACTTTCCAATTTTTCTAATTATGATTCATGGTCTACTAGAGTGATAAATGCTTTTAGAGTGGTAGATCCACAATTAGAACAAATTTTAGACAAGAGTATTATTCCTCCTAACTATGCTAGGGAAAATGCCTCCGAAGAAGATTTAAGATGTATACACTTAAACTATCTAGCTTATGACATCTTAAGTAAATCCCTTAGCAAAGAAGATTATCATGCCTTCATAATAAAATATGACAAACCCATTTGTGATGTGCATGATATTTGGACTAGAATTAAAAGCAAATTTAATAAGTCCAAACATGATAGTTCATTTTGTGCTTCTACTTCCTTTGGTCTTTGTGATACTAACCCTTGCAAGGAAGAAGAAGAAAATGATCAATGGAGACCAAACGATGAATCCACCTCTCCAAAAGGTTTGTCTTCCTATTTTGATTCCCACATATGTTGTGTGGCTAATGAAAATGATAGCGGAAGCACAAATGAGGATGAGGAGGAAGAAAGAAGCTTCATGCAACTCTACGCTCGCGTAAGCCAAGAAGATAAGGCGGTCATGCTCAAACTTCTAGAAAGAGCGAGAGAGCAAGGCGAAGCTCGTCAAAGGCTAGAAAGTATTCTCTCCATGAAGATGCAATGCTTTGACGAGTTGACTAAAGAACATGAGGAGCTAAAGTGCTCTCATGTTGATTTGGTCCAAAGGTATGAAACTATTTCAATTGAGCAAGATAACGCTTTATATTGTATCGCTCAATTAGTAAATAAGAATACCTTGCTTAAGGACCAAGTAGAAAAGCTAAAAAATGAAAATCTAGCTTTTCAAGAAAAATATGATATGCTTCTATGTTCTCATGAAAATCTTATGGATGATCATATCATATTGAATATTGCTCATGAGGTTGTGATAGAAAACTTAAAACCCCAACAACCTCAATCATGCACATGTATTCAAATTGATACTATATTATCATGTGCTAATGCTTATTGTCCGTCAACAAGCGAATCTTCTTTTGAGCTAGAATTTGCAGGAACAAAAGATGATACATATCAAAAGTTCAAAGAAGAGATTGAGAGGCTAAAGATGAGCTTGACACAACTTAAAGGGAAGAGCATTGCTCAACCTTCTCAAGATAACCGTGATCACATGGTGAAGAAGCTTGAGACAGGAACAACCGTGGCATGCACTACATCCCTTGAAGAAAATGTCAAGGACTTGAGGATTGCCAAGAGGAAGAAACGAAAGATGAAATTCAATACCTCCTCCAAAAGCCTTAACCATGCCTCCACAAAAGGTAACATCCAAGGTAATGATCAAGCCACACTTCACATTAAGAGGTGTAGTGAATGCTTTGAAAAGGGGCACTTGATTAGGTCATGTCCCTACATTAAAAATGGCTTGATTATTAACAAGGATGATAGACTTTGTTTTAAATGCTCCAAGAAGGGACACTTACTTAGATCTTGTCCCCATTTAAAACAAAAAGGCATAGGGTTAGAAAAGAAAACATTCACTAACCATGTAGCAAGCAAGAAACAAGGAAGGAAGAAATCTTCAAGGCTTGAAGATCGCCTATGCTACATAGGCCGAAAGAAGGGACATGAATGCAAAGATTGTCCCATTGGTAACAACCCCACTCCTAGCTTGTTAATTAATTTTCATGCAACTAGGCAACCCAAAATTGCAACTTGTGCTAGAAAGGTAATGAGTTTACCTAGTGCTAACACAAAGGACATTTGGGTTCCTAGATCTTTGTTGACTAACCTTGATGGACCCGTCAAGCGATGGGTACCAAAATATGCTTGACAAGCGTTGCAGGAGAAGGAGATGATATGAAGCCTTGGGGCGCTTGAGAGAGTCCGTTCAATTCTTGTCAACTCAAGCTATCAATCTTCAATGATCTATATCCGTGATTGACCCAAGGTTATTCTTCAAATTACTATGTCTTAAACTCATATCATCTCGAGGAAGACATTGATGTTGTAGGAAATAAAAGAATTATCATGTGTAAAAAAAATCAAGGCCTACAACATAGAGGAAAGTCAAAGGATGGTAACTTCTATGCTTTTAAGTGCAAGTATTTTAAATTATCATTTCTTAGGTATCTTGTGTAGTCGCATAGAAATATGTAGCACTTCAAATGTCTTTAAATTTGTATTACCATTCTTTGAAGAATTTCCTCTCATTTGGTAGATTGTATTCTCGTCATTTCCATCCTATAGCAATCTACATGCTTTAAATTGTTACAAGTATCTCATGGCATGCTTTTCGCTAGCCATTCTATTATTGCCATGATTCTAGATATAGAGAGATATTTCAGGTTCTTAAAAGAATAAGGTGTCATGTAAGGAATTCAAATCCTTAGGACACTTATAAAAAGGAAAACTCTCTCTATAACTAGAATAGTGAGACTATTGATTTTATCTAAGTAACCCAAGTAGTCTCACTTGTAGAGAATAGGTTTCTCTTTGGAAAAGCATGTAATCTAACATGAAAAGAAAAATCAATCCAATGATTCATGATGTACTTCTACTTGCTTAAATTGGATTTGATTCTTTCACATTTATCGCTTTCCATATCATGAATTAGATTTATCCCATAATCTTAAAGGATTGTTTATGCTTATTTTATGAGTTGAAATTGAGCATAACGTCATCTATGGATGATCTAGTTCATGCTATGAAGTGTCCATGCTTTTAGTAATCTAGCTTTTCATTCCCTATCAAAAATGATTACAAAAATGGAAACTAGTGCTTGTGTTACTAACAAAGTATCTCTTGAGCCTACTTATGAATATCTACAAAAGAGAAAGTGCACAAGCCTCATGGGTTGCTCTTCACCCAAAGGAAGAAAGGTAAAAGCAAAGGTATGAGAACTCATCTTCTTAATCAAATTTAGTTCCCATCTCAATGGATATTGAATCTAAATTATCATATTCTACCTATGTGAGGAATAAATTCTTTATTGGACTTAAGTCAGCTAGATGTGCATTCAATCTCATTCTCATAAATGCATTTGTCCGTTAGAATCCAATTCATGCCTTTGCTATATCCATTCTCATGTTGATGCGCTTCTAAGTCATGATAATAAATTCAATATGAAGAAGTAAAAATTCCTATAATTGATCAAAAAATGTTTAAAGAGGTGCTCATTCCTCTTTTCTAATAAATGTGCACTAACGTTAAGGATTTTACTTCATGTCTATGTGACTTATGGATGATGAACTGCTTTTACCTCCTATCTAAAAGAATCATCTTCCATCATATGCTCCCTTGTGCTATTAACATCTTTCTTGAGTATTTTCAATAAGTTTGAAAGGAAAAAGAAACAACTACAAAGGGAGGACACTCAAATGAAAGATGAAGACATCAAGAACAACAACACCTACCTGGACAATAAGGTCTTCACAACAATCAATGGTGTGGTTGTGAGTATTCTAAATCCTTTCATAATGAGATTACCGGGCTTAAGTTAGTTATGCAAATTTTATAAGCCTTGATCAAGATGTATAATGCTTCTCCCTATATGTCTTTAAAAGTGAACGCATTGACTCAATTCTTTCAAATACTCGATGCATATCTTTAGGGGGAGTCTATTCTTATATCTTGATTTTGTTGAGACTGTCGCTTTATCTTAAATAATCTCATATAGTCTCTTACATAAGAATAAATTTCTCATGAAGTATGCTACTACAGATCAATCCTTCTTGTTAAAGTAATGTTACCTTTATAAAGGATTGTTGCTTTCATTACTAAAGTAGCATATGTAATGAATTCTCCTGTTTTAAGCTTAATTGATAATCTAATGCATCTGTTGTTCTTTTGATCTCATCTGTTATTTGTTTGATCATTGAATGACTTCAATTAACAATCATGCTTCTTATTGCCGTATATTCTATTAATCAATACCTCTCTTGATGTGCACTAAGTTAAAAGGAGAATTCATGATACTCTTATGCAATTTATGATCCATTTGATATATGCTTACAATAACTTGGAAAAGGATCACTAGTTATAGAACTCTCTCTTGTGCAAAATATTTCCATATATTGTCATTGAGTATAGGTCTTAAGCATCTAAGACTAAGGACAAAGCACAATGAAGAAAGCGTCTCTATGTGAAGGTACAAAACGGTAAAACCACTTCCCTTTATCTACACATGTACCTAAATCTTCCTTTTCTATAAACTCTTTGTATGTCTTGTATAAAAGGAAGAGAAAGCATGTCCATGCATTAACCCTGCTTCATACCTAGTTTAACTTCTCAAAATCTCACTTCTGCATTAATGCATCTTTGTTTAAACTAGATGAAGTGATTTAATTGTCAAAGAGCTTAAAGCTTAACCTTGTAACGAGGATAAGCTACCTTTGTTCCAAAGGTGGATGGTCCTTAAGCCTCTTTGAAATCCTTAAGGGAAATGCTTAAATTGTTCATAACATGCTTTCATAAGTGCATAAACTGTCATGAGCATCACACTTATACTATGACGCAATGCACTTCACATTCTGCATGATATAGATATGTTCTCATTAACCTAATTATGTGCAATTGGCATTTAAGGACAAAATATGTGTTCCTCTCCATGCACATATTTAGGGGGAGCAATCTATGTTATATAGAACTATGATCATGCTTAATTTAATATATCCTTTTGATCATATCTCTTTTATGTCTATGACTAATGTGTTTTCAAGTGTATTCTCATGTTTAGTCATAGAATTGAATGGGAAATGGAGTCTTCGGCGAAGACAAGGCTTCCACTCCGCTTCATCGAATCATTCATCCTTCACCGTCGCTCCACCTCTCCAACTTTGGTATAATCTTCACTCATTTTATTTACCAAAGAGGGAGAAAGTAGTTTATAAGGGCCTATATTTCACTCTAAGTATCCATTTTTGGCGATTCATGCCAAAGGGGGAGAAAGTATTAGCCCAAAGCAAAAGGACCGCACCACCACCTAATTTTTAAAACTAATGATTTTCAATTGGTAAATTTCAAATTGGTATCTTATTGTGTTCAAAAGGGGGAGAAAGTAGTATTTTCAAAATTGATGTCTTAAAACCCTCTTGAACACTAAGAGGAGGATTTCATTAAGGGGGAGTTTTGTTTAGTCAAAGGAAAAGCATTTGAAACAAGGGAGAAATTTTCAAATCTTATAAATGCTTCTCAAAAATCTTATTCGTTTACCTTTGACTAGTTGCAAAATATCTTTGAAAAGATTTTACAAAAGAATTTGCAAAAACAAAACATGTGGTGCAAGCGTGGTCCAAAATGTTAAAATTATAAAGAATCAATCCATGCATATCTTATGAATTTATATTGATTCAAATTCTAAGTAACCTTTGCACTTACAATTATGCAAACTAGTTCAATTATGCACTTCTATACTTGCTTTGGTTTGTGTTTGCATCAATCACCAAAAGGGGGAGATTGAAAGGGAATTAGGCTTACACCTATTTCCTAATTGATTTTGGTGGTTGAATTGCCCGACACAAATAATTGGACTAACTAGTTTGCTCTAGATTATACATTCTACAGGTGCCAAAGGTTCAACACAAACCAATAAAAAGAACAAGCCAGGGTTCAAAAGTAAGGAGCAAAAGGAAACCAAAGGCTGCCCTGGTCTGGCGCACCGGACTGTCCGGTGTGCCACCAGACAGTGTCTGGTGCACCACCAGACAGTGTCCGGTGCACCAGGGAAGAACGACTTCAAACTCTTCACCTTTGGGTTTCCCAGGCGCACCTCCGCTATAATTCACCGGACTGTCCGGTGTGCCACCGGACTGTCCGGTGCACCAGCGGAGCAACGGCTACCTGCGCCCAACGGTCGACTCTGCAAAGTGAACAGTGGAATTCAGATGTCAGAGCAGCAAGTCAGAGGGGCACCGGACTGTCCGGTGCGACACCGGACTGTCTGGTGCCACATGAGGACAAAAGCCTCCAACGGTCGACCAGCTCCAACCCTGACGAACAGGCTAACGTGGCGGCTCACCGGACACTGTCCGGTGGCGCACCGAACTGTCCGGTGCACCCATCTCCAGCAAGCTACTCCAACGGCCATTTTGTGTTTGGTGGCTATAAATACCACCCCAACCGGCCACTTCAAGTGTGGGAGCCCAAGCAACATTCCAAGTCATCTAGTTGACATACTCAAGCCCTCCCAACCACATATATTCATTGATCCATCCTATACACAAGATTTAGACCACTACAACCCACACAAGTGCCACAAAAGCGAGAGCAAGCAAAAGAAAGCCTCTCGTGTGATTTAGCTCTAGTGCCTTGTGAGATTCATTGAGAGATAGTGTGTACTACATCTTTGTGTTCATTTGCGCGTGGAGTTTTGACTCCCATTGAACTTCCTCCAAAGTTTTGGAGGCTTGTAAAAGCTAGCAAGAGACACCAAAGAGTGTGGTGGTCCTTGCGGGATCGAGAGTGATCCTTGAGAAGAAGAAGAGCTCACCGATCCTTAGGTGATCGGTGGAGAGAGGGAAAGGGTTGAAAAAGACCCGTCCTTAGTGGACTCCTCAACGGTGACTAGGCCTTCAAGGGCCGAACCTCGGTAAAACAAATCACCCGTGTCTCGTGTGCTTATTGCTTGTGATTTGTTTGTCTTTTCCCTTTCTAGGTTCCTCTTGCACTACTCTTTGCTAACTCTATTTGGTGTTGCTTTAAGTTAAACTCTCATTTAGTGAAGCAACACATTGCAAGAGAGAACTTGTGTTATTGCTCTTCTTATCTAAGCCTTCTTGCTTTATTCTCATAAACTTGTTAGTAGTATTGATTTATCACTTCCGCATTATTTAAGCGCAATACTCTTTTCAAGCAAGAACTTAGTTTTTATACTCCGATATTTGTACATCTTGTTCTAACCACTAATCAAGGGATCTAGTTAGGGGATAAAGTTTTAACTTTCAGGTTTCGCCTATCCACCCCCCCCTCTATGCGACTTTCACTATTCTCAATTGATCAACATTAAACGAGGTCCAAGATTAGCTACATGAAATAATTAACGTAACCAATTTCTAAATTGAGTTCTGTTTATTGATATAAATAAAGCGATCACTACGCATGAAGTACATAGGGGGGGGGGGGTAGACGAATGCACCGAGGGCACGGCGAGCCGTGCCAAAGCACCATGCGCACCACGCGAGCACGTGCGCGCGCAAAGCCACACACATGTCGGGGCCGAGCTACGCACGCGCCGCGAGCGGCAACTGGGCCATGCCGAGGCCGACTGCGTGGGGCCACGCGCTAGCCGAGCTCAAAGCCACGCCGGGTAGGGGCGGGGCACGCCGAGGCGGGCGGGCTGCCGGGGCCGCGCCATGGCCGCGCACCATGGCCGGCGAGGTCGGGCCGCCATGGTCGGGGTAGGGGGACAGGGCCGGGCCTCGCCGGCGAGCGCGCCGAGGACGGGGTAGGGGAGCGCGCCGGACGGGGCGGGGCACACCGCGCCGTGGGAGGGCGCCGCGTTGGGGCGGGGGACCGCGTCGAGCGGGGGCGGGGCACGCCGCGCCGCCGCGGGGAGGGCCTGGGGCGCTCGCGCACGTCGGGGACGGCGGCCGAGCGGCCGGGGCGGGGCTGCGCGGGCGCGCCGCCGCGTCGAGCAGGGGAGGGAGGGGGGCTGGGACAGGGATGGGGGAGCGCGCCGGGGCCGCGCCGAGGGGCACCGGGGCCAGGTCGGGTGGCGCCATGGCCGACCATGCCAAGGTCGGAGCAGCCGCGCCAGGGACGAAGCGGGCGCGAGGCCACGCGCCGAGGGTGGGCAGGGGGCTACACGAGCCGGGGAAGGAGGGAGGGAGGAGGGCCACGCCGAGCCGGGGCGGGACGACGGGCCACGCCACGTGGGGAGGGGCGGGGGCGTCGAGCCGGGGCGGGACGCCGGGCCGCAGGCAAGCCGCCATGGCCGGGGCACGCCCAAGCCGGGGAGGGGAGGGGAGGGGGAAGACGGGGAAGAGAGGGGGAGGGGCGAGGGTGGCGCCGGTCGGGCAGGGGGCTGCGCAGGCGGGGGTGGGGATCGTGCGTGAGGGAGAGAGAGAGGTTTTGGGGAGTGGAGAGGGATGACAGGCGGGGCCCACGGGGGGGGGGGGGGGGAAGGCGGCGGTGGTTCCAACCGCCACGCGTTCCACGCGCGGGGAGCGGGGCGGGGGGGCTGGGTCGCCGAGGGGAGGGGGCGAGCTGGGCCCACGGTTGGGCCACGCGGGGGAGGGGGCGAGCTGGGCTACCGAGCCAGCCCACGAAGGGGGAAGGGGGCGGCTGACGCGGCTGGGCCGCGCGCCTGGCCGGGCCGCAAGGAGAGGAGGGGGAAAAAAGAAAAAAGAAAAGGTTTTCCTTTTTAAAATCTATTTTCTAGATGAATGCTTTCACAGTTTCACTCAATCAAAACAAATGCATGGTTCGGCATGGTGCAACAAACAAAAGAAAGTATTTTCTAGGGTTTACTTTACACGAGATCTCAAGCCGAATCTCGCTATAACTTTGGAAAAGATCAAGGCTTAGCGAGGGGAAAGGAAAAAGGAAAGGGTAACGCCCAAATTTGGTGAGCGAAGAAAAGAAAAATTCAACTCCAAAAATTCGAGGCGTTACAGGGTGCAGCCGGACTCTCCATGCAAAAGTCGCCTAAGGGTGTAGCCGGAATAGCACAACAAGTGCGCAAAATCGATGTCTTTACCAAAAGACTCTCTGTGCAAAAGTAGCCTAAGGGTGCAGTCGGCATAATAGGCGCGCAAAATCGAAGTCTTTCTCAAAAGACTCTCCGTGCAAAAGTTGCTTACGGGCGCAGCCTGAACAACACAACAAGTATGCGAAGATTGAGGTCATTCCCAAAAGACTCCATGCAGAAGTCGCCTACGGGCGTAGCCGGATCAACGAAGGCGCGCAGCCTTATCATATAAATTACGGTTACATACACACAACGAGGGCATCATACATCACATTGGCTCAACCTTTGAGATGATACCCATCTCCCTATAGTTGAACAGCATTATCCTCAATTCCTCACCCTCAAAAAGATTTCGCAGCTCCCCCTCACCTACACTCACCCCAATCAGCGAGGACAACAATTCTCGCTTACCAGTCTCGTCCACGCGAAGACGACCACTCTCCATCTCACTACGATGATGCCTACCGCTTCGCGACAATCCACTCACTCTCCGTTTCGCCATCGCCCTTCGCCGCCTATACCCAGTACTCGTGCCCGAGAGCTCCTCAGAACCCTCCGCGCGCGACGAAGGCTCCGCTGCAGCCACATCTAACGCTGCAAAATAATCCAAGTCCTCGTCTGAAGACTCCTCCGTCCACGCAATCGAACTCCCAGAAACATCAGACTCAAAACACTTAGACATAGAGCCAAATGAATCGTCATCAGCAGCCACGGTCGAAGCCGCCACAAAAATAGCATTGTCAGTAGTGGTTGCGTGCGCAGGCCCAAACCTCAGAACCTACGCAGCAACCAAGGTTTAGTATCACACAGACAAAATTTACAAACTCCTCAACACCTATTTAGCCACCTGCGAAGACCTGGCCGTGGCTGTGGGGTCTTCGGCCGCCGGCTCGGCAGCCGGCTCGGCCACCACCTTCAAGGCGTCTTCGCCCGTCGATGCAGGGGCTGGTGCTGGGTCTTCGCCGGTCGCAGTCGACGTGGGGGTCGCCGAGGGGCCTTCATCGACAACAGATGGCGGCACCGGATCAACCTCCTCGGCCTCGGGCAACGCGCCGTCCAGACCACCAAGGTCCTCGACGTCTTCGGCATGCGCCATCTGCAACAACAGCACACTCATTCAGCAAAACCACACATACCTGCACATATAACCACACAAAAAACAGCCTTTACCTGCTCTATCGCCCGGTCGGACCGCTCCCTGACCGCCTCTCGGCCATGCGGACCCCACATCCTATCGAAGAGCGCCCCCGCCGACTGCTTCAGCACAGGGTCTTCGACCTTGAAGATTTCACATTCAAAGTTTTCGTCCGCTTGGTCGAAGACCTCGTAATGCCTGCACCCCTCACGGGACAAAGCATTCACGGTCCCCTCGTAGGTGACGAGGGAGGCGAAGGACATGAAACCCGTCACAATGGTCGGGAGCACCAGCAGCTCCTCCTACAACCATTCAAGGAAGCGAAGGCCCGCTTCTTGGCCGGGCACTTCGAAGTCAGCAGTCCACGCACCCAGCTTCCGGTACGCGTCCACGAATTGCGCGTGCGTCCGCTCGACCTCCGCGCACGCCGAGGCCTTGGCCTTGTCCACGCGGCTGCGTAGGGCATTGAACTTTGCCTCCAGCTCCTCGGCACGTTGGCGAGCGAGACTCCCCTCCGCCTGCGCCACTTTGGCCTCGGCCTGCACAGCCAGCGCATCAGCGATGGCCTTGTTCGCCTCCCGCCTCTCCTTCGCCAGCTAGCGCCGGAGATCCATCTTTTCGGCCTCCAAGGCGGCCACCTTCTCCGACAACCTGTGGTTTTTGCTCTCCGCAGCCGACTTCTCCCGCACAGCATCCGCATGCTGTGCCTGGAGACTCTCGACCTCGGCAACAACGTCCGCAGTCAAGGCACCCGACACGATGTGGTCGGCGAAGTCAGTCGCTTGACATAAACCCATGAGACCCGAATCCTCATAAAAACAACAAACATTGAAGTCCAACACAACTTACTCTCTTCAGCTGCTGTGACAGCTGCTGTGACGCTTCCCTAAGTCGCTGAGACATGGAGCTCGCCACGTCCTTAGCGACAGCGGCCGATAGAATCTCACCGCTCGTGCAGAAAGTGGCCCACGGGTCCCGCGCGGCACCCTTCGCCCCAACCACCGCCGTCGGCGAAGTGGCTGCCACCGGAGGCGGGACAACAGCCAGTTGCCTCTCACCTGACCCTGCACCATGATACTGGTTAAAGGCCTAGTCACGCCTAAAAAACTTCACTTACCAACAAAATAATCATCGACACTAATGTCCGTGCCAAAGTCGGCAACACGTCGCGCCGGCGAAGGCGACCTTCGTTCTTTCACGGGCCCGCACGGGAACGGCTTACTCCCGCTAGAGGCGGTAGCCTTCGCACTCGCCGACGCCTTGCTGTGCCCAGCGGCGGTCGGTTTCGCAGCTAGCACCGGTTTGCTACTGCCAGAGGCAGCAGCCTTCGCGCTCCCCCGCGCCTTCTTCGCCTCGCGCGTAGGGTCCGCGATCCTAACGACCGCTCGACGTTTCTGCGCAGCGTCTTGACGGTCCCTCTCCATCACTGCCGATACAACAGCAGCAATATTCTGTCCGTAAGGAAAAACCTTCAAGTCACGAACCATGCGAAACGTAAAGAAGTCTTCGCCAGCCGCGCGGGGGATTGGAACATTCTTGGGCCATCGACCCCTGGTAACCTCCAGCATTCACGCCGAAGACTCTCGAAGCTCGGGCGAAGACATCCTTCCCCCGGGGGCTGCACACGTCCCCATCAACTCCATAGCAAAACTATCGGAGACCCCCAGTCCCCCACTACAGTACCTAGTTTTCTCTTCTTAGTGGCTGGGGCGGCCTCCTGCGAAGGGCCTTCCTTAGTCACGGCCACTGGCCTCTTCCCACGGCGGTCGACAGCGTCATCCCCGGGATAGCCACCGTATGGCAAGCGATTGAGCTCGAAGACCCTATTCAGGCGAACGTTGGATCCACAGATATCCCAACTCCGCAGGGCCTCTGTCCTAGGCACATAACGCCCCACAATACGCGCAGCCCCATCTTCCGCTTCACGCACGAACACGGCGGGATCCCGGCCATGCAGATCCAACGCGAAGGCTGGACTTCGCACTCGCTGCCCACCCAGGGAGGGCATCTCGCGAGGGCATACTTCGCCCAACGCTCAGCCATGTGCTAAGGGCCATACCCCATACCTGATGAATTCCTCAACTAAATCGCGCCAGCTACTCATGCGGGCAGCGCACCGAAGGGCTCCTTCATTTTCATCATCCTCCGCCACCTCAAATTGTGGGAACGCCACATAATAATGGGAGCACATCACGGCCACGAGGAGCCCTGGGTGGTCTTCGACTTCGCCCTCAGAAACATAAAACCAGAAATCCCACCAGTTGCCCCACTTATTGCGGGCATAGGGAACTAACTCCACGACTTCCATCGAAGTCTTTCCGGTCCTCGGCGTAAACGTGCACGATCCAAACTGTGCAATCTTGTGTCCAATTTTTCTTTTTTGCCAATGCAGACAGTAATGTTTGGCGAAGACCTCCACAGAAGGCTGACCGCCATACGAAGTCGCCGCCCAGACATACTTCGCCAGGGCCACCACGGCGTTAGGTGTCACCTGGTGGACCTGGACCTCAAATCTCTGCAGGACCTCCGCCACAAAGCGATGTGCAGGCAGACGAAGGCCAGCAGTGAAAAATGCCTTAAACACGATCAACTCGCCCTCGAGCTCGGGAACCTCCTCTGCCCCCGGGACACGCCCAACTCTGCTGCCAAAATACCCTAGTTGCTGCATATCCTGCACGCGAACCGAGGAAATCCGCGAAACGCCGAACTCCACCGTATCACCCGGATGTAGTTCCATCACCGCTACGTTGCTCAAGGTATCCTCGGACGATGCGTCGGCTGGCGACGTGTTTGCAGCAGACGAGAAAGAAGATGGCATGGCTACGTACCGTCGGCGGTGGCGAGCAGTCTGCTTGATGCGGGCCAGATCTTAGACGAACAAAAACAAGGAGGGCAGGTTAGCAGGCGAACGGTTTCAAAAGGAGGCTAGGGTTTTGCGGCGCACAGAAAAGTAATAGAACCTAACCCGCGCCGCCCCCCTTTATACACAGGACGCGACGCTTCGGGAAACCCACAGTCCAACAGTACTGCGTCCGTCAACGGTCATATCAAAAACCCCTGCGGAACCACTTCGAGCGAGGGCAGCGTCTCCACCATCTAGCGACGTCTTCGGCACCAGATGACTTAGTCGAACTGGTCCCTCGGAGGGCAAATGTTGGGGCGAAGGCGAAGGCGCTACCCTTCGCTCCAAGCCTTCGTTAACCTCGCTGCACCAACGGAAGCAAAACGACCGGTGAGGTCCACCCTTTGTCCTCTACACTGCAAGACGAAGGCCTACGACGGAGTCGCCCCTTCCCTCGCCCTCACCCAACCTGGAGGCTCACGTGGGATTTGGCCCATTTTAACAGGCCCCACACGGAGAAGTGTGTTACGGGCCCGATTTGTAATGGCTTTTCTGTAATGACAGTCTGTAACCCTCCCTTATGGGAATATTCCGAGGATAGTCCAGGTGCCTGAGGGCACATGCGTCCTTACATCAAGATGTTGGGCGCTCAGCCACCTATAAATACCCCCGTATAGTGCCCTTGAGAGGCTGGATTAACAGAGCAAACGCCATCTCGAGTTAAAACCTTGTTTGCATTCCTTTCACTCCCCCGTTGGATCATCTTGCCTAGGAGAGCAAGTTCCAACAGGGTGGAGGTGCCCATGTAGGTACATTGGGTATTAGGTGAATATCATTACGAGCTAACTCTTCTGATTGGTGAGAAGACCTAATCGGTCTGACCTATCGTCGCTCTTGGGTAGGTATGGGTAGGTAAGCGAAGTTTCTGTGCTGGCCGATTATTGGGACCGACCATTTCAAATGTCGGTTCGGCTTTGACCAGCCGACCGAACACTTTAAAAGTACTCGTCTTCCACGTACCTATTTCTGGTCGTTGAGGTTTGATGGTATGTGGTCATCGTTGTTCCTAAGCACTATCGGACTATCCGCCTCACTCGCCCGAACTGTCCGACGGTGTCCTAGACCGTCCGCATCTTTGTGCCGGAATGTCCGCGGTGCGCAGAATAGGGGCCCACGCCTGGCTGCCTACCACTCCTGCTACCTAGCGTTGGTGTCACACCCGATTTTGGAAGGTAAACCGAATGTGAACCGTGTACGTGCCAGGATCAGAAATTCACGTACACAGCAATTACATAAATTACTCATCATAGCACAATGCTTCGAATATTGATAAAGAGTAAGTAATAATATTACAAACTAGAGCTATTTATATAATATATATCAAAGTACATAGAACAGAAATGTAACCAACGTAAACAAACCCATCACAGGCAACTGACTGGGGGAGGTCGCTAGCCTAATCCTCGAACTCATCGATGTCCTAGGACTCCTGGAGATCCACCTCGATGCCTTCTTATTCTTCTTTACCTGAGCATAGATTGCACCAAAGGCAACCTGGTGTTTTGTGAAAGCAAGGGTGAATACATATCAACGTACTCAGCAAATGTCCCATTTGGCTGAGGTGGACTAGCTTTATATGGAGTTGGGCTGAAAGCAGATTGCTTTTACTTTGTCAAGTTTTTATTCATTAATATGAGCCAAGTTTTATCAGTAACCCCAATTTATTATCCCAAAAATTACCTCCTCATAGGGGAAATACCAAAATCCACAGTTAAAACATCATTAATAGAACCATCATCATCTGTAACCAAATCCATAAATGGAACCATATTATCTCGAACCATCTGTATCTCTAATCAAAGAGGATCCCAAGGCCACTCTTAACTGTGAGCACGGCTCATATATTAGTTTCATTCTTCTGTACAGGTCGCACACTTTACCTATGAGCCGTGATTCCCTTTTCTGCCCAAGGAGCGCTACTCCCCATTGATCACTTCCTAAGTGGTTTGGCAGGGTATCACTATGTAGCCTTTACAAAGATTCTCCTAGTGTGTAGCTGCCCATTAGGTTTCGCCAGTCGTACAAACACAATACTCCTCCCTAAGGTGGGTGACTAACAAAACCAAATCGAATGAATCTCGGCACCCACCCTTAGCACAGCAAGCACTATGCCCCAGCCCCCATTGACGGCACAACAATGAAGCAAACTACACCCCTAGGTTCCTCCCATTAATTAACTAAAGGTGTCCCATACCACCCCCATGGCTGCATTTTTTCTCAGGTGGTCTCTCAACGAACAGGTCCTTATGGAGAGGTACTCGGGAAACAGTCCGAGCCCCTAAAGTGTCCCAAGTTCATCATCATAACCATCGATTGACGGTGAACCAAAGATCCGATCGACGAATCAAAAGCATCACGACGAAGCCCTTGATGAGACAAACACAATGGTATCCTTGGATTTTGTCAACGATGCACGGATTGAAAGTAATTGCTCGCTAGAGTTATCGCTGGAGTTAGAACCGTCCCAAACTTCCGCGAGCAATTCCGGGAGTTGTGGACCTAAACTGGGGAAAGGGTTTCGAAATTTGGAAGAGGCTTGGCGAGAGGCTTCCAACCATATATATATTACTAGGGTTTGAAGATATTTTATTTTTTGTAATAACCCTATTTTTAAAATTAAAATAACTCTAGAAAAAGATTGAAATCATTTTTTAATGTCCAAAAAATATCTCGAGGGCTCTAAAAATTATAGAAAAATTCCTAGACATGATTTGGCACCCAATGAACTCAAAAACATATTTAGAACTTTTGAAAATGTTTTTAAGTACCTCAAATAAATAGATTTTGAATTTCAAAAAATAGGAAAATATGAAATTTACCGGAAACTTCTACAAGACATATTAACATGTTTCAAACACTTCTTGCACTTAGAAACAATATGAAACAACATGAATGCTACAACCAAGGCACCTCTAGGGCTCACTTCACTAGGCTTATGCCAATATATAACAAATTAACTCTCCATTATTTAGAAAAAGAAAATAAAAGCAAGAAAAAGAGAGAGTAACACCTGAATTTTGAGTATAGAGCAAAGAAATTTTTATACCCCAAAATTCAGGATGTTACAAACCTAACCACCTTAACAGAATCTCGCCCCCGAGATTCAAGAAGAGGCTAGCGAGAAAACAAGGTTGTTGGTAGGTTGCACATATCTTGTTCGATTCAACTTTGACTCTACCAGCTTAACTTGCGGATTGGTTGATTTGACCTTCAAACATTCATGACCAAGTAAGTTAATTCTTGAGGATCATAGGACCTGTGGGTTATGGCCCACCACGCTTCTGATGCGCCACTTTGATCTTAATGGTTGATGTTGATTGCATTGTCTTCATCGAGGTAAGCAGCTAACCCCCTTAACAGGAGCATTGTTAGCATGCACTTGATGAAGTCGATGTCAACCTTGATCTTGATTGATTAAGAGGAGCTAGAGGTTACCAACTGGGCAAGTGCAAGAAGAAAGAATAACTAGAAAAGGTAGGCATAGACGAATTAGAGATAGGAGGGGGAGAACCCAACTACTTAACTCTATAACACTCACCTAGTAAATTGATGTCATTACGGGCTAAGGACCACAACACATCCACACTCATCACAAAGAAGCAAATCAGCCATAACACAAACATCACAAGCACCTAGTATCAACATCTCATTGCTACACGTTAATGTTAACTAGATGGTGGTCTTTTGTTAAAAGGGAAAACTATTTCTTTAAGGTCATCGAAAGATGAGAAGAATAAGACATGCAGGATATGGCATGAGCACAATAAAGGATGGAGCTAAAGCAAGGATGGTGTTGGGGACTTGTTCTCAAATGCTATGAATTAAGAACAAGGCAACATAAAAGGGTTAATAGTCAGAACCCTTCGTCCTTCGAAGCATTATATCTCTTAGGATATAAAGATCTTCAGACGAAGGGCATGAAGGACATACCTTCGACATTTCAACACATATTAATGAAGGAAGAAACATATAAAACATGAGAAATAACATAAATCATCATATGGCATCATTAATATCCTCAAATTATATTATTATGAACAAACATGAACAATATCGAATTACATTTATACCTTCGACTCGACAGAAGGCAAAGATCCAAGCGTGACGTGCGAGCAAATACAAATCAGCGTGAACAGTACGGGGGTACTGTTCATCTATTTATAGGCACAGGGCGTAGCCTGTGAGATATTACATTCATGTACTTTACAAAAGATTACAACTATGACACAGGCTCTCATGGACTAATCGGTCATTTTATCTTTAAGTCGGTGCGATCCTTCGTCTTAAGGCATGTTACTGTGCCGAAGCTTCATGGATGGTGGCTTCGGTGCTGCTTTTGAGAGGATCTGCCGAAGGTATCTCCTCTTTCAGGATCTTCGGCGACAAAGCATACCCCCAACAGTAGCCCCTTCGTGGTGCTAGATCGTTTTTCGTAACGAGCTTGATCCGTGAAAAAGTATCCTAGGCTTCGGAAAGCCGAAGATCCGAAAAAAACACCTTCCCTGAGCTCGTTGCCGAGAAACGATTAAAATATTCCGAGTGCAAAATGGTCCCACCATGCGTCGAGCATACGCGTCCTGGCGATTCACCTTCTCAAGTTCTGCGGCCCACCATTCAGTGAGTGCGGGCGACTGTTCATCTGGTGCGGAAGACTTGGCGATTCACCTTCTCGCCTGCGACACTATATAAACAGACTGATAGGTGTGAAGTTACCATAGCATTCATTGCTATTGCACTGTTTTGCTGCCAAAAATTTAACCATAGCCGAAGCTTGTTTATTGCACTCAACCGAAGCACCGCTTTTGCTTCGTCTCAAGAGGGAGCTTCGGCGAAATAAAAAAGGTTAACGATTTCATCAAAAATTGTAAGAAATTCACCATCAAATGGCAAGGGTGCGTTCCACCGCCAGGGTTACACATGACGGAGAAGAAGCCGAAGCCACTGAAACTGCTCCGATTTCTGAAGTAATGAGACAGTCAGGGCTAGTAGTGCTGGAGGACGTTTCTGACGAAGGTGCACCTGCTGCCGAAGCTGAGCAAGTTGATGTTGAAGAAGGTGAAAGTGAAGAAGAATACAGTGCCCTGCCATCTAAACCCAGCCACCTTGAGTTTGGAAAGTCTACTGTTACCGAGGATGATATGCCAAAATTGTTAAAGCTAGGCTATTTCAGTGAAGCCAAGAAGAAGCTGATTCGTTTTGGCAGAGAGGAGATCACCCCGAAGCCTGAAAAGGATGAGGTGGTAGTTTTAAAAAGCTTCTTTAAAGCAGGATTGAGATTTCCTTTGCATGAAATGATTGCGGATGTTTTGGAGAACTTCGGGATTTATCTTCATCAGCTGACTCCTAACGCCATCGTTAGGCTTAGCGTCTATATTTGGGCTCTCCGAAGCCAGGGGGCGGAACCACTTGCTGAAGGCTTCTGCCGGGTACATGAGCTTCACTATGAGACAAAAGCTAGAGAAGATGGGTTGCACGAAAACTTCGGGTGCTACAATTTTGCTTATCGCAAAGATGCAAAGTCTCCGGTTATTAGCTACCGTACCAAATGGCCAACTGGCTGGAAGGCTGAGTGGTTTTATGTTAAGGTTGATGAGAAAAAGGAGAAGCTGGTTCAGAGCCCATTAGACTTAATCTTCGGAGAAACTAGGCCCCAGTGTGACATGACACCGGGGGGACCATGCCAAATTTCTTTGGGCGAATTTCGAGTTGTTTCAGAGCATATTGGTACTAGGGATTTGGTACAAGAGTTCTTAGCTTATAGAGTATTCCCAACTTTGAAAGAATGGGACATGCCGAAGGTCAAAGGGGAAAAGAAAAAGAAAGAACTTGTTCGGCTGCCCTATCATTTCAAGTTCAAGAAACACTTCAAAGAACCCTGCCAAGAATGGTTGGAGACAATTGAGGTTATGTGCAATGAGATTTTGGGCAATTACACGAGAAAAGAAGATCAGTTGATGACTGCAGCCTTCGGCACCCGATCGAAGCAAAGATTAAATCGGGTAATGGATGCTCTGAATTTTGAATATCCAGACTACGAGCGATTGAGCAAGGGCGCCGAAGGGCAAAAAAGAAAAAGAGTTGTCAGTGTTGTGGGCAGACAGGCCGCTAGAATGGTTAAAGAAGATGAAGAAAACCTAAAGAGGAGAAAACTGAGCCCTAAGCCGAAGGCAATCGCCCCAAAGAAGAGGAAAACTACGGTCCCGAAGCAAAAGGCAGCTGATAAGGGAGAAGAGACTGCCTCAACACCTTCTGCTACCGACGTAGAAGAAATTCTTAAGGTAATTACTGAATCCTTGCCCATCAAGCTAAGTCCACTGGGGCCGCATCTGACGAAGCTTTTACAGAAGAAGGAGGAGCCTTCGGCAACGAAGAAGTTTGCTGGGCCAAAAAAACGAAGAATTATTACTGTGACAGAGGCCATTGAAGAAACACCACCACCAGCTTCGACGCCAAAAGCACCAGCTATTGAGAGCACTGCAGCTACCGAAGCTGCACCTGCTGAAGCTGCAACTACCGAAGGTGCAAACTTAGAAACTACACTTTCTGATATTGATAAAATACTTCTAGACATAGCCGCAGAAGAGGCTGCTACAGCCGCCGAAGAAACCATGGCCACAATGCCTGGGAAAGAGAGGGAAATAGCCGAAGATACTTAAGAAGGAGAAAGTTTCAACTTTCAAACCTTAATTGGTCAAGAATTAACAAAGGCCGAGAAAGAAGAATTGAGAGACTACACCATCTCCTGCGAGTATAAGCCAAGAGCACTACTTTTCGGCGACAGCCTGGGTTGCCTCCGAGACCGAAACGGAGCAAAAGTTATCGGTACTCTGTCGAAGAGTATTGGCTTCCCGAAGCTTGAGACCGATATTAGCCGCTACCGACGACAACATATCGTCGGTAGTTTATTTTATTCTAACTTCAAGGTAAAAACTTTTCTTTGAGTTTGCATTGTTTTTAACAACAAAGGTCTTTTCTAACGAAGGTTGCTTCTACATAGAGTATGTTATTAAGCAAAGCTTTGAGGATGCAACAGGACCTTGAGGATAAAAACACGAAGTTATAATTGAAGGGTTAGAGAGCAAAATAAAAGATCAAACAGCTACTCTTGAAAAGAAAGATTTTGAACTTTAGACAATGGAAGGTTTACTGGCAGAAGCTGAGGCCAAAATTGCAAAGTTGGATAAAGAGCTTCTCTCAAAATCAGAGAGTTTCGAACAAGAAAAACAGAAATTTGATACAAAGTTTGTGGCTGAGGCCGAAAAAGTTCAAATTTGCAAAAATCATTGAAAGAGCTTCAAGATAAATGTCTGGAGTTCAGTAACCGATGCGTGCAACGGCTAAGGCAGATCTTCAACTCAGTTGGAGCCAGCTCTGAAGAATTTAGTCCTTCTGTTGAAGACCTGCCGGGAACCTTTGAACACATTGAGGGCGAAGTTGATGCTCTTGATGAAGTTATAGCAGGTCACGGTGATTTCTATGCCCTACTAGCTTCTCGGGGCACAGCTGTTGCCTTCATGAAGTCTGGTTGTACGCATGGAAAAATTGTTAATAGACTAAACTTCAGCTTATCACCAGCAGATCTGATTGATATCCCCAGTCTAGCTCGAAGCATAGGAAACAGATTTATAAAGCAAATATGGACAAAGGGTGGGCGGAGCCTAGCTGGTGACGAAGCCCGGAGTCATCTCAAGCCGGTAATAAAATCATACCTTGTGCTTACCTTTTCCTTGAAACTTGAATTTTCCTTATAATGCTTTGATATGTACAGGATGACAAAGCCGAAGATCACAAAGCCGAAGCCTAGCTGGTCATCCGAAGCTCAGCAGATGAAGACGAAGCTAGAGTACCTAGCTATGAAAAAATTCTAAGGAAACTTTTGTATTGACCCTTGTAAAGAATATTGTAACTTAAGAATCAGATTGTACTCTGTAAATTTGTTCATACCTTGCAATATATTTTTACCTTTCCATCAATGTATGAAATGCTTTGATGTGGTCGAAACCTGTATTTTTGAGTCGAAGGCGAAAAAACACCTTCCCTTCTTTTCGCACACAACAAAGCATAAATCTACTTCTTGAAGCTTTATGCTTAAAACCGAAGCAACTATCTGTATTTGTATGATATGATGATGATGATCCTATGTATGTCTAAATGAATGTTTATGAATGCAATGTATGATGTAATGTTTTGTGCAAATGAATCCCAAACACACACACACATCCGAAGCTTCATCCACAACCTTCATTCCCTTAGGGATAACTGAAATCTCTTTGCCGTTTATTTTTTGGCTGCACCGCTTATTTTTCAGTGTAAGTTCTGCATCCCCTTGGGAACGTCTTTTGAACTTCTTCGCCTTCTATTTCGGCGGTATTTGGCTCTGCATTCCCTGAGGAACGACTTTTGAGCAGAAAACTTACGCTATGCTCCCTTAGGAACGGCTTTTGAGCAGAAAACTTAGCTGCGCTCCCTTAGGAACGACTTTTTGTAGCTTCGTCATGCTCTGCATCCCCTTAGGGACGACTTTCGAGCTTCTCTCTGTTTTTTCCTTTTTTCTCTGCACTCGAAGGTGCATGCCCAGATTTTACATTTACATATTTGGGGGATTTTGCTCTCATGGAGCTAAATAAGAAAAGAAAGATTACAAATTATGGCCCCATTAGAAACCTTTCTCCCCCTCTAGAAAGGAAAAGGGTACCATAGGAAAAATGAAAAAGATTACATAAAATTACACGTAGTATCGCCGAAGCTCGCCCGCATTCCAAGATCTAGGAATGTCGTTGCCGTCCATATCCTTCAATCTGTAAGAACCGGGTCTTGACGAAGATACCACAAGAAAGGGTCCTTCCCATTTCAGCTGTAACTTGCCTACTATGTCTGGATTGGCCACTCTCCGAAGCACCAGATGACCAGGCTTAATGTTTTTTAGCTAAACCTTTCTGTCACGCCATTTTATTGTTTTGGCTAGGTATTTATTGATATTCTCCATAGCCTGAAGCCTAGTCCCTTCTATAGCATCTTTTGCCATAGAATAATCAGCTTCGTCCTCTGCCGAAGCTACTGTTCTAATTGACCCTGCCTTAGCTTCTTCCGGAGTTATTGCTTCGTCACCAAACAGTAACTTGAATGGTGTAAAACCTGTTGACCTTGATATTATTGTGTTGTGGCTCCACACCACTTTAATCAACTCATCTAGCAATTTTCCTCTGGGCTGATTGAAGATTAACTTCATTATTCCCATCATTATGATACCATTTGCCCTTTCGACAAGTCCGTTTGACTCTAGATGTCTGACCAATGCAAAATGGATCTTGGTGCCAATCCGATCACAGAATTCCCTGAAAGCTGCTATTCTAATTGACCCTGCCTTAGCTTCTTCCGGAGTTATTGCTTCGTCACTAAACAATAACTTGAATGGTGTAAAATCTGTTGACCTTGATATTGTTGTGTTGTGGCTCCACACCTCTTTAATCAACTCATCTAGCCATTTTCCTCTGGGCTGATTGAAGATTAACTTCATTATTCCTGTCATTATGATACCATTTGCCCTTTCAACAAGTTCGTTTGACTCTGGATGTCTGACTGATGCAAAATGGATCTTCGTGCCAATCTGATCACAGAATTCCCTGAAAGCTTCGACATCAAACTGTGTTCCATTGTCTACTGTGATAGCCCTCGACACACCGAAACGACAGACAATATTTTGCCAGAAAAACTTCTGGACTGTGATCGAAGTTATTGTGGCCAACGGCTTTGCCTTAATCCACTTGGAAAAATATTCTACTGCCACCACAACATATTTTAAATTGCCTTGTGCTGGTGGAAGTGGGCCTAGCAAATCAAGACCCCATCTTTGCAATGGCCAAGTGGGCTGTATTAATTGAGTAAGAGATGAAGGTTGCCTCTGGTCTCTGACACATTTTTGATAGCCTTCACACTTTTGGACTAGCTCTGCTGCATCCGAAGCTGCCTTCGGCCAATAAAATCCTTGTCGAAAAACTTTTCCTAGCAAAGGCCTAGACCCAATGTGAGATCCACACAATCCTGCATGTATCTCCTTCATCAGCTCTATACCTTCGACTCTGGATAAACACTTAAGAAGTGGAGAGCAGACTACATGCTTGTATAACTCCCCTCCTATTATTACATATGGTCTTGTTCTTAGCTCCATTCTCTTATTATAAGCTTCGTCGTCTGAAAGGCAATTACCTTGGAGGAAAGATATAATCTCAGTCCTCCAATCTTCACTATGAACAGGAGATATAGTGAGCACTGCTCTTTCGAGGAGTTCCACCGAAGGTGCTCTTATTGTTTCAAAAAACACTTCCGAAGGTAGAGGCAGCCCCTGTGCCGCTGACTTGGCTAACAGATCAGCGTGCTCATTTTCTCCTCGCGGAATATTCTTAACAGAAAACCCTTCGAATGAAGCCTCAAGCCTTCGAACTATATCCAGGTATTTCTCAAGCTTCGAATCTCTTGCTTTGCAACTCTTGTCGACATGTCTAGAAATAACTTGAGAGTCGGTTTTAAGGACCGCCCTTCTTATCCCCATTGCCCTTAACTTCCGAAGCCCCAAAAGCAAAGCTTCGTATTCAGTAATATTATTTGTGCAGTTAAAGTCAAGCTTTACTGCATAGCATGTTCTGACTTTGGAAGGTGCAACTAAGACAGCAGCCGCACCTGCCCCGAAGGTTCCCCAAGAACCGTCGCAGAACACCGTCCAAGCTTCGGCATCTTTATTTGCTTCTTCTTCCTGAGCCCCTGGCGTCCAGTCAGCGATGAAGTCTGCTAGCGCCTGGGACTTAATCGAGGATCGATGCACATAATCAATGCTGAATTCGTTGAGTTCCGCAGCCCACTTTCCAATCCTTCCAGTAGCTTCTCTGTTCCTCATGATGTCCTTCAGAGGCTGTGACGAAGGAACAATTATATGGAATGCTTGAAAATAATGCCGAAGCTTCCTGGAAGCCATTAAGACAGCATACAACACCTTCTCCAATTATGTATAATTTTTCTTTGATAAACTTAGAACTTCAGAGACAAAGTATACTGGGGCTTGCTTTTTTATTTGTCCATCAAATTTTTCCTGCACAAGCGCCGCACTTACTGCAGAGTGCGAAGCTGCTACATACAATAGTAACGGAGCCCCTGGCACAGGTGGAGTTAATGTTGTGATATCAATCAAGTATTGCTTCAGCTCTTCAAAAGCTTTCTGTTGAGCTGGGCCCCACTGAAAGACTTCGTCTGACTTTAATATTTCAAAGAATGGCAAGTTTCTTTCTGCTGACCTAGATATAAATCTATTCAATGAAGCCAATCTTCCTGCCAACCGTTGAGCACCCTTCTTTGTGCTCGGTGGTTCCATTCGAAGGATAGCTTCGATCTTGCTTGGGTTAGCTTCAATCCCCTTCGTTGAAACCATACAACCAAGGAACTTGCCCTTCTTCACTCCAAAGACACACTTTTCAGGATTTAATTTCAAGCCAGCTTGTCTAAAATTAGCAAATGTTTCTTGCAGATCAGTGATATGATTTTCTTGCTTCGTGCTTTTTACTATGATATCATCGACATATGTTAGCAAATTTCTGCCTATTTGGGAATGAAGGACTTTGGCCGTCATCCTGCTAAAACTGCCTCCAGCATTTTTGAGCCCCTTAGGCATCCGAAGATAGCAATAGGTTCCACTGGGAGTTATGAAGCTGGTCTTCGGCTCATCCTCCTTCTTCATCCATATTTGATGATATCCTGAGTAGCAATCCAGAAGACTCATAAGTTCTGACGAAGCTGCTGCATCCACAAGAGAGTCTATCCTTGGTAATGGGAATTCGTCCTTCGGACATGCCTTGTTGAGATCCGTGAAATCAATACACATTCTCCATTTCCATTGGCCTTCTTCACCATAACAGTATTGGCTAGCCACTCTGGATATTTTACTTCTCTAATGACACTAGCACTGAGAAGTCTTTTTACTTCATTCCGAGCTCCTTCGGCTTTATCATCAGACATTTTCCGAAGCCTTTTCTTTCTGGGCCTGAAGGATGGATCGACATTGAGTGAATGTTCAATGACATCTCTATTGACACCATAGAGATCGTTGGCTGACCATGCAAAAACATCTTTGTTGTTGAATAAAAACCTTATCAAAGTTTTCTCCTGCTCTTCAGATAATTGAGACCCCAGCAGTACCTTCTGCTCAGCTATGTCCTCACACAGAAGCATGGGCTTCGGCTGATCAGCCGAAGCGGCCTTCTCTCTTCTGTACTTGTACTGTTCACAAGCTTCAGCTCCATCTATATTGTGGATGGCTTTTGAGTCTGTCCAATTTCCCTCAGCCTTTCTGGCAGCTTCCTGACTTTCGTGAATAGTAATAAGCCCTTGCTCCGAAGGTATGTTCATGCATAGATATGCTGAATGAAGAATTGCTTCGAAAGCATTAAGTGTTCCTCGACCAATGATTGCATTGTAGGGATATTCCATGTCAACAATATCAAACACAACCTGCTAAGTCCTTGTATTGTGGACAAATCCAAAGGTCACTGGCATTGTGATCTTTCCAAGTGCGATAATCTGCCTTCCTCGGAAGCCACAAAGAGGGTGTGTAGCATCATGAATCTTGTCCTCTGGCTCTTGCATCTGTCTGAAGGCCTTAGCAAATATGATGTCAGCTGCACTGCCTGTATCAACCAAAACATTGTGGACCAAAAATCCCTTGATGACACAAGATATGACCATAGCATCATTATGAGGATAATCCTTGAACTAAAGGTCCTCCTGGGAGAAGGTGATTGGGATGTGGGACCATTTTGTCTTGATGAAGGGTCCCTGCACCCCAACATGCTGTACTCTTCTCTGAGCCTCCTTCTTATGCTTCTTGTTAGCTGGCTCTAAGCATGAACCGCTTGTTATCGAGAGCACTAGCTTTGTAGCCGAAGCAGCTTCAGCTTGCTTGTTGGACGAAGCCATCAGCTCAATCAGTGGAAGTGAGTTCACCGGAGGTGGGCGCCAATGTTGGGAACTTGTTCTCAAATGCTATGAATTAAGAACAAGGCAACATAAAAGGGTTAATAGTCAGAACCCTTCGCTCTTCGAAGCATTATATCTCTTAGGATATAAAGATCTTCAGACGAAGGGCATGAAGGACATACCTTCGACATTTCAACACATATTAATGAAGGAAGAAGCATATAAAACATGAGAAATAACATAAATAATCATATGGCATCATTAATATCCTCAAATTATATTATTATGAACAAACGTGAACAATATCGAATTACATTTATACCTTCGGCTCGACAGAAGGCAAAGATCCAAGCGTGACGTGCGAGCAAATACAAATCAGCGTGAACAGTACGGGGGTACTATTCATCTATTTATAGGCACAAGGTGCAGCCTATGAGATATTACATTCATGTCCTTTACAAAAGATTACAACTATGACACAGACTCTCATGGACTAAACAGTCATTTTATCTTTAAGTCGGTGCGGTCCTTCGTCTTGAGGCATGTTACTGTGCCGAAGCTTCATGGATGGTGGCTTCGGTGCTGCTTTTGAGAGGATCTGCCGAAGGTATCTCCTCTTTCAGGATCTTCGGCGACGAAGCATACCCCCAATAGATGGTAATCGACCAGGAAAAGGATACGACCAAGGGCATGATGGGTAGAACACTCTTGAAATGGGAGAGAGAAGGTTTTAAAATGCAGGTACAAGATAAGCATCAAGGTAAATACACCTTTCTATGGTTAGTGATAATATCCTTAGGGACCCAAATGCAAGTTTTATCTCCCTTGCATTTTGCCCCTAATTTCCTAGCAAACACCTTTCTATCCTTTCTACAAATAGCAAAGGAAGCATTGCAAGCATGATAAATTGTAGAAGGTTCATTAGTTTTCCTAGGAACATTAGCAACATTTCTCCTAGGCATATGATGAATGACATTTCTCCTAGGCATATCTCTACCATGCACATAGGAAGAACTTGAAGCAAACATGGCATTTGAATCATAAGCATTATAACTCCTATCATAATGAACATTTCTAGAATATCTCTTATCACCATAAATGAAAGCATGATTCTTGTGACTACTATTAGTCATAGGAGCCTTCCCTTTCTCCTTGGCGGGAATGGGAGCTTTATGACTTGTTAAGTTCTTGGCTTCTCTCTTAAAGCCAAGCCCATCCTTAATTGAGGGGTGTCTACCAATAGTGTAGGCATCCATTGCAAATTTTAGTTTGTCAAATTCACTCTTGCTAGTCTTAAGTTGGGCATTAAGACTAGCCACTTCATCAATTAACTTTGCAATAGAAACTAGGTGTTCACTACAAGCATCAACATTAAAATCTTTACACCTATTGCAAATCACAACATGTTCTACACAAGAGTTAGATCTATTTGCTACTTCTAGTTTAGCATTTAAATCATCATTAACACTTTTTAAACTAGAAATTGTCTCATGGCAAGTAGATAGTTCACAAGAAAGCATTTCATTCCGTTTAACTTCTAGAGCAAGAGAATTTTGCGCCTCTACAAATTTATCATGTTCTTCATACAAAAGATCCTCTTGTTTTTCTAACAATCTATTATTATCATTCAAAGCATCAATCAATTCATTGATCTTATCAATTTTATTTCTATCCAAACCTTTGAATAAACTAGAATAGTCTATTTCATCATCATCACTAGACTCATCATCACTTGAAGAAGCATAAGTAGTATTCCGAGTACATACCTTCTTCTCCTTCGCCATGAGGCATGTGTGACGCTCGTTGGGGAAGAGGGATGATTTGTTGAAGGCTGATGCGGCGAGTCCTTCGTTGTTGGAGTCGGACGACGAGCAATCCGAGTCCCACTCCTTTCCAAGGTGTGCCTCGCCTTTAGCCTTCTTGTAAGCCTTCTTCTTTTCCCTCTTCTTATCTTGTTCCTGGTCACTATCATTATCGGGACAATTAGCGATAAAATTACCATCCTTACCGCACTTGAAGCAGGAGCGCTTTCCCTTTGTCTTGTTCTTTTTGGGATGCTCCTTGCGACCCTTTAGCGCCGTCTTGAAGCGCTTGATGATGAGGGCCATCTCTTCCTCATTGAGCCCGACCGCCTCAACTTGCGCTACCTTGCTAGATAGCGCCTCCTTGCTCCTTGTTGCTTTGAGAGCCACGGTTTGAGGCTCATGGATTGGGCCATTCAATGCATCGTCGACGTATCTTGCCTCCTTGATCATCATCCGCCCACTTACAAACTTCCCAAGTACTTCTTCGGGTGACATCTTGGTGTACCTAGGATTCTCACGAATATTGTTTACAAGATGTGGATCAAGGACAGTAAAAGACCTTAGCATTAGGCGGACGACGTCGTGGTCCGTCCATCGTGTGCTTCCATAGCTCCTTATTTTCTTGATAAGGGTTTTGAGCCGGTTGTACGTTTGGGTTGGCTCCTCTCCCCTGATCATTGCAAATCTCCCAAGTTCTCCCTCCACCAATTCCATCTTGGTGAGCATGGTGACGTCATTTCCCTCATGTGATATCTTGAGGGTGTCCCAGATCTGCTTGGCATTGTCCAAGCCGCTCACCTTATTGTATTCTTCCCTGCACAAAGATGCTAAAAGGACAGTAGTAGCTTGTGCATTTCTATGGATTTGTTCATTGATGAACATGGGACTATCCATACTATCAAAGTGCATTCCATTTTCTACTATCTCCCATATACTTGGATGGAGAGAGAACAAGTGGCTACGCATTTTGTGACTCCAAAAATCCGTAGTCCTCTCCATCAAAGTGAGGGGGTTTACCGAGGGGAATGGAAAGCAAATGAGTATTGGAACTTTGCGGAATACAAGAATAATCAAAGGAAAAATTTGAATTAACCGTCTTCTTTTTCTCGTAGTCGTTGTCGTCGTCCTTTTGGGAAGAAGAGGACTCATCGCTGTCGTCGTAGTAGACGATCTCCTTGATGCGCCTCGTTTTCTTCTTCTTCCCGTCTTTTCTTTTGTGACTCGTACCCGAGTCAGTAGGCTTGTCGTCCTTTGGATCATTGACGAAGGACTCCTCCTTATCATTGACCACCATCACCTTGCCCTTAGGATCCATCTCTTCGGGCGATTTGTCCCTCACGTGAAGAGAACGGCTCTGATACCAATTGAGAGCACCTAGAGGGGGGGGGGGTGAATAGGTGATCTTGTAAAAACGTGAAACTTAATCCACAAAACTTGATTAAGGGTTAGCACAATAAAGCCAAGTGGCTAGAGAAGAGTTCTTGCACAACACGATAACCATAATAAGATCAACACAGAGATGACATAGTGGTTTATCCCGTGGTTCGGCCAAGTCCAACACTTGCCTACTCCACGTTGTGGCGTCCCAACGGACGAGGGTTGCACTCAACCCCTTTCAAGCGGTCCAAAGACCCACTTGAATACCACGGTGTTTTGCTTGCACTTTACTATATCCCGCTTGTGAGGAATCTCCACAACTTGGAGCCTCTCGCCCTTACAAAGATGTTCACAAAGAAGCATGGAAGTAAGGATGGGATGAGCAACGCACACAAGACACAAAATCAGAGCAACAACACGCACACAAGTCACAACACGAGCTCTCAACACACTTAAAGAGTTCTCTACTCAAATGGAGCTCTAGTTGCTATCACAAAGAATCGAATGCGTGGAATTGGAGTCTTGATGCTTAGGGATGCTTAGAGAATGCTTGATATGCTCCTCCATGCGCCTAGGGGTCCCTTTTATAGCCCCAAGGCAGCTAGGAGCCGTTGAGAGCATTCCAGGAAGGCAATTCTTGCCTTATGTCGCCTGGCGCACCGGACAGTCCGGTGCACCACCGGACACTGTCCAGTGTGGATTTCTTTCCTTCTGTGGCGCAGCCGACCGTTGAAGATCCAGAGCCGTTGGCGCACCGGACACTGTCCGGTGCACACCGGACAGTCTGGTGCCCCCTTCTGACCGTTGGTTCGGCCACGCGTCGCACGCGGATTACGCGGCTGACCGTTGGCCCGGCTGACCGTTGACTCACCGGACAGTCCGGTGCACCATCGGACAGTCCGGTGAATTATAGCCGTACGCCGGTAATCGCTTCCCGAGAGCGACGACTTCGCCTGTGAATGGCTCACCGGACAGTCCGGTGCACCACTGGATAGTCCGGTGATTTATAGCCGTACGCCGTTGATCGCTTCCCGAGAGCAGCCAGTTGACAGTCGCCAGCCTGGCGCACCGGACACTGTCTGATGCACCACCGGACAGTCCGGTGCACCCAGACTGCGCAGAGTCTTGGCTGCTTAGCTAAGTCTTTTCTAAATTGGTATTTTCCTGTTTCTAGCACTTAGACACAATACATTAGTCTCCAAAACAATGTACTAAGTCTTAGAAACATACCTTTACTCTTGATTTGCACTTTGTCCATCAATTGGCATAGATTAACACTTAAGCTCTTGTGTTGGCACTCAATCACCAAAATACTTAGAAATGGCCCAAGGGCACATTTCCCTTTCAGTAGTAAATAGTGAATTTGGCTTAGTTTGACGATATATATGATACAAAATGTAAAACTTTTCTCTTCAACTTGATATAGATGGTTAAATGAACCCACATATGACCCGATCATTATGTGTCACACAACAGACCTAACTCATCATTTTGCTTTAATTCCTATCATTTATGTACCAAGGGGTTTAGAAAGTTATTTCCATCCTATGTTTAATATATTAGTACTTTTACATTTACATTGTCGAAGTGTAAAACCCCGGTCATTTGAGATTCAGACTAAAAAACCAACATTTTCCCATGGGATTTTCGTTTCCCAAGGGAAATTAGTTCATTTTCCCTTGAGAAAATAGAAATACCTTGGGAAAATAGAGTTTCCAAACTAGCCCTAAATAATTCCTTGTAAAGCAGATCTGTGATCAAGTGCGTCCACTTCACCTCTTTTAATTTATGTCGTACGTTGTTGTTCCAACGGTCATGGGTGCATCCCTAGAACGTGGCACGACGAGGCGTTTCTGAAGGAACAAGAAAGCAGTGTCGCCACCACCGCGAGAAAGCAGGCATTGCCTTCACAGTCGACAAAAGCTACGGCCTACGGCGGATACGGTCGCCCCTCCACTGCCTCCCTTGCCCTGTTGTCTTCATCTCATCGCTTCCCATAGGTACGAACAACACTCTTTCATCGCGCTTACTCAGATCAAATCTTGTTTGTTAGGGTTAGTTAGCTGCCTTCTTCGTGCACCACTTCGTCGTTGCGGCTAGATTGTCTAGTCGTCTCAGTCAGCTTCTCCAACATTGCTTTCCTCTTGGATTTAATTTATCCTACTTAGCACAAACCGATCGGAGAGCAAACTGCCATTTGGTAACAGTTCTAGATAGGGCCAATTCTGATTTAGTATGAAGTCCCCTGCAGCCACACTTATAAATTCCCCAAGTGTATTTTGCATCTCCATTATTTTTTTACTGATATGAAGACCTTTTAGTTTTCTTACACTCGGTTCAGTAGTAAAATGCAATTCCAATCTGCACTACAGCAGAGTCCGTGAAGTACAGACAGACATTTTAAAAAATATCAATTAGCCTCATGAATATATCTAAGGTTGAAATATAATCAACACTAAGAGTATGCGACATGCAAATTACACATGTAAGTAGTCTTTTAGGAAGACTGAATTTTGTTGCTGCATATGGCTATTAACAGTTATGAAATACAGACTGTATAGAAACTGAATGTCAGTAATGAAATGCAGACTGTATAGAAACTGTCTAGGAGTACTAAAACTTAATGAAAATGGAACTGAAATGTTTGAGAACACATATTGCAACTTTGGATGAAAAGAAAAGGTTGCATATCATCATAATATAAAATGATTAATAAATCAATGAATTGAGATGTACGAGGCATGATACCATGAGTAAGTTTCCAGCATAAGCAACTACTTTACGACATACTTTTGATCTATCCTTGAGACAATTGCAATTTGCAAGTGACCCTTCACCAGAATCTTTTAAAACAATCTCTTTGACACTAGAACACAGGAAAGCAATAGCTTGATGAAACAGACCTCAAAGTAACCAAATTAATTTCCAATGCTCAAAGAGATGTACTTGATTTAAATATGAATAGAATGTAAGAAATTTTATTTCTTAATAAGTTTGCAGATGCAGAGAATGGACTGCACCAAATTTAACTAATGTTTATTTTGCATGCTCTATATAATTATATATATATGTCTAGTTGTTCAGCTCTTGGAAACAATATGTGTAAATATAGCAACCTAACTCTAGATATTGTAACAAAAATATTAATTTCCATAGTTGTCACCATATGTGCGTTTATCAGCTTTTTATTACAAATGCACGATGTTCCTTCTTGACCACTTGTATGAAACAATGAACTAATATTTGTTAGTAGAGATTATTTTTATTAATCTAAGATGTCATTTTTTTAACCTAACCTATTTAGCCTTTGATTTTTTCCTTCTAAATAATGCATGGTTTTGTTGGTATTGCAGTTGTGCCAGTTGGAGACCCTTCTGTTGCTGAAGGAGACCTACATAAACTATAGTCAGCTGCTAAGTTAAACAAGCCACACGCTGGGCTAGAACCTAGCAGGCTTAAGGATGAGTAAAATGATATCTGTTCAACATGAGGCACAACGATATCTATCTTTCAAGAATCAGTAAACTGATCTCTGCTAGATGTGCTTCTCTATCTTCGTTTGTTATGAAACACATATATAGTTGAAAAACGGTAGTGGTGAGAAACTCGAAATGAATCTGAGCCAGAACTCAGCTCAGACTGCCAAATTTCATAATTTTATTCACAAATTTCAACAATATTGAACATTGAGTATATATTAAGCGAATACCAAAATCATGTTTTCTAGCCTGTTTCATGCCATGATGACATCTTCCTGGCAATGTGACCCTGGCCACCAGATGCATAGTTGTTGTATTTTTATGAATGGTATTTTTATAACAAATTATTTAGAGTCATAAATGTAAATATGAATTACTAAAAACTTAGGAGGAAACACTTCTTTTAGTTTCTACGAAACAATTTTAGGACATCTTAGCCCCTGAAGTACCTAAAAGCACATATGGATATCCAGCTGTTGATTGTTTTTCATCATATTGTGTTTGCTGCAAAAGTGCAAATATAACACATATGCACAATGGTGCTATACGGGTGAATGTCATTACTGCAGTCAAGGTGTTTATTTTCTCATAGTGTTGCTTATTTATTAGGTGTTTATTTTCTCATAGTGTTGCTTATTTATTAGGTCATTCAACCTGAAATGTGTCTTATGCCATCACAACATTGATTTAGTCCATGATACATATGGAGTGCTGGAGGAGATAGTCCCTATTAATTGATGTTAATTTGATTCCCATGCTATTGTTTTAGTAATCACTAATTTCCCTATCTTGTTTCTTGATTGCTAGGCTCTCTGTAGTTTACTAAGTGACTTTTTGTTAGCTACTGTGATATCGGGAATTGATAACAACCATCATCTTTATAATAGTTATTACCTATTAGGATATGCAACATCTTGAACTTTTTGGTACAGGCAGATATAAGAGTGAGCGCCTCTCAACTTGAGCGGATTATCTTGTTTCTATGTTTTTGTTTATTACATAGACGAAGTTAATGCTTAATCCCCAGAGATGCATATAACCAAGTGGCGCTTACTTGGATCTAAGAACCTCTGGTGCTTGTTTATCTCAAGTAAGCCTTTTGAGTCTTAATGTTTCATTGAAGAACATCAATGCTTAATTGCAAGTCAATGTTGTAATTCTTGAGAAGAAGTCAGGGAAGCTTATAAGAAGAAAGGATGGGCTCTAACAAATCCTTTACCTAATTTACTAGGTATATCAGCTATTTTACCTAGATTTATTCAAGAAAGTTTACATTTAGCCTTTCTTTGGGAGAATCTTACATTTTAACTTATGGTGCACAATTAGTCCACTACTTTTGAGAACAAGGAGGTTCGTCATGAACCAGTTGTTCACAATATGCTAAATCGTTAGAAAGTTAACTACTAACTACAATGAAACTGGTTTTTTATGAAACATTTATTATTTTGTCACCACTTGCAATACAGAAGACAAAACTCATGAAATTTGATAAATGTAATCCTCACGTTTGAACCATAGTAGTGCAGTGCAGTACCACAAGACTAGTTTCATTCATTATCTGCAAAGTCATCCCTTATAGTTGTCAATGAACTATCATGTGAAGACAAAATAAGAACTTTGTGATTCTCACATTTGCGATTGCTTGTTTATTTATGTGTCTGAATAAGAGCGTTACTACAAAATATTTGACCTATTTTGGCAATTTTATTTATGTGTAATCATGGCCTAGATGTTTAGATTATTGATTAGCAGATTTTCTATGCATTATTCCGAGTTCGTAGACAATAGACATAGGTGTCTTTTGATATTAATTTTCAGGGTCAAAGGTCAGTTTTGTGGAAAATATACAATATGTTAATATCTTCAATAGTACAAGATCATGTACCACATGTCAACATTAATATCAACTAATTTCTTGGTTATTTACAATAGGATGGGAGAGTGTCGAATGATTTTTCAGATACTATTTCTTGGTCCGTCAAATCTATTTGATCTAAATGCAAGTTTTTGCTCAAATGTGGCAAAAAATGATTGTCTCACCAATTGTGAGCACGGCTGCCTCCAACAAAGTTAGAATGTAAGTTCTTTTGACAGATGAAAAATCTGGCATTATTCTATCCTTTTTTACACATACATATGACCTTTGTGATATCTCATAATGTGAGGTGTTCAACTATGTCTAACTACTAATTATTGCCTTCACCTATTTGTATAGGAAAAGATGGAATAAAACTTTGGTGGCCGCACATGTGTGGAGACTTGAGTTCATATATACTTAGTTAGGCTTAATGTTAACGCAAACAGTTGATGATCAAAATTTTCAATTAGTACTTCAGTTTGAATTTAGATTACACTTTTGTATGAGTTATTTGACAATGCTTATTTATGAGATATTGAATGATACTTATCTATATTATATTAATTATGATGTTATTAAATACATGCGTGTATGTATATTTCTCTTTTAAATTATTATAATGCAGTATATCAAAAATGATTATAAATTGAAGAATGTATGACAATTTAAGTCATTTTGTTTAAAACTTAATAAGACGGTTTCCAAAGCGTACAATATCAATCTCCTAAATGCGATGGTTTTCCTGTTGCAAGCGTCTATTATTCATCTGACATTATAGACAATTTGATAAATACTTTGTGACTTATAATGTTCATATTATCGACGGTTCTTTAGAAGAAGTGTCTTAAACAGAAACCTAATTTAAAACGGTTTATCAGACAAAATAACTTAAACAAATACCTTTTATACGGTTATAAATTAAAATTGTCTTATATAATATCTTTTAAGACGGTTTACAACCATCTTAAATGTGGGACATCTTTTGCGACCCCATCAAATTTGGAAACTACGTAAGCGTCTTAATAACTAAAAAATAATTGTCTCATATAACATAATCTATAGTAGTGATATCGAGAGATGACAAGGGTTGAAGGTAATAACAGATAGAAACACGACAAGGGTTGAAGGTAATAACATATAGAAGCACGACAACAGATAGAAGCACTTAGAAACACTATGCAACAACATGAATGCAACAACCAAGGCACCCCTAGGGCACACTTCACTAGGCTTATGCCAATATATAACAAATTAACTCTCCGTTATTTAGAAAAAAGAAAAGTAAAGCAAGAAAAAGAGAGAGTACCACCTGAATTTTGAGTACAGAGCAAAGAAATTTTTATACCCTAAAATTCAGGGTGCTACAGTTGGAGGCCGTGATGGTGATCTTTAGTGTTTCCCCTCCATCTAGTGTCTTTTCCGCCACCACTTTTCGGCATAAAAATTTTACGTTTTAATCGGCCCCTCGTGTATTGCCGATGATGACCTCCTTGCACTTGCCCTTATCAGTTGCCCTAGGCCGAACCAGGATTTTTTTATCATCAAAGTTGATCATATTTATTAGAAAGGGTTTTGTGTCCACCTACATTCCCTAAAATTTTAATCGTCCCTCGTTAAAATGGCCGATTGGATCTGTCATCGAAACACATTACAATCATTAGTCGCATGAGAGAAAGAATTATGCCAGTTACAATAAGCCCTGAAATATCACAATCCACCCCCCTTAGAAGACCAACGTCCTCGTCGGTCAACCCCAATCCAGGAACCTCCCCTCTTAGCCACGTCTGTGTGTCTAGTGTCGTCATATGCCATGCCATGTGACCACTCCGGGCCCACATGTGCCATACGCCATATACCCGAACCCGCTAGCCCACACACGCCCGTGAAACCTCGAGGGTCGGCTCTGATACCACTTCTGTCACACCCGGGTTTTATGGGTCCAAAACCCGAGTGCGAAATAAACACCAGGTGTGCTGGGACCAAGTCTCACACATATGATGAATCGTGGTACAGAAACGAATGTCACATCTTTACTATATAATAGGAGTTATGTACAAAATAAATACAAAATAAATAAATAATTACATCATAAGGAGACAACAATCCAGCAACCCAAAGTTGAATGGGAGACGACGACCTAGACCACTCACGAACTCATCACAGCATCCCCCATGCGCCTCATCCTGCGGTACCTGTTCTTGACTTATGGGGGGTGTGAGACAGCAAGGGTGAGCTCACATACGTTCATCGCTCAACAAGTTGTGGGGAATAATGTGCATGAACTCACCAAAGGTGGGAGCTCATGTGAAGCCAAATAGGATGGCTAAAGCTGAGCATTGCTTTTAAAGTTGGTCAAAATTTTATTAGCAGTTACTAAATGTAAGTAGATAGCAACCCAATTAAGTAGTAGAACAAAAGTGATAACAACACCTGCGATGCAATGCATATGACAAATTGAATTTAGTCCCATAAATTAATCATGTGAGTGTCCGAGCTGCTCATGACCGTGAGCACGGCTGATATACCAGTTTTACACTCTGTAGAGGTTGCGCATCTTTACCCACAAGTCGTGTTACCCATCTGCCAAGGGGTCATGATTCATGAATCCCATACACCTCTACCAAGGAAGCGAGGCAGGATAACACTACGAGGCCTTTACAAAATTCCACTAGCTTCAGAAAACCCACTACAGTTTCTAGGAAGCTCCAATGCAGGGATCCCTCGCCTGACCGCCATCACAGCAAAATCAACCCAAGGACCTCCCTACACTGACCACTCCCCTACTGCCCTTGTCCCTTTCGGGTAAGGTAGTCCTCCACTAGCTTTCCTAATTAGTCAGCCAAGGGCGTCCCATACCACCCTTGTGGTAGCACTGTTTTCCCGGGTGGTTCTCCATGTTCCAATTAACATAATGATCTTTATCATGAACAATAAATAACAAACTGATAATAAAAGTGTGATCATAAATAATGTATATCTCCATACCCAAAACCACATAAAGCAATAACAGGTACTACCCAAAAATTCAGTGGTAAACAAGGTATAAAGATAGTCAAACTAGGGTAACCTATTGGGTCCCATCAAAGTTAACCTATGCCAATCATTATGATTAATAAGAACATGATTGGGTAAAAAGAAGTGATCAAGGGCACAACTTTCCTGGGACTTGAGATTCTAGGTACCAGGATGATCTTCAAATTCTTGTGACCTCACTGCTAGTCGTAGCAATACAAACAAACATGGTATAAACAAAATTAACATCACACCAAACATAAGAATAAATTGCATAGTAATAATCCACGCGTTGCTATGAGGTCATGGGTTCGAGAGTCGCTAAAATCAGGGTTACGGTTACGGAGTTATGATTTTCAAAAGAACTACGTGATTAAGTAATTAAAACTAGGTTTTGTATTGATTTTATAAACCATGAGATAAAAAATAATCCAAAGAGTTAATCAATTTTCTTTAATCTTAATTATAACTTGACTAGAGATCATATTTTAACCAAATTATAACTATGGACATGTTAGCTTTGGTTAAAAGAGTTAATCTAGTAGACATAGGTTAAATAAATATCTAACTATAAAATTTTGCAATATGGTATAATTAATGTTGTTACTGCGTAGTAAATATTTATACGAAACTAACGCAACTAGAACGAGTCAATTCGGAATTAAAACGGAGGACCACAGACATAATTATCAGAGAGTTTGGGGCTTAAACTACAAATTCCAGGGCACGTTTGTAATTATTTAACACTGTGTGCGAATGACGGGTTCATTTGAAAGGAGTCCGAGGGCTCTTATGCAAAGCGATCCTGGCGAAGGGGTATCGTGGCGCCACAGCCGCCCGACCCAACTTGTGTGGTCTAGATTACCTTTCATAACTTGGTGACCCAGTGGTATACGATGGTCGTTGGATCCCAGATCAGTGGTCCGGGAAACGTCCATGCCGTCCCCAATTCACACCCAGCCGATTCAGATTTAACGGTCATGGTTCAGTTGACCGAATCGTTTTCTGAGGATCTAATCCTAACCGCAAAGCAGTCGATCAACGGTGCAGCGCCCATCGATCTCCTAGCCCTCAATCATAGGATCGACGATCAAATTGCTTTCTTCTTCCCTCACATAGACCGGACGGTGGCACAGAGGCCCCATCACAATGGCGACTTTGCCAAGAATCCCCGACCGCAGCAATGGTGAGTTAATCACAACAGAAAGATGAGCGAAAAGTAATTTATGAAAGCGTGCACTAGAGAGAGAGGATTTACCACAGTGTTGCTGCGTGGGTCCCGCCCACGGCGTGAGGCAGATCCGCGACGGCGATCCATCTCAGTTTTCATGGCGACGAGCTCTCCGGTCACCGAGCTTGCACAAAGAGGTCATGGACGCACTCAGTGTACCCGATGACCCCTACTCGAGCACATGCCGGGTTCGAACGACTTCGATGGCGTGATCCAGGTGTAGCGGACCACCGCAACCCCAAGCCATCAATCAGATCTCCTTCATGCTTTCGACGAGGGCTCTTGAATATGGTGGGTTGGGCGCTTCAAGGGTGCAGGGTTTAGGTTTTATACTCCGCTGCCAAGCCCGACCGGGGAGAGATTCCAGTGACTTGGACACGGATTTGTCAGGGCAGTTTGCAATGGGTCGAAGCTAGGGGAAGCACCAGACAGGGCTAGCCCACACGCCATACATGGTGTACGCGTGAACATTGGATAGGGGAGGGGATAGCTTGTACTAGAAGATGGGGCCCACGCGCCATTGACAAAAAGAAAAGGGTGAGGGGTTGGGCTGCTGCGTGCGCATGGTGTTGGGGTGTCATGAGGGTATGGTGGGCCGGTTCTAGGTGATTTGGCCCAGGCGCCAATTTCTCCTATTCTTTTATTTTTCTTTATTTCAGATTTCTCTATCTTGTTTTGCCTATTTAAATTCTCAAAACTAAAATCAAATACAAATATAAGATTACATGATTAGGTGTACAACAATAAAATTCCAACCTGATGCAAAATATATTTATTATTATTTTTATATCACTTTCATATTCAAATGATGCAAATATATTGTGCTCACCCAAAGACTTTCATTTCCACAAAAATACTATTTTCCCCTTAAAAAAAGTTTACACCAATCTCAATATTACTTGCTTATTTTAATAGAAAATACTTTCTAGTGAAACATCTTTATTTAAGAGGTAATATAGGCTAAATATTGACCTATATAAGATCTTGTCCTTTGTTTCCTTTCTTAAGTCCCCAAATTTAATGTTTACTTTCAGAGGTTTGATCCAAGTTTGGATCATTTATGACTAATATTTACACATTTTCATTCTAAGAAAGGAAGTTCTTAACACTTATACTTTTAATTCTTAACCTTTTTGGAGAATGGATGTATAAATCCCAAAATAGGATTTTGGGTGTTACAAATTCTACCCCCCTTAAAAGAAATCTCGTTCTCGAGATTAGTAAGAAAGGGGATGCAACTAGTTTGGTTCGTAGTCTATGTTTCAGTTTCTAATTGGTTTTAATACCAAAAGTTTTTTAACAAATTATTAGGTGATTAGGAAAGCAGGGGTATATATAGGTATGGCCAGTTTATTATGTAGGATAAAAGATGGGTAAATAGGGCAAGAATAGTTTGGGGTAAGAAGGATTATGTAAGGGAAGACTCTATTTTGGATGATGGATCTTGTCTTGACCGATGATCTGGTTGACTCTTGACCCTCCTTGTCGAAGTTGATCTCTTCCTTCAATCTTGATGTTATCATCCTAGCTAGGGACATGCAGTTAAGATAGTCTGAGGGGTACCAAATAGATTAGTACCTGGAGCCAATAGTTTTAGTAGATGGTTTTCGACTAAGAGCGGTTAGGTAGAATCTGGTTGATGCTAAGTTGGAATGAATGGTCACCATGAACATGTTGGTCAGGCTATTTGTTCATGGCCGCGTTGGTCAAAAACACTAATTTAGGTTAAAGTGAATTAATTCAAAACATGTTTTATAGGGTAGGGTCTAATCTATTTCACTAGGATTAACTAACATGTTTTAGTGACTCACATTAGATTAGATCATATTAGGTTAGATGGGATCTAGATTAGATTGGTATGACTAGTTTGTCTAGATAAGATCTAATTATTTGGATTGGATCTTGGTTGTTAAACTAGGGTGGATAATTACGCTTATTAGGATAAGATGGATCCATAAAGATAAGATAGAATCTTTTAAGATAGGATGAGTTGGTTAGAATGGGATGTTTTAGGATAAGATGAATCGCATTGCCCTACAACCCATCACACTCAATCAAAGAATCGAATCAAGCAGTTATCACAAGAACAAACAGTCAAGCAAAGATATACTTACAAAAATAGTTTTGTTTTTGTTCCTAAGAGTAGGTCTCCTAGTCCTAAAAGTTACTTTAAGTATTGGATTTCAAAGTGTGAAATCCATGTTTGTCTTTAGAAGGAAAAGGTAAGAATAATTAGAGTAAAGCGAAAATAGATGAGAAAAGATTAAGAAAAGTTTAGAGAGAATCAGAGTAGTAGAGGTGAGTAAGTATTGGTTGTCCAGTTCTGTCTAGGTTTCGTCCTACAGTCAACATCCCTCTGATACCACTTGTAACACCCCGTCCAATCCCTGGACCGACGGTACTTACTCCTGGCAGCTCTCTAGCATTATGTCGGGTACCATAAATAGGGGTACCCCCAGTACTCCTAAACATGGCTGGAGAACATATTTAAAACAAACCATAAAGACTGGTAAGCACGGTTCAAGTCAAGGCCTCATCTACCAAGGGACGCGGTCCCGTCTCACCCGAGCCCGGCCTCGGGCAAGAACAGTAGTCCTATACGGATTCACAACTCGCCCGAGGGTCCCCTCATGCAGTGGGCACACCCCCGGCTCGCCCAAGGCAAAACTCGGGTAAACTTTGTCGTATAGCGGCCTCGGCCAAACCGCCTTGCCACCCACCGTATCACGTGTGCATTTAATGCAGGGATCACCTGACACCTTATCTCGACACGTGCACCACAGTTGGCAAGATCGAAATGACCGCAGTCACTTCACCCTTTTACTAATTGTTCTGACAGGATAACGACACTATTCACCTTGTTCTGACCACTGTGCCAACCACCAGGGTAAGACTAACAACAGTAAGTTACCGCCTCTCCCGAGTTCAGCCTCGGGCGCAACAGGGAGTTCCACCTCGCCCGACCCCAGCCTCGGCCTCGGGAGGAATTGTCACCACGCCCGACCCAGGCCTCGGCCTTGGGAGGAGGTCTTTGCCTCGCCCGACCTAGGCCTCGGCCTTAGCCTCGGCCTCGGGAGGAGATCTTCACCTTGCCCGACATAGGCCTCAGCTTCGGGAGAAATCACCGCCTCGCCCGAGACGGCCTCGGACCGACTACGCGAACAGGGAATACAACACTATCCTTCCCCTAGCTAGCCACCTCAGGCTATGAAGGAACAGGACCAGTGTCACATCAAATTACTCTAATAACAGGTAATGATGATCACCGGCATGCGCCCATGTCGTCGACTGTCCTCAGCTCTCGACAAAGTCAAAGAAATGTCAGTAGGACACAAACTTCAAGGCCACCTCGACGACCAGGCCATACCGCCGGCCACGGCGCTATAGAGCTCGGCTTCAACTCGGCGGAGCCGGCCGCGTCGCTACAGGGGTCAGGACCTGGGGCCGCGCCGTCGGCCACGCTTCTATAGGGCTCAAGCACTTCTCTACCGTCCACATTAGCGCATAGCTATACCCCCATATGTATAGCTGGGTCACCTCCTTGTACCTATAAAAGGAGATGCCCAGGGCCTTCCCAAGGCAAGCTTTGAAAGCTCACCCAAACGGCTCACCCAACATCAACAAAAAACACTTCAGGGCAAACCTTCTCTCCACAACACTAGACTTCTCAAGAGACCTGGGATCCGTTCCCTCTCTCGCAAAGCTTGTATCCCCTACTACAAGCACCTCGGTGCAAGATAATATAAGCCTCATCCTCCCTCTGCTGGAAGTAGGGCCTTCTTAGCCCGAACCAGGATAAATCTTGTGTTTCATCTTGCATCAATCCATCCGGGAAGGGACACGCAGCATAAAATTCACTAGTCGGTTGAGGGTCCCCCGGGTCCGAAACACCGACAGTTGGCGCGCTAGGTAGGGGGTCGCTGCGTGTTGACAATACTTTCTCGTGAAGTTCCAGATGGACAATCTTCAGCAGCCTCTTTAGCCCAGGACGGTGCTCCGCTTTGGGAGTCTCGAGTTCATGTCCCTCGACGGCAGCTACGACAAGACACCCGAGGACGCCACAAGCTTACTCCTCCCTGGGAAGGACCGTTCATCATCGCCAAAGTATTGAAGCCCGGGACATACAAGCTGGCCAACGATCAAGGCGAGGTCTACAACAACGCTTGGAACATCGAACAACTATGTCACTTTTACCCTTAAATGTTTCAAGCCGTTCATGTATCTCGATTCCTTTACATATATAAATAAAGTCTAACCGTCAAGGAAGGATCGACCTTGCCTCGGCAAAGACCGACCCTCCCTTGGGGGCTAGAAGGGGGGAACCCCCTCTGCATCAAAATTTTCTTTCTATGTCACCCTTTTCTTTCCTCGGAAAAGTTTTCTACCAAAACGAATTTCGTGCCTTTCGACTATATCGATAACGGAATCCTAAAACGAACGAGAGAGACCTCGAACGGCAAGGCCGGTCGAGCCGAGGGACTCCTACGCCTCCAGGATACGGATACCTCACTCACCACCTTCCACGAAGGGTAACTCACGCTCGGATAAGTGATTCCGCTATCGAACAAGTCCTAATGCTCGAAACGAGAGGAAAGAAACGCAAGGGCACTCGTGACTTCGGATTTGCTGCATGCGAAAACACTGAATGAACCAGGGACAACCCTAAAAAATACGGTCGGCCGAGCCACGGGAACTCCTACGCCTCCGGGATACGGATACCCCACTCACCACCTTTTCGTCTAAGGGATGCCTCCGGTTCTAACGGTGGTGCCGTGAAAAAAGCAAGCCAAAAGCACGACTCAAGAGCAACGCAGCTTTATACTCAGACATCCAAATGTTCAGGTCTCAGCAGCCGCAGAAAACATACACATACTTAAAATAACCGTTCTACACAGGCTCAGGCATCGGCAGGGGGAGGAGCAGCACCCTCGGCGTTGTTTCCACCTATGGCAGACGAAGCAGCCTCACTGGCAGGGGTGGCAGAATGTGGCCCGGCCTCGGACGACGACACAGGCGGAAGGATCTCCACCTCAAAAAAGGAAGCCAGTGCCGCGCCTGGACCCTCGGCAACCGCATTAAGCCTTTGGGCCTCGGCCAAGGCAGCATCCTCGTCATCGGGTAGGCAGTAGCTCTCGCTGACCCGCTCCAAATCCACGTCGTAGTGGGAAGCGAGGATGGCGAAGGCCCGCCTAACACCGTGATGTAGCGCCCCGTGGAGTCTGCTGCGCACGTGGCCGCCCAAGGCCCGTAGACGACTCTGGGGGGAGCTGCCCGAGGGGACGTCGTCAAGGCCAAAGGTCCGGCAAAAGGCCGAAATGGCCTTGGACATGGCCGTGCGGTTAGCCTCCTTCTGCTCGGTCTCCTGGGCAAGCGCCTTGCAGTTCTTATCGGACTCGTTAAGAGCCGTCTCAAACCCTGAAGACAGCCAGACAATATTCAGACATGAGGAGAAGAGTTAAGCTAAAGCAAAATCACAAAGCAGGAAAAACATACCTTTGGCCTGGGCACTCTGCTGTGAAGCCATAGCTTGGGCGGACCAGGCTGACCCGACGGCTACGGCCAGGCCCTCCGAAAGGATCCCGGCCCGAGCAGTCGCCTCGGCTAGCCGCTCCGTGACCTCAGCTAGCTGTCCCTTAAGGGTCTCAGCCCGGCTCGCGGCCTCGGCAGCTTGGCCCCAGAGTTGGTCCCGCTCGCTGGTGACCTGGCCAAGCTCTAGCTGCCGCTGTTACATCTCCTTGGCCTGGGAAGCCACCTTCTTCCGAGCCGATGAAGCCTCCGTCCGTGCCGACACTGCCTCTGTCCGCGCCGCCGCTACCTCCGACTTCAGCTCCTCACAGAGGAGCCAAAGGTCCGCCGCCTCGGCGCTCTGTTGGGCGAGGCGCTCGTTGGCCTCGATAAGCGCGGCCTGAAAGTCGGCTAGAGGGGGGTGAATAGGGCGAATCTGAAATTTACAAACTTAATCACAACTACAAGCCGGGTTAGCGTTAGAAATAGAAACGAGTCTGAGAGAGGGCATAAAAACAAATCGCAAGTGAGTAAAGAGGTGAGATGCAAGGATTTGTTTTACCGAGGTTCGGTTCTCGCAAACCTACTCCCCGTTGAGGAGGCCACAAAGGCCGGGTCTATTTCAACCCTTTCCCTCTCTCAAACGGTCCCTCGGACCGAGTGAGCTTCTCTTCTCAAATCAACCGGGAACAAAACTTCCCCGCAAGGACCACCACACAATTGGTGTCTCTTGCCTCGGTTACAATTGAGTTTTGATCACAAGAACAAATGAGAAAGAAAAGAAGCAATCCAAGCGCAAGAGCTCAAATGAACACAACAAATCTCTTTCACTAGTCACTAAAGCTTTGTGTGGAATTGGAGAGGATTTGATCACTTTAGTGTGTCTAGAATTGAATGCTAGAGCTCTTGTAAGGTGTAGAAGTGTGAAAACTTGGATGACTTGAATGAGGGGTGGTTGGGGGTATTTATAGCCCCAACCACCAAACTAGCCGTTTGGTGAAGGCTGCTGTCGCATGACGCACCAGACAGTCCGGTGCGCCAGCCACGTCACCCGGCCGTTAGGGTTCGACCGTTGGAGCTCTGACTGGTGGGGTCGCCTGGCTGTCCGGTGGTGCACCGGACAGGTACTGTAGACTGTCCGGTGCGCCGTCTCGCGCGTGCCTGACTTCTGCACGCTCTGGCGCGCATTTAATGCCTCTGCAGGTGACCGTTGGCGCCGAAGTAGCCGTTGCTCCGCTGGCTCACCGGACAGTCCGGTGTGCACCGGACATGTCCGATGAATTATAGCGGAGCGGATTCCCGAAGCTGGCGAGTTCAGAGTTGCTCTTCCTTGGGGCACCAGACACTGTCCGGTGGTGCACCGGACAGTCCGGTGAATAATAGCGGAGCCCTCTGAAAATTCCCGAAGGTGAAGAGTTCAGCTTGGAGTACCCTGGTGCACCGGACAGTCCGGTGCGCTAGACCAGGGCTGCCTTCGGTTATCCCTTGCTCTTTTTGTTGAACCCTTTTCTTGGTCTTTTTATTGGCTTTTTGTGAACCTTTGGCACCTGTATAACTTATAGACTAGAGCAAACTAGTTAGTCCAATTATTTGTGTTGGGCAATTCAACCACCAAAATCAGTTTTAGAAATAGGTGTAAGCCTAATTCCCTTTCAATCTCCCCTTTTTGGTGATTGATGCCAACACAAACCAAAGCAAGTATAGAAGTGCATAATTGAACTAGTTTGTAAAATGTAAGTGCAAAGGTTACTTAGAGTTGAGCCAATAAATATTACTTACTAGATATGCATGGATTGTTTCTTTATTTTTAACATTTTGGACCACGCTTGCACCACATGTTTTGTTTTTTCAAATTCTTTTGTAAAATCTTTTCAAAGACATTTTGCAACTAGTCAAAGGTAAATGAATAAGATTTTTGAGAAGCATTTATAAGATTTGAAATTTTCTCCCCCTGTTTCAAATGCTTTTCCTTTGACTAAACAAAAATTCCCTTTCAATAAAATTCTCCTCTTAGTGTTCAAGAGGGTTTTAAGACATCAATTTTAAAAATGCTACTTTCTCCCCCTTTTGAACACAATGAGATACCCATTTGAAAATCATAAGTTTTTAAAATTTGGTGGTGGTGCGGTCCTTTTGCTTTGGGCTAATACTTTCTCCCCCTTTGGCATGAATCGCCAAAAACGGATACTTGAGTGAAATATAAGCCCTTTGAAACTACTTTCTCCCTCTTTGGAAAACAATAATATGAGTGAAGATTATACCAAAGTCGGAGAGTTGCTCGGAGCGACGGCGAAGGAAGAGTGATGGAGTGGAGTGGAAGCCTTTGTCTTTGCCGAAGACTCCAATTCCCTTTCAATACACCAATGACTTGGTTTGAAATTCACTTGAAAACACATTAGTCATAGCATATATATAAAAGAGACATGATCAAAGGTATATATATGAGCTATGTATGCAAGATATCAAAAGAAATTCCTAGAATCAAGAATATTTAGCTCATGCCTAAGTTTGGTAAAAGTTTGTTCATCTAATGGCTTGGTAAAGATATCGGCTAATTGATCTTTAGTGTTAATATATGCAATCTCGATATCCCCCTTTTGTTGGTGATCCCTAAGAAAATGATACCGAATGGCTATGTGTTTAGTGCGGCTATGCTCAACGGGATTATCCGCCATACGGATTGCACTCTCATTATCACATAGAAGAGGAACTTTGGTTAATTTGTAACCATAGTCCCGCAGGGTTTGCCTCATCCAAAGCAATTGCGCGCAACAATGGCCTGCGACAATGTACTCGGCTTCGGCGGTAGAAAGAGTGACCGAATTTTGCTTCTTTGAAGCCCAAGACACCAAGGATCTTCCCAAGAACTGGCAAGTCCCCGATGTGCTCTTTCTATTAATCTTGCACCCTGCCCAATCGGCATCCGAATAACCAATTAAATCAAATGTGGATCCCCGAGGGTACCAAAGCCCAAATTTAGGAGTATAAGCCAAATATCTCAAGATTCGTTTTACGACCGTAAGGTGAGATTCCTTAGGGTCGGCTTGGAATCTTGCACACATGCATACGGAAAGCATAATGTTCGGTCGAGATGCACATAAATAGAGTAATGAACCTATCATCGACCGGTATACCTTTTGATCGACGGATTTACCTTCCGTGTCGAGGTCGAGATGCCCATTGGTCCCCATGGGTGTCTTGATGGGTTTGGCATCCTTCATCCCAAACTTGTTTAGAATGTCTTGAGTATACTTGGTTTGGCTAATGAAGGTGCCTTCTTAGAGTTGCTTGACTTGGAATCCTAGAAAATACTTCAACTCCCCCATCATTGACATCTCGAATTTCTGTGTCATGATCCTACTAAATTCCTCACATGTAGATTCGTTAGTAGACCAAAATATAATGTCATCAACATAAATTTGGCATACAAACAAATCGTTGTCAAGAGTTTTAGTAAATAAAGTAGGATCGGCCTTGCCGACTTTGAAGCCATTAGCAATAAGGAAATCTCTTAGGCATTCATACCATGCCCTCAGGGCTTGCTTGAGCCCATAGAGCACCTTAGAGAGCCTATAGACATGGTTAGGGTACTCACTGTCTTCAAAGCCGGGAGGTTGCTCAACATAGACCTCTTCCTTGATTGGTCCGTTGAGGAAGGCACTCTTCACGTCCATTTGGTAAAGCTTGAAGCCATGGTAAGTAGCATAGGCTAATAATATATGAATTGACTCAAGCCTAGCTACGGGTGCATAGGTTTCACCAAAATCCAAACCTTCGACTTGTGAGTATCCCTTGGCCACAAGTCGGGCTTTGTTCCTTGTCACCACACCATGCTCGTCTTGTTTGTTGCGGAAGACCCACTTGGTTCCTACAACATTTTGGTTAGGACGTGGAACTAAATGTCATACCTCGTTCCTAGTGAAGTTGTTGAGCTCCTCTTGCATTGCCATCACCCAATCCGAATCTTGAAGTGCTTCCTCTACCCTGTGTGGCTCAATAGAGGAAACAAAAGAGTAATGCTCACAAAAATGTGCAACACGAGATCTAGTGGTTACCCCCTTATGAATGTCGCCGAGGATGGTGTTGACGGGGTGATCTCGTTGGATTGCTTGGTGGACTCTTGGGTGTGGCGGCCTTGGTTCTTCATCCTCCTTGTCTTGATCATTTGGATCTCCCCCTTGATTATTGCCGTCATCTTGAGGTGGCTCATCTCTTTGATCTTCTCCTTCATCAACTTGAGCCTCATCCTCATTTTGAGTTGGTGGAGATGCTTGCGTGGAGAAGGATGGTTGATCTTGTACATTTGGAGGCTCTTCGGATTCCTTAGGACACACATCCCCAATGGACATGTTCCTTAGCGCGATGCATGGAGCCTCTTCATTACCTATCTCATCAAGATCAACTTGCTCTACTTGAGAGCCGTTAGTTTCATCAAACACAACGTCACAAGAAACTTCAACTAGTCCTGAGGACTTGTTAAAGACTCTATATGCCCTTGTGTTTGAATCATATCCTAGTAAAAAGCCTTCTACGGTCTTAGGAGCAAATTTAGATTTTCTACCTCTTTTAACAAGAATAAAGCATTTGCTACCAAAAACTCTAAAATATGAAATGTTGGGCTTTTTACCGGTTAGGAGTTCGTATGATGTCTTCTTGAGGATTCGGTGTAGATATAACCGGTTGATGGCATAGCAAGCGGTGTTAACCGCCTCGGCCCAAAACCGATCCGGCGTCTTGTACTCATCAAGCATGGTTCTTGCCATGTCCAATAGAGTTCGATTCTTCCTCTCCACTACACCATTTTGTTGTGGGTTGTAGGGAGAAGAGAACTCATGCTTGATGCCCTCCTCCTCAAGGAAGCCTTCAATTTGAGAGTTCTTGAACTCCGTCCCGTTGTCGCTTCTTATTTTCTTGATCCTTAAGCCGAACTCATTTTGAGCCCGTCTCAAGAATCCCTTTAAGGTCTCTTGGGTTTGAGATTTTTCCTGCAAAAAGAATACCCAAGTGAAGCGAGAATAATCATCCACAATAACTAGACAGTACTTACTCCCGCCGATGCTTATGTAAGCTATCGGGCCGAATAGGTCCATGTGTAGGAGCTCCAGTGGCCTGTCAGTCGTCATGATGTTCTTGTGTGGATGATGAACACCAACTTGCTTCCCGGCTTGGCATGCGCTACATATCCTGTCTTTCTCAAAATGAACATTTGTTAATCCTAAAATGTGCTCTCCCTTTAGAAGTTTATGAAGATTCTTCATTCCAACATGAGCTAGTCGGCGGTGCCAGAGCCAACCCATGTTAGTCTTAGCAACTAAGCAAGTGTCGAGTTCAGCTCTATCAAAATCTACCAAGTATAGCTGACCCTCTAACACTCCCTTAAATGCTATTGAATCATCACTTCTTCTAAAGACAGTGACACCTACATCAGTGAATAGACAGTTGTAGCCCATTTTGCATAATTGAGATACGGAAAGCAAGTTGTAATCTAATGAATCAACAAGAAAAACATTGGAAATGGAATGGTCAGGTGAAATAGCAAATTTACCCAAACCTTTGACCAAACCTTGATTTCCATCCCCGAATGTGATAGCTCGTTGGGGATCTTGGTTTTTCTCGTAGGAGGAGAACATCTTCTTCTCCCCTGTCATGTGGTTTGTGCACCCGCTATCGATGATCCAACTTGAGCCCCCGGATGCATAAACCTACAAAACAAATTTAGTTCTTGACTTTAGGTACCCAAACGATTTTGGGTCCTTTAGCATTAGAAACAAGAACTTTGGGTACCCAAACACAAGTCTTGGAGCCCTTGTGTTTGCCCCCAACAAACTTGGCAACTACCTTGCCGGATTTGTTAGTCAAAACATATGATGCATCAAAAGTTTTAAATGAAATGCTATGGTCATTTGATGCACTAGGAGTTTTCTTCTTAGGCAACTTAGCAAGGGTTGGTTGCCTAGAGCTAGATGTCTCACCCTTATACATAAAAGCATGATTAGGGCCAGAGTGAGATTTCCTAGAATGAATTCTCCTAATTTTGCTCTCGGGATAACCGACAAGGTACAAAATGTAACCCTCATTATCCTAAGGGATGGGAGCCTTGCCCTTAACAAAGTTGGACAATTTCTTAGGAGGGGCATTAATTTTGACATTGTCCCCCTTTTGGAAGCCAATGCCATCCTTAATGCCAGGGCGTCTCCCACTATAAAGCATACTACGAGCAAATTTAAATTTTTCATTCTCAAGTTCGTGCTCGGCAATTTTAGCATCTAGTTTAGCTATATGATCATTTTGTTGTTTAATTAAAGCCATATGATCATGAATAGCATCAATATCAATATCTCTACATCTAGTGCAAATAGAAGTATGCTCAACGGTAGATGTAGAGGGTTTGCAAGAATTAAGTTCAACAATCTTAGCACGCAAAATATCATTGTTATCTCTAAGATCGGAAATTGTAACATTGCAAACATCTAATTCTTTAGCCTTAGCAAGCAATTTTTCATTTTCAATCTTAAGGCTAGCAAGAGAGATGTTTAATTCTTCAATCTTAGCAAGCAAATCATTATTATCATTTCTAAGATTGGGAATTGAAACATCACAAACATGAGAATCAACCTTAGCAATTAATCTAGTATTTTCATTTCTAAGGTTGGCAATAGTGTCATGGCAAGTACTTAGCTCACTAGTTAATTTTTCACATTTTTCAACTTCTAGAGCATAAGCATTTTTTACCTTAACATGCTTCTTATTTTCCTTAATTAGGAAGTCCTCTTGAGAGTCCAAGAGATCATCCTTCTCATGAATAGCACTAATTAATTCATTTAACTTTTCCTTTTGTTGCATATTAAGGTTGGCAAAAAGAATGCGCAAGTTATCCTCCTCATTGCTAGCATCATCCTCATCACTAGAGGTTTCATATTTAGTGGAGGATCTTGATTTTACCTTCTTCTTTTTGCCGTCCTTTGCCATGAGACACTTGTGGCTGATGTTGGGGAAGAGGAGGCCCTTGGTGACGGCGATGTTGGCGGCGTCCTCGTCAGAGGAGGAGTCGGTGGAGCTTTCGTCCGAGTCCCACTCCCGGCAAACATGGGCATCGCCGCCCTTCTTCTTGTAGTACTTCTTCTTCTCCTTTCTTCTCCCCTTCTTGTCGTTGCCCCTGTCACTGTCACTAGAAATAGGACATTTTGCTATAAAAGTGACCGGGCTTACCACACTTGTAGCAAACTTTCTTGGAGCGGGGCTTGTAATCTTTCCCCCTCCTTTGCTTGAGGATTTGGCGGAAGCTCTTGATGATGAGCGCCATCTCCTCGTTGTCGAGCTTGGAGGCGTCGATGGGTATTCGACTTGGAGTAGATTCCTCCTTCTTTTCTTCCGTCGCCTTGAATGCGACCGGTTGTGCTTCGGACGTGGAGGGGCCGTCAAGCTCGTTGATCTTCTTTGAGCCTTTGATCATCAATTCAAAGCTCACAAAATTCCCGATTACTTCCTTGGGAGTCATTAGTGTATATCTAGGATTGCCATGAATTAATTGAACTTGAGTGGGGTTAAGGAAAACAAGTGATCTAAGAATAACCTTAACCACCTCGTGGTCATCCCATTTTTTGCTCCCGAGGTTGCCACTTGGTTCACCAAGGTTTTGAGCCGGTTGTACATGTCTTGTGGCTCCTCCCCTTGGCGAAGACGGAAGCGACTGAGCTCCCCCTCGATCGTTTCCCGCTTGGTGATCTTGGTCACCTTGTCTCCTTCGTGCGCGGTTTTTAGCACGTCCCAAATCTCCTTGGCGCTCTTCAACCCTTGCACTTTGTTATACTCCTCTCGACTTAGAGAGGTGAGGAGTATAGTGGTGGCTTGGGAGTTGAAGTGCTCTATTTGGGCCACTTCGTCCTCATCATAAGCTTCATCCCCTATGGATGGTACCTGTACACCAAACTCAACAACATCCCATATACTTTTGTGGAGTGAGGTTAGGTGATATCGCATCATATCACTCCACCTAGCATAATCTTCACCATCAAACGTTGGTGGTTTGCCTAATGGGCCGGAAAGTAAAGGTGTATGTTTAGGAATGCGAGGGTAGCGTAGGGGGATCTTACTAAACTTCTTACGCTCATGGCGCTTAGAAGTCACGGACGGCGCGTCCGAGCCGGAGGTCGATGGTGATGAAGAGTCGGTCTCGTAGTAGACCACTTTCCTCATCCTCTTGTGCTTGTCGCCTCTCCGATGCGACTTGTGGGAGGAGGATTTCTTTTCCTTCCCCTTCCCTTTGTTGGAGGAGTCTTTCTTCTCCTTCCTCTTGTTGCGGGATTCTTTCGATGAAGTCTCCCCGTGGCTTGTAATGGGCTTGTCGCCGGTCTCCATCTCCTTCTTGGCGTGATCTCCCGACATCACTTCGAGCGGTTAGGATCTAATGAAGCACCGGGCTCCGATACCAATTGAAAGTCGCCTAGAGGGGGTGAATAGGGCGAATCTGAAATTTACAAACTTAATCACAACTACAAGCCGGGTTAGCGTTAGAAATAGAAACGAGTCCGAGAGAGGGCGTAAAAACAAATCGCAAGTGAGTAAAGAGGTGAGACGCAAGGATTTGTTTTACCGAGGTTTGGTTCTCGCAAACCTACTCCCCATTGAGGAGGCCACAAAGGCCGGGTCTATTTCAACCCTTTCCCTCTCTCAAACGGTCCCTCGGACTGAGTGAGCTTCTCTTCTCAAATCAACCGGGAACAAAACTTCCCCACAAGGACCACCACACAATTGGTGTCTCTTGCCTCGGTTACAATTGAGTTTTGGTCACAAGAACAAATGAGAAAGAAAAGAAGCAATCCAAGCGCAAGAGCTCAAATGAACACAACAAATCTCTCTCACTAGTCACTAAAGCTTTGTGTGGAATTGGAGAGGATTTGATCACTTTAGTGTGTCTAGAATTGAATGCTAGAGCTCTTGTAAGGTTTAGAAGTGTGAAAACTTGGATGACTTGAATGAGGGGTGGTTGGGGGGTATTTATAGCCCCAACCACCAAACTAGCCGTTTGGTGAAGGCTGCTGTCGCATGGCGCACCAGACAGTCCGGTGCGCCACCGGACAGTGTCCGGTGCGCCAGCCTCGTCACCCGGTCGTTAGGGTTCGACCGTTGGAGCTCTGACTGGTAGGGTCGCCTGGCTGTCCGGTGGTGCATCGGACAGGTACTGTAGACTGTCCGGTGCGCCGTCTCACGCGTGCCTGACTTCTGCGCGCTCTGGCGCGCATTTAATGCCTCTGCAGGTGACCGTTGGCGCCGAAGTAGCCGTTGCTCCGCTGGCTCATCGGACAGTCCGGTGTGCACCGGACATGTCCGGTGAATTATAGCGGAGTGGATTCCCGAAGCTGGCGAGTTCAGAGTTGCTCTTCCTTGGGGCACCGGACACTGTCCGGTGGTGCACCGGACAGTCCGGTGAATTATAGTGAAGCCCTCTGAAAATTCCTGAAGGTGAAGAGTTCAGCTTGAAGTACCCTGGTGCACCGGACACTGTCCGGTGGCACACCGGACAGTCCGATGCGCCAGACCAGGGCTGCCTTCGGTTATCCCTTGCTCTTTTTGTTGAACCCTTTTCTTGGTCTTTTTATTAGCTTTTTGTGAACCTTTGGCACCTGTATAACTTATAGACTAGAGCAAACTAGTTAGTCCAATTATTTGTGTTGGGTAATTCAACCACCAAAATCAGTTTTAGAAATAGGTGTAAGCCTAATTCCCTTTCACGGCCCCTTGGAGCCGCAGCGATTCCTAAACGCTGCTCTCACGGCGGAGGAACAGCGACTTAGCGGTGCTCATGTCTGCAAGCTCCTAATAAGAAAAATAGAATGTCACAAAGAATGCTCTGACCACACGAGGTGTGCGTCTAAATCCTTACCTGGAAGACCCTGGGAATGTCTTGGGAAAAGACATCCGTGGCCGTCTTAAGCGACCTCATCACCGCCTCGCTATAGTCACGGAAAACTTTCCGCAACCTTTCCTCTCCCTCATCATTGAGGGAAAGGAGAGGCTCTGAGGTATCGCGGCCCCAGAACACGAGCGGCTGCGCTCCCCACTCATTGGGATTGAGCTGCGTGGGGATGAGGCCGTTGCTCCCCACGATGGGCCAAGGATCTGCGCGCCCCACGACCGAGGCTTCGGGTCCCTCTGCAGTCGATGCATCGGGCCTCTCCTCGGTCAAGGCACCAGGCCTTTGCTCACCAGCCTCGGCAACAACGGCCGCCCCCTCCCCATGGTCGAAAACTGGGGAATCAGGGATGACCAGGACCGAAGGAGCCGGGGGCGGAGGCACCTCAGCCATCTCGACATCGGCGGGCGGCTCCACGGGCGCACCAGCGGTGGCCCCGGCAGGAATCAACGTCGGTGTCGGCGATGAAGAAGGCGGGCTTGAGGCCACAGCTGTGTCAACGGCCTCCCCTGGCACGATGGCCGCTCCAACAGGGGGGTCGACCTGGGAGGCTTGCCCCATGACAGCTCGTGCCTCCTGGGCCCCCGCTGGAGGGCGCCTTGTGCGGAGCCCAACCAACCAGCATGGCGCGCCGTAGCTCCGGCTGAAGAGGCTGGCCCCGTCTTAAGGGCGTTCGTGGGGGCTAGACCAGCCGAGCCCTGCCTCCACTTGCTGAAAGGAAGAAAATACAAAATCAAGATACACAGAAAAATGGCTAAAACAAGGGTGCCCTCGGATACTTACCCGCTCTGGGGCAAGGCCAATCGTGCCTGCGGGGAGACCTCTCGGACCCCGGTCTCCGCAGACACTGCCGAGGGTTGGCCAGCGGCCGGCTTCGACGCCGCCTCCGCCTCGGACGCCCGAGGCGCCGGGGGGGGCAGCCTGCCCAGGCGATGTCACGACAGCCGAGGGAACAACTTCCCGCACGGCTGGCACGGGCACTTGCTCTCGGGGGGCATGCGGGTCGGCCTGACCCCCCAGAGTCACCCCAATTATTTCGACCAAGAGGTCAAGTACCCCCTCGGCCCGCCTCCGCTCCTCGGACTGGGACCCTGGCGTCCCGGCCCCAAACACTGGTGGTGCCAGCCCACTTGGAGGCTAGATTGATGACCCCTAGCCTAGCCTCGGATCCGGACTGAGGCCAAGTCGGGCCGCCATGTCGTCGTCCTCGTCATCATCATCATCATCATCATCGTCATCGTCGGGCGTGTCCGGCGACGGCTCCAACGGGAGCCTGTCCCTTTCTTGCCTCCGACGACGCTTCTCCAAGGCTTCCCGAGCCCGCATCCTCTCGTGAGCTCGGGCCTTTTCCGCGTCTTTTTTCTGCTTATCCTTCTCCACGGTGAGCCTACGCGCGATTCGGCCCGCAGCGTCCTCCAGGACTGGTGGCTGGGAGGTTTTAAAGTTCCTCAACCCCTGGGGACGAGCAAAAATCCCAAGGGTAAGGGCTAAAAACGTAAGAAACATGGCATAAAACAGAGGAAGGGTCAAACACTTACCAGGGACACATACCCGTGGTCGGGACGCATCAGGGGCTGGTTAAGGACGCTAGCGTCCAGCCTCCCCACCGTGCCCGCTATCCGTCTGAGGAGGTCGTCGGTGGAGAGGGGGGTTGAGGACATCCGTGAACCCTCCAAATTGACCCCCAGCTTCATTTTCGAAAGTCGCAACCGCCGCTCTACCAATGGGAGCACCCTCCGGTGGTGGATAGCGGCAACGACCCCCGCGGCGGTAAGGCCTTCGGCTTGGAGCTTCTGCAGGGCATGGAGAAGGGGCTGGAGCTTCTCTTGGTTCTCGCGTGTGGCCCCCCAGGGCTAGTTATCGCCGGCGGCAGTCACCACTCGTTGAGAAAAGGGCGGCAACACCCCATCATCATTCCGGAGATAAAACCACTGATTCTGCCACCCCTTATTCAAAAACACAAGGGAGGCAGGGATGTACTGCTGTGCGTGCCCCGACCGCACCGCCATACGGACCTTCTTCACGTCCGTTGACACGGCTGAGAACTCCACGGAGAAGAGATGGGTCCACAGGTTCTAGTGGGGGTCAATCCCCAAAAACCACTCGCAAACCACCGCGAAAATGGCCGCCTGCGCGATGGAGTTGGGGTTGAAGTTGTGAAGCTCCACCTCGTAGTAGTGCGGGAGCACCCGCATGAAGCGGCTCGCCGGCATCCCAAACCCCCGCTCATGAAAAGGGGTGAAGCTGACCACGTACCCCGGCGGCGGAGTCGGGACGACCTCGCTCTCGGGGGCCAACAACTCAGGCTACGGCCCACCAGAGAGAGGACGGAGCAGACCCTCGGCAATGAGGGCCTGCAGATCCTCCGCAATGACGATGGAGAAGGGCCATGGGTCGCGCAGCGGAATGACGATCGTCTTGTCAGCCATTGTCGAGCGGAAGCGGTGGAGGCGGAGGGGATGAGGTGCGTGGTTTTCTCTTCTCTCTGTCTACTCTCTCAGGTTGCGAAAGCAAAGGCAGAAGACAAGGGCGAAAGCGCAAATGGTAGGGTAAAGAACCGCTGCCGGTCCCTCTCCTAGGTATATAAAGGCCCGGGCAAAATCCACCCAAAACTTCGCCCGAGCCCCTCGTGAATTTTAAATTCGAAATCAAAGCGGTTTTTTCTGTTCCTCGAATGGCTCGCGCACGCGCAACGGACACCCCACGAGTTGCCCATCCCATCGCATTAACTCTCTAGCAGGACACGCGTCACCCCTAGCAGGCGAGCGGGTGCCGTTTCGCCTCCGTCATGATGACCGCCTCAAAAGGTGCGCCACACTATTTTAGTTTATTTCCTTTCTTCCTTCCCCCCTCTCTCTCTCTCTCCGCAGGGATCGGGAAAGGAGATATTTCGAAAGAGTCCTTCTCAGCAAAGGAAACGGGCCCCGAGCCCTCCTACTGATCAGGGGTTCGAAGGTTGTGCCCTGCGGGGTTCGGCAACCGCCCCAGAGCACTCGGGCTCCGAGCCCTCTACTGATTAAGGGTTCGAAGGCTGACCCCTCGGAAGGGTTCGACAGCCGCCCCAGAGCATGCAGAGTCAGGGATGACCCTAGGTACGTCTATTACATGGCCGAGGCTCGGGCTATGCTCCCGAGGTACCCTAGGACATTTCCGAGACCAGCGGGAACGATTTGTAATGGAATCCCACCGGAGGGAGGCACTGAGCCCTCGGACCCTATCAAATGGGTCCGGGTCTAGCGAATCACCTGCAGGTACTTTTGGAGCGCGCCTCTGGGCCACTAGCCGACCCTTGTCGAACGGGGCTCGGGCGTCCACTCAGATTACCCGTTAGCAACTCACTGGAAACACCATGTTCGGTGCCCACCGAGGGTAACATGGCGCGTTCCCCCCCTTCCTCCTTGCGGAAAGGCGACGAAGGGGCATACTACAAAAGCCGAGACGATCCTTGATCGTCCTCTCGCTCCGTGCAGAGGCTCGGGGGCTGCTCTCGCACCAGGCTACGGCTAAATTGTTGATCGCGTCGACAAACTAACTTAAAAACTTGGAGCCTGACTATGCACCCGGGCTGTGGCCAGGCCGCATGAAGAGAACAACAAGGCTGACCAAGGAATAACAAGAAGAGCATTAAGACCTCAGAGGAGTCAAACCACTCCTCTGAGGCCTCGGGGGCTACACCCGAAGGGTGCGCTCGCGCGCACCCATCGGAACAAAATACTACTAAAAAAGACCAGTCACCTTGCAAAAATCCGGTAGAACCTCCAAGCGAGTGCTTACACTCCCTTTGAGGTTCGGGGGCTACTGTCAGGTACCATAATTAGGGGTACCCCCAGTACTCCTAAACATGGCTGGAGAACATCTTTAAAACAAACCATAAAGACTGGTAAGCACGGTTCAAGTCAAGGCCTCGTCTACCAAGGGACGCGTTCCCGTCTCACCCGAGCCCAGCCTCGGGCAAGAAGAGTAGTCCCGTACGGATTCACGGCTCGCCCGAGGGTCCCCTCAGGCATTGGGCGCACCCCCGGCTCGCTCGAGGCAAAACTCGGGTAAACTTTATCGTATAGCGGCCTCGGTCAAACCGCCTTGCCACCGACCGTATCACATGCGCATTTAATGCAGGGATCACCTGACACCTTATCCCGACACGCGCACCGCAGTTGGCAAGATCGAAATGACCGCAGTCACTTCTCCCTTTTACTGATCGTTCTGACAGGATAACGACACTATTCACCCTGTTCCGACCACTATGCCAACCACCAGGGTAAGACTAACAACAGTAAGTTACCGCCTCTCCCGAGTTTAGCCTCGGGTGCAACAGGGAGTTCCGCCTCGCCCGACCCCAGCCTCGGCCTCGGGAGGAATCATGACCACGCCCGACCCAGGCCTTGGCCTCAGCCTCGGCCTTGGGAGGAGGTCTTGAAAGGGAAATGTGCCCTTGGGCCATTTCTAAGTATTTTGGTGATTTAGTGTCCAACACATGTGCCTAAGTGTAAAATGGTGGACAAAGTACAAATCAAGGATAAAGGTATGTTTCTCAGACTTAGTACATTGTTTTATGGACTAATGTATTGTGTCTAAGTGCTGGAAACAGGAAAAATCCAATTGAAAATGCCTTGGCTCGAGCAGCCAAGACTTTGCTCAGTCTGGAGCACCGGACTGTCCGATGGTGCACCAGACAGTGTCCGGTGCGCCAGGCTGGCTCTGGCGAACAGGCTGCTCTCGGGACTTCGACGACGGTGTACGGCTATAATTCACCGGACTGTCCGGTGGTGCACCGGACTGTCTGGTGGGCCGTTCACAGGCGAACTCGTCGCTCTCGAGAATTCATCGGCGACGTACGGCTATAATTCACCGGACTGTCTGGTGTGCACTGGACTGTCCGGTGAGCCAACGGTCGGCCGCGCGATCTGCGCGGGACACGTGGCCGAGCCAACGGCTAGTAGGAGGTACCAGACTGTCCGGTGTGCACCGGACATGTCTGGTGCGCCAACGGCTCTCTGGCTGCCAACAGTCGACTGTGCCATTTTTGGAAGGAAATCGGGCACCGGACAGTGTCCGGTGTGCACCGGACTATCCGGTGCGCCAGTCGACAGAAGGCAAGATCAGCCTTCCTAGATTGCTCTCAACGGCTCCTAGCTGCCTTGGGGCTATAAAAGGGACCCCTAGGCGCATGGAGGAGCACACCAAGTATTCCTACAACATTCCTAAGCACCAAGACATCAATTCCGCGCCTTTGATTCTTTGCGATAGCAATTAGAGCTCTAGTTGAGTGGTGAACTCATTGAGTTGTGTTGTGAGCTCTCGTTGCGACTTGTGTGCGTGGTGTTGCTGTGATTTCTTGTCTTGAGTGCGTTGCTAATCCCTCCCTTGCTCTGTGCTTCTTTGTGAACTTCAAGTGTAAGGGCGAGAGGCTCCAAGTTGTGGAGATTCCTCGCAAACGGGATTGAGAAAAGCAAGCAAAACACCGTGGTATTCAAGTGGGTCTTTGGACCGCTTGAGAGGGGTTGATTGCAACCCTCGTCCGTTAGGACGCCACAACGTGGAGTAGGCAAGCGTTGGTCTTGGCCGAACCACGGGATAACCACCGTGCCATCTCTGTGTTTGATCTCTTGTGGTTATTGTGTTTTGACTCCTCTCTAGCCACTTGGCAATTATTGTGCTAACGATTAACCAAGTTTTGTGGCTTAAGTTTCAAGTTTCACAGGATCACCTATTCACCCCCCCTCTAGGTGCTCTCAATTGGTATCAGAGCCGTTCTCTTCACAAAGGGACTAACCACCCGAAGAGATGGATCCTAAGGGGAAGGGTATCGTGATCAACGATAAAGAGAAGGAATCTTTCGTCAACGAACCGAAGGATGACAAGCCTACTGACTCGGGCTCGGGCCATAGACGGAAAGATGGGAAGAAAAAGAAGACGAGGCGCATCAAGGAGATCGTCTACTACGACAATAGCGATGAGTCTACTTCTTCCCAAAAGGACAACGACCACAACGACTACGAGAGAAGGAAACCGGTTAATTCGAACTTTTCTTTTGACTACTCTCGTATTTCGCAAAGTTCAAATTCACATTTGCTCTCCATTCCTCTCGGCAATCCTCCACACTTTGATGGGGAGGACTATGGATTTTGGAGCCACAAAATGCGTAGTCACCTATTCTCTCTCCATCCTAGTATATGGGAGATTGTAGAGAGTGGAATGCACTTTGATAGTACGGATAGTCCCATGTTCATTAATGAGCAAATACATAAGAATGCACAAGCTACTACTGTTCTTCTAGCTTCATTGTGCAGGGATGAATACCACAAAGTGAGCGGCTTGGATAACACCAAGCAGATCTGGGACACCCTCAAGATTTCTCATGAGGGGAACGACGTCACCTTGCTCACCAAGATGGAGTTGGTGGAGGACGAGCTTGGACGGTTCACGATGATAAGGGGCGAGGAGCCAACCCAAACATACAACCGGCTCAAGACCCTTATCAACAAAATAAGGAGCTACGGAAGCACGCGATGGACGGACCACGACGTCGTCCGACTAATGCTAAGGTCCTTTACCGTTCTTGATCCTCATTTGGTGAATAATATTCGTGAGAATCCCAGGTACACCAAAATGTCGCCCGAAGAAGTCCTTGGAAAATTCGTTAGCGGGCGAATGATGATCAAGGAGGCGAGGTACGTGGACGACGCATTGAATGGTCCAATCAACGAGCCTCAACCCCTTGCTCTCAAGGCAACAAGAAGCAAGGAGGCGCTACCTATCAAGGTGGCACAAATTGAGGCGGCCGGACTTAATGATGAAGAGATGGCCCTCATCATCAAGAGATTCAAGACGGCGCTAAAGGGTCGCAAGGGGCAGCCAAGCAAGACCAAGACAAAGGGGAAGCGCTCATGCTTCAAATGTGGTAAGCTTGGTCATTTTATTGCTAACTGTCCCGACAATGATAGTGATCAGGATCAAGGGAACAAGAGGGAGAAGAAGAAGAACTATAAGAAGGCAAAGGGCGAGGCACATCTTGGAAAGGAGTGGGATTCGGATTGCTCCTCGTCCGACTCCGACAATGAAGGACTCGCCGCCACCGCCTTCAACAAGTCATCCCTCTTCCCCAACGAGCGTCACACATGCCTTATGGCAAGGGAGAAGAAGGTATGTACTCGAAACTCTACTTATGCTTCTTCAAGTGAGGACGAATCTAGTGATGAGGATGAAATAGATTATTCATGTTTATTTAAGGGCCTAGATAGAACCAAGGTAGATAAAATTAATGAATTAATTGATGCCTTGAATGATAAGAATAGGCTTTTAGAAAAACAAGAGGACTTGTTGTATGAAGAACATGACAAATTTGTAGAAGCACAAAAATCTCATGCCTTAGAAGTTAAGAGAAATGAAATGCTTTCTTGTGAATTATCTTCTTGCCATGAGACGATTTCTAGCTTAAGGAGCATTAATGATAATTTGAATGCTAAGTTAGAAATAGCTAGTAAATCAACAACTTGTGTAGAAAATGTTGTTATTTGCAATAGATGTAAAGATTTTGATATTGATGCTTGTAGCGAACATATAGCTTCTATTGCAAAATTAAATGATGAAATGGCTAGTCTTAATGCCCAACTTAAGGCTAGCAAAAGTGATTTTGATAAACTGAAATTTGCTAGGGATGCCTACACGATTGGTAGACACCCCTCAATTAAGGATGGGCTTGGCTTCAAGAGGGAAGCCAAGAACTTAACAAGCCATAAGGCTCCCATCTCCGCCAAGGAGAAAGGGAAGGCCCCTATGGCAAGTAGTACTAAAAAGAACCATGCTTTTATGTACAATGATAGAAGACAGTCTCATAGGAGTTGTAATGCTTTTGATTCACATGCCTATGATTCTTATGCTATGTATGCTTCCAGTTCTTCCTATATGCATGGTAGAGATATGCCTAGGAAAAATATTCATCATGTGCCTAGAAAGAATATTGTTCATGTTCCTAGAAAAGTTATGAATGGTCCCTCTACAATTTATCATGCTTTAAATGTTTCCATTGCTATTTGTAGAAAGGATAGGAAGATAGTTGCTAGGAAATTAGGGGCAAAATGCAAGGGTGATAAAACTTGCATTTGGGTCCCTAAGGAAATTGTGACTAACCTTGTAGGACCCAACAAGAGTTGGGTACCTAAGACCCAAGCCTAAATTTGCCTTGCAGGTTTATGCATCCGGGGGCTCAAGCTGGATTATCGACAGCGGATGCACAAACCATATGACGGGGGAGAAGAAGATGTTCACCTCCAACGTCAAAAATGAGGATTCCCATGATTCAATTATATTCGGTGATGGGAACCAAGGCAAGGTAAAAGGGTTAGCTTGTCAAGTAGGTAAACAAGTGGGAGGAGCACATCACAGCAAGAATGTGATGACCACTTCAAGACCTCTGGAGATGCTGCATATGGACCTCTTCGGACCCGTCGCCTATCTGAGCATAAGAGGAAGTAAGTATGGTCTAGTTATTGTTGATGACTTTTCCCGCTTCACTTGGGTGTTCTTTTTGCAGGATAAGTCTGAAACCCAAGGGACCCTCAAGCGCTTCCTAAGGAGAGCTCAAAATGAGTTTGAGCTCAAGGTGAAGAAGATAAGGAGCGACAATGGGTCCGAATTCAAGAATCTTCAAGTGGAAGAGTTCCTTGAGGAGGAGGGGATCAAGCACGAGTTCTCCGCTCCCTACACACCTCAGCAAAATGGTGTGGTAGAGAGGAAGAACAGGACGCTCATTGATATGGCGAGGACTATGCTTGGAGAGTTCAAGACCCCCGAGCGCTTTTGGTCGGAAGCCGTGAATACGGCTTGCCACGCCATCAACAGGGTCTACCTTCACCGCCTCCTCAAGAAGACTTCTTATGAGCTGCTAACTGGTAACAAACCCAATGTGTCTTATTTTCGTGTTTTTGGGAGCAAGTGTTATATTCTTGTGAAGAAAGGTAGAACCTCTAAATTTGCTCCCAAAGCTGTAGAAGCGTTTTTATTAGGTTATGATTCAAATACAAAGGCGTATAGGGTCTTCAACAAATCATCGGGTTTGGTTGAAGTCTCTAGCGACGTTGTATTTGATGAGACTAATGGCTCTCCAAGAGAGCAAGTTGTTGATCTTGATGATGTAGATGAAGAAGACGTTCCAACGGCCGCGATACGCACCATGGCGATTGGAGATGTACGGCCTCAGGAACAATTGGAGCAAGATCAACCGCCTTCCTCAACTATGGTGCATCCCCCAACCCAAGATGACGAACAGGTACCTCAAGTGGAGGCGCATGATCAAGGGGGAGCACAGGATGATCAAGTTGAAGAGGAAGAAGCACCTCAGGCACCTCCAACCCAAGTTTGAGCGACGATCCAAAGGGATCATCCTGTCGACCAAATATTGGGTGATATTAGCAAGGGAGTAACTACTCGTTCAAGATTAGTTAATTTTTGTGAGCATTACTCTTTTGTCTCTTCTATTGAGCCTTTCAGGGTAGAAGAGGCCTTGCTAGATCCGGACTGGGTGTTGGCCATGCAGGAGGAACTCAACAACTTCATGCGCAATGAAGTTTGGACACTGGTGCCTCGTCCCAAGCAAAATGTTGTGGGAACCAAGTGGGTGTTCCGCAACAAACAGGACGAGCACGGGGTGGTGACAAGGAACAAGGCTCGACTTGTGGCAAAAGGTTATGCCCAAGTCGCAGGTTTGGACTTTGAGGAGACATTCGCTCCTGTGGCTAGGCTAGAATCAATTCGTATTTTGCTAGCATATGCCGCTCACCATTCTTTCAGGTTGTACCAAATGGATGTGAAGAGCGCTTTCCTCAACGGGCCGATCAAGGAGGAGGTATACGTAGAGCAACCCCCTGGCTTCGAGGATGAACGGTACCCCGACCACGTATGTAAGCTTTCTAAGGCGCTCTATGGACTTAAGCAAGCCCCAAGAGTATGGTATGAATGCCTTAGAGACTTTTTAATTGCTAATGCTTTCAAGGTTGGGAAAGCCGATCCAACTCTTTTTACTAAGACTTGCGATGGTGATCTTTTTGTGTGCCAAATTTATGTCGATGACATAATATTTGGTTCTACTAATCAAAAGTCTTGTGAAGAGTTTAGCAGGGTGATGACGCAGAAATTCGAGATGTCGATGATGGGCGAGTTGAACTACTTCCTTGGGTTACAAGTGAAGCAACTCAAGGACGGCACCTTCATCTCCCAAACGAAGTACACGCAAGATTTGCTAAAGAGGTTTGGGATGAAGGACGCCAAGCCCGCAAAGACGCCGATGGGAACTGACGGACACACCGACCTCAACAAAGGTGGTAAGTCCGTTGATCAAAAAGCATACCGGTCCATGATAGGTTCTTTGCTTTATTTATGTGCTAGTAGACCGGATATTATGCTTAGCGTATGCATGTGTGCTAGATTTCAATCCGATCCTAAGGAGTGTCACTTAGTGGCTGTGAAGCGAATTCTTCGATATTTAGTCGCTACGCCTTGCTTCGGGATCTGGTATCCAAAGGGGTCTAACTTTGACTTGATTGGGTACTCAGATTCCGACTATGCTGGATGTAAGGTCGATAGGAAGAGTACATCGGGGATGTGCCAATTCTTAGGAAGGTCCCTGGTGTCATGGAATTCTAAGAAACAAACCTCCGTTGCCCTATCCACCGCTGAGGCCGAGTATGTTGCCGTAGGACAGTGTTGCGCGCAACTACTTTGGATGAGGCAAACCCTCAGGGACTTTGGCTACAATCTGAGCAAAGTCCCACTCCTATGTGATAATGAGAGTGCTATCCAAATAGCGGAAAATCCTGTTGAGCACAGCCGCACAAAGCACATTGACATCCGGCATCACTTTTTGAGAGACCACCAGCAAAAGGGAGATATCAAAGTGTTTCATGTTAGCACCGAGAACCAGCTAGCCGATATCTTCACTAAGCCTTTAGGTGAAAAGACCTTTTGCAGGCTGCGAAGTGAGCTAAATATCCTAGATTCGTGGAACTTGGATTGAATTGTAGCATACATGTGTTTATGCCTTTGATCATGTTCCTCTGCATTTGTTGCTTATGTATGGTGCTCAAGTTGTACAAACACTCCCTGGACCTCACAAGTCCTTTTTGCAAGTGATGCACATACTTAGGGGGAGGTGTGTTACAACTTGACCCTTTGAAAACTAACCATGTGCTTGAGTTTGTTTTAGTCTCAAAGGAGGATTGAAAGGGAAAAGGTGGACTTGGACCATGCAAGACTTCCACTGCACTCCGATGAAAAGAGTAACTTTTCCAAGTTCATCTTTACCCTCTTATTGCCTATTTGCTCTTAGTTGAAGATTTTGGTGAGGCAATGGGGTTAAAGGGCCAAGATTGATCCCGTTTTGATGCTTGATGCCAAAGGGGGAGAAAATAAAGGCCAAAGCAATAGATGGATCAGCTACCACTTGAGAAATTTTGAAAATAGTAGATTAGAGCTTTTGGTTTGTCAAAACTCTTTTATTGTCTCTTATGTCAAAAGTTGGCCTCTTGTGGGGAGAAGTGTTGATTATGGGAAAAAGGGGGAGTTTTTTGAAATCCTTGATCAAATTTCTTTGGAAAACCTCTCTTTATGTCTCTACAAGTGGATTTGACTTAGAGATAGGAATTTGAGTTTGATTTGCAAAAACAAACCAAGTGGTGGCATAGAGTGATCCATATATGTCAAATTTGAATCAAAACAATTTTGAGTTCTTAGTTGAATTGATTTTGTACTTGTTCTACTTGCTTTATGTTGTGTTGGCATAAATCACCAAAAAGGGGGAGATTGAAAGGGAAATGTGCCCTTGGGCCATTTCTAAGTATTTTGGTGATTTAGTGTCCAACACATGTGCCTAAGTGTAAAATGGTGGACAAAGTACAAATCAAGGATAAAGGTATGTTTCTCAGACTTAGTACATTGTTTTATGGACTAATGTATTGTGTCTAAGTGCTGGAAATAGGAAAAATCCAATTGAAAATGCCTTGGCTCGAGCAGCCAAGACTTTGCTCAGTCTGGAGCACCGGACTGTACGATGGTGCACCGGACAGTGTCTGGTGCGCCAGGCTGGCTCTGGCGAACAGGCTGCTCTCGGGACTTCGACGGCGGTGTACGGCTATAATTCACCGGACTGTCCGGTGGTGCACCGGACTGTCCGGTGGGCCGTTCACAGGCGAACTCGTCGCTCTCGGGAATTCATCGGCGACGTACGGCTATAATTCACCGGACTGTCCGGTGTGCACCGGACTGTCCGGTGAGCCAACGGTCGGCCGCGCGATCTGCGCGGGACACGTGGCCGAGCCAACGGCTTGTAGGAGGCACCGGACTGTCCGGTGTGCACCGGACATGTCCGGTGCGCCAACGGCTCTCTGGCTGCCAACGGTCGACTGCGCCATTTTTGGAAGGAAATCGGGCACCGGACAGTGTCAGGTGTGCACTGGACTATCCGGTGCGCCAGTCGACAGAAGGCAAGATTAGCCTTCCTAGATTGCTCTCAACGGCTAATCCCTCCCTTGCTCTGTGCTTCTTTGTGAACTTCAAGTGTAAGGGCGAGAGGCTCCAAGTTGTGGAGATTCCTCGCAAACGGGATTGAGAAAAGCAAGCAAAACACCGTGGTATTCAAGTGGGTCTTTGGACCGCTTGAGAGGGGTTGATTGCAACCCTCGTCCGTTGGGACGCCACAACGTGGAGTAGGCAAGCGTTGGTCTTGGCCGAACCACGGGATAACCACCGTGCCATCTCTGTGTTTGATCTCTTGTGGTTATTATGTTTTGACTCCTCTCTAGCCACTTGGCAATTATTGTGCTAACGATTAACCAAGTTTTGTGGCTTAAGTTTCAAGTTTCACAGGATCACCTATTCACCCCCCTCTAGGTGCTCTCAGGTCTTCGCCTCGCCCGACCTAGGCCTCGGCCTCGGGAGAAGATCTTCGCCTCGCCCGACCTAGGCCTCGGCTTTGGGAGAAATCACCGCCTCGCCCGAGATGGCCTCGGACCGACTACGCGAACAGGGAATACAACACTATCCTTCCCCTAGCTAGCCACCTCAGGCTACGAAGGAACAGGACCGGTGTCACATCAAATTACTCCAGTAACAGGTAATGATGATCCCCGGCATGCGCCCATGACGTCGACTGTCCTCAGCTCTCTACAAAGTCAAAGAAACGTCAACAGGACACAAACTTCAAGGCCACCTCGACGACCAGGCCATACCGCCGGCCACGGCGCTACAGAGCTCGGCTTCAACTCGGTGGAGCTGGCCGCGCCGCTACAGGGGTCAGGACCTGGGGTCGCGCCATCGGCCATGCTTCTACATGGCTCAAGCACTTCTCCGCAGTCCACATTAGCGCATAGCTACACCCCCATATGTACAGCTGGGTCACCTCCTTGTACCTATAAAAGGAGATGCCCAGTGCCTTCCCAAGGCAAGCTTTGAAAGCTCACCCAGACGGCTCACCCAACATCAACAAAAAACACTTCAGGGCAAACCTTCTCTCCACAACACTAGACCTCTCAAGAGACCTGGGATCTGTTGCCTCTCTCGCAAAGCTTGTATCCCCTACTACAAGCACCCCGGTGCAAGATAATATAAGCCTCATCCTCCCTCTGCTGGAAGTAGGGCCTTCTTAGCCCGAACCAGGATAAACCTTGTGTTTCATCTTGCATCAATCCATCCAGGCAGGGACACGCAACATAAAATTCACTAGTCTGTTGAGGGTCCCCTGGGTCCGAAACACCGACACATTATATATCGTCCCCACAGACCAACACGAGCCTTTTGTGCGCACTTTGTCCTCACACATGTGCACCCGAGAAAACTTTCCGGCTGGTCACCCATCCCAAATTGCTCCAAGCCAAGCACGCTTAACTTGGAGGTTCTTTCAAGATAGGCTTCCAAAAAAGAAGATGCACCTTGTTGATATGAGTACTCTATTAATTTTATTAAGCCTTGGGCCAGGATATCACAATCCACCCCCTTAGAAGACCGACGTCCTCGTCGGTCAACCCCAATCCAGAAACCTCCCCTCTTAGCCACGTCTGTGTGTCTAGTGTCGTCATATGCCATGCCATGTGACCACTCCAGGTCCACTGTGCCATGCGCCATATACCTGAACCCCCTAGCCCACACACGCCCGTGAAACCTCAATGGTCGGCTCTAATACCACTTCTGTCACACCCGGGTTTTAGGGGTCCAAAACCCGGGCGCGAAATAAACACCAGGTGTGCTGGGACCAAGTCTCACACATATGATGAATCATGGTACAAAAACGAATGTCACATCTTTACTATATAATAGGAGTTCTATACAAAATAAATACAAAATAAATAAATAATTACATCATAAGGAGACAACAATCCAGCAACCCAAAGTTGACTGGGAGACGACGGCCTAGACCACTCATGAACTCATCACATCATCCTCCATGTGCCTCATCCTGCGGTACCTATTCTTGAACTATGGGGGTGTGAGACAGCAAGGGTGAGCTCACATATGTTCATTGCTTAACAAGTTGTGGGGAATAATGTGCATGAACTCGCCAAAGGTGGGAGCTCATGTGAAGTGTAAGGCTTGTGAAGTGTAAGGCTTACCAAAGAGGATGGCTAAAGGTGAGCATTGCTTTTAAAGTTGGTCTAAATTTTATTAGCAGTTATTAAGTGTAAATAGATACCAACCCAATTAAGTAGTAGAAAAAAAGTGATAACAACACCTGCGATGCAATGCATATGACAAATTGAATTTAGTTCCATAAATTAATCATGTGAGTGTCCGAGCTGCTCATGACCGTGAGCACGGCTGATATACCAGTTTTACAATCTGTAGAGGTTACGCATCTTTACCCACAAGTCATGTTACCCATCTACCAAGGGGTCATGAATCCCATACACCTCTACCAAGGAAGCGAGGCAGGGTAACACTACGAGGCCTTTACAAAGTTCCACTAGCTTCAGAAAACCCGCTATAGTTTCTAGGAAGCTCCAATGCAGGGATCCCTCGCCTAACCGCCATCACAGTAAAATTAACCCAAGGACCTCCCTACACTGACCACTCCCCTACTGCCCTTGCCCCTTTCGGGTAAGGTAGTCTTCCACTAGCTTTCCTAATTAGTCAGCTAAGGGCATCCCATACCACCCTTGTGGTAGCACTGTTTTCCTGGGTGGTTCTCCATGTTCCAATTAACATAATGATCTTTATCATGAACAGTAAATAACAAACTAATAATAAAAGTGTGATAATAAATAATGTATATCTCCATAACCAAAACCACATAAAGCAATAAGAGGTACTACCAAAAATTCAGTGGTAAACAAGGTATAAAGATAGTCAAACTAGGGTAACCTATTGGGTCCCATCAAAGTTAACCTATGCCGATCATTATGATTAATAAGAACATGATTGGGTAAAAAGAAGTGATCAAGGGCACAACTTGCCTGGGACTTGAGATTCCAGGTACCAGGATTATCTTCAAATTCTTGTGACCTCACGGCTAGTCGTAGCAATACAAACAAACATGGTATAGACAAAATTAACATCACACCAAACATAAGAATAAATTGCATAGTAATAATCTACACGTTGCTATGAGATCATGGGTTCGAGAGTCGCTAAAATCGGGGTTACAGTTACGGAGTTATGATTTTTGGAAGAACTACGTGATTAAGTAATTAAAACTAGGTTTTGTATTGATTTTATAAACCATGAGATAAAAAATAATCCAAAGAGTTAATCAATTTTCTTTAATCTTAATTCTAACTTGACTAGAGTTCATATTTTAACCAAATTATAACTATGGACATGTTAGCTTTGGTTAAAAGAGTTAATCTAGTAGACATAGGTTAAATAAATATCTAGCTATAAAATTTTGCGATATGGTATAATTAATGTTGTTACTATGTAGTAAATATTTATACGAAACTAACGCAAATGGAACGAGTCAATTCGGAATTAAAACGGAGGAGTTATGAATTTCCGAAGTTTAAGTGTTGGATAAAAAGGAATTAAGTGCATAATTTACTTAATCTAAGTTTCGTACCAAACTAAGGTTACCAGATGATACACAATATTATTATGAATTTAATGCAACTGAAACAGATCAAAAAGGAATTAAAATAGATTAAATATGAATTAAACAAGTCTTTGGATTTATTTTTATACTAAAAACATTTTTCTGATTTAATTCTGAATATTCCTAATAGCTATGGACCACAGACATAATTATCAGAGAGTTTGTTGCTTAAACTGCAAATTCCAGGGCACAGTTGTAATTATTTAACACTGTGTGCGGACGACGGGTTCATTTTAAAGGAGTCCGAGGGCTCTTATGCAAAGTGATCCTGGCGAAGGGGTATCGTGGCGCCACAGCCGCCTGATCCAACTTGTGTGGTCTAGATTAGCTTTCATAACTTGGTGACCCGGTGGTATACGATGGTCGTTGGATCCCAAATTAGTGGTCCGGGAAACGTGAAAGTCGCCTAGAGGGGGGGTGAATAGGCGGAATCTGAAAATTATAAACTTAAGCACACACTACAAGCTGGGGTTAGCGTTAGAAATAAAATCGAGTCCAAAAGAGAGGGTGAAAACAAATCACAAGCAAATGAAGAGAGTGACACTGTGATTTGTTTTACCGAGGTTCGGTTCTTGCAAACCTACTCCCCGTTGAGGTGGTCACTAAGACCGGGTCTCTTTCAACCCTTTCCCTCTCTCAAACGGTCACCTAGACCGAGTGAGCTTCTCTTCTCAATCAATTGGGACACTTAGTCCCCACAAGGACCACCACACAATTGGTGTCCCTTGCCTTGATTACAAATGACTTGGGAACAAGAAATGGGGAAGAAGAAAAGCGATCCAAGCGCAAGAGCTCAAAGAACACGAGAAAACTCTCTCTCTAGTCACTAATTGCTTTGAGTGGAATTTGGGACTTGGAGAGGCTTTGATTCAATCTATTTGTGTCTTGTATTGAATGCACTAGCTTTTGTATTGAATGTGTTGGCTGAAAACTTGGATGCCTTGAAGTGTGGTGGTTGGGAGGTATTTATAGCCCTAACCACCAAAGTGGCCGTTGGGGAACTCTGCTGTCGACGGGCGCACCGGACAGTCCGGTGCGTCACCGGACACTATCCGGTGCGCTAGCCACGTCACCCAACCATTAGGGTTCGATCGTTGGAGCTTCTGACTTTCACCTGACAGTCCGGTGGTGCACCGGACATGTCCTGTTCACTGTCCGGTGTGCCTTCTGGCGCCTGCTTTAACTCTGCGCGCGTAGTCCGCACTGTTCACTGTTCACTTTTGCAGTCGACCGTTGGCGCTGTAGCCATTGCTCCCGCTGGCACACCGGACAGTCCGGTGCTACACCGGACAGTCCGGTGAATTATTGTAACACCCCGGGGTCCACAAACACCCCGGAATGCTACTGAACAACACTTCTGACATCTATATATAAAATTTCGACAGCACCCCTTTGCAAAATTACATAAATGAGGGGGAGGGGCAACAGTGTATAAACATATATCATGACAAAAACATACTAAGTATTATTAATCGGCTAGCAAAGAGAAGTTAAACATACGACATGAACTGAATTAACTAGTGCGCACGACTAGTTAAAAAAATAAACTTCTTTTGACAATAAGTTTCTAATTAAATCATGGCTGCGCCTGGGCAGTGTTATTGTGAGAGTGAAAGTGGACGTGCTGCTACTCCCCTCATTCCCAACATGTATCAAGTACCTGCATTGAGTAATGCAAGAGTGAGATGACACATCTCAGCAAGTAAAATAATATCAAACTGTTTAACCACATAAGAACATTGTTTTACCACCACTTGATTCCACAACTTTCTTATTACGACGTTGCAGCACGTATACAACGTACAACACACCTAGTCACCACACCTCGCAGGTAGAAACCACAATAGTAACATAGTAATGTCACACTTCATATATACCTCATGAGTGCAAATGTCTGCAAATGCAAGGATGACTTCTGCCTTCATACCTCTAAGGATATGAAGCCGCATCGTACCCCTCCTCGAGCAACATACGATGCTAAAAATGTACCGGTACGGTCGGACCATAAGATCATGACATAACTTCAAAATGCAAGATGGATGATGCGATGTGCATGTCATGCCTACAACACTTCATATAACGTGATTCAAAAAGATACTTCAACTTCATCCAAGATGGGAATCAACCACATATATCATTACCAAATTATGATCATCCACAATATTAGACAATTGAGAATTAATACTTCCAAACAAATAAACTTCATCATAGAATTCAATGATTAACATAATTAAAACTCATGCATACTCAATGACAGGGAATAGGATGCAAACCAAACGGTAGCAACCACCACTGTATTTACTTGCCTTTACCGGATGTTTGGGCAAATCCCTAAGTACGATCCGGAAGTCCACCACCTGTTTTTGACACACAACTTAGTGCACCAATTTCACATAATCAGGCTCATAAACGACGCCGCACCTACGCACAAACTCAAACCCCACCACGGGTTACATCTCTCCCCACACCCACCAAACTGCAGCGGCGCTGCTTAATAATTTCATAACTTTAAAATTATGACAGCAGTGGTAACAAACAAAAACTCCAGAGGCATCTACATAAAATTCCCACAAGTTTTGTATACAATTTATAATTAAATTCTAATATCTAATTAGCCCAAAACAGTCCACAAGATGAACCCTGTAATCTGTTTTTTTGTCTTTTGGACAGCGACATACCCGGATTCAAACAGCGATATCTTTTAAAATATAATTCCAAATCAAGCGCATAAGTACTCATTGGAAAGATAAGGCAAAGCCCTACATGATTATCATACTGGTTAACACTAATTACCCACGAAAAATTCCCAGGAACTGCTAATACTACTGCTGTTCACCCACCTGAAAAATCTGTTTTTTTTGGACAGCAACATAACCGGATTCAAACAACGATATCTCCTAAATTATAACTCCGAATCGAGCGCATAAGTGCTCGTTGGAAAGGTATGACAAAGCTCTACATGATTCTCCCACTGATCCCCACTAATTGCCCACGAAAAATTCCCAGAAATCCCTAGAACTACTGCTGTTCGCCCTCCCACAAAAATTCTAGACAGCACCTCTACCAATTCGCATAGATAAACATATAATCAATTGAATTTTAGCGCAAAAACATAGATAACTTCAAGATCACCTTGAGTTCCACCTTTTTCCTCCTTCCTTCCTCCCACCAATTCTCCAATTGAAACTTGCACCCACACGAAGAAGATCCGACGAGGAAGAACGACACTTGGAGAAGAGGAGATGGGGGGGTGGCGGCTAGGGTTGAGGAGATGGCTGCTGCAAAAAACTTGAGACTGGAGAGGGGGCGGCTGCAGCACTTGGGGAAGAGAGAAGAGGGAAGAGGGGGGGGGGGAGGGTGACGGCCAAAGGAGGGAAGGGGGGGGGGGGCGGCTGCCCACAAGGGGCCTTAAGAGAGGGGGCGGCTAGGGTTTTGGGGGAAAAGTGGGCTTCCCACCGCCGGATCGCGATCAACGGCCCAAAACCATTCCTACACCAGAGCTCTCGACCCTCGCGCACACATCGAACATAAATTTTACTGTTTTACAGATGTTTACCTCCTAAAATTCCAAATCCCCCATAGCACGGGAGCCGTAAGAGAAAACAAAGAAAAAAAAGAGTAAACTTCAATTTCTCTTCTTTTTGAAAATTGGGTATCACAATTATAGCGGAGAACATTTTCCAGAAACCCGAAGCTGAGGAGTTCGGAGTGATTCTCCCTCCGGTGGCACACCGGACAGTCTGGTGCGCCAGACCAGGGCAGCCTTCGGTTTTCTTTGCTCCTTTGTTTTGAACCCTTCCTTTTAACTCTGTATTGGTTTGTTGTGAACCTTTGGCACCTGTGGAACATATAATCTAGAGCAAACTAGTTAGTCCAATTATTTGTGTTGGGCAATTCAACCACCAAAATCATATAGGAAAAGGTTTGACCCTATTTCCCTTTCAATCTCCCCCTTTTTGGTGATTGATGCTGTGACGGAACCTCCCAAGTCATTAGGCCCACCTACAGTTGTCCTTGTCTAACGGACCTCAGACAACCCTGTAGGTGCCCCTGAATCACTTAACAAGTTTGGTATCTGCTTTTCTTACCTTTCCCAAGAGCGTTTCACCCGTCACACAGACATTACAGATCATCGGAGATACAAAAATGCGGAAGCGATTATATAAACTTACATTTATTTAAAAGTAAGACAAAGTTATATATTACAGACTAGGATATACTTAACTGAGTGCAGAGTATTATTATTACAGAACCAAGGGAGGCAAAAACTCCTCTCGATAAGTATCAAACAAAAGTTTTTATGGAGGAACCCTTCCTCCCGCAGCTCTATTCTTGGTTTTCTTCTTTTGAGACCACCTTAGAACAGAAACAACAAAAGTTTGTCGCTTCCTCACCTAAAAACAATAGGGAATAAAACCCTGAGTATGGAATTACTCAGCAAGACTTACCCGACTAAAGAAAAGACTCTCAAGGGTATGCTGGTTATCAGGGAGTCAAGGTAAGGTTTCTCAATAATCAAAGACTATTTGCAGAAATGCTTACTAAAGTAGATCCTTAAAATCCAATTTTACTTGTCAGGTTAAGTAAGATTACCTATCTCTAGAGTTCTTTCTACCCTAGTTCAATCACTTGACCTGCACTAGCCAATTTCTTTTCAGCATTCATTTAGTTCACTGGATTTCTACGTGTAAGTCAGTGACCAAGTCTTCATAACCGCGAAGGTACGATGATCTGAATCGATTATACTCAGTTGAGGATCTCCGATCACACGACATATGTAGCACTTAACCCTTGTATATGTCAACCCGCCACCAGGGTTCTTAAGACCAGATCAGGTTCACGCCAACCGAGAGCATAGATACACCACCGTCCAGCCTCTTGCCATGGAGGGTACACGCTACTCTCGCCATCTCTCCACTCCCATTGCGTGGTATCTTATTCTGGCCTTAGTCTGCCCGAGGCAAAGCTTACCCATGACAAGGCATGTGACCAGTTAAAGGGTCCTCGGTCGTCAAGCCTATATCGACACGGTCCTTAATTGACTCAGATGGAGACACTACACCGAGACTCTCTTCTTGTGCAAGTCACCCGCCCGGTCTCAGCTTAATCATTTGAACCCAAAGTTTGGTACCTAGCAGAGGTACATCTTTTCCGATGTTGAACCCATCATGGCCATGATGGATCCACCATCAAATTTTATTTTCAAAAACATCCCTCCCACTTTGCCACATCATCTTTTGTAAAAACAAAATCTTTTCTTTGCTAAAGCAAGACTAAGCATAGTAAAAACTTTTTATAAAACATGGATCCAAAGGAAGGTAATCAAATTCAAGGAAGGTAATGCAGAAATTGTTTTATCAATCAACTCCTATCACCTAATGCATCAAGCACGTGAGAAAGATTTTAAAATAGTCAAGGAGGTGGCAAATGCACTGGGGCTTGCCTTGGTTTATAGGTGATTCAGGCTCAGTTCCACATATGTCAAAATAAAAATAGCTGTCTTCCTGAGGTTCATGAGGTGGTGTTGAAGTCTTCTCTTCTTCTACTTCAACTTCTTCTTCGTGTTCTAAAGATAACCATACATAATAATGAATGCCCATGTAATGCTCATGAGAATGCAAAGATAATAAAAGTTTATTATCTAAGGTCTTGAATACAATTTTCCTTCACGGTTCTCCGAGAAACAAGGGTTTCCGGAGTCAGTAAAGGATTTCAAAGGGCAGGGGTAGGGTTTTGGGTTCTAGTTATCAAACAAGGTCCAAATCAAATCAAATTCTGCCCAAGGCTTCTAATTAATGTTTAGAGTTCAAATAAAAAGTTTGGGAATTTTTGGAATTATTATATATTTTCTAAAAATCCAGAACCAATGTTTTAAGCTATTTTAAATGCTCCAAAATTCCCTATTTGATCTAAAAATCATGAAACTATTTTTATTAAATTCTATGGAAAATTAGGAATCTAGCAAAATTGGTTTGACATTTTTAGGATTTTTCTACAATTTTCTACAGATTTCCAAAGTTTCATTGAAAAAGAAAAAGGAAAAACTTAAACAGTGTTGGGTTGATTCTCGCCCGAACCGGCCCAACCACGGGTGAATCCACGCCCGCGCGCACGCGCTCGCGTGCAAGTTTGCACCAAAGACCCTGGCGCCTTGAATAACCACAGAAGAAACCCGCGCACTATTTCGGGGGGTCACTGACAATTTATAGAAACCACCCCGAACTTCTAATTCTTCTCCACAAACGTCCCTGGCCACGGCGCGCTCGCCGTTCGTCTCTGACGCGGCCCATACTGACCATGGCCGGCGATGGATGCTCGGTCGAGTGACAGGGGAAGTATAACCATCCTAAAGCGACCTAAGAACGAGCTTTACTGTGGCTTGAACACTTAGAGAATGTACTGCCCACGTGTATGGCGGAAACCGTGATGTCGATCCCGTATTCCCAGTCACTTACGCCCGAATTGGTCAAACGACTACTATGATGAGCTTTATGAGCATACAGAGCTGCTAAAACAATGCTTGAATTGGACAGGGTCTTACCAGAGGGGGCTGGCCACGGAGCGCGGAGGACTTAGGCTTGCCGGTGATAGAGGAAAGGGGAAAACTGGTGTTGCGGCGGCTCTGGGTGAAATTGGGGGTGGAGATTGAGGCTACACGGCCGTAAGAAACTATAGCTTCACCGTGCAGACTCAATTTGGGAGAAGGGGGTAGAGATAGCGCGAATTTTGGATTGCGATCAGCTCACTGGTGAAGAGGTAAACACCTCGTCGTGGACCACCGTGCTATTTATAGCCACGGCGACCCGACAGACGATCTCCGGCCACGGATAGCATCGCAAGCGCATGCATACCATGTTGGAAAGAGATACAGTGAGGGAGATTGAGGCATGGGCGACACCGCAGCAAAATTTACTGGTCACGGTGGCCGCTGGTGAAGACTCCGGCTGGGCTTGGGAGATGGCGCCACGTACGGGTTATCCCTCCCCGGCGTTATCCACTCCATACCGCGCACGAATCAGGACAGCGACGGCACGAATCCACACGCGGAGAGGTCGCCGGCGGTGAGATTGCCGCGCTGGCGGTCTGATCCACTTCAGCTTACTGCACCATCGCACAGCTTCATTAGTCGGTCTGACAGAGCAGGTTTGGCGTCGATTTACTCCCGATTTTGTGTAGTGACCGGACCAGCTCTCTGTACCAAAGTTATAGATTAATAAACCAGCTTTAACTTTGTTACATGGTGCACTCACAAAAAGTCACAGGATCTTACCCAAAATCGAACACTAAGTTCATCAAATCTCACTGTCACTGAAAATTCAGACTTAAAATGACATGACAGCCCGACCTTGGGTCTGATTATCTCCAATTTCTTCATAACAACTATGCTTACACTCTCAAACAAAGTTGTTCTCCTTTGATAGGTTTACAAATTTGATGTGGTGACCTAGGGTAAATTCTCACTAATTTGGAAGATACATGGGCTCAAAGTTGAATCAATCACACTGAAATTCAGACTTCATCAAAAGGGTCAAGTGTGGCTCTTTTGCACTTAAGTCCAAATCTCAAGTTTTGGATTGCAAATCTTCATGATTGTGAACCCTATGACTTAGGACACTTTATTATCATGGTTTTTGCACTTTAGTCCAAAAGTGGACTAATTTTGCACTTAACCCCCTAGGGTTTGGATTTAGGGTTTTCCAGGGTCTTTTTTAGGGTTTTTGGTATTTCAAGGGTGTGAATGTAATGTAAGTCCCTTCTTAGTAACATTTTATGACTATTTTTCTTAAGCTTTAGGGTTTTCTTCATTTGGGTGTTGTTTTACCCCTCAGAACCATATTTAAGTTTAAGTACCCTACACTAGGGTCTTATTTGCAAAATGCCATATCAATACAACTTGTTTGAAATTTTTGCCTAGTGAATGCACTCTAGGTGTGTCAAACATATGCAATGCTAATGCTGATGATGTCATGCTCAAATTTTAGTAACAGTAACACCAGGGGTGTTACAAATGCCAACAGAAACCAAAGCAAATATATAAGTGCAGAATTGAACTAGTTTGCATAAGGTAAGTGCAAAGGTTGTTTGGAATTAAACCAATATAATTATTTCAATAGATATGCATGGATTGTTTTCTTCTATTTTAACATTTTGGACCACATTTGCACCACTTATTTTGTTTTTGCAAATTCTTTTGTAAATCCTTTTCAAAGTCTTTTTGCAAATAGTCAAAGGTATATAAGAAAGATTTTGAGAATCATTTTCAAGATTTTGAAATTTTCTCCCCCTGTTTCAAATGCTTTTCCTTTGACTTAAACAAAACTCCCCCTCAATGAAATTCTCCTCTTAGTGTTCAAGAGGGTTTTACAAATTTATGAAGATACTAGAACTTTCTCCCCCTTTTTAAAACACATTAAGATACCAATTTGAAAACTTCATTTTTAACCCCTGGTGGTGGTGCGGTCCTTTTGCTTTGGGCTAATACTTTCTCCCCCTTTGGCATGAATCACCAAAAACAGATACTTGTGAGTGAAATATAAGCCCTATTAACATTTTCTCTCACTTTGGCAAACAAATAAATATGAGTGAAGATTATACCAATGTGGAGAGATGGCGGAATACCGATAAAGAGTAGATAATACCGATGGAGTTGAGTGGAAGCGTCGTCTTTGCCGAATACTCCATTTCCCTTTCAATTCTATGACTAAGCATGAGAGTACACTTGAAAACACATTAGTCATAGACATAAAAGAGATATGATCAAAGGTATATGAATGAGCTATGTGTGCAAAGTATCAATCAAAGTTCCTAGAATCAAGAATATTTAGCTCATTCCTAAGTTTGGTAAAGGTTTTCTCATCTAGTGGCTTGGTAAAGATATCGGCTAATTGTTCTTTGGTGTTAATATAGGCTATCTCGATATCCCCCTTTGTTGGTGATCTCTCAAAAAGTGATATCGAATGGCTATGTGCTTAGTGCGGCTGTGCTCAACGGGATTATCAGCCATGCGGATTGCACTCTCATTATCACATAGGAGAGGGACTTTGCTAAATTTGTAGCCATAGTCCCTGAGGGTTTGCCTCATCCAAAGCAATTGCGTGCAACAATGTCCTGCGGCAATGTACTCTACTTTGGCGGTAGAAAAAGCTACTGAGTTTTGTTTCTTTGAAGCCCAAGACACCAGGGATCTCCCCAGAAACTGACAAGTCCCTGATGTGCTCTTCCTATCAATTTTACACCCTGCCCAATCAACATCTGAATATCCTAATAAATCAAAAGAGGATCCCTTGGGGTACCAAAGACCAAACTTAGGTGTATAAACTAAATATCTCAAGATTCTCTTCATGGCCCTAAGGTGAACTTCCTTAGGATCGGCTTGGAACCTTGCACACATGGATACGGAAAGCATAATATCCAGTCGAGATGCACATAAATAGAGTAAAGATCCTATCATCGACTGGTATACCTTTTGATCTACGGATTTACCTCCTGTGTCGAGGTCGAGATGCCCATTGGTTCCCATGGGTGTCTTGATGGGCTTGGCATCCTTCATTCCAAACTTGGTGAGTATGTCTTGAATGTACTTTGTTTGGCTGATGAAGGTGCCCTCTTGGAGTTGCTTGACTTGAAATCCTAGAAAATACTTCAACTCCCCCATCATAGACATCTCGAATTTTTGAACCATGATCCTACTAAACTCTTCACAAGTGGATTTGTTAGTAGACCCAAATATGATATCATCAACATAAATTTGGCATACAAACAAATCTTTTGCAATAGTTTTAGTAAAGAGAGTAGGATCGGCTTTGCATACTTTGAAGCCATTAGTGATAAGAAAATCTCTTAGGCATTCATACCATGCTCTTGGGGCTTGCTTGAGCCCATAAAGCGCCTTTGAGAGTTTCTAAACATGGTTAGGGTACTCACTATCTTCAAAGCTGGGAGGTTGCTCAACATAGACCTCTTCCTTGATTGGTCCATTGAGGAAGGCACTCTTCACGTCCATTTGATATAGCTTAAAGCCATGGTAAGTAGCATAGGCAAGTAATATGCGAATTGACTCAAGCCTAGCTACGGGTGCATAGGTTTCACCAAAATCCAAACCTTCGACTTGTGAATAACCCTTGGCCACAAGTCATGCTTTGTTCCTTGTCACCACACCATGCTCATCTTGCTTGCTGCGGAATACCCACTTGGTTCCTACAACATTTTGGTTAGGACGTGGAACTAAATGCCATACCTCATTCCACGTGAAGTTGTTGAGCTCCTCTTGCATCGCCAACACCCAATCTGAATCTTGAAGTGCATCCTCTACCCTGTGTGGCTCAATAGAGGAAACAAAAGAGTAATGTTCACAAAAATGAGCGACTCGAGATCGAGTGGTTACCCCCTTATGAATATCGCCGAGGATGGTGTTCACGGGGTGATCTCTTTGAATCGCTTGGTGGACTCTTGGGTGTGGCGGTCTTGGACCCTAATCATCTTCCTTGTCTTGATCATTGGCATCTCCCCTTGATCATTGTCCTCCTCTTGAGGTGGCTCATCCTCTTGATCTTCATTTTCACCATCTTGAGCTTGATCCTCATCTTGAGTTGATGGAGATACTTGTATGGAAGATGATGGTTGATCTTGTGCTTGTGGAGGCTCTTCGGATTCCTTAGGACACACATCCCCAATGGACATGTTCCTTAGCACGACGCATGGAGCCTCTTCATCATCTAATTCATCAAGATCAACTTCCTCTACTTGAGAGCCGTTAGTCTCATCAAACACAATGTCACAAGAAACTTCAACTAGTCCAGTGGACTTGTTAAAGACTCTATATGCCCTTGTGTTTGAGTCATAACCAAGTAAAAAGCCTTCTACAGCTTTAGGAGCAAATTTAGATTTTCTACCTCTTTTAATAAGAATAAAACATTTGCTACCAAAGACTCTAAAATATGAACATTGGGCTTTTTACCAGTAAGGAGTTCATATGATGTCTTCTTGAGGATTCGGTGAAGGTAGAGCCGGTTGATGGAGTAGCAGGCGGTGTTAATTGCCTCGGCCCAAAACCGATTCGGTGTCTTGTACTCATCAAGCATGGTCCTCACCATGTCAAGTAGAGTTCTATTCTTCCTCTCCACTACACCATTTTGTTGTGGTGTGTAGGGAGAAGAGAACTCATGCTTGATGCCCTCCTCCTCAAGAAAGCCTTCAATTTGAGAGTTCGTGAACTCCGTTCCATTGTCGCTTCTTATCTTCTTGATCCTCAATCCAAACTCATTTTGAGCCCATCTCAAGAATCCCTTTAAAGTCTTTTAGGTTTGTGATTTTTCCTGCAAAAAGAATACCCAAGTGAAGCAAGAATAGTCATCCACAATTACGAGACAATACTTACTCCCGCCGATGCTTATGTAAGCAATCGGGCCGAATAAATCCATGTGGAGTAGCTCAAGCGGCTTGTCGGTCGTCATGATGTTCTTATGTGGATGATGAACACCAACTTGCTTCCCTGCTTGACATGCGCTACAAATCCTGTCTTTCTCAAAATGAATATTGGTTAGTCCCAAAATGTGTTCTCCCTTTAGAAGCTTGTGAATATTCTTCATCCCAACATGGGCTAGTCGGCGATGCTAGAGCGAACCTATATTAGTCTTAGCAATTAAGCAAGTGTCGAGTTCAGCTCTATTAAAATCAACTAAGTATAGCTGACCCTCTAACACTCCCTTAAATGCTACTGAATCATCACTTCTTCTAAAGACAGTAACACCTAAGTCTGTAAAAAGACAGTTGTAGCCCATTTTACATAATTGAGAAACTGAAAGCAAGTTATAATCTAAAGAATCTACAAGAAAAACATTGGAAATAGAATGGTCAAATGAAATAGCAATTTTACCCAATCCTTTCACCAAACCTTGATTTCCATTCCCGAATGTGATAGCTCTTTGGGGATCTTGGTTTTTCTCATAGGAGGAGAACATCCTTTTCTCCCTAGTCATGTGGTTTGTGCAGCCGCTATCAATGATCCAACTTGAGCCCCTGGATCCATAAACCTACAAAACATGTTTAGGCCTTGTTCTTAGGTACCCAAACGGTCTTGGGTCCTTTGACATTAGAAACAAGCACCTTGGGTACCCAAACACAAGTCTTGGAGCCCTTGTTTGCCCCCAACATATTTGGCAACTACTTTGCCTGATTTGTTAGTAAGCACATAAGAAGCATCAAAAGTCTTAAATGAAACATTAGGTTCATTTGATGCAATAGGAGATTTCTTTTTAGGCATTTTAACATTAGTAGAACGCCTAGAACTAGATGCCTCACTCTTATACATGAAAGCATGATGAGAGCCAGAGTGAGACTTCCTAGAATGAATTCTCCTAATCTTATGTTCGGGATAACCAGCAGGATATAAAATATAGCCCTCGTTATCCTGAACCATGGGAGCTTTGCCCTTAACAAAGTTAGACAATTTCTTAGAGGCATTAAGCTTGACATTGTCTCCCTGTTGGAAGCCAATGCCATCCTTAATGCCAGGGCGTCTCCCACTATAGAGCATGCTTCTAGCAAATTTAAAATTTTCATTTTCTAAGTCATGCTCATTAATTTTAGCACTAAGTTGAGCTATGTGATCATTTTTTTGTTTAATTAAAGCTATGTGATTATGAATAGCATCAACATTAATGTCTCTACATCTAGTGCAGATAGAAACATGATCAACAGTAGATGTAGAGGGTTTGCAAGCATTTAATTCGTTAATCTTAGCATGTAAAATAGCATTCTCATCTCTAAGATTGGAAATAGAAACATTGCAAACATTTAAATCTTTAGCCTTAACAATTAATTTTTCATTCTCAACTTTAAGGCTAGAGAGCGATTCATTCAACTTGTTAATTTTAGAAATCAAACTATCATTATCATTTTTAAGTTTGACAAGAGAATCATCACAAACATTTAATTTCTCAACCTTAGCAATTAATTTTCATTCTCATTTCTAAGGTTAGAACTAGTGTCATGGCAAATGCTAAGCTCACTAGTTAATTTTTCACATTTTTCTACTTCCTGAGCATAAGCATTTTTAACCTTAACATGCTTCTTGTTTTCCTTAATAAGGAAGTCCTCTTGGCTATCCAAGAGTTCATCCTTCTCATGAATGACACTAATTAATTCATTTATTTTATCCTTTTGTTGCATGTTTAGGTTGGCAAAGAGAGCAAACAAATTTTCTTCATCATCACTAGAGTTATCCTCATCACTAGATGTTGCATATTTAGTGGAGGCTCTAGATTTTACCTTCTTTTTGCCGTCTTTTGCCATGAGGCACTTGTGGCCGACGTTGGGGAAGAGGAGGCCTTTGTTGACGACGATGTTGGCGGCGTCCTCGTCAGAGGAGGAGTCGGTGGAGCTCTCATCGGAGTCCCACTCCCGGCATACATGGGCATCGCCGCCCTTCTTCTTGTAGTATTTTTTCTTTTCCTTCCTCTTTCCCTTCTTATCGTCGCCCCTGTCACCATCACTAGATAATGGACATTTAGCAATGAAATGACCGGGCTTACCACACTTGTAGCAAACTTTCTTGGAGCGGGGCTTGTAATCCTTCCCCCTCCTTTGCTTGAGGATTTGGCGAAAGCTTTTGATGATTAAAGCCATCTCCTCATTGTCGAGCTTGGAGGCATTGATGGGGACCCTACTTGGTGTAGAATCCTTTTTTCTTCTTCCGTCGCCTTGAATGCGACGGGTTGCACCTCAGGTGTTGAGGTGGTGCCTCGCTCGATGATTTGTTTGGAGCCTTTGATCATCAATTCAAAGCTCACAAACTTTCCTATCACTTCCTCGGGAGACATTAGCTTGTATCTAGGATCACTACGAATTAATTGAACTTGTGTAGGATTAAGAAAAACAAGTGATCTTAGAATAACGTTGACCATTTCATGGTCATCCCATTTTGTGCTCCCGAGGTTGCACTTGATTCACCAAGGTCTTGAGCCGGTTGTACATGGCTTGTGGCTCCTCCCCTTGGTTGAGCATGAATCGACCGAGCTCCCCCTCGATCGTTTCCCGCTTGGTGATCTTGGTGACCTCATCTCCTTCGTGCACGGTCATGAGCACGTCCCAAATTTCTTTGGCACTCTTCAACCCTTGCACCTTATTATACTCCTCTCGAATTAGAGAGGCGAGGAGTATAGTAGTGGCTTGGGAGTTGAAGTGCCAGATGTAACACCCAATTTGTAACATATAATAAAAGAGGAGAAATTAATTCCTTTATCTATATGTGTGTGTTATTTCTACTTACCATCATATGTGAACACACCACTTACACAATTGAATAAATACCCCAAAGACACCTAAATAAATCTTGCATCATGCTGAGTTTTACTCGATTGCGCATTTGTGGTAAATAAAATAAATGAGTCATTAACAACATATCAATGGATCCATAAAAATTTAAACTCTAACATGGAAATAAAACCATGAAAATGGAGGAGAGAAATGAATATTAGTTAATATAAAGTAATATTATAACTAAATAATTTCACCATATGTTGATGTGACCAAATTGCATGGTTAAAACGAATTTGAATTTGCAATTAAGTTAATTCAAAAATTTGAATTCATATGAATTATAAATAAAGAAAAACAGAAAATAGAAACAAAAGAAAAGGAGAAAATCAGTTATGGGCTCGCGCAGGTGCAATTCGGCCCAACTCCACTACTCCTTTCCTGCTTGGCCCAGCTACTCCCGCTCCCTCTGTCTCGCGGGGCCCACACGTCATACCGCGCGCGCCTGCGAAATCCACTGACCGCGCGTTCGTTTCACTGGAGCCGGGGCCCACCTGTCACACTGCTCGCGTCCGTAACAAACCGAGCGCAACGGCCGCCGTGGGGACGCCGGAGCTGGCTGCTGGCAGGCCGTCCTCGGACTTCACCCGTGCCGTATATTAGCGCACCTGTGACCCATTCCTCTCCTCGGCTACCTTCTCGTGCGAGTCTAATTCCCCCAGCGCCAACCGATGCCTCCATTGCTGCGCCCGTGGAGAAAGAAGGTGCCGCCATAGTCGTTCCTAGCCGTTAGAGCCGTGGTAAACGCCGGTCTTGCTCCAGGAGTACCATGGGATCGTGGTGGACGGGTTTCCGGTGGACTCAAGTGCGTTGGTGGCTGGACCGGCCCTCAATTTCTCAACGTCGACGCAACACCGCCGCTGTTTCCGCTAGCTGTCGCGGGCGGAGCTCTCTGTTCCACTAGAGCCGGTTAGTATTCTCCCAGTCGGTTCAGTACATCCCCCTGTGCGTGTACGCGGTAGTGATTGAGGATTGGGCGCTCCGGGGTCGGAGTTGTTCTCGCCGGAGTGAAGTCTGGTGCCGCGGCCCTGTTCGCCGTTGTTCGCCGCGGTGCGAAAGAAGGGAGAATGCACCAGTGTCGTTATTCTCAGGATGAACGGCCCAGGGTCAGATAGGGTTTGGACCATGGGATGGATGTTGCGCGGCTCAGATCAAACGGTAGTATACCTCCTTTGCGCATTAGATCGTGATCGTCGGTTTCGTGATCGATGATCCTCGACGCGTACCGTGTCATTAAGGACTAGATTCAATCCAGGCCGCAGGATCTAGATCGTCCAGCCCACAATAGAAGATACCCCTTCGCGTGTGCAAATTGCTAAAGAGCCCCCGACAAACTAGGAAATAAACCCGCCATCCCTCTCCATGTTCCCTGTGTCTTGGACATCTTACCCCCGAGGCCCCTGAGTTCTTTGGAAATAGTGCGCTCAGTCCAGATTGGTAATTCCCCCGAGATTTTAAATTATAAAATGGATTTTAATATATAAATATACCCTAGAACTTGTATAAATCATAAAAAATCCATTTTTAGTCCAAATTGATCCATTCCACTTTCTAATTTTTTGTAACATTATTCTTAATCACTTAGAGTCTCTGTTTTGTCATGAAAACCGTAAGAAAAATAATTTCTCACTTAACTCTATTTTAAGCACATAAAACTTGGAAAATTCATAACTTAAAATCTACAACTCCAAAAATTATGATTCTTGTTCCCAGGATTTTATTTTAATGTGTAGAATATTACTGTGTATTTTGTTTATATGTTTGGTGTGATGTTAATTTCTCTATATATACTGTGCTTGTTTGTATGGTGGCGAGTAGAATAGCCTGTTACTGAGGATCTTGGTGAGCAGCAGATAGAAGTGGCTAAGCAGGAGCTCATTGAAGGCAAGTTGTGCCCTTGACCACTTTTTACCCAATAATATTCTTTAATATCATTTATTCATGCATAGGTTAATTTTGATGGGACCCAATAGGTCACCCTAGATTGTTTATCTCATTACCTTGTTTACCCCTGAGTCACTTGGGTAGTTTGCTATTGCTTTACATGGTTTTGGGATAATCATTTATTATATCTATGTTCCAATTCTTTTGTTATTCTATTTATGTTCATGTCAAGATCATTAATGTTAATTGGAACATAGAGCTTAACTTGAGAAACACGTGCCACCACAAGGGTTTAATGGGACGCCCTTGGCTGACTAATTAGGAAAGCTAGTGGAAGACTACCTCACCCGAAAGGGGCAAGGGCAGTAGGGGAGTTGCATGCAAGGAGGTTCTCGGGCTGATTTAGCTGCGATGGCGGTCAGACAGGGGATTCTTGCAAGTGCTCTTCCCATAAACTGTAGCGGGTTTTCGGAAGCTAGTGGAACTTTATAAAGGCCTCGTAGTGTTGCCCTGCCTCGCCTCCTAGGTAGAGGTGTATGGGAGTCACGACCCCTTGGCAGATGGGTAACATGACTTGTGGGTAAAGGGTACAACCTCTATAGAGTGTAAAACTGGTATACTAGCCGAGCTCACGGTCATGAGCAGCTCGGGACTCTCTGATGATTAAATTATAGAACTTAAATTCAAATTTGGCATATGCATCGCATGGGTTTATTATTAATTTTGTTCTATTACTTTATTTAAGGTTTGGTATTCACTTACACTTAGTAACTGCTAATAAAATTTTGACCAACTACTTAAAAGCAATGCTCAGCTTTAACCCCTATCATTGATTAGCCTTACACATCACATGAACTCCCACCTTTGTGAGTTCATGTCCACTGGTTCCCCACAACTTGTTGAGCTATGATCATGTGTGAGCTCACCCTTGCTGTCTCACACCCCCCCCCCACAGGATAAGAATAGGTGGTTCAGGAGGAGCCACAAGGCGAGGAGTTTGATCTGATCTAGGTGGTGTTTCTCAGTTGACATTGGTTCCAACGACTCTCCTTAGTTTGTTTTATATTTATATTTTATTTTGTAATAAGACTTCCGCTATGTAATAATACTCTGATGTTTTGTGACATTTATCTCTATACACTCTGTTATTATATATGTTGTCTTCTTGGCGCATGTTTGAGATGCACCTGGCTTTGTTCCTTAAAGCCGGGTGTGACAGAAGTGGTATCAGAGGAAATGTTGACTGTAGGATAAAACCTAGATAGAAATGGACAAACCCTTACCTACTTATCTTATTCTGATTCATTCTATACTTACCTTACTCTGATTCTTTCTATACTTATCTTGATCCTGTCTCACCTTCTACTGTTCCACTTTGACCATTCTTATCTTTTCTACTTTAAGACAAGATGGATTTCACACCTTGGAATCCTACAACTATGAACTTTTTCAGAGATAGGGAACCTAAGACGAAATTAAAATTATTTTCTCTATTAAAAATGTTGTTTGATTGTTCTGATGATAAATGCCTGATTTGCTTCTTTGATTGATTGAATTATTATAGATGGACATCTTAGCATGTACCACCATAATATATTGAGTTAGCTTTAGTAGGTAAAACATTAATCTGTTTAGCTAATAAATCCCCCAAAGTAACCTGATTTGTAAATACTTGCCTTGTCTACTACTCTCTCTTACTATATGTATCTAACTCAGATGGTCAATACCAGGCGGGGTGGTGGAATTGATTTGCCTCCTAATCGACACACTCGGTGGATATATAGACAACCCCTGCCACAGCCAGCAGAGATGAATCCTCCTAATCCTCCACCAGGTGGAGTTGACCCACTGATTGCAGCTCAGATGAGGATGATGCAACAAATGGCGGACACTATGGCAGATATGCGCGCTCAGATGCAACAAGAACGCCAGGAGATGCGCCAGGAACGAGAAGAGATACGCCAGGAGTTGCGCCAGGAACGAGAGGAGATACGCCAGGAAAGGAGGGCGCAACAGCAGCTGCAACAGCAATTTCAACAACAACAGCAACAGCAGCAACAGCAACAAATACCATTGCCTCCACCTCCACCACCAGTTCCACCCCGAGATAAGCATAGGGAGTTCATGAGTCGTAAGCCACCTACATTTGCAAGCTCTCCTGATCCACTATACCGCTGCCCACGATGCTGCTGGTACTATTACTTGGGCAGAGTTCAGTACACAGTTCAGGAATTATCACATACCTGCTGGATTGATGAAGATTAAAAAGAAGGAATTTCTGTCGCTAAAGCAAGGAAGTATGTCAGTTAGCGAGTATCGCGACAATTTCATTCAGTTATCCAGATACGCCCCTGATGAAGTTGCTGAAGATGAGAGGAAGCAGGAGCATTTTATTAAAGGACTTAATGGACCCCTGCAGTATGCTCTGGTGGCGCATACATTTCCATCATTTCAGAGGCTGCTTGATAAGGCCCTGGCTATTGAACACAAGCATGTTCAGCTGGGAGATTTGAAGAGGAAAGCTATATCTCAAGGACAAGGAAGTAGCAGTGTTCGTCCTCACTACAGTTCACCCCAGGGTACACCAGTTCGCACTAGCGGAGGCCAGCGCCTAGTTCAGCAATCACCTCAAAGGACTCCACCGCCTCGACAGGCTACCCCCACTGGTACCCCGACGAAGTTTTCAGGGCAGAGTGCAGGCACTACTTGTTTCAAGTGTGGGAAGACTGGACATTACACAAATGTCTGCCCATAGAGGATTGCTACTACTCCAGTTCAGAATAGGCAACAAACTCCAGGATCTGGCAAGGGATACTCTATTGCCAGGGTTAATCAAGTCAGCGTTGATGCTACTCCTGATGGTGCCGACATCGTACTTGGTATGTTTTACGTTAATGCAATTCCTGCAACCATATTATTTGATTCTGGTGCTACACATTCATTTATGTCTGCTCGATATGCCAACACAAATGAGATACCACTGCTAAAAATGAGAAAACCAATGATAGTAATTACACCTAAAGGGCCTGTTGAGGCAAATCAAATGACACATAGATTGACATTAACAATTATGGGGAGAGAATTTGGAGCTACTGCTATAATATTAGAGGCAAGCAGTATAGATCTGATCCTTGGTATGTCATGGTTAAGAAAGGCAAAGGCCATTATAGCATGTGGTAGAGGTACCGTAGAGCTCACCAGCCCTAAAGGAGAAAGATTTCAAGTTAATATTGCAGTAACCACCTCATCCAAACGTGCGATGTTCTTTATACCTGAGGAGTTTGTTGGTGACAACATCCGTGTGGTTAGAGATTTTCCGGATGTCTTTCCAGAGGAGTTACCAGGGATGCCACCTGATAGAGAAGTTGAGTTTGTTATTGATATCTTACCTGGGACTGCCCCTATTTCTAAATGGCCATACAGGATGTCCATAGAGGAGTTAAAGGAACTTAAGAAGTAGTTAACGGAGTTACAGGAGGCTGGGTACATTCGTCTGAGTTCCTCACCTTGGGGAGCGCCGGTTCTGTTTGTACAGAAGAAGGATGGATCACAAAGAATGTGTGTGGATTATAGATCGCTTAATGATGTTACTGTGAAGAACAAGTATCTGTTACCCCGTATTGAGGATTTATTTGATCAGATGAGAGGTGCAAGGGTATTCTCGAAGATTGATCTCCGATCGGGTTACCATCAGATGAGGATTAGGCCATCGGATATTCCTAAGACAGCATTCTCGACTTGATATGGATTATATGAGTTCACTGTTATGTCATTTGGATTAACCAATGCACTAGCTTATTTTATGAATTTGATGAATAAGGTGTTTATGGAGTATTTGGATAGATTCGTCGTGGTATTCATCGACGATATTCTTATCTATTCCAAGAGTGATGGTGATCATGAGGAATATCTGAGATTGGTGCTACAGAAACTAAGAGATAATCAACTCTACGCCAAGTTTAGCAAGTGCGAGTTTTGGATTAGCGAGGTGCCATTTCTTGGTCATATTATTTCTAATGGTGGAATATCAGTGGATCCTGCTAAGGTTAAGGAGATAATGGAGTGGAGAGTACCCACTACAGTTACTGACATTCGGAGTTTCTTGGGACTAGCAGGATATTATCGGAGATTTATCGAAGGATTTTCTAAGATTGCTAAGCCTATGACTTCGCTTCTGGAGAAGGGAAGAGAATTTAAGTGGGACGAGAAGTGCCAAGACAGCTTTGATCAATTGAAGAAGAGATTGATGTCGCCACCAGTGTTGGTTATGCCAGACCTGCAGAAGGGATTTGACATTTATTGTGATGCATGTGGCCAAGGATTAGGATGTGTGCTCATGCAAGAAGGACATGTGATTGCCTATGCTTCTCGTCAGTTATGGAAACATGAATTGAACTACCCCACTCATGACTTAGAATTGGCAGTCGTTGTGCATGCGCTTAAGATTTGGAGACATTATATTAGGGGAACCAAGTGTCAAGTATACACGGATCATAAGAGTTTGAAGTATATATTCACTCAGAAGGATCTCAACCTTAGGCAACACCGTTGGTTGGAGCTTATTAAGGATTATGATTTGGAGATTCACTATCACCTGGGCAAGGCAAATTTGGTTGCAGATGCCTTGAGTCGAAAGGAGCATGTTCATTCAGCTATTGTTGCCCAGCTACCCGATGAGATTGTTGAGGATTTCAGGAGACTTAACCTGGGGATAGTTGCTCACATGGAAGGAGTTACTATTGATGTGGCACCTACTTTGGAGCAAGAAATCCGCAAAGGACAAATTGGTGATGCTAAAATACAAGAGATTAAGGATCTGATTACTGAAGGACGAGGTCCAGAATTCATGGAAGATGAGCAAGGCACTATATGGTTCAAGGACAGGATATGTGTTCCTGATATTGAAAGCCTTCGTGAGACAATTTTAAAGGAGGCCCATGACTCGAATTATTCTATTCATCCTAGTAGTACCAAGATGTATCAGGATTTGAAGCGGAAATATTGGTGGTATGGATTGAAGAGAGATGTGGCTGCACATGTGGCTATGTGCGATGTATGTCAAAGAGTTAAGGCTGAACACCAGAGGCCAGCTGGACTATTGCATCCCCTGAAGATACCCGAGTGGAAGTGGGAAGAGATTGGTATGGATTTTATTACTGGATTGCCTCACACCTAGAAAGGATATGATGCTATATGGGTGATTGTGGATAGATTGACTAAAGTGGCTCACTTTATTCCTGTCAAGACTACTTACAAAGGTTCTCAGCTAGCAGAGTTATATATGGCTCGGATTGTGTGTTTACATGGAGTACCAAAGAAAATCGTGTCTGATCGAGGTTCATAGTTTACCTCGAGATTTTGGAGAAGCTTTCATGAGAACATGAGTACGAAGTTGAATTTTAGTACAGCTTATCACCCTCAGACTGATGGACAGACTGAAAGGACTAATCAAGTTTTGAAAGATATGTTGAGAGCTTGTGCCCTTCAGCATGGAGGAAGTTGGGATAAGAGTCTACCTTATGCTGAGTTCTCTTATAATAATAGCTACCAGGCTAGTCTGAAGATGTCACCTTTTGAAGCTTTATATGGCAGGAAGTGCAGGACTCCTCTATATTGGGATCAGACTGGAGAAAGACAGTTCTTTGGGCCTAAACTGATTCAAGAAGCAGAAGAACAAGTCTGTATAATTCGAGAGAATTCGAGGGTAGCTCAAACCAGGCAAAAGAGCTATGCTGATAACAGAAGAAGACCATTGGAATTTGAGGAAGGAGATTATGTGTACCTCAAGGTGTCACCACTTCGTGGAATGAGGAGATTCAAAGTTAAGGGCAAATTGTCCCCTCGCTATATTGGACCATTCTTGATCTTTAGGCGAGTTGGGGAGATGGCATACCAACTCGAGCTACCTGCTAGTCTATCGGATGTGCATAATGTGTTCCACGTGTCTCAGCTCAAGAAGTGTCTCCATGTCCCTGAGGAACAGTTACCAATGGAAGAGCTCGGTGTTCAGGGCGATTTGACTTACACGGAGTATCCTGTCAAGATTCTTGACACTTTGACTCGAGTTACAAGAAATAAGGTGATAAAGATGTGCAAAGTACAATGGAGTCACTATGGAGAAGATGAAGCAACTTGGGAAAGAGAAGAAGAGCTTCGCATAGATTTTCCCCACCTTTTCCCTAGATCTTCCTCAATCTCGAGGACAAGATTATTTTTAAGGGGGGTAGGATTTGTAACACCTAGTTTGTAACATATAATAAAAGAGGAGAAATTAATTCCTTTATCTATATGTGTGTGTTATTTCTACTTACCATCATATGTGAACACACCACTTACACAATTAAATAAATACCCCAAAGACACCTAAACAAATCTTGCATCATGCTGAGTTTTACTCGATTGCGCATTTGTGGTTAATAAAATAAATGAGTCATTAACAACATATCAATGGATCCATAAAAATTTAAACTCTAACTTGGAAATAAAACCATGAAAATGGAGGAGAGAAATGAATATTAGTTAATATAAAGTAATATTATAACTAAATAATTTCACCATATGTTGATGTGACCAAATTGCATGGTTAAAACGAATTTGAATTTGCAATTAAGTTAATTCAAAATTTTGAATTCAAATGAATTATAAATAAAGAAAACAGAAAATAGAAACAAAAGAAAAGGAGAAAATCAGTTATGGGCTCGCGCGGGTGCAATTCGGCCCAACTCCACTACTCCTTTCCTGCTTGGCCTAGCTACTCCCGCTCCCTCTGTCTCGCGGGGCCCACACGTCATACCGCGCGCGCCTACGAAATCCACTGACCGCGCATTCGTTTCACTAGAGCCGGGGCCCACCTGTCACCCTGCTCGCGTCCGTAACAAACCGAGCGCAACGGCCGCCGCGGGGACGCCGGAGCTGGCTGCTGGCAGGCCGTCCTCGGACTTCACCCGCGCCGTATATTAGCGCACCTGTGACCCGTTCCTCTCCTCGGCTACCTTATCACGCGAGTCTAATTCCCCCAGTGCCAACCGACGCCGCCATTGCTGCGCCCGTGGAGAAAGAAGGTGCCACCACCGTCGTTCCTAGCCGTTAGAGCCGTGGTAAACGCCAGTCTTGCTCCAGGAGTACCCCAGGACCGTGGCGACTTGGTGTGTGAAGGGGATCCCTTCCCCTTGTTGCCGGACTCTCCCGATGGAGTCTTCGCGTGGCTTGTGGCGGGCTTCTCGCCGGTCACAACCTCCTTCTTGGCGTGATCTCTCGACATCACTTCGAGCGGTTAAGCTCTAATGAAGTACCAGCCTCTAATACCAATTGAAAGTCGCCTAGAGGGGGTGAATAGGCGGAATCTGAAAATTATAAACTTAAGCACACACTACAAGTTGGGGTTAGCGTTAGAAATAAAATCGAGTCCGAAAGAGAGGACAAAAACAAATCACAAGCAAATGAAGAGAGTGACACGGTGATTTGTTTTACCGAGGTTCGGTTCTTGCAAACCTACTCCCCATTGAGGTGGTCACAAAGACCGGGTCTCTTTCAACCCTTTGCCTCTCTCAAACGGTCACCTAGACCGAGTGAGCTTCTCTTCTCAATCAATTGGGACACTTAGTCCCCACAAGGACCACCACACAATTGGTGTCTCTTGCCTTGATTACAAATGACTTGGGAACAAGAAATGGGGAAGAAGAAAAGCGATCCAAGTGCAAGAGCTCAAAGAACACGAGCAAAACTCTCTCTCTAGTCACTAATCGCTTTGAGTGGAATTTGGGACTTGGAGAGGCTTTGATTCAATCTATTTGTGTCTTGTATTGAATGCACTAGCTCTTGTATTGAATGTGTTGGCTGAAAACTTGGATGCCTTGAAGTGTGGTGGTTGGGGGGTATTTATAGCCCCAACCACCAAAGTGGTCGTTGGGGAACTCTACTGTCGATGGGCGCACCGGACAGTCCGGTGCGTCACCGGACACTGTCCGGTGCGCCAGCCACGTCACCCAACCGTTAGGGTTTGACCGTTGGTGCTTCTGACAGCTAGGTCACCGGACAGGTCTTGTTCACTGTCCGGTGCGCCTTCTGGCGCCTGCTCTGACTCTGCGCGTGCAGTCTGCATTGTTCACTGTTCGCTGTTCACTTTTACAGTCGACCGTTGGCGCAGTAGCCGTTGCTCCCGCTGGCATACCGGACAGTCCGGTGCTACACCAGACAGTCCGGTGAATTATAGCGGAGAACATTTTCCAGAAACTCGAAGCTGAGGAGTTCGGAGTGATTCTCCCTAGTGCACTGGACACTGTCCGGTGGCACACCAGACAGTCCGGTGAGCCAGACCAGGGCAGCCTTCGGTTTTCTTTGCTCCTTTGTTTTGAACCCTTTCTTTTAACTCTGTATTGGTTTGTTGTGAACCTTTGGCACCTATGGAACATATAATCTAGAGCAAACTAGTTAGTCCAATTATTTGTGTTGGGCAATTCAACCACCAAAATCATATAGGAAAAGGTTTGACCCTATTTCCCTTTCAAAACATCCATGCCGTCCCCAATTTGCACCCAATCGATTCAGATCTAACGGTCATGGTTCAGTTGATTGAATTGTTTTCAGAGGATCTAATCCTAACTGTAGAGCAGTCGATCAACGGTGTAGCGCCCATCAATCTCCCAGCCCTCAATCATGGGATCGACGGTCGAATTGCTTTCTTCTTCCCTCACACAGACCGAACGGTGGCGCAGAGGCCCCATCACGATGGTGACTTCGCCGAGAATTCTCGACCGCAGCAATGGTGAGTTAATCACAACAGAAAGATGAGCGAAAAGTAATTTATGAAAGCGTGCACTAGAGACAGAGGATTTCCCACAGTGTTGCCACGCGGGTCCTGCCCACGACGTGAGGCAGATCCGTGACGACGATCCATCTCAGTTTTCATGGCGATGAGCTCTCCGGTCACCGAGCTCGCACGAAGAGGTCATGGACACACTCAGTGTACCCGACGACCCCTACTCGAGCGCATGCCGGGTTCGAACGACTTCGATGGTGTGATCTAAGTGTAGTGGACCACCGTGACCCTAAGCCATCAATCAGATCTTCTTTCATGCTTTCAACGAGGGCTCTTGAATATGGTGGGTTGGGCGCTTCAAGGGTGAAGGGTTCAGGTTTTATACTCCGCTGCCGAGCCCGACCGGGGAGAGATTCCAGTGACTTGGACACGGATATGTCGGGGCAGTTTGCAACGGGCCAAAGCTAGGGGAAGCACTAGACAGGGCTGGCCCACACGCCATACATGGTGTACGCGTGAACATTGGATAGGGAGGGGATAGCTTGTACTAGAAGACGGGGCCCACACGCAATTGACAAAAAGGAAAGGGTGAGGGGTTGGGCTGCTGCGTGCGCATGGTGTTGGGGTGTAATCAGGGTATGGTGGGCCGGTTCTAGGTGATTTGGCCTAGGCGCCAATTTCTCCTATTCTTTTCTTTTTCTTTATTTCGGTTTTCTCTATCTTGTTTTGCCTATTTAATTTCTCAAAACTAAAATCAAATACAAATATAAGATTGCATGATTAGGTGTACAACAATAAAATTCCAACCTGATGCGCAATATATTTATTATTATTTTTATATCACTTTCATATTCAAATGATGAAAATATATTGTGCTCACCTAAAGACTTTTATTTCCACAAAAATACTATTTTCCCCTTAAAAAAAGTTTACACCAATCTCAATATTACTTGCTTCTTTTAATAGAAAATACTTTCTAGTGAAACATCTTTATTTAAGAGGTACTATAGGCTAAATATTGACCTATATAAGATCTTGTCCTTTGTTTCCTTTCTTAAGTCCCCAAATTTAATATCTACTTTCAAATGTTTCATCTAAGTTTGGATCATTTATGATTAATATTTACACATTTTTATTCTAAGAAAGGAAGTCCTTAACACTTATACTTTTAGTTCTTAACCATTTTGGAGAATGAATGTATAAATCCCAAAATAGGATTTTGGGTGTTACAAATTCTACCCCCTTAAAAGAAATCTCGTCCTCGAGATTAGTAAGAAAGGGGATGCAACTAGTTTGGTTTGTAGTCTATGTTTCAGTTTCTAATTGGTTTTAATACCAAAAGTTTGTTTTACAAATTATTAGGTGATTAGGAAAGCAGGGGTATATATAGGTATGGCCACTTTATTATGTAGGATAAAAGATGGGTAGGTTAGGGCAAGAATAGTTTGGGGTAAGAAGGATTATGTAAGGGAAGACTCCATTTCGGATGATGGATCTTGTCTTGGCCGATGATCTGGTTGACTCTTGACCCTCCTTGTCGAAGTTGATCTCTTCCTTCTCCAATCTTGGTGTTATCATCCGAGCTAGGAACATGCAGTTAAGATAGTCTGAGGGGTACAAATAGTTTAGTACCTGGAGCCAATAGTTTTAGTAGATGGTTTTCGACTAAGAGCGGTTAGGTAGAATCTGGTTGATGCTAAGTTGGAATGAATGGTAACCATGAACATGTTGGTCAAGCTGTTTGTTCATGGCCACGTTGGCAAAGACACCAATTTAGGTTAAAGTGAATTAATTCAAACATGTTTTATAGGGTAGGGTCTAATCTATTTCACTAGGATTAACTAACATGTTTGAGTGACTCACATTAGATTAGATCATATTAGGTTAGATGGGATCTAGATTAGATTGGTATGACTAGTTTGTCTAGACAAGATCTAATTAATTTGGATTGGATCATGGTTGTTAAACTAGGGTAGATAATTACACTTATTAGGATAAGATGGATCCATAAAGATAAGATAGAATCTTTTAAGATAGGATGAGTTGGTTAGAATGGGATGTTTTAGGATAAGATGAATCTATTAAGCTAGATATGTTCCGGTGGGGATAATCTAGGTTGTCTAATTATTTTACAAATATTCTCTTTTATTTCTAGATGTATATATGCAGATGTAATTGTGGGCATTACCCTACAACCCATCACACTCAATCAAAGAATCGAATCAAGCAGTTATCACAAGAACAAACAGTCAAGCAAAGATATACTTACAAAAATAGTTTTGTTTTTGTTCCTAAGAGTAGGTCTCCTAGTCCTAAAAGTCACTTTGAGTACGGGATTTTAAATTGTGTGTCAGAGAGGGAATTCAACGGCCGGGTGGTGGAGTGCACCCGCCCTAAATCCTAAGATGAGGAGGGGGCTTAAGCGTTTTGCCTGTCTTGCTAAGCGATCATCAAACACATGAACACGCGAGGATTTAGAGTGGTTCGGGCCGCCAGAGCATAATACCCTACTCAACTGTGTGTTGGATTGCTGAGGAAGCTTGTGCTGTGTGTAAGCCTGAATGACTTGAGTCTTTTCTTTTTTTCTCTACGTCGCATGTCTCCCCTTTTATAGTTCAAAGGGGGCATGTACAAGGGTTCTGAGCCCCGACACGTGGGCCTAGGGACAAATGGAAGGATGGAACTATTGCTTGCCATGCCCATGTAATCCTCGTACGCCCTGACACACGAGATCCGTGTTGTCTCGGTGCGCAGGGGGAAGCTTCTCGTATAAGGGATGAGCACAGTGCACCGTGCATCACGGGCACACTGTCTCGACAATGGACTGGACAAGTGCGCCGTTTGCAGGGTGGCCCTGGCGCCGCCTGCCAGCGGAATGGACATGATGCAATAAATGCTGTGGGGCACATCATCTGTTAGAAGGGTGGACAGGCGGCGTGTCCTCTCCGCAATAAATGCTGAGCCCACGCGGCTCAGAGCCCTTACATCACGCTCTGCCCGCTGGCCTATGTAACGGTCAATAAGCCGTTAGACCCTTGACCGAGCGAGGGGGGTGGAGGCGCTACAGATAGAGCCAGGACACGCGTCAGTCCTGGACCTAAGCCTAGTTTATAACACTCCTTTTCCTGGGACCTTGTTATGGGCGGTCTGGAGCTCACTAGATGTGGTCCGAAACTTATCCAATGGCTTCGGGCTGCTTTACTTCGGGGGTCCGAGTCGTGCGTACAGGGGTCCGGTGTCTTCTCGGCCCGATAGTGTTATCTCTGAGAACGCCACCTTAACTGCCCACAAGATACCCCTGAGGATGTTCTCCACGTGGCTATGGGTAGCCGCACAAACATCGTGCCTTTATACCGTAGTAAGGGGTACCCCTAATCCAGGGTACCGACAGTGGCCCCTGGGCCCGCCTCAGGGGAGGATGCGAGCCTGCAGGTGGGGCCAAAGTTTGACTGGCGATCGGCTCGCTGCTCTTGCACGCCTGTTGATGCAGTTACTGCCGGCCCGCCTATGGTCACGTCGACTGCCACGCCTGTTCCCACGGCTAACTGGCCCATGACCTCCGTACTTAATGTCTTTGTTAGGACATGCACAGGGTACCTCGAGTCGCTGCCTTGGTTTTTGAAAATTTATCTTCTTAGCCTTCTGCGACGGTCTCGAGGAGACGTGGTATTGGTGCGAGCGGCGGTGCAACTTTCGTGTACCCAGGAACCGGCGCGTCGGGTGTATGACACGTGGGCCTGGGCTCCCATGCGAGAGGTTGAACCCCCATGCCGAGTCGGGGCCCTGCCCTCCGCATGGGCTGGTGACCCGCTTCTTCCTCCAACATTTGGAGGAGAAGGATGTTCACTAGCCTTGCGGAGGAGGCGAACCTCGGCTACACGGGGCCGGCTGGCTGCAGGCCATCAGCTGCAACGTGTCTGGCTCCTTGGCCCGGATGGCTTTGGTGCTGCCTCCAACGCTGCCTCTCATCGTCAAGTGGGGCGTGGTTGTCTGTCCACCGCACGGGCGACGGTTGCGCCGTGCGCAGGTCCACCGCACCTGTAGCATCCCCTGCACCGCCGACCACGCTGTTCCGACACCGCACCGAGGGGTTGTACAAGACGTCGTACGCCGTGGAGGTGGCGGCCACGTTCTTGGATGGTCTTGTCCTCACCCCCGCAGGAGGACGGGGGCGAGGACCTTTCTACACGCGCTGAGGCATCCGCCATCGCCTGTAAGCCACCGGTGCAGAGGTGGCCGCCTCCGCTGGCGGGGGCTGCCCGTTGCAGAGGTGGCCGCCTCCACTGGCAGGGGTTGAGGTGGTCGCCTCTGCTGGCAGGAGCTGAGGTGGTTGCCTCTGCTGGCGGGGGCTGCCCGTTGCAGAGGTGGTCGCCTCCGCTGGTGGGGGCTGCCCGTCGTAGAGGTGGTTGCTGCCACTGGTGAGGCTGCCCAGTGCAGAGGTGGTTGCCTCCGCTGGCGAGACCACTAGCGCCGCCTGCGGCCAAGCCTCCAACTCTTTGGCTTTAATGGCCTCGTTGTCGCCCCCCGTAGGAGGACGGGGGCGAGGACCTCTTCGCAATGGCGCGCACATTGAGGCGGCCATCACCGCTATCACACCGTCTTTGAGGATTCTGCAAGGACAGCGGCCGCGAACTTCCAACACGACTCCACTGGCGTCTGGTAGTTTATAGCTGCAGAGTAGAGATGGAACTAGGATTCCACTTGAAGGTGGATGTAATACTTTTGCTTTTTGTAAGGTACTTTTGAGTACTATTTATCAAGCAGTATTAGCACTTATCTGTGTACCACTTGTCCCTATTGTGTGTGGCGTAACCGATTCCTCCTTGGTACTTGGCCCCCCTAGGGTGTAGGCTCGATTTGTTGAGGCTGCAGACCAGCATACCTAAGAAAGAATTGGCAATGGCCCATAGGAGGTAGCCTCGACTAGGACCTGGGCCTGTACACAGCTTCGGCTAGGGAGCATTAGTAGTACACCCGCAGGACCCACCACCCAACACTATCCATCCTTTGACACATGCTCGGGACCTGCAGGGTCTAGTCTGGGAAGCCAAGTTGTGTGTCAGGACCCCTAGATGGTGGTTATTGGTACTAGGACACTCGTCGTAGAGTGGTGGAGTGTGCAGGCCCACGGTACGGAACCAGGCTGAGTGGCTACACGGCTCCGAACCTCCCCAGGAGACAAGTGTCCATTCTCTAGTTCCGGACCCCAGGTTGCCGGACCCACAGGACTTATAACTCCAAATACTAGGGTACCTGTCATGGAGTGGTGGAGTGTGCAGGCTTTTGGGTACGGGACCAGGCTAAGAGGCCACACAGGCTCCGGACCACCCCATGGAACGGGCTCCCGCTCTTTAGAGCTGGCCCCCGGCTATCAGGCCCTCCTGCTTTCGCAGAGAGGTCCTAGACTACAAGTCTGGCTGTTCAATTTGGATGTCATCATGTCTGATGGGATTGGAACTGTTCGGTTGGGTTAGATAAAATATCATCCAGGAAACTGCAAGGTAAAACCATGTAGCAGTAGGATAAAACTACCATAGAGGCACATCTGAGGGGGTAAATCTTCTCTTTGTAACCTGTCATGCATGGGTGCAGACCGACAGGCCGGGCTTACAAGGGCGGACCTCACCAAGTTGGTGTACATGTGTGTGCTACCTAGTTACAAAAGGGAGAGAAATTCGACCCCTCAGACTTGCTCCTATGGATAGAACTTACAGAGATGCTCCAGCACCAGGGGGAGGTACTCCTTCAGTCGTAGCTGGACGGTCACCCTCGGGTCAGCGTATTCCTGTTACCTTGAAGGGTCCTTCCCAGCCAGGGGAGAGTTGTGGAGCCCTTCTTGGTTTGGTACTTGCCGTAGGACTAGGTCCCGACCCTGGGTTCCTGTCGCACCCGGTTTTAGAAGGCAAACCGAATGCGAACCATGTACGTGCCAGGATCAGCAATTCACGTACACAACAGTTACGTAACATGGACATCATCACACAGTGCTCAAATAATATTAAAAAAAGGGAAATAGTAGTCGATTACATCATATGTTTGAGACATCCACATAGTCTTTACAATAAATCAAAGTGCGGAAAAGAAACGTAGATAAACGCGGCCTTCACAGGTAGCCGACTGGGGGTTACCGCTAACCCACACCTAGAACTCGTCGTAGTCTTGGAACTCCTGGAAGTCTCCTTCCACGGCTTCATCTTCTCCTGAGCAGTGGTTGCAATGCGAACAATCAGGGGGGGGTTTGGTGTGTAGAGCAAGGGTGAGGACACATCAACATACTTAGCAAGTGTCCTGTCTTGCTGTAGTGGACTAGCTTTATGTGGGGGTAAGTCAAGCAGTTGCTTTTAGTTGGTCAGATTATTATTACTAGTAGAGAAAGCCAAGTTTTAGATTTAACCCACGTTATTAACCCAAACGTACTCCTTTCCAAACGAAAAGAGTACCACTTACCATTACCAGAGTCAAAACCAAGAACCACCAATCTCATTGCCACCTATAATCCAAACGTCTCTGATCAAGTACCACTAATCACTGGAGCACCCTTGGCCGCTCATAACCGCGAGCACGGCTGATATATCAGTTTTCAAACACTCTGCAGAGGTTGTGCACTTTACCCACAAGCTGTGATTTCCCTTTCTGCCCGGAGGTCATGACTCTCCATTGATCACTACCAAGGTGACCCAGCAGGGTATCACTACGTAGCCTTTACAAAGATTCCCCGGGGCTGTAGCCACCCGTTAGGTTTCCCAAATGTACCGCACTCCTCCCCAAGGGACAAATCAACCTTGGCAGAGCGAGTCGCATACACCGAGCCCCATTGACGGCACAACGGCTAAGCGAACTACACCCCGGTTCCTCTAATTATTCAGCTAAGGGCGTCCCACTCCACCCTCATGGTTGCACTGTTTTCCCGGGCGGTCATCCAACGAACAAGTCCTTACGGAGAGGCACTCGAGAAACCGCTCGAGCCCCCTTGAAGGTCACAAGTATAACATCATAATAAAAGAGGGGAAAACAGCGTATCATTGATAATTCTCATCATGTTCATTGATTAGAGTTGAGCAATAGCATAAGACTAAGAAATAATAATCCAACCCAAATAGGTAAACAAGGACATGGATAACAAAAGCTAGTAAATCCTTAGGTATAAATGTGTAATGCGGGAGGTGAATTAAAGTATGTATAGGACAGAGGTAGGTCAAGGGACACTTGCCTCCACCAACCGACTGCTGCTCAGGGGCTTCTCCTACGAGTTCTTCGGGTTCTTCAACCGGATCGTTCTCTATGCGAGCGCAAACACACATACATCCACACATTTAATACAAAAGAACAATACGCCATACAATATAATGCAGTAAATAAACAGACGTTCCACGCGGGTTCACAATTAAGGCTAAGAGAGAAAGAGAAAAAGACAGTCGAGAAACGATCAGTTACAAGATTATAAATCAAACTACTCGCTTAATGGAAAGGAATTAATTTGGATACTACGTTTTAGCATAAAGTAAAGTTAAGTTCCACATTTAATTATTATAAACAATTGAAGATGAATGAAAGGGAGTGGTCGCACGTCGAGACGTATGACACGACATTTAGATTGAATTAAGAAGTAAACGACTCGCCGCGCGACAGAGCGCACCACGAGACACTTGCACTAATTATAAAGAGACGTTAAGCATCGCGCGACGAAGCGCACGACGACATACGCCAACAGAGCTGAGTTTAAAGTGGAACGTCGCGCGTCTGGACGAGCGACATCGCACCTTAAACAACCTAAAATTAAAATAGATCGTTGCGCGACGAAGCACGCGACACGACACTTTAATAAATATAAACTAAACGAATCATCGCGCGACGAAGCATATTAATAAACACAAATTAAAATTGAGTCGTCGCGCGACGAAGCGCGCGACGCAACACATTGATAAATATGAACTTAAATCGAATCGTCGCGTGACGAAGCGCGCGACGCAACACGTCGACTACACAATTTAGCATTGATTAAAATGGGGTTAAGCGCAGTGCGACTACGGTCGCACGCGCAAGGGCGCGCTACGCATGCCAAGGGCACGCGAACTGCACAGGCGCGCGGGACGCGAGGCTCGCCAGGGCAGGGGCTCGGCCGGGGCGAGCGAGGCCGGGCTCGCCGGCGCGTGGGACAGGGAGGGCGCGGCGCGGGCGCGGACGAGGGAGCTCACCGGGGCGCCGGGGCGTGGGCCGAGGCGGCGGGGGCGGGGTGGCGGCGCGGCTCACCGGGCGCGCAGGGCGCGGGCGCGCGGACCGAGGCAGCGCGGGGGCACGCGAGCCGAGGTCGGTGCGGGGGCCAGGGCGACGCGGGGCTAGGGCTCGGGTGGGCGCGCGTGACCAGGAAAAGAAAGAGAAAGAGAAAAAAAAAGAAAGGGGAGGGGGAGGGAGAGAGAAAAGGGAAGGGGAGGGAAAAACTCACCTCTAGGACTCCAATTTCCGGTGATCGCCGTCTCCAATACCTAGGGCACCACGAGGAGAGAGAGGTGGAAGAGGGAGAGGGAGGTTGCTGCGTGGGAAATCCAAATGAGAGGGAGAGGAGAGGAGGGGGCGCATGGGGGGGGTGTGGGCGCCAGGGGCGCGCAGGGCCGGGCCGGACCGGGCCGGGCTGGGCTGGGTTGGGTTGGGGTCGAGCCTTCGCGGGTCCAAACCCACGACACGCACGACCATCAAACAAACTCCAATCGCGAACCAAAAACCGAGACGGAACGAGACGAACACGCAACATCAGACAAAGAAATGTGCTTCAGCATGATGCAACACCCATGACACTTAGGTTTTGTTCATACACGACACGGACACCTGTCACTATACTGGTTAAATTAGGAAGAAGGAGCGAAACAGGAAGAGAAAAGAGAGTAACGCCCGAATTTGGTGAGAGAAAAGAAGAAAAAAATTCTACCCCCAAATTTAGGGTGTTACAAACCTATCCCCCTTAAAAGAATCTCGCCCTCGAGATTCAGGGTTGGCTAGCAAAGAGCTCAGGGTATTTAGCCATCAGATCTTCTTCGCGCTCCCAGGTTGCTTCTTCCTCAAAGTGATGATTCCATCTGACTTTGCATATTCTGATGGTCTTCCTTCGGGTGACTCTGTCCGCGGTCTCAAGGATTTGCGTTGGCTTCTCAACGTAGGTCAAGTCCTCTTGGACTTCAAGACCTTCCACTGGCAACTGCTCTTCTGGCACACGCAAACACTTCTTCAACTGAGACACATGAAAGACATCATGCACAACAGACAAATTTTCTGGCAAACTGAGCTGATAGGCCACTTCTCCACGCCTTGCGAGGATTTGATACGGACCGATGTAGCGGGGTGCTAGCTTGCCTTTGACTCCGAATCTTCTGACTCCTCTGATCGGTGACACTTTTAGATAGACGAAATCTCCGACCTCGAAACTCAGCTCTGTTCTTCTGGTATCTGCATAGCTTCGCTGCCTTGATTGCGCTATCTTCAAATTCTCTCGGACCATCTTGATGTTCTCTTCAGCTTCAAGCAAAATGTCTGGCCCGAACACTTGCTTTTCTCCAGGCTGATCCCATTGCAACGGAGTTCTACAACTCCTCCCATAAAGCGCCTGAAATAGTGACATCTTCAAGCTGGCCTGGTAGCTGTTGTTATAGGAGAACTCTGCGTAAGGCAATCGCTTGTCCCATCCGGACTGATCTTGCAACGCACAGGCTCTCAACATGTCTTCAAGGATTTGATTGGTCCTTTCGGTCTAACCATCCGTCTGCGGGTGATAAGCTGAACTGAAATTCAGATGTGTGCCCAAAGCTTCATGCAACTGCTGCCAGAAATGAGAGGTGAATTGCGTTCCTCTGTCTGACACTATCTTCTTTGGCACACCATGTAGACAAACGATCCGAGACAGGTACAACTCCGCTAATACTGCACTGCTATAGTTGGTCTTGACAGGTATGAAGTGGGCTGACTTGGTTAAGCGGTCCACCACTACACAAATGGAATCGTAGCCAGCTCGAGTGCGAGGCAATCCGACTATGAAGTCCATGCCAATTTCATCCCATTTCCACTAAGGGATTTGCAACGGTTGCAACAATCCAGCTGGTCTCTGGTGCTCTGCCTTGATCCGCCGACAACTATCACACATCGCCACATGCTCTGCGATTTCCCTCTTCATTCCGTACCACCAGAATTTCTTCTTCAGATCTTGATACATCTTCTCACTACCAGGGTGAATCGAATACGCTGTCTCATGAGCTTCCATGAGAATCAACTCCCAAATGGACTGGACATTGGGAACGCACAAGCGGTCTTTGAACCATATCACACTTTCTGCATCTTCTCTAAAATCTTTGCCTCTGCCATCTAGAATCAGTCGCCGGATCTCACTGATCTTCTCATCATTCTTTTGCGCTTCCTTGATTTCTTGCTCCAGGGTAGGTTCCAACTCAATTGCGACTCCTTGCGAATTATTCAGAAATCCGAGACTCAACCTGTCAAACTAATTGGCCAACTCATAAGGCATCGGACGAGCGACCATCAGATTGACTTGACTCTTCCTGCTCAAAGCATCTGCCACTACGTTCGCTTTGCCTGGATGGTAATGAATCTCCAACTCATAGTCTTTGATCAACTCTAACCATCTTCTTTGCCTCATATTCAGCTCTGACTGAGTGAATATGTACTTCAGACTCTTGTGGTCTGTGTAAACATCACATTTCTGTCCATACAGATAGTGCCTCCATGCCTTCAATGCGTGAACCACTGCTGCCAACTCTAGGTCATGAATTAGGTAATTCTGCTCATGAACCTTCAGCTGTCAGGACGAGTAAGCCACAACTCTTCCCTCTTGCATCAACACGCATCCCAAACCAGTGTAACAAGCATCGCAATACACTGAGAAGGGCTTGTGCACATCAGGCAAGACTAAGACAGGCGCTGTAGTCAACTTCTCTTTCAGCGCTTCGAAGGCCTCTTGACATTTCTAGGTCCACTTGAACTCGACCTTGTTGCCTAGCAAAGCTGTCATTGGTTTCACAATCTTCGAAAACCCTTCAATGAATCGCCGATAATATCTGGCCATCCCAATGAAACTCTTGATTCCTCGGGCATCTGTTGGCGCTTTCCAGTTCAGAATGTCTGCCACTTTCTTCGGATCCACAACCAATCCTTCTTTGTTGATTATGTGACCCAAGAACAGGACTTCACTGATCCAGAACTCACACTTGCTCAACTTTGCATACAACTGGTGCTCTCGCAATCTCTGCAATACCATCCTCAAATGATCTGCATGCTCTTCTTCGCTTTGAGAGTATATCAGAATGTCATCAATAAATACCACCACAAACTTATCAAGATAATCCATGAATACACTGTTCATCAAGTTCATGAAGAAGGTCGGTGCATTGGTTAGACCGAAAGACATCACTGTGAACTCATACAACCCATACTTGGTAATGAATGCCGTCTTCGGAATGTCTGAAGGTCGGATCCGGAGCTGATGATAACCTGATCTCAGATCTATCTTGGAGAACACGCTGGCTCCTCTCAACTGGTCCAACAGATCTTCTATTCTGGGCAAGGGGTACTTGTTCTTGATGGTGACCTCATTCAGAGCTCGATAGTCGATACACATCCTTTTGGTGCCATCTTTCTTCTCCATAAATAGGACAGGGGCGGCCCAAGGCGAGGTGCTTGGCCGGATGTAGCCTTTCTCTAACAACTCATCGATCTGCTTCTTAAGCTCCACCAACTCTGGTCCAGATATTCTGTAAGCTCTCTTAAAGAAGGGGGCGGTGCCAGGAAGTAGCTCTATAGCAAACTCAACTTTCCGCTCTGGTGGCATACCTGGTAAGTCTTTTGGAAACACGTCTGGGAACTCAGACACAACCTTGATACTCCCAATTGGGTCTGCTTCCCTGCTATCGACAGCCATCTGATAACAACTTCTTTTCTTCGGCTCAGGCGGGACTAACTCTGTCACCACTTCCTCTCCAAGTGGGGACATCAACTTGATTGTCTTCTTATCACAACTGATAACTGCCTGATACTTATCTAGCCAATTCATCCCTAGGATGACATCTATTCCCTGAGTACCCATTACTATGAGGTTAGCGGGAAACGCTATCCTCCTTATTTCCACACTTACATTCAAACAAATGCTATTGGCTCGAATTCTACCACCGGCTGAGTCAATTTGAATGGGGGTTGGCATGGTAGTTATTGGAAGATTATGTGCTTCTACCCATGATGCAGCAATGAATGAATGTGTTGCTCCAGTATCAAATAACACTTCTACAATATGGGAGTCGACTGGGAACATACCTACTATCATGCCGGGGATCTCCTGAACTGCTTCAGCCTCCAAGTGGTTTAGTCTCCCATGATTATAACGCGGCTGAGAGCGGTTGCCTGCTCCAGGCTGAGACACATTCTGCTTTGCTGGGACATTGGGGCCTGATTGCTGCTGGGCTGCCTTCTTTGGACATTGCATCACCCAATGGCCTTGCTCTCCACAGTGGAAACATGCTCTGTTTCCAACCTAAGCTGGTGCTACCTGACTGTTCTGCTAGTTTGCTGGGGTAGGAAGACGAGGTGCCTGCTGATTCTGCCTCTGAAACTGACCTCCTCCTGACTGATTGTTCTGACGATTCTGATACTGGTGCTGAGGATACTGCCTTTGGAACTGCTGCTGCTGAGGTGGACGATGGTTCTGCCTGAACTGCTGAGGTTGATTGCCTGAGAAACGAGGACGACTGCTGCTTCCAGGCTAGGGTCCACTGATCTTGCACTTACGATCCTCCATCTCCTTACGCTTCCTCTCCGTCATGATTGCTCTATCAATCAGGTGCTGGAATGTCGGGAAGGTATGATTCATCAGTTGATACTGCAGAGGGTCAACCAAGCCTCTCAGGAAACGGTACTGTCTCTTGGCGTCGGTGTTGACATCTTCAGGAGCATAGCGAGACAACTGCAGAAACCTGTCCTGGTACTCACTGACAGACGATAAACCCTTGCTTAAGGGCTAAGAACTCCTCCTTCTTCACTGTCATCAGACCTGCAGGCACATGGTACTGACGAAAGTTACCTCTAAACTCTTCCCAGGTGATGGTGTCGGGGTGGGCATGGGTGGCGAGATAGGACTCCCACCATGACTGAGCTGCTCCTCTCAACAGACGGGGACCATACAGGACTTTCTCCCTGTCATCACACTGAGCGGTATGCAACTCCCGCTCCACAGTGCGCAGCCAGTCTTCCGCATCCATGGGGTCAGAAGAATGAGCAAACGTTGGGGGATGACCTCTCATGAATTCAGCACGCTTGTCCTTGGGCATCTGAGACATCTGAGGCTGAGGTGGTGCCTGCTGCTGCTACTGCTGAATGGCGGCCAGAGTCTGACCAATGGCTTGAACTGCCTGAGTCTGCATTAGAAACATCTACTCGATGGACATCGGGGGTGGGGCGGCAGATGCTGCTGCTGGGGTACCTCATCCTGCTGAGCTGCCTGCTCCTGCTGAGCACGTCTTCCTCCTCTGCGCCTGTTTTCTGACATCTGCAGAATGCAACCACACATCAGAACTGATCTTGCAAATCTTGCAGCATAAGAAAAGAGTATAGAATTCTCCACAACGCTGAACAGATGAGCATCTTCACTGATCTCCAACACAGACCAACACAACTTCTCAGATAAAGAGGAAAGTGGAATAAAAGGTTTCCCAACAAAATAGCTAACTCCATTAACATATAACAGGTAAACCAAAATGCAGGGGATTCCCACACTCTGGTGACAGTCATTACAAAGATCCAAATCAACCATAGTTCGTCATGACAAACATAAATGCACAGGATATAGTAGACTACCCTGTCTAACTAAGACTAACTAAAAGCGAGACTAATGCTAAGACTGTAGCTTCTATGTATATATTTCGTATTAATTACAAGATCCTACTCTAACGATCTATGGTTCTAAATTTATCTTGGTCTTGCAGTCGGGGTTGCCATAAGACTGGTGTCCACGCCGAGGTGAGCGGTACGGGTACTGAGTCCCGACGGGAGCGGGGGAACCATCGTCCAGGTGACAACATTCTACGCGCTCAGCCCGCAGCTGGGCGATCTCAGCACGAGCCCTACTCAGCTCGTCTAATGCATGGTCTAGCTCCGTGTTTAGCACGACGGCTAGGTTGGCTGTGCTGCTCAACCTAGGATTGTCCTCACCAATAGGTGAGACAATCACGCCTCCTGTGCTGCCAGATGGACGGCGGGGGTAGTACTTCAGGTTGAGACCATCAGCTACCCCACCGAGCACTAAACAGTAGTGTGAAAGCGCACGCCGTGCGTCATCTTGCATGGCTGCCTCAGCTGAGTCCCGCTCAGAGATTGAATAGTGCTCTGAGCAGACCTCCGCACCCCGGAGACTGTTCTCCGGACGGCGCACCAAGCAGGTCGCCTCCCAGCGGTCCGGGTAGACCCCACGACTATGCTGGTAGACCACACAGCGATACTCGATGGACCAAGTACGCCGGTCAAGTGCCCGACGTAGCAAGGTGTCGAGCGCATCATGGAAGTGGCACCCGCGAGCAGCGTCGCGAGTGATGGGTCGAGCAACCCATCCTTCCGGCTCCTGGTCGACAGAAAAGTCGGTGTCGTGGCTCGAGCTGTCGTCTCCACCTCCATCGTCTGGGTCTCCTCCAGCTGCTACTCCAGGGGCTGGGGCGCCCAGTGGTGGTGCAGGGGGCGCCTCCAGAGGAAGCACGGGGGAGCAGCTCCTCACATACTCTATCTCCTGTTGGAGCGAGAAAGAAGAGCCCTGCTGCTCCTGCTCCTGTCGTCGATGCTCCTGCTCCTCATGCAGGCGGTGGTGCAGCCTCTCCAAGTGGCTAGACTGACCGGCCACGGGACGGCGAAGCGGACGCTCCGCGAGACGGGAAGGTAAGAAGGGGATGACAGACTTCCGTGCGGTGTGTCTAAGATGAGCCATCTACAAAAGACACCGTAAGCAAAAGTGTGAGAACAGAACTAGTATGACTAGCAAATAATGAACCATGAATAAATGAAGGATTAGAATAAAACACAATTTTCAGCAAGGTATAATATATAGTAGAATATAGTTTTGGTCGATATGACCAACTTTTGAAGGGATACCAAAGTCAAGGCGAGGACAGAGGTCTATAGTCCTTAGAACGACCATTCTACTCTAGGTTAGTGGGCCTACAGTCAGCAAGGCTTTGATACCACCTATGTCACACCCGGTTTTAGAAGGCAAACCGAATGCGAACCATGTACGTGCCAGGATCAGCAATTCACGTACACAACAGTTACATAACATGGACATCATCACACAGTGCTCAAATAATATTAAAAGAAGGGAAATAGTAGTCGATTACATCATATATCTGAGACATCCACATAGTCTTTACAATAAATCAAAGTGCGGAAAAGAAACATAGATAAACGCGGCCTTCATAGGCAGCTAGGGGGGTTTGGTGTGTAGAGCAAGGGTGAGTACACATCAACATACTCAGCAAGTGTCCTATTTGGCTGTAGTGGACTAGCTTTATGTGGGGGTAAGTCAAGCAGTTGCTTTTAGTTGGTCAGATTATTATTACTAGTAGAGAAAGCCAAGTTTTAGATTTAACCCACGTTATTAACCCAAACGTACTCCTTTCCAAACGGAAAGAGTACCACTTACCATTACCAGAGTCAAAACCAAGAACCATCAATCTCATTGCCACCTATAATCCAAACGTCTCTGATCAAGTACCACTAATCACTGGAGCTCCCTTGGCCGCTTATAACCGCGAGCACGGCTGATATATCAGTTTTCAAACACTCTGCAGAGGTTGTGCACTTTACCCACAAGCCGTGATTTTCCTTTCTGCCCGGAGGTCATGACTCTCCATTGATCACTACCAAGGTGACCCAGCAGGGTATCACTACGTAGCCTTTACAAAGATTCCCTGGGGCTGTAGCCGCCCGTTAGGTTTCCTAAATGTACCGCACTCCTCCCCAAGGGACAAATCAACCTTGGCAGAGCGAGCCGCATACACCGAGCCCCATTGACGGCACAACGGCTAAGTGAACTACATCCTAGTTCCTCTAATTATTCAGCTAAGGGCGTCCCACTCCACCCTCATGGTTGCACTGTTTTCTCGGGCGGTCATCCAACGAACAGGTCCTTACGGAGAGGCACTCGAGAAACCGCTCGAGCCCCCTTGAAGGTCACAAGTATAACATCATAATAAAAGAGGGGAAAACTGCGTATCATTGATAATTCTCATCATGTTCATTGATTAGAGTTGAGCAATAGCATAAGACTAAGCAATAATAATCCAACCCAAATAGGTAAACAAGGACATGGATAACAAAAGCTAGTAAATCCTTAGGTATAAATGTGTAATGCGGGAGGTGAATTAAAGTATGTATAGGACAGAGGTAGGTCAAGGGACACTTGCCTCCACCAACCGACTGCTGCTCAGGGGCTTCTCCTGCGAGTTCTTCGGGTTCTTCAACCGGATCGTTCTCTATGCGAGCGCAAACACACATACATCCACACATTTAATACTAAAGAACAATACGCCATACAATATAATGCAGTAAATAAACAGACGTTCCACGCGGGTTCACAATTAAGGCTAAGAGAGAAAGAGAAAAAGACAGTCGAGAAACGATTAGTTACAAGATTATAAATCAAACTACTCGCTTAATGGAAAGGAATTAATTTGGATACTACGTTTTAGCATAAGTAAAGTCAAGTTCCACATTTAATTATTATAAACAATTGAAGATGAATGAAAGGGAGTGGTCACACGTCGAGACGTATGACACGACATTTAGATTGAATTAAGAAGTAAACGACTCGCCGCGCGACAGAGCGCACCACGAGACACTTGCACTAATTATAAAGAGACGTTAAGCATCGCGCGACAAAGCGCACGACGACATACGCCAACAGAGCTAAGTTTAAAGTGGAACGTCGCGCGTCTGGACGCGCGACATCGCACCTTAAACAACCTAAAATTAAAATAGATCGTCGCGCGACGAAGCGCGCGACACGACACTTTAATAAATATAAACTAGACGAATCGTCGCGCGACGAAGCATATTAATAAACACAAATTTAAATTGAGTCATCGCGTGATGAAGCACGAGACGCAACACATTGATAAATATGAACTTAAATCGAATCGTCGCGCGACGAAGCGCACGACGCAGCACGTCGACTACACAATGTAGCATCGATTAAAACGGGGTTAAGCTCAGTGCGACTATGGTCGCACGCGCAAGGGCGCGCTACATGTGCCGAGGGCACGCAAACTGCGCAGGCGCGCGGGACACGAGGCTCGCCGGGGCAGGGGCTCGGCCGGGGCGGGCACGGCCGGGCTCGCCGGCACGCGGGACGGGGAGGGCGCGGCGCGGGCGCGGACGAGGGAGCTCGCCGGGGCACCGGGGCGCGGGCCGAGACGGCGGGGGCGGGGTGGCGGCGCGGCTCGTCGGGCGCGCAGGGCGCGGGCGCGCGGGCCGAGGCGGCGCGGGGGCCAGGGCGGCGCGGGGCTAGGGCTCGGGTGGGCGCGCGCGACCAGGAAAAGAAAGAGAAAGAGAGAAAAAAAGAAAGGGGAGGGGGAGGGAGAGAGAAAAGGGAAGGGGAGGGAAAAACTCACCTCCGGGACTCCAATTTCCGGTGATCGCCGTCTCCAATACCTAAGGCACCACGAGGAGAGAGAGGTGGAAGAGGGAGAGGGAGGTTGCTGCGCGGGAAATCCAAATGAGAGGGAGAGGAGAGGAGGGGGCGCATGGGGGGTGTGGGCGCCAGGGGCGCGCAGGGCCAGGCCGGACCGGGCCGGGCTGGGCTGGGTTGGGTTGGGGCCGAGCCACTTCGTGGGTCCAAACCCACGACACGCACGACCATCAAACAAACTCCAATCGCGAACCGAAAACCGAGACGGAACGAGACGAACACGCAACATCAGACAAAGAAATGTGCTTCGGCATGATGCAACACCCATGACACTTAGGTTTTGTTCATACACGACATGGACACCTATCACTATACTGGTTTGAAATTAGGAAGAAGGAGCGAAACCGGAAGAGAAAAGAGAGTAACGCCCGAATTTGGCAGGGCGTTACAGTTCCCATCTACATTCGACAAGGGACCCCTTGTCTTCGGCTGTGGCCATTTTTGTATGAACCTGTCGGAAGTCTGGACCCGTGGGGAGTCCAGAAGGGTTTTTGGGGGAAGGCAGGCTTCGACCCTGTAGACCAGGGAGCATGGGGTCCCTCTAGGGGTCCGCCTAGTTGTTCCCACCGGAGTAGGAACCTCCGACGAAGACTTCCTTCAGGTCCCCCTCGGGTGACTGATACCCGAGGTCCCGTTCAACTGCGGCCACCTCGTCGTCGTTGACCTTTTCTTTGCCAGGTCAACGACGAGGTGGGGAGCCATCCTTGGAGGACTGCTCGCGCCGCTCGCTGACACATTTTGTGAGATCAATAATCTCGCGACACTCCGCGGCGCTGTGGCGAACGTTGGGGTGCACAGGGCATGGGCCGCTGCTACCCCTCTGCGGCCGTGGGCGTTTGTTATGGTCGCCCCGGCCCCCGGTCGCGGCAGCAACAACTAGAGCGCTGGACCGCGATCTCTTGAAGTCGCGGTCCTTCTTCTTTTTATTCTTACCTTCCCGGGGGGACGGCACCCGAGCCTCCCGATTGGGCAACCCCGGTTTGTGGGGCCGAGTGCCATGCACGGCCCTCAGCAGCTCTGGCGCACTTGTCGGCCAGAGCAAAGAGCGTGGGGACAGTCTCCACGTCATGCGTGGCCAACTTCTCTAGCATTTTCTCATCACGTACTCCCTGTCGGAATGCCGTGATGATGGAAGCATCGGAAATGCGAGGTATAGTACCTCGCACCTTGGTGAAGCGAGAGATGAACGTTCGGAGAGTCTCCCCGGGCTCCTGCCTCACCGCATGGAGGTGGGCCTCCACACCGTGCAGCTGGTAAGCACTAGCGAAGTTCGCAATGAACTGTGCACAGAGCTCCTCCCAGGAGTAGATCGACCCTGAGGCGAGGTTCATGAGCCAAGTCTGGGCAGGTCCAGACTAAAGTGCGGCCGGAACATGAGCGGCCATGACGCCGCGCGTGTAACACCTCTGGTGTTACTGTCACTAAAACTTGAGCATAACATCATAAGCATTGGCATTTCATATGTTTGACACACCTAGAGTGCATTCACTAGGCAAAAATTTCAAACAAGTTGTATTGGTATGACCTTTTGCAAATAGAACCCTAGAGTGGGGAACTTAACCCTAGATTGGGTGTAATAGAACAAACAAGGCTTAAACAAGTAAAAACTTCAAAATCCGATTGAAAAAGTCATAAAGTGTCTCCATGGATGAACTCAAGTGGGATCCAAACCCTAAGAGTGCAAGAAACCCTAATTGGAACCTTGGAAAACCCTAAACCTAAACCCTAGGGGGCTAAGTGCAAAATTAGCACACCTTTGGACTAAATGCAAAAACTATCAAAGTAAGGTGTTTTAAGTCATATGGTTCACAATTATGAAGATTTGCAACCTAAATCCTGAGTTTTGGACCTATTTGCAAAAAGGCCCTATTTGAGTTCTAAGGTTAAGTCTGAAACCAGTGATGTTAGCCCCACTTTGAAGCCCTATATCTCCCAAATTATGAGGATTTTGTTCTATGTCACCACATCAATTTGGTAGAGCTATTATGGGAGAATAACTTTGATGTAGACAGTCACTCCAGTTGTTATACAAAAATCAAAGAAATTGTTGCCCAAAGTTGCTCTGTCAGACTTGTATCAAGTCACTAGAACTAAACCTGAAGAAAGAAATGGTCACAGTGATATGGGACCAAATGGAGCATGCCATATCCTTGAATTCATTCGGTTTTAACCCAAGAATCCTATAGTAAGTTTGTATACTGATGTTTAGTGAACGAATTTTATTAAGGGAGGCCGCTCTGTTCTTAACAAAAATTCAGAGATATGGTGGGTAGAAGGTTGCCGGTTCAGATAAGTCCTGAAGATCCAATACGCTGAAAATCTGAAGAACACCAAAAGATCTATGGCACTGTTGATTTGGATGAACTTGGATGAATCGGTGAGGATTTGATCACCTGGGAGTAACTCAGTACGTGGCATCGTTCCACGGGCCGAGCCACGCGTGGCCGGAGTTAGTCACCGGCGACCACCGTGACTCGATTAACTTTTGCCGCGATGTCACCCATGCCTCGATCTCCCTCACTTTGTCCCTTACCGATGTGGTAGGCATGCGCTAACAAAGCTATCCGTGGTCGTAGATCGCTAGCCGAGCCACCGTGGCTATAAATAGCACCATGATCCACGGCGGGGTATGCACACCTCCACCCAGTGTGATGATCTAAGCCCAAATTCGCACAGCCTCTGCCCCCTCCTCTCAAATTGAGAGTGCACGGTGAAACTACAGTTCCTAACGGCCGTGTAGCCCCAATCTCCACCCCCAATTTCACCCAGAGCCGCCGCGACACCATTTTCCCCCAACTCGGGTCTCTAAGCCACTGTGGATAGCTCGTCCATGGCCAGCCCACTCTGGTAAGGTTCTACGCCTCTCAAGTGCCGTTTTCGCAACTTGGTATGCACTGGATGCTCATCGTGGCCACCGTTTGGTCAATTCGGCCAGGGTTGAACGGGAACGCGAGCTCGTGGTCACCGTTTCCGCCGTGCACGTGGGCAGACCGTTCTCAGTGTGTTCATGCCAAATTGGCGAGTGTTCCTAGGCCACCCTTGGTTGGTTATGTCCTCCCGGTAGCTAGACGAGGTAGCCGTCGACGGCCATGGCTGGCACAGGCCGCGTCGGTGATGATCAGCGAGCGCACCATGGTCAGGGACTTATTTAGTGAAGAAACGAAGTTCTAGGGACCCCTGTGTAATTATTAGTGACCCTTAAACTATTCTGTAGAGCGTTTTACAAATTAGTTAAGACCTCAGGGGCGTTTTTGCAAGATAGTCGCACGGGCGCGTCCCTGTTCTCTATGCGGACTGGGCTGGTTTCGGCCCAAGATTGTTCATTCCTTCTCTTTTTCTTTTTCTACCAGAGCTAAATAAATTTTAGAAAATTGTAGAAAAATGGTAAAAATACTAAACCAATTTTGCTAGATTCCTAAATTCCTATAGAATTTAATTAAAGTAGTTTCATGATTTTCAATCCAAATAGGAAATTATAGAGTATTTAAAACTATCTAAAACCTTGTTTCTGGATTTTTAGAAAATCAATAATAATTCCAAACATCCCCAAACTTTTTAGGTGACCCTTATACATTATTTAGAAGCTTTAGGTAGAGTTTGGTATGATTTGAACCTTGTTTGATTCTTGGAACCCAAAACCCTACCTCCCCTGCCCTGTGAACTTCAGTGTTGACTCCGGAAACCCTAAGTTCTCGGAGATCCGTGAAGGAAAATTGTATTCAAGACTTTAGATAATAAACTCTTATTATCTTTGCACTCTCATGAGCATTACATAAGCATTCATTATTATGTATGGTTATATTTAGAAAACGAAGAAGAGGTAGAAGAAGAGAAGACTCCACCACCACCACCTGAGGAACATCAGGCAGGCAGCTGTTTCTATTTTGACATCTGTGGAACTGAGCCTGACTCACCAGTAAAACAAGACAAGCCCCGGTGCATTTGCCACCTCCTTGATTCTTTTAAACTCTTACTCACTTGCTTGATGCATTAGGTGATAGGAGTTGATTGCTAAAACAATTCCTGCATTTCCTTCCTTGAATTTGATTACCTTCCTTGGAATCCCTGTTTTACAAAAGGTTTTTTCTATTCTTAGTCTTGCTTTAGCAAAACAAAATGTTTTGTTTTTACAAAAGATGATGTTGCAAAGTGGGAGGGATGTTTTTGAAAATAAAATGTGATGGTGGATCCATCATGGCCATGATGGGTTCAACATCGGAAAAGATGTACCTCTGCCAGGTACCAAACTTTGGGGTTTAAAATGATTAAGCTGAGACCGGGTGGGTGACTTGCACGAGAAGAGAGTCTCGGTGTAGTGTCGTCGTCTGAGTCAATTAAGGACCGTGTCGATGTAGGCTTGATGACCGAGGACCCTTTAACTGGTCACATGCCTCGTCATGGGTAAGCTTTGCCTCGGGCAGACTAATACCAGAATAAGATACCACACAATGGGAGTGGAGAGATGGCGAGAGTAGTGTGTACCCTCCATGGCAAGAGGCTGGACGGTGGTGTATCTGTGCTCTCGGTTGGTGTGAACCTGATCTGGTCTTAAGAACCCCGGTGGCGAGTTGACATATGCAAGGGTTAAGTGCTACATATGTCGTGTGATTGGAGATCCTCAGCTGAGTATAATCGATTCGGATCGCCGTACCTTTGCTGTTATGAAGACTTGGTCACTGCCCTATACGTAGAACTCCAGTAAAGATGATGGGTTGTTAAGAAATTGGCTAGTGCAGGTCAAGTGTTTGAACTAGGGTAGAAAGAACTCTAGAGACATGTAATCTTACTTAACCTGACAAGTAAAATTGGATTTTTAAGGATCCACTTTTAGTAAGCATTTCTGCAAACAGAGTCTTTGACTATTGTTAAGCCTTACCTTGACTCCCTCAAAGCCAGCATACCCTTGAGAGTCTTTTCTTTAGTCGGGTAAGACTTGCTGAGTAATTTCATACTCAGGGCTTTGTCCCATGTTGTTTTTAGGTGAGGAAGCAACCAACTTTTGTTGCTTCTGTTCTAAGGTGGTACTAAAGGAAGAGCACCAGGAGTAAAGCTATGGGAGGAAAGGATCCTCCAGAAAACTTTTTGTTTGAACTTATCGGGAGGGGTTTTTGCCTCCCATAGCTTGTAATAATAATACTCTGCACTCGTATACTATATTCTGGTCTGTAAATATTTAACTCTGTCTTACTTTTAAATAAAGGTAAGTTTATGTAATAGCTTCCGCATTTTCATATCTCCAATGCTTGTAATGTCTACGTGACGGGTGAAACGCTCTTGGGAAAGGTAAGAAAAGCATATACCAAACTTGTCAAGTGATTCAGGGGCACCTGCAGGGTTGTCTGAGGTCCGTTGGACAAGGACAACTGTAGGTGGGCCTAATGACTTGGGAGGTTCTGTTAAAGCTGGTATCGGAGCGAAACCCATCTCTGCAGAAGTTATGAGGCATCTTCAAAAAGATTTTTCTAAGACTTACCTAGAAAATTTCTTTCTTTCTTATCTAGCTTCTTTCTGAAGAACCCATTTGAAAGACCAGATATAGAGTGCAATGCATAGAAGGTGTGAATCAACTAAGGTTGGTTCTGTAATTACACATGCATCATGCTACAAATTATGCTAATAAGATTTTCCCCCTTAAGAAATGCCGCCGCGCACAAGAAAGACCGTGCACAAGTCAACCGGACCAGTCGGTGTACCCCGTCATCAACTTGCCCCACGGCATGAAGATAGCAGTAGTGGTAGTAACAATCCAACTGGGGATCTGGAAGCCCAAGTGGATCAGCTTCGAACATAACTCCATCGCAGGAACGACATATGGGTCGTGGATGGCGAAAGAATAAATGAATTAAGAGCCAACATCTGCTACCTGCAAGATCAGCTCGCGGAACGAGATCTAGCGCTCGATTGGGCGATTAACTCTCATTCGCTTGCTTGGGCTAAGGAGTCAAAAGCTCGAGCTCGTGTGGAGGAGCTTAGCTCAGCCGTAGTGTTGGGGCCATGCTTCGTCGCCGAAGGTCCCGCAGGAGGAAACACCTTTGGCAAACCCGTTTAAACGTAGTACCGAAGTTACCACTCACGAAGCTTCGGTACTATAATGTATCTGAGGACGAAGGTTTGAACCTACTTAAAGATGAAATGACTTCATAGTCCATAAGGGTCTAAGTCATAATTGTAATCTTTTGTAAGGGGCATGACTGTAATTTCTCACAGGCTGCGCCCTATGCCTATAAATAGATGAACAGTACTCCTTTACTGTTGAGGCAATCCTGTAATTGCTAACGCAGTACTCTGGAATTATTGTTTTTTGCCAAGGCGAAGGTATACATGTACCTAAATATTATGTTTTAATATTTAATTTTACATTATAAAATAAATGAATGATGTTATTTATTCTAGGTATTCTGTAGCGTTTTTATATTTTATATTTCATTTCACATTGTTTTATCTTTGATCACGAAGGTGCGACCTTCGTGATATATTATTCATAACCTTCGTACGAAGCTCATTAAATCCTTGGGGAAATAATGCTTCATCGGACGAAGGGCATTATCATCTAACATTCTATGTTGCCTTGTTCCTAATTCATAGCATTTGAGAACAAGTCCCCAACATTGGCGCCCACCTCCGGTGAACTCACTTCCACTTTTTGAGCTGATGGCTTCGTTCAAGAGCCAAACTAGAACTACTTCGGCTCCGAAGCTGATTCTCCCGATAATAGGCGGTTCATGCTCAGAACCGGCTAACAAGAAACAGAAGAAGGAGGCACAAAGAAGAGTACAACATGTAGGGGTACAAGGACCCTTCATCAAGTCAAGATGGTCTCACATCCCAATTACCTTCTCTCAAGAGGATCTTCAGCTCAAGGATTACCCACACAATGATGCTATGGTTATCTCTTGTGTGATCAAAGGATTTCTGGTCCACAATGTTTTGGTTGATACAGGCAGTGCAGCGGATATTATATTTGCTAAGGCCTTTAGACAAATGCAAGAGCCCAAAGACAAGATTCATGATGCTATGCACCCTCTTTGTGGCTTCGGAGGAAGACAGATTGTAGCGCTTGGTAAGATTACCATGCCAGTGACCTTCGGATTCGTCAACAATACAAGGACTGAGCAAGTTGTGTTTGACATTGTCGACATGGAGTATCCTTACAATGCTATCATTGGTCGTGGAACACTCAATGCTTTCGAAGCAATTCTTCATCCAGCATATCTTTGCATGAAGATACCTTCGGATCAGGGACCTATTGCTATTCATGGGAGTCAGGAAGCTGCCAGAAATGCCGAGGGGAATTGGACTGATTCAAAGGCAATCCACAATATAGATGAAGGCGAAGCTTGCGAGCAGTACAAGTACAGAAGGGAGAAGGCTGCTTCGGCCGATCAGCTGAAACCCATGCTTTTATGCGAAGATATCGCAGAGCAGAAGGTGCTGCTGGGATCTCAATTGTCTGAGGAACAAGAGAAAACCCTGATAAGGTTCCTGTTCAACAACAAAGATGTCTTTGCATGGTCGGCTAACGATCTCTATGGCATCAACAGGGATGTTATTGAACACTCGCTCAATGTTGATCCATCCTCCAGACCCAGAAAGCAGAGGCTTCGGAAGATGTCTGATGACAAGGTCGAAGGTGCTCGGAATGAAGTAAAAAAGACTCCTCAGCGCCGGAGTCATCAGAGAAGTGAAGTATCCAGAATGGCTGGCTAACACTGTTATGGTAAAAAAAGGCCAATGGCAAATGGAGGATGTGTATTGATTTTACTGATCTCAACAAGACTTGTCCGAAGGATGAGTTTCCATTGCCAAGGATAGATTCCCTAGTTGATGCAGCAGCTTCATCAGAACTTATGAGTCTGTTGGATTGTTATTCAGGCTATCATCAAATTTGGATGAAGAAGGAGGATGAGCCAAAGACTAGCTTCATAACCCCTAGCGGAACATATTGTTACCTTCGGATGCCTGAGGGGCTCAAGAATGCTGGAGGAAGCTTCAGCAGAATGACAGCAAAGGTTCTTCATTCTCAGATAGGCAGAAATGTGCTAACTTATGTCGATGATATCATTGTAAAAAGCACGAAGCAAGAAAATCACATTGCTGATCTACAGGAGACTTTCGCTAATTTTAGACAGGCCGGTCTAAAACTGAATCCAGAAAAGTGTGTTTTCGGAGTAAAGAAGGGGAATTCCTTGGTTGCCTGGTTTCAACAAAAGGGATTGAGGCTAATCCAAATAAAATCGAAGCTATTCTTCGAATGGAACCACCAAGCACAAAGAAGGGGGCTCAACGATTGACAGGAAGACTGGCATCTCTCAATAGATTCATATCTAGATCAGCAGAGAGAAATTTACCATTCTTCGAAGTGCTGAAGTCAGCCGAAGTTTTTCAATGGGGACCAGTTCAGCAGAGAGCCTTCGAAGAGCTGAAGCAATATTTGATAGACTTAACGACGTTAACTCCACCAACGCCAGGGGCTCCTCTATTGTTATATGTGGCAGCCTCGCACTCAGCGGTAAGTGCGGCACTTGTCCAAGAGAAGCTTGAAGGGCAAGTCAAAAAGCAAGCCCCAATATACTTTGTATCCGAAGTTCTTAGTTTATCAAAGAAAAATTATACAGAATTGGAGAAGGTGCTGTATGCTGTTTTGATGGCTTCCAGGAAGCTTCGGCACTATTTTCAAGCATACAATATAATTGTCCCGTCTTCACAACCATTGAAGGATATTATGAGAAATAGAGGAGCTACTAGAAGGGTTGGAAAATGGGCTGCGGAACTCAATGAGTTTTGCATTGATTATGTGCATAGATCTTCGATTCAGTCTCAAGCGTTAGCAGACTTCATTGCTGACTGGACGCCAGGAGCTCAGGAAGAAGAAGTGAGTAAAGATGCCGAAGCTTGGACAGTATTCTGCGATGGTTCTTGGGGAACCTTCGGGGCAGGAGCAGCCGCTGTGTTGGTCGCACCCTCCAAAGTTAAAACTTGCTACGCAGCAAGACTTGATTTCAGCTGCACAAATAACATTGCTGAGTACGAAGCTTTACTTTTGGGTCTTCGGAAGTTAAAGGCAATGGGAATTAGAAGGGCGGTTCTTAAAACTGATTCCCAGGTTATTTCTGGTCATATTGACAAGAGTTGTAAGGCAAGAGACCCGAAGCTTGAGAAATATTTAGACACGGTCCGAAGGATTGAAGCTTCCTTTGAAGGGTTTTCTGTCAAAAATATTCCTCGAGGAGAAAATGAACATGCTGATTTTCTAGCCAAGTCAGCAGCACAGGGGCTGCCCTTACCTTCGGAAGTATTTTTCGAAACAATAAAAGCACCTTCGGTTGAACTCCTTGAAAGAGCAGTCCTCAATATATCTCCTGTTTATAGTGAAGACTGGAGAACTGAGATCATCTCTTTCCTTCAAGGTAACTTTCTTTCAGATGACGAAGCTTATAACAAGAGAATAGAAGCAAGAGCTCGACCATATGTTATAATAGGAGGGGAGCTGTACAAGCATGGGGTCTGTTCTCCACTACTCAAATGTTTACCCAGAGCCGAAGGTATAGAATTGATGAAGGAAATACACGCAGGCCTGTGTGGATCTCACATTGGATCTAGGCCTTTGCTGGGAAAAGTTTTTCGTCAAGGATTTTATTGGCCAAAGGCAGCTTCGGATGCAGCGGAATTAGTCCAAAAGTGCGAAGGCTGTCAGAAATGTGCAAGAGATCAAAAACAACCTTCGTCTTTAACCTAGTTAATACAACCCACTTGGCCATTGCAAAGGTGGGGCCTTGATTTGTTAGGTCCGCTACCACCAGCACAAGGGAACTTAAGATATGTTGTAGTGGCAGTGGAATATTTTTCTAAATGGATTGAGGCAAAGCCTTTAGCCATAATAACTTCGGTTACTATTCAAAAGTTTTTCTGGCAAAATATTGTCTGTCGCTTCGGAGTGCCGAAGGCCATCACTGTGGACAATGGAACGCAGTTTGATTCCGAAGCTTTCAGAGAATTTTGTGAACAAATTGGCACGAAGATCCATTTTGCATCAGTTCGACATCCGAAGTCAAATGGACTTGTTGAAAGGGCTAATGGCATCATAATGACAGGAATAATGAAGTTAATCTTCAATCAGCCCAGGGGAAAGTGGCCAGATGAATTAATCAAAGTGGTGTGGAGCCACAACACAACAATATCAAGATCAACAGGTTTTACACCATTCAAATTGTTGTTTGGTGACGAAGCAATAACTCCGGAAGAAGCAAAAGCAGGATCAATAAGAATAGTAGCTTCGGCAGAAGACGAAGCTGAAGCTGATTATTCTGTGGAAAAAGATGCTATAGAAGGGATCAGGCTTCAAGCTGTGGAAAACATCAATAAATACCAAGCTGAAACAATAAAATGGCGTGATAGAAAGGTTCGCCTAAAGAATATTGAGCCTGGACATTTGGTGCTTCGAAGAGTAGCCAACCGAGAGACACTAGGCAAGCTACAGCTGAAGTGGGAAGGACCTTTTCTGGTAGTATCTTCATCAAGACCCGGTTCCTACAGATTGAAGGATATGGACGGCAACGACATTCCTAGATCATGGAATGCGGATGAGCTTCGGCGATATTATGTTTAGCTTGATGTAATTTTTTCTATTCTTTCTTGTGGCACCCTTTTCCTTTCCAAAGGGGGAGAAAGGTTTTTAATGGGGCCACAACATGTAATTTTTCTTTTTTCTTATTTCAACTCTATAAGAGCAATATCCCCCAAAGATGTAAATGTAAAAGCTGAGAACGCACCATCGAGTGCAAAGGAAAAAGAAAAGAAAACAGGGAGAAGCTCAAAAGTCGTTCCTAAGGGAATGTAGAGCCTACAGCGAAAAATAAACGCTGATTCCGCCGAAGTAAAAGGCGAAGAAGCTCCTAAGGGAGGCTTACAGCGAAAAATAAACGCTGATTCCGCCGAAGTAAAAGGCTGTTGGAACTTGCTCTCGACAGCAAGGGGATCCAACACGAGTGAATGGTGATGGCAACAGGGCACTCGCGCGTGATGGCAAAAGCTCTGTTAATCTAGCCTCTCACGGGCACTGTGCGGGTGTATTTATAGGTATCCGAGTGCACGGCGCCTTGCGTTAAGGACGCATGTGCCCTCAGGTACCTAGTTTATCCCTAGAATATTCCCATAAAGCGGGGTTACAAGCTGCAATTACAAGTATGCCTTTACAAATTAGGCCCGTAAGACAAACGCGGCCACGCAGGGCCCGTTACAATGGGCCAGATCTCATGTGGGCCTCAGAGCTGAACGAGGCCGTGCCGCGGGGAGGCGTCGCCGCAGGCCTTCGTCTGGTGCCGAATCGAGCGAAGGGTCTCCGTGTTGTCTCTGGTGCCGATGAAGCGAAGGGTGTCCCTGCCTGCTTTGTCTGTCAGGGCAGGGGCTAAGCGGTGGAGACTTCGGGCGAAGGGTGGCGTTTCTGCCTTCGCTCCAACATTGTCTATCGCGAAGACTATCCGCGCCAGAAGTCGCCTAAGGGTGCAGCCGGATTAGCACAACAAGTGCGGAAAAAATCTAAGTCTATCGCGAAGACTATCCGCGCAGAAGTCGCCTAAGGGTGCAGCCGGATTAGCACAACAAGTGCGGAAAAAATCTAAGTCTATCGCGAAGACTATCCGCGCAGAAGTCGCCTAAGGGTGCAGCCGGATTAGCACAACAAGTGCGGAAAAAATCTAAGTCTATCGCGAAGACTATCCGCGCAGAAGTCGCCTAAGGGTGCAGCCGGTTTAGCACAACAAGTGCGGAAAAAATCTAAGTCTATCGTGGAGGCTATCCGTGCAGAAGTCGCTTAAAAGTGCAGCCGGATTAGCACAACAAGTGTGAAAAAACCGAAGACTATCTGTGCAGGAGACACTTTGTGACGGAACCTCCCAAGTAATCAGGCCCACCTACAGTTGTCCTTGTCTAACAGACATCAGACACCCTGTAGATGTTCCTAAGTTACTTGACAAGCTCGGTATCTTTCCTTACCTCACCAGGAGCGTTTCACCCGTCTTGCAGACATTACAGACCATCGGAGATAAAGATATGCGGAAGCGAATTACATAATCTTACATTTATTTCCAAAGTAAGCTCAAGTTAAGTTATTACAGACCAGTTCTAAAAACGAGTGCATAAAAGTATTAATTATACAAACCAGGGAGACACAAACTTCTCCCGAAGGACTAGAAACAAAAGATCTTAAGTGGAGGACTGAGTCCTCCAGCACTTCATTCCTGTTTCTCTTCGTTGGGAACCACCTTAGCACAGAAGCAGCAAAAATCTGCTACTTCCCCACCTAAAAACAACAAAGGGATAAACCCTGAGTATGGAATTACTCAGCAAGTCTTACCCGACTAAGGAAAAGACTCTCAAGGGTATGCTGGATATATGGGAGTCAAGGTAAGGCTTTCCAATAGTCAAAGACTCTGTTTTGCAGAAATGCTTACTAAAGTGGATCCTTAAAAATCCAATTTTATTCGTCAAGTTAGGTAGGATTACCTGTGCTAGAGTTCTTTCTATCCTAGTTCAATCACTGGTCCTGCACTAGCCAATTTCTTAACCAAAAACCCATCATCTTTAGTGGAATGCTACGTGTAGGTCAGTGACCAAGTCTTCATAACCGCGAAGGTACGGCGATCCGAATCGATTATACTCAGCTGAGGATCTCCAATCACACGACATATGTAGCACTTAACCCTTGCATATGTCAACCCGCCACCGGGGTTCTTAAGACCGGATCAGGTTCACGCAAACCGAGAGCACAGATACACCACCGTCCAGCCTCTTGCCACGGAGGGTACACGCTACTCTCGCCACCGCTCCACTCCCATTTCGTGTTATCTTATTCCGGCCTTAGTCTGCCCGAGGCAAGGCTTACCCATGACGAGGCATGTGACCAGTTAAAGGGTCCTCGATCATCAAGCCTACATCGAGACGGTCCTTAATCGACTCAGACGGCGACACTACACCGAGACTCTCTTCTCGTGCAAGTCACCCGCCCGGTCTCAGCTTAATCTTTTTAACCCAAAAACTTGGTACCTGACAGAGGTACATCTTTTCCGATGTTGGACCCATCATGGCCATGATGGATCCACCATCAAGTTTTATTTTCGAAAACATCCCTCTCACTTAGCCAAACATCTTTTGTAAAACAAATCCTTTTGTTTTTCTAAAGCAATACTAAGCAAAGTAAAACCTTTTTGTAAAAACAGGATTTCAAGGAGGGTAATCAAAATCAAGGAAGGCAATGCAGGAATTGTTTAATCAATCAACTCCTATCACCTAATGCAGCAAGTACGTGAGAAAGATTTTAAAAACATCAAGGTAAGTGGTAAATGCACCGGGGCTTGCCTTTGTTATCAGAGGTGTCTTGCTCGGATCCACAGATATCAAAATAAAAGCAGTTGTCGGTCTGAGGATCAGAGGTGGGTGGTATCCCTTCTTCAAGAACTTCTTCTTCTTCTTCTTGCTCTAATATAATCATATACATGCATAAGAATGGATGTCATGGAGTGCTCATGAGGATGCAAAGTTAACATAAACTTATTAGTTATGTCTTGAATACAACTTTCCTTCACGGAGTTCCGGAAACTTAGGGTTTCCGGCGTTGGTAAAGGAGTTCATAGGGCAGGGGGGTGGTTTTGGGTTTAGTGATCAAACAAGGCCCAAATCAAACCAAACTCTACCCATGGCTTCTAAATAATGTGATAAGCTCACATAAAAAGTTTGGGAAATTTTGGACTTATTATTTATTCTCTAAAAATCCAGAATCAATAGTTTAGGCTATTTTAAATATCCTAAAATTCCCTGTTTAAACTAAAAATCATAAAACTATTTTTATTAAATACTATGGAAAATAATAAGCCTAGGAAAATTGGTCTCATATTTTTAGGATTTTTCTATAATTTTTAACAGATTTTCAAAGTCTTTCGGAAAAAGAAAAAGGAAAAGAGGTGAATAGTGTTGGGCCAGAACTGGCCCGAGTGGCCCAAACCCACGCAGAAGTGCGCGCGCCCGCGCCCGCGCTGGCGGCTTTGCAGAAAAGCCCTCGGGGTTTACACAAACTGGGATCCGGTCTTCCACTGTTTAACGCAGTCGCTGACAGTTTGCATAAAAGTCCTTCCCCTTCAATCAATTCTGAGTTTAAAGTCCCCGACCACGGCGCGTTTGCCGTTCATCACCGATGCCGCACGGACTGGCCCTGACCGGCGGCGAATGCACAGTCGAGCGACAGCGGGAGCATAACTTACTCAAGGCGACCTAGGAACATGCATCAATTGGACAAGAACGCCATGAGAACGGCCTGTCCACGTTCACGGCGGGAACCGCGGCGTTGATCCCATGTTCCCAATTACGCAGGCCCGGATTGGGCAAACGGATGCTACGGTGAGCTTAACGTGCCTACCTAGATGCTAGAACAATACTTGAGAGGCGCGGAACTTTACCAGAGTGGTCTGGCCACGGTGGGGTGGGTTTCACGGCGGCGGAAAATGATTTGGGGAGAACTCCGAATTCGCGGCTCTCAGTGAATGATTGAGGCTGATTCGAGGTGGTCGGTTAGCTTACTACCCTACGGAGTCCGTGGCATCCGCAATTTATAGACGCATCGAGGGTCGGTGGCGAATTCGGCCGAGGGGTGTTAGCGGCCGGTGAGCTCGGTGCGGGGGAAAAAGTAGCTCTCACCGTGGCAGTGATTCCGGTGATCGCCGGACATGCAGCTAACGAGTCACCACAAAGGAGTCTCGCGCTAGGACACGTGGTGCACGACGACGGTGACTTATCGGTGACGAGGCCATATACTCGACGATGGGCTGGGGTGAAGTGCGGCGGTCTTAGCCGGAGCTCAATCTTGCCTCGGATTTTTACCCGGTCAAGTTTATCCGTTGTCCCCGATGCACGAATCGTAGCACGAGATCGACCACCGGCGGCGACTCACCGGCGACGAGCAAACCAGCTGGCGGTCTTATCTCTAATGGTCTACTGTACCATGGCGCATCTGCTTCAGTTACCTGAACCGACCCCCTTCTCTCTTCTTAATTTCCAATTTCTTGTCAAGAACAAAGCAATCTCCCTTACTAAGATTTGTTCACCATATATCAGTCTTCAAACCAACTATAGGATTCTTGGACTAATACCGAGTGGATTCAAAACTATGGCGCATCAAACTTGGCCTCGCCTCACTGGAACCTTGTTTTAACCTTAGGTTCAGTTTCAGTTTTCTGAAACCAGCCTGACAGAGCAACTTCAGGCATGATTATCTCTGAATTGTTCTCAACAAGTGAGCTTACCACCTTAAACAAAGTTGTTCTTCTACAATCAGGTTACAACTTTGCTGTGGTGACCTCATATAAATTCTCATTATTTTGAAAGCTATACAGCCCCAAAGTTGGGCCTATAACCCTGATTTCAGACTTAGTTTAGGAATTAAACTTGGGGTCCTTTTTGCAAAAGAGTCCAAAACTCCACATTTGGTTTTCAAGTTCACACATTTGTGAACCAAGGGACTTAAGAAACTTATTTGACTTGATTTTTGCACTTTAGCCCAAAAGTGGACTAATTTTGCACTTAGGTCCCTAGGGTTTGGTTTTAGGGTTTTCCAGGGTTTTGATTAGGGTTTTTAATATCCCAGGGGTATAAATGTGATTCAACCTTATTGTTGGGGTCACTTTATAACTTTTACCCTAAAGCCTTTAGGTTTTCTCAACTTTGGTTAAGTCTTACCCCTTTAACCACTATTTAGGGTTAAGTCCTTAAACCAGGGTCCTATTTGTAAAACAGTAAAACAATACAACTTGTTTGAAATTTTTGCCTAGTGAATGCACTCTAGGTGTGTCAAACATATGCAATGCCCATACTCATGATGCCATGCTCAAGTTTTAGTTATAGTAACACCAGGGGTGTTACATCCTTCCCCCCATAAAAGAATCTCGTCCCGAGATTTAAAGTCCTAGGGTGAGTAATGGAAAAGGAAATGTGTCATGTTTTTATTTCCTGATTTCTGGTACAAGGCAGGGGTGGTGTGGGGGTTTATTCCTTTATTACACAGCTATACAAATTTTACAACTTACAAGAGGCTAGAAAGCCTGGGAAATTCTTATCTAAGAAATCTTGGGTTTCCCATGTAGCCTCATCTTCCGAATGCTGGTTCCACTGTATCTTATAAAACTTGAGAGTCCTTCTCCGGGTAACCCTGTCCTTTTGATCCAGAACTCGAATAGGATGTTCCGAGTACGTTAAATCTGGTTTCAGGACAACATCAGTCACTTCAACGGTTCGATCGGGAACCCGAAGGCACTTCTTCAATTGTGACACGTGGAACACGTTATGTACAGCAGACAATGTTTCGGGAAGTTGAAGTTGATACGCCACTGGCCCATATCTTTGAAGAATAGGAAATGGACCAATGTACCTTGGTGCAAGTTTTCCTTTAATCCCAAAACGCGATACGCCTTTCATTGGTGAAACCTTTAAGTAGACGTAGTATCCTTCCAAGAAGTATAAGGGCATTCGCCGTTTGTCTGCATAACTTTTCTGACGAGTTTGTGCTTTCTTCATATTATGAACTATTTTCTGAACCTTTTCTTCGGTTTCTTTTACCATATCAGGCCTAAAGAAATACCTTTCACCAGGTTCAGACCAATTTAGCGGAGTTCGACACCGTCGCCCATACAAAGCTTCAAAGGGTGCCATCTTGATGCTTTCTTGATAACTGTTATTATATGAAAACTCCGCCAAAGGTAAACATTCATCCCATTTCTGTGAGAAATCCAGGACACATGCCCGCAACATATCTTCAAGTACTTGGTTCACTCTTTCAGTTTGTCCACTGGTTTGAGGATGATAGGCCGAACTGTGGAGTAACTTAGTTCCCAGGGATTTATGAAGTTCTTCCCAAAATTTGGATACGAACTGAGGTCCACGATCCGACACTATGGTCTTTGGAACACCATGCAAACTGAGAATACGGGCAATGTATAACTCCGCATAGGTGAGTACCGGGTAATATGTCTTGACCGGCAGAAAATGAGCAACCTTTGTAAGTCGATCAACAATCACCCAGATAGAGTCGTATCCTTTTGCGGTCCTGGGCAATCCCACAATGAAGTCCATGCTTATGTCTTCCCATTTCCATGTTGGGGTTGGCAAGGATTGCAATGGACCAGCAGTTTTCATGTGTATGGCTTTGACACGTCTGCAAGTGTCGCACTTAGCCACATAGCGTGCAATTTCAATCTTCATCTTCGTCCACCAGTAATGTTGCTTTAAATCTTGGTACATCTTAGTGCTTCCTGGATGAATGGAATAGCGACTAAGATGAGCTTCATCTAAAATTTGCTGGCGGAGTTCTTCATTCTTCGGCACTACTATGCGGTTGTTGAACCATAACACACCTTGATCATCTTCTTTGAAACATTGGGCTGTTCCAGCCCTGATCTTCTCACGTATGTGCTTCATGCCCAGATTATCCTTTTGAGCATCAATTACCCTTTGCAAAATGGTTGACTCAAGCTTTAGTTGATTCAAAGTCCCTTGCTGGATTATCCCCAGGTTTAACTTTTCCATTTCTTGACACAAAGTGTTTTCGAAGGTCCTTACCATAAGACAGTGGCAGGTAGTCTTACGACTCAAGGCATCTGCCACCACATTGGCCTTGCCTGGGTGATAATGGATTTCCAGTTCATAATCTTTAATAAGCTCAAGCCAACGCCTTTGCCTCATATTTAACTCTGACTGGGTAAATATATACTTCAAACTCTTATGATCAGTATATATGTGACAGATATTTCCCAGCAGATAGTGACGCCATATTTTCAGGGCATGAACCACAGCAGCTAGCTCTAAATCATGTGTTGGATAATGCTCTTCGTGACGGCGTAACTGCCTTGAAGCATACGCAATTACTCGGCCTTCTTGCATTAGCACACAGCCGAGTCCACTGCCTGACGCATCACAGTATACATCAAAAGGCTTGGTGATGTCCGGTTGAGCCAATACCGGAGCAGTGGTCAATAGTGTCTTCAATTCCTCAAAAGCTTCATTACATTTAGAAGTCCAATTGAACTTAGTATCATTCTTCAATAAACTTGTGATTGGCTTCACAAGCTTAGAAAAATCAGGTATGAATCTGCGATAATATCCTGTGAGTCCAAGAAAACTCCGGACTTGGTGAACAGTCGTTGGAGGTTTCCATTCCAGAATATCCTTGACCTTGCTAGGATCTACCGCAATCCCCTTAGCTGATAATACGTGCCCCAAAAATTGAATTTCTTCTAGCCAAAACGCGCACTTGCTGAACTTGGCATATAGTTGATGTTCCCTCAGGCGCGTCAATACAATCCGTAGGTGCTGAGCATGCTCCTCTTCATTTTTAGAGTATATCAAAATATCATCGATGAAGACCACCACGAACTTGTCCAACTCGGGCATAAACACCGAGTTCATCAAATAGGTGAAGTGGGCAGGAGCATTAGTGAGCCCGAAAGACATTACCAGGTACTCAAACAACCCATACCGCGTAGTAAATGCGGTCTTCGGTATATCCTCGGGCCGAATACGGATTTGATGATAGCCCGACCTGAGATCAATTTTGGAAAATACCCTCGCCCCAGTCAGTTGATCAAATAAGATGTCGATCCTTGGAAGAGGGTACTTATTCTTGATAGTGACCTCATTCAGGGGCCGATAGTCCACACACATTCGCAAGGTTTGATCCTTCTTCTTCACAAAGATGGCGGGACAACCCCACGGGGACGAGCTTGGCCGGATAAATCCTTTATTCAGCAGATCTTGCAATTGAATCTTCAATTCTGCTAACTCATTTGGGGGCATACGGTATGATCTTCGGGAAATGGGAGCCGTACCGGGTTTTAGCTCAATTACGAATTCAACATCTCTTTCAGGGGGCAGTCCAGGCAAATCTTCCGGAAACACATCTGGAAACTCACATACTACCGGAATGTTCTTGATCTCCGGTACAATGGCTTCAAAGATTCTACCAGAAGCTTTGGCTGGATTGGTTTTGGGGAGAGACAAGAGAATTTCTTCTTGATTATAACTCAACCTGACGGTTCTGAGTTCAGTGTTGAGTACTGCCTTGTGTTGGGTTAACCAATTCATCCCCAAAATTACATCTATATCCTGGCCTCTTAGAACAATCATGTTAGCAGGAAAGTTCCGTTCGGCCATAGTTACTGGCACTCCACAGGCCACTTCTTTAGTAAAAATGTATCCCCCAGGTGAATGAATTTTAAAACCCTCTTTGGATTCATGACATGTAATGTGATGTTGCTCCACAAATGTCTTGCTAATGAAGGTATGCGAAGCACCAGAATCAAAAAGAATTATTGCAGGGTGGCTGGCCACAGGGAACGTACCCATCATCACCGGCTCTCCCTCCGGTGTGGTAGCCACTTGCGTATAATATACTCGCCCCGTTTTCTTGGTATTCTTGCCCGAAGTACTTCCCTTGCCTGGAGCAGAACTTCCCGATCCTTGTTGATTATTGGCCTGAGTTTGCCGAGGATAAGGACAATCTTTAATAAAGTGCCCAGATTTGCCACAGTTAAAACATCCAGTTGAAGAACTTGGCAGTGCAGGGAATCGAGTGCCTGGGGCACCCGGCTGACTTGAGGCAGTAGGGGCTTTGTTGGGACGAATAATTATAGGCTGTCTAAAAGGGAAAGATGGTGCACTTGGACGGTTCTGGTTAGAGGGCCGGAGAATAAACCGTTGCCTCTTGACCGGGCCCTGACTAGGCCGATCACCACTGAATCCCTTACTTTTCCCAGTATTTGCATATTTGGCCTCCACAGATAGGGCTGTGCTGACAGCCTTCCCATAAGTAAGATCAATACATGCAGCCATTTTCCGCTGCATCCGGTCGTTCAGGCCTCTCATAAAACAATTCTTCTTTTTCAAATCTGTGTTCACCTGATCAATTGCGTACTGGGATAGGTGATTGAACTTGTTGAGGTACTGATTCACAGTATCTCCCCCTTGTTTCAATTTCATGAATTCTTCTTGCTTCATGTGCAGCACTCCCTCAGGAATATAATGCTCGCGGAATGCTGCTTTGAACTCATTCCATGTAATTTGATGATTATCCGGTTGGATGGCCACAAAATTTCCCCACCAAGTGCTGGCAGGGCCTCGAAGTTGCTGAGCCGCAAACAACGGCTTCTGGGTTTCTGAGCAGCGAAGAAGGCCAAATTTCTGTTCAATAACCCTTATCCATTCGTCGGCCTCAAGCGGATCTTCTGCTTTGACGAAGAGAGGCGGACGAGTCTCCGAGAAATCCAGATAAGTGGTCTCACGGGGACCCTGTTGGAATCCTCTCCCTGCTTGTTGTTGAAGCTGTTGCTGACCCGCCATCTCCCTCAGGAAGCGGGTATTGTCGGCTGTAGCATTTACCAAGGCAGCGATTGCCTCGGCAAGCGTGGGTGGAACGGGAGGTGGATTCGGGGTAGCATCCCCACCCCCGGATGTTCCAGCTGCATCCTGTCCTCGAGTACGGGTCGGCATCTGAGGCAAAAACATTTGAATAAACATAATGTGCCAAAGAAAACCTTCCGTTTTACATTACTGTAAAAAGTAATGGTACAGACTCGACATTACACAACAGGATACATAACCCATTTTACAAAAGTCTAACCTATTATACAACCGTACATCCTACAATACACTACTTTAATATAACAGTACACCCTACAATACACTACTCTACTCTTACTACACCACTAGTCTTGCTTCCCATCGCTTTTGGCGGCTTCCTCATCAGGTGTGGGAGTCCAGACGTCCACCAACCTCAAAGAAGGAGGGGGTTCATACAGGTCTAATTCCCCACCCAACGCACGTCCCGCGGCGTGAGAAGGTCCGGCTTCCGCCTCAGAAGGGGGTATAGGCTCACTAGGGTGTAGCTGCGAATAGAGCACATGGACTTCTTCATGCAGTGTATTGCAGTAAACTTGCAGTTCGTCAACAGCTGAGCTGAGTTCTTTCACTCGGGCCTGAGCCCTTGCCTCCTTGGCCCATGCCAATGAACGAGATTGGACAGCCCAATCGAGTGCCAAATCCCGATCGGCCAGCTGGTCTTGTAGATGGCGAACGTCCCTTCGTAACTCATTTATACGGTCACCATCTCCAATCCATATAGCTGTCCTGCGGCGGAGTTCCAGTTGGAGCCTGCTTACTTCTGCTTCTAGATCCCCTATAGGATCATTGCTCCCGCTACTACTATCTACATCTCGCGGAGCAAGCTGATGTCGAGGCACTCCAAGAGGTCCAGTCGACTTACGCGCGGTCTTTCTTGTGCGCGGCGGCATTTTCTAAAGGGGAAATTTATTAGTATAATTCTTAGCATGATGCATGAGTAAGTACAGAATCAACCTTGGTTGATTCAACCTTCTATACATTGCACTCTTCCTATCTGGTCTTTAAGATAAACTCTTCAGACTACTTAGGTAAGAAGAGAAAAGAATCTTTAGATAAGACTTTTGAAAATCTTTTGAAGATGCCCTGGAATATCTGCAAAGAAGGGCTAGGCTCCGATACCAGCTGTGACGGAACCTCCCAAGTAATCAGGCCCACCTACAGTTGTCCTTGTCTAACAGACATCAGACACCCTGTAGATGTTCCTAAGTTACTTGACAAGCTCGGTATCTTTCCTTACCTCACCAGGAGCGTTTCACCCGTCTTGCAGACATTACAGACCATCGGAGATAAAGATATGCGGAAGCGAATTACATAATCTTACATTTATTTCCAAAGTAAGCTCAAGTTAAGTTATTACAGACCAGTTCTAAAAACGAGTGCATAAAAGTATTAATTATACAAACCAGGGAGACACAAACTTCTCCCGAAGGACTAGAAACAAAAGATCTTAAGTGGAGGACTGAGTCCTCCCGCACTTCATTCCTGTTTCTCTTCGTTGGGAACCACCTTAGCACAGAAGCAGCAAAAATCTGCTACTTCCCCACCTAAAAACAACAAAGGGATAAACCCTGAGTATGGAATTACTCAGCAAGTCTTACCCGACTAAGGAAAAGACTCTCAAGGGTATGCTGGATATATGGGAGTCAAGGTAAGGCTTTCCAATAGTCAAAGACTCTGTTTTGCAGAAATGCTTACTAAAGTGGATCCTTAAAAATCCAATTTTATTCGTCAAGTTAGGTAGGATTACCTGTGCTAGAGTTCTTTCTATCCTAGTTCAATCACTGGTCCTGCACTAGCCAATTTCTTAACCAAAAACCCATCATCTTTAGTGGAATGCTACGTGTAGGTCAGTGACCAAGTCTTCATAACCGCGAAGGTACGGCGATCCGAATCGATTATACTCAGCTGAGGATCTCCAATCACACGACATATGTAGCACTTAACCCTTGCATATGTCAACCCGCCACCAGGGTTCTTAAGACCGGATCAGGTTCACGCAAACCGAGAGCACAGATACACCACCGTCCAGCCTCTTGCCACGGAGGGTACACGCTACTCTCGCCACCGCTCCACTCCCATTTCGTGTTATCTTATTCCGGCCTTAGTCTGCCCGAGGAAAGGCTTACCCATGACGAGGCATGTGACCAGTTAAAGGGTCCTCGATCATCAAGCCTACATCGAGACGGTCCTTAATCGACTCAGACGGCGACACTACACCGAGACTCTCTTCTCGTGCAAGTCACCCGCCCGGTCTCAGCTTAATCTTTTTAACCCAAAAACTTGGTACCTGACAGAGGTACATCTTTTCCGATGTTGGACCCATCATGGCCATGATGGATCCACCATCAAGTTTTATTTTCGAAAACATCCCTCCCACTTAGCCAAACATCTTTTGTAAAACAAATCCTTTTGTTTTTCTAAAGCAATACTAAGCAAAGTAAAACCTTTTTGTAAAAACAGGATTTCAAGGAGGGTAATCAAAATCAAGGAAGGCAATGCAGGAATTGTTTAATCAATCAACTCCTATCACCTAATGCAGCAAGTACGTGAGAAAGATTTTAAAAACATCAAGGTAAGTGGTAAATGCACCGGGGCTTGCCTTTGTTATCAGAGGTGTCTTGCTCGGATCCACAGATATCAAAATAAAAGCAGTTGTCGGTCTGAGGATCAGAGGTGGGTGGTATCCCTTCTTCAAGAACTTCTTCTTCTTCTTCTTGCTCTAATATAATCATATACATGCATAAGAATGGATGTCATGGAGTGCTCATGAGGATGCAAAGTTAACATAAACTTATTAGTTATGTCTTGAATACAACTTTCCTTCACGGAGTTCCGGAAACTTAGGGTTTCCGGCGTCGGTAAAGGAGTTCATAGGGCAGGGGGGGTGGTTTTTGGTTTAGTGATCAAACAAGGCCCAAATCAAACCAAACTCTACCCATGGCTTCTAAATAATGTGATAAGCTCACATAAAAAGTTTGGGAAATTTTGGACTTATTATTTATTCTCTAAAAATCCAGAATCAATAGTTTATGCTATTTTAAATATCCTAAAATTCCCTGTTTAAACTAAAAATCATAAAACTATTTTTATTAAATACTATGGAAAATAATAAGCCTAGGAAAATTGGTCTCATATTTTTAGGATTTTTCTATAATTTTTAACAGATTTTCAAAGTCTTTCGAAAAAAGAAAAAGGAAAAGAGGTGAATAGTGTTGGGCCAGAACTGGCCCGAGTGGCCCAAACCCACGCAGAAGTGCGCGCGCCCGCGCCCGCGCTGGCGGCTTTGCAGAAAAGCCCTCGGGGTTTACACACCGGTCTTCCACTGTTTAACGCAGTCGCTGACAGTTTGCATAAAAGTCCTTCCCCTTCAATCAATTCTGAGTTTAAAGTCCCCGACCACGGCGCGTTTGCCGTTCATCACCGATGCCGCACGGACTGGCCCTGACCGGCGGCGAATGCACAGTCGAGCGACAGCGGGAGCATAACTTACTCAAGGCGACCTAGGAACATGCATCAATTGGACAAGAACGCCATGAGAACGGCCTGTCCACGTTCACGGCGGGAACCGCGGCGTTGATCCCATGTTCCCAATTACGCAGGCCCGGATTGGGCAAACGGATGCTACGGTGAGCTTAACGTGCCTACCTAGATGCTAGAACAATACTTGAGAGGCGCGGAACTTTACCAGAGTGGTCTGGCCACGGTGGGGTGGGTTTCACGGCGGCGGAAAATGATTTGGGGAGAACTCCGAATTCGCGGCTCTCAGTGAATGATTGAGGCTGATTCGAGGTGGTCGGTTAGCTTACTACCCTACGGAGTCCGTGGCATCCGCAATTTATAGACGCATCGAGGGTCGGTGGCGAATTCGGCCGAGGGGTGTTAGCGGCCGGTGAGCTCGGTGCGGGGGAAAAAGTAGCTCTCACCGTGGCAGTGATTCCGGTGATCGCCGGACATGCAGCTAACGAGTCACCACAAAGGAGTCTCGCGCTAGGACACGTGGTGCACGACGACGGTGACTTATCGGTGACGAGGCCATATACTCGACGATGGGCTGGGGTGAAGTGCGGCGGTCTTAGCCGGAGCTCAATCTTGCCTCGGATTTTTACCCGGTCAAGTTTATCCGTTGTCCCCGATGCACGAATCGTAGCACGAGATCGACCACCGGCGGCGACTCACCGGCGACGAGCAAACCAGCTGGCGGTCTTATCTCTAATGGTCTACTGTACCATGGCGCATCTGCTTCAGTTACCTGAACCGACCCCCTTCTCTCTTCTTAATTTCCAATTTCTTGTCAAGAACAAAGCAATCTCCCTTACTAAGATTTGTTCACCATATATCAGTCTTCAAACCAACTATAGGATTCTTGGACTAATACCGAGTGGATTCAAAACTATGGCGCATCAAACTTGGCCTCGCCTCACTGGAACCTTGTTTTAACCTTAGGTTCAGTTTCAATTTTCTGAAACCAGCCTGACAGAGCAACTTCAGGCATGATTATCTCTGAATTGTTCTCAACAAGTGAGCTTACCACCTTAAACAAAGTTGTTCTTCTACAATCAGGTTACAACTTTGCTGTGGTGACCTCATATAAATTCTCATTATTTTGAAAGCTATACAGCCCCAAAGTTGGGCCTATAACCCTGATTTAAGACTTAGTTTAGGAATTAAACTTGGGGTCCTTTTTGCAAAAGAGTCCAAAACTCCACATTTGGTTTTCAAGTTCACACATTTGTGAACCAAGGGACTTAAGAAACTTATTTGACTTGATTTTTGCACTTTAGCCCAAAAGTGGACTAATTTTGCACTTAGGTCCCTAGGGTTTGGTTTTAGGGTTTTCCAGGGTTTTGATTAGGGTTTTTAATATCCCAGGGGTATAAATGTGATTCAACCTTATTGTTGGGGTCACTTTATAACTTTTACCCTAAAGCCTTTAGGTTTTCTCAACTTTGGTTAAGTCTTACCCCTTTAACCACTATTTAGGGTTAAGTCCTTAAACCAGGGTCCTATTTGTAAAACAGTAAAACAATACAACTTGTTTGAAATTTTTGCCTAGTGAATGCACTCTAGGTGTGTCAAACATATGCAATGCCCATACTCATGATGCCATGCTCAAGTTTTAGTTATAGTAACACCAGGGGTGTTACACACTTAAGGGTACACCTGGACTAGCACAACAACGGCTGAAACGACAACATCAAACCATCCACGCCAAGACCAACTATAATCAAGCCAACACAGCGCAACAAAAGAAATCAGTGAGTACAAAACGCCTTCGCACACACACATGCACGCGAGGGCACACAATTCCACCATACAAGCCTCTACATACACAAGCGAGGGCACCACACTCTACATCGGCTCAACCTTAGGAATAATTCCCATCTCCCTATAATTAAATAACATTATCCTGAGCTCCTCACCCGCAAAAAGATTTCGCAGTTCCCCTTCACCTACACTCTCGGCGGTCGGCAGAGACAACAGTTCCTGCCGACCAGCCCCACTCACACGAAGCAGAGCCCGCTCCTCCGCGCTAACCCTACGTTTTGCAACCGCCCTTCGTCGACGGCGCCCGGTACTAGGGCCTGGCACGTCCGACGCGTCCGCGGCGTGTGGCGAAGCCTCCGCCGCAGCGACGTCCAAGGCCGCAAAATAATCCAAATTCTCCTCCGACGACTCCTCAGTCCACTCAACCGAGCTCCCGGAGTCGGCAAAATCAAAAAACTCAGATGCAGACCCACTATATTCATTACCAACTTCCGCGGTCGAAGCCGCCAAAAACTCAGTAGCAGCGGTTGCGTGCGCAGGCCCAAAATCTTGAACCTGCGCAGCAACCAAAATTCAGTACAACATCCAAAATTCCCCAACCCTAAACAACCACTACGCCACCTGCGCGGGCCCTGACGCTGCAGGAGCCTCCGCCGTTGGCTCCGCCGCCACTTCCGCCATTGTTTCCACCGCCTCCGCCGCTGGATCTTCGACGGTCGGCGCAGCTGCTGCAAGGGCATCAGGAGCGCCTTCGGCCACCTTCAGGGGCAGGTCTTCAACTGTCGCAGCAGTTGTGGGGGCGCCTGGTGCGTCTTCCGCGGTCTCCGGGGTCGGCTCCGGGTCAGGCAGGGCGCTGTTCAGTGCTCCGAAGTCGTCCACCCGCTCGCCTCGCTCCGCCTAAAACAAAACATACAAAAAGTCAGCAAACACACGCACAGACCACATCCAGCAAACGCCGAACAAACGACAACGTTACCTGAGCCCTCGCAGCCTCGGCCCGCTCCCTGACCACATCACCACCATACAGACCCCACATCCGGTCATAGAGGGCACCGGCGGACTCCTTCACCACGGGGTCTTCGACCTTATAAATATCTCGCCCAAAATCTTCATCTGCCTGGTCGAAGGCCTCATAGTGCCGACACCCTTCGCGAGAGAGTGCGTTCATCGCCCCCTCGCAGGTGACCAGGGAGGCGAACGACATTAATCCCCTCAGGACAGTGGGGAGCTCCTGCAGCTCCTCTTGCACCCATTCCAGACAGCGAAGCCCGGCCTCTCGCTCCGGCACCACGAAGTCACCGGTCCGCGCACCCAGCTCGCGATATGTGGCCATAAGCTGTGCGCGCGTCCGTTCGGCCTCCGTTCGCACCGCGGCTTCGGCCCCCTTCGCGCGGCTCTCCAGAGCGGTGAGCCGCTCCCGTAGGTCTTCGGCGAGATCCTTGGCAAGATTGCCTTCCGCCCGTGCCAGCCTAGCCTCCGCCTGCGCGGCCTGCTCCTTGGCGATGGCCTCGTTGGCCTCCCTCCTCTCCCCCGCCAGCTGGCGCCGGAGGTCAGCCTTTTCCTTCTCCAGGGCGGCCACCTTGTCCGCCAGTTTACGACACTTGCTGTCGGAGGCCGACTTCTCACGGACAGCGTCAGCATGTTGCGTCCGAAGTCTCTCGACTTCGGCAGACAAAGCTGCCGTAAGTGCCCCCGACGCAGTACGGCTGGTGAAGTCAGCCACCTGCAGAGCACACGTAAGGCCATGGCCGTAAATATATATATATATATATATATATATATATATATATATATATATATATATATATATATATATATATATATATATATATATATATAATAGCTCGGCGGACCTGACTCAGTGCCTCCGTAGCCTGACTCAGCGCCTCCGTCACTCCTTTCAGCCGGCGGGTCACCGCGCCAGCCTCGTCCCTGACCAACGCGAGGGCCGACACCTCGCCTCCGGCGCCAAGGGTCCCGTCCCTCGCCTTCGACGACAGCGCAGCCGTCGCGATTGCCGCGGCAGGCACAACTATAGCAAGCCGGCCCTCGTCCGACCCTGCAACGCATCAACGATCAAAAAAAAAGGCGGCTGGGTGACTTACCCCCAAGATAATCGTCCACGCTAATATCGGTGCCGAAGTCGGCAACGCGTTTGCCCGGCGGCGGCGACGTTCGGGCCGCCTTCGAAGCCTCCGCCACTCCGCTGGCCGGCGGCACCACCTTCGTCAGTTTGGAGACTCCGGCGCCCGCCGTTGTCTCCGGCGCCTTGCTGGGTGCAGAGGCGCCCACCTTCGCCGCCAGCGGCGGCTTGCCTCCGCTGGAGGCCGCAGCCTTCGCCGTTCCCCGCTGCCTTTTCGGCCGGGCTTCGTGAATCCTGACAGTCGCCTGGCGTTTTTGCGCCGCCCCTTGGCGATCCTTGTCCATCACTGCCCACACAACAGCACCGATATTTCGCCCGTAAGGAAAAACTCTCCACTGACGAACCATACGAGATGTAAAACAGTCTTCCTCAGCCGCGCAGGGGATAGGAACATTTCTAGGCCAGCGGCCCCCGGTAACCCTCAGCATCCGAGCCGAAGACTCCCGGAGCTCGGGCGAAGACATCCTCTCCCCCGGGGCCACACACGTCCTCATTAACTCTCTAGCAAAACTATCAGACACCCCAATTCCTCCCATCGTAGTACCTAATTTTCTCTTTTTTGAGGAGGGGGCGGCCGCCAGCGCAGGGTCGCCTCCAGTCTCCACCGCCGGCTTCTTCCCATGGCGGTCCGCTTCGTCTTGACCAGGGTAGCCGTCGTACGGCAATTGATTTAATTCGAAGACCCTGTTCAAACGTTCATTTGACCCGCGAATATCAAAGCTGCGCTGGCCTTCCGTCCTCGCCACGTACCGCCCCACGAGCCGCACCGCCAAGTCCTCCGCATCACGCACAAAGGCGGTCGGGTCACGGTTTCGCAAATTCAGTGCAAAGGCAGGACTTCGCACCACCCTTCCTCCGTGAAAAGGCATCTGGCGAGGGCACACTTCGCCCAGCGCCCAGCCGTGCGCCAAGGGCCAGACCCCGTACGCCACGAACTCTTCAACTAAATCACGACCACTGCTCTGGCCGGCGGCGCACCGAAGGGCCCCTTCGTCTGCATCCTCTTCTGCCACTTCAAAAGGCGGATACGCAGAGTAATAGTGAGAGCACATCTCAGACACGGGAAGTCCTTCATGGCCTTCGACAGTAGCCTCAGCAACGTAAAACCAAAATTCATTCCAATTGCCCCACTTGTTGCGGGCGCACGGAACCAACTCCACTACTGGCATTGTGGTCTTGCCGGTCTTCGGCGTGAATGTGCACGACCCGAACTGGGCAACTCCGTCCTCAACCATCCTCTTCTGCCAATGCAAGCAATAATTCTTCGCAAAAACTTCAACCGACGGCTGTCCGCCGTACGAAGTCGTCGCCTAGACATACTTCGCCAGCGCCACCACGGCGTTCGGTGTCAGCTGATGTATTTGAACGTTGAATCTACGCAGGACTTCGCCAACAAACCGGTGCGCAGGCAAGCGGAGACCGGCGACGAAGAACGCCTCGAAAACAACCAACTCACCCTCCGGCTCGGGGACTTCCTCCGTCCCCGGAGCACGAGCGACTCCGCCGCCAAAGTAGCCCAAACGCTGCATATCTTCAACGCGGGCCAACGTCATCCGTGACACACCAAAATCAACAGAGTCGCCGGCGCGCAGCTCCTCCACCATCACGCTACTCAACATCTCCTCAGACGAGGCGGCGGCCGGCGGCGTGGCGTCGGCGGAAGAAGAAGAGGATGGCATTGCTACGTACCGTCGGCGGCGGCGGGCGGTCTGCTTCACTCGAGCCAGAACTCCGATGAGCAAAGGGAGCAGTAGAAGAAGAGGAGCAGAAAGACGGCGGGCGGCTAGGGTTTTCACGGAGCGCGGAAGGCAAAGTGCAAACAGCGCCGACCCCCGCCCCCTTTTATAGGCAGGGCGCGGCGCTTCGGAAAACCCGCAATCCAACAGTACGATGTCCATCAACGGTCACATCAAAAACCCCCGCGGAACCACTTCGAGCGAGGGCAGCGTCTCCGCCATCTAGCGACGTCTTCGGCACCAGGTGACTTTGTCGAACTGGTCCCTCGGAGGGCAAATGTTGGAGCGAAGGCAGAAACGCCACCCTTCGCCCGAAGTCTCCACCGCTTAGCCCCTGCCCTGACAGACAAAGCAGGCAGGGACACCCTTCGCTTCATCGGCACCAGAGACAACACGGAGACCCTTCGCTCGATTCGGCACCAGACGAAGGCCTGCGGCGACGCCTCCCCGCGGCGCGGCCTCGTTCAGCTCTGAGGCCCACATGAGATCTGGCCCATTGTAACGGGCCCTGCGTGGCCGCGTTTGTCTTACGGGCCTAATTTGTAAAGGCATACTTGTAATTGCAGCTTGTAACCCCGCTTTATGGGAATATTCTAGGGATAAACTAGGTACCTGAGGGCACATGCGTCCTTAACGCAAGGCGCCGTGCACTCGGATACCTATAAATACCCCCGCACAGTGCCCGTGAGAGGCTAGATTAACAGAGCTTTTGCCATCACGCGCGAGTGCCCTGTTGCCATCACCATTCACTCGCGTTGGATCCCCTTGCTGTCGAGAGCAAGTTCCAACAAAGGCGAAGAAGCTCCTAAGGAAGGCTTACAGCGAAAAATAAACGCTGATTTCGCCGAAGTAAAAGGCGAAGAAGCTCCTAAGGGAGGCTTACAGCGAAAAGTCAGCGCTGATACACCGAAAAATAAACGGTGAAGCCGAAAAATAAGCGGCAAAAAGATTTGAGTCATTCCTAAGGGAATGAAGGCTATGATTGTGGCATCGAATATATATCCGGACATTCATTTGCACGATACATCACATCATGACATTTGCATTCATAAACATTCATTTAGACTTACATAGGATCATTATCATCATATCATACAGAAAAGGCAGATGCTTCGGCTATGAGGATAAAGCTTCGGAGAAAAACAGAAAGAAGAAATTTTTATGCTTCGTTGTGTACGAAAAGAAGGGAAGGTGTTTTTCGCCTACGGCTCAAAAAGAAAATTTCGTCCACAGCAAAGCAGATTGTACACGGACAAAGGGGAAAAGATATATTACAAGGTACGCACAAAGTTACATAAGTTTCTTTACAATCATATTACAAAATTTTCTCTAGAATCTTATGCAGCAAAGTCTTTCGGAACATCTGTTAAGGCTTCAGCTCTTTATTCTTTAGCTTCATCATCCTGTACATATTAAAACGGAATGAGAAAAGCGCAGAGTTCAAGGAGAAGGTAAAAGTAACAAGTATAAGTTTCTCACTGGCTTAAGGTGGCTTCGAGCTTCGTCACCAGCCATTTTTCGCCCGCCGTTTATCCAAATCTGGGTCATAAACCTGTTTCCTATGCTTCGAGCTAGGCTGGGGATGTCAATCAAATCTGCTGGCGACAAACTGAAGTTTGGCCTATTAACAATTTTCCTGTGCGTGCAGCCAGCCTTCAGGAAAGCAGTAGCCGTGCCTCGAGAAGCTAATAGGGCGCAGAAATCGGCATGCCCAGCGATAACTTCGTCAAGTGCATCAACTTCACCCTCAATGTATTCAAAGGTGCTTGGCAGGTTTTCAGCTGAAGGTGTAAACTTATCAGAGCTGGCTCCAATTGAGTAAAACACATCCTTCAGCCGCTGCACACATCGGTTGCCGAAATCTAAACATTTTTCCTGAAGCTCCTTCAATGATTTCTGCAAATTTGAATTCTTCTCAATTTCGGTCTTGAGACTTGTTTCAAGATTCTTCTTTTCTTGCTCAGATTTTTCTGATTTTGTGAGTAATTCGCTATTTAATTTGTCAATTTCGGCTTGAGCTTCAGCCAGTGAACCTTCCATAGAGTGAATGACAAAGTCCTTCTCCAAGGCAGCTTCGTGATCTTTAACTTTATTTTCAAGTTCTTGAATGTCGAAGTCCTTTTTCTTCAAAGCAGCTTCGTAATTTTCGACTTTATTTTCTAGATCTTTGATGGTAGCTTCGTTTTTCTCGTCTTCAAGATCTTGTTGCATCCTCAGCACTTTACTTAATAATATACTCTGGCGAAACAACCTTCGTCAGAAAACATCTTAATTCAAAAAAACAATAAAAGTTGAGAGTTTTTACCTTGAAATTAGCGTAGAACAAGCTACCAGCGATATGCTGTCGCTGGTACCTGCAGAGGTCCGCTTCAATCTTCGGAAGCCCAACATTCTTTGAGAAAGTCCTAACAACTTTGGCCTCGGTTCGATTCCGAAGGCATCTTAGTTTCTCTTCATTGACTCCGCCAAACAGTAGGGCCCCTGGTTTGTACCCACAGGATACAGCATATTTCTTTAGCTCTTCTTTTTCAGTTTCTAATAACTCTTGTCCCAGTATATCTTGAAAATTGAAATTTTCCTCTTCCAAAGTATCTTCAGTTTGCTCTTTTCCCTTCTCAATTGTCGTGTCCACCGCGGTCGCAGCAGCTTCTTCCTCAGCCATTTTTAGAAGTATGTTATCAATATCACCAAGGGTGGTTTCTAGATTGGGATCTTCGACTGTCTCAGTTTCGGCTCCGGTGGCTGCGGCTCCGGTGGCTGCTCCGGTGGCTTCGGCTCTGGTGGCTTCGACTCCGGTGGCTGCGGTTTCGGCAGTACCAGCGCTTTCAATAAATGGTATTTTTGACGCTGATGTCGGTGGCGGTGTCTGATGAATGACATCGGCCACTTGGATAATTCTCCTTTTTTCGGCTTAGCAGGACTTTCTGATGCCGGAGGTTCTTTTTCCTTCTGAAAAAACTTCGTCAGTTCTGGCGCCAGTGGACTTAGCTTGATAGGCAAAGGTTCAGTCATTACCTTTAGAATCTCTTCTACTTCGGCAGCAGAAGGTGTCGCAGGAGCTTCCTCCTTTTGGCCCGACGTCTTTGGTTTCGGGGATGCAGCTTTTCTTTTCTTTGGAGCAGCTATCTTTGGCTCAGGGCTCAGTTTTCTTTTCTCAGAAATCTCTTTGTCCTTTTTAGCCAATTTGCTACCTTCTTTGTCAAGAGCACTGGCAACTCTTTTTCTTTTCTGCCCTTCAGCAACTTTGCCCAACTGCCCATAGTCAGGATAATCAAAATTCAAAGCATCCATCACCCGATTCATTCTTCGCTTCGGACGAGTGCCGAAAGCCACAGTCATTAATTGATCTTCTTTTTTAGAATAGTTGCCAAGGATGTCGTTGCACATAACCTCAATTGTGTCCAACCACTCTTGGCAAGGTGCCTTAAAATGTTTTTTAAACTTGAAATAATAAGGTAACCGAACAAGCTCTTTCTTCTTCTTCTCCTCTTTCAGCTTCGGCATGTCCCATTCCCTCAAAGTTGGGAATACTCTAAAGGCTAAGAATTCCTGGACCAGATCCCTGGTACCAATGCGCTCTGCAACAACCCAAAATTCGCCCAGCGCAATCTGGCATGGACTCTCTGGATTCATGGCGCATTGAGTCCTAGTTTCTCCGAAGGTTAAACTCAAAGGGCTCTGAACTAGCTTCTCCTTCTTCTCATCTACTTTGACATAAAACCATTCACTCTTCCAGCCAGCTGGCCATTTTGTGCGATAACTGATAACTGGATACTTGGCATCTTTCTGATATGCAAAATTGTAGCAGCCGAAATTATCATGCAGCCCATCTTCTCTAGCTTTTGTCTGGTAATGAAGCTCATGTGCCAGGCAAAAGCCTTCGGCAAGTGGCTCTGCCTCCTGGCTTCGAAGTGCCCAGATATAAACACTAAGCCTAACAATGGCGTTAGGAGTTAACTAATGAAGGTGAATCCCAAATCTCTCTAAAACATCTGCAATCATCCCATGAAGGGGAAATCTTAACCCCGCTTTGAAGAAGCTCTTAAAAACCACTACCTCATCTTTTTTGGGTTTCGGGGTAATCTCTTCTCCCCCAAAGCGAATCAACTCCTTTTTGTCTTCGCTGAAATAGCCTAACCTCAGTAACTTAGCCATATCACCCTCAGTAATAGTAGACTTCCCAAACTCTAGGTGGCTAGGTTTAGATGGCATCGCATCGTACTCATCTTCAGATTCATTTTCTTCAACGTCAGCTTGTTTTGCTTTGGCAGTAGATATATCCCCTGATATTGCCGGCCCAGATCGCCTCATTGCTTCGGAAATAGGAATAGTTTCAGTGGCTTCGGCCTCGTCCCCCTCACGCTCAATCCTAGGAGTGGATCGCAATCTAGCCATTTGATTATGAATCCCTAAAGTTTTTCGAAATTAATAACCTTTTTCGAAGCTCTTCTTGTAACGAAGCAGAGTCCAAGGTGGTGCTTCGTTTGAGTGCAAGGGTCAAGCTTCGGCTATGGTTAAATTTTTGGCAGCAAAACAATGCAATAGCAATGAATGCTGTGGTAACTTCACACCTACTCGTCTGTTTATATAGTGCTACAGGTAAGAAGGTGAATCGTCAAGTCGCTTACACCGGGCGAACAGTCGCTCGCACCCATTGAACGGTGGGTCACAAAACCCGAGGAGGTGAATCTGCATGGTGGGACCACTTCGCGCTCGGAAGTTTTATCGTTTCCCGGCAACGAGCTCAGGAAAGGTGTTTTTCGGACCTTCGGCTACCTGAAGCCTAAGAGACTTTTTCACGGATCAAGCTCGTTACGAAAAACGATCTAGCACCGCGAAGGGGCTACTGTTGGGGCCATGCTTCATCGCCGAAGGTCCCGCAGGAAGAAACACCTTCGGCAAACCCGCTTAAACGTAGTACCGAAGTTACCACTCACGAAGCTTCGGTACTATAATGTATCTGAGGACAAAGGTTTGAACCAACTTAAAGATGAAATGACTTCATAGTCCATAAGGGTCTGAGTCATAATTGTAATCTTTTGTAAGGGGCATGACTGTAATTTCTCACAGGCTGCGCCCTGTGCCTATAAATAGATGAACAATACTCCTTCACTGTTCAGGCAATCCTGTAATTGCTAACGCAGTACTCTGGAATTATTGTTTTTTGCCAAGGCGAAGGTATAAATGTACCTAAATATTATGTTTTAATATTTAATTTCACATTATAAAATAAATGAGTGATGTTATTTATTCTTGGTATTCTGTAGCGTTTTTATATTTTATATTTCATTTCACATTGTTTTATCTTTGATCACGAAGGTGCGACCTTCGTGATATATTATTCATAACCTTCGTCCGAAGCTCATTAAATCCTTGGGGAAATAATGCTTCATCGGACGAAGGGCATTATCATCTAACATTCTATGTTGCCTTGTTCCTAATTCATAGCATTTGAGAACAAGTCCCCAACATGTAGATAACTTGCAGGTTTATTGTAATACATTACATGAAGAAGTTCATGTATTGTATTCGCAACTACATCCCAATGTACCTATGGATCCTGTCGGGACGGAAGCCGGAGCTTCTGGGACAACGGGAGAAGCCCTTGGTGGTGAGTTGGACTTGTTCAGGCCCCCTCCCTCAATGAAGTTGGTGGATGAATGATCTCCTACTCCCGACAGTGAGGCTACTAAGAGTGACAAGAAGCAAGAATAGTATAGTATAGAAGTAGTAGTAATGTATAATAGGAAGTGTAATCCTGTTGTAAAATGCGAGTCTGTAACATTACCTTTTTGAGTAATGTATAATGGATGGTTTTCTTTGGCATATTATATTCTTTTCAATGTTTGTTGCCTCAGATGCCTTCCAAGACTCGTTCTCAGGATGGTGCAGGGACCTCTAGTGGAAGGGAAGCAACACCAAACCCACCTCCAGTACCTCCCACTTTAGACGAGGCCATCGCTGCCTTGGTTAACGCTACAGCAGACAATACCCGATTTCTACGGGAAATGGCAAGTCAATAACTACAACAACAAGGCGGGCGGGCATATCAGCAAGGCCCTCGTGAAACATCCTATCTGGATTTCTCTAAGATGCGCCCTCCATTGTTTGTTAAAGCAGAGAACCCTCTCAAAGCGGATGAATGGATCCGCATCAATGAACAGAAGTTTGGGCTCCTTCGGTGTTCAGAAACTCAGAAGCCCCTATTCGCAGCCCAACAATTGCGTGGCCCTGCCAGCACTTGGTGGGGAAATTTTATAGCCGTTCAACCGGCTGGTCATCAAGTAACTTGGGATGAGTTCTAGTTGGCTTTCCGCGAGCACTACATACCTGAAGGGGTGCTCCACATGAAGCAGGAAGAGTTCATGAAGTTGAAGCAAGGCGGAGATACTGTTACCCAGTATCTCAATAAATTTAATCACTTATCCCAATATGCAATCGATCAAGTCAACACCAATTTGAAGAAAAGGAATTGCTTCATGAGAGGCCTGAATGATCGAATGCAAAGACAGATGGCCACCTGCATCGACCTTACGTATGGAAGGGCTGTCAGCACAGCACTGGCAGTCGAGGCTAAATATGCAGGATCCGGAAAATCCAAGGGTTATGGAGGCGACAGGCCCAATCAGGGCCTCGAGAAAAGGCAAAGGTTGGTCATCCGACCTTTCAATCCAAATCGTTCTTCCCCACGTCCACCCTCCTACCCTTTTAAGCAACCGGTCTTTATTCGCCCCGCCACTGCCCCCACTCCAATAAGTCAGTCGGGTGCCCCTAGCACTCGTTTCCCTGCCCTCCCCAGCTCTTCGACTGGCTATTTCAACTGTAGAAAGTTCGGACACTTCATTAAGGACTATCCATATCAGAAGCAGAATCGCTCAAGTAATCAGCAAAGTTCTGGGAATTCTTCTCACGGGAAGGGAAATGCGGCGACCAATACCGCAGGCAAGAATACAAGGAAAACGGGACGAATTTATTATACTCAAGTGGCCACAACACCGGACGGCGAACCGGTTATGATGGGTACGTTTCTCATGGCCAATCACCCCGCAATTATTCTTTTTGATTCTGGTGCTTCACATACATTCATAAGAAAGAGATTTGTGGAGCAACATTGCATTCCATACCATGAATCAAGGGAAGGGTTTAAAATCCATTCGCCTGGAGGACAAATATTTACTAAAGAAGTGGCTTTCCAAGTGCCCGTAACATTGGCTGGACGGGACTTTCCTACTAATATGATTGTTCTAAAAGGCCAATACATAGATGTAATCTTGGGCATGAATTGGTTAGCCCAACATAAAGCAATCCTCAACACTGATCTGAGAACTATCAGGTTGAGTTATGGCCAAGAAGAAATTCTTTTGTCTATTCCCGTAGCTATTCTAGCTAAACCAATTGGCAGAATTTATGAAGCCATCATACCGGAGATCAAAGATATTCTGGTAGTATGTGAGTTCCCAGATGTCTTTCTAGAAGATTTGCCTAGATTACCACCAGAAAGAGATGTAGAATTTGTAATTGAGTTGAAGCCCGGTACGGCTCCCATTTCTAGAAGATCGTACTGAATGCCTCCAAATGAGCTGGCAGAACTCAAGAACCAATTGCAAGATCTACTGGAGAAAGGATTCATCCGACCAAGCTCATCACCCTGGGGCTGTCCAGCCATCTTTGTTAAGAAGAAGGATCAAACACTACAAATGTGCGTAGATTATCGACCCCTTAATGAGGTTACCATCAAAAATAAGTACCCTCTTCCACGGATTGACATACTATTTGATCAACTGACTGGAGCGAGGGTATTCTCCAAGATTGACCTCAGATCAGGTTATCATCAGATCCGTATCCGACCCGAAGATATACCAAAGACCGCATTCACTACGCGGTATGGGTTATTTGAATATTTGGTTATGTCTTTTGGACTGACAAATGCTCCTGCCCACTTCACTTATTTGATGAACTCAGTATTTATGTCTGAGTTGGACAAGTTTGTGGTAGTATTCATCGATGATATCTTAATATACTCGAAGAATGAAGAAGAGCATGCTCAGCATTTACGGATCGTGTTGACGCGCTTAAGAGAACACCAATTATATGCTAAGTTTAGTAAGTGCGCATTCTGGCTGGAAGAAATCCAATTTCTGGGACATGTATTATCTGCCAAGGGGGTTGCGGTGGATCCCAGCAAAGTCAAGGATATTTTGGAGTGGAAACCCCCAACCACTGTACATCAAGTCCGAAGTTTCCTTGGGCTAGCTGGCTACTACCGCCAATTCATACCAGATTTTTCCAAGCTTGTGAAACCAATCACAAGTTTATTGAAGAATGATACTAAATTTAATTGGTCTTCAAAGTGTAATGAAGCCTTTGAACAACTGAAGGTATTATTAACCACTGCTCCAGTATTGGCTCAACCGGATATTGAAAAACCCTTTGATGTGTATTATGACACATCAGGCAGTGGTCTCAGCTGTGTATTAATGCAAGAAGGCCGAGTAATAGCTTATGCTTCAAGGCAATTACACCGATATGAGGAACATTATCCGACTCATGATCTGGAGCTAGCTGCAGTGGTTCATGCCCTAAAAATCTGGCATCATTATCTACTGGGAAATGTCTGTCACATTTATACAGATCATAAAAGCTTGAAGTATATCTTCACCCAGTCAGAGTTGAGCATGAGACAAAGGCGATGGCTTGAGCTTATTAAGGATTATGAACTGGAGATTCATTATCACCCAAGCAAAGCTAATGTAGTGGCAGATGCCCTAAGTCGCAAGACTTTTGTCATTGTCTTACGATGGAGACTTCTGACATTACGTTATGTCAAGAAATGGAGAATTTGAACCTGGGAATGATTTAGCAAGGAACCTTAAATCAACTAAAGCTTGAGTCAGTCCTTTTACAAAGGATAATGTATGCTCAAAAGGATAATGAGGGTATGAAACACATCCATGAGAAAATAGGGGCCGGAAAAGCCAAATGCTTTAGGAAAGATGATCAAGGCATTGTATGGTTCAACAACCGCATAGTTGTGCCAAAGAATGAAGAGATCCGCCAGCAAATATTAGATGAAGCACATCTTAGTCGTTATTCTATTCATCCCGGAAGCACTAAGATGTATCACGATCTAAAATAGCATTATTGGTGGACAAAGATGAAGATTGAGATCGCATGCTATGTGGCAAAATGTTACACTTGTAGACGTGTCAAAGCCATACATATGAAGACTGCTTGTCCATTACAATCTCTACCAATACCAACATGGAAATGGGAAGATATTAGCATGGACTTTGTTGTGGGGTTACCCAGAACAACAAAAGGCTTTGACTCCATTTGGGTTATCATTGACCGACTCACAAAGATCGCCCACTTCCTTCCAGTCAAAGTAAAATATCCAGTAATTGCATATGCAGAACTGTATATTGCTCGTATTCTCAGTTTGCACGGTGTTCCAAAGACCATAGTGTTGGATCGTGGACCTCAATTTGTATCCAAATTTTGGGAAGAACTTCACAAATCCTTGGGTACTAAATTGCTCCATAGTTCGGCCTATCATCCTCAAACAAGTGGTCAAAATGAGAGAATAAATCAAATACTTGAGGACATGCTACGAGCTTGTGTTTTGGAGTTCCCACAAAAATGGGATGATTGTTTACCATTAGCGGAATTCTCATATAATAATAGCTATCAAGAAAGCATTAAGATGGCACCCTTTGAAGCTTTATATGGGCGACGGTGTCGTACTCTGCTAAATTGGTCTGAACCTGGTGAAAGAAGTTTCTTCAGGCCAGACATGGTAAAGGAGACTGAAGAGAAGGTTCAATGAATAATTCATCATTTGAAGAAGGCTCAAGCTCGACAGAAGAGTTACGCATACAAACGATGGATGCCCTTGTACTTTTTGGTGGGAGATTATGTCTACCTGAAAGTCTCCCCAATAAAGGGTGTAACCCATTTTGGGGTAAAAGGGAAGCTTGCATCCCGGTACATTGGTCCTTTCCTTATTCTTGAACAATGTGGACCAGTAGCATATCAGCTTCAGCTACCTGAAACCTTGTCTGTAGTACATAATGTGTTCCACGTGTCTCAATTAAAGAAGTGTCTTTAGGTTCCTGATCGAACCATTGAAGTAACAGATGTTTCCTTAGAGTCAGACTTGACATATTTAGAACATCATGTTCGAGTTTTGGATCAAAAGGACAGAATTACCCAAAGAAGAACTCTCAAGTTTTACAAGATATAGTGGAACCAACATTCAGAAGATGAGGCTACATGGGAAACTCGAGACTTTTTAGAAAGGAATTTCCCAGGCTTTTTAGCCTCATATAATTTGTAGAATGTATATAATTGTTGTAATAAAGGAGTGAGCCCAAAACCACCCCTGCCTTGTACCAAGAATAAGGAAATAAAAGAATGAAGCATTTCCTTTTCCATTACTTGCCCTAGGACTTTTAATCTCAGGACGAGATTCTTTTATGGGGCGAAGGATGTAACACCTCTGGTGTTACTGTCACTAAAACTTGAGCATAACATCATAAGCATTGGCATTTCATATGTTTGACACACCTAGAGTGCATTCACTAGGCAAAAATTTCAAACAAGTTGTATTGGTATGACCTTTTGCAAATAGAACCCTAGAGTGGGGAACATAACCCTAGATTGGGTGTAATAGAACAAACAAGGCTTAAACAAGTAAAAACTTCAAAATCCAATTGAAAAAGTCATAAAGTGTCTCCATGGATGAACTCAAGTGGGATCCAAACCCTAAGAGTGCAAGAAACCCTAACTGGAACCTTGGAAAACCCTAAACCTAAACCCTAGGGGGCTAAGTGCAAAATTAGCACACCGTTGGACTGAATTGCAAAAACTATCAAAGTAAGGTGTTTTAAGTCATATGGTTCACAATTATGAAGATTTGCAACCTAAACCCTGAGTTTTGGACCTATTTGCAAAAAGGCCCTATTTGAGTTCTAAGGTTAAGTCTGAAACTAGTGATGTTAGCCCCACTTTGAAGCCCTATATCTCCCAAATTATGAGGATTTTGTTCTATGTCACCACATCAATTTGGCAGAGCTATTATCGGAGAATAACTTTGATGTAGACAGTCACTCTAGTTGTTATACAAAAATCAAAGAAATTGTTGCCCAAAGTTGCTCTGTCAGACTTGTATCAAGTCACTAGAACTGAACCTGAAGAAAGAAATGGTCACAGTGATATGGGACCAAATGGAGCATGCTATATCCTTGAATTCATTCGGTTTTAACCCAAGAATCCTATAGTAAGTTTGTAGACTGATGTTTAGTGAACGAATTTTATTAAGGGAGGCTGCTCTATTCTTAACAAAAATCCAGAGATATGGTGGGTAGAAGGTTGCCGGTTCAGATAAGTCCAGAGGATCCAATACGCTGAAAATCTGAAGAACACCAAAAGATCTATGACACTGTTGATTTGGATGAGCTTGGATGAATCGGTGAGGATTTGATCGCCTGGGAGTAACTCGGTACGTGGCATCGTTCCGCGGGCTGAGCCACGCGTGGCCGGAGTTAGTCACCGGCGACCACCGTGACTCGATTAACTTTTGCCGCGGTGTCACCCATGCCTCGATCTCCCTCACTGTGTCCCTTACCGACGTGGTAGGCATGCGCTAACGAAGCTATCTGTGACCGGAGATCGCTAGCCGAGCCGCTGTGGCTATAAAAATAGCACCATGATCCACGGCGGGGTATGCACACCTCCACCCAATGTGATGATCCAAGCCCAAATTCGCACAGCCTCCGCCCCCTCCTCTCAAATTGAGTGTGCACGGTGAAACTACAGTTCCTAACGGCCGTGTAGCCCCAATCTCCACCCCCAATTTCACCCAGAGCCACCTCGACACCATTTTCCCCCAACTCGGGTCTCTAAGCCACCGTGGATAGCTCGTCCGTGGCCAGCCCACTCTGATAAGGTTCTACGCCTCTCAAGTGCCGTTTTTGCAACTTGGTATGCACTGGATGCTCATCGTGGCCACCATTTGGTCAATTTGGCTAGAGTTGAACGGGAACGTGAGCTCGTGGTCACGGTTTCTGCCGTGCACGTGGGCAGACCGTTCTCAGTGTGTTCATGCCAAATTGGCGAGTGTTCCTAGGCCACCCTTGGTCGGTTATGTCCTCCCAGTAGCTAGACAAGGTAGCCGTCGACGGCCATGGCTGGCACGGGCCGCGTCGGTGATGATCAGCGAGCGCACCATGGCGAGTGTTCCCTATGCGGACTGGACCGCCTGAGCTCGTTTCGGCCCAAGACTGTTCATTCCTTCTCTTTTTCTTTTTCTACCAGAGCTAAATAAATTCTAGAAAATTGTAGAAAAATGGTAAAAATACCAAACCAATTTTGCTAGATTCCTAAATTCCTATAGAATTTAATAAAAGTAGTTTCATGATTTTCAATCCAAATAGGAAATTATAGAGTATTTAAAACTATCTAAAACCTTGTTTCTGGATTTTTAGAAAATCAATAATAATTCCAAACATCCCCAAACTTTTTAGGTGACCCTTTTACATTATTTAGAAGCTTTGGGTAGAGTTTGGTATGATTTGAACCTTGTTTGGTTCTTGGAACCCAAAACCCTACCTCCCCTGCCCTATGAACTTCACTGTTGACTCCGGAAACCCTAAGTTCTCGAAGATCCGTGAAGGAAATTTGTATTCAAGACTTTAGATAATAAACTCTTATTATCTTTGCACTCTCATGAGCATTACATAAGCATTCATTATTATGTATGGTTATATTTAGAAAACGAAGAAGAGGTAGAAGAAGAGAAGACTCCACCACCACCACCTGAGGAACATCAGGCAGGCAGCTGTTTCTATTTTGACATCTGTGGAACTGAGCCTGACTCACTAGTAAAACAAGGCAAGCCCCGGTGCATTTATCACCTCCTTGATTCTTTTAAACTCTTACTCACTTGCTTGATGCATTAGGTGATAGGAGTTGATTGCTAAAACAATTCCTGCATTTCCTTGGAATCCCTGTTTTACAAAAGGTTCTTCCTATGCTTAGTCTTGCTTTAGCAAAACAAAATGTTTTGTTTTTACAAAAGTTTATGTTGCAAAGTGGGAGGGATGTTTTTGAAAATAAAATGTGATGGTGGATCCATCATGGCCATGATGGGTTCAACATCGGAAAAGATGTACCTCTACCAGGTACCAAACTTTGGGGTTTGAAATGATTAAGCTGAGATCGGGTGGGTGACTTGCATGAGAAGAGAGTCTCGGTGTAGTGTCTCCGTCTGAGTCAATTAAGGACCGTGTCGATGTAGGCTTGATGACCGAGGACACTTTAACTGGTCACATGCCTCATCATGGGTAAGCTTTGCTTCGGGTAGACTAATATCAGAATAAGATACCACGCAATGGGAGTGGAGAGATGGCGAGAGTAGCGTGTACCCTCTGTGGCAAGAGGCTAGACAGTGGTGTATCTGTGCTCTCGGTTGGCGTGAACCTAATCTGCTCTTAAGAACCCCGGTGGCGAGTTGACATATGCAAGGGTTAAGTGCTACATATGTCGTGTGATTGGAGATCCTCAGCTGAGTATAATCGATTCGGATCGCCGTACCTTTGCTGTTATGAAGACTTGGTCACTGCCCTATACGTAGAACTCCAGTAAAGATGATGGGTTGTTAAGAAATTGGCTAGTGCAGGTCAAGTGTTTGAACTAGGGTAGAAAGAACTCTAGAGACATGTAATCTTACTTAACCTGACAAGTAAAATTGGATTTTTAAGGATCCACTTTTAGTAAGCATTTCTGCAAACAGAGTCTTTGACTATTGTTAAGCCTTACCTTGACTCCCTCAAAGCCAGCATACCCTTGAGAGTCTTTTCTTTAGTCGGGTAAGACTTGCTGAGTAATTTCATACTCAGGGCTTTGTCCCATGTTGTTTTTAGGTGAGGAAGCAACCAACTTTTGTTGCTTCTGTTCTAAGGTGGTACTAAAGGAAGAGCACCAGGAGTAAAGCTATGGGAGGAAAGGATCCTCCAGAAAACTTTTTGTTTGAACTTATCGGGAGGGGTTTTTGCCTCCCATAGCTTGTAATAATAATACTCTGCACTCGTATACTATATTCTGGTCTGTAAATATTTAACTCTGTCTTACTTTTAAATAAAGGTAAGTTTATGTAATAGCTTCCGCATTTTCATATCTCCAATGCTTGTAATGTCTGCGTGACGGGTGAAACGCTCTTGGGAAAGGTAAGAAAAGCATATACCAAACTTGTCAAGTGATTCAGGGGCACCTGCAGGGTTGTCTGAGGTCCGTTGGACAAGGACAACTGTAGGTGGGCCTAATGACTTGGGAGGTTCTGTCACAGCACGGAGATGATCCGCGAGAGCGGCGCAGCCTACGTCGGCCAAGGGAACACCCGCTTGGGACCGGGTGCCCATTGGTGTCTGCAGCGCTACGGCAGCGAAGTCTTGATCGAGGTTGTGGCCCTCAATGTTTTGGCGGTGCTCACGTGCCCTCTCCAGAGATACCCGGGCATCCTCCCCCGCTCGCCTGCGGTTGAGCTCTGCCCGGAGGTTGTTGGTCTAGGCGCCCCTCACTGAGGGTGAGCGCATAGACGCCGACGCCTCATTTTGGCGCCGGGATGACCGTGGCCTCGACCTGGTCGAGGTAGAATGTGCCATACTGAGCAACCAGTCGACGTCGTCCCATCATTGCTTCATGGCCCCTGGCGAGGCCGTAGAGCTTGGGGGTGTCACAGCAATTCCCTGGCTGCTGACAACGCTCCTAGAGCCACCCTTGACGGAGTCCGGGATGTTTGCGCAGCTGTATGCTGTCGTGCAGCGTGCACAGCGGCAGCGCCTGGCACAGGCGGTTGGGAACCTGTGGCATGGAAGAAACAGCTTCTTCCTCCACCACGAAATCCACCAAGGTCTCAGCGTGGTGCTCAACGATTTGCACCATCATGCTGAGTGAGAAAACAAGCAAAAACTTCAAGCCTAGCCCCCTACCTGGCGCGCCAAATGTCAGAGAGGGAATTCTCCGGCCGGGTGGCGGAGTGCACCTGCCCTAAATCCTAAGATAAGGAGGGGGCTTAAGCGTTTTGCTTGTCTTGCTAAGCGATCATCAAACACATGAACACGCGAGGATTTAGAGTTGTTCGGGCCGCCGGAGCGTAATACCCTTGTCGGTGTTTCGACCCCAGGGGGGTCCCTAGACCGACGAGTAAATTGTCGTTGTGTGTCCCTGCCCAGATGGGTTGGTGCGGGATGGAACACAAGATGTGGGACAAGCCTTGTATTATCCTACACCAGGGGTGCCGCTCGCAGTAGGGGTTACAAGCGCGTCGCGTGAGGGAGAGAGAGAGAGAGCTCGTCCGCCGCTTTCCTCGCGCGAACCCCAAACCCTCCTCAGGGTGGTCCTGGACTCCCCTTTTATAGAGGCAAGGAGAGAGTCCAGGTGTACAACAGGGGGCGTAGCTATGCGCTAACGTGTCCGGCAGTGGAGTGCCTAAGCCCTGTGTACATGCCAACGTGGCCGTCGGGGGAGAGCTTGGGCGTTGTACATGTGATGGCGTGGCCGCCGGAGGAGCGCCTGAGTCCTGTAGGAGCATAGCTGGCAGCGTGGCAAGGACCCTGCTGACGTCTCCTTGCTGTTGTAAGGGGCAGAGAGCCACCGACGTCATGGCGCACGCGGGGCACCATCATTACCCGTCGCCGGGGTAAGCCAGATGGGACGCCGGTCTTGTTCCTTGTAGCCTGAGCAGGCTAGGAGTAGGGGAATGATGCATCCCCTATCAGCACGATCAGTCTGAGTCCGGGGTCGATCGAGGCGGAGACTTCTCTTGTGGTCGAGGCCGGGGTCGGGCGAGGACGGGATTCCTCCCGAGACCGGGGTCGAGGCCGAGTCCGGGGGTCGGGCGAGGCGGAGACCTCCTCCTGAGGTCGAAGCCTGAGGTCGGGTGAGGCAGAGCTTCCTGTTGCGCCCGAGGCTTGAGCTCGGTGGTTGATCGTGACCAGTTGTCAGTCATTGCCGGGGTGGCTGACACGGCAGTCGAAGCGGAGCGAGCGGCGCTGTTTTCCTGTCAAATCGGACAGTAAAGAGGAGGGGTGAAGTGACTGCGGTCACTTTGGCCTGGCCGACTGAGGCGTGTGTGTCAGGATACGGTGTCAGGCATCCCCCGCATTTAATGCGCCTGTGAAGCGGTCGGTTGGTGAGGCGGTATGGCCAAGGTTGCTTCACGATGAAGCCTGCCCGAGCGGGGCCTCGGGAGAGCCGAGGGGGCACCTGCCGTCGGAGGAGGCCCTCGGGCGAGGCGTGAATTTGTCTGGGACCACTGTTCCAACCCGAGGCTGGGCTCGGGTGAGATCGCGCCCTTTGGGTAGACGAAGTCTTGGCTTGAACCGCACCTGTCAGTTGGTCTGAGGGTGTTAACTAGCCGTGATTAGGAGCGTTGGTGGTACCCCTAATTATGGTACCCGACAGTAGCCCCCGAGCCTCGAAGGGAGTGATGGTACTCGCTTGGAGGCTTTTGCCGCGTTTTCGGTGAGGGGACCGGCCTTTCTCGGTTTTTTGCCTTGTTCTGGTGGGTGCGCGCGAGCGCACCCGCCGGGTGTAGCCCCCGAGGCCTCGGAGGAGTGGTTTGACTCCTCTGAGGTCTGAATGCTTTTCGTGGTGCTTTGGCCGGTCTGATCGTTCCCTCTTGCGGCCCGGCAGTAGCCCGGGTGCGTGGTCGGGTTCCAAGTTATCAGGCTGGTTTGTTGACGCTGTCAACAGTTTTGGCCGTAGCCGGGTGCGAGAGTAGCCCCTGAGCCTCTGCACGGAGCGAGAGGACGATCAAGGACTTTCCCAACTTTTATTTACGCCCCTGCGTCGCCTTTCTGCAAGGAGGAGGGGGGAAAGCGCCATGTTGCCCTCGAAGGGCGCCGAACATGGTGTTTCCAGTGAGCTGCTAATGGGTGATCCGAGTGGATGCCCTTGCCCCATTCGTTAGGGGTCGGCTGTAGCCCGGAGGCGCGCTCCAAAAGTACCTGCGGGTGATTCGCCGGACCCAGACCCCTTCGACAGGGTCCAAGGGCCCGATGCCTCCCTCCGGTGGGATTCCGTTACAAATCATTCCTGCTGGTCTCGGAAATGTCCTAGGGTACCTCGGGAGCGTAGCCCGAGCCTTGGTTATGTATCGAACGTACCCAGAGTCATCTCTCACTCTGCATGCTCTGGGGTGACTGTCGAACCCTTCCAAGGGGCCAGCCTATGAACCCCTGATCAGTAGTGGGCATGGAGCCCGGGCGCTCTGGGGCGGCTGTCGAACCCTTCCGAGGGACCAGCCTTCGAACCTTTGATCAGTAGGAGGGCTCGGGGCCCGCTTCCTTCGCCGGGAAGGATCCTTTCCACAACGTCCCCTTTCCCGGTCCCTGTGTCAAGAGAGAGAGAGGAGGAGGGGAAGGATATGAATTTTAAATAAAGTGGCTGTTTGAACCAAAAGTGAGCCGGCGGACGGTCCGGCCCTGAGGCCGGACGGTCCGCGGTCTAGACGGTCCGCGCCTGTGGGCCGGACGGTCCGCGCAAGCGCAGAACAGATTAGGGTTCCGAGTTTTGTGCTACGGTTGTTAGCTAAATTCACGGGATTCGCTCGGAAATTAGTTTGTAAAGGGTCCAGCCCCCCTCCTCTATAAATAGAGAGGTATACGGCCGATTTGTAATCATCAATCGAATCAATACAACTTCTATTTCGCATTTATTTCCTGTACAACTAGGAGTAGCTCTAGTCTAGTTTAGGTTTAGTCTTCCAATCCCCAAATCTTCCGCTTCTCTTTGACTCTACGTCGATTAGAGGAGTCTAGGTTGGTCTACCCGAGCCTAGACAACTCCTAGGATCTCTCCTCCCCGATGGGGTCCCTCCCGGGAGCGAGATCCAGGCGCCGCCGGCGATCTTCCTCCGCCCCTGCGTACGCGCGGACCGTCCGGCCCTAGGGCGCGGACCGTCCGGCCGTCAGGCAGGGAACCTGAGCTCCTGCACCAGGTCGCAGACCATTCGGCCCTATGCCGCGGACCGTCCGCGCCTGACCAGAGAGCGCCGCCGCCTCACGCTAGGTCGCGGACCGTCCGGCCCTGTGCCGCGGACCGTCCGCGCCTGACCAGAGAGCACTGCCGCTGGTTCTTTTGAAGTGATTGGCGCCTCCAAAAAGGTGTCAACATACTTTTTGGCGACCCCGCTGGGGACAACAAATATAGACGCATCAAATCGGCCCTCAATGGCCGGTTCAAGAGATAGCTCTAATATTTCCCTAAGCAACATCATAGAGCCGACTTGGGAGACCTTGCCGGCTGACGAACAGCTGCAATTCGAGGAGCACAAGGAGCATATGATCCAGGAGGCAAAAGCAAAATTCTTGGCCGACTTCAAAGTGGACAGGAACAACAAGGTCATCCGACATCGGGCGACGGATCTGACTTCGCTCCAACCCACACCAGATATCCCCAATGTAAGTAATACCAACGAGCTACAATCTCTTAGAAATTATGTAGAAGAGCAACGTGAACAAATGCAGAACATCATAGGGGGTATGCAAAGCGATATTAAGAGACTAGTACGTGCATTTGATAAATCTAATATCACAAATTTTCCTTCGCATGAGGTTGAGTTAGGGGGTAACACGCGTAATACATCGGCTACAGGTTGTCACGACCAGTCACAACCCCTTTATGGGATGCCGATGGACACATACCCTGAGCAACCGCAAATCGGCAGCAAATCAGCCGATCTGCACATGCCCGGACCGTCCACACGTGAGCGCGGACCGTCCGGGCCAGCAACAGTCGGGCCTATTTTTAATGAGTTACCTAGATATGCGCCCGAGCCACCACACACGGCACAAAATCTAAACTACCCAGTCGGACCGTCCGCATACAACGACAGACGGTCCGCGTATAATCACGGACGGTCCGGGCCAATGTCCGGACAGTCCGCGCATGACCTTTTTGAGGAGGATTGTTACATGAATCCTCACCCGTCCCAGCAACATTTCCCATCGCGCTATGCAATGCATCAACCCATTAATTCGAGATCTAGAGCCCAGGAAAACTTTTCGGCCCCACCTAGAAGGCCAAAAAGGAACGATCGAACATATGAACCATATAAGGCAAGTGGCAATGCACCACGTAGCTCAAACCAATGGGGGGAAAGACAACATGCTAATATCCAACCAACCCCACCTATGTTTGACCAGAGAGCCGGTGGTCTCGCACCGGCTGCCATTGATATAGTAAGGGAAGAAATAGCTGGGGCGTTCCGAGATAAGCTCAGAGTAAGCATGGTCCCTAGGGGGCAATCATATCGGAAACCTTATGATAGCCGATTTGATCACCACCCATACCCACAGGGAACCAGGATACCCGAATTCACAAAATTTTCGGGTGATCAAGGAAAGAACACACGTGAACACATAGGCCAATTTTTAGCACAATTAGGAGAGTTGGCCGACACAGAGGCATTTCACGTACGTTTATTTTCATTATCTTTAACAGGAACTGCGTTTGCATGGTACGCCACTTTACCTCCTAATTCCATTTCATCATGGGGGGATTTAGAACAAAAATTTCATGATCATTTTTTCTTCGGTGACTATGAGTTGGATTTGGTAGATTTAGTGTCATTGCGACAAGCAAAAGATGAATCGGTTAATGATTACATCCGGAGATTCCGAGATACAAGAAACTGATGCTTCCAAATTCATTTAGCAGAAAAACAGCTAGCAGGATTAGCCTTTAATGGTCTACGATATTATTTAAAAGAAAGATTAGAAGGCATCCAATTTTTTACACTAGCACAGTTACACCAGAGAGCTTCGGCTTGTGAAAGCCGAAGCAAAGAAACTGCTAAAACAGTTCGTCACAACGTACATATAGTAGAATGCGACCAAAGTAGCTCAGATGACGAATCAGCAGAAGTATATGCTGCTGAAATGGTTTGGCCAAAACAGGCCAAATCTTCAGCTTGTTCCTCCTTACAGCCGGTTCAAAAGAAACGGCAAGAGGAGGTTAAGTTTACGTTTAATGTTGGTAAGTGTGATAAAATATTTGATGAATTACTCAAAAATGGCAACATTAAAATAAATCACACTGTTCCATCAGCCGACGAGTTAAAACGTCGGGCATACTGCAAGTGGCATAACTCATTTTCTCATGCCACTAATGATTGTAATGTATTCCGTCGACAGATTCAATCGGCCATTAATGAGGGACGATTGAAATTTCAGGAAATGCAGGTGGATACAGAGCCCATTCCAATGAACATGATCGACTTCGAGGGCAAGAAACTCCTGGTTCGGCCAAACACAGCCGATAAAGGCAAAGGCAAAGAGACTATCATCGGCAATTCTAAAAAGGCCGATGAGGATCGTAAAGTTTCTTGCAGGAAAGTAGTGGCCGAGAAGACTCCCGATGGAGGGGAGACCCTAAAGGTGACCATCACAGCCTCTAGCACTGGGGGGCAAGCGCAGACAGGGAGACAGATGCAGGAACCCGTGCTGCGCATCCTGGGCGGTCCGGCACATAGGCATGGACGGTCCGGGACCCCGCCGGACGGTCCTGAGAACTCCAACGGACGGTCCGGCCGTGCTCAAGACTCGCAACGGCCACGTACTTTCAAGCCACGATGGCCAAAGATAGGTACGTGGAAAACAAATACATTCAAGGCAGATGGTCGGTTGGTCAAAGCCGGCCCAACTTTCGATCAATTATTGTCTAAATACGTAAAGAAGAAGGCTGGCCCCAGTGACCGGCCAGTAAAGCGACCCCGCTCACCCATTCATGAGCAACGTCAGGTCAGGCCGATTGGACCACCTCACCAATCGGAAGAAATGAAAGGTCATACTGTACAATTGAGACCTAACATACCAACATGGGCACCTCCACCCCCTTATCCGCCTATGCCATATCCATACACATATTTACCTCCACCATATGTCCCAAATCAAATGTGGGGCATGCCACCATATCCATTTGGGATGCCACAGTACCCCGCCTGGGGGGCACCCCAAACATCTGTTTTTGACAGGTTGACACCACCAGTACAAGACCGATTGAGCACCGCTCAATCCAGTCACCAGGCACAGACCCAACAGGATTACCGGACTACTCGGCCTCCAAGGCCGATCAATCCGGTAGGGGGCATGTACCTACAGCAACCGAAAGGACAACAAAGAAGGATGTCATCAAAATAGGTACTGCAGACTTTATCATACAGGAAGATAATAAAGGGCCGATGATTTTTGGTGAGTCGGCCAACACAACCAAAAAAGAAGATACGGCTACCATCAAAACAGCCGATCCAAAATACTCCATGCCTCGATGGTGCCCAGCGGGATTGACACGGTCCCAAAAGCAGAAATTACAGCGCCTAAGAGCGAAGGAGAGCCAGGAAAAGGAGGTGGAAAAGATATTCAATGACACACATCCACAGTACCCACCACCGCAAAAGAAATGGAGACCAAAGGCCATTGAGGAAAAACAAACGGCCACAAAAATAGAAAATGAAACAACACTTGTACAACACCCTGCAGGTATGGCGGGTAGCCTGGCCAGCAAGACTGGGCAATCTGCACCAGGCGCGGACTGTCCGCCCCCGGAGTCCGGACCGTCCGCACCACACCAGGAAGCCTCCAATGACACGCCAACATCAATGGAAGAAGATGACCTGCTAGGAGAGGACTTGGTCGACTACGAGGCTTCTCCAGAACGCCCATGTATGGATGTAAATGTTATTACATTTTCTGTCGATTGTACTATTATCGGCGACGATGAACCTGTTGTTGCCCAGTTTGAGTTTGGTCCTAAAGAAGCCGCCTTTACTAAACCAAAGGAATTAGTAAATCATTTAAAGCCGCTCTTCGTGTGCGGTCATATTGATGGAATACCGATTGCTAAGATGTTGGTAGATGGAGGGGCGGCTGTAAATCTAATGCCTTATTCATTATACAGAAAATTACGTAAACAAGATGACGAAGTTGTCAAGACCAATATGACCCTCAGCGGTGTTGGGGATAGTTCAATTAAAGCCAGGGGAGTCACGTCCGTTGAATTAACCATCGGGACTAAGACCCTTGCTGCTGCATTATTCGTCGCTGATGTAGAAGGAAATTACAGTTTAATTCTAGGCAGAGATTGGATTCATGCCAATCAATGTATACCTTCTACATTACATCAAATGCTAATACAATGGGTAGGCGATGATGTAGAACAAGTACATGCTGATGTATCGGCCTGCATCGCTGCGGCCGATGCTCCTGTACTCTGGACTTATGAGACTGCTACATGTCTCACAGGAGTAGATTTTTCTGATTATCAGTTCATAAGTATAGATAAGAAAGGTTTCATTCCTGTAATGCTAGAGCCGATGGAGAATCGGCTAAATCCTAAATAAAGTTTAAATGATGAATACACACAAAGTTTATGAGTCTTTGGTCACGGACAGTTCAGCTCCAAAAGCCGGATGGTCTGGTCTTTCACAAAACAGTTCGGACTTTAAGATCAAACATCTACCGCAGCGAAAAGACAGTATTATGGATGATCCGGTCCCCGAGACCGGAAAGTCTGCCATCACACAAAGACCATCTGATTCCTCTGTGGGGGACATGATAGAGGAATTCAGAGATCTTGATAAACTAGGACAGGGATTTACATCGGCCGATCCTTTGGAGGAAATCGACATAGGAGATGGTAACACTCCAAGGCCGACTTTTGTAAACAAGACTCTGGAGACCGATCCTAGAAATGAGATGATCGGTCTATTGAAGGAATATTCAGATTGTTTTGCTTGGAATTACACTGAGATGCCTGGACTAAGCCGAGAGATCGTCGAACATCGGCTGCCTATTAAGTCCGGTTTCAGACCTTTCAAGCAGAAAGCTAGATCCTTTCATCCAGATCTTCTCCCACGAATCAAGGACGAAATCCACCGGCTGCTAGAAGCTAATTTTATTAGACCTTGCAGATACGCAGAGTGGGTCTCCAATATTGTGCCGGTAGAGAAGAAGGAGTCAGGTAAGCTTAGGGTATGCATTGATTTTCGCAATTTAAATAGAGCAACTCCTAAAGATGAATATCCCATGCCCATAGCCGACACATTAATCAATAATGCATCAGGAAATAGAATTATTAGCTTTCTTGATGGTAATGTCGGATATAACCAGATTTTCATGGCCGAAGAGGATGCGTCTAAAACGGCCTTTATATGTCCAGGCTTCATTGGTTTATTTGAATGGGTTGTCATGACATTCGGTCTTAAAAATGCTGGTGCTACTTATCAGAGGGATATGAATCTGATCCTCCATGAGTTGTTAGGAAACACTATGGAAGTCTACATTGATGATATTGTAGTCAAATCGGCTGAGTTTAGTCCTCATATAGCTGATTTGCGCAAAGCCTTTGATAAAATGCGTTGGTATGGTTTGAAAATGAACCCACGTAAATGTGCTTTTGGAGTGTCGGCTGGTAAGTTTTTAGGATTTGTCATCCATGAACATGGTATAGAAATAGACCCTGACCGAATCAAGTCTATTCGGAATGTGGGACCTCCGACTTGTAAGGTCGAAGTGCAGAAGTTTCTCGGCAAGGTGAATTATTTACGAAGGTTTATTTCTAACCTAGCCGGGAAGATTGATGCCTTCACCCCTATCCTTCAGCTTAAGAATGATGACAAATTCACTTGGGGGCAGAGCAGCAGGAAGCATTTGATCTCATTAAAAAATACTTGTCTTCGGCTCCCGTGTTAAAAGCACCACAAGTAGGAGCACCATTCAGATTATACATTGCAGCTGAAGACAAGGTTATTGGGGCTGTTCTGACACAAGAAACTGAGGGAAGGGAGCATGTGGTGACATATGTAAGCCGAAGGTTGGTGGATGCTGAAACCAGGTACACTTTTATTGAGAAGTTATGCTTATGCTTGTTTTATGCATGCACCAAATGTAGATGTTATTTACTGTCTAGTCATTGCACTGTTTCTGGTCAAGCCGATGTGATCAAATACATGTTGCATAACCCAATTATGAGTGGTAGAATTGGTAAGTGGGCTTATGCACTCATAGAATATGACTTGGCCTATGAACCATTGAAATCTATGAAAGGCCAAGTCGTAGCGGATTTCATTGTAGAACATCGGATTAATGATATTCATAAACTAGACATGTCATACCTCACTATTACTCCTTGGACTTTATATTTTGATGGATCGGTTTGCAATGAAGGGCAAGGAATTGGCATCATACTTGTTTCACCAAGTAATGTCTCCTTCGACTTCTCTAGCCGATTGAAAACTTATTGCACTAATAATCAAGCCGAATACGAGGCCCTCTTATTTGGCTTGGAACTTTTAAATTGTATGGGAGTAAAACATGTGAAGGCATTGGGTGATTCTCAGCTGGTTGTCCAACAAGTGTTAGGAGAATATCAATGCTTTGATGGTACTCTAAATAGTTACCTTGAAAAATGTTGGAGCATAATCCATTCTTTTGACGAATTCTGTATTCGGCATATTTCTAGAGTTGAGAATCATAGAGCTAACAATTTGGCACAAGACGCATTAGGTTATCGGATAAAGCGAGGGAGATTTCATAACACTGAAAATCTGATAACCAATGTAGGGCCAATTCCCCAGGTCACGGACCGTCCGCGTTGAGACACCGGACCGTCCGGGGATACCAGAAATGTTCTCTTAATTGAATCGGCTGATAATGAAGCCGATGCAAGTGATTGGAGGACACCTATACTTAATTATTTACGAAATCCCAATGTCAAGACAGATAAGAACATTCGGTGTACAGCTTTCAAGTATGTTTTGATGAGTGATGAACTCTACCGCCGAACAGTCAACGACGTCCTGCTTAAGTGCTTGGGCCCAGATGATGCTATATTAGCCATGGCCGAAGTGCATGAAGGAATTTGTGGTACCCATCAATTGGCTCCAAAGATGAAATGGCTGTTGCGAAGGTCTGGTTTTTATTGGCCTAACATGATAGCTGATTGTTTCAAGTACTACAAGGGTTGCCAAGTGTGTCAAAAATTCGGCGACTTACAGTTGGTCCCTGCAGCCGAATTACATCCTATCATCAAGCCTTGGCCTTTCAGAGGATGGGGATTAGACTTTATTGGAGAAATTCATCCTTCATCATCAAAGGGGCATCGGTTCGTGTTAGTTGCCACTGACTACTTTACCAAATGGACTGAAGCCGTTGCTCTGAAGAACATGACACACAAGGAGGTAATTGAGTTCATAACTAAACATATCATTCATAGATTCGGCATTCCCCAGACCTTGACTACAGATCAAGGGACTTCTTTTATGTCAAAGGAGGTACGTGAATTCGCTGAATTATATAGAATTAAGCTGCTGAATTCATCTCCATATTATGCTCAGGCCAATGGACAGGCCGAGTCTAGTAATAGGACATTGATTAATTTAGTAAAAAAGAAGATATAATCCTAAACACTGGCATAAGATTTTGTCCGAAGCTTTATGGGCTCATAGAATATCTAAACATAGTGCTACTAAAGTATCTCCTTTTGAGCTTGTCTATGGACAGGAAGCAGTGTTGCCTGTGGAAATAAGTTTGAATGCTGTCAGGTTTGCCAGACAAAATGATCTAAATGTCACTGATTATTATAATTCAATGATGGATAATATTGATGAGGTGACCGACAAGAGGGTGATAGCTTTGGGAGCAATAGAAAAGGACAAGATTATGGTAGCCAGGGCCTACAACAAGAAGGTCAAAGCAAATTTCAAGTAGGGGACCTGGTGTGGAAGACCATCCTGCCTCTAAGGAATAAAGACCGGAAGTTCGGGAAATGGTCGCCAAGTTGGGAGGGTCCTTATAAAGTAAAATAGGTAATGTCTGGTAACACTTATTTACTACAAACATTACAAGGTAAGGATTTACCTAAGGCTTTGAATGGGCGTTTCCTCAAACAGTACCATCCTAGTATGTGGCAAGATGCCTAAGAGAACCGATGTGATCACATCGAGTTAGTTGCTTTTGGTTTGCCCGGCTCCACCAAAAGGCAGGGGGGCATATGTTTGAACCAAAAGTGAGCTGGCGGACAGTCCGGCCCTGAGGCCGGACGGTCCACGCCTGTGGGCCGGACAGTCCGCGCAAGCGCAGAACAGATTAGGGTTCTGAGTTTTGTGCTACGGTTGTTAGGTAAATTCACGGGATTCGCTCGGAAATTAGTTTGTAAAGGGTCCAGCCCCCCTCCTCTATAAATAGAGAGGTATACGACCGATTTGTAATCATCAATCGAATCAATACAACTTCTATTTCGCATTTATTTCCTGTACAACTAGGAGTAGCTCTAGTCTAGTTTAGGTTTAGTCTTCCAATCCCCAAATCTTCCGCTTCTCTTTGACTCTACGTCGATTAGAGGAGTCTAGGTTGGTCTACCCAAGCCTAGACAACTCCTAGGATCTCTCCTCCCCGACGGGGTCCCTCCCGGGAGCGAGATCCAGACGCCGCCGGCGATCTTCCTCCGCCCCTGCGTACGCGCGGACCGTCCGGCCCTAGGGCGCGGACCGTCCGGCCATCAGGTAGGGAACCCGAGCTCCTGCACCAGGTCGCCGACCGTCCGGCCCTGTGCCGCGGACCGTCCGCGCCTGACCAGAGAGCACCGCCGCCTCGCGCCAGGTCGCGGACCGTCCGGCCCTGTGCCGCGGACCGTCCGTGCCTGACCAGAGAGCACCACCGCTGGTTCTTTTGAAGTGATTGGCGCCTCCAAAAAGGTGTCAACAGTGGCGCACCTATTTTGACGTGGTCATTATGGTGAAGACGAAGCGACGACCGCCTCGCCTGCCAGAGGTGTTGCCTGCTCCGTTTGGGAGTTGATGCGACGGGACAGGTGATTCGCGTGGCGCCCGTTGCACGTTCGAGCCGTTCAAGGAACGGGGCACGGGCACGTCGTCTTCACACTGTGAGGGAGGGCTCTCCCGTCGCTTCAGGAGGGGACGCGAGCCTGCAGGCGACTTGACTGATGCCTCTGTTTGTCTGCCGCTGCAGTTACTGCCGGCCCACTTTTGACCATGCCAACCGTCGTGCCTGCCCCGCGGTTGATCGACCTGTGGCCGTCGCCTTTAATTGGCACTTTTGGGTCATGCGCAGGGGTACCTCGAGTCGTGGTACTGGTCCTGCAGTCGAGGAGGCCCAGCATTGGCGTGAGTGGCGGTGGAGCCTCTTGCACGTCGTAACCGGCATGCCGGTTACATGACATGCGGGCCCGCTTCCTTTGCGCTGGTCCACCGGATGTGCATGGAGCCGAAGGGGTGCACAGTTGTGGTGCAGTTGGACGCTTGTCGTGTAGCAGTCCACCCTTTCGACCACCGGTTTCTACGAAGATGGGAGAGTGCTTGTAACCGCGGGGCGGTTACATGCCTTGCATGCGGCGGTTCGCCTTCTTCGTGCTTCGGTTCAGCTCGTATGACGTGTGGGTCCCAGCCCCTGTGTCGTGGGGGGAGAACCCTAGAGGTTGTCAGTGGGGACTTCGCCCGTGACGCTAAGGGGTGCAAGCGAGGAGGTCTGCCTATAAAAGGGGGAAACGATCCCCTAGGCAGTGGTCATGCCTTCGTCCTCCCCTCATGCCTTGCGCCCTTCCGCCTTTTGAGCCCCCGGATGGGGTGCTCCAGCGTCGCCTTGCTCTTGCTGTCGTTGGAGGAGAGTGGCCTTGTGGAGATCGGTACCTTTCAGCCATCGTTCGGCTTCAAGGATTTTCGTCGTGCAGCCCGGCTGCATTCCCTCACCAATGGGCAGTTTGGTGGGGAAAAGCAAGCCAGGCTGCGGCCTCTGCCCCACCCTTAGCTTCAAGGATCTTCGTCATCCTTACTGAGGCGAAGGGAGCGCTGAGCTGGGGCTCTACCTCCCGCACGGGCCGGCAGGTCGTCTCCTCCTTCAGCATTCAGGGGAGAAGGCACTCACCGGCCTTGCGGAGGGGCGAACTTCGGCAACACAGGACCGGTCGGCCGCAAGCGCCGTCAGCTCCAGCGTGCCTGGCTTGCTGGCTCAGCTGGCTCTGTCGTGGCCTTCGATGCTGCCTCTTGCCGCTTGATCTGGGCTCGAGCGTCTGTTGCGCCGCGCGCACCGGTGGACCATCCAAGACGTCGTACGCCGCATGGGTGGCGTTCGTGTTCTTGGATTGTCTTGTCCTCACTCCGGCACGACGCCCCTGTGCGGAGGTCAAGGCCTGCCCGTCCGCGAGGACCTGAGTGGGGATCTACCGGTGCAGGCGGGGGCGTCCGCCATTTTCCGACGTGGCGCTGGCGCGTAGGTGGCTGCTGTCGTCGGAGCTGAGGTGGTGGCAGCCGGAGGAGGTTGTCTCCGCCGACGAGACCATCAACGCCAGCTACGGCCGGACCCCTGACTCTTTGGCTTTGATGGCTTGTCCTTGCCCCTCGAGTGGAGACACGGGCGAGGGCCTCGTCACAGTAGCGTCGGCCCTGAGGTCATCGCTGCTGTTGTTTCGCCGCCCGAAGCGGGGGTTGTTGTCGCTGCTGTTGGGGCGGTTGCCGGTGAGCCGCTTAGAGTTCGTCGTCCCGCGGGCCCCCTGGTATGGAGGTTGTTCATACCCACGGGAACGGAACCAGAGTCCCTTTTGTAATGGCACCTTGAGTGCCAGTGTATGTTCACTGTGGCTGTCGAGGCCTGAACATTTGGGTATTTGAGAACGAAGCTGTGTGTCTTCCTCATTCCGAGCGCTGGGACTTGTCTGTTGGCTAGCCAAACCACTTAACCGAGCGTCGGTTGCCTTTCGCGGAAGGTGACGAGTGAGGTGTCCGTATCCCGGAGGCGTAGGAGTCCCTCGGCTCTGTCGGCCTTGCCGCTCTAGGCTTCCCTTGCTCAGTTTTTGGAACCCTCGACTGCTCTGCGATGAGCCGAAGCCGGAGGCAACAGTGCTAGCACGGACAGACGCGGAGTCAGCTCTGAAGGAGACTTCGTCGGCCCAGGAGATGGCGGCTACCCAGGCCAAGGAAGGTGTGGCAGCAGCAGCTGGAGCTTGGCCAAGACATCTGCTGGCGCGGTGCTGGCGTCCTCCCTTAGGTGGAGGTCCTTTTGCCCGGGTCACCGTCCAAGGCCGGGCCCAGTTCCGCCGAGGGTGGAATCAACGCCGAGGGTGCTGCTGCTCCCCCTGTCGTTGCCAGAACCTGCAGGAACAGTTTGTCTGTAGCATGCGCATGCTTTTTTTGCGGTCGTCAAGGCCTAAACACTTTATCGTCGTGTTTAAAAAGTTGCGTCTTCTTTCCTCTTGTTTCGAGCATCACGACTTGTCTATCAATGGCAGAATCGTTTATCTGAACGAGAGTTACTTTTCGCGGAAGGTGATGAGTGAGGTATCCATATCCCGGAGGCGTAGGAGTCCCTCGGCTCGGTCGGCCTTGCCGCTTACGTGCGCTCTCATTCAGTCGAAGGATTCCATTATTGGGACAGTCGAGAAGGCACGAAAGTCGTTTTCTACCCGAGTGTTAGGACTCGTTCGGTAGCAGGATCGCTTATCCGAGCGTGAGTTACTTCTCGCGGAAGGTGATGAGTGAGGTATCCGTATTCCAGAGGTGTAGGAGTTCCTCGGCTCGGTCGGCCTTGCCGCTTACGTGTACTCTCGTCATTCTTAGGATCCCACTATCAATACGGAAGTCGAAAGCACAAAGGTTGTTTTGGTAGAAAATTTTTCTGAGGAAAATTTTGATGCAGAGGGGGTTCCTCCCTTCTAGCCCCCGAGGGAGGGTCGGGCTTTGCTGAGGCAAGGCCGACCCTTCCTTGACGATTAGACTTTGTGTACGTAAATGAGGTACATGAACGACTTAAAACATCTTAAGGGTAGAAGCGACGTAGCTGTTGGATGTTCCAAGCGTTGTTGTAGACCTCGCCTTGGTCGTTGGCCAGCTTGTATGTTCCGGGCTTCAAGATCTTGGCGATGATGAAGGGCCCTTCCTAGGGAGGAGTGAGCTTGTGGCGCCCTCGGGCGTCCTATCGCAGGTGAAGCACCAAGTCTCCCACTTGGAAGCCTCGGGCCCGAACGCTTCGGGCGTGGTAGCACCGCAGCGACTGCTTGTACTGTGCCGAATGTAGTAAGGCGACGTCTCGAGCCTCCTCGAGTTGGTCCAGCGCGTCTTCTCGACTGATCTGGTTGCTTCAATCGTCGTACGCCTTGGTCCTCGGGGAGCCATATTCTAAGTCCGTGGGGAGGACGGCCTCGGCCCCATAGACTAGAAAGAACGGCGTAAAACCCGTGGCGCAGCTCGGCGTCATCCTCAAGCTCCAGACTACCGAGGGTAGCTCTTTCATCCACCGCTTGCCGAACTTGTGGAGGTTGTTGTAGATCCTTGGTTTGAGCCCCTGTAGAATCATACCGTTGGCATGCTCCACCTGCCCATTCGTCATGGGATGAGCTACGGCGGCCCAGTCCACACAGATGTGGTGGTCGTCGCAGAAGTCTAGGAACTTTTTTCCGGTGAACTGTGTGCCATTGTCGGTGATGATTGAGTTTGGGACCCCGAACCGATGAATAATGTTGGTGAAGAATGCCACCGCATGCTCGGACCTAATGCTGTTTAGGGGTCGGACCTCGATCCACTTGGAGAATTTGTCGATAGCGACCAGCAGGTGCGTGAAGCCCCCGAGTGCCTTCTGCAAGGGTCCGACGAGGTCCAGACCCCACATAGCAAATGGCCAGGTGATGGGTATCGTCTGCAAGGCCTGGGCGGGCAGATGCATCTGCTTTGCGTAGAATTGACACCCCCGGCAGGAGCGCACAATCCTAGTGGCGTCGGCCACCGCGGTTGGCCAGTAGAAACCTTGTCGAAAGGCATTCCCCATGAGGGCTCGAGGCGCTGCATGGTGGCCGCAAGCCCCCGAGTGTATTTCTTGCAACAGCTCTTGTCCTTGGGTGATAGTTATGCATCATTGAAGGATGCCCGAGGGGCTGTGGTGGTAGAGCTCTTTTTCATCACCTAGCAAGACAAATGACTTGGCGCGCCGTGCCAGCCGCCGAGCTTTGGTCTTGTCGATGGGAAGCTCTCCTCGGAGGAGATATTCCAGGTACGGGGCCTACCAGTTTGGATCTGGCGCGACCCCATTCCGTTCCTCTTCGACGGGCAAGGCCTCTTCCTCGATGGCCGAGGGTGCCTCGGGTGCCGCCGAGGGTACCTCGGGCTCGGCCGAGGGTGCCTCGGGCTAGGCCGAGGCTTCCTCAGGCTCGGGCGCGTCGTCGATCTTGACGGATGGTTGATGCAGGTCTCTCGAGAAGACGTCGGGGGGAACTGTTGTTCGCCCCGAGGCTATTTTTGCCAGCTCGACCGCAGTCTCGTTGTACCGTCGGGCGATGTGGTTGAGCTCTAGCCCGTAGAACTTGTTCTCCAGGCGCCGGACTTCGTCGCAGTAGGCTTCCATCCTCCGGTCACGGCAGTGGGAGTTCTTCATGACTTGGTCAATGGCAATGCATAGCCCGTTAACCAGTGCTTCGTACTCGATGGCGATGCGTAGCCCGTTAACCAGTGCTTCGTACTCGGCCACATTTTTTGACGCCGGAAAATGGAGGCGAATGACGTAGCGGTGATGCTTTCCAAGGGGTGAAATGAAGAGCAGGCTAGCACCCGCTCCTGTTTTCATGAGTGACCCATCGAAGTACATGGTCCAGAGCTCAGGCTGGATTGGAGTTGTCGGTAACTAGGTGTCGGTCCACTCAGCCAGGAAGTCTGCCAAGACCTGGGATTTTATGGCCTTCTGAGGAGCGAATGATAGCGTTTCGCCCATAAGCTCCACCGCCCACTTTGCTATCCTACCCGAGGCCTCGTGGCACTAGATGATCTCCCCCAGGGGGAAGGATGACACCACAGTTACCGGATGAGACTCGAAGTAGTGTCGCAACTTTCGCCGCGTCAGGATCACCGCGTAGAGCAGCTTCTGGATCTGTGGGTAGCGAGCTTTGGTCTCGGAAAGTACTTCACTGATGAAGTAGACTGGCCTCTGGACGGGCAGTGCATGCCCTTCTTCTCGTCTCTCGACTACGATCGCGGCGCTGACCACCTGAGTAGTCGCGGCTACGTAGATCAAGAGGGCTTCTCCTGCGGCGGGGGCACCATGATGGGTGTTTTCGTAAGGAGCGGCTTAAGGTTTTCGAGAGCTTTCTCGGCCTTGGGGGTCCAAGTGAAGCACTCGGCCTTCCTTAAGAGGCGGTACAGAGGCAAGCCTTTCTCGCCGAGGCGTGAGATGAAGCGGCTTAGAGCCGCAAGGCATCCCATGACCCTCTGTACTCCTTTCAAATCTTTGATCGGTCCCATGCTGGTGATGGCCGCGATTTTCTCTGGGTTGGCCTCGATGCCCCGCTCAGAGACGATGAACCCGAGGAGCATGCCTCGGGGGACTCCGAAGACACACTTCTCAGGATTGAGTTTCACGCCTTTCGCTCTCAGACACTTGAACGTCGTTTCAAGGTCAGAGAGGAGGTCGGAGGCTCTCTTCGTCTTGACAACGATGTCATCGACGTAAGCCTCGACCGTTCTGCCGATGTGTCCTCCAAACACGTGGTTCATGCACCTCTGGTAAGTGGCGCCTGCATTCCTCAACCCGAATGGCATTGTGGTGTAACAGTACATGCCAAAAGGTGTGATGAAAGAAGTCGCGAGCTGGTCGGACTCTTTCATCTTGATTTGGTGATAGCCTGAGTAGGCGTCGAGGAACGACAAGGTTTCGCACCCAGCTGTGGAGTCCACGATTTGATCGATGCGAGGTAGAGGGTAGGGAACTTTTGGACATGCTTTGTTTAGACCAGTGTAGTCTACACACATCCTCCATTTCCCATCCTTCTTCCTTACGAGAATAGGGTTAGCTAACCATTCGGGGTGGAATACCTCTTTGATGAACCCTGCCGTGAGTAGCTTGTGGATCTCCTCGCCTATGGCCCTGCGCTTTTCCTCATCGAAATGGCGTAGGGTTTGCTTCACGGGTCGGGCTCAAGCTCTGATATCCAGTGAGTGCTCGGCGACATCCCTCGGTATGCCGGGCATGTCCGAGGGACTCCACGCAAAGACTTCGGCGTTTGCACGGAGAAAGTCGACGAGCACCGCTTCCTATTTGGGGTCGAGCTCGGAGCCAATCCGAACTTGCTTGCTGGCGTCGTTGCTGGGGTCGAGAGAGATGGACTTGACCGCCTCAACTGGTTCGATGTTGCCAGTGTGCCGCTTCGCGTCGGGCGCCTCCTTGGAGAGGCGTTCAAGGTCGGCGATGAGGGCCTCGGACTCGGTGAGAGCCTCGGCGTACTCCACGCATTCCACGTCGCATTCGTACGCATGGCGGTACGTGGACCCGATAGTGATGATCCCATTCGGGCCCGGCATCTTGAGCTTGAGGTAGGTGTAGTTGGGGACGACCATAAACTTGGCATAGCATGGTCTTCCCAACACCGTGTGGTAGGTTCCTCGAAACCCGAGGACCTCAAAGGTGAGAGCTTCCTTTCGGAAGTTTGAAGGAGTTCCGAAGTAGACGGGTATGTTGATCCGTCCGAGGGGTTGGATTCGCTTCCCGGGCACGATCCCGTGGAAGGGTGCCGCACCAGCCCGGACTTCGGATCGATCAACCCCTAAGAGTTCTAGGGTCTCGGCGTAGATGATGTTAAGGCTACTGCCTCCATCCATGAGGACCTTGGAGAGCCTAACGTTGCCGATGATCGGATCGACGACGAGCGGGTACCTTCCCGGGCTCGGCACGAAGTCGGGGTGGTCGCCTTGGTCGAAGGTGATAGGCTTGTCAGACCCATCTAGGTAGACTGGCGCCGCCACCTTCACCAAGCAGACTTTTCCGGCGCTCCTGCTTGCGGTGCCGAGCCGAGGCATTCGCCACCTGCCCGCCGTAGATCATGAAGCAGTTATGGACTTCCGGGAAACCCTCTTCCTTGCCGCCCTCCTTCTTGTCGTTGTCATGGCCCCTGCCATCCTCCGCCGGGGGCCCGGTCTTATGGAAGTGGCATCAGAGCATGATACATTCTTCGAGGGTGTGCTTGATGGGCCCCTGGTGATAGGGGCACGGCTCTTTGAGCATCTTGTCGAACGCGTCGGCCCCTCCAGGTGGTTTTCGAGGGTTCCTGTGCTCGACCGCAGCGACGAGATTCGCGTCTACAGCATCGCGCTTCGCCCGTGACTTGTTTTTGGCCTTCTTCTTCGTGCCCCGCTGGGCGAACACCTCAGGGGCGTCTGCCTTCGGCTCGACCTGAGGATGCTTGTCCTTCCGGAAGATGGCTTCGACCGCCTCTTGACCCAAGGCGAACTTGGTGGCGACGTCCATCAATTCGCTCGCGCGGGTGGGAGTCTTGCGCCCCAGTTTGCTCACCAGGTCCCGGCAAGTGGTGCCGGCAAGGAAAGCTCCAATGACATCCGAGTCGGTAATGTTGGGCAGCTCGGTGCACTGCTTCGAAAACCGCCGGATGTACTCTCGGAGGGACTCCCCTGGCTGCTGGCGGCAGCTTCGGAGGTCCCACGAGTTCCCAGGGTGCACGTACGTGCCTTGGAAGTTCCCCGTGAAAGCTTTGACCAGATCATCCCAGTCGGAGATCTGTGCAGGAGGCAGATGCTCCAGCCAGGCTCGGGCGGCGTCGGAGAGGAAAAGGGGTAGATTACGGATGATGAGGTTGTCATCATCTGCCCCTCCCAACTGGCAGGCCAGTCGGTAGTCCGCGAGCCACAGCTCCGGCCTTGTCTCCCCCGAGTACTTGGTGATAGTAGTCGGGGCTCGGAAACGGGCAGGGAACGATGCTCGTCGTATAGCCCGGCTGAAGGCTCATGGGCCGGGTGGATCGGGCGAAGGACTGCGGTCCTCCTCGCTGTTGCAGCATCCCTCGTGCCTGGGATGGTATCCTCGGCGCACCTTCTCGTCGAGGCGGGCTCGATGGTCGAGATGGTGGTGCTCGTTGCCGAGGTGTTCCCGGGCGGTGGGCTCCTCGTCCCGTGTACGCTCGGGATGAACCGAGGCTTCCCGAATGCGCCAGGAGGACACCACGTGATGCTCCGAGGGGTCAGCTCGCCTACGGGAGGCAGAGCTCTCGGCTCGTCGAACCGCTGTGCCCTCTAGAAGATTCTTGAGTTCGCCCTGGATGCGCCGTCCCTCGATGGTGGATGGCTCCGGCATGGCCCGAAGCAGCATCACCGCTGCAGCTAGGTCCTGGCCGGACCCACTGACGGCCGGAGGCAGCGCTGCCCTAGCATTGTCGACGATGCGGTGTCGGATGTCATGGGCCCGGTGACAGGCTTCTCCGGCGAGTGATCGGCCTGCCCACTCCTGTTCGATGCTCTGTCGGAGCTGTACAAGCTAGCCTGCTTCCCCGTCGACCCGGGCCTGCATCTCACGGATTTGCTGGAGCTGTATGTCCTGACCCCCCGCAGGGACTGGGACGAAAGCTAGCTCCCGCAGGATGTCAACGCGAGATGAGGGCCCAGGGGGATCGTCAACGTCTGGCATACCGAGGTGGTTGCCTTCATTGTGATCTCCCAGATCGACGTGGAAGCATTCGCGACTTGGGCCGTAACCCTCGCCGTCAAGGTCATGGCCATCGTCAGAACAACCGGAGAGGCAGTGGTCACATGCGGACATGAAGCCCCGCATGGCACTGGGGTCATTGAGGGCAGAGAAATCCCAACCGGAGTCGAGGATGTCCTCCTCCTCAGAACCCGCCGGTCCGAAGGTCGAGACGGCTGTCAGTCGGTCCCAGGTCGACCACATGTGGTACCCCGGAAGGTTTGGATATGCCTTTACGAAGGCGCTCACCATTGTGGGGTCGCTAGGTGGATCGAAGCTGAACCAAAAAGGTATGGGATGGAAAACGGACGGTACCTCTTGGTCGTTGGACGGTGTTGAAGTCGCGTCGGGGGTGGTGCACACCGTCATCTCAGGTATGAGGGTAATGCCCAGCAGGTCCTTCGCGAGGGTGCTGGCGTCATCAGTCCGCTTGGGGCTAACACGTCGCGGGGAAGTGACACCTGCTGTCGCCTCAGGTGCGAGGGCAATGTTCGACATGTGCCGTGGGGGAGTGCCGGCGTCGTCGACTCGCTCTGGTGTGACAGCCGACAAGGTGCCGCCTCCTGCGTGGCCATGGTTGCCCCTTCTCTGCCTCCTCCGACGAGGAGGGTGGCGGGGACGATCGGAGTGCTCCTCTTCTGCCGCGGGAGGATGCTATTGTAGAGCTCGTCGTCACCGTGCGAGTCGGAGACCGTCATTGTCGTCGCGCCGCGGGGGGAGGAGTACCATGTCGTAGCTGCCGTCAAGGGACATGAACTCAAAACTCCCGAAGCGGAGCACCGTCCCGGGCTGGAGAGGTTGCTGAAGACTCCCCATCTGCATCTCAACGGGAAGGTGTTCGTTAACACGCAGCAGGCCCCTACCTGGCGCGCCGGCGTTTCGACCCCGAGGGGGTCCCTGGACCGACGAGTAAATTGTCGCTGCGTGTCCCTGCCTAGATGGGTTGGCGCGGGATGGAACACAAGATGTGGGACAAGCCTTGTATTATCCTGCACCAGGGGTGTCACTCGCAGTAGGGGTTACAAGCGCGTCGCGTGAGGGAGAGAGAGAGAGCTCGTCCGCCGCTTCCCTCGTGCGAACCCCGAACCCTCCTCAGGGTGGTCCTGGACTCCCCTTTTATAGAGGTAAGGAGAGAGTCCAGGTGTACAACAGGGGGCGTAGCTATGCGCTAACGTGTCCGGCAGTGGAGTGCCTAAGCCCTGTGTACATGCCAACATGGCCGTCGGGGGAGAGCTTGGGCGCTGTACATGTGATGGCGTGGCCGCCGGAGGAGCGCCTGAGTCCTGTAGGAGCACAGCTGGCAGCGCGGCGAGGACCCTGCTGACGTCTCCTTACTGTTGTAAGGGGCGGAGAGCCACCGGCATCATGGCGCACGCGGGGCACCATCATTACCTATCGCCGGGGTAAGCCAGATGGGACGCCGGTCTTGTTCCTTGTAGCCTAAGCAGGCTAGGAGTAGGGGAATGATGCATCCCCTATCAGCATGGTCAGTCCGAGCCCAGGGTCGGTCGAGGCGGAGACTTCTCTTGTGGTCGAGGCCGGGGTCGGGCGAGGACGCGATTCCTCCTGAGACTGGGGTCGAGGCCGAGTCTGGGGGTCGGGTGAGGCGGAGACCTCCTCCTGAGGCCGGAGCCTGAGGTCAGGTGAGGCGGAGCTTCCTGTTGCGCCCGAGGCTTGAGCTCGGTGGTTGATCGTGACCTGTTGTCAGTCGTTGCCGGGGTGGCTGACACGGCAGTCAAAGCGGAGCGAGCGGCGCTGTTTTCCTATCATATCAGACAGTAAAGAGGAGGGGCAAAGTGACTGCAGTCACTTCGGCCTGGCCGACTGAGGCGCGTGTGTCAGGATACGGCGTCAGGCATCCCCCTCATTTAATGCGCCTGCGAAGCGGTCGGTTGGTGAGGCGGTATGGCCAAGATTGCTTCACGATGAAGCCTGCCTGAGCGGGGCCTCGGGAGAGCCGAGGGGGCGCCTGCCGTCGGAGGAGGCCCTCGGGCGAGGCATGAATTCGTCTGGGACCACTGTTCCAACCCGAGGCTGGGCTCGGGTGAGATCGCGCCCTTCGGGTAGACGAAGTCTTGGCTTGAACCGCACCCGTCAGTTGGTCTGAGGGTGTTAACCAGCCATGATTAGGAGCGTTGGGGGTACCCCTAATTATGGTACCCGACAACCCTACTCCACTATGTGTTGGATTGCTGAGGAAGCTTGTGCTGTGTGTAAGCCTAAATGACTTGAGTCTTTTCTTTTTTCTCTACGTCGCATGCCTCCCCTTTTATAATTCAAAGGAGAGCATGTACAAGGGTTCTGAGCCCCGACACGTGGGCCCAGGGACAAATGGAAGGATGGAACTATTGCTTGCCATGCCCATGTGAAAGGGAAATGTGCCCTGAGGCCATTTCTAAGTATTTTGGTGATTGAGTGCCAACACAAGTGCTTAAGTATAAATCTATGCCAATTGATGGATAAAGTGCAAATCAAGAGTAAAGGTATGTTTCTAAGACTTAGTACATTGTTGTGGAGACTAATGTATTGTGTCTAAGTGCTAGAAACAGGAAAATACCAATTTGGAAAAGACTTGGCTAATCAGCCAAGACTCTGCGCAGTCTGGGTGCACCGGACTATCCGGTGCGCCAGGCTGGCAACTGTCAACTGGCTGCTCTCGGGAAGCGATCAACGGCGTACGGCTATAAATCACCGGACTGTCCGGTGGTGCACTAGACTGTCCGGTGAGCCATTCACAGGCGAAGTCATCGCTCTCGGGAAGCGATTAACGGCGTACGACTATAAATCACCAGACTGTCCGGTGATGCACCGGACTGTCCGGTGAGCCAACGGTCGGCCGGGCCAACGGTCGGCCGCATAATCCGCGTGCGACGCGTGGCCGAGCCAACGGTCAGAAGGGGGCACCGGACTGTCCGGTGTGCACCGGACAGTGTCCGGTGCGCCAACGGCTCTGGATCTTCAACGGTAGGCTGCGCCACAGAAGGAAAGAAATCCGCATCGGACAGTGTCCGGTGGTGCACCGGACTGTCCGGTGCGCCAGGCGACAGAAGGCAAGAATTGCCTTCCTGGAATGCTCTCAACGGCTCCTAGTTGCCTTGGGGCTATAAAAGGGACCCCTAGGCGCATGGAGGAGTACACCAAGCATTCTCTAAGCATTCCTAAGCACCAAGACTTCAATTCCGCGCTTTCGATTCTTTGTGATAGCAACTAGAGCTCCATTTGAGTAGAGAACTCTTTGAGTTGTGTTGAGAGCTTGTGTTGTGACTTGTGTGCGTGTTGTTGCTCTGATTTTGTGTCTTGTGTGCGTTGCTCATCCCATCCTTACTTCTGTGCTTCTATGTGAACATCTTTGTAAGGACGAGAGGCTCCAAGTTGTGGAGATTCCTCGCAAGCGGGATATAGTAAAGTGCAAGCAAAACACCATGGTATTCAAGTGGGTCTTTGGACCGCTTGAAAGGGGTTGAGTGCAACCCTTGTCCGTTGGGACGCCACAACGTGGAGTAGGCAAGTGTTGGACTTGGCCAAACCACGGGATAAACCACTGTGCCATCTCTGTGTTGATCTTATTATGGTTATCGTGTTGTGCAAGAACTCTTCTCTAGCCACTTGGCTTTATTGTGCTAACCCTTAATCAAGTTTTGTGGATTAAGTTTCAAGTTTTTACAGGATTACCTATTCACCCCCCCCCCTCTAGGTGCACTCAATTGGTATCAGAGCTGTTCTCTTCACGTGAGGGACTAATCGCCCGAAGAGATGGATCCTAAGGGCAAGCGGATGGTGGTCAATGATAAGGAGAAGGAGTCCTTCATCAATGATCCAAAGGATGACAAGCCTACTGACTCGGGCGCGAGTCACAAAAGAAAAGACGGGAAGAAGAAGAAAATGAGGCGCATCAAGGAGATCGTCTACTACGATGACAGCGACGAGTCCTCTTCTTCCCAAAAGGACGACGACAACGACTACGAGAAAAAGAAGACGGTTAATTCAAATTTTTCCTTTGATTATTCTCGTATTCCGCAAAGTTCCAATACTCATTTGCTTTCCATTCCCCTCGGTAAACCCCCTCACTTTGATGGAGAGGACTATGGATTTTGGAGTCACAAAATGCGTAGCCACTTGTTCTCTCTCCATCCAAGTATATGGAAGATAGTAGAAAATGGAATGCACTTTGATAGTACGGATAGTCCCATGTTCATCAATGAACAAATCCATAGAAATGCACAAGCTACTACTGTCCTTTTAGCATCTTTATGCAAGGAAGAATACAATAAGGTGAGCGGCTTGGACAATGCCAAGCAGATCTAGGACACCCTCAAGATATCACATGAGGGAAATGATGTCACCATGCTCACCAAGATGGAATTGGTGGAGGGCGAACTTGGGAGATTCGCAATGATCAGGGGAGAGGAGCCAACCCAAACGTACAACCGGCTCAAGACCCTCATCAACAAAATAAGGAGCTATGGAAGCACACGATGGACGGACCACGACATCGTCCGCCTAATGCTAAGGTCTTTTACTGTCCTTGATCCACATCTTGTAAACAATATTCGTGAGAATCCCAGGTACACCAAGATGTCGCCCGAAGAAGTTCTTGGGAAGTTTGTAAGCGGGCGGATGATGATCAAGGAGGCAAGATACGTCGACGATGCATTGAATGGCCCAATCCATGAGCCTCAAACCGTGGCTCTCAAAGCAACAAGGGGCAAGGAGGCGCTACCTAGCAAGGTGGCACAAGTTGAGGCGGCCGGGCTCTATGAGGAAGAGATGGCCCTCATCATCAAGCGCTTCAAGACGGCGCTAAAGGGTCGCAAGGAGCATCCCAAAAAGAACAAGACGAAGGGAAAGCGCTCTTGCTTCAAGTGCGGTAAGGTTGGTCATTTTATTACTAATTGTCCCGATAATGATAGTGACCAGGAACAAGATAAGAAGAGGGAAAAGAAGAAGGCTTACAAGAAGGCTAAGGGCGAGGCACACCTTGGAAAGGAGTGGGACTCGGATTGCTCGTCGTCCGACTCCGACAACGAAGGACTAGCCGCATCAGCCTTCAACAAATCATCCCTCTTCCCCAACGAGCGTCACACATGCCTCATGGCGAAGGAGAAGAAGGTATGTACTCGGAATACTACTTATGCTTCTTCAAGTGATGATGAGTCTAGTGATGATGATGAAATAGACTATTCTAGTTTATTCAAAGGTTTAGATAGAAATAAAATTGATAAGATAAATGAACTGATTGATGCTTTGAATGATAAGAATAGATTGTTAGAAAGACAAGAGGATCTTTTGTATGAAGAACATGATAAATTCGTAGAGGCGCAAAATTCTCTTGCTCTAGAAGTTAAACGGAATGAAATGCTTTCTTGTGAACTATCTACTTGCCATGAGACAATTTCTAGTTTAAAAAGTGTTAATGATGATTTAAATGCTAAACTAGAAGTAGCAAATAGATCTAACTCTTGTGTAGAACATGTTGTGATTTGCAATAGGTGTAAAGATTTTAATGTTGATGCTTGTGGTGAACACCTAGTTTCTATTGCAAAACTAAATGGTGTAGTGGCTAGTCTTAATGCCCAACTTAAGACTAGCAAGGATGAATTTGACAAACTAAAATTTGCAAGGGATGCCTACACTATTGGTAGACACCCCTCAATTAAGGATGGGCTTGGCTTTAAGAGAGAAGCCAAGAACTTAACAAGTCATAAAGCTCCCATTCCCGCCAAGGAGAAAGGGAAGGCTCCTATGACTAATAGTAGTCACAAGAATGATGCTTTCATTTATGGTGATAAGAGATATTCTAGAAATGTTCATTATGATAGGAGTTATAATGCTTATGATTCAAATGCCATGTTTGCTTCAAGTTCTTCCTATGTGCATGATAGAGATATGCCTAGGAGAAATGTTGCTAATGTTCCTAGGAAAACTAATGAACTTTCTACAATTTATCATGCTTGCAATGCTTCCTTTGCTATTTGTAGAAAGGACAAGAAAGTGATTGCTAGAAAATTAGGGGCAAAATGCAAGGGAGATAAAACTTGCATTTGGGTCCCTAAGGATATTGTCACTAACCTTGTAGGACCCAACAAGAGTTGGGTACCTAAGACCCAAGCCTAAATTTGCCTTGCAGGTTTATGCATCCGGGGGATCAAGCTGGATTATCGACAGCGGATGCACAAACCACATGACGGGGGAGAAGAAGATGTTCACCTCCTACGTCAAGAACAAAGATTCCCAAGATTCAATCATATTCGGTGACGGGAATCAAGGCAAGGTGAAAGGGTTAGGAAAAATAGCTATTTCATCCGAGCACTCCATTTCCAATGTATTTTTAGTTGAGTCGCTTGGATATAACTTGTTGTCTGTGAGTCAGCTTTGTAATATGGGATATAACTGCTTATTCACAAATGTAGATGTGTCTGTCTTTAGAAGGAGTGATGGTTCATTAGCTTTTAAGGGTGTATTAGACGGCAAACTCTATTTAGTTGATTTTGCAAAAGAGGAGGCCGGTCTAGATGCATGCTTAATTGCTAAGACTAGCATGGGCTGGCTGTGGCATCGTCGCTTAGCACATGTGGGGATGAAGAACCTTCACAAACTTCTAAAGGGAGAACACGTGATAGGTCTAACAAATGTGCATTTCGAAAAAGATAGACCTTGTGCAGCTTGTCAAGCAGGTAAACAGGTGGGAAGCTCTCATCATACCAAAAATGTGATGACCATATCAAGACCTTTGGAGTTGCTTCATATGGACCTCTTCGGACCAGTCGCCTATCTAAGTATAGGAGGAAGTAAGTATGGTCTTGTTATAGTTGATGATTTTTCCCGCTTCACTTGGGTATTCTTCTTGCAGGATAAATCTGAAACCCAAGGGACCCTCAAGCGCTTCCTAAGGAGAGCTCAAAATGAGTTTGAGCTCAAGGTGAAGAAGATAAGGAGCGACAACGGGTCCGAGTTCAAGAACCTTCAAGTGGAGGAGTACCTTGAGGAGGAAGGGATCAAGCACGAGTTCTCCGCTCCCTACACACCACAGCAAAACGGTGTGGTAGAGAGGAAGAACAGGACACTCATTGACATGGCGAGGACAATGCTTGGAGAATTCAAGACGCCCGAGCGATTTTGGTCGGAAGCCATGAACACGGCCTGTCACGCCATAAACCGGGTGTACCTTCATCGCCTCCTCAAGAAGACTTCGTATGAGCTTCTTACCGGTAACAAACCCAATGTGTCTTACTTTCGTGTATTTGGGAGCAAATGTTATATTCTAGTAAAGAAGGGTAGAAATTCTAAGTTTGCTCCCAAAGCTGTAGAAGGGTTTTTCTTAGGTTATGACTCAAATACAAAGGCGCATAGGGTCTTCAACAAATCATCGGGTTTGGTTGAAGTCTCTAGCGACGTTGTATTTGATGAGACTAATAGCTCTCCAAGAGAGCAAGTTGTTGATCTTGATGATGTAGATGAAGAAGACGTTCCAACGGACGCGATTCGTACCATGGCGATTGGAGACGTGCGACCACAGGAACAAAAGGAGCAAGATCAACCCTCTTCCTCAACAATGGTGCATCCCCCAACTCAAGATGATGAACAGGTTCATCAAGAGGAGGCGTGTGATCAAGGTGGAGCACAAGATGATCATGTGATGGAGGAAGAAGCACAACCGGCACCTCCAACCCAAGTTCGAGCGACGATTCAAAGGAATCATCCCGTCGACCAAATTTTGGGTGACATTAGCAAGGGAGTAACTACTCGTTCTAGATTAGTTAATTTTTGTGAGCATTACTCCTTTGTCTCCTCTATTGAGCCTTTCAGGGTAGAAGAGGCCTTGCTAGATCCGGACTGGGTGTTGGCCATGCAAGAGGAGCTCAACAATTTCAAGAGAAATGAAGTTTGGACACTAGTGCCTCGTCCCAAGCAAAATGTTGTGGGAACCAAGTGGGTGTTCCGCAACAAACAAGACGAGCACGGGGTGGTGACAAGGAACAAGGCTCGACTTGTGGCAAAAGGTTATGCCCAAGTCGCAGGTTTGGACTTTGAGGAGACTTTTGCTCCTGTGGCTAGGCTAGAGTCCATTCGTATTTTGCTAGCATATGCCGCTCACCATTCTTTTAGGTTGTTCCAAATGGATGTGAAGAGCGCTTTCCTCAACGGGCCAATCAAGGAGGAGGTGTACGTGGAGCAACCCCATGGCTTCGAGGATGAACAGTACCCCGACCACGTATGTAAGCTCTCTAAGGCGCTCTATGGACTTAAGCAAGCCCCAAGAGCATGGTATGAACGCCTTAGAGACTTTTTAATTGCTAATGCTTTCAAGGTTGTGAAAGCCGATCCAACTTTATTCACTAAGGCTTGTGATGGTGACTTATTTGTGTGCCAAATTTATGTCGATGACATAATATTTGGTTCTACTAACCAAAAGTCTTGTGAAGAGTTTAGCAGGGTGATGACTCAAAAGTTTGAGATGTCGATGATGGGCGAGTTGAACTACTTACTTGGGTTCCAAGTGAAGCAACTCAAGGACGGCACCTTCATCTCCCAAATGAAGTACACGCAAGACTTGCTAAAGCGGTTTGGGATGAAGGACGCCAAGCCCGCAAAGACTTCGATGGGAACTGACGGACACATCGACCTCAACAAAGGAGGTAAGTCCGTTGATCAAAGAGCATACCGGTCCATGATAGGTTCTTTGCTTTATTTATGCGCTAGTAGACCGGATATTATGCTTAGTGTATGCATGTGTGCTAGATTTCAATCCGATCCAAGGGAGTGTCACTTAGTGGCCGTGAAGCGAATTCTTAGATATTTAGTCGCTACGTCATGCTTCGGGATCTGGTATCCAAAGGGGTCTACCTTTGACTTAATTGGATATTCAGACTCTGATTATGCTGGATGTAAGGTCGATAGGAAGAGTACATCAGGGACGTGCCAATTCTTAGGAAGGTCCCTGGTGTCATGGAGTTCTAAGAAACAAACTTCTGTTGCCCTATCCACCGCTGAGGCCGAGTATGTTGTCGCAGGACAGTGTTGCGCGCAACTACTTTGGATGAGGCATACCCTCAGGGACTTTGGCTACAATCTGAGCTAAGTCCCACTCCTATGTGATAATGAGAGTGCTATCCGTATGGCGGATAATCCTGTTGAGCACAGCCGCACAAAGCACATTGACATCCGGCATCACTTTTTGAGAGACCACCAGCAAAAGGGAGATATCGAAGTGTTTATATTAGCACCAAGAACCAGCTAGCCGATATCTTTACCAAGCCTTTAGATGAGAAGACCTTTTGCAGGCTGCGTAGTGAGCTAAATGTCTTAGATTCGCGGAACTTGGATTGATGAGTAGCATACATGTGTATTATGCTTTGATCATGTTCCCTTATGCATTTTGTTGTTAATTTATGGTGCTCAAGTTGTACAAACATTCCCCGGACCTCAAAAGTCCATGTGTGAGTGATGCACATATTTAGGGGGAGATGTGCTACCACTTGACCCTTTGAGACTAACTGTGTGCTTGAGTTTGCTTGATTTAGTCTCAAAGGTGGATTGAAAGGGAAAGGTGGACTTGGACCATGCAAGACTTCCACTGCACTCCGATGAAAGGGTAACCTACTCCAAGTCCATCTCAATATCCTTATTGCCTTGGTACTCTTATTTGAAGATTTTGGTGAGGCAATGGGGTTTAAGGGCCAAGATTGATCCCGTTTTGGTGCTTGATGCCAAAGGGGGAGAAAATAAGGCCAAAGCAATAAATGGATCAGCTACCACTTGAGAATTTTGAAAATAGTAGAATAGAGCTTTTGGTTTGTCAAAACTCTCTTGTTGTCTCTTTTGTCAAAAGTTGGCCTCTTGTGGGAAGAATAGTTGATTATGGGAAAAAGGGGGAGTTTTTTAAATCTTTGATCAATTTCTCTTGGAACAACTCTCTTTATGTCTCAACAAGTGTGTTTGACTTAGAGATAGGAAATTGAGGTTGATTTGCAAAAACAAAATAAAGTGGTGGCAAAGAATGATCCAAATATGCCAAATTTGAATCAAAACAAATTTGTGTTCTCATTTGCATTGATGTTGCACTTCTTTAGTTGCTTTTTGTTGTGTTGGCATAAATCACCAAAAAGGGGGAGATTGAAAGGGAAATGTGCCCTTGGGCCATTTCTAAGTATTTTGGTGATTGAGTGCCAACACAAGTGCTTAAGTATAAATCTATGCCAATTGATGGATAAAGTGCAAATCAAGAGTAAAGGTATGTTTCTAAGACTTAGTACATTGTTTTGGAGACTAATGTATTGTGTCTAAGTGCTAGAAACAGGAAAATACCAATTTGGAAAAGACTTGGCTAATCAGCCAAGACTCTGCGCAGTCTGGGTGCACCGGACTGTCCGGTGGTGCACCGGACAGTGTCCGGTGCGCCAGGCTGGCAACTGTCAACTAGCTGCTCTCGGGAAGCGATCAACGTCGTACGGCTATAAATCACCGGACTGTCCGGTGGTGCACCGGACTGTCCGGTGAGCCATTCACAGGCGAAGTCATCGCTCTCGGGAAGCGATTAACAGCGTACGGTTATAAATCAACGGACTGTCCGGTGATGCACCGGACTGTCCGGTGAGCCAACGGTCGGCCGGGCCAACGGTCGACCGCGTAATCCGCACACGACGCGTGGCCGAGCCAACGGTCAGAAGGGGGCACCGGACTGTCCAGTGTGCACCGGACAGTGTCCGGTGTGCCAACGGCTCTGGATCTTCAACGGTCGGCTGCGCCACAGAAGGAAAGAAATCCGCACCGGACTGTGTCCGGTGGTGCACCGGACTGTCTAGTGCGCCAGGCGATAGAAGGCAAGAATTGCCTTCCTGGAATGCTCTCAACGGCTCCTAGCTGCCTTGGGGCTATAAAAGGGATCCCTATGCGCATGGAGGAGTACACCAAGCATTCTCTAAGCATTCCTAAGCACCAAGACTTCAATTCCGCGCATTCGATTCTTTGTGATAGCAACTAGAGCTCCATTTGAGTAGAGAACTCTTTGAGTTGTGTTGAGAGCTCGTGTTGTGACTTGTGTGCATGTTGTTGCTCTAATTTTGTGTCTTGTGTGCGTTGCTCATCCCATCCTTACTTCTGTGCTTCTTTGTGAACATCTTTGTAAGGGCGAGAGGCTCCAAGTTGTGGAGATTCCTCGCAAGCGGGATATAGTAAAGTGCAAGCAAAACACCATGGTATTCAAGTGGGTCTTTGGACCGCTTGAAAGGGGTTGAGTGCAACCCTCGTCCGTTGGGACACCACAATGTGGAGTAGGCAAGTGTTGTACTTGGCCGAACCATGGGATAAACCACTGTGCCATCTCTATGTTGATCTTATTGTGGTTATCGTGTTGTGCAAGAACTCTTCTCTAGCCACTTGGCTTTATTGTGCTAACCCGTAATCAAGTTTTGTGGATTAAGTTTCAAGTTTTTATAGGATCACCTATTCACCCCCCCCCCCCTCTAGGTGCTCTCACCATGTAATCTCCGTACGCCCTGACACCCGAGATCTATGTTGTCTCGGTGCGCAGGGGGAAGCTTCTCGTATAAGTGATGAGCACAGTGCACCGCGTAGCACGGGCACACTGTCTCGACAATGGACTGGACAGGTGCGCCGTCTGCAGGGCGGCCCTGGCGCCGCCTGCCAGCGGAATGGATAGGACGCAATAAATGTCGTGGGGGCACATAATCTGTCAGAAGGGTGGACAGACGGCGTGTCCTCTCCGCGGCTTAGAGCCCTTACGTCATGCTCCGCCCGCTGGCCTACGTCACGGTCAATAAGCCGTTAGACCGTTGACCGAGCGAGGGGGGTGGCGGCGCTACGGATAGAGCCAGGACACGCGTCAGTCCTGGACCTAAGCCTAGTTTATAACACTCCTTTTCCCGGGACCTTGTTATGGGCGGTCCGGAGCTCACTAGATGGGGTCCGAACCTTATCCAATGGCTTCAGGCTGCTTTACTTCGGGGGTTCGGGTCGTGCGTACAGGGGTCCGGCGTCTTTTGAGCCCGATAGCGTTATCTCTGAGAACGCCACCTTAACTGCCCACAAGATACCCCTGAGGCTGTTCTCCGCGCGGCTATGGGTAGCCGCACAGACATCGTGCCTTTATACCGTAGTAAGGGGTACCCCTAATCCAGGGTACCAACAGTGTGAAATCCACGTTTGTCTTTAGAAGGAAAAGGTAAGAATAATCAGAGTAAAGCAGAAATAGATAAGAAAAGATTAAGAAAAGTTTAGAGAGAATCAGAGTAGCAGAGGTAAGTAAGTATTGGTTGTCCATTTCTATCTAGATTTTGTCCTACAGTCAACATCCCTCTGATACCACTTGTAACACCCAGTCCAATCCCTGGACCGGTGGTACTTTCTCCTGGCAGCTCTCTAGCATCATATATTGTCCCCACAGACCAACACGAGTCTTTTGTGCGCACTTTGTCCTCACACATGCGCACCCGAGAAAACTTCTCGGTCGGTCACCCATCCCAAATTGCTCCAAGCCAAGCACGCTTAACTTGGAGGTTCTATCGAGATAGGCTCCGAAAAATAAGATGCACCTTGTTAATATGAGTACTCTATTAATTTTATTAAGCCTTGGGCCAGGATATCCCATCCTAGAGGCCAGGATATCACAATCCACCCCCCCTTAGAAGACCGACGTCCTCATCAGTCAACCCCAATCTAGGAACATCCCCTTTTAGCCACATCTGTGTGTCTAGTGTCGTCATATGCCATGCCATGTGACCACTCTAGGCCCACATTCGCCATGCGCCATATACCCGAACCCCGTAGCTCACACACGCCCGTGAAACCTCGAGGGTCGGCTCTGATACCACTCCTGCCACACCCGGGTTTTAGGGTCCAAAACCCGGGCGCAAAATAAACACCAGGTGTGCTGGGACCAAGTCTCACACATATGATGAATCGTGGTACAGAAACGAATGTCACATCTTTACTATATAATAGGAGTTCTGTACAAAATAAATAAATAATTACATCATAAGGAGACAACGATCCAGCAACCCAAAGTTGACTGGGAGACGACGACCTAGACCACTCATGAACTCATCACAGCAACCTCCATGTGCCTCATCTTGCGGTACCTGTTCTTGACCTATGGGGGGTGTGAGACAGCAAGGGTGAGCTCACATACGTTCATCTCTCAACAAGTTGTGGGGAATAATGTGCATGAACTCGCCAAAGGTGGGAGCTCATGTGAAGTGTAAGGCTTACCAAAGAGGATGGCTAAAGCTGAGCATTGCTTTTAAAGTTGGTCAAAGTTTTATTAGCAGTTACTAATTGTAAGTAGATATCAACCCAATTAAGTAGTAGAACAGAAGTGATAACAACACCTGCGATGCAATGCATATGACAAATTGAATTTAGTTCCATAAATTAATCATGTGAGTGTCCGAGCTGCTCATGACCGTGAGCACGGCTGATATACCAGTTTTACACTCTGTAGAGGTTGCGCATCTTTACCCACAAGTCGTGTTACCCATCTGCCAAGGGGTAATGAATCCCATACACCTCAACCAAGAAAGCGGGGCAGGGTAACACTACGAGGCCTTTACAAAGTTCCACTAGCTTTAGAAAACCCGCTACAGTTTTTAGGAAGCTCCAATGCAGAGATCCCTCACCTGACCGCCATCACAGCAAAATTAACCAAAGGACCTCCCTACACTGACCACTTCCCTACTGCCCTTGCCCCTTTCGGGTAAGGTAGTCCTCCACTAGCTTTCCTAATTAGTCAGCCAAGGGTGTCCCATACCACCCTTGTGGTAGCACTATTTTCCCGGGTGGTTCTCCATGTTCCAATTAACATAATGATCTTTATCATGAAAAGTAAATAATAAACTGATAATATAAGTGTGATCATAAATAATGTATATCTACACACCTAAAACCACATAAAGCAATAACAGGTACTACCAAAAAATCAGTGGTAAACAAGGTATAAAGATAGTCAAACTAGGTTAACCTATTGGGTCCCATCAAAGTTAACCTATGTTGATCATTATGATTAATAAGAACAAGATTGGGTAAAAAGAAGTGATCAAGGACATAACTTGCCTGGGACTTAAGATTACAGGTACCAGGATGATCTTCAAATTCTTGTGACCTCACTGCTAGTCGTAGCAATACAAACAAATATGGTATAGACAAAATTAACATCACACCAAACATAAGAATAAATTGCATAGTAATAATCTACGCATTGCTACAAGGTTGTGGGTTCGAGAGTCGCTAAAATCGGGGTTATGGTTGCGGAGTTATGATTTTTGGAAGAACTACATGATTAAGTAATTAAAACTAGGTTTTGTATTGATTTTATAAACCATGAGATAAAAAATAATCCAAAGAGTTAATCAATTTTCTTTAATCTTAATTATAACTTGACTAGAGATCATATTTTAACCAAATTATAACTATGGACATGTTAGCTTTGGTTAAAAGAGTTAATCTAGTAGACATAGGTTAAATAAATATCTACCTATAAAATTTTGCAATATGGTATAATTAATGTTGTTACTGCGTAGTAAATATTTATACGAAACTAACGCAACTGGAACGAGTCAATTCGGAATTAAAATGGAGGAGTTATGAATTTCCGAAGTTTAAGTGTTGGATAAAAAGGAATTAAGTGCATAATTTACTTAATCTAAGTTTCGTACCAAACTAAGGTTACCAGATGACACACAATATTATTATGAATTTAACGCAACTGAAATGGATCAAAAAGGAATTAAAATAGATTAAATATGAATTAAACAAGTCTTTGGATTTATTTTTATACTAAAAATAATTTTTCTGATTTAGTTCTGAATATTCCTAATAGCTATGGACCACAGACATAATTATCTGAGAGTTCGGGGCTTAAACTGCAAATTCCAGGGCACGGTTGTAATTATTTAACACTGTGTGCGGACGACGGGTTCATTTGAAAGGAGTCCAAGGGCTCTTATGCAAAGTGATCCTGGCGAAGGGGTATCATGGCGCCACAGCCGTTCGATCCAACTTGTGTGGTCTAGATTAGCTTTCATAACTTGGTGACCCGGTGGTATACAATGGTCATTGGATCCCATATCAGTGGTCCGGGAAACGTCCACGCCGTCCCCAATTCGCACCCAACCGATTCAGATCTAACGATCATGGTTCAGTTGACCGAATTGTTTTCTGAGGATCTAATCCTAACCGCAGAGCAGTCGACCAATGGTGCAGCGCCCATCGATCTCCCAGCCCTAAATCCCAGGATCGACAGTCAAATTGCTTTCTTCTTCCCTCACACAGACCGGACGGCGGCGCAGAGGCCCCATCACGATGGCGACTTCGCCGAGAATCCCCGCCCACAGCAATGGTGAGTTAATCACAATAGAAAGATGAGTGAAAAGTAATTTATGAAAGCATGCACTAGAGAGAGAGGATTTACTACAGTGTTGCCGCGCGGGTCCCGCCCACGGCGTGAGGCAGATCCGCGACGATGATCCATCTCAGTTTTCATGGCGACGAGCTCTCCGGTCACCGAGCTCGCACGAAGAGGTCATGGACGCACTCTGTGTACCCGATGACCCCTACTCGAGCACATGCCGGGTTCGAATGACTTCGATGGCATGATCCAGGTGTAGCGGTCCACCGCGACCCAAGCTATCAATCAGATCTCCTTCATGCTTTCGACGAGGGCTCTTGAATATGGTGGGTTGGGCGCTTCTAGGGTGCAGGGTTCAGGTTTTATACTCCGCTGCCGAGCCCGACAGGGGAGAGATTCTAGCGACTTAGATGCGGATTTGTCAGGGCAGTTTGCAACGGGCCGAAGCTAGGGGAAGCACTAGACAGGGCTGGCCCACACGCCATACATGGTGTACGTGTGAACATTGGATAGGGGAGGGGATAGCTTGTACTGGAAGACGGGGCCCACACACCATTGACAAAAAGGAAAGGGTGAGGGGCTAGGCTGCTGCGTGCGCATGGTGTTGGGGTGTCATGAGGGTATGGTGGGCCGGTTCTAGGTGATTTGGCCCAGGCGCCAATTTCTCCTATTCTTTTCTTTTTCTTTATTTCGGTTTTCTCTATCTTATTTTGCCTATTTAATTTCTCAAAACTAAAATCAAATACAAATATAAGATTGCATGATTAGTTGTACAACAATAAAATTCCAACCTGATGCAAAATATATTTATTATTATTTTTATATCACTTTCATATTCAAATGATGCAAATATATTGTGCTCACCCAAAGACTTTTATTTCCACAAAAATACTATTTTCCCCGTTAAAAAGTTTACACCAACCTCAATATTACTTGCTTATTTTAATAGAAAATACTTTCTAGTGAAACATCTTTATTTAAGAGGTACTATAGGCTAAATATTGACCTATATAAGATCTTGTCCTTTGTTTCCTTTCTTAAGTCCCCAAATTTAATGTCTACTTTCAAAGGTTTGATCTAAGTTTGAATCATTTATGATTAATATTTACACATTTTTATTCTAAGAAAGGAAGTTCTTAACACTTATACTTTTAGTTCTTAACCTTTCTAGAGAATGAATGTATAAATCCCAAAATAGGATTTTGGGTGTTACATCACACTTGTCAACATTAAATGTAAATTTCTCCTCTTCTTGTCGTTTCTTTTGAACCAGCTGCAAAGAGGAACAAGCTAAAGATTTAGCCTGTCTTGGCCAAACCAACTCAGCGGCGTACACCTCTTGTGGTTCGTCATCCGAGCTACTCTAGTTAGAATCTACTATATAGATGTTGTGACAAACTGCTTTAGTTGTGTCTTTGCATCGGCTTTCGTAAGCCAAAGCTTTATGGTGTAATTGAGCTAGCGTAAATCAATGAATGCCTTCTAATCTCTCTCTTAAGTAATAAGACATTCCATCAATTGCTAATCTAGCTAACTATTTCTTTAAGGTGAATCTTGAAACATTGGTTCCTTATGTCCCAAAATCTCCAGATGTAGTCATTAATCGATTCATCCTTCCCTTGTAGTAGAGCTACTAGATCTACCAGGTCTAACTCATAATCAACAGAGAAAAAGTGATCATGGAATTTCTGTTCTAAATCGCCCACGAATAAATAGAGTTAGGAGGCAGTGTGGCGTACCAAGCAAATGCAGTCCAGTTAGAGACAATGAAAATAAACAGACGCAGAATGCATCTGTATCGGCCAATTATCCTAATTATGCTAGGAACTGGCCTATGTGCTCGTGTGTGCTTTTACCTTGCTCACCCAAAAAAATTGTAAATTTGGCTATCCTTGTTCCCTAGGGGTACGGGTGGTAATCAAATCGGCTGTCATAGGGTTTTCGATATGACTTCCCCCTGGGAACCATGCCAACTCCAAGCTTATCTCAGAACGCCCTAGCTATCTCTTCCCTTACTATGTCAATAGCGGCTGGTGGTAGTCCACCGGCCCTTTGGTCTAGCATAAGTGTGGGTGTTTGGGTTTTATATCGTCTTCCTATCCACGGGTTTGGGTTCTGTGGGACATTAATGCTTGCCCCTGGTGGCTCATATGGCTAGTCATCTCTTTCTGGCCTTCTAGGGGGGCGAAAAGTAGTCACCCCCACGTGTCTGGGCTGTCGTATTATGGTACTGGGGTGTCGTGGGGTGTAATAGAAGGTTTGCTGGGACGGGTGTAAAGATGAGAAATGGTTATTAATATTACGTTCTGTATACTCCACACCAGATTGTCCTGTCTGATACGCGGACCGTCTAGCTGTGCGCGTGGACTATTCGGCCATATACGCGGATGGTCCGAAAGAGTCTATTAGGATTTGCGTAAAATGTGGTGGCCCTTACATGTATTTCGGTAACTTGGTTTGGAAAACAGGGTCAACCATCATTGTTCCGGACGGTCTGCACTCAGGCGCGTACGGTCTGGCCATGCGTAGATTGATGGATTTACCCCCAATCCGCGTAGGAGGCTGTGGTTGTCCAGGATATGTGTCCATCAGCATCCCATAAAGGGATTGGGATTGGTCATGCCAACTTGCAGTAGATGGATCGTGTGTATTTTCCATAGTCTTACCCTCGTGTGATGGAAAATTAGCAACATCAGATTTATCAAATGCACGTGCTAGCCTCTTATAATCCTCTTGCATAGCCCCTAGTATTCGTTGCATTTGTTCTCATTGCGCATCTACGTAAGATCTTAGGGATTGGATTTCGTTTGTTTCACTTACTTTGGGGGTAGTTGTAGTAGGTCAAAGTGAAGCCAGATCAGTCGCCCGCTGTTGGACGACCTTTTGATTTCGGTCCACCTTGAAGTTAGCCGAGAACTTTGCATGTGTCTCCTTGATCAGATGCTCATTGTGCTCCTCGAACTCTTGATGATTCTTAGCCGATAGAGTCTGCATAGTTGGCTCGATAATGTTACTGGGAGAAATGTCAGAACTATCCTTTAAACTGTCCATCAAGGGCCGTCTGATAGATCTTCACGCGATTTCCCCAATGGAGTCGCCAAAAAGTGTGTTGGCACTGATCCGGGCGCCAATCACTATGATGTGTACCAGGGGCCGTGCTCTCTGCGAAGCGCGGACGATCCGCGACCAAGGGCCAGATGGTTAGCGACCTAGCGCATACGGTCTACGCCTGATGGCCAGACGGTCCGCACGTGCGCAGAGGCAATGAAGTTCACCAACAGCACCTGGATCTCGCTCCTGCGAGGGACCCCGTCGGGGACGAGAGATCCTAGGGTTTGTCTTTGGGTCGGTAGGCCACCTAAGATGTCTAAATGACGTAGACTTGGAGAGAGGTGAAGATTAGAGAGAGAAAACTATGTTACTGTCTACTCCTATGCCAAAATGTAAAGAATGGAAGATATATTGATTATTTGATCGATTATTGGTGTTTCAATCGGTCGTACCCCTTCAACTATATAAGGGGGAGGTCTAGACCCATTCCTAGGTGTTCTCCAATAGCTCCCACTAGATTAAAGCGATAAACACGCGGAGAGATAGGAGTTTAACCGCCTAATCTAATCCTATCGCGGACCGTCCAAACCTCAATGTCGGACCGTCCGACCATGCCTAATGCCACAAATGGTGCTCAACAAATCACCTCCAGAATTTCTAGACCTAATTTTCCTCACGATCCTCTGGAATTCTGAAGAAGATTTAATAGGGTGTTTGGTTTGAGGAATTAGCTAGTACATCATCTTCTCACTCCTCACTTTTTTGGTTTGTGGAATGGAATGAGTTGATCTATCACCACCTCATTCCTCACAGTTAGTTAGTTAGGGGATGTTTGGTTTGAGGAATCACTCCATCTAAATAAATGAGGTGATTGAGAGCAACTAGAGGGGGTGAATAGGTGATCCTGTAAAAATCAACTTTAAATGCCACAAACTTGGTTTATGAAATGTTAGTGAAATCAAACCAAGGTGTTATGACAAGAGAGAGAGGTGACTTCACTTAATTGCTCTTCACAAAGTGAGTATTGAACTTAGAGCAGTTATCAAGTGATGAGTAGAAGATCGCACAAGAATAGCGACAAGTGACACAACGATTTTTATCCTGTGGTTTGGCCAAGTAGAACACTTGCCTACTTCCATGTTATGGCGTCCCAATGGACGAGGGTTGCACTCAACCCCTTTCAAGCGATCCAATGATCCACTTGAATACCATGATTTTCTTCCTTATTGTAGATGTTCCCTTTGTGAGGACTCTCCACAAGTTGGAGTTTCTCAACCTTACAAGATTGATCTCAGTAAGGGAGGGAATGAAACACACACAAGAGCTAGAGTCGCAGCAATGCACACAAGTCAAGACACGAGCACACAAACACAGCACAGCGAGTCTACAACTCAACAAGTGCTCAAATCTTGGTCACAGTGATCCGGATGCGTGCTTGTGGTGTCTAGGTGTCTTAGGATGTTCAATGGAGGCTTGATATTATGCTCCATGCGCCTAGGGGTCCCTTGTATAGCCCCAAGGCAGCTAGCAGCCGTTGGATCTCCATTTGGTAGGCAATTCTTGCCTTCTGTCGGTTGGCGCACCGGACACTCCTGTGCACCACCGGACATGAAAAGTGCCTGATTTCTTTCCTTCTCTGGCGAAGCCGACCGTTGAGCCCTCGGTCCCCTTGGCACACCAGACACTGATCGGTGCACACCAGACAGTCCGGTGCGGCCTAGTGACCATTGGCTCTGGCCACGCGTCGCCCGCTAATCGCGCTGCTGACCGTTGGCACGGGTGCTGTTGGCTCACCGGATAGTCCGGTGAATTTTAGCCGCAGCACCCTCTGCAATTCCTGAGAGCAGCGAGTTCATCGTTGAGCCAGCCTGGACACCGGACACTGTCCGGTGCACACCGGATAGTCCGGTGCACCAAAGGCTGGTGCACGTCTGGCTAGACTTAGCCAAACTTCTCCAATCCAATCTCATTTGATTTGATAAGGTTCCTAGCACTTAGAGGAATATGTTAGTACCAAAAACAATTCACTAAGGCTAGAGTCATACCTTGATTATTGATTTGCATCTCTTTAACACTTAGTGCCCATCACCTTAAAACAATATGTGTTGGGTATCTAATCACCAAAACATATATAGAAATTACCCAAGGGAACATTTCCCTTTGAATGATGCATCATGAGTCCATTCCTCAATTTGGTGGAATGACCCCATTCCTCATATTAGTACTAACTAACTATAAGGAATGAGGTGGTGATGGACCAACTCATTCCATTCCACAAACCAAACAAAAAAGTGAGGAGTGAGAAGATGATGGAGTAACTCATTCCTCAAACCAAACACCCCATTAGTTAGTACTAATATAAGGAATGGGGTCATCCCACCAAATTTGAGGAATGGATCCATGATGCAACACCTCATTTTGGATGGAGTGATTTCTCAAACCAAATAACCCCTAAGTTTCTAAGAGAGTGTTGTGTTTGGTTTGAGGAATTACTCCATCCAACATGAGATGATGCATCATGAGTCCATTCCTCAAATTTGGTGGGATGACTCCATTCCCCATATTAGTACTAACTAACTATGATGAATGAGGTGGTAATGGATCAACTCATTCCATTCCACGAACCAAACAAAAAAGTGAGAAGTGAGAAGTGAAAAGATGATGGACTAGCTTATTCCTCAAACCAAACACCCTATAAATTAGTCATTAGGAATTTATTGGGATAGATTAAACTAGTCCCAATAAACGTTTTATGTATTTCTTTTTTTTCTTATTTATTCAATATAACCTTTTTCTCAAATACAGAAAAATTTGTCTATCATCGTACTTAAGATAAAAGATTTTATACATGAAAACATCATGCTTCGAGTGAACTTCTTAGGCCAGTTTCAACGCCTCAAGGCTGGTTTGGTGGAGAGGGAAATGGAGGGGATTCCTCCCATGGATCCCTTCGATTTCTAGAAGCTCGGCGCTTCGAACAACATTTTTAACCACACTAGCCTCCCTAGCGTCGGGAACGCAAACCAGGACGTATTTTCCTCCACCAAAGATTGTAGCCCCGGAGGTATACCCAAGAGCTTCAGCTTGCTCCTTCAGCTTTGAAGTAGCTTCTTCGCTCAAGTCACCGCCAGCAAGGTGTCTAATATTAAAGTCAACCTCTTTGTCTAACTCCTCACCAAAAGAGCGAACGGTCTCGGCCACGTTTGGCTCCAAAGTATCGTTTGGGATTTTGATAGCCTTTCAGATTCCAAAGACTTGGCAGCTTCAGTAGTTTCTTCAAAAATTTTCTTCCTCCTCTGGTGAAGATCCAAAAATTGCATCAACAAGAGATTCAATCCTAGGACTCTTCTCCTTCGCCGGTGAGCCCTCTACCATTGTAGGCACCGAAGCACCACCTTCTTTCTCTTATTCATCCATACTCTTTGCAGCCATTAACAGGATAGTCAGATCCGACCCCAACGAACTTAGAGTGGAAAAAGGTAAAGATTGAGTCATTATTTCAAGTATGTGAGTACATTCTAAAGACAAAGTAGATGCACTTCACTTCCCTTGCTCTTTTGTAATTGTCTTTTCAATTCTATCCTCAATAATTTATCCTTCTTTCTCTTTAAAGGAGTGGCCCTATCAAAAAGAGAATCTTCACCATTGTCACTCCCTCTAGTCTTCAATTCTTCACTACCATCAATTTGTTTCTGCTCTTCCCTCTTAGAGGCCCTCTTGTCAGTCAACTTCGCACTTCTCTTCCTCTTTTCGCCAGCTTCAGTATTAGTGGTTGGTTTGGAGTAGTCTGGATAGTCGAAGCCCAGAGCATCCATGACCCTATTCAACCTTCGCTTCCCTTGGGTCCCAAAAGTTGCACTCATAGCTTCATCCTCCTTAACAAGATAGTTCCCAACAATCTCATTGTATCTTGATTCAATAAACTTCATCCACTCTAAAGAAGGAGTTCGGAATGAAACTTGTTCTTTAAACTCAAAAGGTAAAGTCACAAACTTATTACCCCCTTCTTTCTTGTTGCCTTCCTTCGGCTTCGATACCTCTAGTACCTTGCATCTAGTTTGCGTAAGAAACACATTGTACACAAGAAACTCTTGAATCAGATCCCGAGTCCCTATTCTCTCGACCACAACATTATAAGCTTTGTAATCATCTTGAATAGCCTCACTCATCCTGTAGTTTGGCCTTTTCGGGCCAAAACTAACCTTCAGTGGACTCATCACTATAGTCTTAAAATCATCTTGTTACTCAGAGTCCACTTCAGCATAAAACCACTCCTTCATACAATAGTTATGCCACTTGGTTCGGTAGGCAAGCACAAGAGCAACAGAGTCACTACAATAGGAGAAGTTGTAACAACCAAAGTTGTTATGAAGCTTATCTAAAGGTCTAGCCTTCGTCTGATAATGCAACTCATGCAATATGTGCTTTAGTGCGGACCCCCTGACATCACACGACCCATATAAAAATACCAAGCCTAACGATAGCATTTGGATTTAACTCATGCATGTATACCTCAAATTTCTTAAGAACCTTCGCAATCATCCTATACATCGGCAATCAAAGACTAGCCTGAAAGAAGCTTATGAAAACCACAACTTTATTGTTCTTGGGCTTCGGGGTCATCTCATCATCGGCAAGACGAACTTTAACCTTATTACCAAAATACCCAAGCTCCTTCATAGCTTTCAAATCTTTAGCCTTCAAAATAGATCAACCCATTTTAATGTAACCTGGCTTTGTCGGCCGACCTTTATATTCTTCTTCTACAATTTCGGAAGCCTTCCCCGTTGTATCCTTCAGATCATTTTTGGACCTTAACGCTGCAGAAGCCCTCATGACTTCATGAAATTGGTGCGGTATCTGAAGCGACTTCGTCCCTCAGAAAGGCCTCTAACGATGTGGCAGTGGCTAGCATAGCGGTTGTGCGAATCCTGTCCATTCAAAAGGAAGCTCCCCCGAAGCTCTCTTCAGCTAGCGGTTAGCGGAGAGCTTAGGAGGCGAAGAAAAAAGCAGCAACAGGTAGGTGGGAGGGCAGTAAATCTTGTTCCGCTTCACAGCACCCCTCTGTTTTTATACAGAAAGCGGGCGCAGACGATGTCACGAAGTAGCTAGAAATCATTTAGTTTCACTTGGTTGGTTATCTCCCGATCGACCGACAGAAACTAGCGAATTTTATCTTGGCCGATGAAAAAATTTGGTTTTTCCCTGAAACGTAGAAAATATACTTTAAGCCGGAACTGTCTGGTTTGAAGATGCAAAAGGGATCAAATATTGCAGAGAACATTAGCGTCTTGAGTCAATTGGTTGCTGATTTGGTATATTCTGGTCTTCAAACCATGGAGAAAGATTCTGGCGCAGGAGCTACAAGAATGCCAGGACAAGACAAAACAAGCATGCACGTCCAAACTGAAGATTTTCGTCAGCTTGAAGTAACTCATAGTATTTGGCATCAAGTGGCCAGTTGATTGAGGGCGTGTCTGGGAGGACAGACGAATACACAGACGGCCGCTCCCCGCTCTAGCTATGTCGTCCTGTGACGGGAATGAGCGGGTGGATTGAAGCTGTCCAGATGATCGCCACGATCTTCGTCACAGTCACGCGCCACCATCCATTTCTGCGAGAAGCCTGTAGCATAGAAAACGACTTCAGTTGGGGAGGAAAAGGAAACTTTTTCCTCGGTATACCCATCTTATTTCTTGTACTAGTCCATAAAGTCCAAGTTAGTCATGGGGAAAAAAAAGAAATTGCAAATGTGTTGAGCCATGTAAATCTCCTTTGAAATCAAGTTGGGTTTCTTTTGGGTTAGTGGGGGGGGGGATCTCTCGAGATGAACCATGCTAATCTAGGTAGATGACAGTGGAAGAAAATAGTATCAACATCGTCAGGTTCTATTTCAAAACTTAGGGGGTGTTTGATTTAAGAAATCACTCCATTTAAAATGATGTGGTGTATTATAGATTTATTCCTCAAATCTAGTAGAATGACTTCATTTGCCATATTAGTACTAACTAACTAAATAACTATGAGGAATGAGGTGGTGATGAATCAACTCATTACATTCTAGAGACCAAAGAAAAAAAGTGACGAGTAAGAAAATGATGGACTAGCTCATTTTTCAAACCAAACACTCTATTAGTCATTTATCAGCTAAAGATCTAAAGAGACAGAGTCAAAAGTAGCTAAAATGGTAAAAAAAAAAGTATCAATATAGCCACTTATAACTCTTCCTATTTGAATCTATAGCTCCGAAACGACTAAACTTTAGTCACTTTTTGTTTCCATTCCTCGGATTCAAACGTGGCATCACCTAAACGACGAGCCGCTCATCATCATGTCAGCGAGACAACCAGCGTTAGGTTAATTGAAGTACTACACGTCAGGCGATTGCTCCATCCAATTAAGCCAGGATGATGATGGGCTATATATTAGAATAAAATAGACACGAGAGTTCATTGTGGCGATGGCTTCGGGCCGGCAGGCCGGCATTGCTCGCAAATACTATCGCCGTCCTACCATTATTTTTTTTTAATAAGAGCTAAAACATTTGAGTTTAATTAGATTTATATAAGTAAATAATAATATTTATAAACCTGATAAGTATTGTTAGATTCTTTGTTAATTATATTTTATAGTGTATCTATTGGGTGTTACAAATCTTCTGTTTGTTTTCTGTAATTCTAATCAAACTTAAGATATCTCTAATAAAAAAGAAGGGTTCGGAAACGGAGCAAGTAATAACTAAAGAAGAAGCCGACGGCAGACGGCCTGCGAAAGAGTTATCCCACTGATCGGCAAAACCCCGCCCACACCCGTTTCGACAGACTGCCGCTCTCCTAATTTGTCCTGTGCTTCTCGGTCTCTGTCTCGCCATCGCCACCTGCTGCTGCTACGAACACGGAACATCCGATTGGACTCTGCCTGCCTGTCCCTGTTCCTCCCTTGTTGTTGATACCGACGGAATCCGGCAATGCAAACTCCTCGTGATCGTGATGCCCGTGTGTTGACACCTTTTCGAAGCGCCAAACACTCAACAAGAACCGTGGCGGTGCCCTCTGCACAGGGGCGGACGGTCCGCGCGCAAGGGCGGACGGTCCGTGGCCTGGTACGAGGCGCGGTGGTACTCTCTGCGCAGGGACGGACGGTCCGCGGCACAGGGCCGGACGGTCCGCGACCTGGTACAGGAGCTCGGGTTCCCTGCCTGACGGCCGGACGGTCCGCACCCTGTGGCCGGACGGTCCGCGCGTACGCAGGGACGGCGGAAGATCGCCGACGACGCCTGGATCTCACTCCCGGGAGGGACCCCGTCGGGGAGTAGAGATCCTAGGGGTTGTCTAGGCTCGGGCTGGCCGACCTAAACTCCTCTAATCGACGTAGAGCCGAAGAGAGACGAAGAATTTGGGGATTGGATATCTAAACCTAAACTAGACTAGAACTACTCCTAGGATAAAATGCGAAATAGAAGTTGTATTGATTCGATTGATGATTACAAATCTGTCGTATACCTCTCTATTTATAGAGGAGGGGGGCTGGAACCTTTACAAACTAATTTCCGAGCTTATCCCATAATTTTAGCTAACAACCGTAGCACAAAACTCGGAACCCTAATCTGTTCTGCGCACGCGCGGACCGTCCGGCCCACAGGCGCGGACCGCGGACCGTCCGGCCTCAGGGCCGGACCGTCCGCGCGCTCAATTTGGTGCTCAACATATGCCCCCCTGCCTTTTGGTGGAGCTGAGCGAACCAAAAGCAACTAACTCGATGTTATCACATCGGTTTTCTTAGGCATCTTGCCACTTACTAGGATGGTACGCAGTGGCCTTGGTCTCGATGGTTGCCTCAACGGACGTGATCCCTTTAGATTTGATCGAACTGTCAGTCCCAACATCGCCGAGCGTCATACTGGTCCTGACCAATTCGTCACATTGCCTTTCTAATTCTCTAAGTGTTCTGGCGTAGCTCCGTAGTCGACCAGGTCTTCTCCTTGCAGGTCGTCTTCCTCCATGGGCGTCGGTACGTCGTCGGAGGTGTCATGGTTTATTGCAGATGAGTCGGCCTCAGGGGTCGGACGGTCCGCGCCCTGTACGGTTGGTCTGGTCTTTATAGTCGGACTGTCTGCTATACCTGCAAAGAGCTGCACAGTTGCTGTTTTATTTTCTGTCTTTATGGTCGTTTGATTTTCCTCAACGGCCTTTGGTCTCCATCTCTTTTGTGGTGGCGGATATTGCGGATGTGTGTCATTGAATATTTTTTCCGCCTCCTTCTCCTGATTCTCCTTTGCCCTAAGGCGCTGTAATTTTCGCTTTTGCGATCGTGTCAATCCCGATGGGCACCATCGGGGCATGGAGTATTTTGGATCGGCTATTTTATTGACAGTCGTACTTTCTTTTTTGTTTGTGTTGGCCGATTCACCAAAAATCATCGGCCCTTCGTTATTTTGTTGTACGACGACATCTGTCGTTCCTATTTTAATGACATCTTCCTTTTTCGTACTGTTGGAGGTTGTAGCTGTATGCCCCCCTGCCGGATTAGTCAGCCTTTGGGGCCGAGTTGTTCGGCAATCTTGCTGGGCATGTGCTCGTGGACCGGATTGAGGGGCTCTCAATCGGTCTTGTACTGGAGGTGTCAACCTATTGAATACAGATGTTTGGGGTGCCCCCCAAGCGGGGTACTATGGCATCCCAAATGAGTATGGTGGCATGCCCCACATTTGATTTGGGACATATGGTGGAGGTATGTATGTGTATGGATATGGCATAGGTGGATATGGTGGTGGAGGTGTCCATGCAGGTACGTTAGGTCTTAATTGAACATTATGACCTCCCGTCCTTTCCGATTGGTGTGGTGGTCCAATCGGCCTAACCTGCCATCGCACCTGGGTGGGTAAGCGAGGTCCCTTTGGTGGCCGGTCGCTGGGGCCAGCCTTCTTTTTCACATATTTAGACAATAATTGATCAAAGGTCGGGCTAGATTTTACCAACCGACCAGTTGCCTTGAACGTGTTAGTTTTCCACGTACCTATTTCTGGTCGTCGTGGTTTGAAGGTACGTGGTCGCCGCGGCTCTTCGACGTTGCCGGACCGTCCGTCGGAACGCTTCGGACCGTCCGGTGATGTTACGGACCGTCCGCGCCTAGACACCGGACCGTCCGCGATGCGTAGTATGGGTTCTCGCGCATATCCCTTTGTCTGTGCTTGCCCCCCAGCGCTGGAGTTTGTGATGGTTACCTTCAGTGTCTCCCCTTCATCAGGAGTCTTCTCGGCCATCACTTTCCTGCAAGAAATTTTGTTGTTTCCATCGGCCTCCCGTGCGTTGCCGATGATGACTTCTTTGTCTTTGCCCTTATCGGCTGTGTTGGGCCGAATTAGGACCTTTTTGCCATTAAAGTCGATCACATTCATTGGGAAGGGCTCCGTGTCCTTCTGAAATTTCAATCGTCCCTCATTAATGGCCGATTGAATTTGTCGTCGGAACACATTACAATCATTAGTGGCATGGGAAAATGAGTTGTGCCACTTGCAGTATGCGCGACGCTTTAGTTCGTCGGCAGGTGGAACGATATAATCAATTTTAATGTTACCATTTTTTAGTAATTCATCGAATATCTTATCACATTTGCCGACATTAAATGTAAACTTAACCTCCTCCTGTCGTTCCTTTTGAACTGACTGCAAGGAGTAGCAAGCCGAAGATTTGGCCTGCTCGGGCCAAACTATTTCGGCAGTGTAAACTTTCTTTGGTTCATCGTCCGAACTACTTTGATTGTGTTCTACTATAGGGACATTATGATGAACCGTTCTGACTAGTTCTTTGCTTCGGCTTTCACAAGCCGAAGCTCTCTGATGTAATTGTGCTAGAGTAAAGAACTGGATGCCTTCTAATCTCTCTTTTAAATAATAGCGCAATCCATCAAAGGCTATTCCCGCCAGTTGTTTATCTGTTAAATGAATTTGAAAGCATCGGTTTCTCGTATCCTGGAATCTCCGGATATAATCACTAACTGATTCATCCTTTTCTTGTCGTAGGGTCACTAAGTCTACTAAATCTAGCTCATAATCACCAGAGAAGAAATGTTCATGAAATTTTTGCTTTAAGTCTCCCCATGACAAAATGGAATTAGGAGGGAGCGTGGCATACCATGTGAATGCAGTCCCTGTTAAGGATAATGAAAATAAACGCACACGGAATGCTTCGGTGTCGGCCAATTCTCCTAATTGTGCTAGGAACTGGTGAAAGTCGCCTAGAGGGGGGGGTGAATAGGGCGAAACTGAAAATCACAAAAATAATCACAACTACAAACCGGGTTAGCGTTAGAAATATAGTAGAGTCCGCGAGAGATGGTGCAAAAACAAATCGCAAGCGAATAATGAAGTGAGACACGCGGATTTGTTTTACCGAGGTTCAGTTCTCTCAAACCTACTCCCCGTTGAGGAGGCCACAAAGGCCGGGTCTCTTTCAACCCTTCCCTCTCTCAAACGGTCCCTCGGACCGAGTGAGCTTCTCTTTCTCAAATCACTTGGGAACACAAAGTTCCCGCAAGGACCACCACACAATTGGTGTCTCTTGCCTTAATTACAAGTGAGTGTTTGATCACAAGAAAGAATGCCAAAGAAAAAGAAGCGATCCAAGCGCAAGAGCTCAAATGAACACTACAAATCACTCTCTCTAGTCACTAGGGCTTTGTGTGGAGTTGGGAGAGGATTTGATCTCTTTTGGTGTGCTTTGCAATGAATGCTAGCTCTTGTATAGTAGTTGGAAGTTGGAAAACTTGGATGCAATGAATGGTGGGGTGGTTGGGGTATTTATAGCCCCAACCACCAAACATGACCGTTGGTGGAGGCGTCTGCTCGATGGCGCACCGGACAGTCCGGTGCCCCAGCCACGTCACCAATGCCGTTGGATTCTGACCGTTGGAGCTTCTGACTTCTGGGCCCGCCTGGATGTCCGGTGCACACCGGACATCAACTGTTCATTGTCCGGTGCGCCGGTATGGGCGCGCCTGACGTCTGCGCGCGCAGAGCGCGCATTAAATGCGCCGCAGGTAGCCGTTGGCGCCGAAATAGCTGTTGCTCCGTGGTTACACCGGACAGTCCGGTGCACACCGGACATGTCCGGTGAATTATAGCGGAGCGGCTGCTGCGCGAACCCGAGGCTGGCAAGTTCCTGAGGCCGCACTCCCTTGGAGCACCGGACACTGTCCGGTGTACACCGGACAGTCCGGTGAATTATAGCGAAGCGGCCTGAGAAATTCCCGAAGGTGACGAGTTCGAGTTGGAGTCCTCTGGTGGCGCACCGGACACTGTCCGGTGTACACCGGACAGTCCGGTGCCTCCAGACCAGAGGTGCCTTCGGTTGCCTCTTTGCTCCTTTGTTGAATCCAAAACTTGATCTTTTTATTGGCTGAGTGTGAATCTTTTGCACCTGTATAACTTATACACTAGAGCAAACTAGTTAGTCCAATATTTGTGTTGGGCAATTCAACCACCAAAATTATTTAGGGACTAGGTGTAAGCCTAATTCCCTTTCAATCTCCCCCTTTTTGGTGATTGATGCCAACACAAACCAAAGCAAATCTAGAAGTGCGTAATTGAACTAGTTTGCATAATGTAAGTGCAAAGGTTGCTTGGAATTTGAGCCAATATAAATTCTTACATGATGCGCATGGATTGTTTTCTTTGTTTTTGACATATTGGACCATATTTGCACCAAGAGTTTTGTTTTTGCAAATTCTTTTGTAAATTCTTTTCAAAGTCCTTTTGCAAGATAGTCAAAGATAAATGAATAAGAAATTTTCTTCCCTCGTTTCAAATGCTTTTTCCTTTGACTAAACAAAACTCCCCCTCAAATAAAGTCTCCTCTTAGTGTTCAAGAGGGTTTTAAGACATCAATTTTGAAAATACTACTTGCTCCCCCTTTAAAACACAAAGAGATACCAATTTGAAATTTTCCAATTGACAATCATTAATTTTTTTAAAAATAGGGTGGTGGTGCGGTCCTTTTGCTTTGGGCCAATACTTTCTCCCCCTTTGGCATGAATCGCCAAAAATGGATACTTAGAATGAAATATAGGCCCTTTAAGGTACTTTCTCCTCCTTTGGTCATAAAATAAATGAGTGAAGATTATACCAAAGATGGAGAGAGATGCGGAGCGACGGCGAAGGATGAGTAGTAGAGTGGAGTGGAAGCCTTGTCTTCGCCGAAGACTCCAATTCCCTTTCAATATACCTATGACTTGGTTTGGAATACACTTGAAAACACATTAGTCATAGCATATAAAAGAGACATGATCAAAGGTATTCTCATGAGCTATGTGTGCAAGATTAGCAAAAGAAATTCCTAGAATCAAGAATATTAAGCTCATGCCTAAGTCTGGTAAAAGATTGTTCATCAAGTGGCTTGGTAAAGATATCGGCTAATTGATCTTTAGTGTTAATATATGAAATCTCGATATCCCCCTTTTGTTGGTGATCCCGAAGAAAATGATACCGAATGGCTATGTGCTTAGTGCGGCTATGCTCAACGGGATTATCCGCCATGCGGATTGCACTCTCATTATCACATAGAAGAGGAACTTTGGTTAATTTGTAACCATAGTCCCGCAGGGTTTGCCTCATCCAAAGCAATTGCGCGCAACAATGGCCTGCGGCAATATACTCGGCTTCAGCGGTAGAAAGAGCGACCGAATTTTGCTTCTTTGAAGCCCATGACACCAAGGATCTTCCCAAGAACTGGCAAGTCCCCGATGTGCTCTTCCTATTAATCTTACACCCCGCCCAATCGGCATCCGAATAACCAATCAAATCAAAAGTGGATCCCCGAGGGTACCAAAGCCCAAACTTAGGAGTATAAGCCAAATATCTCAAGATTCGTTTTACGGCCGTAAGGTGTGATTCCTTAGGGTCGGCTTGGAATCTTGCACACATGCAAACAGAAAGCATAATATCCGGTCGAGATGCACATAAATAAAGCAGTGAACCAATCATCGACCGGTATACCTTTTGATCCACGGACTTACCTCCCGTGTCGAGGTCGAGATGCCCATTTGTTCCCATGGGAGTCTTGATGGGCTTAGCATCCTTCATTCCAAACTTGCTTAGAATGTCTTGAGTATACTTCGTTTGGCTAATGAAAGTCCCCTCTTGGAGTTGCTTAACTTGGAATCCTAGAAAATACTTCAACTCCCCCATCATCGACATCTCGAATTTTTGTGTCATGATCCTACTAAATTCTTCACATGTAGATTTGTTAGTAGACCCAAATATAATATCATCAACATAAATTTGGCATACAAACAAATCATTATCAAGTGTTTTGGTGAACAAAGTAGGATCGGCTTTGCCGACTTTGAAGCCATTTGCAATAAGGAAATCTCTAAGGCATTCATACCATGCTCTTGGGGCTTGCTTGAGCCCATAAAGCGCCTTAGAGAGCTTATAAACATGGTTAGGATACTCACTGTCTTCAAAGCCGGGAGGTTGCTCAACATAGACCTCCTCCTTGATTGGTCCATTGAGGAAGGCACTCTTCACGTCCATTTGATAAAGCTTGAAGCCATGGTAAGTAGCATAGGCTAATAATATGCGAATTGACTCAAGCCTAGCTACGGGTGCATAGGTTTCACCAAAATCCAAACCTTCGACTTGTGAATACCCCTTGGCCACGAGTCGAGCTTTGTTCCTTGTCACCACACCATGCTCGTCTTGCTTGTTGCGGAAGACCCACTTGGTTCCTACAACATTTTGATTAGGACGTGGAACTAAGTGCCATACCTCATTCCTTGTGAAATTGTTGAGCTCCTCTTGCATCGCCATCACCCAATCCGAATCTTGAAGTGCTTCCTCTACCCTGTGTGGCTCAATAGAGGAAACAAAAGAGTAATGTTCACAAAAATGTGCAACACGAGATCGAGTAGTTACCCCTTTATGAATGTCGCCGAGGATGGTGTCGACGGGGTGATCTCGTTGTATTGCTTGGTGGACTCTTGGGTGTGGCGGCCTTGGTTGTTCATCCTCCTTGTCTTCATCATTTGCATCTCCCCCTTGATCGTTGCCGTCATCTTGAGGGGGCTCATCTCTTTGATCTTCTCCTTCATCAACTTGAGCCTCGTCCTCATTTTGGGTTGGCGGAGATGCTTGCATGGAGGAGGATGGTTGATCTTGTGTATGTGGAGGCTCTTCGGATTCCTTAGGACACACATCCCCAATGGACATGTTCCTTAGCGCTATGCATGGAGCCTGTTCTTCACCTATCTCATTAAGATCAACTTGCTCTACTTGAGAGCCGTTAGTCTCATCAAACACAACGTCACAAGAAACTTCAACAAGTCCTGAGGACTTGTTAAAGACTCTATATGCCCTTGTGTTTGAGTCATATCCTAGTAAAAAGCCTTCTACAGTTTTAGGAGCAAATTTAGATTTTCTACCTCTTTTGACAAGAATAAAACATTTGCTACCAAAAACTCTAAAATATGAAATATTGGGCTTTTTACCGGTTAGGAGTTCATAGGATGTCTTCTTGAGGATTCGGTGAAGATATAACCGGTTGATGGCGTAGCAAGCGGTGTTGACCGCTTCGGCCCAAAACCGATCCGGTGTCTTGTATTCATCAAGCATGGTTCTTGCCATGTCCAATAGAGTTCGATTCTTCCTCTCCACTACACCATTTTGTTGTGGAGTGTAGGGAGAAGAGAACTCATGCTTGATGCCCTCCTCCTTAAGGAAACCTTCGATTTGAGAGTTCTTGAACTCCGTCCCATTGTCGCTTCTAATTTTCTTGATCCTTAAGCCAAACTCATTTTGAGCCTGTCTCAAGAATCCCTTTAAGGTCTCTTGGGTATGAGATTTGTCCTGCAAAAAGAACACCCAAGTGAAGCGAGAATAATCATCCACAATAACTAGACAGTACTTACTCCCGCCGATGCTTATGTAAGCGATCGGGCCGAATAGGTCCATGTGTAGGAGCTCCAGTGGCCTGTCACTAGTCATGATGTTCTTGTGTGGATGATGAGTGCCAACTTGCTTCCCGGCTTGGCATGCGCTACAAATCCTGTCTTTCTCAAAATGAACATTGGTTAGTCCTAAAATGTGTTCTCCCTTTAGAAGCTTGTGAAGATTCTTCATTCCAACATGGGCTAGTCGGCGGTGCCAGAGCCAACCCAAGTTAGTCTTAGCAACCAAGCAAGTGTCGAGTTCAGCTCTATCAAAATCTACCAAGTACAGCTGACCCTCTAACACTCCCTTGAATGCTATTGAATCATCACTTCTTCTAAAGACAGTAACACCTATATCAGTAAATAGACAGTTGTAGCCCATTTGACATAATTGGGATACGGAAAGCAAATTGTAATCTAAAGAATCTACAAGAAAAACATTGGAAATAGTATGGTCAGGTGATATAGCAATTTTACCCAATCCTTTGACCAAACCTTGATTTCCATCCCCGAATGTGATAGCTCGTTGGGGATCTTGGTTTTTCTCATATGAGGAGAACATCCTTTTCTCCCCTGTCATGTGGTTTGTGCACCCGCTGTCGAGTATCCAACTTGAGCCCCCGGATGCATAAACCTACAAAACAATTTTAGTTCTTGACTTTAGGTACCCAAACGGTTTTAGGTCCTTTGGCATTAGAAACAAGAACTTTGGGTACCCAAACACAAGTCTTGGAGCCCTTGTGTTTGCCCCCAACAATCTTGGCAACTACCTTGCCGGATTTGTTAGTTAAAACATATGATGCATCAAAAGTTTTAAATGAAATGCTATGATCATTTGATGCATTAGGAGTTTTCTTTCTAGGCAACTTAGCACGGGTTGGTTGCCTAGAACTAGATGTCTCACCCTTATACATGAAAGCATGGTTAGGGCCAGAGTGAGACTTCCTAGAATGAATTTTCTTGATTTTGCTCTCGGGATAACCGGCAGGGTACAAAATGTATCCCTCGTTATCCTGAGGCATGGGAGCCTTGCCCTTAACAAAGTTAGACAAGTTCTTAGGAGGGGCATTAAGCTTGACATTGTCTCCTCTTTGGAAGCCAATGCCATCCTTAATGCCAGGGCGTCTCCCATTATAGAGCATGCTTCTAGCAAATTTAAATTTTTCATTTTCTAAGTCATGCTCACTAATCTTAGCATTAAGTTGTGCTATGTGATCATTTTGTTTTTTAATTAAGGCTAGGTGATCATGAATAGCATCAACATTAATATCTCTACATCTAGTACAAATGGAAATATGCTCAGTAGATGTAGAGGGTTTGCAAGTTTTAAATTCTATAACCTTAGCATGTAGTATATCATTCTCATCTCTAAGGTTAGAAATGCAAACATCAAAATCTCTAGCCTTAGCAAGCAATTTTTCTTTTTCATCTCTAAGGCTAGCAAGAGAAACATTCAACTCATCAATTCTAGCAAGTAAATCAATATTATCATCTTTAGAATTGGAAGTTGAATCAATACAAACATGAGAGTCAACCTTAGGAATTAATTTAGCATTTTCATTTCTAAGGTTGGCAATAGTGTCATGGCATGTGCTTAGCTCACTAGATAATTTGTTACATTTTTCTACCTCTAGAGCATAAGCATTTTTAACCTTAACATGTTTCTTATTTTCCTTGATTAGGAAGTCCTCTTGGGAGTCCAAGAGATCGTCCTTTTCATGGATGGCACTAATTAGCTCATTTAATTTTTCCTTTTGTTCCATGTTAAGGTTGGCAAAAAGGATACGCAAATTATCTTCCTCACCACTAGCATTATCATCACTAGAAGATTCATATTTAGTGGAGGAGTTAGATTTAACCTTCTTCCTTTTGCCGTCCTTTGCCATGAGGCACTTGTGGCCGACGTTGGGGAAGAGGAGTCCCTTGGTGACGGCGATGTTGGCGGCGTCCTCGTCGGAGGAGGACTCGGTGGAGCTCTCGTCGGAGTCCCACTCCCGGCAAACATGGGCATCGCCGCCCTTCTTCTTGTAATACTTCTTCTTTTCTCTCCTCTTTCCCTTCTTGTCGTCGCCCCTGTCACTGTCACTAGACATAGGACATTTTGCAATAAAGTGACCGGGCTTACCACACTTGTAGCAAACCTTCTTGGAACGGGACTTGTAATCCTTCCCCTTCCGTTGCTTGAGGATTTGCCGAAAGCTTTTGATGATTAAGGCCATTTCCTCATTGTCGAGCTTGGAGGCGTCAATTGGTTGTCTACTTGGTGTAGACTCCTCCTTCTTCTCCTCCGTTGCCTTGAAGGCCACCGGTTGCGCCTCGGATGTGGAAGGTTCGTCAAGCTCGTTGATCTTCTTTGAGCCCTTAATCATGCATTCAAAGCTCACAAAATTCCCGATAACTTCCTCGGGGGTCATTAGTGGATATCTAGGATTACCACGAATTAATTGAACTTGAGTGGGGTTAAGGAAAATAAGAGCTCTTAAAATAACCTTAACCACCTCGTGGTCATCCCACTTTTTGCTCCCAAGGTTGCGCACTTGGTTCACCAAGGTCTTGAGCCGATTGTACATATCTTGTGGCTCCTCCCCTTGGCGAAGACGGAAGCGACCGAGCTCCCCCTCGATCGTTTCCCGCTTGGTGATCTTGGTGAGTTCATCACCCTCGTGCGCCGTCTTGAGTAGGTCCCAAATCTCCTTTGCGTTCTTCAACCCTTGCACTTTGTTATATTCCTCCTTGCTTAGAGAGGCGAGGAGAATGGTTGCGGCTTGGGAGTTGAAGTGCTCGATTTGGGCCACTTCGTCCGTGTCATAATCCTCATCCCCTATTGATGGTACCTGTACTCCAAACTCAACAACATTCCATATACTTTTGTGGAGTGAGGTTAGATGAAATTTCATTAAATCACTCCACCTAGCATAATCTTCGCCATCAAAAGTTGGCGGTTTGCCTAATGGAACGGAAAGTAAAGGAGTATGTCTAGGTGTACGGGGATAGTGTAAGGGGATCTTACTAAACTTCTTGCGCTCTTGGCGCTTAGAAGTTACGGACGGTGCATCGGAGTCGGAGGTGGATGTTGATGAAGTGTCGGTCTCGTAGTAGACCACCTTCCTCATCCTCTTGTGCTTGTCCCCACTCCGATGCGGCTTGTGAGAAGAAGATTTTTCCTTCTTCTCCTTGTGGTGAGAAGAGGAAGATCTTTTCTCCTTCCACTTGGAGGAGTTCTTCTTCTTCTCCCTTCTCTTGGTGCGGGACTCTTCCGATGAAGTGCTCCCTTGGCTTGTAGTGGGCTTGTCGCCGGTCTCCATCTCCCTCTTGGTGTGATCTCCCGACATCACTTCGAGCGGTTAGGCTCTAATGAAGCACCAGGCTCTGATACCAATTGAAAGTCGCCTAGAGGGGGGGGTGAATAGGGCGAAACTGAAAATCACAAAAATAATCACAACTACAAACCGGGTTAGCGTTAGAAATATAGTAGAGTCCGCGAGAGATGGTGCAAAAACAAATCGCAAGCGAATAATGAAGTGAGGCACGCGGATTTGTTTTACCGAGGTTCGGTTCTCTCAAACCTACTCCCCGTTGAGGAGGCCACAAAGGCCGGGTCTCTTTCAACCCTTCCCTCTCTCAAACGGTCCCTCGGACCGAGTGAGCTTCTCTTTCTCAAATCACTTGGGAACACAAAGTTCCCGCAAGGACCACCACACAATTGGTGTCTCTTGCCTTAATTACAAGTGAGTGTTTGATCACAAGAAAGAATGCTAAAGAAAAAGAAGCGATCCAAGCGCAAGAGCTCAAATGAACACTACAAATCACTCTCTCTAGTCACTAGGGCTTTGTGTGGAGTTGGGAGAGGATTTGATCTCTTTTGGTGTGCTTTGCAATGAATGCTAGCTCTTGTATAGTAGTTGGAAGTTGGAAAACTTGGATGCAATGAATGGTGGGGTGGTTGGGGTATTTATAGCCCCAACCACCAAACATGACCGTTGGTGGAGGCGTCTGCTCGATGGCGCACCGGACAGTCCGGTGCACACCGGACATGTCCGGTGCCCCAGCCACGTCACCAATGCCGTTGGATTCTGACCGTTGGAGCTTCTGACTTCTGGGCCCGCCTGGATGTCCGGTGCACACCGGACATCAACTGTTCATTGTCCGGTGCGCCGGTATGGGCGCGCCTGACGTCTGCGCGCGCAGAGCGCGCATTAAATGCGCCGCAGGTAGCCGTTGGCGCCGAAATAGCCGTTGCTCCGTGGTTACACCGGACAGTCCGGTGCACACCGGACATGTCCGGTGAATTATAGCGGAGCGGCTGCTGCGCGAACCCGAGGCTGGCAAGTTCCTGAGGCCGCACTCCCTTGGAGCACCGGACACTGTCCGGTGTACACCGGACAGTCCGGTGAATTATAGCGAAGCGGCCTGAGAAATTCCCGAAGGTGACGAGTTCGAGTTGGAGTCCTCTGGTGGCGCACCAGACACTGTCCGGTGTACACCGGACAGTCCGGTGCCTCCAGACCAGAGGTGCCTTCGGTTGCCTCTTTGCTCCTTTGTTGAATCCAAAACTTGATCTTTTTATTGGCTGAGTGTGAATCTTTTGCACCTGTATAACTTATACACTAGAGCAAACTAGTTAGTCCAATATTTGTGTTGGGCAATTCAACCACCAAAATTATTTAGGGACTAGGTGTAAGCCTAATTCCCTTTCAACTGGCCTATGTGCTCACGCGTGCTCTTTCCTTGGTCACCCGAAAACTTTGCAAACTCGGGTATCCTGGTTCCCTGTGGGTATGGGTGGCGATCAAATCGGCTGTCATAAGGCTTCCGATATGATTGCCCCCCAGGGATCATGCTTACTCCGAGCTTATCTCGGAACGCCCCGGCTATTTCTTCCCTCACTATACCAATGGCAGCCGGTGCAAGACCACCGGCTCTCTGGTCAAACATAGGTGGGGTTGGTTGCATGTTAGTATGTTGTCGTTCCCCCCATTGGTTTGAGCTACGTGGTGCATTTCCATTTGCCCTATATGGCTCATATGTTTGATCGTTTCTTTCCGGCCTTCTAGGTGGGGCCGGAAATCTTTCCTAGGCTCTGGATCCTGAATTAATGGGCTGGTGCATTGCATAATGTGATGGGAAGTGTTGTTGGGACGGGCGAGGATTTAGGTAATAATCCCCCTCAAAAGACTCATGCGCGGACTGCCTGGATACGTACCCGGACCGTCCGTGATTATATGCGGACCGTCCGTCGTTGTATGCGGACCGTCCGACTGGATAGTTTAAATTCGGTGCCCTATGTGGTGGCTCGGGTGCGTGTCTAGGTAACTCATTAAAAATGGGCCCGGCTGTGGCTGACCCGGACGGTCCGCGCTCGCGAGCGGACGGTCCAGACATGTGTAGATCGGCTGGTTTACTGTCGATTTGCGTTTGCTCAGGGTACGTGTCCATCGGCATCCCATAAGGGGGTTGTGACTGGTCGTGACAACCTTTAACCGATGTATTACGTGTACTATCTCCTAATTCAACCTCGTGTGAAGGAAAATTTGCTATACTAGATTTATCAAATGCACGTACTAGTCTCCTACAATCGTTTTGCATAACCCCTATGATATTTTGCATCAGTTCTCGCTGTTCGTCTATGTAAGCTTTAAGAGATTGGAGTTCGTTGGTGCTACTTACATTTGGGGTAATCGTAGTAGGTCGGAGCGAAGCTAGATCTGTCGCCCGTTGTCGAACGACTTTGTTGTTCCTATCCACTTTGAAGTCAGCCAGAAACTTCGCCTTTGCTTCTTGGATCAGCTGCTCCTGGCGCTCCTCGAACAGGAGCTGTTCTTCAGCCGGCAAGGCTTCCCATGTCGGTGTGATGATATTGCTGGTGGAAACCTCAGAGCTATCTTTTGAACCGGCCATTGAGGGCCGATTTGATAGGTCTATATGCGTTGTCCCCAGCGGAGTCGCCAAAAAGTATGTTGACGCCTTTTCGGAGCGCCAAACACTCAACAAGAACCGTGGCGGTGCCCTCTGCACAGGGGCGGACGGTCCGCGCGCAGGGGCCGGATGGTCCGCGGCCTGGTGCGAGGCGCGGTGGTACTCTCTGCGCAGGGGCGGACGGTCCGCGGCACAGGGCCGGACGGTCCGCGACCTGGTACAGGAGCTCGGGTTCCCTGCATGACGGCCGGACGGTCCGCACCCTGGGGCCGGACGGTCCGCGCGTACGCAGGGACGGCGGAAGATCGCCGACGGCGCCTGGATCTCACTCCCGGGAGGGACCCCGTCGGGGAGTAGAGATCCTAGGGGTTGTCTAGGCTCGGGCTGGCCGACCTAAACTCCTCTAATCGACGTAGAGCCGAAGAGAGACGAAGAATTTGGGGATTGGATATCTAAACCTAAACTAGACTAGAACTACTCCTAGGATAAAATGCGAAATAGAAGTTGTATTGATTCGATTGATGATTACAAATCGGCCGTATACCTCTCTATTTATAGAGGAGGGAGGCTGGACCCTTTACAAACTAATTTCCGAGCTTATCCCATGATTTTAGCTAACAACCGTAGCACAAAACTCGGAACCCTAATCTGTTCTGTGCACGCGCGGACCGTCCGGCCCATAGGCGCGGACCGTCCGGACCGCGGACCGTCCGGCCTCAGGGCCGGACTGTCCGCGCGCTCAATTTGGTGCTCAACATATGCCCCCTGCCTTTTGGTGGAGCTGAGCGAACCAAAAGCAACTAACTCGATGTTATCACATCGGTTTTCTTAGGCATCTTGCCACTTACTAGGATGGTACGCAGTGGCCTTGGTCTCGATGGTTGACTCAACGGACGTGATCCCTTTAGATTTGATCGAACTGTCAGTCCCAACATCGCCGAGCGTCATACTGGTCCTGACCAATTCGTCACATTGCCTTCCTAATTCTCTAAGTGTTCTGGCGTAGCTCCGTAGTCGACCAGGTCTTCTCCTTGCAGGTCGTCTTCCTCCATGGGCGTCGGTACGTCGTCGGAGGTGTCATGGTTTATTGCAGATGAGTCGGCCTCAGGGGTCGGACGGTCCGTGCCCTGTACGGTTGGTCCGGTCTTTATAGTCGGACTGTCTGCTATACCTGCAAAGAGCTGCATAGTTGGTGTTTTATTTTCTGTCTTTATGGCCGTTTGATTTTCCTCAACGGCCTTTGGTCTCCATCTCTTTTGTGGTGGCGGATATTGCGGATGTGTGTCATTGAATATTTTTTCCGCCTCCTTCTCCTGATTCTCCTTTGCCCTAAGGCGCTGTAATTTTCGCTTTTGCGATCGTGTCAATCCCGATTGGCACCATCGGGGCATGGAGTATTTTGGATCGGCTATTTTATTGACAGTCGTACTTTCTTTTTTGTTTGTGTTGGCCGATTCACCAAAAATCATCGGTCCTTCGTTATTTTGTTGTACGACGACATCTGTCGTTCCTATTTTAATGACATCTTCCTTTTTCGTACTGTTGGAGGTTGTAGCTGTATGCCCCCCTGCCGGATTAGTCAGCCTTTGGGGCCGAGTTGTTCGGCAATCTTGCTGGGCATGTGCTCGTGGACCGGATTGAGGGGCTCTCAATCGGTCTTGTACTGGAGGTGTCAACCTATTGAATACAGATGTTTGGGGTGCCCCCCAAGCGGGGTACTATGGCATCCCAAATGAGTATGGTGGCATGCCCCACATTTGATTTGGGACATATGGTGGAGGTATGTATGTGTATGGAAATGGCATAGGTGGATATGGTGGTGGAGGTGTCCATGCAGGTACGTTAGGTCTTAATTGAACATTATGACCTCCCGTCCTTTCCGATTGGTGTGGTGGTCCAATCGGCCTAACCTGCCATCGCACCTGGGTGGGTAAGCGAGGTCCCTTTGGTGGCCGGTCGCTGGGGCCAGCCTTCTTTTTCACATATTTAGACAATAATTGATCAAAGGTCGGGCTAGATTTTACCAACCGACCAGTTGCCTTGAACGTGTTAGTTTTCCACGTACCTATTTCTGGTCGTCGTGGTTTGAAGGTACGTGGTCGCCGCGGCTCTTCGACGTTGCCGGACCGTCCGTCGGAACGCTTCGGACCGTCCGGTGATGTTACGGACCGTCCGCGCCTAGACACCGGACCGTCCGCGATGCGTAGTATGGGTTCTCGCGCATATCCCTTTGTCTGTGCTTGCCCCCCAGCGCTGGAGTTTGTGATGGTTACCTTCAGTGTCTCCCCTCCATCAGGAGTCTTCTCGGCCATCACTTTCCTGCAAGAAATTTTGTTGTTTCCATCGGCCTCCCGTGCGTTGCCGATGATGACTTCTTTGTCTTTGCCCTTATCGGCTGTGTTGGGCCGAATTAGGACCTTTTTGCCATTAAAGTCGATCACATTCATTGGGAAGGGCTCCGTGTCCTCCTGAAATTTCAATCGTCCCTCATTAATGGCCGATTGAATTTGTCGTCGGAACACATTACAATCATTAGTGGCATGGGAAAATGAGTTGTGCCACTTGCAGTATGCGCGACGCTTTAGTTCGTCGGCAGGTGGAACGATATAATCAATTTTAATGTTACCATTTTTTAGTAATTCATCGAATATCTTATCACATTTGCCGACATTAAATGTAAACTTAACCTCCTCCTGTCGTTCCTTTTGAACTGACTGCAAGGAGTAGCAAGCCGAAGATTTGGCCTGCTCGGGCCAAACTATTTCGGCAGTGTAAACTTTTTTTGGTTCATCGTCCGAACTACTTTGATTGTGTTCTACTATAGGGACATTATGATGAACCGTTCTGACTAGTTCTTTGCTTCGGCTTTCACAAGCCGAAGCTCTCTGATGTAATTGTGCTAGAGTAAAGAACTGGATGCCTTCTAATCTCTCTTTTAAATAATAGCGCAATCCATCAAAGGCTATTCCCGCCAGTTGTTTATCTGTTAAATGAATTTTAAAGCATCGGTTTCTCGTATCCTGGAATCTCCGGATATAATCACTAACCGATTCATCCTTTTCTTGTCGTAGGGTCACTAAGTCTACTAAATCTAGCTCATAATCACCAGAGAAGAAATGTTCATGAAATTTTTGCTTTAAGTCTCCCCATGACAAAATGGAATTAGGAGGGAGCGTGGCATACCATGTGAATGCAGTCCCTGTTAAGGATAATGAAAATAAACGCACACGGAATGCTTCGGTGTCGGCCAATTCTCCTAATTGTGCTAGGAACTGGCCTATGTGCTCACGCGTGCTCTTTCCTTGGTCACCCGAAAACTTTGCAAACTCGGGTATCCTGGTTCCCTGTGGGTATGGGTGGCGATCAAATCGGCTGTCATAAGGCTTCCGATATGATTGCCCCCCAGGGATCATGCTTACTCCGAGCTTATCTCGGAACGCCCCGGCTATTTCTTCCCTCACTATACCAATGGCAGCCGGTGCAAGACCACCGGCTCTCTGGTCAAACATAGGTGGGGTTGGTTGCATGTTAGTATGTTGTCGTTCCCCCCATTGGTTTGAGCTACGTGGTGCATTTCCATTTGCCCTATATGGCTCATATGTTTGATCGTTTCTTTCCGGCCTTCTAGGTGGGGCCGGAAATCTTTTCTAGGCTCTGGATCCTGAATTAATGGGCTGGTGCATTGCATAATGTGATGGGAAGTGTTGTTGGGACGGGCGAGGATTTAGGTAATAATACCCCTCAAAAGACTCATGCGCGGACTGCTCGGATACGTACCCGGACCGTCCGTGATTATATGCGGACCGTCCGTCGTTGTATGCGGACCGTCCGACTGGATAGTTTAAATTCGGTGCCCTATGTGGTGGCTCGGGTGCGTGTCTAGGTAACTCATTAAAAATGGGCCCGGCTGTGGCTGACCCGGACGGTCCGCGCTCGCGAGCGGACGGTCCGGACATGTGTAGATCGGCTGGTTTACTGTCGATTTGCGTTTGCTCAGGGTACGTGTCCATCGGCATCCCATAAGGGGGTTGTGACTGGTCGTGACAACCTTTAACCGATGTATTACGTGTATTATCTCCTAATTCAACCTCGTGTGAAGGAAAATTTGCTATACTAGATTTATCAAATGCACGTACTAGTCTCCTACAATCGTTTTGCATAACCCCTATGATATTTTGCATCTGTTCTCGCTGTTCGTCTATGTAAGCTTTAAGAGATTGGAGTTCGTTGGTGCTACTTACATTTGGGGTAATCGTAGTAGGTCGGAGCGAAGCCAGATCTGTCGCCCGTTGTCGAACGACTTTGTTGTTCCTATCCACTTTGAAGTCAGCCAGAAACTTCGCCTTTGCTTCTTGGATCAGCTGCTCCTGGCGCTCCTCGAACAGGAGCTGTTCTTCAGCCGGCAAGGCTTCCCATGTCGGTGTGATGATATTGCTGGTGGAAACCTCAGAGCTATCTTTTGAACCGGCCATTGAGGGCCGATTTGATAGGTCTATATGCGTTGTCCCCAGCGGAGTCGCCAAAAAGTATGTTGACGCCTTTTCGGAGCGCCAAACACTCAACAAGAACCGTGGCGGTGCCCTCTGCACAGGGCCGGACGGTCCGCGCGCAGGGGCCGGACGGTAAGCGGCCTGGTGCGAGGCGCGGTGGTACTCTCTACGCAGGGGCGGACGGTCCGCGGCACAGGGCCGGACGGTCCGCGACCTGGTACAGGAGCTCGGGTTCCCTGCCTGACGGCCGGACGGTCCGCACCCTGGGGCCGGACGGTCCGCGCGTACGCAGGGACGGCGGAAGATCGCCGACGGCGCCTGGATCTCACTCCCGGGAGGGACCCCGTCGGGGAGTAGAGATCCTAGGGGTTGTCTAGGCTCGGGCTGGCCGACCTAAACTCCTCTAATCGACGTAGAGCCGAAGAGAGACGAAGAATTTGGGGATTGGATATCTAAACCTAAACTAGACTAGAACTACTCCTAGGATAAAATGCGAAATAGAAGTTGTATTGATTCGATTGATGATTACAAATCGGCCGTATACCTCTCTATTTATAGAGGAGGGAGGCTGGACCCTTTACAAACTAATTTCCGAGCTTATCCCATGATTTTAGCTAACAACCGTAGCACAAAACTCGGAACCCTAATCTGTTCTGCGCACGCGCGGACCGTCCGGCCCACAGGCGCGGACCATCCACGCGCTCAATTTGGTGCTCAACACCGTGCAAAGCAGCAGCAGGTCTCTGCAGAAGCTACCTTATCCGACAACGCCGTACGCCTTGCCGGCCACGCGCTAAAACAAAAGAAACTAACGATTAATCACCTTGTTGTTTTAGTAACTAACTAACTACTGCCTGCCCTTGACAAATCAGCCAGCACGTACGTCGCTCTCCGCAACTCGCCAACAAAAACCTCGGTGATCATGCGTGACGTGTATAAAACCCCACACTCCTCTCTCTGGCTCAGCTGTGACTGTGAGCTCCACCGGGGTGTAGCTGCAGCTGCAGTGTCGCACGCACGCACCGCCATGGCGGCCCTCGCCCTGCTCCCTCTCGTGCTCCGCCTCTTCGCCGTGCAAGCAGGCGGCGGCAGAGTCGACGGAGGCTTCACGGCGTGCCTGGCCGCCGCCGGCGTGGGCAACGTGACGACGCGGCAGTCCCCCGGGTACGCCGCGGCGCTGCTCGTCTCCGTGCAGAACCTGCGGTTCGCGGGCGCGGGCGCGCCCAAGCCCGCGGCCGTGGTGGTCCCGGCGTCGCTGCAGGAGCTGCGCGACGCGGTGCGGTGCGCGCGGGGGGCCGGGCTGGCGCTGCGGCTCCGCAGCGGCGGGCACAGCTACGAGGGGCAGTCGTACACGACCTCTGACCGCGGCGCGTTCGCCGTGGTGGACCTGGCGGCGCTGGACCGCGTGCGCGTGGACGCGGCGCGGCGCACGGCGTGGGTGCAGGCCGGCGCGACGCTGGGGCAGGCGTACCGCGCCGTGGCGGCGGCGAGCGCGACTCTGGCGCTGTCGGCGGGGTCGTGCCCGACGGTCGGCTCGGGCGGGCACGTCGCCGGCGGGGGGTTCGGGCTGCTGTCGCGCAAGCACGGCCTGGCGGGGGACAACGTGGTGGACGCCGTGCTGGTGGACGCACGCGGCCGCGTCCTCGACCGCGCCGCCATGGGGGAGGACGTGTTCTGGGCCATCCGCGGCGGCGGCGGCGGCGCCTGGGGCGCCGTGTACGCCTGGCGGGTCCGCCTCAGCCCGGTCCCCGAGCGCGTCACCGCGTTCGTCGTCAACCGCCCGGGCTCCGCCCGCTCCGTCGCCTCGCTGGTGTCCACGTGGCAGCACGTCGCGCCGTGGCTGCCCGACGAGTTCTACATCTCCGCGTTCGTCGGCGCCGGGCTGCCGGAGGCGGCGGACCCGGGCCGCCGGGCCGCCGGCGTCTCCGTCACGTTCAAGGGGCTGTACCTCGGGCCGGCGCACGAGGCGATGCAGATCCTGGCGGCCCGGTTCCCGGAGATCGGGCTGTCGGACCTGGCCCCGAGGGAGATGAGCTGGATCGAGTCCGTGGTGTTCTTCTCCGGCCTGCCCGAGGGGAGCGCCGTGTCGGACCTCGCGGACCGGGTGCTGCACACCAAGACCTACTTCAAGGCCAAGTCGGACTACGTGCGGCGTCCGACGCCGCTAGACCACCTGGTCAAAGCCGTCGGCCTGCTGTCCGAGCAGCCCAAGGCGTACGTCATCCTGGACCCGTACGGCGGCGCCATGGACCGGGTCGGGTCCGCCGACCTCCCCTTCCCGCACCGCAAGGGCAACATCCACGGCATCCAGTACATGGTCGAGTGGACGGCGGGCGACGACGGTCGCAGGGAGGAGTACATGGGCTGGCTGCGCCGGTTCTACGACTTCATGGGAGCGTACGTGGCGACGGAGCCACGGGCCGCGTACGTAAACTACATGGACCTCGATCTCGGAACGAACGACTGGTCCGACGCCGACGAGAGGAGCCCCAACCCACAGGTGGAGGCGGCGCGGGCGTGGGGCGAGCGGTACTTCCTGGGCAACTACGACCGGCTGGTTCGAGCCAAGACGTTGATCGACCCGGACAACGTGTTCCGCAACGCGCAGAGTATCCCGCCACTTGGAGGCGGCGCCCAGGGCATGACGTGGAGCACGCGTGGCATCTCGCCCAAGGCCACATCCAATGGAAGCACGTACGATATATAGCTAGCTAGTAGCTAGAGCACACGTCACACGCATATAGTATGAGTATACACTTCGCGTCAGATATACTACACATGCATTGCACACAAATATATGTGGGTGGCGGTGTTCTTTTGGCGCGTTGCTTTCACGGTGCCGTCCGTTGCATTTAGTTTGGACGATTGAATCATATCATACGTAGCTAGCAGACAACGAGAGAGAGAGAGAGAGAATATTGTTTGATGAAGTGACCAAGGTCGCGTCGATCAATCTCTTGATCAGAAGGTGTGATTTTGTACTGGTGCAAGATTGATTAGTACTAGCATATATACTCTCTCTATCTGCTTTTTCTGATGCTTCGAATTAACAGATGACGAGTCTATTCTTCCTGGGTCCTGGCCCAGTGTGCAAAGTTAATAACAAATGCTAAGAGGCCTATATATGACGTGTTAAAGAGAAACCGTGGCTATTCTGAGCTAGTATCAGAGATCTGACAGTAACGTGTTGGCAGTAGCTTTTTTGAGCTGCTGCGCTAAACTTTTCTGGTCTTGCAGTCTTGCTATGGAATTTTGGGCATCTCAAAGGCCCACTAATGTTACAACAAGATAAAATAGGCCCATGAGCTTCATACGAGCTTGGCAAAGTGGACATTTGGCATTTCTGCACGCGCAGAGGGAGCAGACAACGAGATCGAGCGAGACATTGTTAGGTAGGGGCTGTTTGGTAGCACGCCGTTACGTCGCGCCACAGTTTTGCTGCCACAGCTTTGCCACCACAAGTGTGATGGCTGATTTGACCGTCGTGGCTTAGGCGTGGTGCCCGGCGACACACACCAAACTAGCCTGTAGTTTCATGAAGTGGCCAATTCAGTCATCTAGTGTCAATACGTGTTGGAATCAGATGTATTGCATATATATATACTTTAGTTACACACGTGAGAACAAGCGCAATTTTTTTTTATCGGAAATGGTTACTGTGCTCTATATATTTTGTTAAACATTTGAGAGAGCTAGCAACGCTTGAGAAGTATAAAATATTTGTAACAAAACTAATGCAGCAGAAAACGAGCCATCACGGGTGTCCACAGACGTTTAGGCCCGTGCAATAGACGTCGATATCGCCCTGTGGCATGTGGTCGGTACCGACTCCCACGGTTTTAACCGCGGAGTCGACGACGCTACTAGTCGTTGAAGAATAGATCGGCACTTACTCAGTCCGGTCAGTATCGGTATGGACCAGTATAGCACTGACTATATGTGTTGCTATGTACATTTTTTATTGGTCCACATCATTTTGATGTTCAAAAAATTTTAAAAACATCATAAATCCAAATATTCTAAAAATACATTAATGAATTATGTAACCTTTTAGTTTCAGATATTATGTATTTTTTATATTTTATGAATTATAAAAATTTTATTTAAGGTTTATAAACTGTGTGATGTGTATTTGTATTTATGAACTATATACTTTTATTTGCTTAATTATATATTAAGATGAATTTCATTTCAAATAAGAATATGTAAAAAAGGTTGATGATGTGGCCGTAGGTTCGCCGTAAAGGTTGAGTGTTGTGGTAGACTGATTGATAGCTGATGTAACAATAGATGTAAACTCGTAGTTTAGGTAGTGTTTGGTTCCCACGCCGCCGTCGGCGGGTTCGGCCTGGTGCCGAGGAAGTTCGGGCTCGCCGCCGACAACGTCCTGGACGCGGTCCTGATCGGCCCGGACGGCAGCTCCTCCACCCGCGCCACCATGGACGCCGACGTGTTCTGGGCCATCCTCGGCGGTGGCGGCGGGAGCTGGACCGTGGTGTACGCTCCGGCTCATCCCAGTCTCCGAGAACGTGACCATGTTCAACGCGTGGCGCGAACCGGCCAGCCCGAGCTCGTCGCCGGGCTGATCCACCGATGGCAGCACGTCGGGCCGAGCCTCCTCGACGAGTTCTACCTGTCGACATTCATCCCAAGAAGATCGTCGGAGTCGAACGGTAACATCTCCATGTCGTTCACTGGCCAGGTGCTCGGGCCGAAGCACGACGGCAGGGGGCACATGGGGCATTGTCCTCCTAATGCTCCCCTAATTCAATGCTCCCGGCCCCTAATTTTATAGAACCTGTTAGTTTTTTAGCTAATTCTTATATAAATAATGCAAAAATGCTTCTAACAGCCAACCTAATGTAAATTGGTTTCCTTAATTTTGGATCCTGTGCAGCTAGCCATGACGGTGCTGACTGCTGGAGCAGGAGCTTCTCCGAGCTGGGCCTCGCCGAGTCGGAGCTGTCCGAGAGTGAGCTGGCTCGAGTCGGCGGCGAAGTTCACGGGGCTCAGCTCGGTCGCGAGCCTCACGGACCGGCAGCCCTACGAGCAATAAATATGGAAGAAATTGATGGAGAGTAGTGTTTTGGTGTCCAAACAAAACTCATATATATTGCTGGAGAAAAAAAATTGCTGCAGCCTGGCTACAAACCAGAATGTTTGCAGTCCTTCATAAAAATGAAAATAGGGCTCACCTGTAGGTTAATAACATAACTGAAACGTTACCTGGTAGATTTATAGGTGGGCTCTATCCTCCTTTTTATAAGAGGCTGTAAACATGCTGATTTGCAGCCCGGCTGCGGCATTTTTTTTCCATTGCTGCGGGTTCTCATGCATGTTAGTATTTTGCTCAGGTACGGACGTGTGTTCTGTTGGTGCTCTCCAAAGCTCAAGGCTGCATGTTGCTGACGTATATGTTTCTGCTAGTAGTGCAGCCAGCTCGTAAACTTGTATGGCTAGCTATGAGAATTAACGGAGTGTTTGGTTTAGGGTTATTGTCACGGCCAATTATAGTTGGGGAGGCCAGGGGGGCTGTGGCTATACTCCCGCTCCGGCTCGGGGCGGCGTCTAGGGGCCCAGAGGCTGCCATAGATGTTATAAGGAAGAGGTGGCATAGGGAGTTAAGAGTGATAAGAGAAGAGCTTTCTCTCTCTGTTTAAGATGTGAAATAGTATATGGTCCTTTTTTTTATAGTCCTAATAGGATTTGATCTCCAAATATTCTATAGATATTCTGCACTCTCTTTTCCTAAACAAACTCTTATCTAACTTTATATTTAACTTTTTTTTATCTAATCTATACTCTTTCGATCGGTATATATGCTTCACGGGTAGAGGGTCCGTTATGGTCAAGTATGGCATGCGCTATACCTCAACTCGGTCCACTAAAAAAAGCAAAATCTAGGTATTCGGCCCAGCAGCCGTAGCCTCTATGCACTACCGGAATCCGGGCCTTTGCCGAGTGCCGGACTCTTTGCCGAGTGCCTTTTGTCGGGCACTCGACAAAGAAGGTTTTGCCGAGAGCCACACTCGGCAAAGTCCGGCTCTCGGTAACGAGCTGGTTTACCGAGTGCATGACACTCGGCACGGGAACACACTCGGTAAAGACATGTTTGCCGAGTGTCAAACACTCGACAAAGGTGGCGCTCGGCAAAGGGCCGTCACCGGCCGTCCTAAAGCTGACGGCCGTCAGCCTTTGCCGAGGGCCGAGGATTGGCACTCGGCAAAGCACTCTTTACCGAGTGTGTTCTCTAGACACTCGGCAAACCATATTTTTATATTTTACATTTTGTCCACCAAACTTTTTGTGGTATGTTCCTACACTATGTAGACCTACATGTATCATTTGTGGACAATTATAACAGAGTTTTCAATCGTTAGTAGATTTAGTTCGTTTATTTGAATTTCTTCGGAAAATTCAGATTTGAACTGCAGGTCACTCGAAACTTGAAAAACCGTGCATGCAAAAATGATATCCATGTTACTTAGCATAAGTTACGACCGATTCCAAGAGCGGACCGGAAACTTCGAGCAACATGCTCACTAAACATGGCCGTGAACTTGCCATCCACATGTTTAAAAATTGTATAAAACACAAACAAAGTCAGAAAATCATGAAACTTGTCCACGTGTCATGATATCATATGTAGAGGCTGTGATAAAAAATTGAAAAAGTTTCGAGAAAAATGTGACGTACTATGTGTAGAAACCTAAGAGATCCACATTGAAACTTTATGATTTCATGTGTAGTTCTCTTAGGTTTCTACACATAGTGTCTCACAACTTTCTCCATACATTCTAAAATTTTTATCACAGCCTCTACATATGATATCATGACACGTGGACAAGTTTCATGATTTTCTGAGTTTGTTTGTGTTCTATAAAATTTTTAAACAGTTGGATGGCAAGTTCACGGTCATGTTGAGTGAGCATGGTGCTCGAAGTTTCCGCTCCGCTCCTGAAGTCAGTCGTAACTTGTGCTAAATAGCATGGATATTATGTTTGCACGCATGGTTTTCCAAGTTTCGAGTGACTTGCAGTTCAAATGTGAATTTTCCGAAGAAATTCAAGTAAACGAACTAAATCTACTAGCTATAAAAAACACTTTTTTAATTGTCTCAAAATGGTACATGTAGGTCTACATAGTGTAGGAACATACCACAAAAAATTTGGTTGAGAAAATAAAAAAAATAAAAATGTACTTTGCCGAGTGCCCAAAGAAGGCACTCGGCAAAGAATTCTTTGCCGAGTGTGAACTGGGTGGCACTCGGCAAAGTATAGGGAAATAATCTTTGCCGAGTGTCCCCAGGGCGACACTCGGCAAAGTATATTTTTAAATTTTAAAAAAATCTTTGCCGAGTGCTAGATCGCGGGCACTCGGCAAAGAAGAGACACTTTACCGTCCGCAGCCTCTCCTTCTCCTCTTTCACTCTCACTCACCACACTCACCGCCGCCGCCTCCCCGTCTGGTCTCACCCACCGCCGGCGACGCGCCTCCCCATGCCCGCAGCCGCCGCCAGAGCACGCCTCCTCGCGCCCGTTGTCGTTGCCGCCGCGCCTCCCCACGCCCGGCCACCGCCGCGCCCACCACCGCCCGGCCTCCCTGCGCCCGCTTCCGCGTGCCCGCTGCCCCTGCCGCCGCGCCTCCCCGCGCCCGGCCACCCCCGCGCCCACCACTACCGCGCCCGCCTCCCCACGCCCCGTCTCCCCGCCTGGTCACCACCGCCTCCCTGTCAGCACCGCCACGCACACCACCGCCGCCGGGACCGCCCCGACCCGCGTGGCCCAACCGCCGCCCTCACGCGACCCACGCCAGACCCCGACGATCTCTCGACGATCTCCACTAGGTATGAATTTGTTCATGATTTAGTTTTGTATTTATTACATGTCACTTTGTATTTATTATTGATTAGATGATAGGATGTAAATAATGTAAATCATGTAAATTTGTGAATGATAGGATGTAAATAATGTAAATTATGTAAATTTGTGAATGATAGGATGTAAATCATGTAAGTTAGATTATAGTCTCGTTGAGAATTTGTTGTGTTATCTCTGATAGATTGAATATATAGATGTGATTGCCGGCCATCGTGCCGTTGAATTATGCGTGTATGTCAGCCATCGTGCTGATAGTTTTATTTGCAGGATTTCGAAACCTCCCCGTGTAGGGGAGGTGCTGTCGAAATTTTCTGTTGCTAGGCTTCTATTAGAGGATGGAGGACCGTGAGTGAATGTACACGGGCCATAGAGTAAGGAACGATGTCACCACTGAATGGCTTAGAAAGACCGATGATTTCGTGGAACGGGCATATGACGATGCTGCTAAAGGAGCGAGTCTAGTCCCATGCCCGTGCAGCAAATGTGCCAACCGGAAAAGAAAACCAAATAAGGCCATAGTAGAACATATTTGGAAGAATGGATTTACGCTGGGCTATACTCGATAGATATTTCGTGGTGAAGCGCATCGTACGAGAGAGGAGGTGCTGAGACAACGTGTCAAGGATTATGACGCGGATGCGGGGGTAGTGGATATGTTGAACGACTATCAGGAGGCACATTACACGGGAGGATGTATGGATGACGAGCCAGAGCCGACTGCAAAGTCGTTCTACGACATGTTCGACGCGGCACAGAAGCTCCTTCACGGCCAGACAAAGGTTTCTCAACTGGATGCCATTGGGCGTGTAATGGCGTTCAAGTCGCAGTACAGCATGAGTAGAGACGCATTTGATGGCTTGTTGACGGTTATTGGGAGCCTGCTTCCGGATGATCACGTTCTGCCAAAGAGCATGTACGAGGCACATAAACTCCTTCGTGCATTCAAGATGACGTATGAGCAGATTCATGCTTGTCCGAAGGGCTGCGTGCTATTTAGGAAAGAATACGTGGAGGCAAAGTACTGTCCCAAGTGTAAATCGTCTAGGTTCATGGAGGTAGACTCTAGTGATGGATAGAAGAGGCAGCTCGACATCCCCTTGACAATCCTACGGCACCTTTCGTTCATACCGAGGATCCAGCGTCTATACATGACAGAGGAATCCACGAAACATATGACATGGCACAAAAATGGAAAACGATACAATCCTGAGAAGATGGCGCACGCATCCGATGGTGAAGCATGGAAACACTTTGATGTCATTCACCGTGAGAAAGCCGAAGAGGCTCATAATGTACGTGTTGCGTTGGCCACTGATGGGTTCAATCCCTATGGAATGAGCGCTGCCCCATACACATGTTGGTCCGTGTTTGTTATCCCAATCAATCTCCCCCCTGGTGTGTGCTTTCAAAGGCAGAATATATTCGTGTTGTTGATAATTCCCGGACACCCGGGGAATATAATGGGCGTGTACATGGAGCCTTTGATCGATGAATTGGTACGTGCCTAGGAGGAAGGGGTATGGACGTATGACCAAGCTACAAAGACAAACTTCAGAATGCATGTTTGGTACCAGTACTCCATGCATGACTTACCGGCGTATGAGCTATTCTGCGCCTGGTGTGTTCACGGTAAGTTCCCATGCCCAGTTTGCAAGGAAGCTCTCAAGTTCATTTGGTTGAAAAAGGGTGGCAAATATTCGTCCTTCGATAAACATCGACAATTTCTCCCTCCTAACCATCCATTCCGCCTAGACATTAAGAACTTTACGAAAGGTGTCGTAGTGACAGACCGCCCACCTGCAACGATGACTGGTGCCAAAATTCGTCAACAGATAGATGGGCTCGTGGCCAATACAGAAGGTGGTTTTGTGGGATATGGTGAGCATCATATGTGGACACATAAGTCTGGCTTGACTCGGCTCCCCAATTTTGACGACCTGCTCCTTCCACACAACTTTGACATGATGCACACTGAAAAGAATGTTGCCAAGGCACTGTGGGCAACAATTATGGACATTCCTGATAAGTCAAAGGATAACGTGAAGGCAAGAGTGGATCTGGCAGCGTTATGTGATAGACCACACCTAGAGATGAAGCCGCCAAGTGGCGGAAAGATGTGGAGAAGGCCTAAGGCCGATTTCGTCCTAAGCAGGGCCCAGAGAAAGGAAGTACTTCAGTGGATCAAGATGTTGATGTTCCCTGATGGGTATGCAGCTAACCTGAGTAGGGGGTGAACTTATCTACTATGCGAGTATTAGGGATGAAGAGTCATGACTTCCACATATGGGTTGAACGGATTCTTCCTGCGATGGTTCGAGGCTATGTCCCTGAGCATGTCTGGCTAGCGCTTTCAGAGTTGAGCTATTTCTTCCGTCAGCTTTGTGCAAAAGAGTTATCTCAGACCATGGTTGCAGACTTGGAAAGATTGGCACCCGTGTTACTGTATAAGCTTGAGAAGATATTTCCACCCGGCTTCTTCAATCCAATGCAACATTTGATTCTTCATCTCCCCTATGAAGCACGAATGGGGGGGCCCGTGCAGGGACATTGGTGCTATCCAATCGAGAGATTTCTAAAGACTATTCGAAAGAAATGTAGAAATAAATGCAAAATCGAGGCTTCCATTGCAGAGGCATACATTCTAGAGGAGGTCTCAAACTTCACAACAACTTATTATGGTGACAAACTGCCGAGCGTGCATAATCCACCCCCTCGTTACAATGATGGTGACAATGAATCGAACCTTAGCATATTTCGAGGCCAACTTGGAAGCGCAAGTGGCTCGACCACCAAGACCCTGACACATGAAGAGTGGTGGCATATCATGCTATATGTATTGACCAACCTTGAAGAGGTGACGCCATACATGGAACAATTTCTTCATGAATTCTGGCGTCGATCAAGGGACCTTACTCCACAGGAATATGACACTCTTCTTAGAAAGGGTGCGAGAAATGGGTTGCCCGATTTCATTTCCTGGTTCAAACGTAAGATACGTGCTTAGTTTGTAAAAGAGATACGCCTTTGAACTCAATTTAGCGTCTTTTAACTTGCGAATACTTGTAGGGCCAAAGAGATCCGTCTATGAGTGCCGAGTTGAGACAAGTAGCCAATGACTTTGCTTATAGGGTCAAGAAATATTCTGGGTATGACGTTAATGGATACCGTTTTCACACAACAAACTACGACAAAAGTCGGCCCAATCGGAAAACAATGTGTTCTGGAGTCTTTACGCCCGGCCTTGACAATGTCGATTATTTTGGACGAATCGAAGAAATATATGAGCTCAATTTTTATGGTTCCAAACCTCTTACTCCAGTGATATTCAAATGTCATTGGTTTGACCCTCAAGTGATGAGATGGACACATTCTAATCTTGGGATAGTCGAAATTCGACAAGATTCCACCTTACCAGGAGACGATGTCTATATCGTGGCCCAACAGGCCACACAAGTGTATTATCTCCCATATGCGTGCCAAACGAAAGAACATCTTAAGGGTTGGGATGTTGTGTATAAGGTATCGCCGCACGAGAGGTTACCTATTCCTAACGATGAAGATTACAACTTAGACCCGGACACATATGATGGAGAGTTCTTCCAAGAAGATGGGCTAGAAGGGCGATTTGAGATAGACTTAACCGAAGCTATCGGAATGGACGTAGATATTGAAATGGTTGTTGATGAGGAGGATGATGAGGTGCAAAATGATAATGACTGAGTAATCCTTGAAGGCAATGACATTAATGATGAACTTGCGTCTTCCGATGGTGTTGAGATTGAAATGGTTGATAGTGATGATGAGAGTTATGATCTGGCTAACCCCGACACATATGAAGATTATTTTTAATCGATGTAATGCTATATGACTTTTTATTTCGCACCTGTTTTTAAATACATCTTTTTATATGTGCTTATTTGTTTACTCTTAATTGCAGGTTTTTGGACAAATATGGTCGACAGTAATTGGCTGAGGAGGAGGAGGGGGAGGAGGAGTAGGACGACGGACGAGGCAGAGCAGGCGGCGCCTCAGGACAACGACGACCAGCAGCAGGACGACGACAACCAGCAGCAGGACGCCTCAGGTTCTGGCGCCTCAGGTTTGAGGAGCATCTACCTGCGAGATCCCGCGAGTCTCCCTCAGCGTCCCATACTTCGGGACAGGCAACCACTGATTCGGCCAGATGGGGAGAGGTATGTAACTTTATGTTCTTCATTCTTGTTCATTTATGTGTTCAAAATCATAATATAAACTAATACTTTTTATTTATCACTTGGACAGGTCTTGGACGGTTGTGGATTATGCTGGGGGTCATTGTCGCCCCCCAATGGCATCCTCGGCCTGCTGTGCAGGGAACACTTCCCTGGCTGGTTGAGTACGCTGGAGTGACGGGCCCAGCCTACACCTTCAACCACTATGTCGTCGCCCCCGATGCAGTAGACCGGGACGACCGAGAATTCAACAACAAGGTGGAGCGGGTGAAGCAAGAGCTGTGGGTAAGTCTTAGTATAATGTAAAATATATCGCATTTTCGTTGCAAATTCTTGAAATAATGTATGGATACATCATTTTTGTATGCAGGATTTCTTCAGATGCGAGGCTGGATACGAGGCTAGGGCGGATGTGGTGGCCACCACGAGCTGTAAGAAGCTCATCGTGGACATGCACTATGAGGCCCGAATCCAGGCCATCGTCACCTACCACGACTCCGTCCTTGGAAAAAAGGTGACCAAGTAGCAAGCCCGAACCATGTCGTTGACCAGGGACCAGTACCTACAGGTAAAGTCATGCATGTTTGGTACCAGTACTCCATGCATGAATTTTATTTTTATCTTCTGATATGCACTTTACGTGTTTACTTTGTAGATGATTCCACATTGGTGCACCGCACATCCTCTGTACTAGGAGCAGATGGTGGATAGGTGGTGTTCGGCTGAGTGGGACGAGGCGCACAATGCTAGCCGGGAACGACGTATGATGATGCAAGGTCCCTCCCACCACCAAGGCAGCCGGAGCCTGGGCCAATATGCCGAAGCATGGCTACACCCTCTTTTTTATTTAGGCATATAGCACTGGATTAGATACTATTTCTGACTATCTCGTTGGTTTTCATGTAGTCGGCGTCACATGGTGGCCGGCCTTGCTCCACCTTCTCGGTCTATGCTATGGCTCATAAGGGCAAGGCGACGTCCGACGTCACCTACAACCCGGATGACGGGCCCGAGGCCTACAACAACCCCACCGTCTACAGCCGCCTTCATGACTACACCACCATGGCGCAGGAGGTCCATGGCCCAGAATATGATCCGAGCACCGAGCCGATCGACCCCGATGTGCTCATGAGGGTCGGAGGAGGCAAGAGACATGGGCGGTACTGGATTGCCGATGGGGCAATCGACTCGTCCTCCACTCCCACTCTGTCTCAGGTGAGAGCAAGGAGCACGGGCTCGAGTCCAGCCATACGATCTCGGCACGACAGCTCATAGCTTCGCATACATCAACTCGAGGTTAGTGCTTCTGTAACTCGTCCTTCTTTGAGTTATATACCTTCTCTTTGAGTTACTATAACGTTGGCTTGTAATATTATAGACTCAACTAGAAGAAGAGAGGAGGGAACGTCACGAGATGGAGGCAAGGATTATGGCGGAGCGGGAGGCAGAGCGGGAGGCTCGCCTGGCAGATCATCAAAGGATGGTGGAGATGTTCCAGTACATGCAGAGCCTTGGCGCCGCACAGGGCATCGCTTCGCCACCTCCATTGTTCCCTCCAGTTGACCCTGCTCTCTTCCATACTCCTGTATCAAAATTGTAGTTAGATGTTGGTAATGCATCTGGTATAACACATGCAATCTCTTCTCTGTGTAGGCCAATCTAGGGCGGCATCCAACAACCCTCCGGAAGGGTTCAGCCCAACGCAGCACCAGTCGAACTGCCCACCTCTATGAGTGTTATGTTTTCAATGTTTAGACTACAGAACTTGTGTTGAATACTTATGTTTGTGTTGGATACTTATGTCAGATCTTGAGACGTATGAGACTTATGTTTGTGTTGGATACTTGTGTTGAACACTTATGTTTGTGATGGATATTTATGTTTGTGTTGGCTATTTATGTTTGTGATGATATCTGTGATGTATATATGTGATATATGTGATGTATATGTGATATCTTTTGTTTGTTTGGATGGAATATAAAAAAACAAATAAAAAAGGTGCCTACTGGTCACTTTGCCGAGTGTAACACTCGGCAAAGAGGTTCTTTGTCGAGTGTCAAGGTCATAGCACTCGGCAAAGAACCAAGACCTGGGCACCGGTATAGGTTCTTTGCTGAGTGTAATGTCTCTGACACTCGGCAAAGAAGCACGCTTTGCCGAGTGCCATACCTAGCACTCGGCAAAGAACCTGACATGGGGACCCTCTCTGGTGGGTTCTTTGCTGAGTGTCCCAGGTGGCACTCGGCATAGATTGATTCTTTGCCGAGTGCTGTCGGGCAGACACTCGGCAAAGGTAACTCCTTTGCCGAGTGTCACCGGGACACTAGACAAAGACTCCGTCTCCGTCACCCAGCGCCGTAACGGCTGCTTTTCTTTGCCGAGTGCTGTCTGGCACTCGGCAAACATCTTTGCCGAGTGCCCGAGAAAAAGTACTCGGCAAAGAAGGCTTTGCTGAGTGCTTCAGGCACTCGGCAAAGGCGGCGATTCCGGTAGTGATGCTTCCCTCTGTGGCCGCACAACAGCCACAGCACAGCCGCTGCCGACGCACAAGACAGCCGCTCGCCCGCTCCTTGCCTGGTTGCCTGCTCGTCCGTCCGTGGCTGCGGCCACCTCCGTCTGGCCAGCCACCAGCTGTGCGAGCATGGCCGCGCGCGGCACGCCCGCGCCTTACCCAGTCAGGCAGTCACCGCTCGCAGCCTCGCACAGTCACACTGACGCACTCGCTTGTGCTTGAGGCTTGCTAGCCTTAGCCTGGCCTGCTGCTTCCTGCTTGGCCTGTTGGGCGTTGGCCGTGCTCCACTGCTCCACCACTGCTTGGCTACAGGCTGCTTGCTTTGCTCAATTTGCTGCTTGCTATCCTGCTTTGGCTGGTTGCCTGATTGCTCGGCTAGTTGGCTTAGTTGCTTGCGTTGGCGTTGGCAGCGTTGCTGCTTGCAAGCCTGCTTGCTTTGCTGCATGCAAATTTGGCTGCTTGCAAGCCTGCTGCTTTGCAGTTGCAAATTACAATGGATTCAAGCTCGGCGAGATCGGCAAAAAGAAAGGCTCCGAGAAGAGATAGTTGTGTTATGTGTAACCAGGGGCGAAGCCAGGATTCGAAGACAGAGGGAGCAGGCTTAGCTGACAGAGAGAGCAGACTTAGCCTCCAAGCGACCAAACCAGTAATGACACAATATAAAACTGGCAAGGGAACCAACCACAATGCATATATAATCTTCATTACAAAAATAGTATAACAAAACAACATCTATTTTGTCAAACAAAATAAAATTACATCTCAGTTATTTTGAATTTAGCTCTACGTGTATTAGCTAGATCATAGGCCTTGATAATATCATTAGAATTAATCATTGCCGCTAATTCCCTGTCAATATAAACGACCAGATAATCCCGTAAATAGGCATCTCCCATTTTGCTTCAAAGACATGTCTTGACAAATTTCATAGCTGAAAAGGCTCTCTCTGTGGTCGCAGTTGACATAGGGAGAGTCAAGAGTAATCTCAATAATTTATCTACCATTCTATAAGAAGAATTGAAAGTCGCCTAGAGGGGGGGGGGGTGAATAGGCAGAATCTGAAAATTATAAACTTTGAAGCACAACTACAAGCTGGGGTTAGCGTTAGAAATATAATAGAGTCCGAAAGAGAGGGCGAAAACAAGTCAACCAAAGAAATAGAGTGGATGACACGATGATTTGTTTTACCGAGGTTCGGTTCTTGCAAACCTACTCCCCATTGAGGTGGTCACAAAGACTGGGTTTCTTTCAACCCTTTCCCTCTCTCAAACGGTCACTTAGACCGAGTGAGCTTTCTCCTTATCTCACGGGTCACTTAGACCCCACAAGGATCACCACACACTTGGTGTCTCTTGCCTTGGTTACAAAACACTTGAGAACAAGAAATGAGGAAGGAAGAAAGCGATCCAAGCGCAAGAAGTCAAAAGAACACAAATATCACTCTCTCACAAGTCACTATTTGATTGGAATGATCTTTGGACTTGGGAGAGGATTTGATCTCTTTGTTTGTGTCTTGGAGTGAAGTCTAGAGCTCTTGTATTGAATGCAATAGCTGAAAAACTTGGATGCCTTGAAGTGTGGTGGTTGGGGTATTTATAGTCCCAACCACCAAAGTGGCCATTGGGAGGGGCTGCTGTCGTATGGCGCACCGGACAGTCCGGTGCGCCAGCCACGTCACCCAACCGTTAGGGTTTGACCATTGGAGCTCTGACAAGCGAGGCCACCGGACAGTCCGGTGGTGCACCGGACAGGTCCTGTTCACTGTCTGGTGCGCCTTCTGGCGCCTGCTCTGACTTCTGCGCGCGTAGTCCGCACTATAGCGTTCACTGTTGCTTTTTGCAGACGACCGTTGGCGCGGATAGCTGTTGCTCCGCTGGCACACCGGACAGTCCGGTGAATTATAGCGGAGTGGCTCCCCAAATTCCCGAAGCCGAGCAGTTCGAGTTGATCCTCCCTGGTGCACCGGACACTGTCCGGTGGCACACCGGACAGTCCGGTGCGCCAGACTAGGGCAGCCTTCGGTTGTCTTTTGCTCTTTTTATTTGAACCCTTTCTTTGACTTTGTATTGGTTTGTGTTGAACCTTTGGCACCTGTAGAACTCATAATCTAGAGCAAACTAGTTAGTCCAATTGTTTGTGTTGAGCAATTCAACCACCAAAATTCATATAGGAAAAGGTTTGACCCTATATCCCTTTCAATCTCCCCCTTTTTGGTGCTTGATGCCAACACAAACCAAAGAAAATATAAAAGTGCAGAATTGAACTAGTTTGCATAAGGTAAGTGCAAAGGTTACTTGGAATGAGACCAATAATTATTTCTACTAGATATGCATGGATGGTTTTCTTCTTATTTAAAATTTTGGACCACATTTGCACCATGAGTTTTGTTTTTGCAAATTCTTTTGTAAATTCTTTTCAAAATCCTTTTTGCAAATAGTCAAAGGTACATGAATAAGATTGAAAGAAGCATTTTCAAGATTTGAAATTTTCTCCCCCTGTTTCAAATGCTTTTCCTTTGACTTAAACAAAACTCCCCCTTAAAGAAATTCTCCTCTTAGTGTTCAAGAGGGTTTTAAAATTTTTTGAAGATAATAGAACTTTCTCCCCCTTTTGAACACAATAAGATATCAATTTGAAAACTTTATTTTTAAAATTCGGTGGTGGTGCGGTCCTTTTGCTTTGGGCTCATACTTTCTCCCCCTTTGGCATGAATCGCCAAAAACGGATACTTGTGAGTGAAATATAAGCCCTTAAACTTTCTCCCCAATGGCAAACAAATAGATGTGAGTGAAGATTATACCAAAGTGGAGAATGATGCGGAGTTTCAGCAAATACCAATGGAGTTGAGTGGAAGCGCCTTATTTTGCTGAATACTCCATTTCCCTTTCAATTCTATGACTAAGCATAATAATACACTTGAAAACACATTAGTTATAGACATAAAAGAGATATGATCAAAGGTATATAAATGAGCTATGTGTGCAAAGAATCAATCAAAATTCCTAGAATCAAGAATATTAGCTCATTCCTAAGTTTGGTAAAGGTTTTCTCATCTAAAGGCTTGGTAAAGATATCAGCCAATTGATCTTTGGTGTTAATATAGGCTATCTCGATATCCCCCCTTTGTTGGTGATCTCTCAAAAAGTGATTCCGAATGGCTATGTGCTTAGTGCGGCTGTGCTCAACGGGATTGTCCGCCATGCGGATAGCACTCTCATTATCACATAGGAGAGGGACTTTGCTAATTTGTAGCCATAGTCCCTAAGGGTTTGCCTCATCCAAAGTAATTGCGTGCAACAATGGCCTGCGGCGATATACTCGGCTTCGACAGTAGAAAGAGCTACTGAGTTTTGTTTCTTTGAAGCCCAAGACACCAGGGATCTCCCCAGAAACTGACAAGTCCCTAATGTGCTCTTCCTATCAATCTTACACCCTGCCCAATCAGCATCGGAATATCCTAATAAATCAAACGAGGATCCCTTGGGGTACCAAAGACCAAACTTAGGTGTATGAACTAAATATCTCAAGATTCTCTTCACGGCCCTAAGGTGAACTTCCTTAGGATCGGCTTGGAACCTTGCACACATGCATACAGAAAGCATAATGTCCGGTCGAGATGCACATAAATAGAGTAAAGATCCTATCATCGACCGGTATACCTTTTGATCTATGGATTTACCTCTCGTGTCGAGGTCGAGATGCCCATTGGTTCCCATGGGTGTCTTGATGGGCTTGACATCCTTCATTCCAAACTTGGTGAGTATGTCTTGAATGTATTTCATTTAGCTAATGAAAGTGCCCTCTTGGAGTTGTTTCACTTGAAATCCTAGAAAATACTTCAACTCCCCCATCATAGACATCTCGAATTTTGAATCATGATCCTACTAAACTCTTCACAAATAGATTTGTTAGTAGACCCAAATATGATATCATCAACATAAATTTGGCATACAAACAAATCATTTTCAATTGTTTTAGTAAAAAGAGTAGGATCGGCCTTGCCGACTTTGAAGCCATTAGTGATAAGGAAATCTCTTAGGCATTCATACCATGCTCTTGGGGCTTGCTTGAGCCCATAAAGCGCCTTAGAGAGTTTGTAAACATGATTTGGGTACTCACTATCTTCAAAGCTGGGATGTTGCTCAACATAGACCTCTTCCTTGATTGGTCCATTAAGGAAGGCACTCTTCACGTCCATTTGATAAAGCTTAAAGCCATGGTAAGTAGCATAGGCAAGTAATATGCGAATTGACTCAAGCCTAGCTACGGGTGCATAGGTTTCACCAAAATCCAAACCTTCGACTTGTGAATACCCCTTGGCCACAAGTCGGGCTTTGTTCCTTGTCACCACACCATGCTCATCTTGTTTGTTGCGGAAGACCCATTTGGTTCCTACAACATTTTGGTTAGGACGTGGAACTAAATGCCATACCTCATTCCTCTTGAAGTTGTTGAGCTCCTCTTGCATCGCCAACACCCAATCCGAATCTTGAAGTGCTTCCTCTACCCTATGTGGCTCAATAGAGGAGACAAAAGAGTAATGTTCACAAAAATTAGCAACACGAGATCGAGTGGTTACCCCTTATGAATATCGTCGAGGATGGTGTTCACGGGGTGATCTCGTTGGATTTCTTGGTGGACTCTTGGGTGTGGCGGCCTTGGATCTTGCTCATCCTCCTTGCCTTGATCATTGGCATCTCCCCCTTGATCATTGTCCACCTCTTGAGGTGGCTCATCTTCTTGATCTTCTCCTTCATTATCTTGAGCCTCATCCTCATCTTGAGTTGGTGGAGATGCTTGCACGGAGGAAGATGGTTGATCTTGTGCTTGTGGAGGCTCTTTGGATTCCTTAGGACACACATCCCCAATGGACATGTTCCTTAGCGTGACGCATGGAGCCTCTTCATCATCTAGCTCATCAAGATCAACTTGCTCTACTTGAGAGCTGTTAGTCTCATTAAACACAATGTCACAAGAGACTTCAACTAGTCCAGTGGACTTGTTAAAGACTCTATATGCCCTTGTGTTTGAGTCATAACCAAGTAAAAAGCCTTCTACAGCCTTAGGAGCAAATTTAGATTTTCTACCTCTTTTAACAAGAATAAAGCATTTGCTACCGAAGACTCTAAAATATGAAACATTGGGCTTTTTACCGGTGAGGAGTTCATATGATGTCTTCTTGGAGATTCGGTGGAGATATAACCGATTGATGGCGTAGCAAGCGGTGTTGACCGCCTCGGCCCAAAACCGATCCGAAGTCTTGTACTCATCAAGCATGGTCCTTGCCATGTCCAATAGAGTTCTATTCTTCCTCTCCACTACACCATTTTGTTGTGGCGTGTAGGGAGAAGAGAACTCATGCTTGATGCCCTCCTCCTCAAGAAAGCCTTCAATTTGAGAGTTCTTAAACTCCGTCCCGTTGTCGCTTCTTATTTTCTTGATCCTCACGCCGAACTCATTTTGAGCCTGTCTCAAGAATCCTTTCAAAGTCTCTTGGGTTTGAGATTTTTCCTGTAAAAAGAATACCCAAGTGAAGCGAGAATAATCATCCATAATAACTAGACAGTACTTACTCCCGCCGATGCTTATATAAGCTATCGGGCCGAATAGGTCCATGTGCAGCAGCTCAAGCGGCCTATTAGTCGTCATGATGTTCTTATGTGGATGATGAACACCAACTTGCTTCCCTGCTTGGCATGCGCTACAAATCCTGTCTTTCTCAAAATGAACATTTGTTAGTCCCAAAATATGCTCTCCCTTTAGAAGCTTGTGAAGATTCTTCATCCCAACGTGGGCTAGTCGGCGGTGCCAGAGCCAACCCATGTTAGTCTTAGCAATTAAGCAAGTGTCGAGTTCAGCTCTATTGAAATCAACTAAGTATAGCTGACCCTCTAATACTCCCTTAAAAGCTACTGAATCATCACTTCTTCTAAAGACAGTAACACCTATATCCGTAAAAAGACAATTGTAGCCCATTTTGCATAATTGAGAAACAGAAAGCAAATTGTAATCTAATGAATCTACAAGAAAAACATTGGAAATAGAATGGTCAGGTGATATAGCAATTTTACCCAATCCTTTGACCAAACCTTGATTTCCATCCCCGAATGTGATAGCTCTTTAGGGACCTTGGTTTTTTTTCACAGGCGGAGAACATTCTTTTCTCTCCAGTCATGTGGTTTGTGCATCCGCTGTCGATGATCCAACTTGAGCCCCCGAATGCATAAACCTACAAAACAAATTTAGGCCTTGTTTTTAGGTACCCAAACGGTCTTGGGTCCTTTTACATTAGAAACAAGCACCTTGGGTACCCAAACACAAGTCTTTGACCCCTTGTGTTTGCCCCCAACATATTTTGCAACTACTTTGCCTGATTTGTTAGTGAGCACATAGGAAGCATCAAAAGTCTTAAATGAAATGTTATGATCATTTGATGCAATAGGAGTTTTCTTCTTAGGCATTTTAACATGTGTAGAACGCCTAGAGCTAGAAGCCTCATTCTTATAAGTAAAAGCATGGTGAGAAGCAGAATGAGTCTTCTTTGCATGAATTCTCCTAATCTTATCCTCAGGATAACCAGTAGGATATAAAATATAGCCCTCGTTATCCTGAGGCATGGGAGCCTTGCCCTTAACAAAATTAGACAATCTTTTAGGAGGGGCATTAAGCTTGACATTGTCTCCCTGTTGGAAGCCAATGCCATCCTTAATGCCAGGGCATCTCCCACTATAAAGCATACTACGAGCAAATTTAAATTTTTCATTCTCTAATTCATGCTCGGCAATTTTAGCATCTAGTTTAGCTATATGATCATTTTGTTGTTTAATCATAGCAAGGTGATCATGAATAGCATCCACATTAACATCTCTACATCTAGTACAAATGGTAACATGATCAACACTAGATGTAGATGGTTTGCAATCATTTAATTCAACAATCTTAGCATGTAAAATAGCATTCTCATCTCTGAGATTGGTAATAGCATTATTGCAAACATTTAAATCCTTAGCCTTAGCAATTAATTGTTCATTTTCAATCTTAAGGCTAGCAAGAGAGGCATTCAATTTATCAATCTTAGCAATCAAATTAGCATTATCATTTCTAAGATTGGTAATTGAATCATCACAAATATTTGACTTCTCAACCTTAGCAATCAAATTAGCATTCTCAATTCTAAGGTTGGAAATAGTGTCATGGCAAGTGCTTAGCTCACTAGTTAATTTTTCACATTTTTCTACCTCTAGAGCATAAGCATTTTTAGTCTTAACATGCCTTTTGTTTTCTTTAATAAGGAAGTCCTCTTGGCTATCCAAGAGTTCATCCTTCTCATGAATAGCACTAATCAATTCATTCAACTTTTCTTTTTGTTGCATGTGAAGATTGGCAAAAAGAGTAAGCAAGTTATCCTCATCATCACTAGAATTATCCTCATCACTAGAAGTTGCATACTTAGTGGAGGATCTTGATTTTACCTTCTTCTTCTTGCCATCCTTTGCCATGAGGCACTTGTGGCCGACGTTGGGGAAGAGGAGGCCTTTGTTGATGGCGATGTTGGCGGCGTCCTCGTCGTCGGAGGAGTCAGTGGAGCTCTCGTCGGAGTCCCACTCCCGACAAACATGTGCATCGCCACCCTTCTTCTTGTAATATTTCTTCTTCTCCTTCTTCTTCTTCCTCTTGTTGTTATCCCTGTCACTATCACTAGACAATGGACATTTAGCGATAAAATGACCGGGCTTACCACATTTGTAGCAAACCTTCTTGGAACAGGGCTTGTAATCTTTCCCCTTCCTTTGCTTGAGGATTTGGCGAAAGCTCTTGATGATGAGCGCCATTTCCTCGTTGTTAAGCTTAGAGGCGTCAATGGGGACCCTACTTGGTGTAGAGTCTTCTTTCTTCTCCTCCGTTGCCTTGAATGCAATGGGTTGTCCCTCGGGTACGGAGGAGGATGCGCCTTGCTTGATGATCTTCTTGGAGCCTTTGATCATCAATTCAAAGCTCACAAATTTTCCTATCACTTCCTCGGGAGACATTAGTTTGTATCTAGGACCACCACGAATTAATTGAACTTGAGTGGGGTTAAGAAATATGAGTGATCTAAGAATAACCTTGACCATTTCATGGTGTCGGGTACCGTAATTAGGGGTACCCCCAATACTCCTAAGCATAGCTAGAAAACATCTTCAAAACAGACCGTAAAGGCTGGTAAGCACGACGCAAAGTTAAAGTCTCATCTGCCTAGGGACGCAATCTCGTCTCACCCGAGCCCGGCCTCGGGCAAGAACAGTGGTCCCAGATGGATTCACGCCTCGCCCGAGGGCCCCCCTCAGGCAGCGGGCGCACCCCCGGCTCGTCCGAGGCTAAGCTCGGGCAAACTTTGTTGTATAGCAACCTCGGCCAAATTGCCTTACCGCCGACTGTATCGCATGCGCATTTAATGCAGGGATCACCTGACACCTTATCCTAACACGCGCACCTCAGTTGGCAAGGTCGAAGTGACCGCAGTCACTTCGCCCCTTTACTGGTCGTTTTGACAGGAAAACAGCACTATTTACCCCGTTCCGACTATTGTGCCAACCACCAGGGTAAGACTAACATCAGTAAGTCACGACCTCTCCCGAGTTCAGCCTCGGGCGCAACAGGGAGCTCTGCCTCGCCCGACCCCAGGCCTCGGCCTCTGCCTTGGCCTCGGGAGAAGGTCTCCGCCTCGCCCGACCCCAGGTCTCTACCTCAGCCTCGGCCTCGGAAGGAGGTCTCCGCCTCGCCCGACCTCAGCCTCGGCCTCGGAAGGAGTCACAACCTCGCCCGACCTCGGCCTCGGCCTTAGGAGGAGTCACCGCCTTGCCCGACCTCGGCCTCAGGAGGAGTCACCGCCTTGCCCGACCTACGCTATAGGGGATACATCATTACCCTACCTCTAGCTAGCCGCCTCAGGCTACGAGGGAATAAGACCAAAGTCACATCTAGATTACTCCGGCGATAGGTAATGATGGATCCCCGCATGCGTCCATGACGTCAATAGTCCTCAAGCTCTCTACGAAGGCAAAGAAACGTCAGCAGAACCCAGGACCGCACCGCCAGCTACGCTTCTGCAGGGCTCAAGCACTTCTCCGCCGGCCACGTTAGCACATAGCAACACCCCCATTTGTACAACTGGACCATCCCCTTGTATCTATAAAAGGGGATGCCCAGGGCCTTCAAAAGGAGAGGGAGGCACGGGCGGTAAGAACGACGGAGACGGACTCACTCGAACATCGAACTCCACTCCGCAACACTAGGCTTCTCAAGAGGCCTAGGGCCGGTTCCCTCTCTCACGAAGCTTGTAGCCCCTACTGCAAGCACCCCGGTGCAAGATAATATAAGCCTCATCCCCCCTCTTGTGTTCCATCTTGCATCAACCCATCTGAGCAGGGACACGCGGAACAAAATTCACTAGTCGGTCCGGTTGAGGGTCCCCCGGGTCCGAAATGCCGACAGTTGGCGCGCCAGGTAGGGGCAGCTGCGTGTTGACTATACTTTCCCGTTGAGTTCCAGATGGACAATCTTCAGCAGCCTCTTCAGCCCGGGACGGTGCTCCGCTTTGGAAGTCTCAAGTTCATGTCCCCCGACGGCGGCTAAGACATGGTACTCCTCCCCCCGCAGCACGACAACAACGACGGTCGTCGGCTCGCCCGGTGGAGGCGAACTCGACGACGACATCTCCCCGTGGCGGAAGAGGAACACCCGAGTCAACCTCGCCACCCTCCTCGCCGGAGGAGACGGAGACGGGGCAACCATGGCCAGGCAGGAGGCAGCACCTCGACGGCTGTCGGACCAGAGCGAGTCGACGATGCCGACACCCCTGCGGGGGACGTGTCGGGTGTTATCCTTGCACCTAAGACAACGACGGGTGTCGCTTCCCAGCAAAACGCCAGCCCCAGGCGGACTGATGACGCCAGCACCCTTGCGAGGGACTTGTCGAGCATTAGTCTCGCACCTGAGATAACGACACATTCCATCTCTGATGCAACTTCACCGCCGTCCACCAACCAAGAGGTACCTTCAGTTTTCCATCCTATTCCCTTTAGATTCAGATTCGACCCACCAAGCAACCCCGCTTCGGTAAGCGCTTTCGTAAGGGCATATCCTGACCTTCCGGGGTACCATATGTGGTCAACTTAGGACCGACTGACGACCGTCTCAACCTCCGGACCCGCGGGTTCTGAAAGTTCCCTTTGACCTGGGAACAGGATCTGGATGTCGCCTAGAGGGGGGCGGTGAATAGGCGAATAAAACTTATTACTTTAAAACTTAAATTATTACTCTACTCGAAGACTTAGTACGCAGTGGAGTGAGAAGACTCTTCGAGTAGGTTGCAGCGGAATAGAAGATCCTGTCTCAAAATGTTCTGCACTTCAAATAAAGCTTATACCACAGATAAGTATTGAAGTGCAGATATAAAGATCAGTAAGACAGAGAGTCAGGATACAATACAGAACAGAGCACACAGACGCAAGGATTTATCCCGAGGTTCGGCCAAGCCTGAAATGCTTGCCTAGTCCTCGTTGGAGTTAGCCACACCTGGGCTTGGAGTCTATTTCAACTCCTTCCTCCGTTTGCTCAGATCTGTCAGTATGACAGATAGAGCCTTTCACTATTGAGTTGGGTTACAACAACACCGTGGCTGCTTACAAACTTCTTGGCAGCACCTCGGTAGAGTAACGATACGCTCAAGACCTTGCTCTAGCTCTTAGCAGCACTTCTCCTCTCTCTAAAGGCTTATAGCTGTGCCTTCTACACAAACTATAGAGTTACACACAAGAGGGAGAGTGAGAATTGATTCGAGTGAAGTCTACACTTGTTGGCTGCACTTGTATTGCTTGAGGCGCCTAGGGGTCCCTTTTATAGGCACAAGGGGCCTAGGAGCCGTTGGAAGCAATCCAGGAAGGCAAATCTTGCCTTCTGTCGGGTGGCGCACCGGACAGTCCGGTGCACACCGGACAGTCCGGTGCACACCGGACATTGTCCGGTGCCCGATTTCTTTCCTTCCATGGCGAAGCCGACCGTTGGCAGTCTTGGAGCCGTTGGCGCACCGGACATGTCCGGTGCACACCGGACAGTCCGGTGCCTCCATCTAGCCGTTGGCTCGGCCACGTGTCCCGCGCAGATCGCGCGGCCGACCATTGGCCCGGCCGACCGTTGGCTCACCGGACAGTCCGGTGCATACCGGACAGTCCGGTGAATTATAGCCGTACGTCGCCGGTGAATTCCCGAGAGCGGCCAGTTCGCCAGAGATCAGCCTGGCGCACCGGACACTGTCCGGTGCACCACCGGACAGTCCGGTGTGCCAGACTGAGTTGAGTCTTGGCTGTACACAGCCAAGCCTTCTGCACCTCTTTCCTTTTCTTCTTCTTTCTGTTTCTAACACTTAGACAAGTATATTAGTCCACAAAACCAATGTACTAAGTCTAGAAACATACCTTCTCTTAATTATTACATCCATAGCATTTCACATGCTTGAGCTTTGATGTTGGACTCATAAATCATCAAGTCGGCTTGACTTGATCTAGATTGACATTTCTTAGCTCCAACATCCTGCAAAGGTCACATAGAACATCTCCAAACATAGGAACAACCCAAACTAAAGATCAAGATGAACTTAGCTCTTTTGGGCTGCTTCCAGTTCTGGTTTTGACACTTGTTCTCCTTCTAGTGACCTTGATCTCCTTCTTAGAGCTTGATCTTGAGCCTTATGACTTACACCACATAACTGTAGCTGTTACCTCATTGGTTGTAAGTCACGTCCTTATGTAGTGATCCTTGATGTGCCGTAGCTGTTCTCAACTCGATCACCCTTGACTTTGCAAGCCTTCTTCTTCACCCTTGGCTTTGGGTTCCTCAGCCTCCTTGACCTTCTCCCGTGCACTTGGTACCTCGAAGCTCTTCTTGCCTCCGTCCTCGGCTTGATCAGTTGTCTCCGAGCTACGCACCCGAGTATCACTTTTGCAATGTCCATCTTACTTGTGATGTCTATCATGTATCCATAATCCAGTTCTTGGATCATCACATTTGTTCACTTGTGTTGAATCCTATTAGCTTTACATTAAGCACCTGTTCAACACTTAGCACACTTGTTAGTCCTTTAATTGAGTTGTCATCCAAACACCAAAACTCACAAGAGAGCTTTCAATCTCCCCCTTTTTGGTGATTGATGGCAACACAATTAAAGCTTACATAAGAATAAGATTTGAAGCACAGATTTTGAATTCTAAGTTTATAGAATGCTCCCCCTAAATATGTGCTTACTTCAAAAACATAATTTTGGCCTCAGACGCCAATTTGCACATACTTAGGCACTTCGAAGCATTTCTACACCTTAGCACTTTTTAGGATGCATTGTGTCAAGAATCAAACCATGATGCAACCATGATGCTATAACACACAAATGCACATAATCAGAGTTAAGCACCATTCAAATTAGTGGATATATCACAGGAATATCAACCTACCACTATTCACTTTTAAGATACCAATTTAAACTAAGATACCAATTTCCAATTTAAAGCAATCTTCAAATTTCCAATTTAAAGCAATCTTCAAATTTCGAATTTAAAGCAATCTTAAAGCACCATTGACCATATGACTATCTATTACACTATAGAAGCCAATCAATTCATCGCAGTAGAAACACTATTCCATATGATGCAACACATTTAATACTGCAGGAAACATATGAATAACACACTAGCAAAGCACATCACCCCTTAGGATAAGCTTTCCTCTCAGGTTGAGATAAGCTTTAATACACAAATTCTCCCCCTTTGACATCAAACACCAAAAACCATACTCAAGCAAGAACATAGGATGATGTCAAGGGATAGCAGGGTGTTAAGGAGGAAAAACGACTATCAAAACTCCCCCTTACTTATTGAACATATGCACTAACAACATTTTGGTAAGATACATATATGCAAAAAGATTAACACTTCCTTTTGTACCTATACCATGTTGTCGTGTACTTCCCATCTTGAAAGTATTTAATCTCTCGAGAGCTTCTCCACACTTGTGCCTGATTCTTTCTCCTAACTTTTTCTTGTTGCTAAGACACCAAACTTAGAACAAGTTATAGTATTGGGCACAAGAAGAAGCTTCTATTCTAATGATTATCAAAAGATGTCAATTGAAGCAAACTACCATGGCTCCAATTGAAAGATACCGATTGCAAGTTCATTTATTATCATAGCTCCATGATATTTAAGAATAAGCATCTATTATCACCAGATATTATAGAGCATGAGCAATCTAAAAATATTCACTTACTCATGACTTGAGATACCACTTTCTTGACTTACAGAGGTACCCGAGTCCTGATTGCTCTATTTCTTGCACATCTTCTCTTTTCCACCTAGAGACTATACAAGATTGCTCAAGAAACAGTTAGTCTCAAAAGACACAAGTTATGTGTGCTCCCCCTCAAGTTGTGCATCAAGTATTTGAATGACTTGCACTTCGCACATTCTAGCTTCCTCAGAACTAGAGGGAATCACAACATACCTTGGTCAAGGCATACTCTATCACACAAAGATACCAATTTGAATATCAAGTGAAAAGCCACTTAATACCAATTGAAGGCTAAATGAAAGGTTGACTAAATATAACAATGCATGCCTCAGTGGCACCTAAGCCAATTGAATACTCATAGGAAGTATAACATTTACACGCAACTTAGACATGCTTCATACTTAACTATCATTGCATCACATATACTAATTGAAAAACAACATGATCATGTCTAAGCACATCATAGTTAAGAAGGTTCTTTAGGTACACCAAAAGAAACAACATTTTAAGGCATAAGTCTCCTAAGCCATGATACTACCAATGAATGCAAGAACACAACTATGATCACTATCAATGGAACTTCAGATATTCAGTAAAATTGCACAGTTCCATTTTCCATACATTTGCCTTTATGAGAGCACTTGTTATCACCAATTCAGGGCTCCTTTTGCTCATGCACCTCATAGCTCAAAAGGGCATGACATGGATTTGAAATTCACACAGTACCAAACTAGGGTAATCATGTGAACAAGGACCAAACAAAATGTCATAATTGCACATAGCATGACTTACAAAAAGTTACAGGTTTATCCATATACACAAGAGAGTTAATTGTTGTGGATATAACAAATGAAAGAGCTACCCATGAATGATTCAAAAGATATATCCTATATAGCACCAGTCATGATTAAGCAAACATCATTATGATTCATTTAACACAGACAATCGTAAAGCATAACTACTCCAAAGACAGGTAGCACAACAAGCCAACTTAAGAGCAATACTAAATTGCAATTATGTACTTAAAATACACGGGTACCATCTTTGGAGAGCAAGTTGTAGATTCTCATCAAAGTCCTTTACTTGATTCACCAACAATGATTCAGGACCTATACACCTTATTTCACTTGAGATGAACATGGGATTAGTGTCTCACAATAATTCAACCTTGGGTCAATAAACACCAAAACAATTAACAGCTTAAGCATAGAGTTTTAGATAACCGTCTTAAGCTCTCCCATGGTCTCCAGTGCATCTCAAGGCACCTGCATGGTCTAGTTAGCACAGTTTGGTACCCATCTCGGGATGGGTCCATAATGATCATCTAAATGTGCCTTTGGTACCCAAATTGCCTTTGTGCTAGTTCTAGGTGATCTCGTTATAGATCTAGCACAAGTGTATGACTTGGGTCTCCTACGTGAATAAGATTGACACAAATTCACTTGCTTAGAAATCATACCTTTATAACATACCTTGGATAGATGACCCTGCTCACCACACTTGTAGCAGAAGCGTCGCTCAACCTGACATGACGCTTGCTGTGTCATTTTCCTTGGTGAGGGTCACCTTGGAGGATGCACATCCTTGATTCTTCATGACCGGACATGAAGTGATCGTGTGGTCCTTATTGTTGCATCCAAAACAACTCCTTGTCCCTTCATTCTTGTCTTTGTACGGACAAGATGCGATGAGGTGGCCTAACTTCTTGCACTTGAAACACCTCCTTTTTCCTTTTCCCTTTTTGTACTTGAATGACATGGAGAGAAGGTCAGTGCAAACAACATGATTAATTGAATCTTTACCTTTTTCCAAGCTCATGTTGATTTCTTCATCTTTAGGAACATTTTTCTTATTGAGCTTGACACTTGCTGCAGTTTTTCCTTTCTCAAGCTTCTTCACCACGCGCCCGTGGATATCTTGAGAGAGTTGAGCAATGTGTCTTCTCAGTTGTCTTTGCTTCTTGTTCCCACACAATTTCTTTTGTGACCCTGCAGCTTGATGCTTATTCAAACATTGGCTTTCTTTTGAACAACAGGGGTTAGCACATGGTGATGAATTATCTAAATGTGTACTTGTGCAAGAATGAAGTTCATATGAATTTAAGTTCGTAATTACGACCTCATGAGCAACTTCAAGCATGATATGTCTATCCAAGAGATTGTCATGATAACAAGACAATAAGTCATATTTTTCAGTAAGAGCAAGGTTATCATGACTTAACAATTCTATTGATTCCTAAGCATAGAATCTTCAATTTTATGTTGAGCAGCATTAGATAATACATCATGATTATTTCTTTGCTCAATTAAAATCGATTCATACCGTTGGACCAAATTCCCATGAGAGTACTTTAGCTTCTCATGTTCTTTGGTCATCTTCTCCAGGCTGTCGTTGGTTTTGATGAGAGTCTCCTCTAGCCTGAGAAGCGTCTCACCTTGTTCCTTGTTCCTTCTCAACAACTTAACCAAGAGAGCTTTGTCCGCTTTGTTGAGATGGTTGTAGAGACGGCGAATCTCCTCATCTCCCACATCATCGGTCTCATTTTCCCTGTCATTAATGTCAGTGGAAGCAATATAGGAAAATGTACCTTGTGATGATGAAGATTCATCCTCGCTATCATCCTCATATTCCTCCTCATCATGACTTTTGTTTCCACTGTCATTGTTGGCAATACAACATTTATCACTAGTGGAAAACAAACCTGCCGACGAGGTGGATTCATCGTTTGGGTGCCATCGTCCTTGTTCCTCTCCCTTTGAATGGTTAGTATCACAAGTAATATAGGGAGTAGGAGCATCACAGTTTGCCACAAAATATTTTTCTTTAATCCTATTCCATAAATCATGAGCATCAACAAATAGATCACTATCACTACTCATGATGGCAAAATAGGCACTTCTAGATAGAGAGTCAACTAAGATGTTGCATGCATGGTGATTTAGAGTTAGACATCTTAGTTCTTCATTGGAAGGATTTTTACTAATATTAGAGGGAAAAATACTACTACTAAAGACCTGTCTCAAATCAGGATCAACACTCATGAAAGCACTATAAATAGAGACAGACCAAGACTTGTAATTAAAGCCATCGCCTAAAAGAAGTTCTACAGTTACCTCTTGTGACGACATCGTCATCTCCGGACGGCTAAACCCACACTGGAGAGGCCTAGCTCTGATACCAATTGAAAGTTCCCTTTGACCTGGGAACAGGATCTGGATGTCGCCTAGAGGGGGGGGGGGTGAATAGGCGAATAAAACTTATTACTTTAAAACTTAAATTCTTACTCTACTCGAAGACTTAGTACGCAGTGGAGTGAGAAGACTCTTCGAGTAGGTTGCAGCGGAATAGAAGATCCTGTCTCAAAATGTCCTGCACTTCAAATAAAGCTTATACCACAGATAAGTATTGAAGTGCAGATATAAAGATGAGTAAGACTGAGAGTCAGGATACAATACAAAACAGAGCACACAGACGCAAGGATTTATCCCGAGGTTCGGCCAAGCCTGAAATGCTTGCCTAGTCCTCGTTGGAGTTAGCCACACCTGGGCTTGGAGTCAATTTCAACTCCTTCCTCCATTTGCTCAGATCTGTCAGTATGACAGATAGAGCCTTTCACTATTGAGTTGGGTTACAACAACACCGTGGCTGCTTACAAAATTCTTAGCAGCACCTCGGCAGAGTAACGATGCGCTCAAGACCTTGCTCTAGCTCTTAGCAGCACTTCTCCTCTCTCTAAAGGCTTATAGTTGTGCCTTCTACACAAAATATAGAGTTACACACAAGAGGGAGAGTGAGAATTGATTCGAGTGAAGTCTACACTTGTTGGCTGCGCTTGTATTGCTTGAGGCGCCTAGGGGTCCCTTTTATAGGCACAAGGGGCCTAGGAGCCGTTGGAAGCAATCCAGGAAGGCAAATCTTGCCTTCTGTCGGGTGGCGCACCGGACAGTCCGGTGCACACCGGACACTGTCCGGTGCCCGATTTCTTTCCTTCCATGGCGAAGCCGACCGTTGGCAGTCTTGGAGCCGTTGGTGCACCGGACATGTCCGGTGCACACCGGACAGTCCGGTGCCTCCATCTAGCCGTTGGCTCGGCCACGTGTCCCGCGCAGATCGCGCGGCCGACCGTTGGCCCGGCCGACCGTTGGCTCACCGGACAGTCCGGTGCACACCGGACAGTCCGGTGAATTATAGCCGTACGTCGCCAGTGAATTCCCGAGAGTGGCCAGTTCGCCAGAGATCAGCCTGGCGCACTGGACACTGTCCGGTGCACCACCGGACAGTCCGGTGTGCCAGACTGAGCTGAGTCTTGGCTGTACACAGCCAAGCCTTCCGCACCTCTTTCCTTTTCTTCTTCTTTCTGTTTCTAACACTTAGACAATATATTAGTCCACAAAACCAATGTACTAAGTCTAGAAACATACCTTCTCTTAATTATTACATCCATAGCATTTCACATGCTTGAGCTTTGATGTTGGACTCATAAATCATCAAGTCGGCTTGACTTGATCTAGATTGACATTTCTTAGCTCCAACATCCTGCAAAGGTCACATAGAACATCTCCAAACATAGGAACAACCCAAACTAAAGATCAAGATGAACTTAGCTCTTTTGGGCTGCTTCCAGTTCTGGTTTTGACACTTGTTCTCCTTCTAGTGACCTTGATCTCCTTCTTAGAGCTTGATCTTGAGCCTTATGACTTACACCACATAACTGTAGCTGTTACCTCATTGGTTGTAAGTCACGTCCTTATGTAGTGATCCTTGATGTGCCGTAGCTGTTCTCAACTCGATCACCCTTGACTTTGCAAGCCTTCTTCTTCACCCTTGGCTTTGGGTTCCTCAGCCTCCTTGACCTTCTCCCGTGCACTTGGTACCTCGAAGCTCTTCTTGCCTCCGTCCTCGGCTTGATCAGTTGTCTCCGAGCTACGCACCCGAGTATCACTTTTGCAATGTCCATCTTACTTGTGATGTCTATCATGTATCCATAATCCAGTTCTTGGATCATCACATTTGTTCACTTGTGTTGAATCCTATTAGCTTTACATTAAGCACCTGTTCAACACTTAGCACACTTGTTAGTCCTTTAATTGAGTTGTCATCCAAACACCAAAACTCACAAGAGAGCTTTCAGGTTCCGAGGAAGAGGACGACCCCGACGTCAGTTGGGATTTCTCCGGACTCCGTGATCCCGGTGCCATGCGATACTTCTTATCCGCATGTGACCGGTGCCTCTCCCGCTGCTCTGACGATGGCCACAGCCTTAACGACGAGGGTTGCGACCCAACTCGCGAGTGCTTTCACATCGATCAAGAAGATCACGATGGAGACAACCACCTCGACATGCCAGGAAATGACGACGCCCTTGCACCTGCGTCTCGCGTTGAGATCCCGCGGGAGCTAGCTGTGGCCCAGGTCCCTACGGGGGGTCAGGGCCCACAGCTCGAGCAACTCCACGAGATGCAGGCCAAGCTCGACGAAGAAACGGGGTGACTTGTGCAGCTTCGACAAAACCTCGAGCAAGAATGGGCAGGCCGAGCGCTCGCTGGAGGAGCGTGTAATCGGGCCCGGGACGTCCAGCGCCGTATTATTAACGATGCCAGGGCAGGGCTGCCCCTAGCCTTCAACGGGGCCGGCCAGAACTTAGCGGCAACGGCGATGTTACTTCGAACGATGCCGGAGCCATCTACCACCAAGGGACGGCGTATCCAGGGCGAACTCAAGGACCTCCTGGAAAATGCCGCAGCCCGACGAGCCGAGAGCTCTGCCTCCCGAAGGCGAGGATGCCCCTCGGAGCATCACATAGCGTCCTCCCGGCACATGCACGAGGCCTCGGTCCACACCAAGCCTACAGGAGATGAGACCTGCAGCCCGGGATCGCTTTGGCGACGATCAACACCGCCACGACCGTTGAGTCCGCCTCGAGGAGAAGGTGCGCCGAGGCTACCACCCCAGACACGGGGGATGCTACGACAATGAGGAGGATCGGAGCCCCTCGCCTGAACCACCAGGTCCGCGGGTCTTCAGCCAGGCCATACGACGAGCGCCGTTCCCGGCCCGGTTCCGGGCCCCGACTGCCATTACCAAGTACTCAGGGGAGACAAGGCCAGAGTTGTGGCTCGCGGATTACCGGCTGGCATGCCAGTTGGGAGGGACGGACGACGACAACCTCATCATCCGCAACCTCCCCCTTTTCCTCTTTGACGCTGCCCGAGCCTGGTTGGAGCATCTGCCCCCTGCGCAGATCTTCGACTAGGACGACCTAGTCAAGGCCTTTGCTGGAAATTTCCAAGGTACGTACGTGCGCCCTGGGAACTCATGGGATCTCCAGAGCTACCGCCAGTAGCTAGGGGAATCCCTGTGAGAGTACATCCGGCGGTTTTCAAAGCAGTGCACTGAGTTGCCTAACATCACCGACTCGGACGTCATTGGAGCATTCCTCGCCGGCACCACTTGCCGGGACCTGGTAAGAAAACTGGGGCACAAGACACCCACCAAGGTGAGCGAATTGATGGACATAGCCACCAAGTTCGCCTCTGGTCAGGAGGCGGTCGAAGCCATCTTCCGGAAGGACAAGCAGCCTCAGGGAAGGCAGAAGGAAGACGACCCCAAGGCGTCCGTCCAGTGTGGCATGAAGAAGAAGACCAGGAAGAAGGCGCAAGCAAAGCGCAACGCCGTTGACGCGGATCTCGTCGCTGCTGCCAAGCACAGGAATCCTCGGAAGCCTCCTGGAGGGGCCAACGTGTTCGACAAGATGCTCAAGGAGTCGTGCCCCTATCACAGGGGTCCCGTCAAGCACACCCTTGAAGAGTGCGACATGCTTCGGTGTTACTTCAATAAGGCTGGACCCTCGGCGGAGGGTGGCAAGGACCACGACAACAATAAGAAAGGAGGCGACGGGGAAGAAGAGTTCCCAGAGGTCCACAACTGCTTCATGATCTATGGTGGGCAAGTGGCGAATGCCTCGGCTCGACACCACAAGCAGGAGCGCCGGGAGGTCTGCTCGGTGAAGGTAGCAACGCCAGTCTACCTAGACTGGTCCGACAAGCTCATTACCTTCGACCAAGGCGACCACCCCGACTACGTACCGAGCCCAGGAAGATACCCGCTTGTCGTCGACCCTATCATCGGCAATGTTAGGCTCTCCAAGGTCCTCATGGACGGAGGTAGCAGCCTCAACATCATCTACGCCGAGACCCTAGAGCTCTTGGGGGTTGATCAGTCCGAGATCCGGGCTGGTGCAGCACCCTTTCACGGGATTGCACCCGGAAAGCGTATCCTGCCCCTCGGACAGATTGACTTGCCCATCTGCTTTGGAACTCCCTCCAACTTCCGAAGGGAAACCCTCACTTTTGAGGTAGTCGGGTTCCGAGGGACCTATCACACGGTGCTGGGAAGACCATGCTACGCCAAGTTCATGGTCGTCCCCAACTACACTTATCTCAAGCTCAAGATGCCTGGCCCCAAGGGAGTCATCACCGTCGGACCCACGTACCGCCACGCTTATGAATGCAGCGTGGAATGCGTGGAGTACGCTGAAGCCCTCGCTGAGTCCGAAGCCCTCATCGCCGACCTGGATTGCCTCTCCAAAGAGGCGCCCGACGCAAAGCGGCACGCTGGCAACTTCAAGCCAGCCGAGGCAGTCAAGTCTGTCTCTCTCGACCCCAGCAACGACACCAGCAAGAAAGTCAGGATCGGCTCCGAGCTCGACCCCAAATAGGAAGCAGTGCTCGTCGACTTTCTCCGCGCAAATGCCAAAATTTTTGCGTGGAGTCCCTCGGATATGCCGGGCATACCGAGGGATGTCGCCGAGCACTCACTGGACATCCGAGCCGGAGCCCGACCCATGAAACAACACCTGTGCCGTTTTGATGAAGAAAAGCGCAGAGCCATAGGCGAGGAGGTCCACAAGCTAATGGTTGCAGGGTTCATCAAAGAGGTATTCCATCCAGAATGGTTAGCTAACCCTATACTTGTAAAGAAAAAATGTGGGAGGTGGAGGATGTGTGTAGACTACACTGGACTAAATAAAGCATGTCCCAAGGTTCCCTACCCTCTGCCTCGCATCGATCAAATTGTGGACTCCACCGCTGGGTGCGAAACCCTGTCGTTCCTCGATGCCTATTCAGGCTATCACCAAATCAAGATGAAAGAATCCGACCAGCTCGAGACTTCTTTTATCACACCTTTTGTTATATCAAAGATTTGAAAGGAGTACAAAGGGTCATGGGATGCCTTGCGTCTCTGAGCCGCTTCATCTCGCGCCTTGGCGAGAAAGGATTGCCCTTGTACCGCCTCTTAAGGAAGGCCGAGCGCTTCACTTGGACTCCTAAGGCCGAAGAAGCCCTCAAAAACTTAAAGGCACTCCTTACTAATGCGCCCATCTTGGTGCCCCCCACTGCAGGAGAAGCCCTCTTGATTTACGTAGCCGCAACCACTCAGGTGGTCAGCGCTGCGGTCGTTGTCGAGAGACGAGAAGAAGGGCATGTACTGCTCATCCAGAGGCCAGTCTACTTCATCAACGAGGTGCTATCCAAGACAAAAATCCGCTACCCGCAAATCTTGAAGCTAATGTACGCAGTGATTCTGACACGACGGAAGCTGTGACACTACTTCGAGCCTCATCCGGTTACTGTGGTGTCATCTATCCCCCTGGGAGAGATCATCTAGTGCCGAGAGGCCTCGGGTAGGATAGCAAAATGGGCAGTGGAACTCATGGGGGAAACACTTTCATTTGCACCTCAGAAGGCCATAAAATCCCAAGTCTTGGCCGACTTCCTGACTGAATGGACCGACACCCAGTTGCCAACGGCCCCAATCCAGGCCGAACTTTGGACCATGTACTTCGATGGGTCGTTGATGAAAACCAGAGCAGGCGTGGGCTTGCTCTTCATCTCACCCCTCGGAGAACATGTGCGTTATGTAATACGCCTCCATTTTCCGGCGTCAAACAACGTGGCCGAATACGAGGCCTTGGTTAATGGGTTGCGCATCGCTGTCGAGCTAGGGGTTCGGCGCCTCGACGCCCGTGGCGACTCGTAGCTCGTTATTGACCAAGTCATGAAGAACTCTCATTGCCGCGATCAGAAAATGGAGGCCTACTGCGACGAAGTTTGGCGCTTGGAAGATAAGTTCTATGGGCTAGAACTCAACCATGTTGCTCGACGGTACAACGAGACTGTAGATGAGCTAGCTAAGATAGCTTCGGGATGAACAACGGTTCCCCCGAATGTCTTCTCCAGAGACATATATCAACCATCCGTCAAACTCAACGACGCACCCAAACTCGAGGAGACCTCGGCCCAGCCCGAGGTACCCTCGACCGCCGAGGGTGAGGCCCTGCGCGTCGAGATGGAGCAGAATGGGGTCACACCAAACCTAAACTGGCAGACCCCGTACCTGGAATATCTCCTCCGGGGAGAGCTGCCCCTCGACAAGGCCGAAGCTCGGCGACTGGCTCGGCGCGCCAAGTCGTTCGTTTTACTGGGTGATGAAAAAGAATTGTACCATAGCAGCCCCTCAGGCATTCTCCAATGATGCATATCCGTCGCCCAAGGACAAGAGCTGTTACAAGAAATACACTCGGGGGCTTGCGGTCACCATGCAGCACCTCGAGCCCTCGTAGGAAACGCTTTCCAACAAGGTTTCTACTGGCCGACCGCAGTGGTCGACGCCACTAGGATTGTACGCTCCTACCGGGGGTGTCAATTCTACGCGAGACAAACACACCTGCCTGCTCAGGCTCTACAGACAATACCTATCACGTGGCCGTTTGCTGTGTGGGGTCTGGACCTCGTCGGTCCCTTACAGAAGGCACCCGGGGGCTTCACGCACCTGCTGGTCGCCATCGACAAATTCTCCAAGTGGATCGAAGTCCGACCCTTAACCAGCATCAGGTCCGAGCAGGCGGTGGCGTTTTTTAAAAATATCATCCACCGCTTCGGGATCCTGAACTCTATCATCACCGACAACGGCACGCAGTTCACTGGGAAAAAGTTCCTAGACTTCTGCGAAGGCCACCACATCTGTGTGGACTAGGCCACCGTAGCTCACCCAATGACAAATGGGTAGGTGGAGCGCGCCAATGGCATGATTTTGCAGGGGCTAAAATCAAGGATCTACAATGACCTCAACAAGTTTGGCAAGCGGTGGATAAAAGAGCTACCCTCGGTAGTTTGGAGTCTAAGGACAACGTCGAGCCGAGCCACGGGCTTCTCACCGTTTTTTCTAGTCTATGGGGCCGAGGCCATCCTACCCATAGACTTAGAATACGGTTCCCCGAGGGCAAAGGCGTACAACGAACGAAACAACCAAACCAGCCGTGAGGATTCATTGGACCAGCTAGAAGAGGCTCAGGACGTAGCCTTACTACACTCGGCGCGGTATCAGCAGTCTCTGCGACGCTACCACGCCCGAAGGATTCGGCCCCGAGGCTTCCAGGTGGGAGATTTGGTGCTTCGGCTACAACAAGACGCCCGAGGGCGCCACAAGCTTACTCCCCCCTAGGAAGGACCATTCATCATCGCCAAAATTTTGAAGCCCAGGCATATAAGCTGGCCAATGATCAAGGCGAGGTCTACAGCAACGCTTGGAACATCGAACAGCTACGTCGCTTTTACCCTTAAAGTGTTTCAAGTCGTTCATGTATCTCGGTCCCTTTACATGTACAAATAAAAAGTCTAGCTGTCAAGGGAGGATCGGCCTTGCCTCAGCAAAAATCGACCCTCCCTCGGGGGCTAGAAGGGGGGAACCCCCTCTGCGTCAAAATTTTCCTCGGAAAAGTTTTCTACCAAAACGACTTTCGTGCCTTTCGACTACATCAATAGCGGAATCCTAAAAACGACACGAGAGACCTTGAACGGCAAGGCCGACCGAGCCGAGGGACTCCTACGCCTCCAGGATACGGATACCTCACTCATCACCTTCCGTGAAAGGTAGCTCATGCTCGGATAAGTGATTTTGCTACCGAACAAGTCCTAACGCTCGGGTAGAAAACAACTTTTGTGCCTTTCGACTATATCGATAGCGGAATCCTAAAAACGACACAAGAGACCTTGAACGACAAGGCCGACCGAGCCAAGGGACTCCTACGCCTCCGGGATACAGATACCTCACTCACCACCTTCCGCGAAAGGTAGCTCACGCTCGGATAAGTGATTCTGCTACCGAACAAGTCCTAACGCTCGAAACGAGAGGAAAGAAAACATAGCTTTATACTCGAACACTAAAAATGTTTAGGCCTCAGCGGCCACGAGAAACATACACATACTTAGAATAAACTATTCCCCACAGGCTCAGGTATCGGCAGGGGGAGGAGCAGCACCCTCGGCGTCGTTCCTTCCCGCGGCGGAGTCTGGCCCGGCCTCGGATGGTGACACGGGCGGAAGGACCTCCACCTCGAAGAAGGAAGACAACACCGCGCCTGGGCCCTCGGCAGCCGCATCAAGCCTTTGGACCTCCGCAGGGCGGCATCCTCATCATCAGGTAGGCAACAACCTTCGCTGACCCGCTCCAAATCCACGTCGTAGTGGGAGGCAAGGACGGCGAAGGCCCGCCTAACGCTGTGGTGCAGCGCCCCGCGGAGTCTGCTGCGCACGTGGCCGCCCAAGGCCCGCAGGTGACTCTGGGGGGAGCTGCCCAAGGGGACGTCGTCGAGGCCAAAGGTCCGGCAGAAGGCCGAGATGGCCTCGGACATGGCCATGCGGTCGACCTCTTTCTGCTCAGCCACCTGGGTAAGCGCCTTGCTGTTCTTGATGGACTCGTCGAGAGCCGCCTCGAACCCTGAAGACAGCCGGACAATATTCTTCAAACACGAGGAAAAAGATGAAGCTAAAACAAAGTCGCAAAGCAGGCAAAACATACCTTCGGCCTGGGCACGCTGCTGTGAGGCCATGGCTTGGGCAGACCGGGCAGACCCGACGGCCACGGCCAGGCCCTCCGCAAGGGTCCCGGCCCGAGCGGTCGCCTCGTGGTCTAGAAGGGAGGAACCCCCTCTGCGTAAAAATTTTCCTCGGAAAAGTTCTTCTACCAGATCGACTTTCGTGCCTTTCGACTATATCGATAGCGGAATCCTAAAAACGACACGAGAGACCTTGAACGGCAAGGCCGACCGAGCCGAGGGACTCCTACGCCTCCAGGATACGGATACCTTACTCATCACCTTCCGCGAAAGGTAACTCACGCTCGGATAAGTGATTCTGCTACCGACGAACAAGTCTTAATGCTCGAAATAAGAGGAAAGAAACACGGCTTTATACTCAAATACCCAAGTATTCAGGCTTCAGCAGCCACAGAAAACAAACAGATATACTTGGGATAACTATGCTACATAGACTTAGACGTCGGAAGCACCGTTAGCGGTTTTCCCGACCTACGGTAGATGTCCAGCTCCATTCCCACAGGAATGAACTACCTCCACACCAGAGGGGCTACAAGATAACAAACTCCAAGCGGCTCACCGGCGACCACTGCACCAGCAGCGACAACGACCTCCACCTCGGGCGGCTAGACAGCAGCAGCGATTGCCCCAGGGCAAATGCTACTGTGAAAAGGCCCTCGCCCCCGTTCGGGGGGCAAGGACAAGCCATTAAAGACAAAGGCCGGAGGTCCGGGTCCAGGTGGCACTGATGGTCTCGGCGGCAGAGGCAACCACCTCGGCGGTGGGAAGCCTCACCTATGGCAGCCACCACCTCAGCACCGACGATAGCGGCCACCTGCGCTCCAATGCCACACCGGCGAATGGCGGCCGCCCCAGCATGCACAAGAAGGTCCTCGCTCCCGTCCTCGCTACGGGAGTGAGGACGAGACCATCCAGGGACACGGACACCACCCCCGCGGTGTACGACGTCTTGTACGACCCCCCGGTGTGGCCGGCGGTGCGGGACGGGCCGTGGACGTGGCCGACCTGCGCACGACGCGACCGTCGCCCGTGCAGTGGACGGGCAGCCACACCCCAACCAGGCAGCAGGTGGCAGTTCGCCTCCTCCGCAAGGCCGGCGAACGCCCTTCTCCCCCGAGTGCTGGAGGAAGAAGCGGGTCGCCAGCCCATGCAGAAGGCAGGACCCCAGCTCGGCTTGCCCTCGCCCCCAGCACGGATGATGAACATCCTTGAAGCTGAGGGCAGGGGGAGGCCATAGCCCGGCTCGCTCTTCTCTGCCACAAGGCTGATGGTCATCATTCTAGGTGACCACTGGCGGGGAACTGCAGCCGGGCTGCATGATGAAAATCCTTGAAGCCGAGCGATGACTAACGAGCGCCAACCCCCACGAGGTCATGCTCCTCCAACAGCAGCAAGAAGAGGGCAACACTGGTGCACCCCATCTGGAGGCCCGAAAGATGGAAAGACTCGATGAATGCGGGAAGAGCAAAGGCATGACTACTGCCCGGGAGGTCGATCCCTTTTTAAAGGCAGATCTCCCCACTCGCACCCCAAGGCATCACGGGCAAAGTCTCCCCCGACGTGCTCCAGGGTTCCCGCCCTACGACATGGGGGCTAGGTCCCACATGTCATACAAACCAATCCAAAACACGATGGCGAACCACCGCAGATGAAGCACGCAACCATCCCACGGTCAAGCGCTTTCTCATCCTTGCCGAAACCAGCGGTCGAAAAGGCGGGCTGCCGCGCGAGAAGCATGCAACCGCACCACGGTTGTGCACCCTTTCGGCTTCGTTGCAACTGGCAGTCCAGCATGGAGGCCTGGGCCCACATGTCATGTAACCAGTGCACCGGTTACCGCGTGCAAAGAAATCGCACCACCACTTGTGCCAATGTCGCGTCTTCTCGGGACTACAGAACCAATGCAGCGACTCGAGGCAGCCCCGCGCTTGACCCAGCAGTGCCAATTAAGTGCGAAGGTCACGAGTACCACCTACAGGCTCGCATCCTCCCCTGATGCGGCAGGAGAGCCCTCTCCTACGACATAAAGACGACGCACCCGTGTTCCATTCCTCAAACGACTCGCGCACGCGCAACAGATACCCCGTGAGTCGCCCGTCCCATCGCATTAACTCCCTGGCAGGACACACATCTCCTCTGGCAGGCGAACGGGCGCCGTTTCGCCTCTGTCATGATGGCTGCCTCAAAAAATGTGCGCCACACTATTTCGAAATATCTCCTTTCTTCCTTTCCGTAGGGATCGAGAAAAAGGGACATTTCGAAGGAGTCCTTTGCAGCGAAGGAAACGGGCACCGAGCCCTCCTACTGATCAGGGGTTCGAAGGTTGCGCCCCACGGGGTTTGGTGACCGCCCCAGAGCACTCGGGCCCCGAGCCCTTTACTGATCAGGGGTTCGAAGGCTGGCCCCTCGAAGGGATTTGACAGCCGCCCTAGAACATGTAGAGTCAGGGATAACCCTGGGTACGTCTGTTACATGGCCAAGGCTCGGGCTACGCTCTCGAGGTACCCTAGGACATTTCCGAGACCAGCGGGAACGATTTTGTAATGGAATCCCACCAGAGGGAGGCCCCGAGACCTCGGACCCTATCAAATGGGCCCGGGTCCAGCAAATCACCTGCAGGTACTTTTGGAGCGCGCCTCTAGGCCACTAGCCAACCCTTATCGAATAGGGCTCGGGCGTCCACTCGGATTACCCGTTAGCAACTCACTTGAAACACCGTGTTCGGTGCCCATCAAGAGTAACACGACGCGTTCCCCCCTCCTCCTTGCGGAAAGGCGACGAAGGGGCGTACAATAAAAAGCCGAGACGGTCCTCGATCGTCCTCTCGCTCCGAGCAGAGGCTCGGAGGCTGCTCTCGCACCAGGCTACGGCCAAATTGTTGACCACATCAACCAACCAGCTTAAAAACTCAGAGCCTGACTATGCACCCGAGCTACGGCCAGGCCACATGAGGGAACAACAAGGCCGACCGAGAAATCACGAGAAAAATTAAGACCTCAAAGGAGTCAAACCACTCCTCCGAGGCCTCGGGGGCTACACCCGACGAGTGCGCTCGCGCGCACCCATTGGAACAAAATATGACCAAGAAAGGCTAGTCCCCTTGCAAAAAATCCGGCAGAACCTCCAAGCGAGTGCCTACACTCCCTTTGAGGCTCGGGGGCTACTGTCGGGTACCGTAATTAGGGGTACCCCCAATACTCCTAAGCATAGCTGGAAAATATCTTCAAAACAGACCGTAAAGGCTGGTAAGCACGGCGCAAAGTTAAAGCCTCATCTGCCTAGGGACGCGATCTCGTCTCGCCCGAGCCCGGCCTCGGGCAAGAACAGTGGTCCCGGATGGATTCACGCCTCGCCCGAGGGCCCCCTTAGGCAGCGGGCGCACCCCCGGCTCGTCCGAGGCTAAGCTCGGGCAAACTTTGTCGTATAGCAACCTCGGCCAAATCGCCTTACCGCCAATCGTATCGCATGCGCATTTAATGCAGGGATCACCTGACACCTTATCCTGACACGCGCACCTTAGTTCGCAAGGTCGAAGTGACCGCAGTCACTTCGCCCCTTTACTGGTCATTCTGACAGGAAAACAACACTATTTACCCCGTTCCGACTACTGTGCCAACCACCAGGGTAAGACTAACAACAGTAAGTCATGGCCTCTCCCGAGATCAGCCTCGGGCGCAATAGGGAGCTCTGCCTCGCCCGACCCCAGGCCTCGGCCTCTGCCTCGGCCTCGGGAGAAGGTCTCCGCCTCGCCCGACCCCAGGTCTCGACCTTAGCCTCGGCCTCGGGAGGAGGTCTCCGCCTCGCCCGACCTCAGCCTCGGCCTCAGGAGGAGTCACAACCTCGCCCGACCTCAACCTCGGCCTCGGGAGGAGTCACCGCCTCGCCTGACCTCGGCCTCGGACCGACTACGCTACAGGGGATACATCATTACCCTACCTCTAGCTAGCCGCCTCAGGCTATGAGGGAACAAGACTGGAGTCACATCTAGATTACTCCGGCGACAGGTAATGATGGATCCCCGCATGCGTCCATGACGTCAATAGTCCTCAAGCTCTCTATGAAGGCAAAGAAACGTCAGCAGGACCCAGGACCGCACCGCCAGCTACGCTTCTGCAGGGCTCAAGCACTTCTCCACCGGCCACGTTAGCATATAGCAACACCCCCATATGTACAGCTGGACCATCCCCTTGTATCTATAAAAGGGGATGCCCATGGCCTTCAAAAGAAGAGGGAGGCACGGGCGGTAAGAACGATGGAGACGGACTCACTCGAACATCGAACTCCACTCCGCAACACTAGGCTTCTCAAGAGGCCTAGGGCCGGTTCCCTCTCTCACGAAGCTTGTAGCCCCTACTGCAAGCACCCCGGTGCAAGATAATATAAGCCTCATCCCCCCTCTTGTGTTCCATCTTGCATCAACCCATCTGGGCAGGGGCACGCGGCACAAAATTCACTAGTCCGTCCGGTTGAGGGTCCCCCGGGTCCAAAACACGGACACATGGTCATCCCATTTGGTGCTCCCAAGGTTGTGCACTTGGTTCACCAAGGTTTTAAGCTGGTTGTACATGGCTTGCGGGTCTTCTCCTTGGTTGAGCATGAAGCGACCGAGCTCCCCCTCGATCGTTTCCCTCTTGGTGATCTTGGTCACCTTGTCTCCTTCGTGTGCGGTCTTGAGCACGTCCCAAATTTTCTTGACGCTCTTCAACCCTTGCACCTTGTTATACTCCTCTCGACTTAGAGAGGCGAGGAGTATAGTGGTGGCTTGGGAGTTGATGTGCCGGATTTGGGCAACCTCGTCCGAATCATAATCTTCATCCCGCGGCGATGGTACCTGTACTCCAATCTCAACAACATCCCAAATGCTAGTATGGAGTGAGGTTAGATGGTGCCTCATTTTATCACTCCACATATTATAATGTTCACCATCAAACATAGGTGGTTTGCCTAATGGGACAGAAAGTAAAGGAGTACGTTTGGAAATGCAAGGATAGCGAAGGGGGATCTTACTAAACTTCTTGCGCTCATGGCGCTTAGAAGTTACGGATGGCGCGCCGGAGCTGGAGGTGGATGGCGACGAAGAATCGGTCTCGTAGTAGACCACCTTCTTCATCTTCTTATTCTTGTCGCCACTCTGATGTGACTTGTGAGGAGGTGATTCCTCCTTCTTCTTGTTGCGGGACTCTCCCGATGGAGCCTTCCCGTGGCTTGTGGCGGGCTTCTCGCCGGTCACCATCTCCTTCTTGGCGTGTTCTCCCGACATCACTTCGAGCGGTTAGGCTCTAATGAAGTACCGAGCTCTGATACCAATTGAAAGTCGCCTAGAGGGGGGTGAATAGACAAAATCTGAAAATTATAAACTTTGAAGCACAACTACAAGCCGGGGTTAGCGTTAGAAATATAATAGAGTCCGAAAGAGAGGGCGAAAACTCGGGTCTCTTTCAACCCTTTCTCTCTCTCAAACGGTCACTTAGACCGAGTGAGCTTTCTCCTTATCTCACGGGTCACTTAGACCCCGCAAGGATCACCACACACTTGGTGTCTCTTGCCTTGGTTACAAAACACTTGAGAACAAGAAATGAGGAAGGAAGAAAGCGATCAAGGCGCAAGAAGTCAAAAGAACACAAATATCACTCTCTCACAAGTCACTATTTGATTGGAATGATCTTTGGACTTGGGAGAGGATTTGATCTCTTTGTTTGTGTCTTGGAGTGAAGTCTAGAGCTCTTGTATTGAATGCAATAGCTGAAAAACTTGGATGCCTTGAAGTGTGGTGGTTGGGGTATTTATAGCCCCAACCACCAAAGTGGCCGTTGGGAGGGGCTGCTGTCGTATGGTGCACCAGACAGTCCGGTGCGCCACCGGACACTGTCAGGTGTGCCAGCCACGTCACCCAACCGTTAGGGTTCGACCATTGGAGCTCTGACAAGCGGGGCCACCGGACAGTCCGGTGCGCACCGGACAGGTCCTGTTCACTGTCCGGTGCGCCTTCTGGCGCTTGCTCTGACTTCTGTGTGCGCAGTCCGCACTGCAGCGTTCACTGTTGCTTTTTGCAGACGACCATTGGCGCGGATAGCCATTGCTCCGCTGGCACACCGGACAGTCCGGTGTTACACCGGACAGTCCGGTGAATTATAGCGGAGTGGCTCCCCAAATTCCCGAAGCTGAGCAGTTCGAGTTGATCCTCCCTGGTGCACCGGACACTGTCCGGTGGCACACCGGACAGTCCGGTGCGCCAGACCAGGGCAGCCTTCGGTTGTCTTTTGCTCTTTTTATTTGAACCCTTTCTTTGACTTTGTATTGGTTTGTGTTGAACGTTTGGCACCTGTAGAACTCATAATCTAGAGCAAACTAGTTAGTCCAATTGTTTGTGTTGAGCAATTCAACCACCAAAATTCATATAGGAAAAGGTTTGACCCTATATCCCTTTCAGGAATCTTTACCCAGCTTAACTAATCCACTTGTTAAATCAGCCAAAGATGATAAACCCTTTAGTTCTAGATGGTTGTAAACATCAAGTTGAAAATGTGGCAATTGGCACTCTAATTGCATTCTTTCTTGATTTGAGAAATCTGCAGGATAATACTTTTCCACTAGAGAGCATACCTTTTCTATGTCAAAAGAGCCAAGTATTGGATTCAAGGAAGCACAAAGTGATAAAAGGTCTGTCGCTTGGCCACCAAATCGATCTTCTATCTCATTTAGTTGTTGATCAATTGCAACATTAAACACATCAAATTTGTAATGATGAAAAACGGTGGTGTTATCATTCTTATTTCGAGATTTGGTCACATCAACAAACCTACAAATGTGATAAAATGCAAATAAGATCAATTCATATGATATGAATAATAATTGTGCAATAATTTAGCCAAAGGAAACATACTTGTGATTCAGATCCAAAATATCGATGTCATTCTTTTCACAAAAGTAATTGACCTCCTGAAGAAGAGGATCCCAACCATCGTTTCGCAAGTTACCAAGTAAGACTTCAGTATTGGAAACTGAATCTAGTGCATTTAAAATATCAATTGACTTCTTTTGGAGTGTTTGACATAGCACATCAGTAATATTCATAATCTTTCCATCATGAGCAAAATAAACACAAAATCAAATTTGACAATAATTTGTAGTGCACCTGCAGCATCACCACGAGAATACTTTGAAACTGAACGACCATTTGCAATACTACGTGGGACTAAAATTGTGGCGCTAAACATCTTCTTTAAGCTTTGAATTGACTTGTAATGGGAACTCCATCTAGTGTCCCCTGGCCTCTGTAGAGAGCTCATCTGATTTGCACCTTGTCCAGTGTCAAGCTCTCCCAATTCAATTTCACGAGCTATTTCTTCAGCTTGTGCAGCTAGTAACTCATCATTGCGCTTAGTAGATGAACTAACAACATTTATGATGAAAGTTGCATGCTGAAAGAAGTTGTGTACCCCTTCTGCCACTAGAGCCAATTGCAGTTGATGAGCCAAGCAATGAATGTAATATGCATATGGACACTCGTTTAGAATTAGAGCCTTCAATCCATTCCATTCCCCTCTCATATTACTTGCACCATCATAACCTTGGCCTCTGATGTCTTCTATACTCAAGCTATTAGCAGTTAAGACATCACAAATTGAGTTCTTAAGAGTCAATGCAGTAGTATCCTTCACATGAACGAGGTCAAGAAAACGTTCCTTAGTCCTTCTTTGTTGACAAAACGGATTACTATTGCCATTTGCTCCTTTTTAGATTCATCTCGAGCTTCATCAACCATGATGCAGAACTTGCTAGTGCCAATTTCTTCTCTTATTAATTTTTGCACTTTCCGTGCAACAATGCTTAGAATTTCCTTCTGGACATCAGATGAAGTGTATTTGGCATTTCTTGGAGTATTTTTAACACAACTCCTTTCACCTCCTTGTTATATGAAGCCAAAAGCTTGACCATTTCAAGAAAATTACCTTGATTTAATTAATTCTAAGATTCATCATGGCCTCTAAATGGACAACCTTGAAATGTTAGCCACCTACAAAGCATGCAAGGTTGTAAGATATTAAATTATTAAGATGATGATAATAATGTATATGTAAGGAAAATGGACCCCGGGCCATTTGGCTAAATGAGTTTTGGTGTTTGATGATTAACACAATCTGTGGACTAATGTGTTTGCTAGTGTTTATAATTGTAGTTCACAGGATGCAAAGAGGATTGGACTTAGGCAATGAGGATGCAACACCTCAAAAGAAGACATAAAAAGAAGCACAGAAGTCCAAGACTCAAGAACAAATGAAGCCCGAAGGAATCAGCGAAGAAACCCTAGAAAAGGGCTGTCAGCTAGCGCCTGATGGCACACCGGACAGTGAACATTACCTGTCCGGTGCGCACCGGACTGTCCGGTGGGACAACCAGACAGTTTGCGCAGAGGGGCCGCAGATAGGCGCCCTCGGACTATAGCACTGGACTGTCCGGTGTGCACCAGACAGTCGGGTAACAGTCGGATCCAACGGTCGACTGCTACAGACGCCAACGGTCGGCTGACGTGGCGTGCACCGGACACTGCACAGTGCCTATCCGATGGTGCACGAGACTATCCGGTGCGCCCGACGATAGAAAGCTGCTGCTTTCTGTCCAATGGCTAGAATTGGGGTTGGGGGCTATAAATACCACCCCAACCGGGCATTCTCAAGTGTGGGAGCCCAAGAGACATACCAAGGCATACAATAGACATTCCCAAGTGCTCTTACACCTAAGTGCTTAATAGAATCACTCAGTGATTAGCGTAGGTGCTTTGTGAAGTGCTTATGTTAGTTAGACCGCTTTAGCGCTTGCTCTATGTGAACCCTAGTTAGTTGAGTGAGTTTTGTAAAACCACACAACCCCTCGGCTCTTGCACGAGTCGTTATAATTGTACAGAGTGGGGAGAGTCTTGAGAGACCGTGACAACCACGTTTGTGTCATGGCCGCCACCGTGTACCGGAGGGAACGAGGCCCACGACGTTTTCGATCGGAAGCTCGATAGTGGAGATGGCGGGGAGCGTCCGAGAGGAGTCGGAAGCAGAGCACCACTTGCGCGTGGAGAAGGCCCATGGCTCTCTACGGAGTTACTCGACCGAGGTGCTTGGCAATCGTGTGGGCTTCCCTTTGCATAGGGGCACTAACGAGGATTAGTCAGGACTTTGCGTGGTTCCAGATACCTCGGTAAAAATACCCGCGTCATCCACGAGAGTATGCATCTCTACCTTGCTCTTTAAGTTTTCGCATTTATATTAAGCATTTAAGTTTCAATCTTGTATTCATACTTATATAGTGTAGATTGAAACTTAGTCATTGCGGTAGAGATAGCAACACTTAGACAAAACCTAGTTTGCACATTCTAGTTTGATTATTTGCGTAGGTTTTGCTCTAGGGATTTATTTGTGGCCTAGCTTAGTGAAAGTTTTAGAAGTCCTAATTCACCCCCCTCTTAGGCGTCACCCGTTTCCTACAAGTGGTATCAGAGCCTGGTTTGGCTCATTTGAAACGTTTTAGCTTCACCGCTAAAAGAGCCGACGCTTTTTAGAGGAAGGGATGTATACCCATAGGCCACCACACTTCGACGGCACTAACTTCCCATATTATAGTGCTAGAATGGCTTGTTACCTAGAGGTCATTGATCTAGGTGTTTGGAGAGTCACTCATGACGGGATGAAACCTCCCAAGAATCCCGAGAAACCCACCACGAGTGAGGAAAAAGAAATTCATTTAAATGCTAGAGCCAAAAATTGCTTGTATGAATCTCTTAGCATGGATATTTTCAATCAAGTTTTTACTTTGAAAACTGCTAATGAGATTTGGCTAAAATTGCATGAGCTCCATGACAGCACATTCAATGTCTGTGAGCAAAAACATTGCCTAGTCTTAAATGAGTATAATTCTTTTGCTATGAAAGAAAATGAGCTTGTTAGAGATATGTATTCTCGTTTGAATCTAATTATCAATGAGCTTAATTCCATTGGCATTAATAAGCTAGGTGATGCAGACATTGTGAGGAAGATTATCTCCCTACTACCACAACAAAGATATGGAAGCATCATCACTATTCTTCACAACATGGAGGACTTGGGTACAATGACCCCGACCATCGTGATTGGAAAAATCGTGGCCTTCGAGATGTCGTGAAAAATGTGTCAGGGAGAGGAGCCAACTTCCTCAAGACCATATGCTTTTGCATGTGATTGAAGGAAGGGTAAAAAGAAGGCTTCCACTACAAGTTCCTCAAGTGAAGAAGAGGAAGAAGAAGAAAGTGATGATGAGGAAGATCATCAACCATCAACATCATCCTCTGAGGACGAAGAAACAATCTGATGCGTCGGAAAGGTAATGGGGATGATCCGCAAGATTAATCTAATGGGTGTGCCCCTACAGGTAGAGGATCTTCTCTTTAACATTGATAGGAAAAAGCAAAGAAAGAAGGATGCTTCGCATGCAGGGAGAAGGGCCACTTCAGGGACAACTGTCCGACTATGGCCAAACCCAAAAAGGAGAGGAGCAAAGGCAAGGCGCTAACAAGTGTCAAAACTTGGGATGATTCTTCAAGCGAAGATGAACCTCCAAGAACATGCAACCACCGGTCCTCATCACGCTCATCACCATCATCACGCAAATGCCTTATGGCAAGAGGTAAAATGAGCATTCCATCCTCTAGTAATGAAAGCAATAGTGATGATGAAGGTGAGGGAAAGCCCTCCGTAGATGAGCTTGCGGAAGCTGTTAAATTTTTTCAGGATGTTTGCACTAAGCAAAAAGCTGAACTTAAAACCTTGAAAAACAAGTTGATTAGCTCTCAAAATGACTACAAAGGTTTGCTAGAAAAATTTGAAGCATTTGCAAATTTGAATTATGAGCTATCAACTAAAATTGAGCAATTAGAGTCTAGTGCTCCATCCACTGCTACCGATGATAGCCTTATTAAAAAGAATGAAAAACTTAAGGCTAAATTAGCTAGCTCCCAAGAAGCTATTGAAAATTTGCTAGGGAAAATGGAAATTCTTAGCATACACAATAATGAGCTAACTACTAAGCTAGAAAACATTGGTAGCACCCCAGGGGCATCTTTAATTGAAATTTCTGAAATTATTAAAAAAGATGCCTCTACTTCTTGCTTTGATTTAATTGATGATTCTAACTCTTGCAACCAAGTTCTTGTTGAGAATATTGTTGTAGAAACATGTTCGGATGAGATTGCAAAGGAAAATGAGCAATTAAGGCAAGAAGTGGCTCGCCTTGGCAAGGCTTTGTATGAAAAGAAAGGCAAAGCCAAACAAATCCAACCTTCATAGGATAACACCACTACGGGAGTGAACAAGCCTGTGAAGGGTGAAACTGTGATTTGTAGGCTATGCCACAAGGAAGGCCATAAGTCTTTCCAATGCAAGGCGATGACCGGGGATAAGCAAAAGCAAAATCCAACAAGCAAAATCTCCAACACCTACATCAAAAAGGTGAACAAAAAGGATGCTACACCATATTTGATCAAGAAGAAAAAGAATGGAAAGGTGATAGCAATCAAAGCCAACAAACAAGCCAACAAAGGGAAAGAAGCCAAACGCATCTGAGTGCCAAAGGAAATAATTTCAACTATGAAAAGCACCAAGAAGGTTTGGATCCCGAAAGGGAAGTGAGTAGTCCGAAGGACTACGGGGAATTTCGAGACTTGGCAAAGTTGGGATACATATCATGGGATACATCATATTGGACCAAGTTTATTGCCAAGTGAGTTAGTGAAAATTTTGGACCCAAATTTCCCCACCCATGACTAAGGTAACTAGATTTGTTGTATTTCTTGTTTTTAGATATGCATATCTATTTATCTTGCATCTAGTTTACCTTTCATGCTTAGTATTACAATTGGTATGTACATTTTTAAATGCATGCATACTAGGTAAATCACATGGTAGGATTGCTTGCTTTAAATTCATACACTTAAGCAAACCTACATGGTCTAAACTGTTTAGTTAAGCATGACACATAGCTTATTAAACATTCCTAAGTAAATGACACCAATGCTTTAAAAATCTTAAATCCTACTCTTGGTATCATTTAACTTATATGTGCCAAAGCTCGGATTATGGATAATCTGCCCCACTTGATATAAAATCAAAGTGCATGCCTCCTACAAGTATTCAAAACTTGTATGCACACTTTCAGGGGGGAGGTTACTGTTGGGGGCCTTCGACTTCCGAAGGTCCTCAAAAACATAATTTGACAATGTTTCTGGAGTATAATACATGAACAGGTATCTTCGGACTCGGATCAGAACCAGTATGAAGCACAAGGAATACGAAGGTTGGCGCATAGCCGAAGCTGTATGCAGGAGAGCTTCGGCATGATAGCAGAAGAGGAAACCGACTTAAGAAGGAAAAGGCTATTCAGACCTCGATGGGTTATTACAGAATCATTAGCAAATGTAAAGGGCATGGGTGTAATTTTACATGGGCTGCGTCCCGTGCCTATAAATAGTTGAACAGTACTCCCGTACTGTTCAGGTTGACTTGTCATTTGCTTTTACGCCACACTTGTATTCTCACCTTCTTTTAGGCTGAAGGTACATTTGTAATTTAATATCATTTCCATTTTCCATAATAATAGAAATGAGATAGAAGTAAGTTGATAATAATACATGATTGTTTATGTTGTATTTCATATCTCCATCATTCTATGTTATGCTATTGAAGGTGTGTCCTTCATAACCTTCGTCCAAAGATCATTATATCCCAAGGGAAATAATGTTTCGAAGGACGAAGGACTTTAGCGTTTAATATCTTCTGTGTTGCCTTGTTCTTGATTCATAGCACTTGAGAACAAGCCCCCAACATTGGCGCCCACCTCCAGTGAACTCTTTTCGACCACCTTCGGCAAGCATTGACCTTCGTCATGCCACCAAAGAAAGCTTCAGCGATAGGGGCTGCTGCTCTACAGCCGCTGGACCCGAACCAGGAGACCTTTTCTCTTCGAGAGGCCCGAAGCCAGAAGAGGAAGGCCACTAGTCCAACACCCCAGGAGGACGAGTTGGACCAAGAAATCAGAAACATGGAGATGCTTCATCAATAAGTACAAAGGAAGAAAGAAAAGATGTCTCGACTAGCTGACCTTCAGAGACAGATTGACGAAGCTACCGAAGAAGTACGCCATCTTGCTCAAGATGAGAAAGAGCGAAGGCCTCAATATAGGGGGCTTCATCAAGAAGGCCTCTTCAACGAGGATGAATGGTACGAGGATTTCCATCATGGAAATTTTGCTTTTGATGATGCTTCTCCTCTGTCAGCAGAACTGCAGGCTATACCTTGGCCTCCATCTTACAAGCCACCCCAACTCCCCATGTATGATGGACACTCAGATCCGAAGCAGTTTCTGATGAGCTACGAAGCAACCATATCTTCATATGGAGGCAATACTGCAGTCATGGCGAAATCTTTCGTCACGGCAGTCAAGAATGTTGCACAAACCTGGTACTCCTCTCTTCGGCCAGGAACAATTACATCATGGCAAAAGCTGAAGGACATGCTGATCACTAGTTTCCAAGGGTTTCAGATGAAGCCGGTTACCGCTCAGGCTTTGTTCCAGTGCACGCAAGATCACGAAGAATACCTCCAGGCGTATGTCCGAAGGTTCCTGCGTCTGAGGGCACAAGCGCTAACAATTCCCAATGAAATTGTTATTGAGGCCATGATCAAGGGGTTTCGGCCAGGACCTGCTACCCAGTACTTCGCCAGGAAACCCCCTCAGACTCTGGAGAAATTACTCCAAAAGATGGATGAATACATCCGCGCTGATAATGACTTTTGTCAAAGAAGAGAGGAAGCCTATAGGTTCTCCGAAATGACCAGGGGCTTCGGAGGGAGAATCCACCCAAGACACGTCAGATCAATTCATTCTACCCAAAATGACGACAGAGGAAGTCAGCAACAAAGGTCGCAATCTTCCTCGCAAGCTTCGGGGCAGCAATAGAGCTATCCTCGGCCATCAGCTCCAAGAGGCAGAGGCACCAGGGGCTTCGGAGGAAGGTTTGGGGATCAGCCTAGGAAAATTTATTGCTTATTCTATGGTGAGGACAAGGGCCATACTACAAGGATGTGCCATATCACCATTCAGAAACAAAAGGAAATAGCAGAAGCTGCAGCTCAGCAGAACCAGCCGAAGCAGGTCATGCATACTGCTTCGTACCACTCACCCTACGTACCAGAGTATGTAGGTAACCATCCTGCAGCGTCTGTTGCTTCGGCTAGTCAGCCACAGGCATCCTGGCCACAGCTCCCACCTCCGCCACCACTACAACCTGCATATTCATGCGACCAACAGCCAGAAGGGAGTCAGCAGACCCATCAACAGAGAGACTTTAAGGAGGAGTCCGAAGCTCGCACAGTCAACAGTACTGTGCCAGAGTCGAAGCATATCTACTAAGAGATATCCTACCCCTGAACCAGTTTTTACATTCATTGTCGTTCTCTTTCTTATTAAGGAACAGTTGTTGAAAACTTAGTTTTTCTTGATTGTTTTTAATTCCTTGTAATAGCTTCGTTTTTGCCATAGTGAAAATATATCTTCTCCACAGACCTACGGAATCCCAAAAGTCGCATAGGCACAACAAGTCGTTCTTAAGTTATAAGTGTCTTTGAAGCTACAAAAAGTCGTTCTACTGAACGCAGCGTAAGTCTGCCGAAGCTACAAAAAGTCGTTCCTAAAAGGAGCGCAGTGTAAGTTTTCTGCTCAAAAGTTGTTCCAAAGGGAATGCAGAGCTTACAGCGAAAAGTCAACGCTGATTCCGCCGAAATATAAGGCGAAGCGCAAAAAGTCAATGCAAATACCGCCGAAATAGAAGGCGAAGAAGTTCAAAAGACGTTCCTAAGGGAATGCATAACTTACGGCGAAAAGTCAACGCTGATTCACCAAAAAAATAAGCGGTGAAGCCGAAAAATAAACGGCAAAGAGATTGTGTATTCTATAGCAGGGATGTGTGTGTATCTTCGGCACAAATATCATTCTGCATAAGCATAACATCATCACATCATTCGCATAACATCACATCATACATCATATTGCATCAATGGCACAAGAAGGGGATACAATGTTCATCTTCGGAGAATGCTTTGAAAAAGTGAAATTGTGCTAAGGCACAAAATAAATTTCGAAGAGATACAGCTTTGTCAGCTATAAAGTGGAGGAAAAAGTTTATTGTTGATGAAGCATTAATGTCTCTGCGACGATTGGAGAATTTTTCACGAAGCATAAAAATTCTTCTTTATGAAGCATGAAAAGAAGGGAAGGTGTTTTTTCGCCGAAGGCTCAAAAACGGTATGAACAATAAACGTTTCATGCATCGCAAAGAAATGAGTTACAAAGCCATTTATACATTACATCAAAAACTCATGAGTACCAAATATTACAAGCTTAGTGCAGCAAATGTTACATTGGTATTCTAACAATGTTTTTACAAATTATTCTTCCTTCAAAACTTCGTCCGTAGCTTCGGTCAGAAGTTGAGTAACGACTTCGTCCAAAATGCTTTCGGCCATGTTAATGATTTCTGCTGGTTCCTTTGCCTCGGACTCGAAGGGCTCTGGGGGAGGAGATAGTTCGGCTGTAGTAGAAAACATAAATAAGATTAGAAGTTGCAAAAATAAAAGTTAAAGGCTATTAAGTAATACCTATCCGCTTTTCGAGTTCCGCAGCCTTTTCGTCTACTTTCGTAGCTTCCCTTTCATCGTGAGTATCTTTTTCGCTCTTCTTTATTATCTCGTGGGCCATCCCTCGACCGCCATTTTCCCAGATGTCAGTAAAGAATTTTCCACCAACTAAGCTTGCTTCGGCCGAGGGGTCCTTTGTATCATCAATAGATAAAGTAGCTTTGACTTGGGCCAGAATTTTCACATGTTCGCAACCTGATTTTTCCAAAATTGCCGCAATTCCCCTTGCACCCGAGAAGGCGCAGACGTCCCCACAGCCACTTAAAATCTCTTCAAACGCTTCGGCCTCGCTGCTGATCCATTCAATTGGGCCTTCGGGATCGCCTCGTCGCCAACATTGGCGAAACTAGTTTTTATCTTCTTCACACATTCTATAGATTTCTCACAACATCTTTCTTTTGAGGAACGAAGATCTACAACTATTTTCTCCCAATAATTTTTCTAGTAGTTACTCGCATCACGGTCAGCTTCGGCAATAGCGCATTTCAATTTAGCTTCGGCCAGTTGCTTTTGGAGGTTTTCAATCTCGTTCCTTTGGATTTCAGATTGGGTCTTGTAATTAGCTTCATCCCCTTTCATCTTGTCTACCAATGTAAGTAAAATTTTATCTTTCTCTAAAACTTCGTTCCTCAGCTTAATTACCTCTGTTCGAAGGTTGTTGAGAGCAATAGTGCAGCTCTCATCTTCGGCATTCTTTTGCGCCCTTAAAGCGTTGCTCAGTATTAAACCCTATATGAAAAGAATTAGTATAAGAGCAGAAAAATAATTCAAAGTTCAAAAGATTCCAAATGTACAATTTTTATACCTTCAGACTGTTATATGCGAGACTATCTGCAAGATCGTCCTTTGTCATGGCACAAAGGCCAGCTTCAAGTTTCGGAAACCCCATACTTCTGGCCATCTCCCGGTAGACAGATAATTCTTTGTTGTCTGGGAGGCAGTATAAGAAATCATCTTCGTCTGTCCCACTGAACACTAAGGCACCCTTTGGATACTTCAGTTCTCGGGCATAGTGTTCAGCTTCAAAGATCTCTTCTTCAGTTAATCTTTTCCCCAAAGCGTGTCGTATGACATACTCAAGAACTTCAGAGGACGCCTCGGGAGTAGGAGTGACAGTTTTTTCAGGCAGAATTTGTTCCGCAACATCTTTCTCCATTTTCTCCTCCCCGGTTTCCAAGAATTTTTCCATTGCGGGCTCTGAAGGCCCAGCTTCGGTCTCGATCTGGCTCTTCGCAGCTTTGGCTTCGGTTACCCTTGCCTCAGACTGCGTTTTTGGAGCTTCGACAGTTTTTCTTGGAGTAGAGCTCGTCTTTATTGTCTCCAGCGCATCTAGTACATTGACCATTCTTTTCCTCTTAGGAGTCGCTGTAGGACCTTTTTGTGCCTTCGGCACTGCCGCTTCTGCCGAAGGGCTTGAAATTTCTGATATCTTTATTCCTTCGGTATAGGATGTCTTTGGTATTGCAGCCGGCTCTTCAATCTTCTGCATAGGTGCAGGTTCTTTGACTTTAGTAGCCGAAGAGGTCTCACCGCCAAATTTGGGCACTACGGCCGGTTCAATATATCATGGCTGGTGAGTAAGAACCATCGCCTTCTTCCTCTTCGGCGCGGGCTCACTTGGAGCAGCTGAAGCAGCATCTTTCCCGAAAATTGCACTCTTTCTCTTTTGTCCCTTTGGCGGGTACCGGTAGTCAGGATACATAAACCCAATAGCATCAAAAACTCTATTCAGCCTTTTCTTTTTCCGGCTCCCGAAGGCCGTAGATAGCGCATTATCTTCTGCTTTGGAGTATGGCCCAAGCAGATCATCACTAGTAGCTTCGATGCAATTCAGCCAGTCATCGTCTGGTTCGATAAATTGGTCTCCAAATCTGAAAGTATATTTCAGTCGAACCAAATCTCCTTCGCTAGTGTTGTTTATGGTTTCTTTTGGCATCTCCCAGCTCTCTAGCAATGGCCATATCCTGTAGGCCACGTGCTCCTGAACTAAGTCCCTTGTCCCGATGAAAGAACAAACTATACCAAAGGCCCTTCGACATTCTTCAGCAGCTTCATCAATCTCTACCTTCGGTTTCCGAAGGCTGAAGCGGGACCAGATGGGGCGCATGATGATCACTTTGATATCTTCTCTCGCCTTTAAATCATTTTTCACATAGAACCATTCTTTCATCCAGTCTCCAGGCCACCTTTTCCGAAAGGTTGGCACTGGGCAGCTTGAACCTGAACGAGCAACGAAGCTGTAGCAACCAAAATTATTGTGATATTGCTCCTTACCCCAGGGTTTCGTCTCATATAAAAGTTCGTGTATACTGCAGAAACTTTTTGCACTCGGTTCCAAACCTTGACTCCTCACAGCCCATACGAAGATTCCCATTCTTATGATGGCTTCGGGAGTAAGCTGGTGAAGAAAAATCTGGTATATCTCTAAAACTTCAACCACAAAACTGCTTAGGGGGAATCGAAGCCCAGCCTTGAAGAAGCTTCGATAGACTACAACTTCATTCTCTTCAGGAGTAGGAGCAGTCCGGTCTCCGTTATCAGCCCTCACAATGGATATGTCTACAAAATACCTTCCTCTCATGTTATCAAGATGACTTTGCCTGATAGTCGATTTTCCGAAGACTGTGTGACTTGGTCGCCACGGCCGATCTTCGGAGTCTTCGCCTCCACTTTCCACATCATAACTATCATTGTCATCGGTATCTTCAGACAAGCCTTCTAGAGTTTCTTTTGTAATCTTCTCTATGTTCGTCTTTGCAATAAACTCGATGAATGCAGCAGTTTTTTCCTCAAGAAGCTTCTCCTCCTTGCTCAGCTTCGTTTCAACAGCAGCTTTCTTGTCTTGAGACATCTCTTCAGAAATGGTGAAAATGTGCTCCAAAAGCCGAAGCTTAGAAAATCTAAAAACCAAGCAAGCGTTGGTAGGCAAGAGCTAAAAATTGAGCAAGCAGAGCAAATGGCTAAAAGCGTGCCAAATGAGCTCGTGGTGTGCTCTTATTTATACGCCTAGTGCGTTGCAGGGTGGAGGGCCCCGCTTATCATTCATTGTTGCTATTCTAGCAAAGGGAAGGTGTTTTTTCAGACCTTCGGCTTAAGGCCTTCGTCCATATCGCAATCTAAATTTATTATTCTAACAAATTGATATTGCGAGGGGCTACTGTTGGGGGCCTTCGGCTTCTGAAGGTCCTCAAAAACATAATTTGACAATGTTTCTGGAGTATAATACATGAACAGGTATCTTCGGACTCGGATCAGAACTAGTATGAAGCACAAGGAATACGAAAGTTGGCGCAGAGCCGAAGCTGTATGCAGGAGAGCTTCGACATGATAGCAGAAGAGGAAACCGACTTAAGAAGGAAATGGCTATTCAGACCTCAATGGGTTATTACAGAATCATTAGCAAATGTAAAGGGCATGGGTGTAATTTTACATGGGCTGCGTCCCGTGCCTATAAATAGTTGAACAGTACTCCCGTACTGTTCAGGTTGACTTGTCATTTGCTTTTACGCCACGCTTGTATTCTCACCTTCTTTTAGGCCGAAGGTACATTTATAATTTAATATCATTTCCATTTTCCATAATAATAGAAATGAGATAGAAGTAAGTTGATAATAATACATGATTGTTTATGTTGTATTTCATATCTCCATCATTCTATGTTATGCTGTTGAAGGTGTGTCCTTCATAACCTTCGTCCAAAGATCATTATATCCCAAGGGAAATAATGTTTCGAAGGACGAAGGACTTTAGCGTTTAATATCTTCTGTGTTGCCTTGTTCTTGATTCATAGCACTTGAGAACAAGCCTCCAACAGTTACTCTATAATCTAAGACTTTGAGACTAATATCTTTTTCAAGTCTATTTCATGTGATAGTCTCATTGTAAGGAAAATGAAGTCCCTAGAGAAAGACAACAATCTTCCACTGCAAAATCTTTAAGAAATCTCATGTCTCACAAGCCTGCCATTTGTCTTCAATTGGTCTGCAATTGACTTTCAATCGATATCTTTGAGACTACACCTAGTATCATTTACATGTCTTCTCCAATATTTGATTATACTATATTTTCATATCTTATACTTCCATGTTGCTACATGCATAAGTGGTTAAATCATATTCTGTTACCTATGCATAAGGAAGTTAGTCTAATCAAATCATGTCTTGCACCTCTATTTTCACATGCTTTTTCCTAAGTAGAAGACCTCTGTCAGGGGGAGTATTTCTTCGTCTCTAAAAAAGGGGAAGAAAAATTCTTTCTAAGAGAACACTCATTTAGGGGGAGTAACTATTTGATGGTTCAACTGGTACCCTACATGTGGTTTAATTTAGTATCCTCAATTGGTATCATTTGACAAAATTTCTTATGAGGGCAAGTCTTATTTACTTCCTACATGCTTTTAACGTCTTCCTTTTCGGTGGTTGATGCCAAAGGGGGAGAAGTTTAGGGTCCAAAGCAATGAAAAATGTATCAAACACCAAACACCACCAATTTAAAATTTTAAAATCTGCAAGTGGCTTTTCAAGTGGTTTTGGTTATTTGGTCCAAAATAGGAAGTAAGTGAATTATGGAGTTAGGGGGAGGCTTAAGTCCATAATATCACATTGTGGGGACAAACATGCATCCTAGTAAGTAGATTGCATATTTTATTCAAATATCTGTATTATTTGCTTGCTTTGGTTGTATTGTCATCAATCACCAACAAGGGGGAGATTGTAAGGAAAATGGACCCCGGGCCATTTGGTGGTTGAATGCCCAACACAAATATTGGACTAACTAGTTTGCTCTAGAATATATGTTCTACAGGTGCATAAAGGTTCAACACAAACCAATAAAAGATTGAAGATAGGGTTCAAATACAAAGGAGCAAAGAAACCAAGAGTGCACTGGTCTGGCGCACCGGACTGTCCGGTGTGCCACCGGACAGTGTCCGGTGCACCAGGTCCGTACCAGAGTGAACTGGCCACTCTCGGGTTTCTTAGAGCGCGCTCCGCTATAATTCACCGGACTGTCCGGTGTGCCACCAGACTGTCCGGTGTGACAGCAGAGCAATGGCTACTCGGCGTAACGGTCGACTGCAAAAGTCGCGCTAACCGCTGAACAGTGAAGAACAGTGCGCAGAGTCAGAGCGCAGAAGTCAGAGGCGCATCGGACATTGAACAGTGCGTGTCCAGTGCAGCACCGGACTATCCGGTGCCACTAGAAGACAAGCCTCCAACGGTCAACTGCTCTAGAACCCTATCGGTTGGGTGACGTGGCTGGCGCACCGGACAGTGTCCGGTGGCACACCAGACTGTCTGGTGTGCCCATCGACAGCAGCCACCCCCAACGGTTGTTTTGGTGTGACAGCAGAGCAACAACTACTCAGCGCAACGGTCAACTGCAAAAGCCACGCTGACCACTGAACAGTGAAGAATAGTGCGCATAATCAGAGCGTAGAAGTCAGAGGCGCATCAGACAGTGAACAGTGCGTGTCCAGTGCGGCACCGGACTGTCCGGTGCCACTAGAAGACAAGCCTCCAACGGTCAACTGCTTTAGAACCCTAATGGTTGGGTGACGTGGCTGGCGCACCGGACTGTCCGGTGTGCCCATCGACAGCAACCACCCCCAACGGTTGTTTTGGTGGTTGAGGGCTATAAATACCCCCCAACCACCACCACTCCAACCATCCAAGCATTCAACACATTGCATTCAATACAAGAGCAATAGACTTCACTCTAAGACACAAATCAAAGCGATCGATCCATTCAAGGTCCAAAATTCAACTCTAGCGTATTAGGACATGTGAGAGGATCACTTGTGTTTCTTGTTGCTCTTGTTTGCTTGGTTGGCTTTCTTTTCTTTTCCTTGTTACTCTCAAGTGCTTTGTAAGCAAGGCAAGGGACACCAATTGTGTGGTGGTCCTTGCGGGGTCTAAGTGAGAGCACTTAGAGGGGGGGGGTGAATAGGTGATCCTATAAAATCAAACACTAAATAGCCACAACACTTGTTATGAAAGAGTTAGTGCGACTAAATGGCTCAAGGCAAGTTCTTGTGAACAAAACAATCACAGAGAAGGCAACACAAGAGACACGCGATTTTTATCCCATGGTTCGGCCAAGTAACACTTGCCTACTTCCACGTTGTGGCGTCCCAATGGACGAGGGTTGCACTCAACCCCTTTCAAGTGATCCAATGATCAACTTGAATACCACGACTTTCTTCCTTATAGTCTTCTTCCCGTTTGTGAGGAATCTCCACAAGTTGGAGCCTCTCGCCCTTACAATATTGATCACAAAGAACGCACAAGAGTAATGTTGGGAAGAGCAACACACACAAGACTCAAATACGCAGCACAACCATGCACACAAGTCACGACTTGAGCTCGAAACACAACACACGGAGTTCACGACTCAAATGGAGCTCAAATCACTAACACAGAGAATCAAATGCGTGGAGTTAGAGTCTTGGAGTCTTAGGATGCTTAGTGAATGCTTAGGTGGCTCCTCCATGCGCCTAGGGGCCCCTTTTATAGCCCCAAGGCAGCTAGGAGCCGTTGGAGACAATCTTAGAAGGCCATCCTTGCCTTCTGTCAAGTGGCGCACTGGACAGTCCGGTGCGCCACCGGACAACTACTGTAGCCTGTCCGGTGCGCGATTGCCTTCCAAATCAGGCACACTCGACCGTTGCAGCTCCGGGCCTGTTGGCGCACCGGACACTGTCCGGTGCACACCGGACAGTCCGGTGCCTCCAACCGACCGTTGGAGCTGCCACGTGTCGCCCGTAGATGTAACACCCCTGGTGTTACTTAACTAAAACTTGAGCATGGCATCATAAACATTGGCATTGCATATGTTTGACACACCTAGAGTGCATTCACTAGGTAAAAATTTCAAACAAGTTGTATTGTTTTAGTGTTTTGCAAATAGAACCCTGGATAGGGAACTTAACCCTAAAGGGTGATTAAAGGGGTAAGACATAACCCAAATTGAGTAAACCAAAAAGTTTTAGGGAAATAGTCATGAAATAGTCCCAAGAATAAAGTTGAATCACATTTATACCCCTAGGATACCAAAAACCCTAATTGGAACCCTGGAAAACCCTAAAACCAAACCCTAGGGACCTATGTGCAAAATTAGTCCACTTTTGGACTAAAGTGCAAACACCAAGTTAAATAAGTATCTTAAGCCATTTGGGTCACTCATATGTGAATTTACAAGCTAAACCCTAAGTTTTGGACTCACTTGCAAAAAGGACCGTAATTGAGATTTCATGTTAAGTCTGAATTTCAGAGTTTTGGCTCAACTTTGGAGCCTTGCAACTTTTAAATTCTAGGGTTTTTGCCCTAGGTCACCACATCAAAATTGTAGCCCAATCATAGGAGAATAACTTTGCTTAAGAGTGTAAGCTCAGTTATTAAGAAAAATCTGGAGATAATCATGCTCAAAATCTGGCTGTCAGGCTATTAAGGTCTGAATTTTCAGACTAACAGTGGACTGACATCAACTTCAAGCTCAATTCTGAGCATGATCCTGTGACTGTTTGTGGATGCACGATGTATCAAAGTTGGAGCTGGTCTATTAAGCTATAATTTTGTTGTAGAGTGTTGGTCACGTTGCTATAGAAATCTGAGAGGAATTTGGCCCTGAACTTCGACTGTCAGGTGCACTGAATCAGGTTCGCCATGGTACAGTGCCTGGAAGGATCAGATCAACCGCGCCCCTCGCCGCCGATGACTTTGCGCCGGGATCATCGCCGCCGTTGAGATTTGCACTCACTGGTAACCGGATAGCACTCGGAGTCACGTAAATATCCTCGCCGTGGATAGACTCCGGCCATTAAACAACTCCGGTCACCGTACCATGGTCACCGCCGCGGAATTGGATAAGAACGCCGGTGATCGCCGTCGCACGACCTTGCGCCACGTGTCCGAGCCTTTCCACCGCGTCGCCGTGACTCCCTATAGTTGTCCCATCGTCGTCGGGGAGGTTGCCACGACGGTGGACACGAATTCACAGCGCCCAAGTTCTTCTTCATCTCCGGCCGCCAGCACGGCTCGGCCAAATTGATCACCACCGCTTGCTCCTTCTATAAATTGAGCCCGTGCCAGCTCCACCACATTATCATGCACCACCCCAACCAGTATTGCTCCCAGTCAATCACGAGTGAGCTCGAATTTCAAACTTCCCCCAATTCAGTTTCCGCCCCCGCGAAGAACACCTCACTGCGGCCAGCCCTTTTCCGGTCAGTCCATGTCCCCTGCTTCCTCGTTGGAGCACTCTCATAGCTCTGTGATGCTTACCGTGTCACCAATTCGAACTAAGAGACCACCAGTCATCGGGAACACATTCATCTGTCCGCCACCCATTCGGTTCACGTGGACAGAGCTTGATAGCTCACCAAATGTGCAATTAACTTAGGGGAAATACTCTCTAGGTCGTGGATTTGGTTTAGTCCAAAGCGGAGCGCCGGTCTTGGCCCCCTCCGGCCGGTCTAGCTAGTCGGAGTTGCGCTCCCCGCGCTCACCGTCGTCGGGGACCTTCCTCTGCGAAGAAATAGAAACCGGGGGTCATTTTTGCAAAGTGTCAGTGACCCTGGGTAACAGTAAAGAGACCGGATACCAGTTAGTGAAAACCCCGAGGACCCTTCTGCAAAGCCGCCAGCGCGCGCGGGCGCGGGCGCGCTTCTGCTTAGATCTGGGCCGTGTGGGCCGAAATCAGCCCACTACTGTTGCTGCCTTTTTCCTTTTCTTTTTACTTCAGAACCAAATAACTTGTAGAAAATTGTAGAAAAATCCTAAAATTGTGAAACCAATTTTCCTAGGCTTCTTATTTTCCCTAGAATTTAATAAAAATAGTTTTATGTTTTTTAGATGAAATAAGGAATTTTAAGGCATTTTAAGTAGTTTAAAGTATTAGTTCTGGATTTTTAGAAAACATATAGTAATTCCAAAAATGTCCAAACTTTTTACATGAGTTCTATACATTATTTAGAAGCCTTGGGTAGAGTTTGGGTTGATTTGGACCTTGTTTGATAACTAGAACCCAAAACCCCCACCCCTGCTCTATAAACTCCTTTACTGACTCCGGAAACCCTCAGTTCTCGGAGTTCTGTGAAGGAAAATTGTATTCAAGACCTTAGATAATAAGTTTTTATTATCTTTGCACTCTCATGAGCATTGCATGGCATTCATTCTTATACATATATGTGGTTATGTTTAGAAAACGAAGAAGAAGTTGAAGTGAGTGAAGAAAAGGCACCACCACCTTCGGACTCTCAGGCATGATCTTGTCTTTACTTTGACATCTGCGGGCCTGAGCCTGACTCACCTACTAACAAAGGCAAGCCCCGGTGCATTTGCCACCTTCTTTGTGTTTTAAAAATCTTTTTCCACTTGCTTGATGCATTAGGTGATAGGAGTTGGTTGCTAAAACAATTCCTGCATTACCTTCCTTGAACTTGATTACCTTCCTTGATCACCTATTTTACAAAAGATTTTTAATGCTTAGTATTGCTTTAGAAAAACAAAATGTTTTGTTTTTACAAAAGTTGATGTGGCAAAAGTGGGTGGGAGGTTTTTGAAAATAAAAACTTGATGGTGGATCCATCATGGCCATGATGGGTTCAACATCGGAAAAAATGTACCTCTGTCAGGTACCAAGTTTTGGGGTTAAATGATTAAGCTGAGACCGGGCGGGTGACTTGCACGAGAAGAGAGTCTCGGTGTAGTGTCTCCGTCTGAGTCGATTAAGGACCGTCTCGATGTAGGCTTGATGACCGAGGACCCTTTAACTGGTCACATGCCTCGTCATGGGTAAGCCTTGCCTCGGGCAGACTAAGGCCAGAATAAGATAACACGAAATGGGCGTGGAGCGGTGGCGGGAGTAGCGTGTAACCTCCGTGGCAAGAGGCTGGATGGTGGTGTATCTGTACTCTCGGTTTGCGTGAACCTGATCTGGTCTTAAGAAACCCGGTGGCGGGTTGACATATGCAAGGGTTAAGTGCTACATATGTCATGTGATCGGAGATCCTCAGCTGAGTATAATCGATTCGGATCGCCGTACCTTCGCGGTTATGAAGACTTGGTCACTGACTTACACGTAGCAATCCAGTAAAGATAAAGGAAGAATTAAGAACTTGGCTAGTTCAGGATAAGTGTTTGAACTAGGTTAGAAAGAACTCTAGATGTAGGTAAGTTTACCTAACTTGACAATAAAACTGGATTTTTAAGGATCCACTTTTAGTAAGCATTTATGCAACAACAGAGTCTTTGATCTTGAGATACCTTACCTTGACTCCCTATAACCAGCATACCCTTGAGAGTCTTTTCTTTAGACGGGTAAGACTTGCTGAGTAATTCCATACTCAGGGTTTATTCCCTCGTTGTTTTTAGGTGAGGAAGTAGCAGATTTCTGTTGCTTCTGTACCAAGGTGGTTCCTCATGAGGAAAAGCAAGAGTGAAGATGCGGGAGGACATGGTCCTCCATAAGAAAACTTTTATGTAAAAACTTACCGGGAGGAGTTTTTGCCTCCCTTGGTTATGTAATAATACTACTCTGCACTCGTTTATATTTTCTGGTCTGTAATAAGCAACTTAATCTTACTTTTTAATAAATGTAAGTTTATGTAATCACTTCCGCATTTCGATATCTCCGATGTTCTATAATGTCTGCAAGACGGGTGAAACGTTCCTAGAAAGGTAAGAAAAGATACCGAACTTATCAAGTGGTTCAGGAACATCTACAGGGTTGTCTGATGTCTGTTAGACAAGGACAACTGTAGGTGGGCCTAATGACTTGGGAGGTTCCGTCGTAGCTGGTATCAGAGCGTAGCCTTTCTTCGCAGATATTATGAGGCATTTTCAAAAGGATTTTCTAAAAACTCACCTAGAAAGATTTCTTCTATTCTTATCCCCCATATCTGAAGAATCTATATGAAAGACCAGATAGGAGGAGTGCAATGTACAGAAGGTATGAATCAACTAAGGTTGATTCTGTAATTACACATGCATCATGCTAAGAATTATACTACTAAAATTTTCCCCTAGAGAAATGCTGCCGCGCACGAGGAAGACCGCACGTAAGTCAACAGGCCCAATTGGAGTACCTCATCATCAACTTGCCCCGCGAGATGAGGATAGCAGTAGCGGAAGCAACGATCCAATTGGGGATCTCAAAGCCCGCGTGAATCAGCTTCAAACGGAACTGCAACGCAGGACCAGTATGTGGGTCGCGGATGGCGACAGGATAAACGAATTAAGGAGTTACATCCGCCGTCTACAGGATCAGCTTGCTGATCGGGATTTAACGCTCGACTGGGCGGTACAGTCTCGTTCAGTGGCTTGGGCTAAGGCAGCAAAGGCTCGAGCCCGAGTCGAGGAACTTAGTTCTGCCATTGACAACCTGCAGGCATATTGCAATACCCTACATGAGGAAGTCCATGTACTATATTCGCAACTACATCCCAGTGCCCCTATGGATCCTGTTTGGTCAGAAGCCGGACCCTCGCACGTTGCGGGAGAAGCTCTTGGTGGTGAGCTAGACCTTTTTAGGCCCCCTCCTTCTATGAGGCTGGTCGATGAATGGTCTCCCACACCCGACGACGAGGTTGCCAGGAACAACCAGAAGCGGGAATAGTGGTAGAAATAGAAATAGTGTATTGTAGGTTGTACTATTGTATAATAGGTAATGCTATTGTATACTGGGTAATGTATCCTGTTGTAAAATCGAGTCTGTACATTACTCTTTTTGGTAATGTAAATTGGATGGTTTTGTCTTTGGCATATTATATTTGTGTTCAAATGTTTGTTGCCACAGATGCCATCCAAGACCCGATCCCAGGATGAAGCTGGACCCTCTAGTGGAAGGGAATCTACTCCAAATCCACCTCCTGTTCCTCCCACACTGGCTGAGGCGATTGTCGCCTTAGTGAACGCGACCGCTGATAATACCCGCTTTCTGAGAGAAATGGTGGGTCAACAGTTCCAGCAGCATGGTGGGCGGGGTTATCAACAGGGCCCCCGCGAAACTTCTTACCTGGACTTCTCAGAGACACGTCCACCCCTGTTTGTTAAAGCTGAAGACCCGTTAGAAGCTGATGAATGGCTTCGAGTTATTGAACAAAAATTCGGACTTCTGCGTTGTTCGGAGACCCAGAAGCCTTTATTTGCAGCCCAGCAACTACGTGGCCCTGCCAGCACTTGGTGGGGAAATTTCGTGGCTGTTCAACCGGCCAATCATCAAATAACCTGGGAAGAATTCAAGGTGGCCTTCCACGAGCATTATATACCCGAAGGTGTTCTACACATGAAGCAAGAAGAATTCATGAAGCTAAAGCAAGGAGGGGATACTGTTAATCAGTATCTCAATAAGTTCAATCATCTGTCACAATATGTAATCGATCAAGTGAACACTGATTTGAAAAAGAAGAATTGTTTTATGAGAGGTCTAAATGATCGACTGCAGAGAAAAATGGCAACCTGCATAGATCTTACGTATGGAAGAGCTGTCAGTATAGCCTTGGCTGTGGAAGCGAAGTATGCAGGTATCGGAAAATCTAACGGATTTGGAGGTGATAGGCCTAGTCAGGGCCCGGTAAAAAGGCAACGGTTTGTTCTCCGGCCTTCTAACCAGAATCGTTCGCGTGCACCATCCTTCCCTTTCAAGCAGGCAATAATTATTCGTCCCAATAATGCCCCCACTGCCCCAAGTCAGCCGGGTGCCCCAGGCACTCGATTCCCTGCTTTGCCCAGCTCCTCAACCGGATGTTTCAATTGTGGCAAGTCTGGGCATTTCATCAAAGATTGCCCCTATCCCAAGCAGAACCAGTCAAATAATCAGCAAGGATCGGGTAATTCATCTCAAGGCAAGGGAAATACTAAGGGCAAAAATATCAAGAAGACGGGACGCGGATATTATACACAAGTGGCCACTACACCGGATGGAGAGCCGGTAATGATGGGTATGTTCCTCGTGGCCAATCATCTTGCAGTCATTCTTTTTTATTCTGGTGCTTCGCATATGTTCATTAGCAAGAAATTTGTGGAGCAACATCACATTTCATGCCATGAATCAAAAGAGGGGTTTAAAATTCACTCACCTGGGGGACAAATCTTTACTAGAGAAGTGGCCTATCAAGTGCCCGTATCATTGGCCGGACGGGACTTTCCTACCAATATGATCGTTCTGAAAGGCCAAGACATAGATGTCATTTTGGGTATGAATTGGTTGGCCAAGCATAAAGCAACACTCAATACTGATCAAAGAACCATCAGGTTGAGTCATAATCAAGAAGAAATTCTCTTGCCCATCCCCATTCCAAACAAAACTACTGGCAGAGTTTATGAAGTCATGGTACCGGAAATCAAGGATATTCCGGTAGTATGCGAGTTTCCCGATGTCTTTCCCGAGGATTTGCCGGGATTGCCACCTGAAAGGGATGTAGAGTTTGTAATTGAGTTAAAGCCCGGTACGGCTCCCATTTCTCGAAGATCGTACTGTATGCCTCCGAATGAGTTGGTAGAATTGAAGATTCAATTACAAGATCTCATAGAGAAAGGATTCATCCGGCCAAGCTCGTCTCCATGGGGTTGTCCAGCCATATTCGTCAAAAAGGATCAAACCTTACAGATGTGAGTGGATTATCGACCCCTGAATGAGGTCACTATCAAGAACAAGTACCCTCTTCCGAGGATTGACATTATGTTTGATCAATTGACCGGGGCGAGGGTATTCTCCAAAATTGATCTCAGGTCAGGCTATCATCAGATCCGTATTCGGCCCGAGGATATACCAAAAACCGCATTCACTACACGGTATGGGTTGTTTGAATATCTGGTAATGTCTTTCGGGTTAACAAATGCTCCGGCCCACTTCACATATTTGATGAACTCGGTGTTCATGCCCGAGCTAGACAAGTTTGTGGTGGTCTTCATTGACGATATTCTAATATATTCCAAGAATGAAGAGGAGCATGCTCAACATTTACGGATCGTGTTAACGCGCCTGAGGGAACATCAGTTGTATGCCAAGTTCAGCAAATGCGCGTTTTGGCTGGAGCAAATTCAATTTTTGGGACATGTTCTATCTGCCAGGGGGATTGCGGTAGACCCCAGCAAAGTCAAGGACATTTTGGAGTGGAAACCCCCAACCACTGTTCATCAAGTCCGAAGTTTCCTTGGACTGGCGGGATATTACCGCAGATTCATACCAGATTTTTCTAAGCTTGTGAAGCCAATCACAAGTTTATTGAAGAATGATATTAAATTCCATTGGTCTTCCAAGTGTAATGAAGCTTTTGAACAATTGAAGACATTATTAACCACTGCTCCGGTATTGGCTCAACCGGATATCACCAAACCCTTTGATGTATATTGTGAAGCATCAGGCAGTGGGCTCGGTTGTGTATTAATGCAAGAAGGCCGAGTAATTGCACATGCTTCAAGGCAGTTATGCCGACATGAGGAACATTATCCAACTCATGATCTGGAGCTAGCTGCTGTGGTTCATGCCCTGAAGATTTGGCGTCACTATCTGCTGGGAAATATCTATCATATTTATACAGATCATAAAAGCTTGAAGTATATCTTCACCCAGTCAGAGTTGAATATGAGGCAAAGGTGATGGCTTGAGCTTATTAAGGATTATGAACTAGAAATTCATTATCACCCAAGCAAGGCCAATGTTGTGGTAGATGCACTCAGCCGTAAGGTTTCCTGTCACTATCTTACGGTGAAGGCCTCTGACAACACATTATGTCAGGAGATGGAGAAGCTAAACCTTGGAATGGTCCAACAAGGAACCCTGAGCCAGCTAAAGCTTGAGTCAGTCATCTTGCAAAGGATAATTGATGCTCAAAGGGATAATGAGGGTATGAAACACATTCGTGAGAAGATAAGGGCTGGAAAAGCCAAATGTTTCAAAGAAGATGATCAAGGCATTGTATGGTTTAATAACCGCATAGTGGTGCCGAAGAATGACGAGATCCGCCAGCAAATTCTTGATGAAGCACATCTTAGTCGCTATTCTATTCATCCCGGAAGCACTAAGATGTACCAATACTTGAAGCAACATTATTGGTGGACAAAGATGAAGATCGAGATTGCACGCTATGTGGCTAGATGTGACACCTGCAGACGTGTCAAGGCCATACATTTGAAAGCTGTCGGTCCATTACAGTCACTACCAATACCAACATGGAAATGGGAAGACATAAGTATGGACTTCATTGTGGGATTGCCCAGGACTGCAAAAGGGTATGACTCTATTTGGGTTATTGTCGATCGACTTACAAAGATTGCTCACTTTCTCCCAGTCAAGACATATTACCCGGTTCTTACCTATGCGGAATTATACATTGCTCGCATTCTCAGTTTGCACGGTGTTCCAAAGACTATAGTGTCGGATCGTGGACCACAATTTGTATCCAAATTCTGGGAAGAACTTCATAAGTCCCTGGGTACTAAGCTACTCCACAGTTCGGCCTATCATCCTCAAACAAGTGGACAGACTGAGAGGGTTATTCAAATACTCGAAGATATGTTGCGAGCATGTGTTCTGGACTTCTCACAAAAATGGGATGAATGTTTGCCTTTAGCGAAGTTTTCATATAATAATAGCTATCAAGAAAGTATCAAGATGACACCCTTCGAAGCTTTATATGGACGACGATGTCGTACTCCACTAAATTGGTCTGAACTAGGAGAAAGGTACTTCTTTAGGCCTGATATGGTGAAGGAGGCCGAAGAAAAGGTTCAGAAAATAATTCATAATATGAAGAAAGCACAAGCTCGTCAGAAGAATTATGCAGACAAACGGCAAATGCCCTTATATTTTCTTGAAGGAGACTATGTCTACCTGAAGGTTTCACCAATGAAGGGTGTATCGCGTTTCAGGATAAAAGGGAAGCTTGCACCCAGGTACATTGGTCCATTCCCTATACTTGAAAGATATGGGCCAGTGGCATATCGACTTCAATTACCCGAAACCTTGTCTGTTGTACATAATGTGTTCCATGTGTCACAATTGAAGAAATGTCTTCAGGTACCAGATCGAACCGTGGAAGTGACAGATGTTGTCCTTGAACCAGACCTGACATATTCTGAGCACCCTATTCGTGTCTTGGATCAAAAAGACAGGGTTACCCGGAGAAAAACTCTTAAGTTCTACAAGATAGAGTGGAACCAACATTCTGAAGAAGAGGCTACATGGGAAACTCAAGACTTTTTAGATAAGAATTTCCCAGGCTTTTTAGCCTCATGTAATTTGTAATGTTATTATAATAAAGAAGTGAACCCCACACCACCCCCTGCCTTGTACTAGAAATAAGGAAATAAAAATGTGACACATTTCCTTTTCCATTACTTACCCTAGGACTTTTAATCTCGGGACGAGATTCTTTTATGGGGGGAAGGATGTAACACCCCTGGTGTTACTTAACTAAAACTTGAGCATGGCATCATAAACATTGGCATTGCATATGTTTGACACACCTAGAGTGCATTCACTAGGTAAAAATTTCAAACAAGTTGTATTGTTTTAGTGTTTTGCAAATAGAACCCTGGATAGGGAACTTAACCCTAAAGGGGGATTAAAGGGGTAAGACATAACCCAAATTGAGTAAACCAAAAAGTTTTAGGGAAATAGTCATGAAATAGTCCCAAGAGTAAAGTTGAATCACATTTATACCCCTGGGATACAAAAACCCTAATTGGAACCCTGGAAAACCCTAAAACCAAACCCTAGGGACCTATGTGCAAAATTAGTCCACTTTTGGACTAAAGTGCAAAAACCAAGTTAAATAAGTATCTTAAGCCATTTGGGTCACTCATATGTGAATTTACAAGCTAAACCCTAAGTTTTGGACTCACTTGCAAAAAGGACCCTAATTGAGATTTCATGTTAAGTCTGAATTTCAGAGTTTTGGCTCAACTTTGGAGCCTTGCAACTTTTAAATTCTAGGGTTTTTGCCCTAGGTCACCACATCAAAATTGTAGCCCAATCATAGGAGAACAACTTTGCTTAAGAGTGTAAGCTCAGTTATTAAGAAAAATCTGGAGATAATCATGCTCAAAATCTGGCTATCAGGCTGTTAAGGTCTGAATTTTCACACTAACAGTGGACTGACATCAACTTCAAGCTCAATTCTGAGCATGATCCTGTGACTGTTTGTGGATGCATGATGTATCAAAGTTGGAGCTGGTCTATTAAGCTATAATTTTGTTGTAGAGTGTTGGTCACGTTGCTATAGAAATCTGAGAGGAATTTGGCCCTGAACTTCGACTGTCAGGTGCACTGAATCAGGTTCGCCATGGTACAGTGCCTGGAAGGATCAGATCAACCGCGCCCCTCGCCGCCGATGACTTTGTGCCGAGATCGTCGCCGCCGTTGAGATTTGCACTCACTGGTAACCGGATAGCACCCAGAGTCGCGTAAATATCCTCACCGTGGATAGACTCCGGCCATTAAACAACTCCGGTCACCGTACCATGGTCACCGCCGCGGAATTGGATAAGAACGCCGGTGATCGCCGTTGCACGGCCTTGCGCCGCGTGTCCGAGCCTTTCCACCGCGTCGCCGTGACTCCCTATAGCTGTCCCATCGTCGCCGGGGAGGTTGCCACGACGGTGGACACGAATTCACAGCGCCCAAGTTCTTCTTCATCTCCGGCCGCCAGCACGGCTCGGCCAAATTGATCACCACCGCTTGCTCCTTCTATAAATTGAGCCCGCGGCCAGCTCCACCACATTATCATGCACCACCCCAACCAGTATTGCTCCCAGTCAATCACGAGTGAGCTCGAATTTTAAACTTCCCCCAATTCGGTTTCCGCCCACGCGAAGAACACCTCACTACGGCCAGCCCTTTTCCGGTCAGTCCATGTCCCCTGCTTCCTCGTTGGAGCACTCTCATAGCTCTATGATGCTTACCGTGTCACCAATTCGAACTAAGAGACCACCAGTCATCGGGAACGCATTCATCTGTCCGCCACCCATTCGGTTCACGCGGACAGAGCTTGATAGCTCACCAAATGTGCAATTAACTTAGGGGAAATACTCTCTAGGTCGTGGATTTGGTTTAGTCCAAAGTGGAGCGCCGGTCTTGGCCCCCTCCGGCCGGTCTAGCTCGTCGGAGTTGCGCTCCCCGCGCTCACCGTCGTCGGGGACCTTCCTCTGCGAAGAAATAGAAACCGGGGGTCATTTTTGCAAAGTGTCAGTGACCCTGGGTAACAGTAAAGAGACCGGATCCCAGTTAGTGAAAACCCCGAGGACCCTTCTGCAAAGCCGCCAGCGCGCGCGGGCGCGGGCGTGCTTCTGCTTAGATATGGGCCGTGTGGGTCGAAATCAGCCCACTACTGTTGCTGCCTTTTTCCTTTTCTTTTTACTTCAGAACCAAATAACTTGTAGAAAATTGTAGAAAAATCCTAAAATTGTGAAACCAATTTTCCTAGGCTTCTTATTTTCCCTAGAATTTAATAAAAATAGTTTTATGATTTTTAGATGAAATAAGGAATTTTAAGGCATTTTAAGTAGTTTAAAGCATTAGTTCTGGATTTTTAGAAAACATATAGTAATTCCAAAAATGTCCAAACTTTTTACATGAGTTCTATACATTATTTAGAAGCCTTGGGTAGAGTTTGGGTTGATTTGGACCTTGTTTGATAACTAGAACCCAAAACCCCCACCCCTGCTCTATAAACTCCTTTACTGACTCCGGAAACCCTCAGTTCTCGGAGTTCTGTGAAGGAAAATTGTATTCAAGACCTTAGATAATAAGTTTTTATTATCTTTGCACTCTCATGAGCATTGCATGGCATTCATTCTTATACATATATGTGGTTATGTTTAGAAAACGAAGAAGAAGTTGAAGTGAGTGAAGAAAAGGCACCACCACCTTCGAACTCTCAGGCAGGATCTTGTCTTTACTTTGACATCTGCGAGCCTGAGCCTGACTCACCTACTAACGAAGGCAAGCCCCGGTGCATTTGCCACCTTCTTTGTATTTTAAAAATCTTTTTCCACTTGCTTGATGCATTAGGTGATAGGAGTTGGTTGCTAAAACAATTCCTGCATTACCTTCCTTGAACTTGATTACCTTCCTTGATCACCTGTTTTACAAAAGATTTTTAATGATTAGCATTGCTTTAGAAAAACAAAATGTTTTGTTTTTACAAAAGTTGATGTGGCAAAAGTGGGTGGGAGGTTTTTGAAAATAAAAACTTGATGGTGGATCCATCATGGCCATGATGGGTTCAACATCGGAAAAGATGTACCTCTGTCAGGTACCAAGTTTTGGGTTAAATGATTAAGCTGAGACCGGGCGGGTGATTTGCACGAGAAGAGAGTCTCGGTGTAGTGTCTCCGTCTGAGTCGATTAAGGACCGTCTCGATGTAGGCTTGATGACCGAGGACCCTTTAACTGGTCACATGCCTCGTCATGGGTAAGCCTTGCCTCGGGCAGACTAAGGCCAGAATAAGATAACACGAAATGGGCGTGGAGCGGTGGCGGGAGTAGCGTGTACCCTCTGTGGCAAGAGGCTGGACGGTGGTGTATCTGTACTCTCGGTTTGCGTGAACCTGATCTGGTCTTAAGAAACCTGGTGGCGGGTTGACATATGCAAGGGTTAAGTGCTACATATGTCGTGTGATCGGAGATCCTCAGCTGAGTATAATCGATTTGGATCGCCGTACCTTCGCGGTTATGAAGACTTAGTCACTGACTTACACGTAGCAATCCAGTAAAGATAAAGGAAGAATTAAGAACTTGGCTAGTTCAGGATAAGTGTTTGAACTAGGTTAGAAAGAACTCTAGATGTAGGTAAGTTTACGTAACTTGACAATAAAACTGGATTTTTAAGGATCCACTTTTAGTAAGCATTTATGCAACAACAGAGTCTTTGATCTTGAGATACCTTACCTTGACTCCCTATAACCAGCATACCCTTGAGAGTCTTTTCTTTAGATGGGTAAGACTTGCTGAGTAATTCCATACAAAGGGTTTATTCCCTCGTTGTTTTTAGGTGAGGAAGTAGCAGATTTCTGTTGCTTCTGTACCAAGGTGGTTCCTCATGAGGAAAAGCAAGAGTGAAGATGCGGGAGGACATGGTCCTCCATAAGAAAACTTTTATGTAAAAACTTATCGGGAGGAGTTTTTGCCTCCCTTGGTTATGTAATAATACTACTCTGCACTCGTTTATATTTTCTGGTCTGTAATAAGCAACTTAATCTTACTTTTTAATAAATGTAAGTTTAGTAATCACTTCCGTATTTTGATATCTCCGATGTTCTGTAATGTTTGCAAGACGGGTGAAATGTTCTTGGAAAGGTAAGAAAAGATACCGAACTTATCAAGTGGTTCAGGAACATCTACAGGGTTGTCTGATGTCTGTTAGACAAGGACAACTGTAGGTGGGCCTAATGACTTGGGAGGTTCCGTCGCAGTAGATTTCACGGCCGACCGTTGGCGCTGGCGACCGTTGGCTCACCAGACAGTCCGGTGCGCCACTAGGCAGTCCGGTGAATTCTAGCAACGTCGCCTTTCTTCATTCCCGAGAGCGACGAGTTCACCGCGGATGACTCACCGGATAGTCCGATGCACCACCAGACAGTCCGGTGAATTATAGTCGTACGCCGCCGTCGAATCCTGAGAGCAGCGAGTTCACCGTGGACCAGCCTGGCGCACCGGACACTGTCCGGTGCACCACCGGACAGTCCGGTGCACCCAGACCGAGCTGGTGTTGGCTGCACACAGCCAACTCTTTTCCCTTTTTTTCTCTTGTTATTTAGTCACTGTTTCTAGCACTTGGATAACCATGTTAGTACATAAACAACTTACCAAGTCTAGAAACATACCTTGTGCCTTGATTTGTACTTCTCACTTTATATGGCACATAAGAACTTCATCAATCGTGTTGGACATTTAATCACCAAAACATTATAGAAATGGCCCAAGGGCACATTTCCCTTTCAATCTCCCCCTTTTTGGTGATTTATGCCAACACATCAAAAAGCAACAAAAGAAGTGCAATATCAATGCAATTGAAGACCAAATTGTTTTCGCTAATGATTTGGCATATTTGGATCATTCTTTGCCACCACTTGGTTTGTTTTTGTAAATCAAATCATTTTTCCTATCTCTAAGTCAAACACACTTGTTTGGGCAAATCAAGAGATATTCCAAGAGAAAAATTGATCAAGTACCAAAAACTCCCCCTTTTCCCATAGTCAAAAATTCTCCCCCATAAGAGACCAAATTTTGCAATTAGAGTATTTTGACAGAATCAAATTCTAACTCTAATATTTTCAAAATTCTCAAGTGGTTGGCTGATCCAGTTGCTTTGGCCTTAATTTCTTCCCCTTTGGCATTAAGCACCAAAACGGGATCATTTTTGGCCCTTTTAACCCCATTGCCTCACCAAAAATGTCAATTAAGAGCAAAAGGCAAATAGAGCATAAGAATGAACTTGGAATTAAATACACCAATACCGGAGTGCAGTGGAAGTCTTTTGCATCGTCCAAGTCCATTTTCCCTTTCAATGCACTTTTGAGACTACAACAAGAGTACTCAAACAAACAGGTTAGTCTCAAGGGGTCAAGTTGTAGCACATCTCCCCCTTAATATGTGCATCATTCGCAGATGGACTTATGAGGTCTGGGGAGCACTTGTACAACTTGAGCACCATAAATAACAATAATTGATTGAAATGCATAAAGTAACATGATCAAAGGCATAGAACACATGTATGCTATAGATCAATCCAAGTTACGCGAATCTAAGACATTTAGCTCACTACGCAACCTGCAAAACCTTTTCTCATCTAAAGGCTTGGTGAAGATATCGGCTAGCTAGTTCTTGGTGTTAATATGGTACACCTCGATATCTCCCTTTTGCTGGTGGTCTCTCAGGAAGTGATGCTGGATGTCTATGTGCTTAGTGCAGCTGTATTCAACAGGATTATCCGCCATGCGAATTGCACTCTCATTGTCACATAGGAGTGGGACTTTGCTCAAATTGTAGCCAAAGTCTCGGAGGGTTTTCCTCATCCAAAGTAGTTGCACACAACACTGTCCTGCGGCTACATACTCGGCCTCAGCGGTGGATAGGGCAATAGATGTCTATTTCTTTGAACTCCAAGACACCAGGGACCTTCCTAGAAATTGGCACATCCCCGATGTGCTCTTCCTATCAACCTTGCACCCGGCATAATCGGAGTCTGAGTATCCAATGAAGTCAAAGGTAGACCCCTTTGGATACCAGATCCCGAAGCAAGACATAGAATCTAAATATCTAAGAATTCGCTAAATGGCCACAAGGTGACATTCCTTGGGGTCGGATTGATATCTAGCACACATGCATACACTTAGCATAATGTCTGGTCTACTAGCGCATAAATAAAGCAATGAACCTATCATGGACCGGTATGCCTTTTGATCAATGGACTTACCTCCTTTGTTGAGGTCAACATGCCCGTCGGTTCCCATCAGTGCCTTTGCGGGCTTGGCGTCCTTCATCCCAAACCGCTTGAGAAGATCTTGTGTGTACTTCGTTTGAGAGATGAAGGTGCCATCCTTGAGTTGCTTCACTTGGAACCCAAGGAAGTAGGTCAACTCACCCATCATCGACATCTTCAACTTTTGTGTCATCACCCTGCTAAACTCCTCATAAGACATTTGATTAGTAGAACCAAATATTATGTCATCGACATAAATTTGGTACACAAAGAGATCACCATTGCATGTCTTTGTGATAAGAGTGGGATCGGCTTTCCCAACCTTGAAAGCATTAGAAATTAAGAAATCTCTAAGGCATTCATACCATGCTCTTGGGGCTTGCTTAAGTCCATAGAGCGTCTTAGAGAGCTTAAACACATGGTCGGGATACCTGTCATCCTCAAAGCCAGGGGGTTGTTCCACGTATACCTCCTCCTTGATTGGCCCGTTGACGAAAGCGCTCTTTACGTCCATTTAAAACAACCTGAAAGAATGGTGAGTGGCATAGGCTAATAAAATTCGAATAGACTCTAGCCTAGCCACAGGAGCAAAAGTCTCCTCGAAATCCAAACCTGCGACTTGGGCATAACCTTTTGCCACAAGTCGAGCCTTGTTTCTTGTCACCACCCCGTGCTCGCCTTGCTTGTTGCGGAACACCCACTTGGTTCCCACAACGTTTTGCTTTGGACGTGGCACTAGGGTCCAAACTTCATTTCTCTTGAAGTTCTTGAGCTCTTCCTGCATGGCCAACACCCAGTTCGGATCCTGCAAGGCCTCTTCTATCTGAAAGGCTCAATAGAAGAGACAAACGAGTAATGCTCACAAAAATTAGCTAATCTTGAGCGAGTAGTTACTCCCTTGCTTATGTCACCCAGAATCTGGTCGACGAGGTGATGTCGTTGGATCGTTGCTTGGACTTGAGTTGGAGGGACCCATGGTGCTTCTTCCTCCATCACTTGATCTTCTTGTGCTCCCCCTTGATCATGCCCTTCTTCTTGAGGAACCTGTTCACCATCTTGAGTTGGGGGTTGCACCATTATCGAGGAAGATGGTTGATCTTGTTCCTGTAATTCCTGTGGTCTCACATCACCTATTGCCATCGTGCGTATTGCAGCCGTCGGAATTTCTTCTTCATCTACATCATCAAGATCAACATGCTCTCTTGGAGAGCCATTAGTCTCATCAAATACAACATCGCTAGAGACTTTGACTAATCCTGATGATTTGTTGAAGACCCTATATGCCTTTGTATTTGAGTCATACCCTAGTAAAAACCCTTCTACTGCCTTGGGAGCAAATTTTGAATGTCTACCTTTCTTCACTAGAATGTAACATTTGCTCCCAAATACACGAAAATAAGAGACGTTGGGTTTGTTACCGGTAAGGAGTTCATAGGAGGTCTTCTTGAGAAGGCGATGCAGATAGAGCCGGTTTATGGCGTGGCAAGCTGTGTTCACAGCTTCTGACCAAAACCGCTCGGGCGTCTTGAACTCTCCAAGCATCGTTCTTGCCATGTCGATAAGCGTCCTATTCTTCCTCTCTACCACACCGTTTTGCTATGGTGTGTAGGGAGCAGAGAACTCGTGCTTGATGCCTTCCTCCTCAAGATACTCCTCCTCTTGCAGATTCTTGAACTCAGACCCGTTGTCGCTTCTTATCTTTTTCACCTTGAGCTCAAATTCATTTTGAGCCCTCCTTAAAAAGCGCTTTAGGGTCCCTTGGGTTTCTGATTTGTCCTGCAAAAAGAACACCCAAGTGAAGCGGGAAAAATCATCAACAATAACAAGACCATACTTACTTCCCTCGATGCTAAGGTAGGCAACGGGTCCAAAAAGATCCATGTGAAAAAGCTCCAGTGGTCTTGATGTTGTCATCACATTCTTGTTGTGATGAGTGCTTCCCACCTGTTTTCCTGCCTGACATGCTGCACAAGGTTTGTCTTTCTCAAAACAGACATCGGTTAGTACTAACACATGATCTCCCTTTAGAAGCTTATGAAGGTTCTTCATCCCAACATGTGCTAGACGGCGATGCCACAGCCAACCCATACTAGTCTTAGCTATTAAGCATGCATCTAGATCGGCCTCCTCTTTCGAAAAATCAACTAAGTAGAGTTTGTCGTCTAATACACCCTTAAAAGCTAATGAACCATCACTCCTTCTAAAGACAGATACATCAACGTTTGTAAAAAGACAATTGTAACCCATGTGACACAATTGACTTATAGACAGAAGGTTGTACCAAGAGATTCAACCAAAAACACATTGGATATAGAATGCTCGAATGAAATGGCTATCTTTCCCAATCCTTTAACCTTGCCTTGGTTCCTGTCGGTGTTTTGGGTCCGACCGCACACCCGGGATTACCCCTCAAGGTGCTTTTAGAAGTAGGACGGTGTTATCGACTGTAGCTCAATGGTTCGTGCCGGTTGCACGAGAAATAGTATACAATGGTTTACAGGTTCGTGGCGCTTTGAAATGCGTAACACCCTACGTCCTAGCAGGAGTGCTTTATGTGGTGGGTTACAAGGTAGTTCTCTGGTGCGAGGAACGTGGAGAGTTGGGGTGGATGGTTGAGTAATGAGTTCGATCCTTTCTGAAGGGGTGCCCCCTAGGCCTTATATATTCGACTGTGGGGCAATACATGCAGATATGATAATCACGTGCACCTAAGAAATAGTGAACCGATTGAGTCTATCTTCCTATAGTTCCACCGACCCATCCTCGCTCGGTTCCGTTGTACGGGCCTCCAGCGCGGGAAGGTCGGGTCTCTGTTGTGATTACTCGCTCGAAGTCATTGGGCCGTCTGGGCTTGCTCCGATCCGGCCTTATGTCGATCTGCTTCACTGGTCGTTCCTCCCCAGGCCCACGAAGGGATGACCTTACGATTTATTGGGCCCTTGGGCCTTTCGTGAGGTCTTTTATCCTTCCAGTGGACCCGAGGGATATCTGTCCCCCACAAGCCCCCGATCTTTGGGTTGATTTTGAAATAATCGGCCCAAAGATCCTAAGTCTGGCTTGCGGTCTTTGTTTGTAACAGGAAGTACTTTCTGGGAAATCTGGTAAAAACGATTTCTTACTGTCTCCTTCTGCTTTTATCACTCGAAAATTGGCGTTCTGTTTCAGACTCTTGCTTCGGAGGTCAGCATTTCGTACTGCAGGACTTCAGACTTCATTGGGCGCACCAAAGGTGCACCCAATGGGTGTAGCCTCCGAGCTTCGAGTGGATTTTTGAAAATAATCCACTCGAAGGTCTTCACTTTGAGTATTATCAGAAATCACTTTCATCTTCCACTTGTATTTTGTCGGAGGTCAACCTTGTATTGATCTTACCCTATGCTTTAGAGGTCAGCATTGTTTTGATCTGAGATGATGATTCATTGGGTGCGCCGAAGGTGCTCCCAATGGGTGTAGCCCCCGAGCTTCGAGTGGACTTTTGAAAATAATTCACTCGAAGATCTTCATTTTATGCCTTTTTCCAGTAATCTTCTTCCCTTTTTGCCAAATGCCTTGGAGGTCAGCACTATGTTATTGATATTATGCTTTAGAGGTCAGCGTATATTTTGTCTTTGAGGCCGAGTTCGTGATCTGCCCATATCTTGCTAGACAGTGCAATTTATTTGATCTATGACTGATTGGACATTCGACAGGTGACCCTTGGCTAGTCTTTGTTGTCACTTCTTGCTTCAATGCTTCTGTCGATTAGACTTGTACCTTGTTGGCTATATTTGGCTTTCCTTTGATCCTTGTTGATATCTCACTTTTGTCTTGAAGTATTCATTGCACATGCTGCACGGATGTGACAGTTTTGAAAAATATACTGGTATTTCCTGGGCGTCCCCCCCCAATGGGTGTAGGAAAGGGACGGCTTGGTACACTGAGTGTTTTAGCAAACTGTCTCTGAGTAGTAACTTGATGTGACCGCGGGTGTAATCATATCGCCCGCACAGTTGACTGGAGTCCCAATGGGTGTTGTGTTGCGTGAAACGGCGTCAGCCGCCTGACGTGTCTTCAGACAGTTTGAATTGCATATTGAATTTTTGCGACTGTTCAGTGGCCGTGGTAATAGGTGAGCGGTTGCCTTCTTCTTCTATAAATAGTGTTCTTGCTTCCCTAGCATTTTCACATCTCTTACTGCTCTCTGCTGCTTGCTCTCTTCTTCTCCCTTCTTCTTCACCATGGGAAAGAGTAAGAAGGGTAGTGGTTCTTCGCCTTGTTCTGGTGACAAGCGCAAACGTGAGCCGACTCCTCCCTCGGAGGACTTCGGCAACTCGGAGTACTCGGAGGAGGAGTTCTCCTTTGAGTCCGAGGGGTCTCTAGCCCCCGTCTCTCCCCCGACGTCGTCTGATGATTCAGACAACTCCCAGGGGATTGCCGCGGAGGTCTGGACCTACATCCGGGCTGTCGAGCGTGCCGGGCTCGAGGGCTCGGATGAGTCGGAGTACTCCTCGGACGAGGAGGACTCCTCGGACTCGTCCGAGGAGGGCAGCGGCGGCGATGGCGGAGACGGCGACGACGACGGAGGCGACAACGACGGAGGCGACGGTGACGGCGGCGATGGCAGTGGCAAGGGCGGTGACGGCAGCGGCAAGGGCGGCAACGGCAGCAGCAAGGGCGGCGACGACAGCGGCAAGGGCAACAGTAGGGGCAGCAACCAGGCTAGTGGCTAGATGCCACTGGTTTTTAGATATTAGTATAGATTAGTAGTAGAAATAATATTAGTGAAATAATGTAATAGTAGCTAGTAGTATAGAATAGTGGTAATGTAGTGTAGTAGTAGTAGTAGTAGTAGGGAAGTATCAACTCATAACGAGTTGATTTGTAAGTTCTGTAGCTTCCCTTTATGAAGAACGATTTCGTCTCCTCCTGTGTTGATTACTTTGCCTCCTGGTCAGTTGATGATAATCGCAATATTTATTGCCCATGATGTTCTCTGTCTGCTATGCTTAAGTAGTAACTTGGAGTTCTCGAATCATTCTTCCGTTCATTTTATCTACAACGTCGATGCCTCGGAAGTAACGACCGAGTTATTATTGACAGCGTTAGCACTTCTGAAGTAGCGTCCGAATGATGGCAGGGCCACGTCAATGTTTTAGAGGTAACAGCCGAGTGACTGATGGCAACGTCGGTGTTTTAGAGGTAACAGCCGAGTGACTGATGGCAACATCGGCGTTTTAGAAGTAACAACCGAGTGAAGTCAAGTACTGTCAGCGTTTTTAGAAACAACGGCTGAGTCAATTTGGGTCGCGTCGGCCGTTTTGGAAATAACGGCCGAGTGATGACATGGCACGCCGGCTTTTTTAGAAATAGTAGCTGAGTGATGACATGGCACGCCAGTGTTTTAGAAATAACCGCTGCGTGATGATTGGGCACTTTTTGGAAACGACATCTGGCCCGCGAAAACCCTATATGTACTGCACTGTTCCGTGTCTCCACATTCCGTGCCCTAGTTCTTGCTTTCTCGCATCCAGGCCCTCTCTGCCGATTTGCAATTCTGCTTCCGCTCCGCTCGCCGGCGAGGTTGAGATGGCGCCTAAGCGGAAAGTCTCGAGTTCGTCTGCTGCCGTCATTCCCCTCATTCATCCCAACAGCCAGTTGCCTTTCGCAGGTAACCATATGTCTGTTGTTTCTGAGTCTGACCTTCTCCATCTTGTGTCCATCGGGGTTCTTCCTCCGAGAGAGCTCTGTTCCTGGCGGATCTGCTGCGGGGTCACTGTTCCAACAAAAGACACCCATGAATCTGTTGTTTATGTTCCATTCCACCTCCGTGGCCTTGCTCTTCCTATTTCTCCGTTTTTCCGCGGTCTCCTTGATTTCTATCACCTGAATCTGACCCATCTGAACCCCAATTCCATTCTGCAAATCTCCATCTTTGTTCATTTATGTGAGGCTTTTCTTGGCGTTCTGCCGCACTTTGGCCTGTGGAAGTTCTTGTACCATTGTCGGCCTGGGATGGCCGGAGGGCAACACCAACTGGTAGGGGGCGCGAGCTTGGAGATGCGCCGTGGGAGGAAGGCTGATTACCTTGACATCCCACTCAAAGACAACATCAAAGGATGGCGCTTAGAGTGGTTTATCATGGAGAATCATGGGAATTCCCTCCCACCACGGTCAGGGAGACAGCCGGATGTTCGTACTTCGAGCTGGACCGAATCCCCCACAGACCAGGAGGTGGCCGAGGCAAGGGCTCTGTTGGCTGAAGTTGGATTGTTGAAGGAGAGAGGCTTGACTGCAGAGGCTGTGGTTGCTGACTTTGTCTTCAAGAATATTCAGCCACTGAAGGACAGGGCACACCCGGCCTATCTGTACCGAGGCCTGGCTGACTCAACCCGGGTCACCAACAGAAGAATTCCTGCTGTGGACTTGGTAAGCCGGCTCGAGATGATACTCAGAGGCCGGGTATCAAATGTTGGTGCCCCTGTTGCATATTCGGCCTGGAACCTGCCTCCTTCCAAGGCCTTCATCCATTTTGTGTCAAATCCTCCTGCTGGTGATGGCGGTTTGGGCCTTAGAGTGCGACCCTCTGCCGAAGAAGTTGGCGCTTTGGTTGCTTCGCTTGACGAAATTCCTGATGATGAAGGGCAGGTTTATTTTGAGGTGCCTTTGGATCCCAGTGATGCAGAGATAGGTGCTATGCTGGATATGTTGGCTGGGGATTCTTCCGATGCCGCTCCTGCTGAAACATTGGTGGTGGCGCCCACTCCTGGGGCTGACAAAGCTTTGGACGCTCAGAAGTCTGCCAATGTTCGTCCAAAACGTTCTCGTCGAGCCGTTCAAGCCTATTTTCCTACTGAGGGGGAGAAAAAGAAGAAGAGACGTCTTCGTCGGGTGTCTAGCTTGGACCAAGGTGTCGGTCCCTCTGTTCCTGTTGATGAGGAAGTGCCAGTGCCTGAATTTACTGAAGCTGATCCCAATGGGTGTAACCCATTTGACGCTGATCCCAATGGGTGTGTTGTCCGTCTTGTTGATGAGGATGATGAAGAAGAGGACGAAATCCCTCTGATTCGGAAAAACAGCCGTCGTTACATAGTTAGTGGGGAAAGTAGCGGTGTTCCTTCTCCGGCCTTGTCTGCCCTTATTGGTCTGCAAGAATTATCTCTGGCGAACTTTGATCAGGCTCTTGAGGACATGATTCCAGAAGATCTGTTATCAGAACCGGCGGACGGTGGCGCGATGGATGTTTGTGTTAATGTGTTCGACGCCGGGTTGGGGTCCTCCCGGGAAGCGTCCCGCGCCTCATCGACCTTGGAGCACGGTCTTGAGGGCCAGGAAGCTGTTTTGGATTGCCCTGCTCCCATGGAAGTGACTGAGAGACCTTCAGCCTTAGAGGTAGCTATTGCAGAGAACTTGGCCCTCAAGGATGGTGCTGGCCCTTATCCAGCCCCCGAGGGTGTTGCCGGAGATGATCCAGCTTGGATGGGTAGCGCAAGCTACTACCCAGTCCCCGAGGGTGTTGCCGGAGATGATCCGGCTCGGATGGGTAGCGCAAGCTATGGTCCAGCCCCCGAGGTTGTCCGGGCGGGTTCTCCCTCTTGCACTTCCATGGATGTTCACGTAGGGTCTTCTCCTCCACACTCTGGATGCTTGGTGGCAGCCCAGGCCTTTGGTCAAGGGGTCGCTTTAGAGGTTAGCGTACCTGATGACAGAGTTTTGGGTTCCGCTGATGACACTGAGTTGGTCCCTGCTGAACCGCTGCAAGTTGCTCCAGGTGGTGATCCTTTGCCGAGTCATTAGTTGATCTCTCACGACTTGGGAGTCGCCTCCTTCTTCTCCAACTTCCAGGTATTTTGGTTGCTTCTGGTCTGACTTTTACCCAAACAGATAATTATTCTCATGCTCGTCTGCTCTTTAATGCCAGACGTTGGTCGATGAGATGTCTAGTCGGCTAAGGTTGCAGGGGGCTTGTGTCCCGGAAGGAGCTTTGTCTCTGGCGCGTTGGAATCCGGTGCTGCTTCAGCGGCGTGTTTCTGACTTAGAGGCGGCGAATGCTGGTCAGTGCTCTTTTGCTTCCTTCTGGCTACCTTATTAAACTGCTTCTTATTTTAACACCTTTGCTTGACTGTTTCTCGCCAGATATGACTCGGCAGTATTCTGTTCTTGAAGAAAAACACTCTCAAGGTCAAGCTGCGTTGGTCCAGCGGTGCTCTGATCTTGAGGACAAGTATTCCCAAAGTCAGACTGAGCTGGCCCAAGTCTCTGCTTCTCTGAATGACGCTAACACGCTGAACTCTACTCTCCGCGCTCAGCTCGACTCAGAAAAGGTGACCTGTGAATCCGGGCCTTGTCTCGCTGTGTTCTTATTGCTTGCTTGGCGTTTGAGGAAGCTGATTTCCGTTTGCAGGAAGAAAAACACGCCCTTGTTACTTCTCGTGACAATCTGGACAGACTATATCGTGACTCCAGCAATTCGTTGACCATCTTGGAGAGGAGTCATCGCTTCACCAGGGAGGAATTAGACAATCTTCGTTATAAGCTGCAGGAATCCTTGGATGACGTGATTCGCCTTAGGCAATTGATATCGGCCAAAGATGTTGTTATCAAGAATTTGCATGCTTCCAAGAAATCTGTTGCCCAGGAACTAGAGACCGCTCAGTTGGCTGTCAAGGTTGCTGAAGAGACTTCCGCTACTCTGAGGGCCCAGCGCGATAAAGCTATGGATAAAGCTATTCGCGCGGGGCAGATTCTGATGAGGAGACCTGGTGTGATTGTCCTCGACGACATAGTGGCGGATGTGAACGCCGTTCCTGATTCCTCCAGTCGTCCTTCTTCGTCGGTTGCTCCTGTTGCCAAATAGAAAAACACTGTATGCTTTGAACGTGCTCGGATGTTTTGTTAGAGGACATGTTTTAGTACTGAATGCTAATATTGTTCTCCTATTGCTTAGAATTCAACAGTATCTATATTTGTGGGAGTAAAATGCAGCGTAATGGTTTCAAGACTTCTTCGTGGGACATAGAGGCCGCCCCTGGATGAGTAACCATATACGCGCTGAGTGTGTTGCGCCGGTTTGAGTTAGTATCAGCTTCCAACTGATCGCTTTGTTGGTGCGGTATAGTGGCCACCCCGAGTTAAGGAAGCGCGAGCATGTTGCACCGCCTTAAGTCATTGCCGACTTAAGTCGATTGCACCGTTAGCGGGGCATAGTGGTCACCCTGAGTTAAGTAAGCGCGAGTATGTTGCACCGCCTTAAGTCGTTGTCGACTTAAGCCGATTGCTCCGTTAGCAGGGTTTAGTGGTCACCCTGAGTTAAGTAGGCGCGAGCATGTTGCACCGCCTTAAGTCGTTGCCGACTTAAGCCGATTGCTCCGTTAGCAGGGCATAGTGGTCACCCTGAGTTTAAGTAAGAATGCAGGTCGATAATGAACAATTTGAGCGCTCTCGAAGTCATCTTATTGATGATATATTTTCCAGTTTACAGAGTTCATCGTCGCCCCGATAGCTTTCAAAGTACAGCTAGGGGTAAAACTTCCTGAGGTGTTCTATATTCCATGAGTTCCCAATTTCTGTTCCATCCATTTGAGTAAGGCGATATGATCCCGGTCGACTGACTTCTGCTACTATGAATGATCCTTCCCGTAGAGGTGACAACTTATGTCGTCCTTCCCCCGCTAGAATTCAACGGAGGACGAGATCTCCTACTGCGAAGGATCGACGTCGTATGGCCTTATCATGATAGCGCCTTAGAGTTTGCTGGTATCGCACTGATTGAATCACCGTGTTCATCCGTTCTTCTTCGAGTACATCGACATCTTCCAGCCTAGTAGCCTCAGCTTCGGTTATGTTTTCAAAGATCAACTTTGGCGCCCCAAACTTGAGATTAGCAGGTAGCACTGCCTCTGAACCGTATACCATGAAGAAAGGGGTATTTCCATGCAGAGCTCGACTGGGTTGGGTTCTAAGGCTCCAAACGACGTAAGGCAACTCCCTTATCCATTTTCCTGCGAACTTTTCATTTTTATCGAAGACTTTTTTCCTGAGGGCCTCCAATATCATCCCGTTAGCTCTTTCAACCTGCCCATTGGCTCTTGGGTGTGCCACCGAAGCATATTTGATCTGAATGCTCTTCTGCTCGCAGAAATCAAAGAACTCTGAACTTGTGAAGTTGGATCCTAGGTCAGTTATGATGCTATTCGGTATTCCGAATCTGAATATTATGTCTTGTATGAACTCATCTGCCTTAGCTGAAGTTAGGGAAGCAATGGGTTTGAACTCTATCCATTTAGTGAATTTATCGATAGCCACCAGTACATGAGTGTATCCTCCTTGAGCTTTTTTGAAAGGCCCGATCATATCCAATCCCCAGCACGCGAACGGCCAAGTTATGGGTATAGTCTGCAACTGCTGTGCTGGTAGATGCTGCTGTTTTGATAGGTACTGGCAGGCTTCGCACCTCTGGACTAACTCGGCTGCGTCACTCTTCGCTGTTGGCCAATAGAAACCTGACCTGAAGACCTTCCCAACCAGGGTCCTGGATGCTGCGTGTATCCCACATTGTCCAGCATGGACCTCATCCAGAAGTTGCTTTCCAGTAGCTGACGGAATGCATTTCATGAAGACTCCTGATGCACCCCTTCTGTATAGTGTTTCCCCAATGAGTGTATAGTGAGCTGATTGTCTTGCGATGCGCTCGGCTGTATTCTTGTCATCTGGCTCCTCCTCATTTTTTATATATTTGATGATCGGCCTCCTCCAGTCATCAGAATCTAACTCTGGTCGGCTCAAGGTATTACATTCTTCTGCTTGATCCAGTGAGATGCTTGGATGTGATATTTCTTGAACGAAGATTCCAGGTGGGACCTGAGTTCGACTGGATCCTAGCTTGGACAACACGTCAGCCGCCGTGTTTCGATCTCTCTCCACATGGTGAAATTCCAGACCTTCAAATTTATCTTCTAATTTCCAGACAACAGTGCAGTATTTTCCCATGGGATCGCTTGAACAATCCCATTCTTTGTTTATCTGACTTATGACTACCATAGAATCTCCATATACCATCAGTCTCTTGATGCCTAGTGATATGGCAATGTTCAGTCCGTGAATCAGAGCTTCATATTCTGCTGCATTGTTAGAGGCCGGAAATAACAACTGTAAGGCATATCTGAGGTGTTCGCCCCCAGGTGCAGTAAAGAGGATTCCTGCGCCTACTCCCTGTAGCTTTAACGAGCCATCAAAATACATTCGCCATACTTCTGCAGTTTCTGGGTTATCTGGTACTTGTTGTTCAGTCCACTTCGATACAAAGTCAACCAGTGCTTGAGTTTTAATGGCAGTACGAGGTCGAAATTCAATGTCATGAGATCCCAGCTCGCAGGCCCATTTGGCTATTCTCCCGATGGCTTCTTTGTTGTGAAGAATATCCCCTATTGGAAAACCAGTGACTACTACGACTTTATGGTCATCGAAGTAGTGACGGAGCTTGCGTGCAGTTAGAAGTACTGCATATAATAGCTTCTGAACTTGAGGGTATTTTTTCTTCGAGGGACCCAGAACTTCATTGATGAAATAAACAGGATGTTGCACTGGATAGGCATGTCCTTCTTCTGCTCGCTCGACTACCAACACGGTGCTCACCACGTGAGTCGTGCAAGAGATATATAGTAGCAAATCTTCGGCTGGTTGAGTCGACGTGGACTGTCGTGGCGGTTTCAGCACCGGTGGTGTCGTTAAGAACTTTTTCAATGCGTCTAGGGCTTCCTGTGCTTCTGAAGTCCACTGAAACTTGTCCACCTTCTTGAGTAACTTATAAAATGGTAGGCCTTTTTCTCCTAGCCTGGATATGAATCTGCTTTGGGCTGCCATACATCCGGTAAGTCTTTGAACTTTCTTCTGTGATCGTGGTGCCTCCATCATCATGATAGCTTCGATCTTTTCTGGATTAGCTTCGATTCCCTGGTGGCTGACAATAAACCCGAGTAATTTTCCTGCTGGTACCCCGAAAACACATTTTTCGGGATTAAGCTTCTATCTATATCGCCGTAGACTGTTGAAAACCAGCTGTAAATCTTCAATGAAATTTTCCAAATTTTCTGTTTTGATTACCACGTCGTCCACATAAGATTCAACACGCTTGCCCCAGTGATCGGCTAAGCATGTTTGAATAGCTCTCTGATAAGTCGCTCCAGTGTTTTTGAGGCCGAACGGCATGGAGGTATAGCAGAAAGCACCGAATGGAGTAATGAACGATGTTTTTCCTTGTCTTCTTTCGCCAGGCTAATCTGATGATATCCAGAGTAGCAATCTAAGAAGGACAGCATAGAACATCCAGCGGTGGAATCCACCACCTGATCTATCCTAGGGAGCCCGAAGGGATCCTTCGGACAGTGTTTGTTGAGATCTGTATAGTCGACGCACATGCGCCAATCCACCTTATTCTTTTTGAGTACAAGAACAGGGTTAGCTAGCCACTCGGGATGTAACACCTCTCTAATGAATCCAGCCGCGACCAAGCGAGCCAACTCAGCGCGAATGGCCTCTCTCTTGTTAGGCGTGAAACGACGTATTTTTTGCCGAATCGACCTTGCCTGGGGGTAGACCTTCAGTTTGTGCTCGGCCAGTTCTCTCGGGACTCCCGGCATATCCGCAGGTTGCCATGCGAATACATCTCGGTTATCTTGCAGGAACTGGACGAGCGCGCTTTCCTATTTGTCATCCACGCTGGAGCTGATGATGGCAGTCTTGCGTTCATCAGCGAACCCGAGGTTGATCCTTTTGGTTTCTTCAATCGGCCGCATGGAGGTCGCAGCTTGAGCCTCGTTCGTGGGTACCGCGAGGTCTTCTTCAGGCTTAGAGTTTGCCTGCACAGAAGAAGTCGCCGACGGTTTGGTGGTGAGGGCCGCCTGGATGGCCACTCGGAAACATTCTGCGGTGCCTTGGAAGTCAGCACACATAGTTATGATCCGTTGTGGTCCTGGCATCTTCAGTATCATGTATGTGTAATGTGGAATGGCCATGAATTTCGCCAGTCCAGGCCTCCCGATGATGGCGTTGTATCCGCAGTCGAAGTTCGCCACCTCGAACCTCAGGTACTCGGTTCTGTAGTTTTCTGGAGTCCCGAAGGTGACCGGCATGTAGATGTGGCCCAACGGATATTCTCCTTCAGTCGGCACAATGTCGAAGAAGGGTGTGTCCGACTCATGGAGCTCTTTGAGGTGAACTCCCAGTCCTTGGAGCGTCCGGGGGAAGGTGACGTTGATGCTGCTCCCCCCATCCACTAATACCTTCTTTACCCTGCTTTCTCGGATCACCGAATCGACGAGGAGCGGGTATTTGCCTGGGTGATCGAAGTTAAGCCACTGATCTGCCCGAGTGAAGGTGATCGGGTGCTCCGACCATCGGTACGGAGCGGGAGGACCGGTGGTCGCCACTAGTATTTGGCGATTGTTGAGCTTTTGTTGTCTCTTGTTCTCCTGCGATCCGTGTCCGCCGAAGATGACGTTGACCTCTCTGTTGACACGGGGGAAGGCTTCTCCTTCTCTCTCCTCCTGTGGCTGGGGTTGTCGCGGTTCTCCTGGTTCTCCTCGTGGAGGGGGTAGAGGTTGGAAGGGTCGGTCGTGCCCGACGGAGTGCTTGAAGTCTCTGCAGTTCCGAAGGGTGTGGCGCATGTCTTTGTGGTACGGGCACTGAGCGTCGAGGATGTCGTCCAGCGTGCGTTCGCCTCCCCGAGGTCCTCCTCGGGCGCGAGAGGCGGGCGGTCCGGCGGCATGGACCTCTTCGCGAGGCCTCTTCTCCCAACGCATGTCGGGCTGTTGGTTCGTGTCGCGTCGCGGTGCTGCCGGTGTCGGCTTCGTTCCTCCGATGAGGTCCCGGGCTCACTCGTCGGCGGTGATATAGAGGTCGGCTTCCCGGAACAGCTGTTCGGAGGTAGTCGGCGCCTTCTGCAGTATGGTTCGGACGAAGGCCGAGTCATCGGATCCCCGGTAGAAGTCTTCGATCACCGCCGCTTCCGCGACCTTGGGGATACAATTTCTCATGGTTTGGAATCTCTTGAGGTACGACCGAAGAGTTTCGTCCCCCAGCGCTTGATGGATTTGAGGTCCCATGGTTGCGCCGGCTTGTCGGAGAGGGACTGGAAGTTGGCGATGAAACGTCGACTGAAATCACTCCAGTCATCGATGCAATGTCGTGGTATGTGTCGCAGCCATTGCAGTGCATCTTGCCCGAGGACGATGGGCAAGTACGCGGTCATCACGTCCTCGGTTGCCCCGGCGGCTCGGGCAGCGGTTGTGTAGACGGCCAGCCAGCCTCCCGGATCCTGCTTAGGTTCATATTTGTCAACGTTGGATACCTTGAAGTTAGGGGGCGATTGAATTGCTCTGAGGCGCGGAGTAAGTGCCAACACTCCACACGTGTCCTCCTGTCGTCGGGGATGATGTCTGTCTCGGGGAGGGGAATGGTCGTCGTGGTGCTTTGACCGTCCCCGGGTGGTGCCGCCAGTCGAAGCCGTTGCCGACTCGGTCCTAGTGGCCTGACTCCGGGATGGGATGTCGTGGTCCCTGTCGTATTCTTCCCAGCGACGGACCTCGCTCTCATGTCGTCGTTCGCGTGAAGCGTTGATGGAGCTCCGTGCGTCCCGCCGACTGTTGATGGCATGTCGTAGATCATTCGGCGGATGTGCGAAAGGCAGAAGATGGTTGGCTGCTCGAGTGAACAGTCGCTGGTAGCCCTCGGCATCGGGAGTCCGAGGGAGACCGTCGGCTATCCGAGCCAGTACTCCGCCGACTTCACTCGGCGTGTTCAAGGCTCGGGCGAAGTCGGGGTTCAGGCTGCGCCATAAGAGGGGATTTTCCCGACGTTGCTTTGTTTCCTGTTCGGCCTGTTCTTGAGCTCGCCGACGATCGCGTCGTCGGGAATTCCTCCTTTCTCGGAAGACACGCTCTTCTAGGGTTTCTCCCATCTCCGAGGCCTCGTCTCGCGACACAGGCTGTGATAGTAGACGCGGCCCGATCTTCCGTGAGATACGATAAATTGATTGAGTGGAGATCTCGACGTTGATGATCCAAGGCTCCGAGCGAACGGTTCCTCGCAATCACTACACTAGGGCTCCGTTGGTTATCACCCGTGACACACGAATGACCTTGCCACGAAGGCTTATCCCTGCAAGCGCAATCAAGAACACAAGCAAGAACAGGAAAGAAACGCAACCAAAATTGTATTGATTACGGGATGGGGTCTCACAAGCCGATGACGGCGACACTGTTCGATGACAGAATTGATCTAAGCAAAACCCAAACCTAAATGTGGCGGCGGCTGCTGAATAAATAGAGTATTAGGGCATGCGTAGCCCTGGACTCGCCCCTAATGGGCTCCGACGCGATACACGGCCCAACGGCCCAACAGACGGTGTCGCAGCACCAAAACAGAATCTGAACGCTGACTTATTTCGACGATTTCCGTTGACTCCGAATGAATTTTAGGGTGGAACCAGTTGGGTTGGTTAGATAATCTCGTTATCTTTCCAACCATATCCAGTCCGTCGCAATCGGAGTCCGGATGCATCTTGGGCGTCCATTTTAGTACAGACTAGTCCTAGAACTCGAGATGGAGTCGCAGCCGACTCGGACTTGATCTGCTTCCTGTTGTGGACGCCCTTGCTGCTCCTCCTCAACACCTTGGCCTTTCCTAAGTCCTTTCTGGTCCTCTCCAAGGTACCTAATCATCAAAACATCCATGGTCCCATGCGTAAGCTCTGAAACACAATTGACTAGGGTAGAACGTACCTGGAGATTTAGCTGTCATGCACGAGATCGTGTTATCGGTCCATTCATTGTATGTATAGAAGTGATGTCCTCATCATCCTCCTCCTCTTGAATTGGAGTCGTCCTCGACTCGGCCTCATCTTCGTCACCCATATATGGCTTCAAATCTGAAATGTTAAAGGTGGGACTAACCCCAAAATCTGGTGGCAACTCAAGTGTATATGCATTATCATTAATTTTTGCAAGAACTTTATAAGGACCTGCAGCTCGTGGCATAATTTTAGATTTTCTCAAATCAGGAAACCTATCCTTTCTCAAATGAACCCACACCAAGTCACCAGGTTCCAATTTCATTTCCTTCCTACCTTTATTAGCAGCAATACGATACTTTTCATTCGTCTTTTCAATTTGCAACTTAGTTGTTTCATATAACTTGAGAATGAATTCAGAACGTTGTGTAGCATCCAAGTTCACTATTTTAGAAGGTGGTAAAGGTAGCAAATCAATTGGGGCACGAGGATTAAAACCATATACTACCATAAATGGACTAAGCTTGGTTGTGGAATGAATCGATCTGTTATAAGCAAACTCAATATGTGGCAAATATTCCTCCCACAACCTCAAATTATCCTTCAAAATAGCCCGCAACATGGTAGATAAAGTGCGATTAACAACCTCTGTTTGCCCGTTAGTTTGGGGATGACAAGTAGTAGAAAACAACAACTTTGTTCCCAATTTAAACCACAAAGTTCTCCAAAAATGACTTAAAAACTTAGCATCCCTATCAGAAACAATAGTATTTGGCACACCATGCAAACGCACAATCTCAGTGAAGAACAAATCGGCAATATGTGAAGCATTATCAGTTTTGTGACAGGGTATAAAATGTGCCATCTTTGAAAAACGATCGACAATGACAAAAACACTATCACTCCCCCTCTTTGTTCTAGGCAATCCCAAAACAAAATCCATAGAAATATCCTCCCAAGGTGCACGAGGAACAGGAAGAGGCAAATAAAGACCATGGGGGTTAAGTCGGGACTTAGCTTTGTTGCACGTGGTGCAACGAGAGACGTAGCGCTCAACATCACGCCGCATCCGAGGCCAATAGAAATGAGTAAACAACACATCCTCGGTCTTCTTAACACCAAAATGTCCCATAAAGCCACCTCCATGTGCTTCCTGCAAGAGTAGAAGACGAATGGAGCTAGCTGGAACACACAACTTGTTAGCACGGTAGAGAAGGCCTTCACGCAGCATAAATTTTTGCCACGTTCTTCCCTCTCTACACTTTTCAAAAGCATCTTTGAAGTCCAAATCAGCAGCATATAATTCCTTTATAGTTTCCAAACCAAATATTTTATGATTAAGTTGGGACAGCATAGTATAACGTCTAGATAAAGCATCAGCAATTACATTATCCTTTCCTTTTTTATGCTTAATAATGTAAGGAAATGATTCTATGAATTCAATCCATTTAGCATGTCGTTTGTTTAGATTAGATTGTCCCTTAAGATACTTCAAAGATTCATGATCCGAATGTATGACAAATTCTTTAGACCATAGATAATGTTGCCAAGTTTGTAAAACTCGTACTAAAGCATATAATTCTTTGTCATATGTAGAATAATTCAGAGTTGGACCATTCAATTTTTCACTAAAGAAAGCAACAGGTTTACCTCCTTGAATGAGCACTCCTCCAATCCCAATGCCGCTCGCATCACACTCGAGCTCGAATGTCTTGTCAAAATCAGGAAGTTGCAGCAGTGGTGCTTGTGTGAGCTTCAACTTGAGGGCATCAAAGGCTTGTTGTTGTGATGGTCCCCAACGAAACGACACTCCATTCTTTGTCAACTCGTGGAGAGGTGCTGCAATGGTGCTAAAATCCCGCACAAATCGCCTGTAGAATCCTGCAAGACCAAGAAAACTTCAAACCTACGTGACCGTGGTTGGGAGTGGCCAGCTCGTGATGGCAACAATTTTTGCCTCATCCATCTCAATGCCCTGCGATGTCACAACATATCCAAGAAAAGACACACGATCGGTGCTGAAGGTGCACTTCTCAAGGTTACCAAATAAACGTGCATCACGCAAAACATCAAAAACAGCACGTAAATGTTCAATATGATCATCATGAGACTTACTATAGATAAGAATATCATCAAAATATACCACCACAAATTTACCGATGAAAGCACATAAAACCTCGTTCATCAATCTCAAGAAAGTGATAGGCGCATTAGTTAACCCAAAAGGCATGACTAACCACTCATAAAGACCGAACTTAGTTTTAAATGCAGTTTTCCATTTGTAGGAAACAGGTGACGCCTAAGAGGGGGGGTGAATTAGGACTTCTAAAACTTTTACTAAACTAGGCCACAATTAAATCCCTAGAGCAAAACCTATGCAAATAATCAAAACTAGAAAACTTATTTGTTCACGGATTGTGTTGTTCATCAAACACCAAAACTCAATTAGCCAAATGGCCCGGGGTCCATTTTCCTTACAATCTCCCCCTTTTTGGTGATTGATGACAACACAACCAAAGCAAGCAAATAATACAAGTATTTGAATGAAAATATGCATTTTACTTGCTAAGATGCATGATTGTCCCCACAATGTGATATTATGGACTTAAGCCTCCCCCTAACTCCATAATTCACTTACTTCCTATTTTTGGACCAAATAACCAAAACCACTTGAAAAGCCATTTGTAGATATAAAATTTTAAATTGGTGGTGTTTGGTGTTTGATAAAGTTTTCATTGCTTTGGTCCCTAAACTTCTCCCCCTTTGGCATCAACCACCGAAAAGGAAGACATTAAAAGCATGTAGGAAGTAAATAACAGCTTGCCCTCAACAAGAATTTTATCAAATGATACCACTAGAAGGATATTAAATTAAACCATATGAATGATATCAGTTGAAAGGATTACTCCCCCTAAATGAGTGTTCTCTTTAGAAAGAAGTTTCTCCCCCTTTTTAGAGATGAAGAAATACTCCCCCTGACAGAGATCCTCTACTTAGGAAAAAGCATGTGAAAATTAGAGGTGCAAGACATGATTTGAAAAGACTGACTTCCCTTATGCATAGGTAACAGAATATGAGTTAACTACTTATGCATTTTTGGCAACACGGAAGCATATGATATGAAATATAGTCTAATCAAATATTGGAGAAGACATGTAAATGATACTGAATGTAGTCTCAAAAGATACCAATTGGAGATCAATGGCGAGCTTGAGAGACATGAGAGTTCTTGGAGATTTTGCAGTGGAAGATTGTTGTCTTTCTCCGGGGACTTCATTTTCCATACAATGAGACTATCACATGAAATAGACTTGAAAAGGTGTTAGTCTCAAAGTGTTAGATTATAGAGTAACCTCCCCCTAAAGGTGTGCATACAAGTTTTGAATACTTGTAGGAGACACGCACTTTGATTTGATATCAAGAGGGGCAAATTATCCATAATCCAAACTTTGGCACATATAAGTTAAATGATACAATTTGTAGAAATCAAAATTTTCAATTGATGCATCATTTACTATGGAATTATATAGAAGCTATGTGCCGTGCTTAAATAAACATTTTAAGCCATGTAGGTTTGCTTAAGTATATGAATTAAAACCAAGCAATCCTACCATATGATTTACCTAGTATGCATGATTTTAAACAAAAGTACATAACAAATGTAATACTAGGCAAGAGAGGTAAACTAGATAAAAGATAAATAGATACGCATATCTAAAGACGAAGAATACAATAAAGCTAGTTACCTTAGTCATGGGTGGAAAATTTGGGTCCAAAATTTTCACTAACACACTTGGCAATTAACTTGATCCAATATGATGTATCCCATGATATACATCCCAAATTTGCCAAGTCTCCAAATTTCCCGCAGCCTTTGGTCCACTCACTTCCCTTTCGGGATCCAAACTTTCTTGGTGCTTTTCATGGTTGAAATTATCTCCTTTGGCACCCAGATGCATTTGGCCCCCTTTCCTTTGTTGGCTTGCTTGTTGGCCTTGATTGCTATCACCTTTCCGTTCTTTTTCTTCTTGATCAAATATGGTGTAGCATCCTTTTTGTTCACCTTTTTGATGTAGGTGTTGGAGATTTTGCTTGATGGCTTTTGCTTGAGCTTTTGCCTTTGTTTATCCCCGGTCATCGCCTTACATTGGAAAGACTTGTGGCCTTCCATGTGGCATAGCCTACAAATCACATTTTCTCCCTCTACAGGCTTGTTCACTCCCGCAGTGGTGTTATCCTGTGGAGGTCGGATTTGTTTGGCTTTGCCTTTCTTGTCATACAAAGCCTTGCCAAGGCGAGCCACTTCTTGCTTTAATTGTTCATTTTCCTTTGCAACCTCATCCGAACATGTCTCTACAACAATATTCTCAACAACGACTTGGTTGCAGGGGTTAGAATCGTCAATTAAATCAAAGCAGGAAGTAGAAGCATCTTTCTTAATTATTTCAGGTATTTCAACTAAAGATGCTGCTGGGGTGCTACCAATGTTTTCTAGCTTAGTAGTTAGCTCATTATTGTGTATGCTAAGAATTTCCATTTTCTCTAGCAAATTTTCAATAGCTTCTTGGGAGCTAGCTAACTTAGCCTTAAGTTTTTCATTCTTCTTAATAAGGTTGTCATCGGTAGCAGTGGATGGAGCACTAGATTCTAATAGCTCAATTTTAGTTGTTAGCTCACTATTTAAGTTTGCAAAAGTTTCAAATTTTTCTAGCAAACCTTTGTAATCATTTTGAGAGCTAACCAACTTATTTTTCAAAGTTTTAAGCTGAGCTTTTTGCTTAGTGCAAACATCCTGGAAAAATTCTACGGCTTCCGCAAGCTCATCTAGAGAGGGCTTTCCCTCCCCTTCATCATCACTACTACTTTCATCACTAGAGGATGGAATGCTTTTGTTACCTCTTGCCATAAGGCATTTGTGTGATGACCGTGATGATCGTGACGAGGACCGGTGGCTGCGCGTCCTTGGAGGTTCATCTTCACTTGAAGAATCATCCCAAGTTCTAACACTTGTTAGCGCCTTGCCTTTGCTCCTCTCCTTTTTGGGTTTGGCCATATTTGGACAGTTGTCCCTGAAGTGGCCCTTCTCCCCACATGCGAAGCATCCTCTCTTCCTTTGCTTTTTCCTGTCAATGTTAAAGAGAAGATCCTCGACCTGCAGGGGCACACCCATTAGATTAATCTTGCGGATCATCCTCATTACCTTTCCGACGCGTCGGATTGTTTCTTCGTCCTCGGAGGATGATGTGCATGGTTGATTATCTTCATCATCATCACTTTCTTCTTCTTCCTCTTCTTCACTTGAGGAACTTGGAGTGGGAGCCTTCTTTTTGCCCTTCCTTTCATCACATGCAAAAGCATATGGCCTTGAGGAAGTTGGCTCCTCTCCCCGACTCATTTTTCGCGACATCTCAAAGGCCACGATTTTCCCAATCACAATGGTCGGGGTCATGTTGCTCAAATCCTCCATGTTGTGAAGGATGGTGATGATGCTCCCATATCTTTGTTGTGGTAGCAGGGAGATAATCTTCCTCACAATGTCCGCATCACCTAGCTTATTAATGCCAATAGAATTGAGCTCATTGATAATTAGATTCAAACGAGAATACATGTCTCTAACAAGCTCATCATCTTTCATAGCAAAAGAATTATACTCATTTAAGACTAGGCAATGTTTTTGCTCACGGACATTGGATGTGCCGTCATGGAGCTCATGCAATTTTAGCCAAATCTCATTAGCAGTTTTCAGGGTAAATACTTGATTGAAAATATCCATGCTAAGAGATTCATACAAGCAATTTTTGGCTCTAGCATTTAAATGGATTTCTTTTTCCTCACTCATGGTGGGTTTCTCGGGATTCTTGAGAGGTTTCATCCCGTCACGAGTGACTCTCCAAACACCTAGATCAACGGCCTCTAGGTAACAAGCCATTCTAGCACTATAATATGGGAAGTTAGTGCCGTCAAAGTGTGGTGGCCTATGGGTATCCATCCCTTCCTCTAAAAAGCGTCGGCTCTTTTAGCGGTGAAGCTAAAGCGTTTCAAATGAGCCAAACCGGGCTCTGATACCACTTGTAGGAAACAGGTGACGCCTAAGAGGGGGGGTGAATTAGGACTTCTAAAACTTTTACTAAACTAGGCCACAATTAAATCCCTAGAGCAAAACCTATGCAAATAATCAAAACTAGAAAACTTATTAGTTCACGGATTGTGTTGTTCATCAAACACCAAAACTCAATTAGCCAAATGGCCCGGGGTCCATTTTCCTTACACCATTCATCACCTAAAGACATACGAATCTGGTGGTATCCACTACGCAAGTCAATTTTAGAGAAAACAATAGAACCACTTAATTCATCAAGCATGTCATCCAATCTAGGAATAGGATATCTGTACCGAATTGTGATGTTATTAATGGATCTACAATCAACACACATGCGCCAAGTGCCATCTTTCTTAGGAACCAAAAGAACAGGAACAAAACAAGGACTAAGGCTCTCATGAATGTACCCGCGGTCCAGAAGGTCCTGGACCTGGCGCTGAATCTCCTTAGTCTCCTCGGGGTTGGTCCTGTAGGCAGCACGGTTGGGCAAGCTCGCCCCTGGAATTAAATCAATCTTGTGCTCAATGCCTCGCACAGGTGGCAATCCAGGGGGTATCTCAGAGGGAAACACATCCATATACTCTTGCAAAAGGTTAGCAATAGCAGGTGGCAAGACAATAGATGTATCATCAATGGAATAGAAAGCATTTTTGCACACTAAGGCATAGCAAAGTCCAAGAGAGGCATGTAACTCATCAAGATCAGATTTAGTGGCTAGCAAAGTAGGAGTTTTTAACTTAATAGGTTGCTGATTTTCAGAGTTCAAAACACCTTTTTGCTTAGCATTAGTCTTTTTCTCATGTTCAAAGTGGACAATCTCAGTGGGAGTCATAGGAAGCAACGCAATTTTCTTTCCCTTATGCATGAAAGTATATTTATTAGATCTACCATGGTGAATAGCATCAGTATCAAACTCCCAAGGACGTCCCAGTAAAAGAGAGCAAGCATCCATAGTCACCACATCGAAATCAGCAAAGTCATGGTAAGAGCCAATAGAAAAATGCACCCTTGCTGTTTTTGTTACCTTGAACTTACTGCTGTTGTTAAACCGCTGAATGTGATAAGGGTGGGGATGCTCTCATGTGGTCAAGCCAAGCTTCTTGACCACCTCAACGTTCACCAAGTTGTTGCAGCTACCACCGTCAATGATGGTATGTACACGGCAGTCCTTGACGATGAGGAACATGTTGAAAAGGTTGTGGCGCTGTCTGTTGTCGTCATCACTAGCCGTGGTACTCAAAGCTCGTTGCACAATCAAGGCCTTATAGGTCTCGGTCGTTGTTGTACCAAGAACCTCTTCATCACCATCATAAGTCTCTGCAATGTTAGCTCCAACAGTATCTTCATCTTCAACATCAGAAGCACTAACATACCCACCATCACCAGTAGCAATGTATGCCCATTTGCTGGGGCAATCTCGCTGAATATGACCAAGTCCCTGGCAGCGGTGGCACTTGATGTCGGAGGAGCGGCCTGTGGAAGAGGTGGTCATAGCAGGTTTTGCTGCAACACCCGAAGGTACAGTGGAAGATGTGGACGTCCGTACGCCCGAAGATGATGACGCCTTGGCTGGCGCCAGTGGCTGGCGTGGAGCGAAAGTGCTGCTCCTCCGTTGTTGACGACCCTGCAATTCTTTTTCTGCCAACATAGAAAGATGGAACAAGCGTTGTATAGAATGATATTCTTTATAATCAACAATATCCTGAATCTCCCGCCTCAATCCCCCATAAAACCTAACCATTTGATCCTCCGGATCCTCAACTACCCCACATCGTAGCATACCTTTCTAAAGTTCTTGGTAGTATTCCTGTACCGACATGTCTCCCTAATCTAAGCGTTGCAATTTTTTTCGAAGATCACATCTATAAGAAGGGGGAACAAAGCGAGCTCGCATCTCCTCTTTTAACGCATTCCATGTTTGTGGTGCAGCACGTGTGTTAACAAGTTTATTCCACCAAATTATAGCAAAATCTCTAAATTCACTAGGAGCTTGTCTAACCCTATGCTGCTCAGGAACAAGATGGGAATTAAATTTTTGTTCTACTGTCATCTCTCAGTCTAAGTAAGCTTCAGCATCATAAGAACCCATGAACGGTGGAATAGAAAACTTAATCTTAGCAAATGGATCATGGTCTGGTTCAGGATTATGATGACGACGTCTACCATTACCTCCCATACCTTGTCGATTACGTGCGAGGCGTTGTCGCAGCCGTGCATAAACATCGTCGTCATCATCGTCGTCGTCGTCCACAGGAGAGTGAGCTGGGGCTGGAGTTGGTGGGGGGGGGGGACGAGCCTCCAGTACGTCCATGCGTGTAACAAGTTCAGCAACTCGTCGATCAAGCTGCTCATAGGATGTCGAGGCAGAGTCCTGGTATTTTTTAAAAGCTTCAATCATCGCGCGCATCATCTCCTTCAATTCCATTTGAGAGACACACTCATCGTCGTTAAGTTTAGGCCCCTTGTCCTTGTCCATTTGATTCTTTGGTCCTATCATTATTAGCACAAAACAGAAACAAAAAGGCAACAAACAATGTGAACCCTACAACTATCTCTCAGGGTGATGGTGGAGGTGGTGGAATACAAATTATGAAGCGTCTTACCCCGCTCTTACAACGTTCTTACCAGCACTGCAGGTGGCAAACGGTGACCGGTGTATCCAACGAGCGTGGGTGTGATTGCAAAAGAGTACATGTTCTGCTCGAGAGAAAATTGGAGCTATGGGAAGGCTGACTAAATATATATATGTGGCACACAAGTCAGTAATAGATAGCAATGCTGAATAAGTGTTCCAAGTACTCATCCTAGTTGCTGGCCTAGAAAATGTAATAGAACAGTTGGACCAAAGCACAAGAAAGGAGGTACAAGTATCTAGTGGGAATGGCAGTTCTGTAAATAGGGCAGATTTTTCAGCACTAGTAGAAATCAAAGGCGCGTTTCAAAAGGAGTACCACCAAAAGAGCTCGAAATATTCTGAATTTTTTACCACTGATCCAAAAACACAAAGGATGGAAGCACACAAAATTTCACTTGAAACAGAGTTGTATTGTGGCCTAGAGAAATTCACAAAGGATCTCTGAAATTCATGAAAACACTTAAACAATTTTTTTAATTATCTTTCCGATTTTTTTTGAATTTTTTGACCGAACCAAACAGGCTGTAGGCGAGTTTGGGTCACCTCAGAATGGAGTCGGGAATCTGCTGTAAAAATTTGAGCTCAAACGGAGCACCGAGCGAAAAGTTATGCCCGTTTTATGAAAGGTACCTCAAGTTATGGTTTTCAAAGGCACAAATTGGCAGGAACCGAAGCGACGGCTATGGAGCACAGGGTTAGTTTTAGAGATAGGATTTGTTTTCTGGATATGGTCGGTTTAGATATAGGATCTGTTTTGTGGATATGGTCGGTTTTAGAGATAGGATATGTTTTGTGGATATTGTCGGTTGTAGAGATAGGATCTATTTTATGAATAGGATCAGTTGTAGAGATAGGATCTGTTTTGTGGATAGGGTCGGTTGTAGAGATAGGATCTGTTTTGTAGATAGGGTCGGTTTTGTAGGATGGAAGCGGATGGATACAATCAAACTGAACCAAAACAAATCTAATCCAGCAACCAAACTCAACTAGAACACGAACTTAGAACTATGGACTCTAAAACTGAATTATGCAAAGGCTAAGGCGATGGTGTTAGGTCGGAATAAACTGATCGTAATTTTTTTTGGCTTTTTGTGGACTATGGGACGAAACAAAACTAATCTAAAGGTAGAATTATACCTCACGGGCAACCTGGAAATCTGATATCAATTGATAGGAGACGCGGCCCGATCTTCCGTGAGATACGATAACTTGATTGAGTGGAGATCTCAACATTGATGATCCAAGGCTCCGAGCGAACGGTTCCTCGAAATCACTACACCACGGCTCCGTTGGTTATCACCCGTGACACACGAATGACCTTGCCACGAAGGCTTATCCCTGCAAGCGTAATCAAGAACACAAGCAAGAACAGGAAAGAAACGCAACCAAAATTGTATTGATTACGGGATGGGGTCTCACAAGCCGATGACGGCGACACTGTTCGATGACAGAATTGATCTAAGCAAAACCCAAACCTAAATGTGGCGGCGGCTGCTGAATAAATAGAGTATTAGGGCGTGCGTAGCCCTGGACTCGCCCCTAATGGGCTCCGACGCGATACACGGCCCAATGGCCCAACAGACGGTGTCGCAGCACCAAAACAGAATCTGAATGCTGACTTGTTTCGACGATTCCCGTTGACTCCGGATGAATTTTAGGGTGAAACCAGTTGGGTTGGTTAGATAATCTCGTTATCTTTCCAACCATATCCAGTCTGTCACAATCGGAGTTTGGATGCATCTTGGGCGTCCATTTTAGTATAGACTGGTCCTGGAACCCGAGATGGAGTCGCAGCCGACTCGGACTTGATCTCCTTCCTGTTGTGGACGCCCTTGCTGCTCCTCCTCAACACCTTGGCCTTTCCCAAGTCCTTGCTGGTCCTCTCCAAGGTACCTAATCATCAAAACATCCATGGCCCCAAGCGTAAGCTCTGAAACATAATTGATTAGGGTAGAACGTACCTGGAGATTTAGCTGTCGTGTATGAGATCGTGTTATCGGTTCATTTATTGTATGTATAGAAGTGATGTCCTCATCAGGCTGTGCCGGGTCCCGCTCTCCGGCTTCGTGATGTCACCGGATATTTCGGCGTCGGTTCCTTCGTCGGCGGGATTCCCGCTGAGGAGGTTCTTCTCCGGGTGTGGTCGGCTCGTCATCGGAGATGGGGGGCGACTCCACTCTCCCGATGAAGAGGACGTCGGGGTAGAATGGTGCAGCTGTCGTGACGATCTTCTTTCTGTTCTCCTTTGAGGGCAGAGGTGCAGAAAGAACAACTTGCTTCCTCCCGATTTTATTTGTTTCTTTCTTTCTTGTGATTTGTTTCCATTCTTTCGTCGGAGAGGTAGACAGTGGAGTTTTCCGGGTTGACGGGCCTCGGGCCTCTGTCCTGCCGGAGGCGATCTTTTTTCGGAGCATTGGGGGTTGCGCCTTTTCCTGCTTTTCCCCGATTTTCCTGGAGATTTTTGAGGAAGATCTTCTCTCCGTTGGATCCGCAATGCGATGCAGAGTTCCCTCCTCATCCGCTACAGATGAGATGGTTCCGAAGCAGAATGTGGACCCAGGGCGGAAGACAATCTTATGCAGGAAGGTGACGGCCATTGAGCTAGCTTGGATCGACGACACACCCCCTACCTGGCGCGCCAGCTGTCGGTGTTTTGGGTCCGACCGCACACCCGGGGTTACCCCTCAAGGTGCTTTTAGAAGTAGGACGGTGTTATCGACTGTAGCTCAATGGTTCGTGCCGGTTGCACGAGAAATAGTAGACAATGGTTTACAGGTTCGGGCCGCTTTGAAATGCGTAACACCCTACGTCCTGGCGGGAGTGCTTTATGTGGTGGGTTACAAGGTAGTTCTCTGGTGCGAGGAACGTAGAGAGTTGGGGTGGATGGTTGAGTAATGAGTTTGATCCTTTCTGAAGGGGTGCCCCCTAGGCCTTATATATTCGACCGTGGGGCAATACATGCAGATATGATAATCATGTGCACCTAAGAAATAGTGAACCGATTGAGTCTATCTTCCTATAGTTCCGCAGACCCATCCTCGCTCGGTTCCGTTCTATGGGCCTCTAGCGCGGGAAGGTCGGGTCTCTGTTGTGATTACTCGCTCGAAGTCATTGGGCCGTCTGGGCTTGCTCCGATCCGGCCTTATGTCGATCTGCTTCACTGGTCGTTCCTCCCTAGGCCTACGAAGGGATGACCTAACGGTTTATTGGGCCCTTGGGCCTTTCGTGAGGTCTTTTATCCTTCCAGTGGACCCGGGGGATATCTGTCCCCCACAGTTCCCATCTCCAAAGATAATCGTATCCTAGGAATCCTTGTTCTTGACATAGGAGGTGAACGTCTTCTTCTCCCCCGTCATGTGGTTTGTGCATCCGCTGTTGATGATCCAACTTGAGCCCCCGGATGCATAAACCTGCAAGGCAATTTAATCTTGGGTTTTAGGTACCCAACTCTTGTTGGGTCCTGCAAGGTTAGTTATAACAGTTTTTGGAACCCATATGCAAGTCTTATCTCCCTTGCATTTGGATCCCAATTTCCTAGCAACTACTTTTGCATTCTTACATGAAAGAACAAAAGAGGCATTACAAGCATGGTAAACAGTAGTAGATTTATTACACATTTTCCTAGGCACATGATGCACAACATGATTTCTCCTAGGCCTACTTCTACCATGAACAAAAGTAGAACTAGAGGCAAACATAGCATGTGAATTAAAAGCATCATGATCATAACTCCTATTATAATGAGCATGATTAGCAATTTTCCTATCATAAATAAAGGCATGGTTCCTTTGAGGATTACTAACCATAGGGGCCTTCCCTTTCTGCTTGTTGGGAATGGGAGCCCTTTGGCTTGTTAAGTTCTTGGCTTCCTTTTGAAAACCAAGCCCATCCTTAATTGAGGGGTGTCTACCAATGGCGTAGGCATCCCCAGCAAATTTTAATTTATCAAAATTAATTTTGCAAGTCTTAAGTTGAGCATTAAGACTTGCCACCTCATCATTTAATTTGGTAATAGAAATAAGGTGTTCATCACAAGCATCAACATCAAAATCCTTACATCTATTACAAATAACAACATGCTATACACATGAACTAGTTTTGTTGACTTCTTCTAGCTTAGCATTTAGTTCATCATTTAAACTCTTTAAACTAGGGACAGATTCATGGCAAGCAGACAACTCAGAGGATAGCATTTCATTTCTTTTAATTTCTAGAGCAAGAGATTTTTGAACACTAATAAATTTGTCATGCTCGTCATACAAAATATCTTCTTGCTTCTCTAGCAATCTATCCTTTTCATTAAGGGCATCAATAATTCATTAATTTTGTCTACTTTATTTCTATCTAGGCCTTTAAACAATTCAGTATAGTCTACTTCATCATCAGATGACTCTTCATCACTAGAAGAAGTATACCTGGGAGTGTCCCGAATACATATCTTCTTCTCCTTAGCCATGAGACAAGTATTGTCACACCCGTTTCTAAAGGGCAGAACCGAGCACATAGCATATGTGTGCCAGGATCTATTTCCACACATATGTTGACGTCACAAGTCTAATATATCAAAAGAACAATGCATAAAAGCGTAAATTACAATTATATTAACATATTACACTTCGAACAGACATAATGTCTTAACCTTTATTCATCAAAGTACAGCAAAACAAGGGCATCCATCCACAGGAAGATGACCGGGGGTATCACTAGACTAGCATCCATGGAGTTCAGCATCATATCTTCATCTGCAACTTCTGATCAAAATTAAGCAAGGGTGAGCTCACTTATGGTCGGGGCTCAGCAAGTGGGGGAAAAACTAATGCAAGGTAACAAGGTGAGGCTAAGGTTGAACAGTAAGCATTTTAGTTGGTCAACATTTTATTAACAACACCTGTCTTACTAATAAGTGTGAATCCCATGTATTCCCATTAAACAAATGTATAAGAATATATCAACAACACTTAAGTGAAACCACTTAAGCAAACCATTGGCAGATCATCGGATCTCGATTTATTTCTATCTTCAAGTTCAATTATCATGTGAGGAGTCCAAGCTGCTCATAACCGTGAGCACGGCTGATATATCAGTTTTACACTCTGCAGAGGTGGTACAACTTTACCCACAAGCCGTGTATCCCCTCTAGCCTAGGTCGGCCGAAACCCGTAAACACTTCCGAGGTGAGTGGCTAGGGATCCACTATGAGGCTTTCACAAAATACACTTAATACGAAGCAACCCGCTAAGGTTTCTAAAGACGATGGTGGAGGCCCCCTGGGTGAGGTACCTTAGCCAAGAATACGTCCCCATGTTAACGTGGGCTGCCAACACCTACCGCTCCCCCTCTTGCCCATATTTCAGGTAAGGTTGCCAGGCACTAAGCATATAAAGCTAATTACCAAAGCCAGAGCCATGATAGCACTCGTGGTTGCGCTGTTATCCTGGGTGGTCACTCCATGTTCCAATTAATATGCAATAATCTTGTTTAACCATCGGGTTAACAACAATAATGTAAACTTACCATTTTGGAACATTAATATCATAAGCGGGAGTGACTGCATAAAGTTAAGTTGTAGCAATAGCATAGCTACGAAGGTAAAGTATAATTCCCAGGTTTGATCAAGGAATAAGGTTGGAAAGGTTATCTAAATAGGTAACCTGTCAAATTATGCATATATATCCAAAAGAATAAACTTTATTAAATGTATTGTTTGGGATCAAACAGAGTATGCAGAGGGAGAAGTCCACTTGCCTTGTTTATTGAAAACTTGAGATTCTTCCACGGAATAGCACTTGATTCTCAACTATTAGATCAATCACTGAATATCACACAAACAAACAAGAAGAAACAAACACCACTCAATAACATACAACATTCACCATATGTAAAGATAAAAGAAAGCCTAACAAAAAGAGCGTTCACTTTTCAAAAACATCGCAAGTAATGGCTATATTAAGAGGGTATTCGTTTCGAAAATGTGTTGATGTATACTTTATAAAACAAGACATGAGCTTAAAATATCTTAATTAAAATATACCAATATTAGGTTCACCAAATTAATCTTTTATAAAACATCATACGTGATATGTCTAATATTAAGGGTTTATAAGATGATAAAACACGTTATAACGATATTAAACATTTTTAACCTTTTTAGAAAAGATATATATCTAAGGTTAATGCGTTATAAAATACATTATTAATTTTAGAAGCATTATGGAACGTATTGTAAATATTGTTAACCAATCACTTATGATAAATTAAGATATAAGTCTAAATAGGTTTTATGTGAAAAGGTCATTATTATTAAACACATATTTATGGAAAGTTATGGTATATGCCTTAAATGAACTTTCATGTAAAAGACAATGAACAAACAACTAACTTTTAATTTCATTTGAAAACACGTAGCCTATATTATTATATTCGAAGTCCATATATAAAGTAAAATTTTAAGTTATAAAAGAACTTAAACTCTTATTACTTTATTTTATCCTTTAGAAAAAGCTAAGTGATTCGTATGTAATGTGGAATAAATTCTATGAAATCATTAATCATGCCATAATCTAGTTATGAACAAACTGACTATTGGTTTGATTAATAAATTATGACAAAGGATAATTAATCTATTAATTATCTTTAGTTCTAATTTAGGAACAAATGATCTAATTCATTAAAAAGGAAAATTTGTTCAACAATATTTAATCCATCATTTTAGTTATGTGGGCACTTAATTAAGCCATATTAATATTGGCATACACATATGTAAATATGAAATAATTGAATATAAAATCTAAATCATAAAAATGTAATTATATAATTTTTTTATCTCCTACGTTTGATTAAGAAAAGTGAACTACAATTGTTTTAACTTCATAATTAGAAAACTACCCATAAATTTATTATAACAATCACAAATCAGATTTAAATTACACAAACATGTGAACAGTTAGAAACACTAACTAAAAATGTTTATCATATAATTGTGAAACTAACGAAACCATTTCTATTTTATTTGGATTCTAAATTTACATTTTATAAATACTGTAACAGGGACCTACACATAAATAAAGGTAGACTATAAGGGGTAGTTAGTGAATTCACATTTTGTGTACAAACAACACTATGAATAAATATCTCTCTTTTTTGTTAAAAATATTTAACATTTCTTTCCTCTCTTATTTATAAAACTATGCATAGATCAATTATAACAATTACTAATAAAATTTAAATTACAAAAAAAATCATGTAAATTGTTGCAAACATGGATTTTAAGTTTTTAGCACAAATTTATGAATCTAACAAAATAGTATTTAATTTATTTGAGTATCAAATAAATATTTTAAAATAGGAAAACTGTTGCAAGATCTATACGTGATTAAACATATAATTGGAGGGATGGCTTGTGATTTTTTTTTCACCTTCTTCTACCTCCGGCACAGCACGAGCAGAGCAGGCTGGGCAGCAGGGAACAACGCGTTGGCATCACGGGTGTCGGGGACCATAATTAGGGGTACCCTCAAGACCCCTAAATCTCAGCTGGTAACCCCCATCAGCACAAAGCTGCAAAGGCCTTATGGGTGCGATTAAGTCAAGGATCGGTCCATTCAAGGGACATGATCGTGCCTCGCCCGAGCCTAGCCTCGGGCAAGGGAAGCCGACCTCGGAGAACCTACGTCTCGCCCGAGGACCCCCCCCCTCCAGCAACGGGCACACTATCGGCTCACCCGAGGCCCAGTCTTCACCGAGAAGCAACCTTGGCCACATCGCCACGCCGACCGACCAAATCGCAGGGGCATTTAATGCAAAGGTGGCCTGACACCTTTATCCTGACGCACGCCCTCCAGTCGACAGAGCCGAAGTGACCGCAGTCACTTCGCCACTCTACTGACCGGTCTGACAAGAGGACAGCGCTGCCTGCGCCGCTCCGACTGCTGAGCCACCTGACAGAGTGAGGCTGACAGCAGCCAAGGCCAGCCTCGGGCGTCATAGGAAACTCCGCCTCGCCCGACCCCAGGGCTCGGACTCGGGCTCAGCCCCGGAAGACGGCGAACTCCGCTCCGCCCGACCCAGGGCTCGGACTCGGGCTCAGCCCCAGAAGACTGCGAACTCCGCTCCGCCCGACACAGGGCTCGGACTCGGGCTCAGCCCCGAAAAACGGCGAACTCCGCTCCGCCCGACCCAGGGCTCAGACATGGGCTCAGCCCCGGAAGACGGCGAACTCCGCTCCGCCCGACCCAGGGCTCGGACTCGGGCTTAGCCCCGGAAGACGGTGAACTCCGCTCCGCCCGACTCAGGGCTCGGACATGGGCTCAACCCCGGAAGACGACGAACTCCGCCTCGCCCGACCCCAGGGCTCGGACATGGGCTCAACCCAGGAAGACGACGAACTCCGCCTCGCCCGACCCCAAGGCTCAGACTTGGGCTCAGCCCCAGGAGACGACGGACTCCGCTTTGCCTGACCCCAGGGCTCGGACTCAGCCCTGGCCTCAGCCGACGGTCTCCGCCTCGCCCAACCCAGAGGCTCGGACTCGACCACGGCCACGGAAGATTGACTCGACCTCGACCTCGGAGGAGCCTCCACATCGCCCAATCTAGGGCGCGGACCGACCACATCGACAGGAGGCGCCATCATTACCCTACCCCGAGCTGACTCAGGCTACGGGGAACAAGACCGGCGTCCCATCTGGCTCGCTCCGCCAGGTAGGCAATGATGGCGCCCGCACGCTCTGTGACGACGGCGGCTCTCGGCCCCCTTACGGAAGCAAGAGGACGTCAGCAAGGACTCGACAGCCCCGACAGCTGTCCTTCCGCCAAGCTCCAGCGCTCCTCCGACGGCCACGACACCACACGAACCGGGTGCCAAAACCTCTCCGGCTGCCACGACGGCATGTACTTAGGGCGCTAGCTCTCCTCCGCTAGACACGTAGCACTCTGCTACACCCCCCATTGTACACCTGGATCTTCTCCTTACGCCTATAAAAGGGAGGACCAGGGCCCTCTTATAGAGGGTTGGCCCGCGCGGAGAAGGACGGGACGGCGCTCGCGCAAGGCCGCTCGCTCCCACTCCCGCGTGGACGCTTGTATCCCCCTACTGCAAGCGCACCTGACTCAGGCGCGGGGCTAACACGAAGGCCGCGGGATCCACTCTCTTACGCCTGCCTCCCTCCGGCTGCCTCCTTTCCCCCCTTCGCGTTCCGCCTCGCGTCGACCCATCTAGGCTGGGGCACGCGGCGATGATTCACTAGTCGGTCCAGGGACCCCCCCGGGTTTCGAAACACCGACAGTTGGCGCGCCAGGTAGGGGCCTGTTGCGTGTTGACGAACAGCTTCCCGTCAAGCTCCAGATGGGCAGTCTCCAGCAACCTTTCCAGCCCAGGACGGTGCTCCGTTTCGGGAATCTTGAGTTCATGTCCCTCGACGGCAGCTACGACATGATACTCCTTCCCCCGCCGTGCGACGGCGACAATGGCGGTCGACAACCCGCTCGCCGGCGGGGAAATCGACGACGCCTTCCCCACATGGTGGAAGGACGACATTCGGGCTTGTCCCGTCCCCTCCCCCACCGACGGAGGAGGAGGCGAAGCAACCAAGGCCAAGCAGGAAGCGGCACCTCGTTGGCTGTCGAGCGAGTCGACGGCGCCGGCGCCCCAATGGAGGGCGCGTCGGGCATCGATCTCGCGTCTGAGACGAAGACGAGCGCCACCTCCCCGCAACACGCCAATCTCAAGCAAACGCACGACGCCAGCACGCTCGCGAAGGACTTGCTGGGCGTCACCCTCGTACCTGAGACAATAGTGCAGTCAGTCCTAGACGCGACCTCGTCACCGACCGTCGACCGAAAAGTACCGACCGATTCCCATCCCGTGTCCTTTGGATTCGGCCTCGACCCACCAAGCGACTCCGCTTCGGTGAGCACTCTCTTAGAGGCGAGTCCAAACCCTCTGGGGTATCGTGTGCGGTCACCCTAGGACCGACTGACGGCCGACTCGACCTACGAGCCCTCGGGGTCCGAGGAAGATGGCGAGCCCGACCTCTGTTGGGATTTCTCCGGACTTGGTAACCCCAGTGCCGTGCGAAACTTCATGACCGCATGTGACTACTGCCTTTCCGACTGTTCCGATGGCAGCCGCGGCCTCGACAGCGAGGACCGCGGTCCAAGTCGTGAATGTTTCCACGTCGATCTAGGGGGTCCCGGCGAAGGCTACCATCTTGGTATGCCGAAAAACGGTGATCCCCCTAGGCTCGTGCCTCGTTTTGACATCCTTCGGGAGCTAGCTGTGGTCCCCGTCCCGGCGGGGGGTCCTGACCCACAGCTCGAGCAAATCCGCGAGAGGCAGGCCAGGCTCGACGAGGGAGCAGGAACGCTTGTGCCGATCCGCCGGGACATCGGGCAGGAATGGGCGGTCCAACCCTCGGCCGGAGAAGCGCGTCATCTCCCCCAGGACATCCAGCACCGCATCGCCGATGACGTCAGGGTGAGGCCGCCACCGGATTCCAGCGGAGTCAGCCAGAACCTGGCTGCAGCGGCAATACTCCTCCGCGCGATGCCGGAGCCATCAACCACCGAGGGGCGGCGTATCCAGGGAGATCTCAAGAATCTCCTGGAGGACGCCGTGGTCCGACGGGCCGAAAGCTCTGCCTCCCGAAGGCAGGGGTTCCCCTCGGAACATCGCGCCGCGACTTCCCGATTCATGCGGGAAGCCTCGGTCCACTCCGGGCGCACGCGCAACACAGCGCCTGCAGTCCCGGGTCGCCTCGGCAACGAGCATCATCATCACAGCCGTCGGGCCCACCTCGACGACAGGGCGCGCCGAGGCTACCACCCCAGGCGTGGGGGACGCTACGACAGCAGGGAGGATCGGAGTCCTTCGCTCGAACCACCCGGTCCGCAGGCTTTCAGCCACGCCATACGACGGACTGTGAACCATGTACAGAGGAGGAAACCAAAGATTGTGAACCATGTACAACAGTCTTCAACCCAAGAATCACCAAGCATTGTGATCTTAGGGGCGAGGGAGTGGGAAAAGGAGTTGCTTGCGATTTGGTAGAGGGTATTGTATCGGGAGTGTTTTGCTTTCGACGGAATAGGAACTGAGGGAGCTGGTGGGGGTTTTATAGGTGAGTGGGGGTGCTCGGTGGGTGAGGAGTGGTAGTGATGGAGCAGGTGATACGAGGCAGCAGGTGCGACAAGGGGAAGGGGGCCTGTTGCCAGCGACGATGGTGGTGGGTGTGCTACAAAAGGGGGCGTGGGTGGCGGTAGTGCGCTGCAAAGGGGGCATGGGGCGGTGGTAGTGCGCATGGAGGCAGGGCACGCGTGCGAGGAGCACGGGTGAGTGGTGGGGTCAATGACCCTGATTTTTGTGGTCTCTGGTTCCAAGAATATTTGCCTCTCTATATGGTAATAACTTCTTTTGTCCTCTTTTTCTGTTTACTTTGACTCAGGGGCAGTGCTTTGATTCTCACGGTCGGTCCTTTTGACTGAGCGGCTTATTACAGGCTTCAAGGGTAAGCTTCTCAGTATCTTCTTGGGTAAGGCACTTTTCTCTTCAGATGGGTTGAGATGAGAATGGAAGCATAAGGTGAGGATTAGCTCTAATTTGTTATCTATGTTTTTAGAGAAAACCTTTTTAAGAAAAACAAAAAAGAAAACATACAAGCTCAGCAATGATAAGCACAAACAAATCAAATGTTTTGAATAAGGGAAGAATAGAGTTTTTCCAAAGCACGGACTACTCAGATTCTAGGGCTAAGCATAACTACTATTACTTGGCTCCTGAATTGAGAACTATGCTAAATGCAACTTATGAGCACTAACGTTAAAGCATCACATATGCACTCAAAAGGGAGGAAAACATCAAGCGAAATTCATTTTGAAATGCGCTAGGGGGCAACACAATTAGAGTTTTTCAGAACACGCAGCTACACGGTTACCTCTCATACATGCAGGGCTCTACCAAAGTGAAGAAAAACTTCACTACCCAATGCATGCAGAGGACTGGGCATAACTAACTTCAGATCAGGCAGCTTCTCTTCTGGCAAGGCTTGCACACAACTTCAATCTGAGACATCTCCTGGATGGGTCAAGAGGGAGCTGATGTTGATGACTTCTTCTGGCAGCGGCTGAGATGGCAAGACAGGGTTGAACTCTTCTTTAAGCGAGACTGACTCTTGTAGCTCCTCAGAGGGCGGTGGTGCTGGCAGGGTGCTTGCAGCTTCTTCCTTGATCTCACGGGATGGTGCTGGAATCTTCTTCATGGTGAGGGGCTCAAACAACTCTGGCGGGGGATCTTGGGAGGATTCGGGGTGCTCTTGCTTATCCATAGCCTGAGGGAAGACTAGCATTCCTTCCAAGACTATGGCTCTTTCTGGGAGTTCCCAAGCCTTTTTCTCTCCTCTGATAGAGACCGAGTGACCTTCAAGAATCTGGGGGTCTTCAGCTTTCATGGGTTGAACTGGGTTGGATGAAGCGGGCTCTTGGATCCGCAGGGCTCTACATTGGTTATGGGTTACCAAGTAGGCATCCATCAACTTCTGGATGTGCTCATCCTTGGCTTGCTTCAGGGCTTCAACAGCAATGGCTTCACGACTTTCCAAGGCAGCTACACGGGCTTGAGCTGTGGTGAGATCCACATGGAGCTTACGGTTGAGCTTCTCTGCATCTTCTGCTCGGGCAATCATCTGAAGGTGGTGCCGAGCCAAGAAATCATACTGGGCATCTAGGGTGAGGAGGTATGCGGTGAGGTACACAACTGAGGGGTCGTCCTCTAGCAGCTGCTGCCCTTCCAATGCACGCATCCTGGCCATCCAGACTGGACGATCTCTCTGAGAGGGCGGAAAGAATCTGAGCGGGGCGTCGGCCACTTCTTCTTCATACAGTTGACACAGGGTCCTTAATGCCTTGCGAGCGACGACTTGGCAGGTGTCTTTGAATCTGTGCCCAGCAGCAGTGACACTCCATTCCACATGGTGCGGACTGGATCCAATGTACACAGTCACGACACATTTCTATGTGCCATGCTCGAAGAATTCACGACCATCATACTCTGGCTGACTCCTGATTCCGAGGCGAACTGTGCATGCTCTCAGCAACTTGGGGAAACCATCTTCATTCTGGCAAAAGCTGGTTTGGCAGCGAACCTCCATCTGACTTCTGAGAGAAGGAAAGGGGAAAGCATTTTTGAAATGAAGGGATGAGAGCAAGAATTTTTTTTTAGAAAATAGTTTTGACTCAAAAACTTTGGGATCAGGCTAAGGGTTACGTCCTGCGGCCAACCTAACAGCTCTGATACCACCTGAAGCGTCCCCAATCCTCTGGGACTCAAATGTGATACAATTACTAGTCCCAGGAGGCTAGTAAACACATTTATACATCAGATGATACCAAATCTGCTTAAACGAGACAAACCTACAAAGGTGGCAAACAACTTTAAGAGTTGGTCCACAACTCGGGACATATCATCAGAGTGGGGCTAAAGCAGCCCGATATACGCAGTGGAGCAAAACAGCGGTCCAACAGCCACAGGCAAGGTTGGGAACAGTCGTAACTCTTACCCGATCTCATTTTTCTGAAAAAAAATAAATAAGCAAGGGTGAGTACAAACGTACTCAGCAGCCCACCTTCACCCGCGGAATGGGGAAATCAGATATAATGCATGGAATATGTGGAGCTCAGGATATTTTGCAGAAACAGCAATATTTTATGCAGGGTTGTTTTGAAAAACATTTTGTATTTTGCAAAGCGCATCCTCTCCAAACGGAGCAGGAAGTTTTTCAGTATTAGAACAAAAATCCCCTGGACTAAACCATCCAGGTATCTCAGCAGTTTCCCACTGGTTTTCCTTTTCAAAAACAGCTAGTGGACTTCCCGTCCACCATAGCTCACGGCTAAACCGCCGAACCTTTTAAAAACCATTTTTCTCAAACACACCCTTTTTTGAAAACAAAACATTAATTGTCATACCATACCAGACTCGTCCATTCCTGTGGACACAGACTATTCGAATAGGTTTTCAAACTCTGCGTAGAGGTGTACACTTTACCCACTAGTCCGGCTCTGCGATCTCATGATCAGTGAGATCCGAATCCGAATCTCTTTCTTTCCCCACACGTCCTTACCTTAACGGTTATCCGGAAGGAGTCAGGCCACCACCATGTCCAAACCGGACAAAACTTTCCCCCTCCTTATCCTCCCGGTGCTCCCCAGCCTTCATAACCCTGGGGTTGGACCGTACGAGTTTAGATTGAGTGACTGCCCACACAGTCTCGAGTGGTTGTACTTGTCATGAGTACAGGTAGTGAAAGATGACAAACTGGTCCTTATACGAGGGGACAATCCTTCTGCTCACACCTAAACCAGCTGAGCCATCACCTTAGGCCCTCCCCTAAACCCGGGAGTCCCTGATCATCCCTACTCAAAGGTGATAAGGGTGAAAACCCTTCATCATACACATTTTGAAAAGCATTTTCCTTTGAAAAACTCACACCTTTTCTCAAATAATTTGTATCAAATATATTAAGGATTGATTGCGGCAAATGGCTTGGGTGGCCATAATAACTTGTCTCAAAATCATATCATGCATAAAATAACAGGCTGAGGGTTGTGGTTGAAAAATCATAGGTAATTTATGCATCAAAGGGATCCAGTGAGCTTGTCGTGCTTATCCGGTGAAGGGGAAAGAGAGCTCGCGGAACTGGCTTCTGGCTCCTGGCGTAGACTTGTAGATCTGGCCTCCACGAGACGGTACGAACACTCTGATAACTATGCAACATGAACAAGCAAACATACAAACCAACAAGTATACCAACAAATATTTAGTATAGTGGTCAGAATAGTGATATATGGATGGGTAGAGTCTTGAGTAGAATATGTGTCATGTGGTGTTGAGATACTGCTGGTGGTGGAGCGAAGGTGCTTACCAGGAGGGTGGACTGGAGACGAAGCGACACTATGCGTGTAGCAGGCAGAGCGGAGTAACTGAGTGGGTGGGGTGTTTGCCTTGGCTGAGGGTGTTGAGTGTGTGGAGTGGGAGAGGGTAGCTGGGTGTATTTATAGCTGGGTGTATGTGGTGTAGCACAGTGAAGTTCACTGTTGGTGAGAATAGTGACAAATGAATCGTCTGACTTAATATGAACAAGAGAGTTATAGACAGAATATGGAACAAGAGTATTTTGGGAGTTTTCTGGATTATATACCATGCTTAAGGGATGACTTGGTTGGATAGGGAATAGTTTGACAAGAATTTAGAAACAAGAATGACTGGAATCTGAGTTTGGATGGAGGAGTTTTGGATTTTATAATCATAGGAAGAAAAAGAAAAGGAAAGGAATATTCTTAGAATATTCTAGAATTTGAATATTTAGAGATATTTGGAAAATCAAAAATACAAATGTATTTTTGAGCGGGGTGCGAGGAATTATTTTTGGGCTTTTCTTGGGCAGAGGTTTATGTTGGTGGAAACTGTTCCTACCTACCGTGTCACATCAGACAGCAGTGAGGCGGGACCCAAATAACTGGAATGTTGTGGTATTCTGGTCCGAGTGGGCTGTGGTATCTTGGGCCAGGTTTTATAGGATTGAAGACGTATCTATACAAACATGGTTCGCCTTTCTTTTTGGAAGTCTGGCTTGAAAGAATCCCAAAGTTAAGCGTGCTCAACTTGGAGAAATCTGGGAAGGGTGACCAGATGGGAAGTTCCCTACTGGAAGGAAAATCACAGTCACCGGAGTTCGTATGACTGGAATATGGGTCTGGCTGGTCTTAGGTGGACTGGACAGCATGACGGATGAGTAGTTGAAATTTGGGGTGATCGGATTAGCGATGAATAGTAATGATGAACAGTAACGGTGAATAGTGATGGTGAATAGTTCGTATGAACGAACGATGAACGGTGAATAGTGACGATGAACGAACGATGAACGATGAATAGGAACTATGAACGAACGATGAACGATCGAATGATCGAACGACGAACGATCGGAATTTCGGCAGCATAACGGCAGGAAAAAGATTATTTGGACGAACGAACCGACGAACGATCGAACGATCGGACGAACGAACCATGAACGATCGGACGAACGATCAAACGATCGGACGACGAACGATCGGAATTTCGGCAGCATAACGGCAGGAAAAAGATTATTTGGACGAACGAACGGACGAACGATCGAACGATCGGACGAACGGACGAATGAACCATGAACGATCGGACGAACGATCGAACGATCGGACGAACGAACGAACAAACTAAGAACAGGGGGACAAACGATCGAAGAACGACCGAACGATCCTTGTGCTAGTGTGTGCTTGTGTGGGAGGTGGAGTGGGAGTGGGAGTGGGCGTGTGGGTGTGGGGGGGAGGGAGTTGCCATGAAATGGCTTGGGGTGGGATGAGAGGAGGCCCTTGCCCCTCTATTTATAGCCATGGTGGGGGGATTAGGGGGAGGGATGAGGGGATTAGTGGGAGGATGAGAGGATTAGTGGGAGATTAGCATGTATTTGTCTTATATAAGTGTAATTAGCTTGTAGAGCTCACCGTATGACACCGGAGGCATACGTATACATATGAGCATGAGGAAAGTTATGAAGAAAATATTTGTAGGGACTTGAAAAATGATTCTGAAGGTATTTCTCAAGAGGAAAATATCTGGAGATATATCGGTGGAATATTTGGGCAGTATTTCTAAAAGAGTTTGAGGGTGATCACTGGGGAAATATTTGTAGGATATTTTGAGGAGTATTTTTGGAGAGAATATAGACCACTATACTTTATTTGTTGATATCAACTCGCAAACAAACATTTTGAAATGAAATTTGAAATTCATTTTGAATTTAGCGGGAGTTTGAGAAAATTTCAAGATTTGAATTTTTGGGATGCTACAAATCTACCCCACTTAAAAGGAATCTCGTCCTCGAGATTCAGCTTAGAAGGGTTATGGGTATAGCTTTACTTCAGCTACACATCTTCACTTTGTAGATTCTTCGAGGAGATGGAGTTTCAACAAAATCTGGCCTTTGAGGAGCATCTGGTTGCTGATTGCAAACGCTGATTCTGGCTGCTCAAAGAATCATCTTCAGGCTTCTAGGTTTCGCTTGGCAGCTAACTTATTGAAGAAGCATCGATGCCAACACACAACCTTCCTCTTGCGAACTTCCACATGGATTCCTTCCTTGATTGGTCTTCTAGTTTTTCATCAACAAAACTTGGGTGACCACTTCTCATCCAGAAACTCATATGCTTTGATGATCTGGTCTTCCACAAGCTTGCTACAGGCCTTCTTTTTCTCCATGGCAGGAACCTTACTGGAACACTACCCCACTTAAAAAGAATGAGATAGAACTCTTGAATCTTGGAAATTTGAACTCTTTGAAGTACCTCATAACAAGGGTGTTACGGGGCCTTCTTCTGCTGTTGCTGCTTGACCAGGCTACGGAGAGATGACTGACAGAGGGTTGATTTTGGGACAACCTTCTTCTTATCTTCTCTTCTCTTCTCACTTTTCACTTTTCACTACCTCTTTCTTTCCCTTTGCTCTTCCCACTGGAGGATTCTATCGATGAGTATTACCATCATACAGAGGAGGAAACCAAAGATTGTGAACCATGTACAATAGTCTTCAACCCAAGAATCACCAAGCATTGTGATCTTAGGGGCGAGGGAGAGGGAAAAGGAGTTGCTTGCGATTTGGTAGAGGGTATTGTATCGGGAGTGTTTTGCTTTCAGCGGAATAGGAACTGAGGGAGCTGGTGGGGGTTTTATAGGTGAGTGGGGGTGCTCGGTGGGTGAGGAGTGGTAGTGATGGAGCAGGTGATACGAGGCAGCAGGTGCGACAAGGGGAAGGGGGCCTGTTGCCGGCGACGATGGTGGTGGGTGTGCTGCAAAAGGGGGCGTGGGTGGCGGTAGTGCGCTGCAAAGGGGGCATGGGGCGGTGGTAGTGCGCATGGAGGCAGGGCACGCGTGCGAGGAGCACGGGTGAGTGGTGGGGTCAATGACCCTGATTTTTGTGGTCTCTGGTTCCAAGAATCTTTGCCTCTCTGTATGGTAATAACTTCTTTTGTCCTCTTTTTCTGTTTACTTTGACTCAGGGGCAGTGCTTTGATTCTCACGGTCGGTCCTTTTGACTGAGCGGCTGGACAGGTTCCTCTGTAGCTTATTACAGGCTTCAAGGGTAAGCTTCTCGGTATCTTCTTGGGTAAGGCACTTTTCTCTTCAGATGGGTTGAGATGAGAATGGAAGCATAAGGTGAGGATTAGCTCTAATTTGTTATCTATGTTTTTAGAGAAAACCTTTTTAAGCAAAACAAAAAAGAAAACATACAAGCTCAGCAATGATAAGCACAAACAAATCAAATGTTTTGAATAAGGGAAGAATAGAGTTTTTCCAAAGCACGGACTACTCAGATTCTAGGGCTAAGCATAACTACTATTACTTGGCTCCTGAATTGAGAACTATGCTAAATGCAACTTATGAGCACTAACGTTAAAGCATCACATATGCACTCAAAAGGGAGGAAAACATCAAGCGAAATTCATTTTGAAATGCGCTAGGGGGCAACACAATTAGAGTTTTTCAAAACACGCAGCTACACGGTTACCTCTCATACATGCAGGGCTCTACCAAAGTGAAGAAAAACTTCACTACCCAATGCATGCAGAGGACTGGGCATAACTAACTTCAGATCAGGCAGCTTCTCTTCTGGTAAGGCTTGAACACAACTTCAATCTGAGACATCTCCTGGATGGGTCAAGAGGGAGCTGATGTTGATGACTTCTTCTGGCAGCGGCTGAGATGGCAAGACAGGGTTGAACTCTTCTTTAAGCGAGACTGACTCTTGTAGCTCCTCAGAGGGCGGTGGTGCTGGCAGGGTGCTTGCAGCTTCTTCCTTGATCTCACGGGATGGTGCTGGAATCTTCTTCATGGTGAGGGGCTCAAACAACTCCGGCGGGGGATCTTGGGAGGATTCGGGGTGCTCTTGCTTATCCATAGCCTGAGGGAAGACTAGCATTCCTTCCAAGACTATGGCTCCTTCCGGGAGTTCCCAAGCCTTTTTCTCTCCTCTGATAGAGACAGGGTGACCTTCAAGAATCTGGGGGTCTTCAGCTTTCATGGGTTGAACTGGGTTGGATGAAGCGGGCTCTTGGATCCGCAGGGCTCTACGTTGGTTATGGGTTACCAAGTAGGCATCCATCAACTTCTGGATGTGCTCATCCTTGGCTTGCTTCAGGGCTTCAACAGCAATGGCTTCACGACTTTCCAAGGCAGCTACACGGGCTTGAGCTGTGGTGAGATCCACATGGAGCTTACGGTTGAGCTTCTCTGCATCTTCTGCTCGGGCAATCATCTGACGGTGGTGCCGAGCCAAGAAATCATATTGGGCATCCAGGGTGAGAAGGTATGCGGTGAGGTACACAACTGAGGGGTCGTCCTCTAGCAGCTGCTGCCCTTCCAATGCACGCATCCTGGCCATCCAGACTAGACGATCTCTCTGAGAGGGCGGAAAGAATCTGAGCGGGGTGTCGGCCACTTCTTCTTCATACAGTTGACACAGGGTCCTCAATGCCTTGCGAGCGATGACTTGGCAGGTGTCTTTGAATCTGTGCCCAGCAGCAGTGACACTCCATTCCACATGGTGCGGACTGGATCCAATGTACACAGTCACGACACATTTCTGTGTGCCATGCTCGAAGAATTCACGACCATCATACTCTGGCTGACTCCTGATTCTGAGGCGAACTGTGCATGCTCTCAGCAACTTGGGGAAACCATCTTCATTCTTGCAAAAGTTGGTTTGGCAGCGAACCTCCATCTGACTTCTGAGAGAAGGAAAGGGGAAAGCATTTTTGAAATGAAGGGATGAGAGCAAGAATTTTTTTTTAGAAAATAGTTTTGACTCAAAAACTTTTGGATCAGGCTAAGGGTTACGTCCTGCGGCCAACCTAACAGCTCTGATACCACCTGAAGCGTCCCCAATCCTCTGGGACTCAAATGTGATACAATTACTAGTCCCAGGAGGCTAGTAAACACATTTATACATCAGTTGATACCAAATATTCTTAAACGAGACAAACCTACAAAGGTGGCAAACAACTTTAAGAGTTGGTCCACAACTTGGGACATATCATCAGAGTGGGGCTGAAGCAGCCCGATATACGCAGTGGAGCAAAACAGCGGTCCAACAGCCACAGGCAAGGTTGGGAACAGTCGTAACTCTTACCCGATCTCCTTTTTCTGAAAAAAAATAAATAAGCAAGGGTGAGTACAAACGTACTCAGCAGCCCACCTTCACCCGTGGAATGGGGAAATCAGATATAATGCATGGAATATGTGGAGCTCAGGATATTTGGCAGAAACAGCAATATTTTATGCAGGGTTGTTTTGAAAAACATTTTGTATTTTGCAAAGCGCATCCTCTCCAAACGGAGCAGGAAGTTTTTCAGTATTAGAACAAAAATCCCCTGGATTAAACCATCCAGGTATCTCAGCAGTTTCCCACTGGTTTTCCTTTTCAAAAACAGCTACTGGACTTCCCGTCCACCATAGCTCACGGCTAAACCGCCGAACCTTTTAAAAACCATTTTTCTCAAACACACCCTTTTTTGAAAACAAAACATTAATTGTCATACCATACCAGACTCATCCATTCCTGTGGACACAGACTATTCGAATAGGTTTTCAAACTCTGCGCAGAGGTGTACACTTTACCCACTAGTCCGGCTCTGCGATCTCATGATCAGTGAGATCCGAATCCGAATCTCTTTCTTTCCCCGCACGTCCTAACCTTAACGGTTATCCGGAAGGAGTCAGGCCACCACCATGTCCAAACCGGACAAAACTTTCCCCCTCCTTATCCTCCCAGTGCTCCCCAGCCTTCATAACCCTGGGGTTGGACCGTACGAGTTTAGATTGAGTGAGTGCCCACACAGTCTCGAGTGGTTGTACTTGTCATGAGTACAGGTAGTGAAAGATGACAAACCGGTCCTTATACGAGGGGACAATCCTTCTGCTCACGCCTAAACCAGCTGAGCCATCACCTTAGGCCCTCCCCTAAACCCGGGAGTCCCTGATCATCCCTACTCAAAGGTGATAAGGGTGAAAACCATTCATCATACACATTTTGAAAAGCATTTTCCTTTGAAAAACTCACACCTTTTCTCAAATCATTTGTATCAAATATATTAAGGATTGATTGCGGCAAGCGGCTTGGGTGGCCATAATAACTTGTCTCAAAATCATATCATGCATAAAATAACAGGCTGAGGGTTGTGGTTCAAAAATTATAGGTAATTTATGCATCAAAGGGATCCAGTGAGCTTGCCGTGCTTATCCGGTGAAGGGGAAAGAGAGCTCGCAGAACTGGCTTCTGGCTCCTGGCGTAGACTTGTAGATCTGGCCTCCACGAGACGGTACGAACGCTCCGATAACTATGCAACATGAACAAGCAAACATACAAACCAACAAGTATACCAACAAATATTTAGTATAGTGGTCAGAATAGTGATATATGGATGGGTAGAGTCTTGAGTAGAATATGTGTCATGTGGTGTTGAGATACTGCTGGTGGTGGAGCGAAGGTGCTTACCAGGAGGGTGGACTGGAGACGAAGCGACACTATGCGTGAAGCCGGCAGAGCGGAGTAACTGAGTGGGTGGGGTGTTTGCCTTGGCTGAGGGTGTTGAGTGTGTGGAGTGGGAGAGGGTAGCTGGGTGTATGTGGTGTAGCACAGTGAAGTTCACTGTTGGTGAGAATAGTGACAAATGAATCGTCTGACTTAATATGAACAAGAGAGTTATAGACAGAATATGGAACAAGGGTATTTTGGGAGTTTTCTGGAATATGAACCATGCTTAAGGGATGACATGGTTGGATAGGGAATAGTTTGACAAGAATTTAGAAACAAGAATGACTGGAATCTGAGTTTGGATGGAGGAGTTTTGGATTTTATAATCATAGGAAGAAAAAGAAAAGGAAAGGAATATTCTTGGAATATTCTAGAATTTGAATATTTAGAGATATTTGGAAAATCAAAAATACAAATGTATTTTTGAGCGGGGTGCGGGGAATTATTTTTCGGCTTTTCTTGGGCAGAGGTTTATGTTGGTGGAAACTGTTCCTACCTACTGTGTCACATCAGACAGCAGTGAGGCGGGACCCAAATAACTGGAATGTTGTGGTATTCTGGTCCGAGTGGGCTGTGGTATCTTGGGCCAGGTTTTATAGGATTGAAGACGTATCTATACAAACATGGTTCGCCTTTCTTTTTGGAAGTCTGGCTTGAAAGAATCCCAAAGTTAAGCGTTCTCAACTTGGAGAAATCTGGGATGGGTGACCAGATGGGAAGTTCCCTACTGGAAGGAAAATCACAGTCACCGGAGTTCGTATGACTGGAATATGGGTCTGGCTGGTCTTAGGTGGACTGGACAGCATAGAATCCCAAAGTTAAGCGTTCTCAACTTGGAGAAATCTGGGATGGGTGACCAGATGGGAAGTTCCCTACTGGAAGGAAAATCACAGTCACCGGAGTTCGTATGACTGGAATATGGGTCTGGCTGGTCTTAGGTGGACTGGACAGCATGACGGATGAGTAGTTGAAATTTGGGGTGATCGGATTAGCGATGAATAGTAACAATGAATATTAACGGTGAATAGTGATGGTGAATAGTTCGTATGAACGAACGATGAACGGTGAATAGTGACGATGAACGAACGATGAATAGGAACTATGAACGATCGAATGATCGAACGACGAACGATCGGAATTTCGGCAGCATAACGGCAGGAAAAAGATTATTTGGACGAACGAACGGACGAACGATCGAACGATCGGACGAACGAACCATGAACGATCGGACGACGAACGATCGGAATTTCGGCAGCATAATGGCAGGAAAAAGATTATTTGGACGAACGAACGGACGAACGATCGAACGATCGGACGAACGAACCATGAACGATCGGACGAACGATCGAACGATCGGACAAACGAACGAACAAACTAAGAACAGGGGGACAAACGATCGAAGAACGACCGAACGATCCTTGTGCTAGTGTGTGCTTGTGTGGGAGGTGGAGTGGGAGTGGGAGTGGGCGTGTGGGTGTGGGGGGGGAGGGAGTTGCCATGAAGTGGCTTGGGGTGGGATGAGAGGAGGCCCTTGCCCCTCTATTTATAGCCATGGTGGGGGGATTAGGGGGAGGGATGAGGGGATTAGTGGGAGGATGAGAGGATTAGTGGGAGATTAGCATGTATTTGTCTTATATGAGTGTAATTAGCTTGTAGAGCTCACCGTATGACACCGGAGGCATACGTATACATATGAGCATGAGGAAAGTTATGAAGAAAATATTTGTAGGGACTTGAAAAATGATTCTGAAGGTATTTCTCAAGAGCAAAATATCTGGAGATATATCGGTGGAATATTTGGGCAGTATTTCTGAAAGAGTTTGAGGGTGATCACTGGGGAAATATTTGTAGGATATTTTGAGGAGTATTTTTGGAGAGAATATAGACCACTATACTTTATTTGTTGATATCAACTCGCAAACAAACATTTTGAAATGAAATTTGAAATTCATTTTGAATTTAGCGGGAGTTTGAGAAAATTTCAAGATTTGAATTTTTGGGATGCTACACCTTGTTCCTCTCCGACACCGCTCGAGCCTGGCTGGAGCACCTGCCCCCGGGGCAGATCTCCAACTGGGACGGCCTGGTCCAATCCTTCGCCGGCAATTTCCAGGGCACGTACGTGCGCCCTGGAAACTCCTGGGATCTCCGAAGCTGCCGCCAACAGCCGGGAGAGTCTCTCCGGGACTACATCCGGCGATTCTCGAAGCAGCGCACAGAGCTGCCCAACGTCACCGATTCAGATGTCATCGGCGCGTTCCTCGCCGGCACCACCTGCCGCGACCTGGTGAGCAAGCTAGGTCGCAAGACCCCCACTAGGGCGAGCGAGCTGATGGACATCGCCACCAAGTTCGCCTCTGGCCAGGAGGCGGTTGAGGCCATTTTCCGGAAGGACAAGCAGCCCTAGGGCCGCCCACCGGAAGATGTTCCCGAGGCGTCAACTCAGCGCGGCTCCAAGAAGAAGGGCAAGAAGAAGTCGCAAGCGAAACGCGACGCCGCCGACGCGGACCTTGTCGCCGCCGCCGAGCACAAGAACCCTCGGAAGCCTCCCGGAGGTGCCAACCTCTTCGACAAGATGCTCAAGGAGCCGTGCCCCTATCATCAGGGGCCCGTCAAGCACACCCTTTAGGAGTGTGCCATGCTTCGACGACACTTCCACAGGGCCGGGCCACCCGCGGAGGGTGGCAAGGCCCTCGACGACGCGAAGGAGGAAGATCACAAGGCAGGAGGGTTCCCCGAGGTCCGCGACTGCTTCATGATCTACGGCGGGCAAGTGGTGAACGCCTCGGCTCGGCACCGCATGCAAGAGCGTCGGGAGGTTTGCTCGGTAAAGGTGGCGGCGCCAGTCTACCTAGACTGGTCCGACAAGCCCATCACCTTCGACCAGGCCGACCATCCAGACTACGTGCCGAGCCCGGGGAGATACCCACTCGTTGTCGACCCCATCATCGGCAACGTCAGGCTCACCAAGGTCCTCATGGACGGAGGCAGTAGCCTCAACATCATCTACGCCGAGACCCTCGGGCTCTTGCGGATCGATCTGTCCTCGGTCCGGAAGGGCGCTGCGCCTTTCCACGGGATCATCCTCGGGAAGCGTGTTCAACCCCTCGGACAACTCGACCTACCCGTCTGCTTCGGGACGCCCTCCAACTTTCGAAAGGAGACCCTCACGTTCAAAGTGGTCGGGTTTCGAGGAACCTACCACGCAGTGCTGGGGAGGCCATGCTATGCCAAGTTCATGGCCGTCCCCAACTACACCTACCTCAAGCTCAAGATGCCGGGCCCCAACGGGGTCATCACCATTGGGCCCACGTACCGACACGCGTACGAATGCGATGTGGAGTGCGTGGAGTACGCCGAGGCCCTCGTCGCTGACCTGGAGAGCCTCTCTAGGGAGGCGCCCAACGTGAAGCGCCACGTCGGCAACTTCGAACCAGCGGAGACGGTCAAGTCCGTCCCTCTCGACCCCTGCAACGACGCCTCCAAGCGGATCCAGATCGGTTCCGAGCTCGACCCCAAATAGGAGGCAGTGCTCGTTGACTTTCTCCGCGCAAACGCCGACGTTTTCGCGTGGAGTCCCTCGGACATGCCCGGCATACCGACGGAAGTCGCCGAGCACTCTCTGGATATCCGAGCTGGGGCCCGACCCATGAAGCAACCTCTGCGCCGATTCGACGAAGAAAAGCGCAGAGCCATAGGCGAGGAGATCCACAAGCTACTGGCGGCAGGGTTCATCAAAGAGGTATTCCATCCCGAATGGCTTGTCAACCCTGTGCTTGTGAGAAAGAGAGGGGGGAAATGGCGGATGTGTGTAGACTACACTGGTCTAAACAAAGCATGTCCGAAGGTTCCCTACCCTCTGCCTCGCATCGATCAGATCGTGGATTCCACTGCTGGGTGCGAAACCCTGTCTTTCCTCGATGCCTACTCAGGATATCACCAGATCAGGATGAAGGAGTCCGACCAGCTCGCGACTTCATTCATCACACCCTTCGGCATGTACTGCTATGTTACAATGCCGTTTAGTTTGAGGAATGCGGGGGCAACTTACCAGCGATGCATGAACCATGTGTTTGACGAACACATCGGCCGAACGGTCGAGGCCTACGTCGATGACATCGTAGTCAAGACGAGGAAGGCCTCCGACCTCCTTTCTGACCTTGAAGCGACATTCCGATGTCTCAAGGCGAAAGGCGTGAAGCTTAATCCCGAAAAGTATGTCTTCGGGGTCCCCCGAGGCATGCTCTTGGGGTTCATCGTCTCCGAGCGGGGCATCGAAGCCAACCCGGAGAAGATTGCAGCCATCACCAGCATGGGGCCAATCAAGGACTTGAAAGGCGTACAGAGGGTCATGGGATGTCTCGTGGCTCTGAGCCGCTTCATCTCCCGCCTCGGCGAAAGAGGTCTGCCTCTGTACCGCCTCTTAAGGAAAGCTGAGTGCTTCGCTTGGACTCCCGAGGCCGAGGAAGCCCTCGGGAACCTGAAGGCGCTCCTCACGAACGCGCCCATCTTGGTGCCCCCCGCTGCCGAAGAAGCCCTCTTGATCTACGTCGCCGCAACCACCCAGGTGGTTAGCGCCGCGATCGTGGTTGAGAGACGAGAAGAAGGGCATGCATTGCCCGTCCAGAGGCCAGTCTACTTTATCAGTGAGGTACTGTCCAAGACCAAGATCCGTTACCCACAAATCCAGAAGCTGCTGTACGCGGTGATCCTGACACGGTGGAAGTTGCGACACTACTTCGAGTCTCATCCGGTGACTGTGGTGTCATCCTTCCCACTAGGAGAGATCATCTAGTCCCGAGAGGCCTCGGGTAGAATTGTGAAGTGCGCGGTGGAGATCATGGGCGAGACGATCTCGTTCGCCCCTTGGAAGGCCATCAAGTCCCAGGTCCTGGCGGACTTCGTGGCTGAATGGGCCGACACCCAGCTCCCGACGGCTCCGATCCAACCGGAGCTCTGGACCATGTTTTTCGACGGGTCGCTGATGAAGACGGGGGCCGGCGCAGGCCTCCTCTTCGTCTCGCCCCTCGGAAAGCACCTACGCTACGTGCTACGCCTCCACTTCCCGGCGTCCAACAACGTGGCTGAGTACGAGGCTCTGGTAAACGGGTTGCGAATCGCCATCGAGCTAGGGGTCCGACGCCTCGACGCTCGCGATGACTCGCAGCTCGTCATCGACCAAGTCATGAAGAACTCCCACTACCGCGACCCGAAGATGGAAGCCTACTGCGATGAGGTTCGGCGCCTGGAAGACAAATTCTACGGGCTCGAGCTCAACCACATCGCCCGACGCTACAACGAGACTGTGGACGAGCTGGCTAAAATATCCTTGAGACGAACAACAGTTCCCCCAGACGTATTCTCCCGAGACCTGCATCAACCCTCCGTCAAGACCAAGGACACGTCCGAGCCCGAGGCACCTTCGGCTTCGCCCGAGGCACCCTCGACTCAGTCCGAGGTACCCTCGGCCCAGTCCGAGGTACCCTCGGCATGGTCCAAGGTACCCTCGGGCCCCGAGGGTGAGGCACTGCGCGTCGAGGGGGAACAGAGCGAGGTCACGCCTAATCAAAGCTGGCAGACCCCATACCTGCAATATCTCCGCCGAGGAGAGCTGCCCCTCGACCAAGCCAAAGCTCGTCGGTTGGCGCGGCGTGCCAAGTCTTTCGTCTTGCTGGGAGATGGGAAGGAGCTCTATCACCGCAGCCCCTCAGGCATCCTCCAGCGATGCATTTCCATCGCCGAAGGCCAAGAGCTCTTGCAAGAGATACACTCAGGGGCTTGCGGCCATCACGCAGCACCTCGAACCCTCGTTGGAAATGCCTTCCGACAAGGATTCTACTGGCCGACGGCGGTGGCCAACGCTACTAGAATTGTCCGCACCTGCGAAGGGTGTCAGTTCTACGCGAGGCAGACCCACCTGCCCGCTCAGGCTCTGCAGACCATACCCATCACCTGGTCGTTTGCTGTGTGGGGTCTGGACCTCGTTGGCCCCTTACAGAAGGCACCCGGGGGCTACACGCACCTGTTGGTCGCCATCGACAAATTCTCCAAGTGGATCGAGGTCCGACCCCTAAACAGCATTAGGTCCGAACAGGCGGTGGCGTTCTTCACCAACATCATCCATCGCTTTGGGGTCCCGAACTCCATCATCACCGACAACGGTACCCAGTTCACCGGCAGAAAGTTCCTGGACTTCTGCGAGGATCACCACATCCGGGTGGACTGGGCTGCCGTGGCACACCCCATGACGAATGGGCAAGTGGAGCGGGCCAACGGCATGATCCTGCAAGGACTCAAGCCTCGGATCTACAACGACCTCAACAAGTTCGGCAAGCGGTGGATGAAGGAACTCCCCTCGGTGGTCTGGAGTCTGAGGACAACGCCGAGCCGAGCCACGGGCTTCACACCGTTCTTTCTAGTCTATGGGGCCGAGGCCATCTTGCCCACAGACTTGGAATATGGTTCCCCGAGGGCGAGGGCCTACACCGACCAAAGCAACCAAGCCAACCGAGAAGACTCACTAGACCAGCCGGAGGAGGCTCGGGACGTGGCCTTACTACACTCGGCGCGGTACCAGCAGTCCCTGCGACGCTACCACGCCCAAGGGGTTAGGTCCCGAGACCTCCAGGTGGGCGACCTGGTGCTTCAGCTGCAACAAGATGCCCGAGGGCGGCACAAACTCACGCCTCCCCGAGAAGGGCCGTTCGTCATCGCCAAGGTCCTCAAGCCCGGAACGTACAAGCTGGCCAACAGCCAAGGCGAGGTCTACAGCAACGCTTGGAACATCCAACAGCTACGTCGTTTCTACCCTTAAGATGCTTTCAAGTTGCTCGTATACCTCGTTCACACACCAAGTCTGGTCGTCAAGGAAGGGTCAGCCTTGCCTCGGCAAAGCCCGACCCTCCCTCGGGGGCTAGAAGGGGGCAACCCCCTCTGCATCAAAATTTTCCTCGAAAAAAGAAAAAAAATCTTTTCTGCCAGAATGCCTTTCGTGCTCTTTGACTACTTCAAAAGTGGATCCTGAAAACGACGGAGTACACGTAAGCAGCCAAGGCTGACCGAGCTGAGGGACTCCTACGCCTCCGGGATACGGATACCTCACTCATCACCTTCTGCGATAAGTAACTCGCGCTCGGATAAGTGACTCCACGGACCGAACAAGTCTTCATGCTCGAGAGCTCCTTTGCCGAAATGATTTTTCAGGCCTTCTCGACTGCGTCGGTAACAGAACCCTATGGACGAGTAAGAGCGCGCGTAAGCAGCAAGGCCGACCGAGCCGAGGGATTCCTACGCCTCCGGGATACGGATACCTCACTCATCGCCTTCCGTGAAAAGCAACTCTCGCCCGCATAAACAATTCTGTTACCGACAAATGAGTCCGGATACTCGAAACAAGAGGAAAAGAAACGCAGCTTTACAACACGACGACGGTGTGTTCAGGCCTCGGCGGCCGCAGAAGACATACACACACTACAAGACAACCCGATCCTGCAGGCTCGGACGTCGACAACCGAAGGGGGCAGCAGCACCCTCGACATCAACTACACCTTCGGCGGGGTCTGACCTAGCCTCGGACGGCGACGCGGTCGGAGGGCCCCCACTCTGAAGGACGACATCAGCACCACACCGGGGCCATCGCCGCCAGGGTCTTCTTCGAGAATCCGACCCGAGCAGGCGGCTCGGTCGGCCACCCCGAGGCCTCGGCCAGCTGACCCCCAAAGACATCAGCTCGGCTTGTGGCCTCGGCAGCTCAACTCCGGCGTCGGTTCCGCCAGGGGACGACCCGGCCAGGCTCTGGCCAACTACACCTCCTTTTCGAAGCCAACTCTGCCTCCGTCCGTGCTGACACCGCTACCTCCGGCTTTGGCTCATCGAAGGGCGGCCGAGGGGTTCCTTTGACTAAGCAAGAGGGGCCTCGGACAGCAAGGCCGACCGAGCCGAGGGACTCCTACTCCTCTGAGATACGGATACCTCACTCGTCACCTTTGCACGAGGCAACTCACGCTCGGTGAAGCGGTTCAGATAATCGACAAGGCGAGTCTTAGTGCTCGAAATGAAGAAAAAACATGGCTCCGTGCCGAAAATACATACAAGTTCAGGCCTCGACAGCCGCATTGAACAAAACACCGGCACTTAAGGTGCCTTTACAAACGGAACTCCGGTTCCACCTCCGCAGGTACGAACAACCCCACGCGATCGGGGGGCCTGCGGAGCAACAGAAGGCCGACGGGTGGCTCGCCGTCGCCCGTTCCGGCAGCAGCGGTGACGACCTCCGCCCCGGGCGGCGAAGCAGCTTCAGCAGCGGCTTCCGGGCGGGTGCTATGGCAGGAGGGCTCTCGCTCACAAAGGACGAGAACCAGCCATTCAAGCCAGGAGACGGAGACCCGGGGGTACAGGCGGAGTTGGCAATCTCGTTGGCAGAGAAGCCTTCTCCGGCTGCCACCACCTCAGCACCACGCCAGCGGGCGCCAGACGCCTCAAAGCGCACCGGCAGGTCCTCGCCCTCGCCGGAGCCGCCCAGAACATGAGCGCCGCCCTCGCGGCACACGACGTGCTGGGCGACCCACTGATGCGGCTGTCGGCGCGAGGAAGGCCTGGACGTGGCCGGCCCGCACGCGGCGCGACCATCGTCTGGATGGAGGACGGAATGCTGCACCCTGGCTGAGCAGCGGCGGTCCGCTTACCCCGGCGTGGCTGAGGGAAGCCTCCGCGGAGCTGGAAGATGTATTTCTCCCCCAGACGCCGGGGGAAGAAAAGGGTTACCGACCCACGCGGATGCGGCCCCCCGACTCGCCTCACCCTCCGCCCCAGCAAGGATGATGAAGATCCTTGAAGCTGAGGGCGGGGCAGAGGCCGCAGCCCGGTTCGCTTCTCCCCACCATCAGGCTGGTGGTCACCGTCTTGGGTGACCACCGGCGAGGGGATGCAGCCGGGCTGCACGATGAAAATCCTTGAAGCCGAACGATGGCTGAAAGGTACCAACTTCCACGAAGTTGCGTTCCTCCGATGACAAGATGAAAGGATTCCGGGCGTCCCCCATCTGGGGGGGCTCGAAAGGTGGAAAGGAACGATGCATGAGGGGAGCGCGGAGACATGGTTGCCCTCCAAGGGGGTCGCCCCCCCTTTTAAAGGCGACTCTCCCCACTTGCGCCCTCAACTATTGCGGGTCGAGTCTTCTCCAACACGCTCCAAGATTCTCCCCTCCCCCACGGCGCGGGGGCTGGGTCCCACACGTCATGCAAGCCAGTCCAGGGGAGAAGAAGCCAACCCGCCACGCACGCGGTGCATGCAACCACCCGGCGGTTACAAGCACTCCTCCACTTTCGCCCAGACCAGCGGGTGAAAGGGCAGACAACCATGCAGACGGCATGCAACCGTGCCAAGTGGGCGCGCCCCTTCGACTCCAACGAGCCCAGCATGGAGGTCCAGGCCCACGCGTCATGCAACCGGCGCGCCGGTTGCTACGTGTCAGCAACTGCACCGCCACTCATGCCACTACCGTGCCTCCTCGACTGCGGAGTCAATACCACGACTCGAGGCAACCCTGCAGTGCCAGCCAAGCGCAACGGTCAAATGCGGTCAAAAATGGGCCGGCAGTAATGGCGGTGACAGGCGGGCAGCAGCAGCGGTCACGTCGCCAGCCAAGCTCATGTCCCATCCAGGGGCGGCGAGGGAGCCCTCTCTCACGGCGTGAAGACGGCGCGCCCGTGATCCGTTCCTCGAACGGCGCGCGCGCGCAACGACCGCCTCGCGAACCACTCGCCCCGTCGCATTAACTCCGCGGCGGGATAGGTGGCGCCTCAGGCGGGAGAAGCAAGCGACGCTTCGCCTTCGCCATAATGACCACGTCGAAAAAGGTACGCCACGTCATTCGACTTCGCATCCTTTTCCTTTTCCTCTTTCTCTCTCTTACAACAGGGACCGGGAAAGGGGGATACCCCGAAAAGGACCCTTCTCCGTGAAGGAAACAGGCTCCGAGCCTCCCTACTGATCAGAGGTTCGAAGGCCGGCCCCTCGGAGGGGTTGAACGACCGCCTCAGATCGATTGGGTTCTGCGCCCACTACTGGTCAGAGGTTCGATGGCCGGCCCCTCGAAGGGTTCAACGGCCATCTCAGGCCACTCGGGCTCCGCGCCCACTACTGATCAGGGTTCGTAGGCTGGTCCTCGAAGGATTCACAGTCGCCTCAGACACAGAGCGAGGGATGACCATGGGTACGTTCGATACATAACCAAGGCTCGGGCTACGCTCCCGAGGTACCCTAGGACATTTCCGAGACCAACGGGAACAATCTTGTAACGGAATCCCATCAGAGGGAGGCATCGAGCCCTTGGACCCCGTCGACAGGGGACCGGGTCCGGCAGATCACCCGCAGGTACTTTTGGGCGCGCCTCTGGGCCTCTAGCCGACCCCTAACAAATGGGGCACGGGCGTCCGCTCGGATTACCCGCCAGCAGCTCACCGGAAACACCATGTTCGGCGCCCTCCAAGAGCAACATGGTGCTTTCCCCCCCCCCCCTCCTCCTTGCGGAAAGGCGACGCAGGGGCGTATGTAAAAAAGACGAGTCTGTCCTTGACCGTCCTCTCGCCCTGTGCAGAGGCTCGGGGGCTGCTCTCGCAAACCCAGCTCCAGCCAAACCGTTGACAGCGTCAGCATACCAGCCCGAGAACTTGGGACCCGACCGTGCACTCGGGCTACGGCCAGCTCGCATGAGGGAACAACTAGACCAGCCGAAATGTTGCGAAACGCACTAAGACCTCGAAGGAGTAAAACTACTCCTCCGAGGCCTCGGGGGCTACACCCGGCGGGTGCGCTCGCGCGCACCCTCCGAAACAGAATGCAACCGAAAAAGCTGGTCCCCTTGCAAAAAAGTGCGGCAAAAGCCTCCAAGCGAGTATTAGTACTCCCTTGGAGGCTCGGGGGCTACTGTCGGGGACCATAATTAGGGGTACCCTCAAGACCCCTAAATCTCAGCTGGTAACCCCCATCAGCACAAAGCTGCAAAGGCCTGATGGGTGCGATTAAGTCAAGGATCGGTCCATTCAAGGGACATGATCGTGCCTCGCCCGAGCCTAGCCTCGGGCAAGGGAAGCCGACCTCGGAGAACCTACGTCTCGCCCGAGGACCCCCCCCCCCCCTCCAGCAACGGGCACACTATCGGCTCGCCCGAGACCCAGTCTTCACTGAGAAGCAACCTTGGCCACATCGCCACGCCGACCGACCAAATCGCAGGGGCATTTAATGCAAAGGTGGCCTGACACCTTTATCCTGACGCACGCCCTCCAGTCGACAGAGTCGAAGTGACCGCAGTCACTTCGCCGCTCTACTGACCGGTCTGACAAGAGGACAGCGCTGCCTGCGCCGCTCCGACTGCTGAGCCACCTGACAGAGTGAGGCTGACAGCAGCCAAGGCCGGCCTCGGGCGTCATAGGAAACTCCGCCTCGCCCGACCCCAGGGCTCGGACTCGGGCTTAGCCCCGGAAGACGGCGAACTCCGCTCCGCCCGACCCAAGGCTCGGACTCGGGCTCAGCCCTGGAAGACGGCGAACACCACTCCGCCCGACCCAGGGCTCGGACTCGGGCTCAGCCCCGGAAGACGGCGAACTCGGCTCCGCCCGACCCAGGGCTCGGACATGGGCTCAGCCCAGGAAGACGGCGAACTCCGCTCCGCCCGATCCAGGGCTCGGACTCGGGCTCAGCCCCGGAAGACGGCGAACTCCGCTCCGCCCGACTCAGGGCTCAGACATGGGCTCAACCCTGGAAGACGACGAACTCCGCCTCGCCCGACCCTAGGGCTCGGACATGGGCTCAACCCCGGAAGACGACGAACTCCGCCTCGCCCGACCCCAGGGCTCGGACTTGGGCTCAGCCCCAGGAGACGACGGACTCCGCTTCGCCCGACCCTAGGGCTCGGACTCAGCCCTAGCCTCAGCCGACGGTCTCTGCCTCGCCCGACCCAGAGGCTCGGACTCGACCACGGCCACGGAAGACAGACTCGACCTCGACCTCGGAGGAGCCTCCACATCGCCCAACCTAGGGCGCGGACCGACCACGTCGACAGGAGGCGCCATCATTACCCTACCCCGAGCTGACTCAGGCTACGGGGAACAAGACCGGCGTCCCATCTGGCTCGCTCCGCCAGGTAGGCAATGATGGCGCCACGCACGCTCTGTGACGACGGCGGCTCTCGGCCCCCTTACGGAAGCAAGAGGACGTCAGCAAGGACTCGACAGCCCCGACAGCTGTCCTTCCGCCAAGCTCCAGCGCTCCTCCGACGGCCACGACACCACACGAACCGGGTGCCAAAACCTCTCCGGCTGCCACGACGGCATGTACTTAGGGCGCTAGCTCTCCTCCACTAGACACGTAGCACTCTGCTACACCCCCCATTGTACACCTGGATCTTCTCCTTACGCCTATAAAAGGGAGGACCAGGGCCCTCTTACAGAGGGTTGGCCCGCGCGGAGAAGGACGGGACGGCGCTCGCGCAAGGCCGCTTGCTCCCACTCCCGCGTGGACGCTTGTGTCCCCCTACTGCAAGCGCACCCGACTCAGGCGCGGGGCTAACACGAAGGCCGCGGGATCCACTCTCTTACACCTGCCTCCCTCTGGCTGCCTCCTTTCCCCCCTTCACGTTCCGCCTCGTGTCGACCCATCTAGGCTGGGGCACGCGGCGACGATTCACTAGTCGGTCCAGGGACCCCCGAGTTTTGAATCACCGACAACGGGTTGGGTGGCGCTTGGTGAGGGCTCTGCTGTGGCGATACGATGTTGCAGCGAGGGTGTTGGGATCTTCAACATCGGGCATGAATGTCGACCGACACCTGGAAACAGAGAGCGAGGCGGAGTTGCTGTGTGCGTCAGGCGAGCGAACAGAGAGCTCTGGCGTGCGAAGAATATCGGCGGCGTGGCGAGCTGAACGACGACGAAGTGAAGGGACACACCGACGAGCAGGCACACATGAGCCTGGGTGCAGAATAGACGTCGGCGAGGTCTTCGGCGAACGAGGGTCAGCAACATCACGACGTTTCGGCGTGGGATCAACGCTTGGCGCGGAGACGGCAAAGGAGCACAACAGCACGGTACAACGACGACGTCGAGCAAGCACGGCAATCGGTAGCGAGCAGTAGGAGGGCACGAGCTTTAGCGTGGAGGAGCCTGGCGAGGAGGCGATGATGCTTGGCTGCGTCCGACAACTGTGGCGAACTGCATACGCGCAGATAGTGGAGGCGGCAACACACGAGTAGAGAAACAGACAGCACGCCGGAGTAGAGTGGAAGAAATGCGAGAGCAGGAAAGGAGAGCAGGCTCGAGTGGCATCTTATAGTTGAGGGGAGGAGAGATTCGTGGCCAATTTAACGCTCCATTGATGCGGATTGAAGAACGATATTACACAATCGAGGAAACGGAAGCTGTGAACACCATTAATGGAGACATCAAGGTCGGTGAAACGGCTGCAACGCGAGAACCGGTTGAGCGTGGCATGGGCTATGATTTATAGGGGCAAGGAGGAGAGGGAGAGGCACTGGGAAGGGGAATCACAAGCGACATCGGCCATTAACGGCGAGTGGAGAAACGGTCATCGTAATGAGAGGGAAGGAAGGGGAAGAAGCGGATAGGCGCAGGCAGTTGTTGGCGGCTGGAAAAGAAATTACTTGATAGCCGGGGCTGATTTGTAAGAGAGAGAATGAGAGAAGTGGGACCCGCACGTTGGTGAAAGAAAGAGAGGGGAAAAGGGCCATGCGAACAGGCTAGGCGGATGTCGTTAGCTTTCTTTCTTTTTTTTATTTCCAAATTCCTTTTTATTACTTACTCGGAATATACATAAATAGATAAATACATATAATCTCCAAGATAATGATAATTCCAAGAAAATATAACATATGATTTTAAGATGGTGATTATTTAGCATCTCAAAAAGTTTCATGCCAAGAAATAATCCAAATTTATGTATAATATATACATTTCAAAAATTGGAATAACTTCAAGAATATAATTAACTCAATAAGATTCTTATTCTAGTGGAAGCATAGTTTTAGGAATAAAAATCTATTAAATAAAAGATATTCACCAAAATGAATAATATAAATAGAATGTTGCAAACACTACCGAACAACTGACATTTCAAGATACATATTTTTCCAATATTTTAGCAATCATTATCATTTTATGAAATGAGTTTTTTCACACCAACCTAAATCCGAAAATTAGATACATCAAACAAAAATTATGTCTCGACATAAATGCATCAAACATTTGACAAAATTTTATCTAACTAAGAAATTGTTCAATTTGTTTGTATCACCATTTCATTATTTGAAAACATAAATATTTTCCTTTCTACTGAAAACTAATAATATAAACTAAGTTATCCTTAATTGATGGACTTAGGGTGTTACAAAATCTACCCCCCTAAAAGAATCTCGTCCTCGAGATTAGGAAAGGCTAGCAAGAAAACAATGGTGATATATGGTTACTCGTAGGTTCTTGGTTCACATTTTAACTCTTCTAAACTTAAGGAACTTATTGTTTCTTCGCTCTGAAATGACTACCAATCAAGCGATCCTCATCATCGTACTTGTAATTGGTGGGTCTTTCGGGTTATTGTTTGGATCTTGCTTCACCGTCTTATTCTTTAGTTGGTCTATACGCTTCTTGGGGCATTCACGAATAATATGTTCTTCATTTTTGCAGTAGAAGCAAGCACCTCTTGCTTTGAGGTCTTTGCGAGTCAACTTTGCCTGACCAACGGGTGATGAGGGATGATTGGGTGTCTGTATCTCATATAGCTCAGACTGACTTGATTCTTCTGTTTGGGTATCCATGTTTCTCAGGGCTTTTGCCTGTGGTTGAGGTGGACTACTCATGTATCCAAACATTTTTCTATTTCTTTTGTTGTTCTTCACGATGTTGGTAGAAGTTTCTGCGCATTTTTGTTCATATTCCATTGTCTAGAGTCTAAGATAGCTTTATCTCGGGGGTGTTTGGTAGTGAAATCTTCTCAGGACAATTACGAAGGTAATGTTCTTCACGTCCACATAGATAGCAGGCTTTTCTCGAAGTTATTTCTTGACTTTTTCCATGTTTCCATTTTTGTTTCTTGGAACTGATGTGACGACGAGGCTGAAACTATGTGCAAGTAATAGTCCATCCATCAATGTAACACTCATGTGTTTCTTCTTAGGACTGGGCATTCTTGTGATGTTTCCTTTTCGGAATACTTCGCAATTCATCAACTGACAGTGCATTAGGTATGAGAGAATCTGCTATTAGTTGTTCTTGAGGAGACATCTGTCTTTTTATGCCAGAAAATAAAATCTAGTTCTTCTGTTTTGCAATTTCACTTTCATTTGCATTGATTTGGCGATAAGGAATTCCATAGTATTCACAACAACAACATGCTCCAAGATCACTTATCTGTTGGTTTAGTTGTGCATCCTTTTGTGTCTTGAATGTCGGTTCATTAGCTGTTTTATTTATAGTGTTGTTTTGGCTTGCCAACACACCACATTCTTTGCATTTAGTGACATCACTTGTAGTTGACATTCCAAGGTCTGACATCTATATGGGTATGGAAGAATGGAAGGGACGAAAGGGTTGAGCAAAGACAGACTATAGAGAGCAGAGAGAAAACCCATCTATCTAAGGTTTTACCTAGCTAACTGATGTCATTGTGGACAAAAGTCACACCATACACCAACAATCATTTCAAAGAAACAAATCAAACATGAACACAAAGGACAATGAACTCAAGCATACCAGCACAACACAATCCAATTCTACTCATTCAACCAAAACAAAAGGTGAGACAAGGTTTTGGAATAAGAAAGATATTATAAAGTCAAGGAGTTAGGTAAGAAATAGCAAGGAGTTAGACAAAACATATTTGCTGGTGGCCAAGAGTGAAATAGGATCACCATAAACTAGTGAAGCAAGGATAAATGATACAACCAAATATTATGAATTGAGTTAGGAGGAAAGTTTTATAAAGGAGACAAAATAGAGAGGCGTTATCAAGGAGAGAAGTAGAGGGACAAAGGGTTCAATATATCGAGGTAGATATTGTCGAAGGATGACAATACAATGGCAAGAAAATAAGAGTAGAAGAAATCAAGGGCTATATAGCAATATTATGGATTAGAAAACAACTACAATATAACATCGTCCTTAACGATCTAGTCGAAAACTTAACACTATATAACTATCCTATCAACCTAACCAAGAAGTCTGGTAATAGATCCAAGGGATCCATAACGAAACTTCTTGCAGGGTGGGGATAAGACAGAGAATGAGGCATCTTCAATAGCTTCAAAAGGGTTACTTCTGGCAAGTTTTGCTTCAAGTTCCATAATCTTACTTGATCATCTTGCAATGCCTATCATTAGAACCTTTTGATAGACCAAAAATCAGACAAGAAGGGTTGAAGATAAAAAAGAGATGAGTTTTTATGTAAAGTAAGTTTTTATGGAGGCAATTAAGTCAAGTTTTGAACGACTGACTGAGCTTTCCATTTCTAACTAATCTAGCGACCTACGGTCACATTGGCTTTGATACCACTTCTGTCACACCCATTTCTAAAGGGCAGAACCGAGCGCATAGCATATGTGTGCCAGGATCTATTTCCACACATATGTTGACGTCACAAGTGTAATATATCAAAAGAACAATACATAAAAGCGTAAATTACGATTATATTAACATATTACACTTCGAACAGACATAATGTCTTAACCTTTATTCATCAAAGTACAGCGAAACAAGGACATCCATCCACACGAAGATGACCAGGGGTATCACTAGACTAGCATCCATGGAGTTCAGCATCATATCCTCATCTGCAACTTCTGATCAAAATTAAGCAAGGGTGAGCTCACTTATGATCGGGGCTCAGCAAGTGGGGGAAAACTAATGCAAGGTAACAAGGTGAGGCTAAGGTTGAGCAGTAAGCATTTTAGTTGGTCAACATTTTATTAACAACACCTGTCTTACTAATAAGTGTGAATCCCAAGTATTCCCATTAAACAAATGTATAAGAATATATCAACAACACTTAAGTGAAACCACTTAAGCAAACCATTGGCAGATCATCGGATCTCGATTTATTTCTATCTTCAAGTTCAATTATCATGTGAGGAGTCCAGGCTGTTCATAACCGTGAGCACGGCTGATATATCAGTTTTACACTCTGCAGAGGTGGTACAACTTTACCCACAAGCCGTGTATCTCCTCTAGCCTGGGTTGGCCAAAACCCGTAAACACTTCTGAGGTGAGTGGCTAGGGATCCACTATGAGGGTTTCACAAAATACACTTAATACGAAGCAACCCGCTAAGGTTTCTAAAGACGATGGTGAAGACCCCCTGGGTGAGGTACCTTAGCCAAGAATACATTCCCATGTTAACATGGGCTGCCAACACCTACCGCTCCCCCTCTTGCCCATATTTCAGGTAAGGTTGCCAGGCACTAAGCATATAAAGCTAATTACCAAAGCCAGAGCCATGATAGCACTCGTGGTTGCACTGTTATCCTGGGTGGTCACTCCATGTTCCAATTAATATGCAATAATCTTGTTTAACCATCAGGTTAACAACAATAATGTAAACTTACCATTTTGGAACATTAATATCATAAGCGGGAGTGACTGCATAAAGTTAAGTTGTAGCAATAGCATAGCTACGAAGGTAAAGTATAATTCCCAGGTTTGATCAAGGAATAAGGTTGGAAAGGTTATCTAAATAGGTAACCCGTCAAATTATGCATATATATCCAAAAGAATAAACTTTATTAAATGTATTGTTTGGGATCAAACAGAGTATGCAGAGGGAGAAGTCCACTTGCCTTGCTTATTGAAAACTTGAGATTCTTCCACGGAATAGCACTTGATTCTCAACTATTAGATCAATCACTGAATATCACACAAACAAACAAGAAGAAACAAACACCACTCAATAACATACAACATTCACCATATGTAAAGATAAAAGAAAGCCTAACGAAAAGATCGTTCACTTTTCAAAAACATCGCAAGTAATGGCTATATTAAGAGGGTATTCATTTTAAAAATGTGTGATCTATACTTTATAAAACAAGACATGAGCTTAAAATATCTTAATTAAAATATACCAATATTAGGTTCACCAAATTAATCTTTTATAAAACATCATACGTGATATGTCTAATATTAAGGGTTTATAAGATGATAAAACACGTTATAACGATATTAAACATTTTTAACCTTTTTAGAAAAGATATATGTTATATATCTAAGGTTAATGCGTTACAAAATACATTATTAATTTTAGAAGCATTATGGAAAGTATTATAAATATTGTTAACCAATCACTTATGATAAATTAAGATATAAGTCTAAATAGGTTTTATGTGAAAAGATCATTATTATTAAACACATATTTATAGAAAGTTATGGTATATGCCTTAAATGAACTTTTATGTAAAAGACAATGAACAAACAACTACCTTTTAATTTCATTTGAAAACACGTAGCCTATATTATTATATTCGAAGTCCATATATAAAGTAACATTTTAAGTTATAAAAGAACTTAAACTCTTATTACTTTATTTTATCCTTTAGAAAAAGCTAAGTGATTCGTATGTAATGTGGAATAAATTCTATGAAATCATTAATCATGTCATAAATCTAGTTATGAACAAACTGACTATAGGTTTGATTAATAAATTATGACAAAGGATAATTAATCTATTAATTATCTTTAGTTCTAATTTAGGAACAAATGATCTAATTCATTAAAAAGGAAAATTTGTTCAACAATATTTAATCCATCATTTTAGTTATGTGGGCACTTAATTAAGCTATATTAATATTATTAGAAATCCCTATCTGGCATACACATATGTAAATATGAAATACTTGAATATAAAATCTAAATCATAAAAATGTAATTATATAATTTTTTTATCTCGTACATTTGATTAAGAAAAGGTGAACTACAATTGTTTTAACTTTATAATTAGAAAACTACCCATAAATTTATTATAACAATCACAAATCAGATTTAAATTACACAAACATGTGAACAATTAGAAACACTAACTAAAAATGTTTATCATATAATTGTGAAACTAACGAAACCATTTCTATTTTATTTGGATTCTAAATTTACATTTTATAAATACTGTAACAGGGACCTACACGTAAATAAAGGTAGACTATAAGGGGTAGCTAGTGAATTCACATTTTGTGTACAAACAACACTATGAATAAATATCTCTCTTTTTTTGTTAAAAATATTTAACATTTATTTCCTCTCTTATTTATAAAACTATGCATAGATCAATTATAACAATTACTAATAAAATTTAAATTATAAAAAAAACATGTAAATTGTTGCAAACATGGATTTTAAGTTTTTAGCGCAAATTTATGAATCTAACAAAATAGTATTTAATTTATTTGAGTATCAAATAAATATTTTAAAATAGGAAAACTGTTGCAAGGTCTATACGTGATTAAACATATAATTGGAGGGATGGCTTGTGATTTTGTTTTTCACCTTCTTCTACCTCCGGCACGGCACGAGCAGAGCAGGCTGGGCAGCAGGGAACAACGCGTTGGCATCACGGGGTTGGGTGGCGCTTGGTGAGGGCTCTGCTGTGGCGATACGACGTTGCACGGAGGGTGCTGGGATCTTCAATGTCGGGCATGAATGTCGACCGACACCTGGAAACAGAGAGCGAGGCGGAGTTGCTGTGTGTGTCAGGCAAGCGAACAGAGAACTCTGGCGTGCGAAGAATATCGGCGGCGCGGCGAGCTGAACGACGACGAAGTGAAGGGACACACCGACGAGCAGGCACACATGAGCCTAAGTGCAGAATAGATGTCAGCGAGGTCTTCGGCGAATGAGGGTCGGCAACATCACGACGTTTCGGCGTGGGATCGACGCTTGGCGCAGAGACGACAAAGGAGCACAACAGCACGGTACAACGACGACGTCGAGCAAGCACGGCAATCGGTAGCGAGCAGTAGGAGGGCACGAGCTTTAGCGTGGAGGAGCCTGGCGAGGAGGCGATGATGCTTGGCTGCGTCCGACAACCGCCGCGAACTGCATACGCGCGGACAGTGGAGGCGACAACACACGAGTAGAGAAACAGACAGCACGCCGGAGTAGAGTGGAAGAAATGCGAGAGCAGGAAAGGAGAGCAGGCTCGAGTGGCATCTTATAGTTGAGGGGAGGAGAGATTCGTGGCCAATTTAACATTCCATTGATGCGGATTGAAGAACGATATTACACAATCGAGGAAACAGAAGCTGTGAACACCATTAATGGAGACATCAAGGTCGGCGAAACGGCTGCAACGCGAGAACCGGTTGAGCGTGGCATGGGCTATGATTTATAGGGGCAAGGAGGAGAGGGAGAGGCACTGGGAAGGGGAATCGCAAGCGACATCGGCCATTAACGTCGAGTGGAGAAACGGTCATCGTAATGAGGGGGTGTTTGGTTCTGTGGACTAAAGTTTAGCCCGGGTCACATCAAGCGTTTGACTTTCAAGTAGGAGTATGAAATATAGACCCAACCAACTGTACTAGATTCGTCTCACTTTTTAATCTTCGGCTGAGAAATTAGTTTTATAATCCGACTACATTTAATACCCCGAACGGAGGTTCAAACATTCGATGTGATAGGGGCTAAATTTTAGCAGGGGCAAACCAAACACCCCCTGAGAGGGAAGGAAGGGGAAGAAGCGGATAGGCGCAGGCAGTTGTTGGCGGCTGGAAAAGAAATTACTTGATAGCCGGGGCTGATTTGTAAGAGAGAGAATGAGAGAAGTGGGACACGCACGTTGGTGAAAGAAAGAGAGGGGAAAAGGGCCATGCGAACAGGCTAGGCGGATGTCGTTAGCTTTCTTTCTTTTTTTATTTCCAAATTCCTTTTTATTACTTACTCGGAATATATATAAATAGATAAATACATATAATCTCCAAGATAATGATAATTCCAAGAAAATAAAACATATGATTTTAAGATGGTGATTATTTAGCATCTCAAAAAGTTTCATGCCAAGAAATAATCCAAATTTATGTATAATATATACATTTCAAAATTGGAATAACTTCAAGAATATAATTAACTCAATAAGATTCTTATTCTAGTGGAAGCGTAGTTTTAGGAATAAAAATCTATTAATTAAATAAAAGATATTCACCAAAATGAATAATATAAATAGAATGTTGCAAACACTACCGAACGACTGACATTTCAAGATACATATTTTCCAATATTTTAGCAATCATTATCATTTTATGAAATGAGTTTTTTCACACCAACCTAAATCCGAAAATTAGATACATCAAACAAAAATTATGTCTCGACATAAATGCATCAAACATTTGACAAAATTTTATCTAACTAAGAAATTGTTCAATTTGTTTGTATCACCATTTCATTATTTGAAAACATAAATATTTTCCTTTCTACTGAAAACTAATAATATAAACTAAGTTATCCTTAATTGATGGACTTAGGGTGTTACAAGTATGGCGTTCGTTGGGGAAGAGTGATGATTTGTTGAAGGCTGAGGCATCAAGTCCTTCGTCGTCGGAGTCAGAAGAGGAGCAGTCCGAGTCCCACTCCTTTCCAAGGTGCGCCTCGCCCTTAGCCTTCCTATAGTTCTTCTTTTTCTCCTTCTTCCCGCTCTTTTCTTGTCCCTGGTCACTATCATTATCGGGACATTGAGCAATAAAGTGACCAGTCTTACCGCGTTTGAAGCAGGAGCGCTTTCCCCTTGTTTTGTTCTTGTTGGGGTACTCCTTGCGTCCTTTAAGTGCGGTCTTGAAGTGCTTGATGATAAGCGTCATCTCATCTTCATTGAGTCCTGCAGCCTCCACTTGAGCTACCTTGCTTGGTAGCGCTTCCTTGCTGCTCGTTGCTTTGAGAGCAACGGGTTGCGGCTCGTAGATAGGTAGTGGACCGTTCAAGGCGTCATCCACGTATCGTGCCTCCTTTACCATCATGCGCCCGCTCACAAATTTTCCGAGTATCTCCTCGGGCGTCATCTTTGTGTACCTGGGGTTTTCACGGATAAGATTCACAAGATGGGGGTCAATAACTATAAAGGACCTGAGCATGAGTCGGACGACGTCATGGTCCATCCATCTTGTGCTTCCATAGCTTCGAATCTTGTTGACCAGGGTCTTGAGCCTGTTGTAGGTTTGTGTTGGCTCTTCTCCCCTAATCATGGCGAATCTCCCTAGCTCGCCTTCCACCAGTTCCATTTTGGTGATCATTGTAGCATCATTTCCCTCGTGTGAGATCTTGAGGGTGTCCCAGATTTGCTTGGCATTGTCCAAGCCACTCACTTTATTGTATTCATCCCTGCAAAGCAAAGCTAACAAGACAGTAGTAGCTTGGGCATTCTTATGAATTTGTTCATTAATGAATACAAGATTATCCGTACTATCAAAATGCATCCCATTTTCCACAATTTCCCAGATGCTAGGATGGAGAGAAAACAGATGACTACGCATTTTATGACTCCAAAATGAGTAATCCTCTCCATCAAAGTGTGGGGGTTTTCCAAGAGGAATAGAAAGCGAATGGGCATTTGAGTTGTATGGAATACGGGAATAATCAAAGGAATAGTTTTGATTGACCGTCTTTTTCTTTGACGAGGAGTCGTCGTCGTCGTCCCTTGGTGAAGAGGAAGATGCATCGCTGTCGTAGTATATGATCTTCTTGATACGCCTCTTCTTCTTCCCATCCCTCTTCTTGTGACTTGAGCCTGAGTCGGTGGGCTTGTCGTCCCTTGGCTCGTTGAAGAGGGACTCCTCCTTGTCATTGACCACCATCCCCTTTCCCTTAGGATCCATCTCTTCGGGCAATTAGTCCCTTGAATGAAGAGTACGGCTCTGATACCAATTGAGAGCACCTAGAGGGGGATGAATAGGTGATCCTGTAAAATAAAACACTAAATATCCACAACACTTGTTATGAAAGAGTTAGTGCGACTAAATAGCTCAAGGCGAGTTCTTGTGAACAAAACAATCACAGAGAAGGCAACACAAGAGACACACAATTTTTATCCCGTGGTTCGGCCAAGTAACACTTGCCTACTTCCACGTTGTGGCGTCCCAATCGACGAGGGTTGCACTCAACCCCTTTCAAGTGATCCAATGATCAACTTGAATACCACGGCTTTCTTCCTTATAGTCTTCTTCCCGTTTGCGAGGAATCTCCACAAGTTGGAGCCTCTCGCCCTTACAATATTGATCACAAAGAACGCACAAGAGTAAGGTTGGGAAGAGCAACACACACAAGACTCAAATACGCAGCACAACCACGCACACAAGTCATGACTTGAGCTCGAAACACAACACATGGAGTTCACGACTCAAATGGAGCTCAAATCACTAACACAGAGAATCAAATGCGTGGAGTTGGAGTCTTGGAGTCTTAGGATGCTTAGTGAATGCTTAGGTGACTCCTCCATGCGCCTAGGGGCCCCTTTTATAGCCCCAAGGCAGCTAGGAGCTGTTGGAGACAATCTTGGAAGGCCATCCTTGCCTTCTGTCGAGTGGTGCACCGGACAGTCCGGTGCGCCACCGGACAGCTATTGTAGCCTGTTCGGTGCGTGATTGCCTTTCAAATCGGGCACACTCGACCGTTGCAGCTCCGGGCCCGTTGGCGCACCGGACACTGTCCTATGCACACCGGACAGTCCGGTGTCTCCAGCCGACCATTGGAGCTGCCATGCATCGCCCGCAGATTTCGAGGTCGATCATTGGCGCTGGCGACCGTTGGCTCACCGGACAGTCCGGTGTGCCACCGGACAGTCCGGTGAATTTTAACCATGTTGCCTTTCTTCATTCCCGAAAGCGACGAGTTCGCCACGGATGACTCACCGGACAGTCCGGTGCACCAGTGGACAGTCCGGTGAATTATAGCCGTACGCTACCGTCGAATCCCGAGAGCGGCGAGTTCACCGCAGACCAGCCTGCACCACTGGACACTGTCCGGTGCATCCAGACTGAGCTGGTGTTGGCTGCACACAGCCGACTCTTTTCCCTTTTCTTCTCTTGTTCTTTAGTCACTGTTTCTAGCACTTGGATAACCATGTTAGTACATAAACAATTTACCAAGTCTAGAAACATACCTTGTGCCTTGATTTGTACTTCTCACTTTATATGGCACATAAGAACTTAATCAATCATGTTGGACATTTAATCACCAAAACATTATAGAAATGGCCCAAGGGCACATTTCCCTTTCACTAAGTGACCCGTGAGAAGTAAAGAAGAAAGCTCACTCGGTCTAGGTGACCGTTTGAGAGAGGGAAAGGGTTGAAAGAGACCTGGTCTTTGTGACCACCTCAACGGGGACTAGGTTCTTTAGAACCGAACCTCGGTAAAACAAATCACCATGTCATCCGCTCTATTTCTTGGTTGATTTGTTTTCCCCCTTCTCTCCCGAACTCGGATTTAATTCTAACGCTAACCCAGGCTTGTAGTTTGTATTTTAAGTTGTAAATTTTAGATTACACCTATTCACCCCCCCTCTAGGCGACTTTCATTTGGTATTGGAGCCTGGTACTTCATTAGAGTTTAACAACTCGAAGTGATGTCGGGAGATCACGCCAAGAGGGAGATCGTGACCGGCGACAAGCTCGTAAGCTCGGGGACAACCCTCTCAAGGGAGTTCGGCCACAAGTAAAAGGAGGAATCCTCTTCCTCAAACAAGACCCATCGGAGAGGTGACAAGAAGAAGAAGATGAAGAAAGTGGTCTACTACGAGACCGACTCTTCGTCGCCCTCCACATCCGGCTCTGACTTGTCGTCCACTACTTCTAAGCGCCATGAGCGCAAGAAGTATAGTAAGATGCCCCTCCTCTATCCTCGCATTTCTAAACGTGCTCCATTACTTTCCGTTCCCTTAGGCAAACCACCATATTTTGATGGTGAGGATTATTCTATGTGGAGTGATAAAATGAGGCATCATCTAACCTCACTCCACAAAAGCATATGGGATATTGTTGAGTATGGAGCGTTGTTGGGGGCTTGTTCTCAAATGCTAAGAATTAAGAACAAGGCAACACAGAAAATGTTAAATATTAAAGTCCTTCGTCCTCCACTTCGTTATATCCCTTCGGGATATAAAGAATCTTCGGACGAAGGTCACGAAGGACATACCTTCGTAAACATAAGAACGAGAGATGAATTATTTATATAAATCATGAGGTATAAAATGAACATTCAAATGTTAGCATAGAGTCATTTCCATTTTTATTAACATGAATGAATATAAATGACTTCAGATTACAAATGTACCTTCGGTCTTGAGGAAATCAAGGGTACAAGCGCGATGCGAAGACAAGATGACAGGTTCGCGTGAACAGTACAGAGGTACTGTTCATCTATTTATAGGCACAGGTCGCAGCCTGTGACAAATTACAATTATGCCCCTCACAAATGTTTACAACATTGACTCAGACTTATATGAATAAAAAGGTCATTCTATCTCTATGTCGGTTTAAAACGCCGAAGCTCCATGAAAAGGAACCTTCGGCCATCTCTTGAAGACGACTTCAGCCGAAGCTGCTTCTTCGTGTGAGACCTTCGGCGCACCGAAGCACGACCCCAACAGTAGCCCCTTTCGCGGTGCTAGATCGTTCTTCGTAACGAGCTTGACCCGTGAAAAAAGAGCCTCTTCAGCTTCGGGAAGCCGAAGGTCCAAAAAACACCTTCCCTGAGCTCGTTGCGGAGAAACGATCCAGATTCCGGGCACGTGCCAGGCCCACCTTGCAGAGTTACTGTTTGATCTTTGCGGTCCACTGCTCAGCGAGTACAAGTGACCGCCCGTCTGGTGTAAAAATCTTGCCGCTTCGCCTTCTTACCTGCAGCACTATATAAACAAGCGGGTAGGTGTGAAGTTACCACAGCATTCATTGCTATTTGCACTGTTTTTCTGCCAAAATTTTCCACCATAGCCGAAGCTTGACTCTCAAAATCGAACGAAGGTCCTTCTCGACGCTTGCTTCGTCAGAAAGGAGAGCTTCGGAGAATAGAAAAAAGAAGAAAGTTTTTGACTTCCCCAAACTTAGAATCACATGGCACGAGTGCGATCTACTGCCAAAGTTGCACGTGAGGGAGACGAAGCCGAAGGTTCGGACACTATGCCGATCTCCGAAGCGATGCAGCGCTCCGGTCTAGTGACCGCGGAAGAAAGGCCTGCTGCCGAAGCAGACCCGACAACAGCCGAAGAAGAAGAAAACATTGATGGGACTGACTCCGAAGATGACTACCACATTGCTACGCCCAGCAAGCCCAGTCACCTGGATTTTGGAAAATCAACTGTTTCAAAAGCTGATCTCTCGAAGATGGTGAAAGCGGGTTATTTCAATGAAGATCAGAAGAAGCTACTCCGCTTCGGGGGAGAAGAAACCACCCCGAAGCCAGGGAAGGATGAGATTGTTATTTTCAAAAGCTTTTTAAAGGCTGGGCTGAGATTTCCTCTGCACAATATTATTGCAGAGATATTGAGGAGGTTTGGTATCTTTTTTCACCAATTGACTCCTAATGCCATCGTTAGACTCAATGTTTATATCTGGGCCCTCCGAAGCCAAGCTGTGGAACCTTTTGCCGACAGCTTCTGCCGGGTTCACGAATTACACTACCAAACAAAGGCCAGAAAAGATGGACTACATGATAATTTTGGCTGCTATAATTTTGCCTACCGAAAGACAACAAAGTGCCCTGTCATCAGCTACCGAAGCAAATGGCCAGCAGGCTGGAAGTCTGAATGGTTCTACGTAAAAGTTGACGAAGACAGAGAAAAATTGGTACAAAGCCCTCTGGAATTAATCTTCGGAGAGACGAGGCCACGCTGCCGCATCGGTGATTTAAAGGGTCCTACCTGGGCCGCTCTGGGTGAGTTTGAAATCATTTCAAAACATATTGGCACCAGGGATCTAGTTCAGGAATTTTTGGCATTCAGGGTTTTCCCTACTTTAAAAGAGTGGGAAATGCCGAAGCTGAAGGGAGAAAAGAAGAAGGGGGAGCTGGTCCGTCTGCCCTATCACTTTAAATTCAAGAAGTACTTTAAGAAACCCTGCAAAGAGTGGTTAGAAACAGTTGAGACAATGTGCAATGAAATCTTAGGGAATTATTCCAAAAAGGAGGATCAATTAATGACAGCGGCCTTCGGCACCCGACCGAAGCGAAGGCTGAACCGAGTATTCGATGCCCTGGGCTTCGAGTACCCAGACTATGAGCAGTTGAACAAGGGTGCCGAGGGCCACAAAAGAAAAAGAGTAACTGAAATTCTGACAAAGGATGAAGAGCAACCAGCAGCAGAGAAGAAAATCCCGAAGAAAAGGAAAATATCGAGTCCGAAACGGAAAATATCCGAAGAAGAGAGGACCCCCACACCGCCTTCTACCAGCGACGTGGAAGAAATTTTAAAGGTAATGACTGAACCTATGCCCACGAAGCTAAGTCCATTAGGGCTCCAACTGACGAAGCTTTTTCAAAAGGTGGACGAGCCGGATCAGGCGAAGATGAGCAAACCCAAACGGCAAAGAATCATTGCGGTAACTGAAGTTATCGATAAGACACCTCCAAGAGCTTCAGTTCAGAAAACAGCAGCTGCCGAAGGCACCAAGAACATTGAAGTCGCCCCTTCGGAGGTCGCGGCTAGCGAAGCCGCTACAGCCGAAGAGGTTAATTTAGAAACAACCATTGAAGATATTAACAAAATTTTGGAAGACATAGATGCAGAAGAAGCCGGTGCTGCTACTGAAAAATCCATGGCCACAGTACCTGAAAAAGGAAAAGAAATAGCCGAAGATACTTCGGATGACGAAGCTTACTCCTTTCAGAATTTAATTGGGCAAAAACTGACAAAGGACGAAATAGAAGAACTTAAAGAATATGCCAAATCCTGCGGCTACAAGTCAGGTGCCCTCCTATTTGGAGGTGTAGATGATGAAAAACTAGGCTGCATTCGAGACCAGACTGGTGCTAAGGTAATCGGTACTCTATCAAAGAGTATCGGTTTTCCGAAGCTAGAGTCAGACATCAGCCGCTACCGACGACAGCATGTCGTTGGTAGTTTATTTTACTCCAACTTCAAGGTGAACAACTTGCCACCTAACTTTTGTTGCTTCTAATAAAAACATGTCTGACGAAGGTTATGTTCGTACAGAGTATGCTGCTGAGCAAAGCCTTGCAAATGCAACAAGATCTTGAAGATAAAAGGCATGAAGTTATAATTGGAAATTTGGAAAACAAAATAAAGGAGCAATCAGATGCTTTCGAGAAAAAGAACTTTGAGCTCCAGGCAACCGAAGGTTTATTGGCGGAAGCTGAAGCAAAAATATCAGAACTGAATACGAAGCTTCTCCGCCAGTCTGAGCAGTTCGAACGAGAAAAACAAGATCTTAGTGCAAAACTTGAAGCCGAAGCTCAGCAAAATTCAGATTTGAGAAAACTATTGACAAATCTTCAAGAAAACTGCTTGAAATTTAGCAACAAGTGCATTGAACGACTAAGAAAGATTTTTTACTCAGTTGGAGCCAGTAGTGAAAAATTCACCCCCTCAGCTGAAGATCTGCCGAAGACCTTCGAACATATTGAGGGGGAGATTGACGAGCTCGACGAAGTCATAGCTGGGCATGGTGACTTCTGTGCCTGGGTGGCTTCTCGAGGCACTGCTGCTGCATTTCTGAAGGCCGGCTGCGACCACGGAAAAATTGTCAACAGGCCCAACTTCAGCTTATCTCCATCAATCCTGGATGATATGCCTGACCTCGCCCGAAGTATCTCCAATAGATTTATAAAAATGATATGGACAAAAGGCGGGCGGGAGAAAGCTGGAGACGAAACACGAAGTCATCTTGAACCAGTAAGAAATGATACTTCGGAGTTACCTTTTCCTTTGCTCTTGATTTTTACTTATAATCTCTTAATTTATGTAGGATGTCGAAGGTGAAGTTGATGCCTAAGTTATGTCGCCGAAGCTGTTGCCGTAGCTGAAACTTGATGAAGATCAGTAGAAATGTACTGTAGAAAAACTCAGGATATTTTTGTAACAATTCTTGTAAATACAATTAAACTGTCTTCAAGGAACTTTGTACATACCTTGTAATATATTCTTACCCTTTGCTTGAGGCGCTTTGATGTGGACGAAATCAGTATTTTGAGCCGAAGGCGAAAAAACACCTTCCCTTCTTTTCGTACACAACGAAGCCTAAAAGACTACTTCTCCTTTCTGCCGAAGCTTTTCTTTACAAAAGAAAACATAAAAGACTACTACTCTTTTCTGCCGAAGCTTTTCTTTACAAAAGAAAACATAAAAGACTACTACTCTTTTCTGCCGAAGCTCTTCTTTACATAAGAAAACATAAAGACTACAACTTTCTTTTACACAACGATTCATAAAAAACCACTTCGAAACTTTTCTTTTACATAATGAATCATAACAAACCATTTGTCCGAAACTTTTCTTTGTGCCGAAGCAACCACTTAGGAACACAAATGCTATGAATGAATGCTTATGCATGCACATGCCATGATGTAATGTAATGTGCAAATGAATGTCTGAAGCGTATGTCCGAAGCCACATTCTCAACGATTACTCCTTTAGAATCGACCACACATCAGCTCTGCATTCCCTTGGGAACGACTTTGGAGCATCTTTGCCTTTTACTTAGGCAGTACCAGCGTTGACTTTTCGCTGTAAGCTCTGCATCCCCTTAGGGACGTCTTTGGAGCTTCTTCGTCTTTTACTTAGACGGTATAAGCTCTGCATTCGCTTAGGAACGACTTTGGAGCTTCTTCGCCTTTTACTTTCGGCGGAATCAGCGTTGACTTTTCGCTGTAAGCTCTGCATCCCCTTAGGGACGTCTTCGGAGCTTTTTCTTTCTCTTTTTCAGTTTCGGCACTCGATGGTGCGCTCTCAGCTTTTACATTTACATCTTTTGGGGGATTTTGCTCTTATAAAACTAAAAAGGAAAATTACATATGATGGCCCCATTAAAAACCTTTCTCCCCCTTTAGAAAGGAAAAGGGTGCCATGAAAAAGAAAAGAAAAAATAAAATTACATCAAGTTATACATAGAACCGCCGAAGCTCATCCGCATTCCAAGATCTTGGAATTTCATTGCCGTCCATGTCCTTTAGTCTGTACGAACCAGGCCTTGACGAAGATGCTACCAAGAAAGGCCCTTCCCATTTCAGTTGCAACTTGCCCACTGTATCCGGGTTGGCCACTCTTCGAAGCACGAAATGTCCTGGCTCAATATTTTTTAGCCGGACTTTTCTATCTCGCCATTTGATTGTTTCAGCCTGGTATTTGTTGATATTTTCCACGGCCTGAAGCCTGATCCCTTCTAAAGCATCTTTTTCCACAAGGCAAGTATCTTCGGCACCTGATTCTGCCGAAGCTACCACTCTTATTGATCCAGCTTTAGCTTCTTCTGGAGTTATTGCTTCGTCTCCAAATAATAACTTGAATGGGGTAAAGCCTGTAGACCTTGATGTTGTGGTATTGTGGCTCCACACCACTTTGGTCAACTGATCTGGCCATTTTCCCCTTGGTTGATTAAAAATTAGCTTCATTATCCCTGTCATTATGATGCCGTTGGCCCTTTCAACAAGCCCATTCGACTCCGGATGCCTGACTGATGCAAAATGGATCTTCGTGCCAATCTGATCACAAAAATTTCTGAAATCTTCGGAGTCGAACTGTGTTCCATTATCTACAGTGATAGCCTTCGGCACTCCGAAGCGACAGACAATATTCTGCCAGAAAAATTTTTGGACAGTGGCCGAAGTTATTGTGGCTAATGGCTTCGCCTCAATCCACTTGGAAAAATATTCCACAGCTACTATAACATATTTTAGATTGCCTTGGGCCGGTGGCAATGGACCCAACAAGTCAAGGCCCCACCTTTGCAATGGCCAGATGGGTTGTATCAGCTGTGTTAATGACGAAGGTTGTTTTTGATCTCTTGCACATTTTTGACAACCTTCGCACTTTTGGACTAACTCCGCTGCATCCGAAGCTGCCTTCGGCCAATAAAATCCTTGGCGGAACACTTTTCCAAGTAACGGCCTGGATCCAATGTGGGATCCGCACAAGCCTGCATGTATCTCCTTCATCAACTCTATACCTTCGGCCCTAGACAAGCACTTGAGCAACGGGGCACAAACTCCATGCTTGTATAACTCCCCTTCTATCATGACATAGGGACGAGCTCTTGCCTCTATCCTCTTATTATAAGCTTCGTCATCTGATAGAAAGTTTCCCTGAAGGTAAGAGATTATTTCTGTTCTCCAATCTTCACTGTAGACAGGAGAAATGTTAAGGACTGCTCTTTCAAGTAGCTCCACTGAAGGTGCCTTTATTGTTTCGAAGAACACGTCCGAAGGTAGTGGCAGCCCCTGTGCTGCAGACTTGGCTAATAAATCAGCATGCTCATTTTGTCCTCGAGGGATATTCTTAACAGAAAATCCTTCGAAGGAAGCTTCGATCCTTCGGACCGTGTCTAGGTATTTTTCAAGCTTCGGGTCCTTAGCCTTGCAACTTTTATCAACATGACCCGAAACAACCTGAGAATCAGTTTTAAGAATTGCCCTTCTGATCCCCATTGCCTTTAGTTTCCGAAGACCCAGGAGCAAAGCTTCGTACTCAGCAATATTATTTGTGCAGCCGAAGTCAAGTCTTGCTGCATAACAAGTTTTAACCTTGGACGGAGAGACCAACACAGCAGCTGCACCTGCTCCGAAGGTTCCCCAAGAGCCGTCACAGAACACTGTCCATGCTTCGGCATCTTTATTCGCTTCTTCGTCCTGAGCCCCTGGCGTCCAGTCGGCAATGAAATCTGCCAATGCTTGAGACTGAATTGAGGATCTATGCACATAATCAATGTAAAATTCATTAAGCTCCGCAGCCCACTTTCCAATACGCCCGGTGGCTTCTCTATTCCTCATGATGTCCTTCAACGGCTGCGAAGAAGGAACAATAATGTTGAATGCCTGAAAGTAATGCCGAAGCTTCCTGGATGCCATTAAAACGGCGTACAACACCTTCTCCAGCTCTGTATAATTTTTCTTTGAGACACTGAGAACCTCAGACACAAAATATACTGGGACTTGCTTCTTGGCTTGTCCATCAAACTTTTCCTGAACAAGTGCCGCACTTACCGCTGAGTGCGAAGCTGCCACATACAACAACAGAGGAGCCCCTGGTGTTGGTGGAGTTAATGTTGTAAGATCTATTAAATATTGCTTCAGCTCTTCGAAGGCTTTTTGTTGACTTGGGCCCCATTGAAAGACTTCGGCTGACTTCAGCACCTCGAAGAATGGTAAGTTTCTTTCCGCTGATCTGGATATAAATCTGTTAAGGGATGCCAGCCTTCCTGTCAATCTTTGGGCCCCCTTTCTTGTGGTTGGTGGCTCCATTCGAAGTATAGCTTCAATTTTATTTGGGTTAGCTTCGATTCCCTTCGTTGAGACCAAACATCCAAGAAATTTACCCTTCTTCACTCCGAAGACACATTTTTCTGGATTCAGCTTCAGCCCAGCTTGTCTGAAGCTGGCGAAGGTCTCCTGCAAATCAGCAATATGATTTTCTTGCTTCGTGCTCTTTACGATGATGTCATCAACATAGGTCAACACGTTTCTGCCTATCTGAGATTGGAGAACCTTCGCAGTCATTCTGCTGAAACTCCCTCCAGCATTCTTGAGCCCCTCTGGCATCCGAAGATAGCAATATGTACCACTTGGGGTTATGAAGCTAGTCTTCGGCTCATCTTCCTTCTTCATCCAGATTTGATGATAGCCTGAGTAGCAGTCCAGGAGACTCATGAGCTCCGAAGAAGCTGCTGCATCAACTAAAGAATCTATCCTTGGCAGCGGGAATTCATCCTTCGGACAAGCCTTGTTGAGATCTGTGAAATCAATACACATTCTCCATTTGCCATTGGCCTTCTTTACCATAACAGTGTTAGCTAGCCACTCTGGGTACTTCACTTCTCTGATAACTCCTGCACTGAGGAGTCTTTTCACTTCATTGCGAGCCCCTTCGGCCTTATCATCAGACATTTTCCGAAGCCTCTGCTTTCGGGGTCTGAAGGATGGATCAACATTAAGCGAATGTTCAATAACATCCCGATTTACTCCGCAGAGATCATTAGCTGACCATGCAAAGACATCTTTGTTGTTGAATAAAAACCTTATCAAGGTTTTCTCCTGGTCTTCAGATAATTGCGAGCCCAACAACACCTTCTGCTCTGCTACATCCTCACACAATAACATGGGCTTCGGCTGATCTGCTGAAGCTGCCTTCTCCCTCCTGAATTTATACTGTTCACAAGCTTCAGCTCCATCTATATTATGGATTGCCTTGGAATCAGTCCAGCTTCCTTCGGCCCTTCTAGCAGCTTCCTGGCTTCCATGAATAGCAATAGGTCCTTGGTCCGAAGGTATCTTCATGCAGAGATAAGCTGGGTGAAGAATTGCTTCGAAAGCATTAAGAGTTCCACGACCAATGATAGCATTATAAGGATACTCCATGTCAACAATGTCAAACACAATTTGCTCAGTCCTTGTGTTGTTGACAAATCCGAAGGTTACCGGCATGGTAATCTTCCCAAGGGCCACAATCTGCCGCCCTCCGAAGCCACAAAGAGGGTGCGTAGCATCATGAATCTTGTCTTCGGGCTCTTGCATTTGTCTGAAGGCTTTAGCAAATATAATGTCAGCTGCACTGCCTGTGTCAACTAGGACATTGTGGACCAGAAATCCTTTGATCACGCAAGAGATAACCATGGCATCATTGTGGGGATAATCCTTAAGCTGAAGGTCTTCCTGAGAGAAGGTAATTGGAATATGGGACCATTTTGACTTGATGAAGGGTCCCTGCACTCCAACATGCTGCACCCTTCTCTGAGCCTCCTTCTTCTGCTTCTTGTTAGCCGGTTCTGAGCAAGAACCGCCTGTTATCGGGAGCACCAGCTTCGTGGCCGAAGCAGCTCCAGCTTGGTTGTTGAACGAAGCCATCAGCTCAAAAAAGTGGAAGTGAGTTCACCGGAGGTGGGCGCCAATGTTGGGGGCTTGTTCTCAAATGCTAAGAATTAAGAACAAGGCAACACAGAAAATGTTAAATATTAAAGTCCTTCGTCCTCCACTTCGTTATATCCCTTCGGGATATAAAGAATCTTCGGACGAAGGTCACGAAGGACATACCTTCGTAAACATAAGAACGAGAGATGAATTATTTATATAAATCATGAGGTATAAAATGAACATTCAAATGTTAGCATAGAGTCATTTCCATTTTTATTAACATGAATGAATATAAATGACTTCAGATTACAAATGTACCTTCGGTCTTGAGGAAATCAAGGGTACAAGCGCGATGCGAAGACAAGATGACAGGTTCGCGTGAACAGTACAGAGGTACTGTTCATCTATTTATAGGCACAGGTCGCAGCCTGTGACAAATTACAATTATGCCCCTCACAAATGTTTACAACATTGACTCAGACTTATATGAATAAAAAGGTCATTCTATCTCTATGTCGGTTTAAAACGCCGAAGCTCCATGAAAAGGAACCTTCGGCCATCTCTTGAAGACGACTTCAGCCGAAGCTGCTTCTTCGTGTGAGACCTTCGGCGCACCGAAGCACGACCCCAACAAGCGTAGGTACCGAAGGTAGGGGACAAGAACTACGACTCGGACGAGGCCGACCAAATTCGGCACTTTAACTCCCAAGCCACAACTATACTCCTTGCCTCCTTGTGTCAAGAAGAGTATAATAAGGTGCAAGGGTTAAAGACAGCCAAAGAAATTTGGGACATCCTCAAGACGGCGCATGAAGGGGAAAAGGTGACCAAGATCACCAAAAGAGAGACGATCAAGGGGGAGCTCGGTCGATTTGTCATCAACCAAGGAGAGGAGCCACAAGCAATGTACAACCAGCTCAAGACCTTGGTGAACCAAGTGCGCAACCTCGGGAGCACCAAATGGGATGACCATGAGATGGTCAAGGTTATTCTTAGATCACTCGTATTTCGCAATCCTACTCAAGTTCAATTAATACGTGATGATCCTAGATATAAGTTAATGTCTCCCGAGGAAGTGATAGGAAAGCTTGTGAGCTTTGAACTAATGGTCAAAGGCTCTAAACACATTGTGAACTTGGAGCAAGGCGCCACCTCCACACCCAAGGTGCAACCCGTCGCATTCAAAGCGACAAAAGAGAAGAAAGAAGAGTCTACATCAAGTAGGCTTGCCAGAGACGCCTCCAAGCTCGATAATGAGGAGATAGCACTCATCATCAAGAGCTTCCGCCAAATCCGCAAGCAAAGGAGGGGGAAAGACTACAAACCCCACTCCAAGAGGGTGTGCTACAAATGTGGTAAGCCCGGTCATTTTATCGCTAAATGTCCTAGGTCTAGTGATAGTGACAGGGGCGACGACAAGAAGGGGAAGAAGAAGGAGAAGAAGAGGTACTACAAGAAGAAGGGCGGCGAAGCCCATGTGTGTCGAGAATGGGGCTCCGACGAGAGCTCCACCGACTCCTCCTCTGACGAGGATGCCACCAACATCGCCGTCAACAAGGGCCTCCTTTTCCCCAACTTCGGCCACAAGTGCTTCATGGCAAAAGACGGCAAAAAGAAGAAAGTACAAGCTAGAACCAAAAAAAGTATAATACATCTAGTGATGATGAAGATGGTTTGCTTACTCTTTTTGCCAACCTTAACATGCAACAAAAAGAATAATTAAATGAATTGATAGGAGCCATTCACGAGAAGGATGAACTCTTGGATAGCCAAGAGGAATTTCTTGTTAAAGAAAATAAGAAGCATGTTAAAGTAAAAAATGTTTATGCTCAGGAAGTAGAGAAAAATGAAAACTTGACTAAGGAGCTTAGCATTTGCCATGACACTATTTCCGACCTTATAACTGAGAATACTAGTTTGATTGCTAAGGTTGAAAAATCAAATATTTGCAATGATTCAATTGTCAGTCTTAGAAATAAAAATGCTAGTTTAATTGCTAAGATTGATAAATTGAATGAATCAATTTCTAGCCTTAGAACTGAGAATGATAAGTTAATTTCTGAGGCTAAAGATTTAAATGTTTGCAATGATGCTATTTCCAGTCTTAGAAATGAGAATGCTATTTTACATGCTAAGTTGATGAATTAAATGCTTGCAAACCCTCTACATCTACTGTTGAGCATGTTTCCATTTGCACTAGATGTAGAGATATTAATGTTGATGCTATAAATGATCACCTTGCTTTAATTAAACAACAAAATGATCATACAGCTAAATTAACTGCTAAGATTAATGAGCATGAAATTGATAATGAAAAGTTTAAATTTGCTAGAAGCATGCTCTATAATGGGAGACGCCCTAGCATTAAAGATGGCATTGGTTTCCAACAAGGAACAAATGTCAAGCTTAATGCCCCTAAAAGATTGTCCAACTTTGTTAAGGGCAAGGCTCCCATGGTTTAGGATAATGAGGGTTACATTTTATATCCTACTAATTATCCTAAGCACAAAATTAGGAGAATTCATGCTAGGAAATCTCATTCTATTTCTCACCATGCATTTATGTATAAGAATGAGGCTTCTAGCTCTAGGCATTCTTCCCATGTTAAAATGCCTAAAAATAAAACTCCTGCTGTATCAAATGAGCATAATGTTTCATTTAAGTCTTTTGATGCATCTTATGTGCTTACTAACAAATCAGGCAAAATAGTTGCCAAATATGTTGGGGGCAAACATAAGGGTTCAAAGACTTGTGTTTGGGTACCCAAGGTGCTTGTTTCTAACATCAAAGGACCAAGACTGTTTGGGTACCTAAGAATAAGGCCTAAATTGTTTTGCAGGTTTATACATCCGGGAGCTCAAGCTGGATAATTGATAGCGGATGCACAAACCACATGACAGGGGAGAAAAGAATGTTCTCCTATGAGAAAAACGAAGATCCCCAACGAGCTATCACATTCAAGGATGGAAATCAAGGATTTGTCAAAAGTTTGGGTAAAATAGCTATATCTCCTGACCATTTGAAAGGGAAATGTGCCCTTGGGCCATTTCTATAATGTTTTGGTGATTAAATGTCCAACACGATTGATTAAGTTCTTATGTGCCATATAAAGTGAGAAGTACAAATCAAGGCACAAGGTATGTTTCTAGACTTGGTAAATTGTTTATGTACTAACAGGGTTATCCAAGTGCTAGAGACAGTGACTAAAGAACAAGAGAAGAAAAGGGAAAAGAGTCGGCTGTGTGCAGCCAACACCAGCTCAGTCTGTGTGCACCGGAGTGTCCAGTGGTGCACTGGACGGTGTACGGTGCGCCAGGCTGGTCCACGGTGAACTCGCCGCTCTCGAGATTCGACGGCGGCGTACGACTATAATTCACCGGACTGTCTGGTGTCCGGTGAGTCATCCGCGATGAACTCGTCGCTCTCGGGAATGAAGAAAGGCGACGTGGCTAAAATTCACCAGACTGTCCGGTGGTGCACCGGACTGTCCGGTGAGCCAACGGTCGCCACCGCTAATGGTCGGCCGCGAAATCTGTGGGCGACGCGTGGCAGCTCCAATGGTCGGAAGGAGGCACCGGACTGTCTGGTGTGCACCGGACAGTGTCCGGTGCGCCAACGGGCCCGGAGCTGCAACGGTCGACTGTGCCCGATTTGGAAGGCAATCGTGCACCGGATAGGCTAAAGTAGCTGTCCGGTGGCGCACCGGACTGTCCGGTGCGCCACTCGACAGAAGGCAAGGATGGCCTTCCAAGTTGGTCTCCAACGGCTCCTAGCTGCCTTGGGGCTATAAAAGGGACCCCCTAGGCACATGGAGGAGTTACCCAAGCATTCTAAGACTCCCACACTCCGCCTCCGCGCATTTGATCGATTGTGTTAGTGATTTAAGCTCCGTTCGAGTTGTGAACTCTCTGTGCTACGTTTCTAGCTCAAGTCTTGGCTTATGTGCGTGTGTGTGCTGCGGATTTGTGTTGTGTGTGTGTTGCTTCTCCCAACCTTACTCCATGCTTTCTTTGTGATCTTTGTTGTAAGGGCGAGAGACTCCAAATTGTGGAGATTCCTCGCAAATGGGAAGATACTCTAAACAAAAGGACCATGGTATTCAAGTTGATCATTGGATCAATTGAAAGGGTTTGGGTGCAACCCTCGTCCATTGGGACGCCACAACGTGGAAGTAGGCAAGTGTTACTTGGCCGAACCACAGGATAAAAATCGCGTGTCTTTTGTGTTGGATTCTTTGTGATTGTTGTGCTCGCAAGAACTCGCTCGAAAGCTACTTAGTCACGCTAACGCTATAACATCTAAGTTTTGTGGCTATTTAGAGTTTGATTTTACAGGATCACCTATTCAGCCCCCCCCCCCTCTAGGTGCTCTCAATTGGTATCGGAGCCGTTCTCTTCATCTAAGGGACTAACCGCCCGAAGAGATGGATCCTAAGGGAAAGGGGATGGTGGTCAACGACAAGGAAAAGGAGTCCGTCTTCAACAATCCAAAAGATGGCAAGCCTACTGATTGAGGCTCGAGTCAAAAAAGAGAGATGGGAAGACGAAGAGGCGCGTCAAGAAGATCATCTACTACGATAGTGATGCCTCGTTTTCTTCACCACACGACGACGACTCTTCAAAGAAGAAAACGGTTAATCAAAACTATTCATTTGATTATTCATGTATTCCATTCAATTCAAATGCTCATTTGCTACAATTCCACTTGGGAAACCTCCCCACTTTGATGGAGGAGACTATTCCTTTTGGAGTCATAAAATGCATAGTCATTTATTCTCTCTCCATCCTAGTATCTGGGAGATTGTTGAAAATGGAATGCACTTTGATAGTACTGACAATGCCATGTTTATTAATGAGCAAATTCATAAAAATGCCCAAGCCACTACTATTTTGCTAGCATCTCTGTGCAGGGATGAATACAACAAGGTTAGCGGCTTGGACAATGCAAAACAGATCTGGGACACCCTCAAGATATCGCATGAGGGAAACGACACCACCATGATCACCAAAATGGAGTTGGTGGAAGGCGAGCTGGGGAGATTTGCAATGATCAGGGGAGAGGAGCCAACACAAACCTACAACAGGCTCAAGACCCTGGTCAACAAGATTAGAAGCTATGGAAGCACAAGATGGACGGACCATGACATCGTCCGACTCATGCTCAGGTCATTTACAGTTATTAACCCCCATCTTGTGAATCTTATCCATGAAAACCCTAGGTACACAAAGATGACGCCCGAGGAGATACTAGAAAAATTCGTGAGCGAGCGCATGATGGTAAAGGAGGCACGATACGTGGATGATGCATTGAACAGTCCACTACCTATCTACGAGCCGCAGCTCGTTGCTCTCAAAGCAACGAGCAGCAAGGAGGCGCTACCAAGCAAGGTAGCTCAAGCGGAGGCTGCCAGACTCAATGAAGATGAGATGACGCTTATCATCAAGCGCTTCAAGACCGCACTCAAAGGACGTAAGGAATACCCCAATAGGAATAAAACAAAGGGAAAACGCTCCTGCTTCAAATGCGGTAAGACTGGTCACTTTATTGCAAATTGTCCCGATAATGATAGTGATCAGGGACAAGAAAAGAACGGGAAGGAGAAAAAGAAGAACTACAGGAAGGCAAAGGGCGAGGCGCACCTTGGAAAGGAATGGGACTCAAACTGCTCCTCTTCCGACTCTGACGACGAGGGACTCACTGCTTCGGCCTTCAACAAATCCTCACTCTTCCCCAACGAACGCCCTACATGTCTTATGGCCAAGGAGAAAAAGGTACGTGTTCGGGACACTCCCAAGTATACTTCTTCTAGTGATGAAGAGTCATCTGATGATGAAGTAGATTATACTGATTTATTTAAGGGTTTAGATATAGCTAAAGTAGATAAAATAAATGAGTTAATTGATGCTCTAAATGAAAAAGATAGATTGCTAGAAAGGCAAGAGGACATTTTGTATGAGGAACATGACAAATTTGTTAGTGTTCAAAAATCTCTTGCCTTATAACTTAAAAGAAATGAAATGCTGTCCTCTGAGTTGTCTGCCTGTCAGGAATCTGTCTCTAGTCTAAAGAATTTGAATGTTGAATTAAATGCTAAACTAGAGGAAGCTAATGTAACTAAATCATGTATAGAGCATGTTGTTATTTGTAATAGATGCAAGGATTTTGATATTGATGCTTGTGATGAACATCTTGCATCCATTACTAAATTGAACAATGAGGTGGCAAGTCTTAATGCTCAACTTAAGACTTGCAAAATTGATTTTGACAAATTAAAATTTGCTAGGGATGCTTACACCATTGGTAGAAACCCCTCAATTAAGGATGGGCTTGGTTTTCGAAAAGAAGCCAAGAACTTAACAAGCCAAAAGGCTCCCATTCTCAACAAGGAGAAAGGGAAGGCCCCTATGGCTAGTAGTTCCCAAAAGTGTCATGCCTACATTTATGATAGAAAATTTTTTAGGAATGCTCATTATAATAGGAGATATGATCATGATGCTTTTAATGCACATGCTATGTTTGCCTCTAGTTCTACTTTTGTTCATGGTAGAAGTAGGCCTAGGAGAAATCATGTTGTGCATCATGTGCCTAGGAAAATGTGCAATGAATCTACTACTGTTTTCCATGCTTGCAACACTTCTTTTGTTCTTTCATGTAAGAATGCAAAAGTAGTGGCTAGGAAATTGGGATCCAAATGCAAGGGAGACAAAACTTGCATATGGGTTCCAAAAACTATTGTGACTAACCTTGTAGGACCCAACAAGAGTTGGGTACCTAAAACCCAAGCTTAAATTCCTTACAGGTTTATGCATCCGGGGGCTCTAGCTAGATAATCGACAGCGGATGCACAAACCACATGACGGGGGAGAAGAAGATGTTCACCTCCTACGACAAGAACAAGGATTCCTAGGATACAATCATATTTGGAGATGGGAATCAAGGCAAGGTCAAAAGTTTGGGAAAGATAGCCATCACAAGCAAGCAATCTATTTCAAATGTATTTTTAGTAGAGTCATTAGGATACAACCTCCTGTCTGTAAGTCAATTGTGCCACATGGGCTACAATTGTTTGTTTACAAATGTTGATGTATCTGTCTTTAGAAGGAGTGATGGTTCATTAGCATTTAAGGATGTATTAGACGGCAAGCTCTATTTAGTTGATTTTTCGAAAGAGAATGCCGATCTAGATGCATGCTTAATAGCTAAGACTAGTATGGGCTGGCTCTGGCATCGTCATCTAGCACATGTTGGGATGAAGAACCTTCATAAGCTTCTAAAGGGAGATCATGTGTTAGGACTAACTGATGTCTGTTTTGAGAAAGACAGACCTTGTGCAGCATGTCAGGTAGGAAAACAGGTGGGAAGCACTCATCACAGCAAGAATGTAATGACAACATCAAGACCACTGGAGCTTCTTCACATGGATCTTTTTGGACCCGTTGCCTACCTTAGCATCGGGGGAAGTAAGTATGGTCTTGTTATTGTTGATGATTTTTCCCGCTTCACTTGGGTGTTCTTTTTGCAGGACAAATCAGAAACCCAAGGGACCCTAAAGCGCTTTTTAAGGAGGGCTCAAAATGAATTTGAGCTCAAGGTGAAAAAGATAAGAAGCGACAATGGGTCCGAGTTCAAGAATTTGCAAGTGGAGGAGTATCTTGAGGAGCAAGGCATCAAGCACGAGTTCTCCGCTCCCTACACACCATAGCAAAATGGTGTGGTAGAGAGGAAGAACAGGACGCTTATCGACATGGCAAGAACGATGCTTGGCGAGTTCAAGACGCCCGAGTGGTTTTGGTCGGAAGCTGTGAACACAGCTTGCCACGCCATAAACCGGCTCTATCTGCATCGCCTTCTCAAGAAGACCTCCTATGAGCTCCTTACCGGTAACAAACCCAACGTTTCTTACTTTCGAATATTTGGGAGCAAATGCTACATTCTGGTGAAGAAAGGTAGACATTCTAAGTTTGCTCCCAAGGCAGTAGAAGGGTTTTTACTAGGGTATGACTCAAATACAAAGGCGTATAGGGTCTTCAACAAATCTTTGGGATTGGTTGAAGTCTCTAGCGATGTTGTATTTGATGAGACTAATGGCTCTCCAAGAGAGCAAGTTGATCTTGATGATGTAGATGAAGAAGAAATTCCGACGGCCGCAATACACACGATGGCAATAGGTGATGTGCGACCACAGGAATTACAGGAACAAGATCAACCATCTTCCTCGATAATGGTGCAACCCCCAACTCAAGATGATGAACAGGTTCCTCAAGAAAAAGAGCATGATCAAGGGGGAGCACAAGAAGATCAAGTGATGGAGGAAGAAGCACCACGGGCCCCTCCAACTCAAGTCCAAGCAACGATCCAACGACATCACCCTGTCGACCAGATTCTGGGTGACATAAGCAAGGGAGTAACTACTCGCTCAAGATTAGCTAAATTTTGTGAGCATTACTCGTTTGTCTCTTCTATTAAGCCTTTCAGGGTAGAAGAGGCCTTGCAGGATCCGGACTGGGTGTTGGCCATGCAGGAAGAGCTCAACAACTTCAAGAGAAATGAAGTTTGGAGCCTGGTGCCACGTCCGAAACAAAACATTGTGGAAACCAAGTGAGTGTTCCGCAACAAGCAAGACGAGCACGGGGTGGTGACAAGAAACAAGGCTCGACTTGTGGCAAAAGGTTATGCCCAAGTCGTAGGTTTGGATTTCGAGGAGACTTTTGCTCCTGTGGCTAGGCTAGAGTCTATTCGAATATTGTTAGCCTATGCCGCTCACCACTCTTTCAGGTTGTTTCAAATGGACGTAAAGAGCGCTTTCCTCAACGGGCCAATCAAGGAGGAGGTATACGTGGAATAACCCCTTGGCTTTGAGGATGATAGGTATCCCGACCACGTGTTTAAGCTCTATAAGGCGCTCTATGGACTTAAGCAAGCCCCAAGAGCATGGTATGAATGCCTTAGAGATTTCTTAATTTCTAATGCTTTCAAGGTTGGGAAAGCCGATTCCACTCTTTTCACAAAGACATGCAATGGTGATCTCTTTGTGTGCCAAATTTATGTCGATGACATAATATTTGGTTCTACTAATCAAAAGTCTTGTGAGGAGTTTAGCAGGGTGATGACACAAAAATTTGAGATGTCGATGATGGGCGAGTTGATCTACTTCCTTGGGTTCCAAGTGAAGCAACTCAAGGACGGCACCTTCATCTCTCAAATGAAGTACACACAAGATCTTCTCAAGCGATTTGGGATGAAGGACGCCAAGCCCGCAAAGACACCGATGGGAACCGATGGGCATGTTGACCTCAACAAAGGAGGTAAGTCTGTTGATCAAAAGGCATACCGGTCCATGATAGGTTCATTGCTTTATTTATGTGCTAGTAGACCGGACATTATGCTAAGTGTATGCATGTGTGCTAGATATCAATTCGACCCCAAGGAATGTCACCTTGTGGCCGTTAAGCGAATTCTTAGATATTTAGTTTCTATGTCTTGCTTCGGGATCTGGTATCCAAAGGGGTCTACCTTTGACTTGATTGGATACTCAGACTCCGATTATGCCGGGTGCAAGGTTGATAGGAAGAGCACATCGGGGACGTGCCAATTTCTAGGAAGGTCCTTGGTGTCCTGGAGTTCCAAGAAACAAACATACGTTGCCCTATCCACCGCTGAGGTCGAGTATGTTGCCGCAGGACAGTGTTGTGCGCAACTACTTTGGATGAGGCAAACCCTCTAGGACTTTGGCTATAATCTGAGCAAAGTCCCACTCCTATGTGACAATGAGAGTGCAATCTGCATGGCGGATAATCCTGTTGAACACAGCCGCACTAAGCACATAGACATCCAGCATCACTTCCTGAGAGACCACCAGCAAAAGGGAGATATCGAGGTGTACCATATTAACACCGAGAACCAGTTAGTTGATATCTTCACCAAGCCTTTAGATGAGAAAAGGTTTTGCAGGTTGCGTAGTGAGCTAAATGTCTTAGATTCGCGTAACTTGGATTGATCTATAGCATACATGTGTTCTATGCCTTTGATCATGTTACTTTGTGCATTTCAATCAATTATTGTTATTTATGGTGCTCAAGTTGTACAAGTGCTCCCTAGACCTCATAAGTCCATCTGCGAATGATGCACATATTAAGGGGGAGATGTGCTACAACTTGACCCCTTGAGACTAACATGTTTGTTTGAGCACTCTTGTTGTAGTCTCAAAGGTGCATTGAAAGGGAAAATGGACTTGGACGATGCAAAAGACTTCCACTGCACTCCGGTATTGGTGTATTTAATTCCAAGTTCATTCTTATGCTCTATTTGCCTTTTGCTCTTAATTGACATTTTTGGTGAGGCAATGGGGTTAAAAGGGCCACAAATGATCCTGTTTTGGTGCTTAATGCCAAAGGGGGAGAAATTAAGGCCAAAGCAACTGGATCAGCCAACCACTTGAGAATTTTGAAAATATTAGAGTTAGAATTTGATTCTGTCAAAATACTCTAATTGCAAAATTTGGTCTCTTATGGGGGAGAATTTTTGACTATGGGAAAAGGGGGAGTTTTTTGGTACTTGATCAATTTTTTTCTCTTGGAATATCTCTTGATTTGCTCAAACAAGTGTGTTTGAGATAGGAAAAAGGATTTGATTTACAAAAACAAACCAAGTGGTGGCAAAGAATGATCAAAATATGCCAAATCATTAGCGAAAACAATTTGATCTTCAATTACATTGATATTGCACTTCTTTTGTTGCTTTTTGATGTGTTGGCATAAATCACCAAAAAGGGGGAGATTGAAAGGGAAATGTGCCCTTAGGCCATTTCTATAATGTTTTGGTGATTAAATGTCCAACACGATTGATTAAGTTCTTATGTGCCATATAAATTGAGAAGTACAAATCAAGGCACAAGGTATGTTTCTAGACTTGGTGAATTGTTTATGTACTAACATGGTTATCCAAGTGCTAGAAACAGTGACTAAAGAATAAGAGAAGAAAAGGGAAAAGAGTCGGCTATGTGCAGCCAACACCAGCTCAGTCTGGGTGCACCGGACAGTGTCCGGTGGTGCAGGCTGGTCCACGGTGAACTCGCTGCTCTCGGGATTCGACGGTGGCGTACGACTATAATTCACCAGACTGTCCGGTGGTGCACCGGACTGTCTGGTGAGTCATTCGCGGCGAACTCGTCGCTCTCGGGAATGAAGAAAGGCTGAAAGGCAAATGTGCCCTTGGGCCATTTCTATAAGATTTTGGTGATTGAGTGCTCCACACAAATGCTTTGAGTGATATTTGTGCCAAAGACTCAAGAAGTGCAAATCAAGTTTAAAGGTATGTTTCTAGTCTTAGTACATTGTTTTGAAGACTAATGTATTGTGTCTAAGTGCTAGAAACAGGAGAAATCGTTTTGGAGAAAAGTTGGCTATGTCAGCCAAAAGGCTGCTCGGTCTGGGTGCACTGGACTGTCCGGTGGTGCACCGGACAGTGCCCGGTGTGCCAGGACCAGTCCCGATGAACAGCCTACTCTCGGGTCTCGACGGTGGCGTACGACTATAAATCACCGAACTGTCCGGTGGTTCACCGGACTGTCCGGTGAGTCGTCTGCGGCGAAGTCGCCGCTCTCGGGAAACAGTCAACAGCGAACGGCTAAAAATCACCGGACTGTCCGGTGGTGCACCGGACTGTCCGGTGAGCCAACAGTTGGCCGCGCCAACGGTCGGCAGGGGGCACCAGACTGTCTGGTGTGCACCGGACAGTGTTCGGTGCGCCAACGGCTCCAAATCTTCAATAGTCGGCTGCGCCAATTTAGGAAAGCAATCTGCACCGGACAGTGAACAGTGGATGTCCGGTGGTGCACTGGACTGTCCGGTGCGCCACCCGACAGAAGGCAAGAATTGCCTTCCTGGATTGCTTCCAACGGCTCCTAGCTGCCTCGGGGCTATAAAAGGGACCCCTAGGCGCATGGAGGAGAACACCAAGCATACTTTGAACATTCTAAGACTCCCACACTCCACCTTCACGCATTCGATTGACATTCTTAGTGATTTGAGCTCTGTTCTAGTGGTGAACTTGTTGCATTTCATTTGAGCTCAAGTCTTGGCTTGTGTGTGTGCGTATTGCTGGGATTTGTGTGTGTTGCTTCCCTCCCTTACTCTGGTGCTTTCACATTTATATTTGTTGTAAGGGCGAGAGACTCCAACTTGTGGAGATTCCTCGCAAACGGGAAAAGTGATAAGAAAAAGGAACATCGTGGTATTCAAGTTGATCATTGGATCACTTGAAAGGGTTTGAGTGCAACCCTCGTCCATTGGGATGCCACAACATGGAGGTAGACAAGTGTTGTACTTGTCAAACCACGGGATAACTCACGTGTCTCTTGTGATTGCTTTTTGTGTGATTGTTGATATTCGCAAGAGCTTGCTTTATAGTCACTTGGAATTATCTCTCTAACACTTAACCAAGTTTTGTGGCTATAAGTTTTAAGTTTTTACAGGATCACCTATTCACCCCCCCCCCTCTAGGTGCTCTCAATTGGTATCAGAGCCGTTCTCTTCACGAAAGGGACTAATCGCCTGAAGAGATGGATCCTAAGGGAAAGGGGATGGTGGTCAACGATAAGGAGAAGGAATCCGTCTTCAATGAGCCAAGAGACGATAAGCCCACTGACTCTGGCTCGAGTCACAAGAAGAAGGACGGGAAGAAGAAGAGGCGTATCAAGAAGATCATCTACTACGACAGAGATGAATCCTCTTCTTCCCAAAAAGACGACGACGACTACGAGAAAAAGAAAGCGGTTAACTCAAACTTTTCTTTTGATTATTCTCGTATTCCGTCTAACTCCAATGTTCATTTACTTTCAATTCCACTTGGGAAACCTCTGCACTTTGATGGAGAGGACTACGGATTTTGGAGTCACAAAATGTGTAGCCATTTGTTCTCTCTTCATCCAAGTATATGGGAGATAGTAGAAATTGGAATGAGTTTTGACAGTACGGATAACCCCATGTTTATCAATGAACAAATTCAGAAAAATGCACAAGCTACCACTGTTCTATTAGCATCCTTGTGCAGGGAAGAATACCATAAGGTGAGCGGCTTGGATAATGCCAAGCAGATTTGGGACACCCTCAAGATCTCGCATGAGGGGAACGACGTCACTATGATCACCAAGATGGAGTTGGTGGAGGGCAAACTAGGAAGGTTCGCAATGATCAGGGGGGAGGAGCCAACTCAAACGTACAACAGGCTCAAGACCCTGGTCAACAAAATAAGGAGCTATGGAAGCACGAGATGGACGGACCACGACGTCGTCCGCCTTATGCTAAGGTCCTTCACTGTCCTTGATCCTCATCTTGTAAACTCTATTCGTGAAAATCCTAGGTACACCAAGATGACACCCGAGGAAATACTCAGAAAGCTTGTAAGCGGGCGAATGATGATCAAGGAGGCGAGATATGTTGATGAGGCGCTAAATGGCCCAATGCCGATCCACGAGCCTCAAATCGTTGCTCTCAAAGCAACAAGTAGCAGGGAGGCGCTACCTAGCAAGGTGGCGCAAGTTGAGGCGGTCGGGCTTAACGAGGAAGAAATGGCCCTCATCATCAAGCGCTTCAAGACGGCGCTAAAAGGTCGCAAGGAGCATCCCAACAAGAGCAAGACGAAGGGAAAGCGCTCCTACTTCAAGTGTGGTAAGGTTGGTCATTTTATAGCAAATTGTCCCGACAATACTAATGACCAGGAACAAGAGAAAAGTGGGAAGAGGGAAAAGAAGAAGGCCTACAAGAAGGCAAAGGGCGAAGCGCACCTCGGCAAAGAGTGGGACTCGGATTGTTCGTCGTCCAACTCCGACGATGAAGGACTCGCCGCTTCAGCCTTCAACAAGTCGTCGCTCTTCCCCAATGAGCGCCATACTTGTCTAATGGCAAAGGAAAAGAAGGTAAAAACTAGAGAAACTTCTAAGTACTCTACTTCTAGTGATGAGGACTCTAGTGATGATGAAGTAGACTACACTAGCTTGTTCAAAGGATTAGATAGAGCTAAGGTAGAAAAGATTAATGAGCTGATTGATGCATTGAATGAAAAAGATAGACTTTTAGAAAAGCAAGAGGATCTTTTATATGAAGAACATGATAAATTTGTAAGTGTGCAAAAGTCTCTTGCTTTAGAAGTTAAAAGGAATGAAATGTTTTTTTGTGAATTATCTACTTGTCATGAGACTGTGGCAAGCTTAAGAGGTATTAGTGATGATTTAAATGCTAAGATAGAAGTAGCAAATAAATCTAGTTCTTGTGTAGAGCATGTTGTGATTTGCAATAGGTGTAAGGATTTTAATGTTGATGCTTGTAGTGAACATTTAATTTCCATTACTAGATTAAATGAGGAAGTGGCTAGTCTTAATGCCCAACTTAAGACTAGCAAAATTGACTTTGATAAACTAAAATTTGCAAGGGATGCCTACACTGTTGGTAAACACCCCTCTATTAAGGATGGGCTTGGCTTTCAAAGGGAAGCCAAGAACTTTACAAGTCAAAAGGCTCCCATTTTCAACAAGGAAAAAGGGAAGGCTCCTATGGCTAGTTGTAGTCAAAAGAATCATGCATTTATTTATGATAGGAAATTTTCTAGAAATGTTCATTATAATAGGAGTTATAATGCTCATGATTCACATGCCTTGATTGGTTCAAGTTCTTCCTTTGTGCATAGTAGAAATATGACTAGAAACAATGTTGTTCACCATGTACCTAAGAAAATGCAAAATAAATCTGCTACTGTTTTTCATGCCTGCAACACTGACTTTGTACTTTTGTGTAAAAATAAGAAAGTGGTTGCTAGGAAATTGGGGGCAAAATGCAAGGGAGATAAAACTGGCATTTGGGTCCCTAAGACTATTGTTACTAACCTTGTAGGACCCAACAAGAGTTGGGTACCTAAAACCCAAGCCTAATTTGTCTTGCAGGTTTATGCATCCGGGGGCTCAAGCTAGATTATCGACAGCGGATGCACAAACCACATGATGGGGGAGAAGAAGATATTCACCTCCTACGTCAAGAACAAGGATTCCCAAGATTCAATCATATTCGGTGACGGGAATCAAGGCAAGGTTAAAGGACTAGGAAAGATAGCTATTTCATCCGAGCATTCCATTTCTAATGTGTTCTTAGTTGAATCGCTCGGGTATAACTTGTTGTCCGTTAGTCAACTGTGTAATATGGGCTACAATTGCTTATTTACCAATGTAGATGTGTCTGTCTTTAGAAGGAGTGATGGTTCATTAGCTTTTAAGGGTGTACTAGATGGCAAACTCTATTTAGTTGATTTTTCGAAGGAGGAGGCCGGTCTAGATGCAGGCTTAATTGCTAAGACTAGCATGGGCTGGCTGTGGCATCGCCGTCTAGCACATGTTGGGATGAAGAACCTTCACAAACTTTTGAAGGGAGAACATGTGTTTGGTCTAACAAATGTGTTTTTCGAAAAAGATAGACCTTGTGTAACTTGTCAAGCAGGTAAACAGGTGGGAAGCGCTCATCACAACAAGAATGTGATGACTACATCAAGAACTCTGGAGCTACTGCATATGGACCTCTTCGGACCCGTCGCCTACCTCAGCATCGGGGGAAGTAAGTATGGTCTTGTTATTGTTGATGACTTTTCCCGCTTCACTTGGGTATTCTTTTGCAGGATAAATCAGAAACCCAAGGGACCCTCAAGCGCTTTCTAAGGTGAGCTCAAAATGAATTTGAGCTCAAGGTGAAAAAGATTAGAAGCGACAACGGGTCCGAGTTCAAGAACCTTCAAGTGGAGGAGTTTCTTGAGGAGGAAGGAATCAAGCACGAGTTCTCCGCTCCCTACACACCTCAGCAAAACGGTGTGGTAGAGAGGAAGAACAGGACGCTCATAGACATGGCGAGGACGATGCTTGGAGAATTCAAGACGCCCGAGCGGTTTTGGTCAGAAGTTGTACACACAGCTTGCCACGCCATAAACCGGGTCTACCTTCATCGCCTCCTCAAGAAGACGTCGTATGAACTCCCTACCCCTGTGTAATGCTCAAATTGTAAGGGAGGATAAAAGGAGGAATTGTCTCCTTTGAATTTATGTGCATCTCCATTTATCATCACATGTGACTGGTCATGTTTAAAAATGAGTAAAACTTCACTACGACACAAATAAACCATTGCATCATTTTGGATTTTTGTTTGTGCACTAAAAACAATAATAATATGAATAAAAGGTAATGATAATGGGAGGAGGATTTAAAGTAAACCCTAAATCAAAAATTGATTTGAAAATAGAAAAGGAAGATAGAGATATTATAAAGTATAGAACAAAGTCTATAAAAATATAAACCCAACCATTCGGGTATGATTAAAGTTTACCTTTAATTTGGGTACTAGATTCACACTCATATTTGAAGTTCAAATTGGGAATTGAAAAATAAAAAGAAAAGAAAACAGAAAAGATAAAAAAAAGAATAAAGAGGAGATGGTGGCGCCTGGGCTCAATCCCTCAGCTCGGCCCACTTGGCTTTACTTCGCGCGGCCCAGTGCTAACAATTCCAGTCCGCAGGCGTGCTTGTTCCTCAGATTTGCTGACAGCCGGGGCCACTTCGCATTCTGCGTGGGCTTACGCAGGCGCGTTTGGTCTCACCGGTCAGTGGACCCGAGTGCACAGCTCCGCCTTCAACAAACTCGGCTGCCACCTCCGGATCGAGCGCGGGATGAACGGCTCTAGCGCATGTCCTGGATCTCCGCTCCATGCGACCCCACCGCGTCCTGGCCTCAAAAGCAGACCGAGACCCCCTTGCCTCTCCCTGTGCATCCCCTCTCCTTGCCACCACGCTGGGGCATCTTTGCCTCGCCCAAAAACGCCATTAGAGCTCCAGACTAGGAAATCGAGGGCCGCCACGAGGAGATACTCCTATGGTGGCGTCGGGATCCCGGTGAGCGGACGGTTGGCATCGTCAGTGTGCGCGGGATCTCCTCGGGGGGGCCTCCACTGGTGATTCCTAACTGGGGCTCGCGTGATTCGACATCGGAGCTTCAAGCTTGCCGCGCGTCCGCCTAGTGTCGTGATCGGGAAGAATCACTCCGAGATTTCCGGTGAGAACCATCTACACCGCTAAAACATGTTCCCAATTTTGTGTTGCGCCGTTTAATTTGAGTTTGGGGTTCTGGAGCACCGCCTCCGGCGGGGTCGCCGCCGTGCGCGTGTTCCTGGATGATCGGGTGTTCGCGAGGGAGAGAAGAAGTACGGTGGCCGTTGATGGTCACGTGAACGGCCCCGATTAGAGTATAGGTGTATCGTTTCGGGAGAGGAATTCTGGGCGTCGATCTATGATTAAACGGCTCTGATCGCTCCACGTATCGATCGATGTGGACCACTAGATAGCGATCCGATGGACTAGAACGCGTATAGCCTAGTCACCCTAGTAATCTAATCCTGGCATTCTGTTTGGGATCGAACGGTGGATATTGTTGCGTACCCCTTCGGCTGGTGATTTTATAAATGAGCCCCTTTAGATTTACGGAATTAACCCGCTGTCCCACGCACTGTGGGCTGTGTCTCGGGATTTTTGCGAGATCGTCCCTGCTCTTTCCGGTATTATTGTACCCAGTCCAGACAACAGTAAAACCATAGAAAATAAAACAGAAATTAGTTTTAATGCATAAATAAATGTTAGAACTTGTTAAATTTCTAGAAAATTCATATGAACTCCAAATTGGTCCATTCCAGTTCCTAAATTTTTGTAATATTATTGTCTAGCCATTAGTGCCTCTGTTTTTACATGAAAGACACATTAAATTATTCTTTTACCTAATCTTGTATTAAGCACATAAAACCTTAGAAAATCCATAACTTAAAATCTATAAATCCAAATTTAATGATTCCAGTTCCTGTGATCCTATTTTAATGTCTAGAGTATTACTGTGTATTTTATTTACATGTTTAGTGTGATGTTAATTTTTGCTATACTATGTACGTGTTGTGTTGATGCGAGTAGACGAGCAAGCTACAGAGGATTCTGGGGTTCTGCTGGTAGAGACTGCTGAGCAGGAGCTCGTGGAAGACAAGTTGTGCCCTTGATCACTTCCTTTTATCCATTCATATTCTTATTATTCATAATGATCTGTATAGGTTAATTTTGCTGGGACTCAATAGGATACCCTAGATTTGACTATCTTTATACCTTGCTTCACCACTGGTTTTACTACTAAATTTTTGGGTAGTACATGCTATTGCTTTATGTGGATTTGGGTATAGAGATATTTAATACTCATGATTACACTCTTTATTATCTGTTTATTCTTTATTGTTCATGATAAGATCATTATGTTAATGGGAACATGGAGAACCACCCGGGAAAACAGTGCTACCACAAGGGTTTAATGGGACGCCCTTGGCTGATTAACTAGGAAAGCTAGTGGATGGCTACCTTACCCGAAAGGGGCAAGGGCAGTAGGGGAGTGGTCAGTGTAGGGAGGTCCTTGGGTTGATTTTGTTGCGATGGCGGTCAGGTGAGGGATTCCTACACTGGAGCTTCCTATAAACTGTAGCGGGTAGTCTGAAGCTAGTGGAACTTTGTAAAGGCCTCGTAGTGGTACCCTGCCTCGCTTCCTTGGTTGAGGTGTATGGGGTCTGATCAACTCCATGGCAAATGGGTAACACGACTTGTGGGTAAAGATGTGCAACCTCTGCAGAGTGCAAAACTGGTATACTAGCCGTGCTCACGGTCATGAGCGGCTCGGACACTCACATGATTAATTTATAGAACTTAAATTTAACCTGTCATTTTATTGCATCTGGGATTATTTTATTATTACTTTTACTTATTATTTCTAAGGTTTGGTATTTACTTACACTTAGTAATTGCTAATAAAATTTTGACCAACTTATAAAAGCAATGCTCAGCTTCAGCCTTTATTTCATTGATCAACCTTACACTTCATAAACTCCCACCTTTGGTGAGTTCATGCCACATTATTCCCCACGACTTGTTGAGCTATGATCGTATGTGAGCTCACTCTTGCTGTCTCACACCCCCCATAGGAGAAGAACAGGTGGTCGAAGAGGAGCCGCCTAACACCGAGGCTTTCGACTTGATCTAGGTGGCGTTCCCCAGTCAGCTTTCTAGTGCCAAGGATAGATTTTAATTCCTACGATATTCATATTTTATTTTTGTAAGACTTCTGCTATGTAATAAGTACTCTGATTTTATTGTGACATTTATCTCTATATACTCTGTTATTATACATGTTGTCTTCTTGGCGCATGTATGAGATGCACCCGGCTTTGTCCCTTAAAGCCCGGGTGTGACAGAAGTGGTATCAGAGTGCTCGCTGCCAGAGTGCCAGGTGCCCAGGTGTGACAGCCAAGAGCCAACAGGGAAGTGGAAGACGATGCACGTCCAAGCGTCATGCACTGATGGAAAAAAATTAAGGGTTTCAAACTACCAAATAATAAACTAGCGGCAAGATAATGGGTTCTGGGATACATTATTGGTCTAATTTGGTTAGGCCGTTGGGGGTGCCAGGCCCACCCCAGCCCCTAGTGGCTTCGCCACTGTGTAACAATATTGTCTATACATTTTAGTTATTCGTATTTCAGGTGTCACTAGAGTAATTATATTTTAGTTATCTTAGACGTAACTAAAATAATTATAATTATCAGTATATCACATGTCACTAGAGTCTACTTGAATATCTTGTATTAAATTTAGCTCTTTATTTTAATGCTAATTTATGTTTCCTTTTTGTTTGACAACTTATATTTGGTTAAATTGCTGATTTGGCATATAATCTACAAGGGATTCTTCATCTAAGGTACTTCTTAATGATATTTTTGTACTAAAATTTTGTTTTACGGTAAGATATGTTTTTGCCATTGCCATACCTTATTTTTGGGTCGTGCTCCGCCACTGATATGCTTCATTAAGGTTATTATCTCTAGCAGCTTACTCATCCTCAATCTCGTATCCGGACTCTACTCTATCGAACAGTATAGACTACTGTGCAAAATAGTGTTTCGAGTGACCATATAAGTGAGCTTTCGTTGACGGGGCATGTGTACAGACTACTCATCCTCAACCTCATATCCTGAGCTTAGGCCGAATGCTAGTCCCACAGGCCATGTGTTGTTTTTTTCATTGACGGGATGTTTGGATCCATTCATTTTGTAGGAATTGAAATTTACTTAATAAAGTAACCTATTTAGCTTGGAATTTAACATTTCATCACTTTCTAAAGTTCGGATATAAGTCAATCCCCAATTCATGGGGCGAAGGATGGGAAATAATTTTATGTATTAGTAGAATTTATTTCTACTCTACAACTTATAGAACGTTCTTCGGCTTACTCCTCTATAATAAAAATATAGCACATAAATATCTCTGACATCTTGCTAATAATAATATATAAATATATTTTATATAAGACCGAATTAGTCTAATTGATAGGTGCCTAAATTATTATTTTTAGAATGGAATTTAATTCTAAGCATCTAAACGAGGCGTGAAGGAAAATTGGAAAAAAAAAAGGTAAATCTAGTGACGTCAAGATGCATTCTGGCGCCTGAATCGAGAGATTAGAGAGAGAGAAGGGATACCTCAGAGGAGAAAGGCGGGCGATGGAAGAGGCTTGTAGAAGACGACTGCCTGCCTGCCGGTGCCCATGTGCTTCGTCGCACGCTTTCTCCCTACGCGGGCTCCAGCCTGCAGCCGCCTTTTACGACCATCGCTTTTTATTGGCGATGGCGATATGCATGCGTCTTCTACGTACATCATCCATGCATCAAGAGTTCAAGATCACCATCATGAGGCTTTGGTTGGACCGGCAGGGGATGACCGATGAGATGAGCACGAGCGGAGGACAATCAATGCACACGATCGAGGAGCTCGAGCGAAATATCTATCGACCTCGATCGGTCGATCCACACATCACTACCGGAATCAGCTTCTTTGCCGTGTGTCTGAGACACACGGCAAAGGCTATTTCACACTCGGCAAACGCTTTGCCGAGTGTAACACTCGGCAAAGAACGCTCGGCGAACTGTACATCGGCAACAGCATCTTTGCCGAGTACTTTTTGTCGGGCACTCGGCAAAGACTTTGCCGAGTGCCATTTGACACTCGGCAAAGAAAAGTCACCGTCACGGCGCCAAGTGACGGTGACGGATCCTTCGCCGAGTGCCCACGGCGACACTCGGCAAAGGAGGTTTATTTGCCGAGTGTCTCGTGGACTGGCACTCGGCAAAGAACCCTCCAGTGGGCCCCTTTGCCAGTCCCTTTGCCGAGTGCCTTGGCAGTGGCACTCGGCAAAGATGTCTTTGCCGGTTCCCAGGTTGCCTTCTTTGCCGAGTGCCATTTTCAGCACTCGGCAAAGATGGCTTTACCGGTTCCCAGGTTGCCTTCTTTGCCGAGTGCCACGGTCAGCACTCGGCAAAGATGGCTTTACCGGTTCCCAGGTTGCCTTCTTTGCCGAGTGCCATGGTCAGCACTCGGCAAAGATGGCTTTACCGGTTCCCAGGTTGAATTCTTTGCCGAGTGCCATGGTCATAGCACTCGGCAAAGAACCCTTTGCCGAGTGTTACACTCGGCAAAGTGACCAGGATGTCCCTTTTTTATTTGTTTTTGCTGTTCCATCCAAACAAACAAAAGATATATATCATTCACAACACATTATATATCAATCGCATCACAGAATGAACACATTTATCATCAACACCATATATATCACAAAGTGTCACTAATATAAGTCTCACAAATATAAGTATGTGTATTTACCAAGTCTGGATCACTAGCCAAACATCACCAACCGTCACATATATATCACAAAGTGTCACTAGCCAAACATCACCAACACTCACAAGACCAAGTCTAGATCATCAACGAGGTGGGCATCTGGACTGGTTCGGCGAAGGGCTGGACGAAGCATGAGGGTTGTTCGACGCCGCCGATTGACCCTGCATAGAGAATAGATTGTATGTGTGAGAACATATGAATATATATCATGCAGTACTAAAATTTTGATACTCACAGGAGTAGTGAACTCAGCAGGGTCAGTTGCAGGGAACAACGGAGGTGGTGGAGCATGACCCTGTGCGGCGCCAAGGCTCTGCACGTACGCGAACAGATCCGCCATCCTCTTCTCCAGCTCCTCACGTTGCCTCCTCTCATCATCTAGCTGAGTCTGTAATATTTCGCCCTAATGTTACGATAATGCAAAGAGAAGATATATAAAAATTAATGAACGATGAATAGATAAGGAATAACCTGGAGTTGCTGGATACGATGCTGTGAGGTGTCCTGCCGAGGTCGTATGGCTGGGCTCGCGCTCGTGCTCCTTGCTCGCACCTGAGAGAGAGTGGGAGTGGAGGACGAGTCGATTGCCCCGTCGGCAATCCAGTACCGCCCATGCCTCTTGCCTCCTCCGACCCTCATGAGGACATCTCCGTCGATGTCCTCGGTCCTCGGATCGTAATCTGGCCCATGGACCTCCTTGGCCATTGCGGTGTACTCACTGAGTCGGCTGTGGATGGCGGGGTTGGTGTACGCCTCGGGCCCGTCATCCGGGTTGTAGGTGACGTCGGACGTCGCCTTCCCCTTGTGGGCCATGGCATATGCCGAGAACGTGGAGCAAGGCGCGCCACCATGTGCCGCCGACTGCGAGAAAACCAACGATATGGTTAGAAATCATGTCTAATCGGAAGTTATATACCTAAATAAAAAAGAGCGCGTACCCATGCTTCCGCGTATTTGCCCAGGCTGCGGCTGCCTTGATGGTGGGAGGGACCTTGCATCAGCAAACGCCGTTCCCGGCTAGCGTTGTGCGCCTCGTCCCACTCAGCCGAGCACCACCTCTGCACCATCTTCTCCCAGCACTCAGGATGCGCGGCGCACCAATGAGGAATCATCTAAAAAAATATAAGTACACCGCATATCAGAAGATAAGAATAAGCATATTTAGTACCAATAATAAAGTTTTGTATTTACCTGCAAGTACTGGTCCGCAGTCAATGACATGGTTCGGGCGTCCTTCTTGTTCACCTTCTCCCCAAGGACGGAGCCGTGGTAAGTGACGATGGCCTGGATGCGCGCCTCGTAGTGCATGTCCACGACGAGCTTCTTACAGCACGTCGTAGACACCACATCCGCCCTGGCCTCGTATCCAGCATCGCACCTGAAGAAATCCTACATACAAAGACGATGTATCCATACATTATTTAAAGAATATGCAACAAATGCGACTTATTAAACAATATAGTGCGAGGAAGACTTACCCACAGCTCTTGCTTGACCCGCTCCGCCTTGTTGTTGAATTGTCTGTCGTCCCGATCTACTGCATCGGGGGCGACGGCGTAGTGGTCGAAGGTGTACGCTGGGCTCGTCACTCCGGCGTACTCGACAAGCCCAGGGAAGTGTTCCCGGCATAGAAGGCCGAGGATGCCATTGGGGTTGCGGCCGTGACCCCCTGCAGTCTCCAAAACCATCCAAGACCTGTCGAAGTGATTAAGATGAAGTATTAGTTTCTATTATTAATTTGAACATATAATATGAAAAAGCAGCAACAACATCTAAAGTTACCTACCTCTCTCCATCGGGTCGTATGAGCGGACGTCTGTCACGAAGTATGGGTCGCTTAGGTAGGCTCGCGGGACCTCGCAGGTAGATACTCCTCGAACCTGAGGAGCCAGAACCTGAGACGTCCTGCTGAGCGGCGGCGGCGTCGTCGTCGTCCTGCTGCGCCGCATCGTCGTCGTCCTGCTGTGCCGCATCGACAGCGGCTTGCTGCTCCACCTGCTGCTGTACGGCATCGTCCTGCTGCGCCTCCTCCTCCGTCCTACGGGTGCTCCTCCTCCCCCTTCCCCTCACCCTCCTCGTCCTCGTCCCACCGCCCACCATCTTTGTCCAACAACCTGCAATTAAGAGTAAACAATTAAGCACAGATAAAAAAATATGTATTTAGAAACATATGCAAAATAAATGAAATATAGCATTACATCGATTAAAAATAATCTTCATATGTGTCCGGGTTAGCCGGATCATAAGTGTCATCATCACTATCAACCATTTCATAGTCAACATCATCTGAAGGCGCAACTTCGTCATTGGCATTGCCTTCAAGTATTTCTAAGTCATTCTCATTTTGCACCTCATCATCCTCGTCATCAACAACCATTTCAATATCTACTTCCATTCCGATCGCTTCGGTTAAGTCTATCTCAAATTGCCCTTCGAGCCCATCTTCTTGGAAGAACTCTCCGTCATATGTGTCCGGGTCTAAGTTATAATCTTCATCGTTTGGAACAGGTAATTTAGCGTGCGGTGATACCTTATACACAACATCCCAACCCTTAAGATGTTGTTTCGTTTGGCACGCATATGGAAGATAATACACTTGTGTGGCCTGTTGGGCCATAATGTAGACATCGTCTCCTGTTAAGGTGGAATCCTGTCGAATTTCGACTATCCCAAGATTAGAATGTGTCCGTCTCGTAACTTCAGGGTCAAACCAATGACATTTGAATATCACTGGAGTAAGAGGTTTGGAACCATAAAAATTGAGTTCATATATTTCTTCAATTCTTCCATAATACTCGACCTCGTCAAGCCCGGGCGTAAAGACTCCAGAACACGTGGTTTTTCGATTGGGCCGACTTTGGTCGTAGCTTGTTGTGCGAAAACGGTATCCATTGATGTCATACCCAGAAAATTTCCTGACCCTATAGGCAAAGCCATTGGCTACTTGTCTCAACTCGGCACTCATAGACGGCTCTCTTTGGCCCTGCAAGTTCAAACACGCTAGATTGTTATATTATTCGCACGTAAGAGCAACTTGGAATAACAAACTAAGCACGTACCTTATGTTTAAACCAGGAAATGAAATCGGGCAATCCATTTCCCGCACCCTTTCTAAGAAGGGTATCATATTCCTGTGGAGTTGGGTCCCTTGATCGACGCCAGAATTCATGAAGAAATTGCTCCATGTATGGCGTCACCTCTTCAAGGTTGGTCAATACATATAGCATGATATGGCGCCACTCTTCATGTCTCAGGGTCTTGGTGGTCGAACCACTCGCGCTTCCGAGTTGCCCTCGAAAAATGCTGAGGTTCGATTCATTGCCGCCATCATTGTAACGAGGGGGTGGATTATGCACGCTCGGCAGTTTGTCACCATAGTAAGTTGTTGTGAAGTTTGACACCTCCTCCAGTATGTATGCCTCTGCAATGGAAGCCTCGATTTTGCATTTATTTCGGCATTTCTTTCGGATACTCTTTAGACATCTCTCGATTGGATAGCACCAACGTCCCTGCACGGGCCCCCCCATTCGTGCCTCATATGGGAGATGAATAATCAAATGCTGCATCGGATTGAAGAAGCCGGGTGGAAAGATCTTCTCCAGCTTACACAGTAACACGGGTGCCATCCTTTCCAAGTCTGCAATCATGGTCCGAGCTAACTCTTTTGCACAAAGCTGGCGGAAGAAATAGCTCAACTCTGCAAGCGCTAGCCAGACATGCTCAGGGACATAGCCTCGAACCATCGCCGGAAGAATTCGTTCAATCCATATGTGGAAGTCATGACTCTTCATCCCTAAGACTCGCAGAGTAGATAAGTTCACCCCCCTACTAAGGTTAGCTGCATACCCATCAGGGAACATTAACATCTTGATCCACTGTAGTACTTCCTTCCTCTGGGCCCTGCTCAGGACGAAATCGGCCTTAGGCCTTCTCCATGTCTTACCACCACTAGGCGGCTTCATCTCTTGGTTTGGTCTATCACATAACTCTGCCAGATCCACTCTTGCCTTTACGTTATCCTTTGACTTATCAGGAATCTCCATAATTGTCGCCCAAAGTGCCTCGGCGACATTCTTTTCAGTGTGCATCACGTCAATGTTGTGTGGAAGGAGCAGGTCATCATAATAGGGGAGCCGAGTCAAGCCTGACTTATGTGTCCACATATGTTGCTCACCATATCCCACAAAACCACCTTCTGGGTTGGCCACGAGACCATCTATCTGTTCGCGAACTTCGGCACCAGTCATCATTGCAGGTGGGCGGTCTGTCACCACGACACCTTTCGTAAAGTTCTTGATGTCTTGTCGGAATGCATGGTCAAGAGGGAGAAATTGTCGATGTTTATCGAATGACGAATATTTGCCACCCTTCTTCAACCAAATGAACCTAAGAGCTTCCTTGCAAACTGGGCATGGGAACTTACCGTGAACACACCAGGCGCAAAATAGCCCATACGCCGGAAAGTCATGCATGGAGTACTGGTACCAAACATGCATTTTGAAGTTTGTCTTCGTAGCTCGGTCGTACGTCCATACCCCTTCCTCCCAAGCACGGACCAATTCATCAATCAAAGGCTCCATGTACACGCCCATTTTATTCCCCGGGTGTCCAGGAATTATCAACGACACGAATATGTTCTGTCTTTGAAAGCATACGCCGGGGGGGAGATTGATGGGGATAACGAACACGGGCCAACATGTGTATGGGGCAGCGGTCATTCCATAGGGATTGAACCCATCTGTGGCCAGCGCAACACGAACATGTCGAGCCTCTTTGGCTTTCTCATGGTGAATGGCATCAAAGTGGGTCCATGCTTCACCATCGGATGCGTGAACCATCTTGTCAGGATTGTATCGTTTGCCTTTTTTGTGCCATGTCATCTGTTTCGCGGATTCCTCTGTCATGTATAGACGCTGGATCCTCGGTATGAACGGAAGGTGGCGTAGGATTGTCACGGGGATGTCGAGCTGCTTCTTCTGTCCATCACCAGAGTCTACCTCCATGAACCTAGACGATTTACACTTCGGACAGTACTTTGCCTCAGTGTGTTCTTTCCTAAATAGGACGCAGCCCTTCGGACAAGCATGTATCTGCTCATACGTCATCTTGAGTGCACGAAGGAGTTTCTGTGCCTCGTACATGCTCTTTGGCAGAACGTGATCCTCCGGAAGCAGGCTGCCAATAACTGTCAACAAACCATCGAAGGCGTCTCGACTCATGCTATACTGCGACTTCAACGCCATTATACGCCCAATGGCATCCAGTTGAGAAACCTTTGTCTTGCCGTGAAGGGGTTTCTGTGCCGCGTCAAACATGTCGTAGAATGCCTTTGCGGTCGCCTCTGGCTCGTCCTCCGTACGTCCTTCGGCGAACTGTGCCTCGTGATAGTCGTTCAACATGTCTGCTACCCCGGCATCAGCATCGTAATCCTCGACGCGTTGTCTCACCACCTCCTCTCTCGTGCGATGCGCTTCACCATGGAAGATCCACCGAGTATAGTCCGGCGTAAATCCATTCTTCCAAATATGTTCTACCATGGCCTTCTTTGGTTTTCTTTTCCGGTTGTCACATTTGCTGCACGGACAAGGGACTAGGCTAGCTCCTTTAGCAGCTTCGCCATATGCCCGTTCCACGAAAGCATCGGTCTTCCTAATCCATTCTGGGGTGACATCATTACGTCGAACGCGGCCCGTGTACATCCACTCACGGTCCTCCATCCTCTAACATATATAACCGAGTATAGTTTAATATAGACATGTAATGCATGTACACTACGTTCCTACCTTCTAATAGGTGAGGATAGGTCCTAATCCCACCCGCGGTTGCGTAGATGGAGTTAGTTTCCATGCTCTACTCCGATCCGAGATAGAATTTCGGCAGCACCTCCCCACTGTTCTCCGGATACACGTCCTGGCAGGGAGAGTGTACTGTCCGGAGAACAACAGGGAGGTGACGCCGAAACTCTTTCTCGGACCGGAGTAGAGCATGGAAACTAACACCATCTACGCAACCGCGGGCTGTCCAAAAAACGTGGACAATTCGAAACTGATACATTTGTAGATATGCAAAGATCTACATATCTACACCGTATCACTTTCGAACGGGAGACGCCTAACTGGGTTACGTGATCTACGACCATGATGCGGAAATAGAGGTTATACCTAGGGTGGCGGTGGAGTCAGGCTAGTGGGGCAGTGGCGGGTCGGTGCAGTGGCGACTCGACGCGGTGCAGGCAGACCCGCAACGGCTAAGACCTCTGCAAAAAACACATGCCTGTCAACAAAAAATTTCGGCAGCACCTCCCCCGCACGGGGAGGTTTCCAAAACCTGCAAATAAAACAAAACAGCACGATGGCTGACATGCACACATATTTCATGCTATAAGAGGATACAATCTACCGAAAGATCAACCTTGTGAAGACAAAATAACCCACAAGGGTACTAACTTAGACTTAAAAATAGATGGAAGAACCTTAACAAGAAAAGAGTTATCCTCTTGGTATGTAAATGAGTTTTTTTTCTTTCGGTGACTTATCCATTTTTTCTAACATTGTGAAAATTCAAATACATGAAAAACAAAGAATGAACATGGAGAAGCAAATACATGGAAACATGAAATATGGAATACGCGGCGGCCACGATTTTTGCGGTGCTAGAGTTCCTTATCTGACCGTTCGCGACGTCCTACAACACCTCATCGGCGTTCGTGGTGGACGGTGTGGCGATCAGTTTGGGAGGTCTTGGCGGCGGTGATTAGTGGCGAGTGAAGGCGGAAGACTGGAAGCTCTTCACCTGTTAGACATAAGGCGTCCCCGGAGTGCAGGACATCGAGACGGCTACCATGGTCGCGCACCACCAGAAGACGGTGATCGGCGGCGGCGCGCTGGAGTCGCCACCGGACCTCGTGAACTTCCTTAGCGGCATCGACCCGTGCGACGGAAGACAGAGCGGGCCGAGGGAGCCGTGGAACGACATCCACTGCCGCTTGGTGGAGCCCGTGGCATGGGATGTGCTGGAGAACTTCGAGCAGAGGTGGAAGAAGCAGGACAAGGGCGACAACCTCCTAGTGGCGCTGAACAGGGCGTGGGCGGAGCTGCCGAAGAACAATGGTTGGGCGAATCCACGATCTGGAGAAGGAGGGCGTTGGTGGGGGCTTGCTCATGGGGTGGGTGACCAGATGCACAGCGCTTGCGAGAAGGATGTTGTGCCTGATGCCCCATGGACGTTTGTTGGAATGTCACAGCAAGCAAGTACACACCCAGTGTTCAGTGAAATGGGTCCTAAAGTTGCATGGGATGAGGAGATGCAAACTGAAACTCATATGCATGAAGGTTTACTGAAGCAGCTTGCTCAAGGTGGAGAAGCCTTAAAAGAATCGGCTAACAAGGATGATGTTGGTGATGATGTGGGGGCTCTGAGAGGTGAAGAAGCCCTAGAAGAATCGACCAAGAAGGATTCTGACGTTGAAGATGAGGCAACCGCAGTGGTTATGAATGGAGGAAACACTAAGAAACCAGATCGTTCAAGTACACTCTCTCTAAAATCACTATCACGACTTAGAAGGGTGCTTAGATCTCCCGGAATGGTGTGGACATGTTGTACAAGTGTATGATATTGTTGCTCAGCTCTAGAAGTGATTTGTAACTTGAGTAGGCTGGTTGGGGTATTTATAGCCCCCAAAACCCTCCAAATAGTCGTTGCTAGAAATTTGCTAAATCTACTCTTTCCTCGGGGGCATCATCGAGATTGCCTCTAATCATGCCTTCCATGGACTCACTTGACTGGTCTGCTGCACCATACCACGTGTCCTACCACATTAGTTAGGCGTTGGAGCCAATCGTTGAGAGCTGAAACTTCCCGTTGGACCCAACTGGTTTTGTGCGCCAAGGCACTTCAGGCTTCATTTGTGGACCTATCAGTTAAAGAGGTATGGCGTGCCACCGGTGCGTCACTAGTACACCAGGCCTCGGTTGTGCTCCTACAGTGCTCTCTGGTAATGTGATCTGGTGCACCAGGCCACACAAGCTTCCTAGAGATGCCTCTCAGAAGAAGGTCCGGTGCGCCCCAGAACAATTGAAGTTTCACACTTTTCTCCCTATCTTCTTCAAATCAATTTGACTAATATTGTGAACCTTCCTATGACTTAAACAAACTTGTTTTGAGTATGTCCAACTAGTCTAAGTCATAGATTCTCACCATTTTATTATCTCCAACCCAGAAGCTTGGTTTAGGCTCGAACTGACCATTTTATTATCTCCAACTATTACATTTGATAGAACTGACCATCCAAATCATGTGCCATGACCAGGATGTTATTCCTTGGTCCTCAATATGATGGTGGGTGGTATGAGGCTACATAGAGTCCTCATAGATGTTGGGAGCAGTCTTAACATCCTTTTCACTAAGACCTTCAGTAATATGGGCTCATTATGACATCATCCCTCGCTGGTCTACTACACCACTAGGGCAAATAACTCTGCTCGTTACTTTTGACACCAAGTCCAATTCTGCATTGAATTCCTCCATTTAGAGGTGGCGAATATTGACGCCGCCCACCACGCCATCATAGGGTGTTCAGGGCTCAAGAAATTCAAGGCAATCCCTCATTACACATACCTAGTCCTCAAGATGTTGGGTCCTAATGGGGTGATCACCATCAAAGGTAATCTAAGATAATCCTACACATGCAATAAAGAAGGATGCAGCCTGCCCAAATCCCAGGTGGTGCGGCCCAAATGCGATAGCCTGAAGTAGTCCCTTACATTGCGTTCCCTAAACACCAAAAGAATAGAGGATCTCATGCCTCCATAGAAAAAAGTAATGACTCTACAAACCAAGTCCTCCCTCAGCAAGCAGATTCAGTTGGACCCCACAGATGCTATCAATGTTACTCACATTGGGGCTAGCTAGTAACATAGATTCATAAAATGAATACATGGCATGAAATCACTTCCTCGCGGTCAATGCCACTAGAGGATGGATTATGCCCCATTAGTTAGTAGCTAGTAACATAGATTCATAAATAATTTGACATAAAGTTGTACATACAAGCCAATATGTAGCTTATTAGTGAAAAATGGTACTGCCAAGTTATCTTACCTTCGTGCTTCGAGTTGCGTCTGTGTTCCTGGCGCTTCGTCGCCGAATTGGTGTGGCTCACGTCGCCGGTGACCTTCCGGTGGCCAGGGGCGTGACAGGGCGGCGGTGATTCGGCGTGGCGGCGGGGACGCGGGGTGGCGGCGGCGAGCGAGCGGAAGGCGGGGACGCGGCGGGCGGCGGTGCTGCGGCGTGGCGGCGCGGCGGCGCGGCGAGCGAGCGGAAGGCGGGGACACGGCGGGCGGCGGTGCTGCGGCGTGGCGGCGCGGCGGCGAGCGAGCTGAGAGAAGAGAGATGAGTGCAGAGAAAGGAGAGAAAGGAAGAAGGAGAGCCGTTTATTTGATTTCTTTGTCGAGTGCCCGTGATCTGGCACTCGGCAAAGATTTTTTAAAAATATTAAAATATTCTTTGCCGAGTGCCAGCTGGATGACACTCGGCAAAGAATCTTTTACAATCCTTTGCCGAGTGCCAGATCGCTGACACTCGGCAAAGAATCTTTTACAATCCTTTGCCGAGTGTCATTTGTGGACACTCGGCAAATTACTTTTTTATTTTTTTTTATTTTCCCTACCAAATTTTTTGTGGTATGTTCCTACACTATGTAGACCTACATGTACCATTTTGGGAGAATTATAACAGTATTTTCTATAGCTAGTACATTTAGTTTGTTTATTTGAATTTCTTCGAAAAATTCAGATTTGAACTGCAGGTCACTCGAAACTTGGAAAACCGTGCATGCAAAAATGATATCCATACTACTTAGCACAAGTTACGACCGATTTCAGGAGCGGATCGAAAACTTCGAGCACCATGCTCACTCAACATGACCGTAAACTTGCCACACAGCTGTTTAAAAAATTTATAAAACACAAACAAACTTAGAAAATCATGAAACTTGTCCACATGTCATGATATCATATGTAGACTCTGTGATAAAAAATTTAGAATGTTTGGAGAAAGTTGTGAGACAGTATGTGTAGAAACCTAAGAGAACCACACATGAAATCATAGAGTTTCAATGTGGATCTCTTAGGTTTGTACACATAGTGCGTTACAGCTTTCTCGAAACTTTTTCAAATTTTTATCACAGCCTCTACATATGATATCATGACACGTGGACAGGTTTCATGATTTTCTGACTTTGTTTCTGTTTTATACAATTTTTAAACACCTGGATGGCAAGTTTACAGTCATGTTGAGTGAGCATGGTGCTCGAAGTTTCTGGTCCGCTCCTGAAATCGGTCGTAATTTGTGCTAAGTAGCATGGATATCATTTTTGCATGCACGATTTTCCAAGTTTCGAGTGATCTGCAGTTCAAATCTAAATTTTCCGAAGAAATTCAAATAAACAAACTAAATCTACTAACGATTGAAAACTCTGTTAAAATTGTCCACAAATGATACATGTAGGTCTACATAGTGTAGAAACATACCATAAAAATTTTGAGAGACAAAATAAAAAAAATAAAAATATACTTTGCCGAGTGTCTAGAGATGACACTCGGCAAAGTATGCTTTGCCGAGTGCCTACTATGTGGCACTCGGCACAGAACCTCTTTGCCGAGTGCCAGCCGTTGGCTCTCGGCAAAGACTGACGGCCGTCAGCTTTGGGACGGCCGCTGACGGCCGTTTGCCGAGAGCCCCCTTTGCCGAGAGTTTGACGCTCGGCAAAGTTATCTTTGCCGAGTGTCGTCCTGTGCCGAGTGTTCAGCACTCGGTAAAGGTCGCTTTGCCGAGTGTCTAGCTTTACCGAGTGCGGCTCTCGGCAAAGCCTTGTTTGCCGAGTGCCCGACAAAAGACACTCGGCAAAGAATACAACACTCGGCAAAGCCTGCGATTCCGGTAGTGCATGCCAATTTGGTTTTTTTTATAATCGCCAAGTTCGCAACGCAAACAAATCGACATGCATGTGTGGCTTTCCGTGCTGCTAATAACAATTGGGGCCACAAAGAATGTGGTGACGAAAATAGAGATAGAGAGGGAGCGGGGAGGGAGCCTAAGCTTAAATAAAACGGCCGCTGAAAGAGTAGGGAGTTTTCGTATTAAAAAAAACAGAAAACAATAAACCATGAAGCTGTCCACAGCAACTCTTATAAAATAGAGAATTCATACTATAAATGATATTATTTACAGAGCGAAATTTAAAATACGAGAGATAAGGTAATGAATGAAATAAGGTAGCTGCTGGAGACAACCAATAGTACGTGCCATCGTGGAACAATACAAATTATCTTAATTTACCCAACAACACCATGGTTTGTAACGTATAGAGAAAAAAGGGAGACGCACATTGTAGATCGATAGTTGTGCTGAATTTGATCACGAGCGGAATCCATCACACGGTCAGTTTGAGAGGATCAAGCAGTAGTGTATGAAGTAATCAGTGAAGTGTGGATAAAAAGGAACGGTAGAGTATTATACTGACATATGTTTTCGACCACTCGCAGATTCCGTTCCGGCTATGAAAATGTTGCCCGTTGCGTTCCCCATAAAAAAAACAAGTACAAGTAGGACATCCTAAGCTCACAGCCATAAGGTAAGGTTCTCGACTGAAAGAAATGCAAAAAAAGATGTTATATATACATAACATAGTACTATTAGTACAGACAATTGTCAGCGTTCTACAAAATGCAAACACCAACACAGCCGAGAAAGAAAAACGAGGCCGTTGTCACGTACTTACAAGTTCAAGTCTCCTACAATCAATCAAACATTAGGCTATTCACTTCGGATTAAAGCCGTCTGTTCGGGCGGCTGCAGACCTGCGGCTATAATTTAAAGAGATAAAAATACTATAAAAATAATAAAAAACGGACACGGTTAAAGTCGAGCGATCAAGATTTATTTATGACTATACTTTATGGTGCCAATATATGGATGGAATAATCACTAGAAACTGTAATATTTTACCAACAGCATCACACACGAGATGTTTTGGCCTTTCAAATCGTGGCGCTACTATTGTGTTTAGTACGAAACGAAAAGGAAGACTCGAGATGAAAAAGAAGAATGCTTTGCCTCTTCACCTCCCCTACGCCAACACTGTTCACTGTATAGGGGCTACAGTTCCCCCCTACCTCGCGCAGCGGTGAGCGCTCGCCTCTCCCCTTTCTCGCGACACTCTTCTCTCTCACGCCAGATGCAGCGGTTCACTGTAGCCGGCCCCTCGGCTTCTTCGCGTGGAAGGAGCCGCCCGCGCCAGACACCGGAAAGTTCTCGCTCCACCTCGCTCCGTCTCCACCCGTCCACGGAAGGGCGATTTTTGGAGGCGACGCGGCGGCGGATCTCACGTCCGGCGGTGGACTCGGCACCGGCCGCGCTCGGGTGCGCAGAAGACGAAGTCGACGTCGTGAGCACGCACTGCCGTTCGCGAGCGAAGACGAAGAGGGGTCACATCCGCTTCCGCCGAGGTTCGTCGCGTCCGATTCGTTCGCTTCCGTCTCAGACCCTCAACGGCGCCATCAGATCCAGACGCATCCCCTTCGATTCGACTTCATGGGCACTAAATCTCCCGTTCTTAAGGTAATTTGCTTTACAAATCCACGGCAAATCATTGTTTATGTTCCGATAGATATACAACTGAAGTCCTATTGTGCTTCATTCGCCGTCTTGCGGCCCAGATCCATACCTACTAGAGGTATAGGTTCTTGTTCCGCTTCAAACGAAAAGTTCAGTGACGACAAATTAACATTACCACTGCTGCGGTGTTAAAAATTCCTATTTTTTGTTGCCAAGCCCATACGATTTACCACAAGCACAGAAGTGTTGTAGGTATGAAGTTAGGTAGTTTTTCATCCGGTGATTTATGGCCCTGGTATACCATACCTTATGTTCCATGCCATCCAGTGCTGTTGATTCGACTGTCCTTCATGTATTTCAACTCAGACATTGTTTTTGTGCCTTTTATGTGCAATGTTACCCTTTGGCACTATATGAGTATCCACCAATATAACCGACAATACTAAATCACTTGTTTACTGTGCCAGGATATGTAATGTTTCAGACTTAAACTTGTCTTCCTCTAGGGACATTACCTCTACCATTTCTCTCTGCACTTACATGTTTCCTTTATATTACTGTGGCAATTATTTTCGTAAGCTTGAAATGTGTATAAAATGTTATTGGCAGGTTCATTCCCATGTACCTGCCAACAAATATTTTACTGATAAGTAGAACTGCCAAGTTTGCATCTGTCTGTTTTTTTATGATTCCAAGTGTACATGTGTTACCTCATCTTCAGTTTACTCAATATCCTTTGTTGCATTTGGACATGTTCATGTTTTTCATATGGGTAACTATACAATTTATCTGTTACATTTGATCATCAATATGATAGATCTTAGGAAAGTGATTGTACATATCAGTTTTGAATTTGGAATCTGTAGTTTCTACATCCCTTATATTTGGTACATGTTTGTAATGTTATTGCATGTTTTTATGACACCATTGTGGTTCAAACAAAATTTGTATGTAATTTTATATGCAAACTTTTTGTCATTACAAGAATGCATATGCTTTTAAAGGGTTTGCACATGTTACTTCATAAATTAAATGTTTGTAGCCCATTTGGTAATGGCATCCTCCCAAGAAGATAAGATGAAGGCTTTGATGAAAGTCCTTATCGACTGTACAGAGGATGCCACAAAATCCCTGGGGGGTTTAGTTGATCATGCATTAGACCACATGCATGATGAAGAAATCCTAGCTAGGACATTGTTTGCTATCAAAGATAAACTAGAGTTGCTTCAGCAGGATGCCTTAGAGGCAAAAGTCCAAGCCTTTCCAGAAGTAGCTAAGTACGAGTGGGATGACATCAGTGTTGATCCTCCCTCTCCGTCACCCCCTCCAACAGTTACTGATCCTTCTGTTGACGAAGAGGAGTTCTACTGCCCCGACGTGAGTGACGAATGGTATTTCAGTGATTCAGATAGGTCTACCCGTACTAGCTACTGGAATATGTTTTAGGGTTATGTTGGCAGTGAAAGGTACATGACATCCTTTTGAACACCCATATGTCATGTATGTCTATGTCTAAGCAGTACACTGTCCGAAGTACTTAGTTCGATGTAAGGAATAATTGTAGTCTGTGAACTATGCTCAGTAGCAAGTCTCATGTGTTTGGTTTAGTACTGTAACCGTTAATGCGAACCTTTTATTATATTTGTTTTCGAAATCATTGGTTCAAAAGCTTTTGCTCAAATGTAACTCTTATTACCATCTGACTTAATCTGTCCCCTGTCCACCCTTACTAGAATGGACCCATCAAACAATGCGACTTCTTCTCAGCCCATGTCAAATACTTCTATTGGCCAGCAGTTTGTTCCTCCACCCCCTATGTGGCCCACGGCTTACATGCAGCAGAGTGCTATGGATTGTAACCTCGTCGGAAACCTGAATTTTCCAAACCCTGCTCAAGGTCCGACAACAATGTGGGCACCCATGCATACAGGGAATACTTCTTCCCAATCATCCATGATTCCGGCCTCTCAATCAGCTATGTACTGGAATCATTACTTGAATTTTGTCAGGAATCCTCTTGGGCCACCTGAAGTTAACCCATTTCCTGATTGCATTCCACCATCCAATACCAGTACACCATTGCAGGGTTCCAATACTATACCTTCCATACCTGTGAATTTGGACTCAGATGCAGAACATAGTGTTCACGACATCAATAGTCCTGAAAAGAATGCACCTCCTATACAAAAACCCAAAAAGGCTAAGGAACAAAACTTTACTGGCCCTGAAGATCTTCTACTTTGCACAACCTGGTTGCAAATTAGCAGTGACCCTGTTGTGCACACTGGGCAACGTAGGGAGGGCCTTTGGGCTAGAATTGAAAAAAGATACAACGAACAGAGGGGGAACTTTCCTTGTCGAGTGAACAGAGCGCTTAGCAGCAGATGGGACAAGATAAGAGCAGATGTAAGTAAGTTTGCTGGGTACTATGCAAGAGTTCTTAGAGAGAAACAAAGTGGGTTAACTGATGACGACAAGGTAACCCACATTATCCCGACTTTAAATCATTTACAAATGAATCTATATACATGTTAACACATTTGTAAAATGAAACCTTAATTTGTACAGACTTCGAAGGCGGCAACATTATTTGCACACGAGGAGAACAAAAATTTCCAGTACATGCATTGCTGGCACCAACTAAAGGGAGAACCGAAATGGGAGAGCATTTGTAGTGGACAATCGTTCCGCGGTCTGAGTGCTAATCCAGTTGGGTCCACAGGTACTCCGTCTGGTCCGACAACTGAAAATGATAGTTCATCAGCAGGGTTGACAGGAAAACGGCCGCGTGGTCGTGATTTCAGTAAATCACAGAGAAACAAACCTGCATCATCTTCATCTCCAGAGTACCTCAGCCGTTTGCAAGAAATAACTGAAAAACAAATTCAGAGGTCCCTAGAAAAGGGTGCAAAAAAAGAGAAGTGCACAGAAGAAGACAGGGAAATGGAGAAAAAGCGGTTAGAATTGGAAGCCGAAAAGGTCATCATACGAAAAAGGGAATTGAAACTTCAAGAACTAGAATCTGCTGAAAAAAGATTACAAAGGCTGGAGGCAACGAAGGAAGAAGATGTCCAACCCGAAGTTTGGATTATGATGCAAAAACAAAAACAGAAGTTGCAAGAATTCATATTTGGTTACGAGTGAAAGATATATGCGGTTACTAGTTACTTGAGCTTGTTTCACCGAACCTGTTTGTATTATTTGGTTATGTGAGAACGTTACATTTGTTTGGCAGACCATTATATTATCTGTTCGAACCATAAGTCGTGAAGGACAGTCGTGCAGTTGTGTTTGTTCTAAGGTGTTGTAATCGACAATAATTATTTCCAGTTGCTGTGAACAAGTTTGCTTTAATTTTCATATATTGGCTGCAACTTCTGCTTGGAATCGCTTGTGATGTGTACAAATCGTTACAAGTGTTCATGTTATTGTGTTGCACGAACAAGTACAGGTTTGCAATGACGAACTTCTTTATTTCAGAACCGATACGTACGACTTGCGAATGGAAATTACACATAGTAGACTCAAGTTTCAATAAACTTTAGCATACGACTGGTGAAGTTTACATGCTTCCACGCCGAGCCCACAAATGCTCCACAAGATCATTTTGGAGGGAGCATGATCTTTCTTGGCGACGAAGATCGAAGTGGTTAATCACCCATTCGGCCCTTCCTTCAGCAATTAGTTCTGGTGCTTGGCTGGTTGAAGTGTTATCTCCAAAATCAGTATTAGCTGCAAACGGCCCTTCGTCTTCAACAATCATGTTGTGCATTATGATGGAAGCTGTTATAATTTCAGTTAAACGATTTCGATCCCAACCATATGCTGGACCTCGTAGCACCGCCCACCTAGCTTGAAGAACTCCAAATGCACGCTCAATATCCTTTCGACAACTTTCCTGCATTTGTGTGAAATACACTTTCTTTTGCTCATATGGGTGCCTTATAGCTTTTACGAATGTTGGCCAGTTCGGGTAAATACCATCAGCAAGGTAATATCCGAAGTTATATGCATTACCATTTATTGTGTAATGCACAGGTGGCATTCGGCCAGATGTCATGGGGTCGAAAACTGGTGATCGGTGGAGCACGTTCACGTCGTTGTTTGTCCCGGGCATGCCAAAGAAAGCATGCCAAATCCAAAGGTCATAGGTTGCCACAGCTTCTAGGATCATAGATGCTCGTCCATTTCTGCCACAAAACTGACCACGCCATGCGGTAGGACAGTTCCGCCACTCCCAATGCATGCAATCTATAGAACCCAACATCCCTGGGAAACCTCTTGATTCGCTATGGTGCATGATGCGTGTTATGTCAGCTTCGTTAGGAGTTCGTAAATACCACCCACTGAAGTATGCAATGATACCTCGACAGAAATGATGAAGGCATTCCCTAGCTGTCGACTCCCCTATTTGAATGTACTCGTCTACAGCATCTGAAGGTAACCCATATGCTAGTACCCGCATTGCCGCACATACTTTTTGTAGTGGACCTAGACCAGGCATACCAGTTGCGTCTACCCGTTGTGTAAAGTACGAATCATGTTGTTGAAGACCTTGCAAGATTCTCAGGAAAAGAGGCCTACTCATGCGGAACCTAAGTTTATAATAAAGAATATTTGTAATGAAATTGCAAATATTAAACCGTATTCGAATAATAAGTAGTGGGTACCTTCTACGAAAGACGTGGGGTGGATACACAGGGTTCTCGGCGAAGTAGTGATGATGGATAAGATTTTCTCCACGAAAATGATCTCTATGAATAACCCGCCGAGGCAAACGGGACCGTCGTTGGAGGTGGCGTCTGGCCTCTATGTTGAGGACAAGAAGATTGACAAGCGTAAGTGTTTCGTCCTCACTATCACTCGAGTAAGAGTCTTCATCGCTATGGCTGTGAGACATACTGTGAAATGTTTGAATTGTTGATGTAGTGAAGTTTGTTGTTGCATTTGTGAATAGATGGATTGCATATATATAGGGGAGAGGAATGCGGCTTCAGGTGCAAGCTAGTGGCTTGCGACGAAAGCCGCACATGGCTTTCGTTGCAAGACAAGTGTTGCTTGCCGCATAAGACTAGTGCATTTTGGTTTGCACGAAATTTGATTTCGTATCCCAGGACGGATCAAACGTCATCACGAAAATATGCAAATTCGAATGTATTGTAAAATAATAGTTGTTATATATATTTTGTGGAAGTTATTGTAAAGTAATTATTTTTTATAAATTTGATTTTTGAATACATGCGTAACAAGTCGGACGTGTGCAAAATAATGAAAGAAACTAAAAATTGAAGTTGGTTAAAGTTAGTTATATGGAAATGGTTTTTTAATGAGTAGAGGGATATATAGGGGAAAGTATAGAGGGAACGGTTGCGGGACGAGTGAATATAGGGGATGGAATCTTGCTGACGTGGCTGCATAGTAACATTTAGGGGGAAAAATTTAGGGGGAACGGTTGCGGACAGTCTTAAGGCAGGGCCAGGAGAGGAGACCCTGTCAGGGTCGACTGTTACAATTACTCTGAATAAACGTACGCTCCAACACATGCTTGCAATGCCGTCTGACTCGCTAGGCCTCCATTTGGTGCTCTGACGGTAGCAAATTTCCTATATAACAAAGACGGTATAAAATCTGCCGTCACATTGAACCACGTCAACATGTTCTGTCTCAGCCACAAGATGCTGCATCAATGGCGACACCGTTTTCCCTAAAAAAATAACTTGACAGATTTCTAGAACCGTGTGGAGAGGAAGCCGAGTTGCCTCTCTGGCGAGCTGACAACCGGCTGTGACGCACACTCGCATCAATCCTGCCCATCAGTCGCTGCAATGCATCACCAGTTCGTGAACCCACCGCCATCCATACGCTGCCGCTTATCCACGGTGGAGCCATCGACTGGAGTCATCCGGTTGTCCACCGGGCTTTGGCGCTCTGTCGGTTGCAGATCTAAAAGGAAAATAGGCTCACACATTTTCCTAAATGATTTTGGTGGTTGAATTGCCCAACACAAATAATTGGACTAACTAGTTTGCTCTAGATTATAAGTTCTACAGGTGTCAAAGGTTCAACACAAACCAATAAAAAGTCCAAGAAATAGTTCAAATAAAAAGAGCAAAAGACAACCGAAGGCAGCCCTGGTCTGGCGCACCGGACTGTCTGATGTGCCACCAGACAGTTTCCGGTGCACCACCGGACAGTGTCCGGTGCACCACGGAGATCAACTCCAAACTTGCCACCTTCGGGTTTCAGGAAATAGCTCTCCGCTATAATTCACCGGACTGTCCGGTGTGGCACCGGACTGTCCGGTGTGCCAGCGGAGTAACGGCTATCTGCGCCAACGGTCGTCTGCAAAAGGAACAGTGAACAGTGCGGACTGCGCGCGCAGAGTAAGAGCAGGCGCCAGATGGCGCACTGGACAGTGAACAGTGACTGTCCGGTGCACCACCGGACTGTCCGGTGGCCCACATGTTAGAATCTCCAACGGTCGAACCCTAACGGTTGGGTGACGTGGCTGGCGCACCGGACAGTGTCCGGTGCGCCCTTCGACAGCAGAGTTCCCAACGGCCATTTTGGTGGTTGGGGCTATAAATACCCCCCAACCACCACTCTTCAATGTTGGGAATAGTCCCACATTGTCTAGTGAGAGTGAGAAAGCAAGGTTTATATGGTTGAGGGTGCAACCCCCTAATAGGCTAGCTTTTTGGGGGGAGTGTTGGCCCAAGAGACCTAAAGCCCGCTGCTATACGTGCGGGCGCGTGTGTCGTGGCCCGACAGCCTGGGTGGGCGCGCCGTGTGTGCGGGCGGCCCCGACGGACACGTCGTGTGTCGGCGGTCCGGTTCCAACAATTGGTATCAAAGCCAGTTTGGCCCAGTGCATTCTCAAGACAAATCTCGGCTCACAATGTGTGAGGGGGAGATTGTTGGGAATAGTCCCACATTGTGTAGTGAGAGTGAGAAAGCAAGGTTTATATGGTTGAGGGTGCAACCCCCTAATAGGCTAGCTTTTTGGGGGGGGGTGTTGGCCCAAGAGACCTAAAGCCCGCTGCTATACGTGCGGGCGCGTGTGTCGTGGCCCGACAGCCTGGGTGGGCGCGCCGTGTGTGCGGGCGGCCCCGACGGACACGCCGTTTGTCGGCGGTCCGGTTCCAACATTCAAGGCATCCAAGCATTCACTACTCCTCATTCAATACAAGAGCAATACACAACACTCCAAGACACAAATCAAAGCCTCCGATCAAATCAAAGTCCACATTTCAACTCTAGTTTTTAGGACTTGTGAGAAGATCGACTTGTGTTCTTTTGTTGTTCTTGTTGCTTGGTTGGCTTTCTTCTTTCTCTCATTATTATTCTCAAAGCCTTGTAAGCGAAGCAAGAGACACCAATTGTGTGGTGGTCCTTGCGGGGTCTAAGTGACCCGGGAAATCAAGGAAGGAAGCTCACTCGGTCTAAGTGACCGTTTGAGAGAGGGAAAGGGTTGAAAGAGACCCGGTCTTTGTGACCACCTCAACGGGGAGTAGGTTTGCAAGAACCGAACCTCGGTAAAACAAATCACCGTGTCATCCGCTCTTATTTGCTTGTGATTTGTTTTCGCCCTCTCCTTCGGACTCGATTACATTTCTAACACTAACCCCGACTTGTAGTTGTGCTTAAACTTTATAAATTTCAGATTTGCCTATTCACCCCCCTCTAGGCGACTTTCAATTAGTATCAAAGCCCGGTACTTCATTAGAGCCTAACCGCTCGAAGTGATGTCGGGAGATCACACCAAGATAGAGATGGTGACCGGCGAGAAGCCCGCTACAAGCCACGGGAAGGCTCCATCAAAGGAGTCCGGCAACAAAAAGAAGGAAGGATTCCCTTCACGCATCAAGACGCACAAGAGTGGCGAGAAGAAGAAGAAAATGAAGAAGGTGGTCTACTATGAGACCGACTCTTCATCGCCCTCTACATCCGGATCCGACGCCGCGTCCATCACTTCTAAGCGCCATGAGCGCAAGAAGTTTAGTAAGATTCCTCTATGCTATCCTCGCATTCCTAAACGTACTCCATTACTTTCTATCCCATTAGGCAAACCACCGGTTTTTGATGGTGAAGATTATAGCATGTGGAGTGATAAAATGAGGCACCATCTAACCTCACTCCACTCTAGTATTTAGGATATTGTTGAGTGTGGAGCACAGGTACCATCCGTACGGGATGAAGATTATGACTCGGATGAGGTAGCCCAAATTAGGCACTTTGATTCCCAAGCAACTACTATACTCCTCGCCTCTCTAAGTCGAGAGGAGTATAATAAGGTGCAAGGGTTGAAAAGTGCCAAGGAAATTTGGGACGTGCTCAAGACCGTGCACGAAGGAGACGAGGTGACTAAGATCACCAAGCGGGAGACGATCGAGGGGGAGCTCGGTCGATTCATGCTTCATCAAGGGGAGGAGCCACAAGCTATGTACAATCGGCTCAAGACTTTGGTGAACCAAGTGCGCAACCTCGGGAGCACCAAATGGGATGACCATGAGATGGTCAAGGTTATTCTTAGATCACTCGTTTTTCTTAACCCCACTCAAGTTCAATTAATTCGTGGTGATTATAGATATACACTAATGTCTCCCGAGGAAGTGATAGGAAAGTTTGTGAGCTTTCAATTAATGATCAAAGGCTCCAAACAAATCATCGAGCGAGGCGCCACCTCCACACCCGAGGTGCAACCCGTCGCCTTCAAAGCAACGGATGAGAAGAAGGAAGAGTCTATGCCAAGTAGGCTCCCCATCGTCGCCTCCAAGCTCGACAATGAGGAGATGGCTTTAATCATCAAAAGCTTTCGCCAAATCCTCAAGCAAAGGAAGGGGAGAGATTACAAGCCCCGTTCCAAGAAGGTGTGTACAAATGTGGTAAGCCCAGTCATTTTATCGCTAAATGTCCTTTATCTAGTGATAGTGACAGGGATAACGACAAGAGGGGGAAGAAGAAGGAGAAGAAGAGGTATTACAAGAAGAAGGGCGGCGATGCCCATGTTTGCCGGGAGTGGGATTCCGATGAGTGTTCCACTGATTCCTCCTCCGACGAGGACGCCGCCAACATCGTCGTGACCAAAGGCCTCCTCTTCCACAACGTCGGCCACAAGTGCCTCATGGCAAAGGACGGCAAGAAGAAGAAGGTAAAATCTAGATCCTCCACTAAGTATGCAACATCTAGTGATGAGGCTAGCTCTAGTGATGATGAGGATGATTTATTTGCACTTTTTGCCAACCTAAACATGCAACAAAAAGAGAAATTAAATAAATTAATTAGTGCTATTCATGAGAAGGATGAACTCTTGGATAGCCAAGAGGACTTCCTTATTAAGGAAAACAAGAAGCATGTTAAGGTTAAAAATGCTTATGCCCAGGAAGTTGAAAAATGTGAAAAATTAACTAGTGAGCTAAGCACTTGCCATGACACTATTTCCAACCTTAGATTTGAGAATGATAAATTGATTGCTAAGGTTGAGAAGTCAAATGTTTGTGATAATTCAATTGTTAATCTTAGAAATGATAATTAAAATTTGATTGCTAAGATTGACAAGTTGAATGAATCAATTGCTAGCCTTAAGATGGAAAATGACAAATTGATTGCTAAGGCTAAAAATTTAAATGTTTGCAATGATATTGTTTCCAATCTTAGAAATGAAAATGTCATGTTACATGCTAAGATTGATGAATTAAATGCTTGCAAACCCTCTACATCTACTGTTAGTCATGTCTCTATTTGCACTAGATGTAGAGATGTTAATATTGATGCTATACATGATCACATTGCTATGATTAAACAACAAAATGATCATATAGCAAGATTAGATGCTAAAATTGCCAAGCATGAATTAGAGAATGAAAATTTTAAATTTGCTTGTAGTATGCTTTATAGTGGGAGACACCCTAGCATTAAGGATGGCATTGGCTTCCAACAGGGAGGCAATGTCAAACTTAATGCCCCTAAGAAAAATTGTCCAACTTTGTTAAGGGAAAAGCTCCCATGGTTCAAGATAACGAGGGTTACATTTTATACCCTGCCGGTTATCCCGAACACAAAATTAGGAGAATTCATTCTAGGGAGTCTCACTCTAGCTCTCATCATGCTTTCATGTATAAGAGTGAGGCATCTAGTTCTAGGCAATCCACTCATGTTAAATTGCCTAAGAAGAAAACTCCTATTGCGTCAAATGAACCTAACATTTCATTTAAAACTTTTGATGCTTTATATGTTTTAACTAACAAATCAGGCAAAGTAGTTGCCAAATATGTTGGGGGCAAACACAAGGGGTCAAAGACTTGTGTTTGGGTACCCAAGGTGCTTGTTTCTAATGTCAAAGGACCCAAGACCGTTTGGGTACCTAAGAACAAGGCCTAAATTTGTTTTGTAGGTTTATGCATCCGGGGGCTCAAGTTGGATAATTGATAGCGGGTGCACAAACCACATGACTGGGGAGAAAAGGACGTTCTCCTCCTATGAGAAAAACCATGATCCCCAAAGAGCTATCACATTCGGGGATGGAAATCAAGGTTTGGTCAAAGGACTTGGTAAAATTGCTATATCACCTGACCATTCTATTTCCAATGTTTTTCTTGTAGATTCTTTAAATTACAACTTGCTTTTAGTTTCTCAATTATGCAAAATGGGCTACAATTATCTTTTTTACGGATATAGGTGTTACTGTCTTTAGAAGAAGTGATGGTTCAGTAGCATTTAAGGGAGTGTTAGAGGGTCAGCTATACTTAGTTGATTTTAATAAAGCTAAACTCGACACTTGCTTAATTGCTAAGACTAACATGGGTTGGCTCTGTCATCGCCGACTAGCCCACGTTGGGATGAAGAATCTTCATAAGCTTCTAAAGGGAGAGCACATTTTGGGACTAACAAATGTTCATTTTGAGAAAGACAGGATTTGTAGCGCATGTCAAGTAGGGAAGCAAGTTGGTGTTCATCATCCACATAAGAACATCATGACGACTGACAGGCCGCTTGAGCTACTCCACATGGATCTATTCGGCCCGATTGCTTACATAAGCATCGGCGGAAGTAAGTACTGTCTAGTTATTGTGGATGATTATTCTCGCTTCACTTGGGTATTCTTTTTACAGGATAAATCTCAAACCCAAGAGACCTTAAAGGGATTCTTGAGATGGGCTCAAAATGAGTTCGGCTTAAGGATCAAAAAGATTAGAAACGACAACGGGACGGAGTTCAAGAATTCACAAATAGAAGGCTTTCTTGAGGATCAGGGCATCAAGCATGAGTTCTCTTCTCCCTACACACCACAACAAAATGGTGTAGTGGAGAGGAAGAATAGAACTCTACTTGACATGGCGAGGACTATGCTTGATGAGTACGAGACTTCAGACCGGTTTTGGGCGGAAGCAATCAACACCGCTTGCTACGCCATCAACCGCCTCTACCTTCACCTAATCCTCAAGAAGACATCATATGAACTCCTAACCGGTAAAAAGCCCAATGTTTCATATTTTAGAGTCTTTGGTAGCAAATGCTTTATTCTTGTTAAAAGAGGTAGAAAATCTAAATTTGCTCCTAAGACTGTAGAAGGCTTTTTACTTGGTTATGATTCAAACACAAGGGCATATAGAGTCTTTAACAAGTCCACTGGACTAGTTGAAGTTTCTTGTGACATTGTGTTTGATGAGACTAACGGCTCTCAAGTAGAGCAAGTTGATCTTGATGAGCTAGATGATGAAGAGGCCCCATGCGTCGCACCAAGGAACATGTCCATTGGGGATGTGTGTCCTAAGGAATCCGAGGAGCCTCCACAAGCACAAGATCAACCATCATCTTCAAATCAAGCCTCTCCACCAACTCAAGATGAGGATCAAGCTCAAGAGGATGAAAATGAAGATCAAGAAGATGATCCACCTCAAGAGGAGGACAATGATCAAGGGGGAGATGCTAATAATCAAGACAAGGAAGATGATGAGGGTCCAAGACCACCACACCCAAGAGTCCACCAAGCAATACAAAGAGATCACCCAGTGAACACCATCCTCAGTGATATTCAAAAGGGGGTAACCACTCGATCTCGTGTTGCTCATTTTTGTGAACATTATTCCTTTGTGTCTTCTATTGAGCCATACAGGGTAGAAGATGCATTAAGGGATTCGAATTGGGTGTTGGCAATGCAAGAGGAACTCAATGACTTCATGAGGAATGAGGTATGGCATCTTGTTCCACGTCCTAACCAAAATGTTGTAGGAACCAAGTGGGTCTTCCGCAACAAGCAAGATGAGCATGGTGTGGTGACAAGGAACAAAGCCCGACTTGTGGCCAAGGGATACTCCCAAGTCGAAGGTTTGGATTTCAGTGAAACCTATGCACCTGTAGCTAGGCTTGAGTCAATTCGTATATTACTTGCCTATGCTACTTACCATGGCTTTAAGCTTTATCAAATGGACGTGAAAAGTGTCTTCCTCAATAAACCAATCAAGGAGGAGGTCTATGTTGAGCAACCTCCCGGCTTTGAAGATAGTGAGTACCCTAACCATGTCTATAAACTCTCTAAGGCGCTTTATGGGCTCAAGCAAGCCCTAAGAGCATGGTATGAATGCCTAAGAGATTTTCTTATCGCTAATGGCTTCAAAGTCGGAAAAGCCGATCCTACTCTCTTTACTAAAACAATTGCAAATGATTTGTTTGTATGCCAAATTTATGTTGATGATATCATTTTTGGGTCTACTAACAAATCTACTTGTGAAGAGTTTAGTAGGATAATGGTTCAAAAATTCGAGATGTCTATGATGGGGGAGTTGAAGTATTTTCTAGGATTTCAAGTCAAGCAACTCCAAGAGGGCACCTTCATCAGCCAAACCAAGTACATTCAAGACATACTCACCAAGTTTGGAATGAAGGATGCCAAGCCCATCAAGACACCCATGGGAACCAATGGACATCTCGACCTCGACAAGGGAGGTAAATCCATAGATCAAAAGGTATACCGGTCGATGATAGGATCTTTACTCTATTTATGTGCATCTCGACCGGACATTATGCTTTTCGTATGCATGTGTGCAAGATTCCAAGCCGATCCTAAGGAAGTTCACCTTAGGGCCATAAAACGAATCTTGAGATATTTAGTTTTTACTCCTAAGTTTGGGCTTTGGTTCCCCAAGGGATCCACTTTTGATTTAATAGGATATTCAGATGCTGATTGGGCAGGGTGTAAAATTGACAGAAAGAGCACATCAGAGACTTGTCAGTTCTTGGGAAGATCCCTGGTGTCTTGGGCTTCAAAGAAACAAAATTCCATAGCTCTTTCTACCGCCGAAGCCGAGTACATTGTCGTAGGCCATTGTTGCGCGCAATTGCTTTGGATGAGGCAAACCCTTAGGGACTATGGTTACAAATTAACCAAAGTTCCTCTCCTATGTGATAATGAGAGTGCAATCCGCATGGCGGATAATCCCGTTGAGCACAGCCGCACTAAGCACATAGCCATTCGGTATCACTTTTTGAGGGATCACCAACAAAGGGGGGATATCGAAATTGCATATGTTAGCACCAAAGAACAATTAGCCGATATATTTACCAAGCCACTAGATGAGAAAACTTTTACCAAACTTAGGCATGAGCTAAACATTCTTGATTCTAGGAATTTTGATTGATACCTTGCACACATAGCTCATTTATATACCTTTGATCATGTCTCTTTCATGTGCTATGGCTAATGTGGTTTTCAAGTATATTTCATGCTAAGTCATAGATTGAAAGGGAAATGGAGTTCTTCGGCGAAGACTAGGCTTCCACTCCACTCCATCGAATTATTCATCCTTCGCCGTCACTCTGCACCGCTCTCCAATTTGGTGTAATCTTCACTCATATATTATTTACCAAAGGGGGAGAAAGTTTAGAAAAGGGCTTATATTTTACTCACAAGTATCCGTTTTTGGCGATTCATGCCAAAGGGGGAGAAAGAATTAGCCCAAAGCAAAAGGACCGCAGCACCACCAATTTCAAAAATTTGTAGTCTTTCAATTTGTATTAAAGAAGTTTCTCAATTGGTATCTTATTTTTGATATAATTTCAAATTAGTATGACCCCTTTCAAAATTAATATCTAAAACCCTCTTGAACACTAAGAGGAGAATTTCATTGAGGGGGAGTTTTGTTTAAGTCAAAGAAAAAGCATTTGAAACAGGGGGAGAAAATTTCAAATCTTGAAAATGCTTCTCAAAATCTTATTCATATACCTTTGACTATTTTTAAAAAGACTTTGAAAAAGAATTTCCAAAAGAGTTTGCAAAAACAAAATAAGTGGTGCAAGCGTGGTCCAAAATGTTAAATATGAAGAAAGTATCCATGCATATCTTATGAAATGTATATTGGTTTAATTCCAAGTAACCTTTGCACTTACATTAAGCAAACTAGTTCAATTCTGCACTTATATATTTGCTTTTGTTTGTGTTGGCATCAATCACCAAAAAGGGGGAGATTGAAAGGGAAATAGGCTCACACCTTTTCCTAAATGATTTTGGTGGTTGAATTGCCCAACACAAATAATTGGACTAACTAGTTTGCTCTAGATTATAAGTTCTACAGGTGCCAAAGGTTCAACACAAACCAATAAAAAGTCCAAGAAAGGGTTCAAATAAAAAGAGCAAAAGACAACCGAAGGCAGCCCTGGTCTGGCACACCGGACTGTCCGGTGCACCAGGGAGATCAACTCCAAACTTGCCACCTTCGGGTTTCAGGAAATAGCTCTCCGCTATAATTCACCGGACTATCCGGTGTGGCACCGGATTGTCCGGTGTGCCAGCGGAGTAACGGCTATATGTGCCAACGGTCGTCTGCAAAAGGAATAGTGAACAGTGAACAGTGCGAACTGCGCGCGCAGAGTAAGAGCAGGCGCCAGATGGCGCACCGGACAGTGAATAGTGACTGTCCGGTGCACCACCGGACTGTCCAGTGGCCCACATGTCAGAAGCTCCAACGGTCGAACCCTAACGGCTGGGTCCCTTCGACAGCAGAGTTCCCCAACGACCATTTTGGTGGTTGGGGCTATAAATACCCCCCAACTACCACTCTTCAAGGCATCCAAACATTCACTACTCCTCATTCAATACAAGAGCAATACACAACACTCCAAGACACAAATCAAAGCCTCCGATCAAATCAATGTCCACATTTCAACTCTAGTTTTTAGGACTTGTGAGAAGATCAACTTGTGTTCTTTTGTTGTTCTTGTTGCTTGGTTGGCTTTCTTCTTTCTCTCATTCTTATTCTCAAAGCCTTGTAAGCGAAGCAAGAGACACCAATTGTGTGGTGGTCCTTGCGGGGTCTAAGTGACCCGGGAAATCAAGGAAGGAAGCTCACTCGGTCTAAGTGACCGTTTGAGAGAGGGAAAGGGTTGAAAGAGAATCGGTCTTTGTGACCACCTTAGCGGGGAGTAGGTTTGCAAGAACCGAACCTCGGTAAAACAAATCACCGTGTCATCCGCTCTTATTCGCTTGTGATTTGTTTTCGCCCTCTCCTTCGGACTCAATTACATTTCTAACACTAACCCCGGCTTGTAGTTGTGCTTAAACTTTATAAATTTCAGATTTGCCTATTCACCCCCCCTCTAGACGACTTTCAAGATTGTCGCTCACCTTCATAGCTAGCCGACGCGCGTGCCGCCCCCTCGCCGTCTTCGCTCAATCCACCAGCCCCCAAGCCGTCTCTCAGCTGGCCGACGCGCGTGATGCCCCCTCGCCGTCTCCGCCCAATCCACAAGCCCCTAAGCCGTCTTGCAGCTGGCCGACACGCGTGCTGCCCCCTTGCATGCCTAATCCACCGGCCCCCAAGGCGTCTTGAGATCTCTTCAAATCTCCCTTTATCCTTTACTTCTTAGAATTTACTTATTTGTACTTCTTGGTTCACTGGGGGAAACTTGAGATACAGTCAAATTATGTTACTTATTCAAACTAGGTATGTCATTCTGTCATCTTTACCTACAACCATTTGTAATACATTAATATAATTGTACTCTTCCATAATACATTAATATTTGTACATTGTACTACATATGCTGTTAACAGAACAAAAAAACACTTAGACATTATGGGTATTCATAGATTTCTTTTTTTTCTCTTAACGTCGAGGATTCTCATGGAACTACGCTCTTTTTGGTTTACAGATGTTCAAGAAAGAAACATAATTGGCACGACCCCATTTACAAGATAGGGATTATCTACTTCATCGACGACATTCGCACTTTATTATTATTACTTTTTGCATGAAATATTTAAATTACTCCTACAATGTTGATTCCTACACATAATTGTTTAACATCGTTTTAGGTCCGTTATGATTTTCAGCTATGCACTTTCATGTCGATTAAATTTTATAATTGAGTAGTTGCTAAATACGATTAGAACGTTCATGAAATCTTGCTATCATATTTTCCTATAGTCTTATTTATTCTTACTTTTACAACCCCATATATTACAAAATCATATCTAACACCAAGTCGTTCAAACATTTTTTTGTTATAGCAGGAAATGACACCTACTCTACTCCACAGTTTAAAACCTCAAGATATGTCGGTAACCATTGAAGTACAAGTTTCAAGGAAATGGGAATTTCATGGAAATACAGACATTGGGGCCATATTACACATTGATGTGATTTTGGCTGGCAGAGAGGTAAGAACCCAATATCCTTTTTTTCTAATAACATTACTCATGTGTATCCAAATAGGATCATTAGAATTTTCCATTACATCATTCTACCTATATTTCAACATAGGTCCTTTCACTGTTGATCTATTCGCTTCACGCAAAAAAGCCTCGGTTCCAACTGAGATCTTCGTTTAGTTCACCCAAACTTGTCGTATGTAAGGAAAATGGACCCCGGGCCTTTTGGCTAATTGAGTTTTGGTGTTTGATGAACAACACAATCCGTGAACTAATAAGTTTTCTAGTGTTTGTGTTTGTAGTTCACAGGATGCGAAGAGAATTGGACCAAGGCAATGAGGCTGCAACACCTCAAAAGAAGACATAAAAAGATGCATAGGAGTCCAATACTCAAGAACAAAGAAGCCCGAAGAAATCAGCGAAGAAATCCAAGATGTGGGCTGTCAGCCAGCGCCTGGTGGCGCACCGGACATCGGTGTCCGGTGTGCACCGGACTGTCCGGTGAGACACTGGACAGTCTGCGCAGAGAGGCCGCAGACAGGCGCTCTCTGGCTGTAGCACCGGACTATCCGGTGTGCACCGGACTGTCCGGTGTGCCATCGGGCAGACGGCAACGGTCGAATCCAACGGTCGGATCCAACGGTCGACTGCTACAGGCGCCAACGGTCGGCTGACGTGGCGGCACCGGACATGCTACAGTGCAGTGTCCGGTGTGCACCGGACTGTCCGGTGCACCCGACGACAGAAAGCTGCTGCTTTCTGTCCAACGGCTAGTTGGGGGCTTGGAGGCTATAAATACCACCCCAACCGGCCATTCTCTAGTGTGAGAGCCCAAGCAACATACCAATACACATAGTGCATATTTCCAAGAGCTCAAACACCCAAGTGCTTAATAGAATCACTCGGTGATTAGCGTAGGTGCTTTGCGAAGTGCTTAGGTTAGTTAGACCGCTTTAGCGCTTGCTCTAGGTGAATCCTAGTTAGTTGAGTGAGTTTTGTAAAACCACACAACCCCTCGGCTCTTGCGTGAGTCGTTGTAATTGTACCGAGTGGGGCGAGAGTCTTGCGAGACCGTGACAACCGCGTTTGTGTCACGGCCGCCACCGTGTACCGGAGGGAACGAGGCCCGCGGCGTTTCGGCCGGAAGCTCGATAGTGGAGACGGCGGGGAGCGTCCGAGAGGAGCCGGAAGCGGAGCACCACTTGCGCGTGGAGAAGGCCCGCGGCTCTCTACGGAGTTACTCGACCGTGGTGCTTGGCCCTCGCGTGGGCTTCCCTTTGCGTAGGGGCACCAACGAGGATTAGTCGGGACCTTGCGTGGTTCCGGATACCTCGGTAAAAATACCAGCGTCATCCACGAGAGTTTGCTTCTCTACTTAGCTCTTTACATTCCGCATCTATATAAAGCATTTAAGTTTCAATCTTGTAGTCATACTTATTTAGTATAGATTGAAACTTAGCCTTTGCGGTAGAGATAGCAACACTTAGACAAAACCTAGTTTGCACATTCTAGTTTTGATTATTTGCATAGGTTTTGCTCTAGGGATTTAATTGTGGCCTAGTTTAGTAAAAGTTTTAGAAGTCCTAATTCACCCCCCCCCCTCTTAGGCGTCACCCGTTTCCTACAAGTGGTATCAGAGCCGGTTTGGCTCATTTGGAACGCTTTAGCTTCACCGCTAAAAGAGCCGACGCTTTTTAGAGGAAGGGATGGATACCCATAGGCCACCACACTTCGACGGCACTAACTTCCCCTATTATAGTGCTAGAATGGCTTGTTACCTAGAGGCCGTTGATCTAGGTGTTTGGAGAGTCACTCGTGACGGGATGAAACCCCTCAAGAATCCCGAGAAACCCACCACGAGTGAGGAAAAAGAAATTCATTTAAATGCTAGAGCCAAAAATTGCTTGTATGAATCTCTTAGCATGGATATTTTTAATCAAGTATTCACCTTGAAAACCGCTAATGAGATTTGGCTAAAATTGCATGAGCTCCATGACGGCACATCCAATGTCCGTGAGCAAAAACATTGCCTAGTGTTAAATGAGTATAATTCTTTTGCCATGAAAGATGATGAGCTTGTTAGAGACATGTATTCTCGTTTGAATCTAATAATCAATGAGCTCAACTCTATTGGCATTAATAAGCTAGGTGATGCGGACATTGTGAGGAAGATTATCTCCCTGCTACCACAACAAAGATATGGGAGCATCATCACCATCCTTCACAACATGGAGGACTTGAGCAACATGACCCCGACCATTGTGATTGGGAAAATCGCGGCATTTGAGATGTCGCGTAAAATGAGTCGGGGAGAGGAGCCAACTTCCTCAAGACCATATGCTTTTGCATGTGATGAAAGGAAGGGCAAAAAGAAGGCTCCCACTTCAAGCTCCTCAAGTGAAAAAGAGGAAGAAGAAGAAGAAAGTGATGATGATGAAGATAATCAACCATGCACATCATCCTCCGAGGACGAAGAAACAATCCGACGCGTCGGAAAGGTAATGAGGATGATCCGCAAGATTAATCTAATGGGTGTGCCCCTGCAGGTCGAGGATCTTCTCTTTAACATTGACAGGAAAAAGCAAAGGAAGAGAGGATGCTTCGCATGTGGGGAGAAGGGCCACTTCAGGGACAACTGTCCAAATATGGCCAAGCCCAAAAAGGAGAGGACCAAAGGCAAGGCGCTCACAAGTGTTAGAACTTGGGATGATTCTTCAAGTGAAGATGAACCTCCAAGGACGCGCAGCCACCGGTCATCGTCACGATCATCACGGTCATCACACAAATGCCTTATGGCAAGAGGTAACAAAAGCGTTCCATCCTCTAGTGATGAAAGTAGTAGTGATGATGAAGGTGAAGGAAAGGCCTCTCTAGAAGAGCTTGCGGAAGCCGTTAATTTTTTCCAGGATGTTTGCACTAAGCAAAAAGCTCAACTTAAAACCTTGAAAAATAAGTTGATTAGCTCCCAAAATGATTATAAAGGTTTGCTAGAAAAATTTGAAACTTTTGCAAACTTAAATAGTGAGCTGTCAACTAAAATTGAGCTATTAGAATCTAGTGCTCCATCCACTGCTACCGATGATAGCCTTATTAAAAAGAATGAAAAACTTAAGGCTAAGTTAGCTAGCTCCCAAGAAGCTATTGAAAATTTGCTAGAGAAAATGGAAATTCTTAGCATACACAATAATGAGCTAACTACTAAGCTAGAAAACATTGGTAGCACCCCAGCAGCATCTTTAGTTGAAATACCTGAAATAATTAAGAAAGATGCTTCTACTTCCTGCTTTGATTTAATTGATGATTCTAACCCCTGCAACCAAGTCGTTGTTGAGAATATTGTTGTAGAAACATGTACGGATGAGGTTGCAAAGAAAAATGAACAATTAAAGCAAGAAGTGGCTCGCCTTGGCAAGGCTTTGTATGACAAGAAAGGCAAAGCCAAACAAATCCGACCTCCACAGAATAACACCACTGCGGGAGTGAACAAGCCTGTAGAGGGAGAAATTGTGATTTGTAGGCTATGCCACATGGAAGGCCACAAGTCTTTCCAATGCAAGGCGATGACCGGGGATAAACAAAGGCAAAAGCTCAAGCAAAAGCCATCAAGCAAAATCTCCAACACCTACATCAAAAAGGTGAACAAAAAGGGTGCTACACCATACTTGATCAAGAAGAAAAAGAATGGAAAGGTGATAGCAATCAAGGCCAACAAGCAAGCCAACAAAGGAAAGGGGGCCAAACGCATTTGGGTGCCAAAGGAAATAATTTCAACCATGAAAAGCACCAAAAAGGTTTGGATCCCGAAAGGGAAGTGAGTGGACCGAAGGTCTACGGGAAATTTGGAGACTTGGCAAAATTGGGATGTATATCATGGGGTACATCATATTGGATCAAGTTTATTGCCAAGTGGGTTAGTGAAAACTTTGGACCCAAATTTCCCACCCATGACTAAGGTAACTAGTTTTATTGTATTCTTCATTTTTAGATATGCGTATCTATTTACCTTCTATCTAGTTTACCTTTCTTGCCTAGTATTATAATTGTTATGTACTTTTGTTTAAAATCATGTATACTAGGTAAATCACATGGTAGGATTGCTTGCTTTCAATTCATATACTTAAGCAAACCTACATGGCTTAAAATGTTTATTTAAGCACGGCACATAGCTTTTATATCACTCCATAGTAAATGATGCATCAATTGAAAATTTTGATTTCTACAAGTTGTATCATTTAACTTATATGTGCCAAAGTTAGGATTATGGATAATTTGCCCCTCTTGATATCAAATCAAAGTGCATGTCTCCTACAAGTATTCAAAACTTGTATGCACACCTTTAGGGGGAGGTTACTCTATAATGTAACACTTTGAGACTAACACCTTTTCAAGTCTATTTCATGTGATAGTCTCATTGTAAGGAAAATGAAGTCCCCGGAGAAAGACAACAATCTTCCACTGCAAAATCTCCAAGAACTCTCATGTCTCTCAAGCTCGCCATTGATCTTCAATTGGTATCTTTTGAGACTACATTCAGTATCATTTACATGTCTTCTCCAATATTTGATTAGACTATATTTCATATCATATGCTTCCATGTTGCAAAAATGCATAAGTAGTTAACTCATATTCTGTTACCTATGCATAAGGGAAGTTAGTCTTTTCAAATCATGTCTTGCACCTCTAATTTTCACATGCTTTTTCCTAAGTAGAAGATCTCTGTCAAGGGGAGTATTTCTTCATCTCTAAAGGGGGAGAAAAACTCTTTCTAAAGGAGACAACTCATTTAGGGGGAGTAATCTTTTGAGGACTCCTTCAAGTGGTATCATTCACATGACTTAATTTAATATCCTTCCAGTGATATCATTTGATACAATTCTTATTGAGGGCAAGCTTTTATTTACTTCCTACATGCTTTTAATGTCTTCCTTTTCGGTGGTTGATGCCAAAGGGGGAGAAGTTTAGGGACCAAAGCAATGAAATCTATATCAAACACCAAACACGAAGTAAGTGAATTATGGAGTTAGGGGGAGGCTTAAGTCCATAATATCACATTGTGGGGACAATCATGCATCTTAGCAAGTAGATTGCATATTTTCAATCAAATACTTGTATTATTTGCTTGCTTTGGTTGTGTTGTCATCAATCACCAAAAAGGGGGAGATTGTAAGGAAAATGGACCCCGGGCCTTTTGGCTAATTGAGTTTTGGTGTTTGATGAACAACACAATCCGTGAACTAATAAGTTTTCTAGTGTTTGTGTTTGTAGTTCACAGGATGCGAAGAGAATTGGACCAAGGCAATGAGGCTGCAACACCTCAAAAGAAGACATAAAAAGATGCATAGGAGTCCAATACTCAAGAACAAAGAAGCCCGAAGAAATCAGCGAAGAAATCCAAGATGTGGGCTGTCAGCCAGCGCCTGGTGGCGCACCGGACATCGGTGTCCGGCGTGCACCGGACTGTCCGGTGAGACACTGGACAGTCTGCGCAGAGAGGCCGCAGACAGGCGCTCTCTGGCTGTAGCACCGGACTGTCCGGTGTGCACCGGACTGTCCGGTGTGCCATCGGGCAGACGGCAACGGTCGAATCCAACGGTCGGATCCAACGGTCGACTGCTACAGGCGCCAACGGTCGGCTGACGTGGCGGCACCGGACATGCTACAGTGCAGTGTCCGGTGTGCACCGGACTGTCCGGTGCACCCGACGACAGAAAGCTGCTGCTTTCTGTCCAACAGCTAGTTGGGGGCTTGGAGGCTATAAATACCACCCCAACCGGCCATTCTCTAGTGTGAGAGCCCAAGCAACATACCAATACACATAGTGCATATTTCCAAGAGCTCAAACACCCAAGTGCTTAATAGAATCACTCGGTGATTAGCGTAGGTGCTTTGCGAAGTGCTTAGGTTAGTTAGACCGCTTTAGCGCTTGCTCTAGGTGAATCCTAGTTAGTTGAGTGAGTTTTGTAAAACCACACAACCCCTCGGCTCTTGCGTGAGTCGTTGTAATTGTACCGAGTGGGGCGAGAGTCTTGCGAGACCGTGACAACCGCGTTTGTGTCACGGCCGCCACCGTGTACCGGAGGGAACGAGGCCCGCGGCGTTTCGGCCGGAAGCTCGATAGTGGAGACGGCGGGGAGCGTCCGAGAGGAGCCAGAAGCGGAGCACCACTTGCGCGTGGAGAAGGCCCGCGGCTCTCTACGGAGTTACTCGACCGTGGTGCTTGGCCCTCGCGTGGGCTTCCCTTTGCGTAGGGGCACCAACGAGGATTAGTCGGGACCTTGCGTGGTTCCGGATACCTCGGTAAAAATACCAGCGTCATCCACGAGAGTTTGCTTCTCTACTTAGCTCTTTACATTCCGCATCTATATAAAGCATTTAAGTTTCAATCTTGTAGTCATACTTATTTAGTATAGATTGAAACTTAGCCTTTGCGGTAGAGATAGCAACACTTAGACAAAACCTAGTTTGCACATTCTAGTTTTGATTATTTGCATAGGTTTTGCTCTAGGGATTTAATTGTGGCCTAGTTTAGTAAAAGTTTTAGAAGTCCTAATTCACCCCCCCCTCTTAGGCGTCACCCGTTTCCTACATTGTAGACACTCAGTTAATTTGCTATGCCAAGTTTATTCAGGTCTCTTATTCCTAGACCAACAATCTCCTTTGCCATGTACGAATCCAACAATTTAAAACATGTTGATAATGAGTGCCGGGTATTCTTAGCAAATTTTGATCAAATTCATATATGAGTGAATCACAATGTACACTAAAGGGAACCACTTAATGCTTACTAAAAACATCAGTTAATCGCTTTGTAGTTGAAGTGAACTTAATGACCTAAATTCAAAATAGTGTATCCCTACATGCCCACATGATTTCTTCCAATATACATTATAATAGATGCATGCTAAAATACTAAATCGCAAACTTTTACTTTCTCAACAGGTTATTGCTGTCAGTGACCACCATTTAGTTTGGTTACAATGACTATAACATGACCTTCTACATTCATGCCGTCAAACATTCACAATACATATATCTCTTTTGGTTCCCATACGCTTCATCAGACACTGCATTTCTAACAATGGGCAACCAAAAAAAGGATTACTAAAATTATATTGCCACCTACAATATACAAAAAAAAGTACCGGGCCAAGTTATTTTGTTGAATTTAATTGACTTCCCGAAATATATGTACTGCACCCAAGTTATTTTGTTCACGTAAACTAGCTTCCAGAATTATTTTTTCTACATTCAGTAATTGTCAAATAATTATATACACTCCACCAAGTTATTTTTACTACATAGTTAATGTAAATTATACACCTATAACTGTTAATAATATTAAATTTTAGACCACCGATTTAGCGTACACTACAATTGGTATAGTTTATTCCAATTATTTTACCTGCTTCATACATGCCCATATTTTCAACCTAACTACTAATACTGTCAACTATACATTCATATTCTGACATACACACAAATCTACTACTGCTGCTATAATGTTGTAACTATATGAAATTTATCTCCACCACTTTTCCTTGTCTATCTCGCATTCACTTCAATATAAATGCCAATCATTATGCTGATAAAGATTATGCGGCCGCAGACATGTTCAACTAATATCTATTTTCATATATTTACCAATGATCGTATTTGTTGTTTTGAAAATTCTTTTACCATGGAGATTACTAATTATAGTGTTGACGCCTTTTCGGAGCGCCAAACACTCAACAAGAACCGTGGCGGTGCTCTCTGGTCAGGCGCGGACGGTCCGCGGCACAGGGCCGGACGGTCCGCGACCTGGCGAAGGGGCTAGGGTTCCCTGCCTGACGGCCGGACGGTCCGCGCGTGCGCAGGGGCGGCGGAGGATCGCCGGCGGCGCCTGGATCTCGCTCCCGGGAGGGACCCCGTCGGGGAGGAGAGATCCTAGGTGGTGTCTAGACTTGGGTAGACCGACCTAGACTCCTCTAATCGACGTAGAGTCGAGGAGAGGCGGAGAATTTGGGGATTGGAAGGCTAAACTAGAACTAGACTAGAACTACTCCTAAGAATAAATGTAAATTGTATTGATTGTGGGTTCGATTGATTGCCTCTAATCGGCCGTAATCCTCTGCTTTTATAAAGGAGGGGGGCTGGACCCGTTACCAACAAAACTCCGAGTAAGTCCTGTGATTCTCGCCAACAAACACAGCGAAAAACTCGGAACCCTAATTTGTTCTGCGCATGCGCGGACCGTCCGGCCCACAGGCACGAACCGTCCGCTGGCTCAAATTGGTGCCCAACATATGCCCCCCTGCCTTTTGGTGGAGCTGAGCAAACCAAAAGCAACTAACTCGATATGATTACATCAGTTCTCTTAGGCATCTTGCCACATACTAGGATGGTATTGTTTGAGGAAACGCCCATTCAAAGCCTTGGGTAAATCCTTGCCTTGGAATGTTTGTAGTAAATAGGCGTTACCAGACATTACCTGTTTTACTTTGTAAGGACCCTCCCAGCTTGGCGACCATTTCCCAAACTTTCGGTCTTTATTCTTTAGAGGCAGGATGGTCTTCCACACCAGGTCCCCTACTTGAAATGATTTTGCTTTAACCTTCTTGTTGTAGGCCCTGGCTACCATGATCTTGTCCTTTTCTATTGCTCCCAAAGCTATCACCCTCTTGTCGGTTACCTCATCAATATTATCCATCATTGAATTATAATAATCAGTGACGGTTATATCATTTTGCCTGGCGAACCTGACAGCATTCAAACTTATTTCCACAGGCAACACTGCTTCCTGCCCATAGACAAGCTCAAAAGGAGATACTTTAGTAGCACTATGTTAAGATATTCTATGAGCCCATAAAGCTTCGGACAAAATCTTATGTCAATGCTTAGGATTATCGGATATCTTCTTTTTTATCAAGTTAATCAATGTCCTATTACTAGACTCGGCCTGTCCATTGGCCTGAGCATAATATGGAGATGAATTAAGCAACTTAATTTTATATAATTCAGCAAATTCACATACCTCCTTTGACATAAAAGAAGTCCCTTGATCTGTAGTCACGGTCTAGGGAATACCGAATCTATGAATAATATGCTCAGTTATGAACTCAATTACTTCTTTGTGTGTCATGTTCTTCAGAGCAACGCCTTCAGTCCATTTGGTAAAGTAGTCAGTGGCAACTAACACGAACCGATGTCCCTTTGATGATGAAGGATGAATTTCTCCAATAAAGTCTAATCCCATCCTCTGAAAGGCCAAGGCTTGATGATAGGATGTAATTCGGTTGCAGGGATCAACTGTAGGTCGCCGAATTTTTGACACACTTGGCAACCCTTGTAGTACTTGAAACAATCAGCTATCATGTTAGGTGGGTACCACAAATAAAACCAGACCTTCGCAACAGCCACTTCATCTTTGGAGCCGGTTGATGGGTACCACAAATCCCTTCATGTACTTCAGCCATGGCTAATATAGCATCATCTGGGCTCAAGCACTTAAGCAGGACGTCGTTGACTGTTCGATGGTAGAGTTCATCACTCATTAAAACATACTTGAAAGTTGTACACCGAATGTTCTTTCTGTCCTGACATTGGGATTTCATAAATAATTAGTTATGGGCGTCCTCCAATCACTTGCATCGGCTTTATTACCAGCCGAATCGATTAGGAGGACTTTCCTGGTAACCCCGGACAGTCCGGCGTCTTCACGCGGACGGTCCGCGACCTGGGGAATTGGCCCTGCATCGGTTATTAGATTTTCAGTGTTGTGAAATCTCCCTCGCTTTATCCGATAACCTGATGCATCTTGTGCCAAATTGTTAGCTCTATGATTCTCAACTCTAGAGATATGCCGAATAATGAATTCGTCAAAAGAATGGATTATGCTCCAACATTTTTCAAGGTAACTATTTAGAGTATCATCAAAACATTGATATTCTTCTAACGCCTGTTGGATGATCAGCTGAGAATCACCAAATGCCTTCACATGTTTTACTCCCATACAATTTAAAAGTTCCAAGCCGAATAAAAGGGCCTCATATTCGGCTTGATTATTAGTGCAATAAGTTTCCAATCGGCTAGAGAAGTCGAAGGAGACATTACTTGGTGAAACAAGTACGATGCCAATTCCTTGCCCTTCATTGCAAACTGATCCATCAAAATATAAAGTCCAAGGAGTAATAGTGAGGTATGACATGTCTAGTTTATGAGTATTATTAATCCGATGTTCTACAATAAAATCCGCTACGACCTGGCCTTTCATAGATTTCAATGGTTCATAGGCCAAGTCATATTCTATGAGTGCATAAGCCCACTTACCAATTCTACCACTCATAATTGGGTTATGCAACATATATTTGATCACATCGGCTTGACCAGAAACAGTGCAACGACTAGACAGTAAATAACATCTACACTTGGTGCATGCATAAAACAAGCATAAGCATAACTTTTCAATAAAAGTGTACCTTGTTTCAGCATCCACCAACCTCCGACTTAGATATGTCACCACATGCTCCTTTCCTTCAGTTTCTTGTGTCAAAACAGCCCCAATGACCTTATCTTCAGCTGCAATATATAATCTGAATGGTACTCCTACTTGTGGTGCTTTTAACACGGGAGCCAAAGACAAGTATTCTTTAATGAGATCAAATGCTTCCTGTTGCTCTGCCCCCAAGTGAATTCGGCATCATTCTTAAGCCGAAGGATAGGGGTGAAGGCATCAATCTTCTCGGCTAGGTTAGAAATAAACCTTCGTAAATAATTCACCTTGCCGAGAAACTTCTGCACTTCGACCTTACAAGTCGGAGGCCCCACATTCCGAATAGACTTGATTCGGTCAGGGACTATTTCTATACCATGTTCATGGATGACAAATCCTAAAAACTTACCAGCCGACACTCCAAAAGCACATTTATGTGGGTTCATTTTCAAACCATACTGACGCATCTTATCAAAAGCTTTGCGCAAATCAGCTAAATGAGAACTAAACTCAGCCGATTTTACTACAATATCATCAATGTATACTTCCATAGTGTTTCCTAACAGCTCGTGAAAGATCAAATTCATAGCCCTTTGATAAGTAGCACCAACATTTTTCAGACCAAATGTCATGACAACCCACTCAAATAAACCAATGAAGCCTGGGCATATAAAGGCCGTTTTAGACGCATCTTCTTCGGCCATAAAAATCTGATTATATCCGGCATTACCATCAAGAAAGCTAATAATTCTATTTCCTGATGCATTATTGATTAATGTGTCGGCTATGGGCATGGGATACTCATCTTTAGGGGTTGCTCTATTTAAATTGCGAAAATCAATGCATACTCTAAGCTTACCTGACTCCTTCTCCACCGGCACAATATTGGAGACTCACTCTGCGTATCTGCAAGGCCTAATAAAATTAGCTTCTAGCAGCCGGTGGATTTTGTCCTTGATTCGTGGGAGAAGATCCGGACGAAATGTTCTAGCTTTCTGCTTAAAAGGTCTGAAACCAGACTTAATGGGCAGCCGATGCTCTACGATCTCTCGGCTTAGTCCCGACATCTTAGTGTAATTCCAAGCAAAGCAATCTAAATATTCCTTCAATAGACCGATCATCTCACTTATAGAATCGGTCTCCAGGGTCTTATTTTTAAAAGTCGGCCTTAGAGTTTTACCATCTCCTATGTCGATCTCCTCCAAAGGATCAGCCGATGTAAACCCCTGTCCTAGCTTATCGTGATCTCTGAATTCCTCTATCATGTCTCCCACAGAGGAATCAGACGATCTTTGTGTGATAGCGGACTCTCCGGTCTCGGGGACCGGATCATCCGTGATACTATTTTTATACTGTGGTAGATGTTTGACCTTAAAGACCGAACCATTTTGTGAAAGACCGGACCATTCGGCCTCAGAAGCCGAACTGTCCATGACCAAGGACTCATGAATTTTGCGTGGATTCATCATTTAAACTTTATTTAGGATTTAGCCAATTCTCCATCGGCTCTAGCATTACAGGAATGAAACCTTTCTTATCTACACTTATGAACTAATAATCAGAAAAATCTACTCCTATGAGACATGTAGCAGTCTCATAAGTCCAGAGTACAGGGGCATCGGCCATAGCGATACAGGCCGATACATCAGCATGTACTTGTTCTATGTCATCACCTACCCATTGTATTAACATTTGATGTAATGTAGAAGGTATACATTGGTTGGCATGAATCCAATCTCTACCTAAGATTAGACTGTAATTTCCTTCTACATCAGTGACGAAGAATGTAGCAGCAAAGGTCTTAGTCCCGATGGTTAATTCAACGGACGTGACTCCCCTGGCTTTGATCGAACTATCATTTCCAACACCACTGAGGGTCATGTTGGTCTTGACAAGTTCGTCATCTTGTTTACCTAATTTTCTGTATAGTGAATAAGGCATTAGATTTACAACCGCCCCTCCATCTACCAACATTTTAGCAATCGGTATCCCATCATTGTGACCGCGCACGAAGAGCGGCTTTAAATGATTTACCAATTCCTTTGGTTTAGTAAACGCGGCTTCTTTAGGACCAAAATCAAACTGGGCAACAACAGGTTCATCGTCGCCGACAATAGTACAATCGGCGGAAAATGTAATAATATTTACATCCATACCTAGGTGCTCTGGAGAAGCCTCGTAGTCGACTAGGTCTTCTCCCAGTAGGTCGTCCTCCTCCATTGGTGTTGGTGCATCGTCGGAGTCGTCCTGGCGTGGGGCGGACGGTCCGAACTCAGGGGTCGAACGGTCCGCGCCTGGTGTAGATTGTCCAACCTTGTTAGCCAGGCTGTCTTCCATACCTATACGGTGCTGCACAGGTGTTGTTTTATTTTCTATTTCTATAGCCGTTTGTTTTTTCTCAACGGCCTTTGGTCTCCATTTCTTTTGTGGTGGTGGGTATTGTGGATGTGTATCATTGAATATCTTTTTCGCCTCCTTTTCCTGGTTTTCTTTTGCTCTTAGGCATTGTAATTTTCGCTTTTGGGACCGTGTCAATCCCGCTGGGCACCATCGAGGCATGGAGTATTTTGGATCGGCTGCTTTGATGGTAGCCGTATATTCTTTTTTGGTCGTGTTGGCCGATTCCCCAAAAATCATCGGCCCTTCATTATCTTCTTGTACGATGACCTCTGCAGTACCTATTTTAATGATATCCTTTTTTGTTGTTCTTTTGGTTGCTGCAGGCATATGCCCCCCTGCCGGATTGGTCGGCCTTTGAGGCCGAGTACTCCGGCACTCTTGTTGGGCCTATGCCTGGTGACCGGATTGAGCGACGCTCACTCGGTCTTGTACTGGAGGTGTCAACCTATTGAATACAGATGTTTGGGGTGCCCCCCAAGCGAGGTACTGTGGCATCCCAAATGTTTATGGTGGCATGCCTCACATTTGATTTGGGACATATGGTGGAGGTAAATATGTGTATGGATATGGCATAGGCGGATAAGGGGGTGGAGGTGTCCATGTAGGTATGTTAGGTCTCAATTGTACGGTATGACCTTTCATTTCTTCCGATTGGTGGGGTGATCCAATCGGCCTGACCTGACGTTGCTCATGAATGGGTGAGCGGGGTCGCTTTGTTGGCCGGTCACTGGGGCCGGCCTTCTTTTTTACGTATTTAGACAATAATTGATCGAAAGTCGGGCCGGTTTTGACCAACCGACCAGCTGCCTTGAATGTATTTGTTTTCCACGTACCTATCTCTGGTCGTTGTGGTTTGAAAGTACGTGGTCGTTGTGAGTCTTGAGCACGGCCGGACCGTCCGCTGGAGTTCTCTGGACCGTCTAGCGGGGTCCCGGACCGTCCGCGCCTGTGTGTCGAACCGTCCGCGGTACGCAGCACGGGTTCCTGGTCCTTGGTCCGTGCTTGCCCCCCAGTGCCGGAGGTCGTGATGGTCACCATAAGAGTTTCCCCTCCATCAGGAGTCTTTTCTGCCACCACTTTCCTGCAAGAATGATTCTCATCGGCCTCTCTTGCATTGCCGATGACTATCTCCTTGCCTTTGCCTTTATCGGCTGTGTTTGGCCGAACCAGGACTTTCTTGCCCTCGATGTCGATCATGTTCATTAGAAAGGGCTCTGTATCCACCTGCATTTCCTGAAATTTCAATCGTCCCTCGTTAATGGTCGATTCAATCTGTCGTCGAAACACATTACAATCATTGGTAGCATGAGAAAATGAGTTATGCCACTTGCAGTATGCACGACGTTTTAGCTCGTCAGCGGATGAAACAATGTGATTTATTTTAATGTTACCATTTTTGAGTAATTCATCAAATATTTTATCACATTTACCAACATTAAATGTAAATTTAACCTCCTCTTGCCGTTTCTTTTGAACCGGCTGTAGGGAGGAACAAGCCGAAGATTTGGCCTGCTTTGGCCAAACCATTTCAGCAACATACACTTCCGTTGATTCGTCATTAGATCTACTTTGGTCGCACTCCACTATATGCACGTTGTGACAAATTGTTTTAGCAGTTTCTTTGCTTCGACTTTCATAGGCCAAAGCTCTTTGGTGTAACTGTGCTAGCGTAAAAAATTGGATGTCTTCTAATCATTCTTTTAAGTAATATCGCAGACCATTAAAGGCTAATCCTGCTAATTGTTTTCTGTTAAATGGATTTGGAAGCATCGGTTTCTGGTATCTCGGAATCTCCGGATATAGTCATTAACCAATTCATCCTTCCCCTGTCGTAAGGCCACTAGGTCTACCAAATCTAACTCATAGTCACCAGAGAAAAAGTGATCATGGAATTTTTGTTCTAAATCCCCCCATGACGAAATAGAATTAGGAGGTAATGTAGCGTACCATGCGAATGTGGTTCCTGTTAAAGATAATGAAAATAAACGTACGCGAAATGCTTCTGTGTCGGCCAATTCTCCTAATTGTGCTAGGAACTGGCCTATGTGTTCGCGCGTGCTCTTTCCCTGGTCACCCGAAAATTTTCAGAATTCGGGTATCCTGGTTCCCTGTGGGTATGGGTGGTGATCAAATTGGCTGTCATAAGGTTTTCGATATGATTGCCCCCCCAGGAATCATGCTTACTCCGAGCTTATCTCGGAACGCCCCAGCTATTTCCTCCCTCACTATATCAATGGCAGCCGGTGCGAGACCACCGGCTCTCTGGTCAAACATGGGTGGGGTTGGCTGGATATTGGCATGTTGTCTTCCCCCCCATTGGTTTGAGCTATGTGGTGCAATGTCGTTCGCCTTATATGGCTCATAGGATTGATCGTTCCTTTCCAGCCTTCTAGGCGGGGCCGGAAAGCTTTTCTGGGCTCTGAATCTTGCATTATTAGGCTGATGCATCGCATAGTGTGATGGGAAGTGTTGTTGGCACGGGTGAGGATTCGGGTAACAATCCTCCTCAAAAAGGTCATGCGCGGACTGTCCGGACTTTGGCCCGGACCGTCCGTGATTATATGCGGACCGTCCGTCGTGGTATGCGAATGGTCCGACTGGGTAGTTTGAATTTTGTGCTAAACGATGTGGCTCGGGTACATGTGTTGGTAATTCATTAAAAATGGGCCCAACTGGGGCTGGCCCAGACGGTCCGCGCTCACGTGCGGACGGTCCGGGCATGTGCATATCGGCTGATTTGCTGCCGATTTGCGGTTGCTCAGGGCATGTGTCCATCGACATCCCATAAAGGGGTTGTGACTGGTCGCGACAACCTATAGCCGATGTATTACGTGTGTTACCCCCTAATTTAACCTTGTGCGAAGGAAAATTTGCGATATTAGATTTATCAAATGCACGTACTAGTTTCCTATAATCGTTTTGCATACCCCCTATGATATTTTGCACTTGTTCACGCTGTTCATCTACATAATTTCTGAAAGATTGTAGCTCGTTTGTATTACTTACATTAGGGATATCTGGTGTGGGTCGGAGCGAAGCCGGATCCGTCGCCCGATGTCGGACGACCTTGTTGTTCCTGTCCACTTTGAAGTTGGCCAAGAACTTTGCTTTCGCCTCTTGGATCATCTGCTCCTTGTGCTCCTCGAATTAGAGTTGTTCGTCAGCCGACAAGGTCTCCCAAGTCGGCTCTATGATGTTGCTTGGGGAAATATCAGAGCTATCCCTTGAACTGGCCATTGAGGGCCGATTTGATGAGTCTATATTTGTTGTCCCCAGCGGAGTCGCCAAAAAGTATGTTGACGCATTTTTGGAGCGCCAAACACTCAACAAGAACCATGGCGGTGCTCTCTGGTCAGGCGCGGACGGTCCGCGGCACAGGGCCGAACGGTCCGCGACCTGGCGCAGGGGCTAGGGTTCCTTGCCTGACGGCAGGACGGTCCGCGCCCTAGGGCCAGACGGTCCGCGCGTGCACAGGGGCGGCGGAGGATCGCCGGCGGCGCTTGGATCTCGCTCCCGGGAGGGACCCCGTCGGGGAGGAGAGATCCTAGGTGGTGTCTAGGCTCGGGTAGACCGACCTAGACTCCTCTAATCGACGTAGAGTCGAGGAGAGGCGGAGAATTTAGGGATTGGAAGGCTAAACTAGAACTAGACTAGAACTACTCCTAAGAATAAATGTAAATTGTATTGATTGTGGGTTCGATTCTGTCACACCCGGATTTCGGGGGCACCAAGACCCGGGCGCGAACATAAACACCAGGTATGCTGGGACCAAGTCTCACACATATGATGTATAGTGGCACAGGATCGAATGTCACATCTTTATATATAACAGGAGTTCTATACAAAATAAATAATTACATTATAAGGAGACAACAGTCCAGCAACCCAAAGTTGACTGGGAGACGACGGCCTAGACCTCTCATGAACTCGTCACAGCATCCTCCAAGCGCCTCATCCTGTGGTACCTGTTCTTGACCTGTGGGGGGTGTGAGACAGCAAGAGTGAGCTCACATACGTTCATAGCTCAACAAGTTGTGGGGAATAATGTGCATGAACTCGCCAAAGGTGGGAGCTCATGTGAAGTGTAAGGCTTACCAAAGAGGATGGTTGAAGCTGAGCATTGCTTTTAAAGTTGGTCAAAATTTTATTAGCAATTACTAAGTATAAGTAAATACCAACCCAATTAAGTAATAGAACAAAAGTAATAACAACATCACCTGCGATGCAATGCATATGACAAATTGAATTTAGTTCCATAAATTAATCATGTGAGTGTCCGAGCTGCTCATGACCGTGAGCACGGCTAGTATACCAGTTTTACACTCTGCAGAGGTTGCACATCTTTACCCACAAGTCGTGTTACCCATCTGCCAAGAGACGGCCAATCCCATACACCTCTACCGAGGAGGTGAGGCAGGGTAACACTACGAGGCCTTTACAAAGTTCCACTAGCTTCAGAAAACCCGCTACAGTTTATAGGAAGTTCCAATGCAGGAATCCCTTGCAGGACCGCCATCGCAGCAAAATCCTCCCGAGGGCCTCCCTAGCAGGAATCCCTTGTAGGACTGCCATCGCAGCAAAATCCTCCCGAGGGCCTCCCTACACTGACCACTCCCCTACTGCCCTTGCCCCTTTCGGGTAAGGTAGTCTTCCACTAGCTTTCCTAATTAATCGGCCAAGGGCGTCCTACTAAACCCTTGTGGTAGCACTGTTTTCCCGGGTGGTTCTCCATGTTCCAATTAACATAATGATCTTAACATGAACAGTAAATAACAACTGACAATAAAAGTATAATCATGAATAGTAGTGTGTATCTCTATACCCAAAACCACATAAAGCGATAGCAAGTACTACCCAAAGATTCAGTGGTGAACAAGGTATAAAGATAGTCAAACTAGGGTAACCTATTGGGTCCCATCAAAATTAACCTATGCAGATCATTATGATTAATTAGAACATTAGTGGGTAAAAAGAAGTGATCAAGGGCACAACTTGCCTGGGACTTGATATTCCAGGTACCAGGATGATCTTCAGGTGACACGTGTTCTCACTGCTAAACGTAGCAATACAAACAAACATGTATAGGCAAAATTAACATCACACCAAACATAAGAACAAACTGAATAATAATAATCTATGCGTCGCTACGAGATCGTAGGAGCGAGAATCACTAAATTTGGAGCTACGCTTAAGAAGTTATGGTTTTCCAAAGTTCCACGTGGTTAAGTATATAATAGACTAAGTGCAACATTTTAAACTATATCTCATGACAAAACAAAGTTACCAGATAATAATAAATATTATTGTGAGACTAACACAACTAGAATGGATCAAAACGGAGTTATGGTTATTGAGTTATGATTTTATAAAGATTTAAGTGTTGGACACAAAAGAAATTAAGTGCATAAATTATACCCATGTTTCATAATAAAATAAGGTTACCAGATGATAAACAATATTATTATGAATTTATAGCAACTGGAATAAATTAATTCGGAGCTAAGATGAACTAAATATGAATTAAATAAGATTCTAGGTTTATTTCTATACTAGAAAATATTTTCTGAATTATTTTATTCCATTTATTCACTTTCTGGGCTGCGGCTAGGATTTTCCAATAGCACAGGGTCTGTTTTGTGAATTGCAGGACCTAAGTTAAATTACTTTTACACAGTAGTGGAGCGCGGGTTGATATCCTATAAATCCAGGGACTCTTATGCAAAATCACACAGCCGAAGGGGGGGTACGCTCTAATCTCGACCGTCAGATTGATTCCAACGGTCGGGATTAGATCCTCCATAACCCGAACCGGTAATGAATGGTGACCACTGGATCAATATCCGACTGCCCGGATTTTATGAAGTATGAACTGTTCTCACCCCTCCGATCTATGATCTACGGCAGAGAAGCACCCTAGCCGATCTGTTAGTTAGCCACCAGATCTAAGCCGCTCGTTCCCCGATCAACACTCCAGCTCTCATCCACTTCCCTTGACACTGCCCAGGCGGCGCCGCCAAGCCCTCATGGCGGCAACTTTGCCGGCGTGAGATGACTCCGTGATTCTGCCCCCAACCAATACCCCGAACGGCGCTAGGCGGTGAGGAGATCATGGTAAGACACACCTTACCGAGGCTTAGTATACCGACGAAGCAGACCACGCATCAAGGCGGATCCGTGGCGGAGCCGATACGACGGCGGCAAATTCGCGTCGATCACATGACCCAGCACCAGTAGTTTCTATCACTCTTCTTCCTTACATCACCTTGAAGCACCCCCGCACGGATCGGACCTCGAACGGTGGCGCACATTGGGTTTTCCCCACGGCGGCCCATGGCGGCAAAAGATGGAGCCTGACAAAGTAGCCACCCCGCCGCGGTGGCGATTGGTCCTCGGGTTGAAGCGACGAAGGCCGACCTCGTGGCATGGCGGCAACACAGGCAGTTTGATGCTCTCTCTTTCCTGGCGTCCACGGCACCGTCTTCTTCCCATAGATACCCAGCCGCTACAAAGCCCAGCATCCGAGGGCGCCATGGATGGGATCCGTGACCACGCCTAGGGTGTGCGGTCAACGGGGAGGAGCGTCGAGTGCCGAGGGGAAAAGGGGCGCCCGACAACCAGCCATGGTATGGGCAAGGCGACCGTGGAGCTTAGGTTTTATACCCTGGGCAGAAGCGGAACCCGATGATCTCGCGACGAACAGGTCAGGCGCCCGCGGTATTCACGTAGAGATCACGACTGTTGCGAGCGATTTGGGGAAGGAATTTCTGACAAGTCGGCCCCACAAGTCGGTGAGCCACCCGGCCAACAGTAAGGAAGCTGCGCACAGGAGGTGGGCTGGCGCGCGCGCGGTTGGAGTGGACTGGGCCGAGTTCTAGGGATTTTGGCCCAGGCACCCAACAGGTATGTTTTCTTTTTTTCAGTTTTCTATTTTCTGTTTTTCCTATTTCTTTTCTATTTCAAATTTCAATCATTCAAATCAAATTCAAATTTCAAACAGAATTAAAAATACAAAAATAAATCTCAGCATGAGATGCTAATGTTTTAAATGTATTTATTAATTACTTTATTAATTTATTAGGCCATGCTTCAAGTATGATCTATATATTATTCTTTATAGGAAATAGTATTTTGAGTGTGTGATAAAATTGTGAGTTTCTTCAAAAATGAATATCCATCAACCATTTAGTTTGAAGGAACTTAATGCATACCTTTCAATAAGATTCAATTTAAGATAATACTCTTTTAAATGTATGGTCTGATTAAAGGTACATTTGAAAATTCAATGTTTTACTACTTATTTATTTATCTAGTTTTTTTACACAGATTTTGGGCTTTACAAATCCTACCCCCTTAACAGAAATCTCGTCCCCGAGATTTGTAAGAAAAAGGATTATACCAAGATTGGTTTGTAATTGAGATTGTAGTTTCTAATTAATTCAAAAAATAAGAGTCTCTCTCTCTCTTTAATACTATTTAGCAAGTAATTAGAAATGCATGGGTATCTTTTATGCTTAGACACACAATTAGGCAAGAGGAGAGATGGTCAGAGTGAGGTTAGCTGATGGTAAGAAGAACTTGGTAAGGGAAGGCTCCATCCAAGGTGGTAAATCTTGAATCATCTTGAGATCTGATTTGACTCCTATTCTTCCATGTCGAGGTTGATCTCCTCCTTCTTGCTCTTTGGTGTCTCCATCTGGGATTGGGACAAGAGGCTAAGATAGATCTGTTATGTAGGTCAAGTTGTTGGGTATGGCCGAGTTGATCTAGGTCACCAATTTAGGCTTAAGTGTATGGACTTATCCTTTGTACCAGCATTAAGTAACCCTCACTAGATTAGATCATACTAGATTAGATAGGATCTAGATTAGACTGAATATGATTAGATTAAACTAGTTTAGGTTAGATAGACCTATTAGGGTAGAATAAATATTATTAGGGTATGTTAGAATCTTTTGAGATGAGATGGATCTATGAGTGTAGGATATAATCTTTGAAGATGAGATGGATATTGTTAGGCTAGATACTTTAATGAGGGATAATCTAGTTTATCTAGTTATTTTATAAGCATTTTTTCCTATATGTATATGTAGATGTAATTGTGGACATTACTCCACAACTCATCACACTCAATCAAAGATCCAAATCAAACCAGTATCATAAGAACAAGCACTCAAGCGTATAAATACCTATAAAATAGTTTTGTTTTTGTTCCTAAGAGTAGGTCTCCTATTCCTAAAGTCACTTTAGGCACAGGATTTTAAAGTGTGAAATCCACATTTGTCTTTAGAGAGACAAGGTAAGAATAATCAGGGTAAAGCGGAAATAGATGAGAAAAGATTAAGATAAGTTTAGAAAAGGATCAGATTAGCAAAGGTAAGTAGATAATGGTTGTCCAGTTCTATCTAGGTTTCGTCCTACAGTCAACATTCCTCTGATACCACTTCTGTCACACCCGGATTTCGGGGGCACCAAGACCCGGGCGCGAACATAAACACCATGTATGCTGGGACCAAGTCTCACACATATGATGTATAGTGGCACAGGATCGAATGTCACATCTTTATATATAACAGGAGTTCTATACAAAATGAATAATTACATTATAAGGAGACAACGGTCCAGCAACGCAAAGTTGACTGGGAGACGACGGCCTAGACCTCTCATGAACTCGTCACAGCATCCTCCAAGCGCCTCATCCTATGGTACCTGTTCTTGACCTGTGGGGGGTGTGAGACAGCAAGAGTGAGCTCACATACGTTCATAGCTCAACAAGTTGTGGGGAATAATGTGCATGAACTCGCCAAAGGTGGGAGCTCATGTGAAGTGTAAGGCTTACCAAAGAGGATGGTTGAAGCTGAGCATTGCTTTTAAAGTTGGTCAAAATTTTATTAGCAATTACTAAGTATAAGTAAATACCAACCCAATTAAGTAATAGAACAAAAGTAATAACAACATCACCTGCGATGCAATGCATATGACAAATTGAATTTAGTTCCATAAATTAATCATGTGAGTGTCCGAGCTGCTCATGACCGTGAGCACGGCTAGTATACCAGTTTTACACTCTGCAGAGGTTGCGCATCTTTACCCACAAGTCGTGTTACCCATCTGCCAAGAGACGGCCAATCCCATACACCTCTACCGAGGAGGTGAGGCAGGGTAACACTACGAGGCCTTTACAAAGTTCCACTAGCTTCAGAAAACCCGCTACAGTTTATAGGAAGTTCCAATGCAGGAATCCCTTGCAGGACCGCCATCGCAGCAAAATCCTCCCGAGGGCCTCCCTAGCAGGAATCCCTTGCAGGACTGCCATCGCAGCAAAATCCTCCCGAGGGCCTCCCTACACTGACCACTCCCCTACTGCCCTTGCCCCTTTCGGGTAAGGTAGTCTTCCACTAGCTTTCCTAATTAATCGGCCAAGGGCGTCCCATTAAACCCTTGTGGTAGCACTGTTTTCCCGGGTGGTTCTCCATGTTCCAATTAACATAATGATCTTAACATGAACAGTAAATAACAACTGACAATAAAAGTATAATCATGAATAGTAGTGTGTATCTCTATACCCAAAACCACATAAAGCGATAGCAAGTACTACCCAAAGATTCAGTGGTGAACAAGGTATAAAGATAGTCAAACTAGGGTAACCTATTGGGTCCCATCAAAATTAACCTATGCAGATCATTATGATTAATTAGAACATGAGTGGGTAAAAAGAAGTGATCAAGGGCACAACTTGCCTGGGACTTGATATTCCAGGTACCAGGATGATCTTCAGGTGACACGTGTTCTCACTGCTAAACGTAGCAATACAAACAAACATGTATAGGCAAAATTAACACCACACCAAACATAAGAACAAACTGAATAATAATAATCTATGTGTCGCTACGAGATCGTAGGAGCGAGAATCACTAAATTTGGAGCTACGCTTAAGAAGTTATGGTTTTCCAAAGTTCCACGTCGTTAAGTATATAATAGACTAAGTGCAACATTTTAAACTATTTCTCATGACAAAACAAAGTTACCAGATAATAATAAATATTATTGTGAGACTAACACGACTAGAATGGATCAAAACGGAGTTATGGTTATTGAGTTATGATTTTATAAAGATTTAAGTGTTGGACACAAAAGAAATTAAGTGCATAAATTATACCCATGTTTCATAATAAAATAAGGTTACCAGATGATAAACAATATTATTATGAATTTATAGCAACTGGAATAAATTAATTCGGAGCTAAGATGAACTAAATATGAATTAAATAAGATTCTAGGTTTATTTCTATACTAGAAAATATTTTCTGAATTATTTTATTCCATTTATTCACTTTCTGGGCTGCGGCTAGGATTTTCCAATAGCACAGGGTCTGTTTTGTGAATTGCAGGACCTAAGTTAAATTACTTTTACACAGTAGTGGAGCGCGGGTTGATATCCTATAAATCCAGGGACTCTTATGCAAAATCACACAGCCGAAGGGGGGGGGGTACGCTCTAATCTCGACCGTCAGATTGATTCCAACGGTCGGGATTAGATCCTCCATAACCCGAACCGGTAATGAATGGTGACCACTGGATCAATATCCGACTGCCCGGATTTTATGAAGTCTGAACTGTTCTCACCCCTCCGATCTATGATCTACGGCAGAGAAGCACCCTAGCCGATCTGTTAGTTAGCCACCAGATCTAAGCCGCTCGTTCCCCGATCAACGCTCCAGCTCTCATCCACTTCCCTTGACACTGCCCAGGCGGCGCCGCCAAGCCCTCACGGCGGCAACTTTGCCGGCGTGAGACGACTCCATGATTCTGCCCCCAACCAATACCCCGAACGGCGCTAGGCGGTGAGGAGATCATGGTAAGACACACCTTACCGAGGCTTTGTATACCGACGAAGCAGACCACGCATCAAGGCGGATCCGCGGCGGAGCCGATACGACGGCGGCAAATTCGCGTCGATCACATGACCCAGCACCAGTAGTTTCTATCGCTCTTCTTCCTTACATCACCTTGAAGCACCCCCGCACGGATCGGACCTCGAACGGTGGCGCACATTGGGTTTTCCCCACGGCGGCCCATGGCGGCAAAAGATGGAGCCTGACAAAGTAGCCACCCCGCCGCGGTGGCGATTGGTCCTCGGGTTGAAGCGACGAAGGCCGACCTCGTGGCATGGCGGCAACACAGGCAGTTTGATGCTCTCTCTTTCCTGGCGTCCACGGCACCGTCTTCTTCCCATAGATACCCAGCCGCTACAAAGCCCAGCATCCGAGGGCGCCATGGATGGGATCCGTGACCACGCCCAGGGTGTGCGGTCAACGGGGAGGAGCGTCGAGTGCCGAGGGGAAAAGGGGCGCCCGACAACCAGCCATGGTATGGGCAAGGCGACCGTGGAGCTTAGGTTTTATACCCTGGGCGGAAGCGGAACCCGATGATCTCGCGACGAACAGGTCAGGCGCCCGCGGTATTCACGTAGAGATCACGGCTGTTGCGAGCGATTTGGGGAAGGAATTTCTGACAAGTCGGCCCCACAAGTCGGTGAGCCACCCAGCCAACAGTAAGGAAGCTGCGCATAGGAGGTGGGCTGGCGCGCGCGCGGTTGGAGTGGACTGGGCCGAGTTCTAGGGATTTTAGCCCAGGCACCCAACAGGTATGTTTTCTTTTTTTCAGTTTTCTATTTTCTGTTTTTCCTATTTCTTTTCTATTTCAAATTTCAATCATTCAAATCAAATTCAAATTTCAAACAGAATTAAAAATACAAAAATAAATCTCAGCATGAGATGCTAATGTTTTAAATGTATTTATTAATTACTTTATTAATTTATTAGGCCATGCTTCAAGTATGATCTATATATTATTCTTTATAGGAAATAGTATTTTGAGTGTGTGATAAAATTGTGAGTTTCTTCAAAAATGAATATCCATCAACCATTTAGTTTGAAGGAACTTAATGCATACCTTTCAATAAGATTCAATTTAAGATAATACTCTTTTAAATGCATGGTCTGATTAAAGGTACATTTGAAAATTCAATGTTTTACTACTTATTTATTTATCTAGTTTTTTTTACACAGATTTTGGGCTTTACAGTTCGATTGATTGCTTCTAATCGGCCGTAATCCTCTGCTTTTATAGAGGAGGGGGGCTGGACCCGTTACCAACAAAACTCCGAGTAAATCCCGCGATTCTCGCCAACAAACACAGCGAAAAACTCGGAACCCTAATCTGTTCTGCGCATGCGCGGACCGTTCGGCCCACAAGCGCGGACCGTTCGGACCGTCCGGACCGTCCGGCCTCAGGACCGAACCGTCCGCCGGCTCAAATTGGTGCCCAACTTATAGATGGTTAGAATTTAAGTTCGTTTATATCCTTTCTCCACGTAAAACTATCCTAGAATCAAAATTTATATCACGCGCAGTGCGCGTGCTATCCACTAGTGCAAATGCAATGCAATGCGGTCTGCGAACTGCGTTCTGAGTGGTTCCAGCGGCAGTGGCAGAGTCGTAATACGGCGCTTGGACTGGGGACTGGGGACCATCCGTCCATCCGTTTACGCTGCGCCTACGCGGCAGCGGCCGTAGGGCGGCTATATAAGAGGGAATTCATCGACACAGTAGTTTCTTCCGCACCACGTCTCCTACACTCCTCCGCCTGCCGTCCTGTCCTGCGCCCTTCCTCCTCGGAGTCGGACGCCCCCCACGCCACCAATCCCCAACCCCCCATTCCGCACTCCCCTCTCCCTGCCCCGCCGCGCTTCCTTCGCTGCTAAAGCGGCTGCGATGGCGCTCTGGGCGCTGCCGGTCGGCTTCCGCTTCCACCCCACCGACGAGGAGCTCGTCAGCCACTACCTCAAGGGCAAGATCACCGGCGAGATCAACTCCGAGGCCGAGGTCATCCCCGAGATCGACATCTGCAAGTGCGAGCCGTGGGACCTCCCAGGTACTTACTCGCCTCTGCTGCCTCATCGCCCGCCGTCTCTGCTCTCGTTTTTTTATCCGTTCCTCGCGTTTTCTTTTGTGCTATGTGGTCGTACACGGGATTTCCAACTTCTTCTTTGCGATACTCAGTGCTGCATTTTTTTTTCTCTCATCAGGATTCGCCTTCCGGTTGGTGCCCGATTTCGGGGTCTCCTTTTCTTCGGTTTGCACTCGCTTGACTGGACTGAATCTCACCATTTCGGCCAATCCGTTTCCCACTATCGCGATTCTCTCTCCTCCGTGTTTCCGTCGCCACCTACCACGTGAACCTTCCTGTCGCGTGTGTGCTGAAAGGCCGAGCAGACTACAATCCGCTGCTTACCTCTGTTCTGTTCTGTCTCGCGATTACTTGCACTAGAGAGAGAGAGATTTGTTTCGCCTTGCTGTGCTGGTTCGATGCGATTCTCTCGGACTCCGCTAAATCATTTTAGTTTAAAAAAATACCGCGCTCCCTTTCCAAGATGCGATTTGATTTGGTGCGATGCAGCTGAACAAAATCCTTGCGCCGATTCATTTTTGTCGTTCCGCGTGTGGAGTCGAGCCAAACCTCCCGAGAAACATTATTCTGAGACGTGAACGTGATTGTGCCAATGCAGATAAGTCTCTGATCCGGTCCGACGATCCTGAGTGGTTCTTCTTGGCGCCCAAGGACCGCAAGTACCCCAACGGTAGCAGGTCGAACAGGGCCACCGTGGCCGGGTACTGGAAGGCTACTGGCCCGGACAGGAACATCAAGTCCAAGGGCGACAAGAGCGAACAGTTTACCATCGGCAAGAAGAAGACCCTTGTCTTCCACCGTGGACGCGCCCCGAAGGGCGAGCGCACAGGGTGGATTATGCACGAGTACCGCACCACCGAGCCTCAGTTCGAGTCTGGCAAGCAGGTACGGAGCTATTGTTCAATGTGCAGCTTATGGTTATCAAGTTTTGTAGTGTTGTTAGTGTTTCTACCGTATGTCTGATTTGTACTATATTAGTACTTAAGTCTGTCTTTGAGAAATATAAGATACTAGTCTGTTCACTGAAGAATGTGGCCTTAAACACTAGTTTGATTTCAGGTGGGTGAAAGAATTGTTCTAATCATCTTCTCAATTAGTTTATGTACAGTGTAATCACATAGTAATGATTTTTTAGATCTCATGGCAAATGTTTACCAACATTACATGGTGTTTATGTATCTTATTCTTTCAGGGTGGTTATGTTCTTTATCGCCTCTTCTGGAAACCAGAGGAGAAAACTGTGCGCTCCAGCCCAGAAAAAATGGATAGAAGTGGCAACTCGCCTACTACTCCCCGTTCTTCACGTGACAACCAAGAGGCGAATGAGGAAGCTAATACACCATTAAATAAGAAATCTCTAGAATCTGCTCTGCATGATCCGATTGAGCTGCCCAATTCTGCTGAAACCCCTGCTGGGCCAAGGAAAATGTGCCTGGCGGACAGAAATGATAATTTGGTGGCTACTGCACCGGTTGTTTCCCATATACCTTTCCAGGGACATGCTGCTGGTGTAGCTAAGGTGAGCAACAGTGTAAAGAGCCTCCAAGCGTTCAACATTTGGCTGTACACTATCGACCCTCATAATTACAATTTCGCAACTGAATTTCTCCTAACAAGTTCCCTCATCTTTATAATTACAAGCAGCTTGATCCTTCAGCTGCTGCTTCAGCCCACTTCGTTAATCCCCAGAATGGAAATGACGACTGCAACAATTTTATGTCTGATTTCACCCCCATTCTACCGCTTGAAAATGCATTCTTCATGGGTACACAACAAGAAGCTTTTGGTTTTGATGGAAATGGCATCATGAATCATCCTGATGCCCTGGATGCTTTCTTGAACCAAACACTTGTTGATATCGATGAACATTCATCGACAACATCAAAAGTTCAGTATGATTCTGACATTCCAACAGAATTTGCGAACCATTGGAATATGCAGGTACTGGCTTTCTTCATATTGAGTCTACCATCTGATGTTTTGGTTATGGTTAATCCAGCAATCCTTAACCAATCCTTTTTTTTGTTACCTTTGCAGGCTGAGCATCAAGACTGGTGGGCACAGTTAGATTTTGAGCCAGATGAACCAACTTTGCTTCCTTATGACACCACTGACCTAGACGTACTCTCAGTAGACTCTGGCGCCGATTCCTTCAATGACCTCTTCAATGTGACTGGCATTACTCTTAGGCCTCAACAGTTGGACTCCACTGTGCAACCAGACTGTGTGTTCTCTGATCAGGGCACTGCACTAAGGAGGCTGAAGCTACAGGTTGTTGAGTGTGGGGAGAGCATAACTAAAGATGAGAGTGAAGATGAAGTATCATGTGTTGAAAGTCCAAACTATTTTGATGAATCTGTCGAGTTCGCTGCAGAGAAGGGTGTGGCTTCTTATGGGGATGGGGCTGACTCAACTGGGATTGTTATTAGAAGCCGTTACCCTGCCCCAAGTTCAAGCTCAGAGAGTTCATTCACTCAACAGGGAACTGCTATGCGAAGGCTCCGGTTGCAGTTGGGCCTTAACAAAGGCACATGTCCTAGTAGTGGTGATTCATCAAGCTGCATCGTAGATGAATCAGAAAGTCAGCACAAAGCAGAGAAAGCAGAGGTGATTGTTCTTTTTTGTTACTCAAGCTAAATTTACAATTGTTATTTATGCTAGTAATGAGTTGCACCTAGGATATTTCGCAGATAGTTCTGTTTGTGTGTGGCATCTATTATGCAGTGTTCTCTTCTGTCATGGATCCTGGGTGACCTATTTTAGCAAATGATATTATCTGACTTCGCTTTCAATCTTCTATCAGATTGAAGAGGATGCAAGCACGAACCTAGCTGGAAGTGTTGATAATCTACCTGGCAATAGCCATGATGATGAGCAAAAGTACATCCCCGAACATGGTAATAAAGCCTTGAAACTTTTCTATATTGTCTCTATGTGGTAACTTCTGCTTTTGCTAAGCTAGTTTAATATGATGTTGAACTGCAGATGCTGAAATGTCTGTTTCAGGAGTTAAATCTGTCCTGAGGCTGCGGAAAACTTCTGCAGAAAGTCTGAAGTATGTCAAGCAGGAGGATTGTCTGGAGCCAGACGGGAGAGCACCAATGCAGAGGGTAGGCTTCCAATCATCCATCATCTGGCTGGTTCTTTCGGTGGCTGTGCTGCTGCTTCTCTATTGTGGCGTATGGATGAGTATGATATGTATCCTGGTGCGGTGTTTTGCGCACATGGGTTCCTGGCATCAACCTGATGTGTGAACTTCTGTCATAACATGCGTTTGACAGCCGTAAGACATCCCGACATATGCCAATGCAGCTAAAAATAAAAAAAAGAGGTAGCAAGTGAAGAGGGAGAAAAAAGAGATGTGTTATTGTAGGTCTTAGTACATCCTAGTCTTGCCAATGCAGCTCAAAAAAAAAAAAGAGGTAGCAAGTGAGGAGGGAGAAAAAAAAAGAGGTGTTATTGTAGTTGTTACTAATGTTGTAGCTGTTGTGCAGTTGTAAATCCCCCTTCGGCAGCTGGTTTTATTTCCTGATGTAATGTAAGCAAGAGCAAGGTCCTGTCAGATGCGTGCGCTGAAAGTCTGAACCTCCGATAATATCTGATGCTTCTTGTAGATAGCTGTTTCAGAATTTTCGGTTAATGAACCCAGTTACTGCTTGCTTGTTGATCTATTTTCTGTGTTGCTATCTGATGGGATTGTTGTGGTGAATTCGAGTTCATTGGGAATACATGACAGAATTGTGAATGCGCTGGTTTATTGCTGTTGCTTTTGTGCGCGTATGGTGAGGATATGACGAGCCACGAGGATATGACCTAGATGGTAACGGGGAATATTTCCTGTCCGGGAATAGCTCTCTCCATCCTCATTCCCGCAAATACCGCAAATATTTTTCAAATACCGCAAATATTTTTCCGATGGGGTCTCTAGGAACGTTCGTGAGGATATTTCTTTCCTATCCACATTCCCGTAGGGATAAATTTCCGACGGAGATTCCTGTTCCTGCTTAAATTATAATTAGAACATAGGTTCTTTGTTTATTAATTTAAAATATTATCATTTATATATGTTGTCATGTAAAAAACATTATGTGTACATCAAAGTGAATATATTTATAACAATGAGTGATCTCTTGAAAAGGTAATTATTTATTTTTATCATAAACTAGTACACGAAAATAAATCAGGTGAAAATCTAACGGGTCCCCGCGGGGAACGGGGATGGGGAATGCTTCCCCGTCCCCGTTTACCGGTCAAGAGAATAATTTTCTCCGTTTACATCCTCACGAGGATAGAAACGTTTGTACCTTGTTCCTCTAATGGAGGAATTTCCTACGAAAAATCGGGGATCAGAGTCCATTGCCATCTCTAATCACTGTCTCTACAACTGTAGCTTCCTGTTATCCGGTCACTATCTTTGTGATTGGTATGTTGCGCACATCCGTCAGACTGATCGCGTGCATTGATCAAGAAGTAGTCGCTGTTTGATTAACTACATGGAGTCATGATGAGGCTGCACTCACAAATACAGCATAGGTAAAAAATATATCCTTTATTGTATGCGCACATACGCTCCGGCGTTCAGCTGGCGGGCCACGCTCCGAGTCAGACGCTGCTCGTCCGTCGTCCGTCCAATCAGCCGGTATATTAACCCGAGATAAAGGTTAAGCCCCGGCTGTGCTATCGTAGCCTTCGCTGAAACACTCCCAATAAAGTTCCTTTTTGAAGTGCAACTATTTTCATACAGGCGTATGGTGTGCATGTAATATGTTGATGGGCCCTTGATACCAATGTTTTAAGGTAGTGTTTGGTTGAGTAGCCAAGTAGAACAAAGTCGTTCCATCCCTGATTCTAGGAACGGAGCCGCTCTGTTTTGTGTTTGGTAATCTGGAATGAAGCGGCTCTGTTTTTTGTTTGGTTGCAGAGTGAACGGAACGGAGTGTGACTATGAGAGCGGGATGAGAACGGAGCGGCTCCGTTCGGTTGATTTTTTGGAGCGGAATGGTTCCGGATCTGAGGAGAATATTCCTTAATTGGAGTCATTCCGTTCTACTTACTTTGTAACCAAACAGCAACAAAACTGGAACAGAACGGTTCCGTTCTACTTGGCTCTTCAACCAAACACTACCTAAATGTCCGGCTAACCCTTGGTACCAATGTTTTAAATGTCCGGCTTAGGCTTTTATCGGCAAGTTTTTAGATCAGCTATAAATGCTATAGCCGGCTAGAGTTACAAGTTAAACCATAGCGGTTTTAGAAAAAAAAAATGACATACCTTCATAGATAGAGCATATAATTATATAAACTATCATATGTTCAATATCTAAATTTGATAGTTCAAACACTAGTTTAAATGTTTAATAACAAATTATGCATGCAAATTCAACAATACTTGTAAAGAGACCGCCTTGTAGTTTATTTTGGTCCTAAATGTTTCGAAGGTTCATCCCAGTAAAAGGCTAACAAGTTTAGTAGCGCTAAATCCAGCTAATATTAGGTTTTTAGCAGACTAAATAAGTCTATTAATAACTAATTTCGATTATGGCTAAATGGTGCATCTCTAAGCTTAAGGACGTCCGCAAAGGCTATAAGGCAGCCGCTACTAGTCGGCTATTTAAGCGGCCTTGCTTTCTTGTCATCAAGCCTGTTGGCAATTGTCCTTACGTGATTTTTTTTTTTTTTTTTTTTTTGCATGTGAGCTGACCTTTTTCTTTGGCATGTGAGCTGCATTGTGAGCTTTGATCCCAACGCAAATGGATGAAGCACAATTGGCACAGACTGGCATATCCCTGAACTATGCGTCCTTATTATTGTTTAAATAAAACGCAAAAAGTATAACAGCAAGCATTAGCAAACCCAATTTAAAATTTTTTTGTAAAATTTAGCAGCAAATATTTTACTCTCTTTATGCCAAAATACATGTTTTTATTTTGTTATCAAATTATCTCAAGTCTGACCAAAATTATAGATATAATTACCAACTTTTATGACACCAAGAAAATATGTTCCACGACAAATCTAAGGCCTTTTTAGTAGGGTTAGTTGTCCATGGGCTTGAAACGTACATAGACCAAAATGGCTTAGAAAGCCAAAATCGAGCAAAAAAAACACGAAATTGAAACCGCTTTAATTGTGTACGGGGGTAATGCCTGGTGAAGGTGGTAAGGTTCTTTTCACTAGGTTACGAGTTCAACCCTGACCCTTATGACTCGGTTCTGTGTTACGCTTGGATTTGGGTAGGCCTTTATAGATTAGACAACTTAACCTAGTTCGTTCATAATTGGAGGAAAAGTGCGAGTTCTCGGCTTGACTCAACACGTTAGCGATGGTAGTAATGGGAGGATAAAGTTCAAAGGTTTTTTTTGATAGGACCATTGCCACGATCTTCTATTACAGAATACAGATTGGTCTGATAATCCTTGGCCGATTTTTTTTTTAAAACCGTTTTAACTAGAAGTGAAAGAAAAAACTTTGCCTGACTTCACCGTTTTTAAACAAGTCAAAATCCTACGAAAGAGATCTTAGTATCACTTGGTAATATAAATATTATTATTCTTGTCGGTTACCGTAATTAGGGGTACCCCCAACACTCCTAAACACGGCTGAAAAACGTCTTCAGAACAAACCGTAAAAGACCGATAAGCGCGGTTCAAAGTTGAAGCCTCAGGGACGCGATCTCGTCACGTCCGAGCCCGGCCTCGGGCAAGACTTGCAGTCCCGGACGGATTCACGCCTCGCCCGAGGGCCTCCTCAGGCAGTGGGCGCACCCTCGGTTCGCCCGAAGTCCAGCTCATGCAAACTTTGTCGTGCAGCGACCTCGGCCAAATCGCCTTGCCAACCGACCGTATCGCATGCACATTTAATGCGGGGATCGCCTAACACCTTATCCTGACACACGCGCCTCAGTCGGTAAGGTCGAAGTGACCGCAGTCACTTCGCCCTTTCACTGACCGTTTTGACAGGAAAACAACACTGTTCGCCCCGCTCCGGCTACTGTGCCAACCACCAAGGTGAGACTAACAACAGTAAGTCACGACCTCCCCCAAGTTCAGCCTCGGGCGCAATAGGGAGCTCCGCCTCACCCGACCTCAGGCCTCGGCCTCAGCCTCGGCCTCGGGAGAAGATCTCCGCCTCGCCCGACCCCAGGCCTCAGCCTCAGCCTCGGCCTCGGGGGAAAATCTCCGCCTCGCCCGACCTCAGCCTCGACCTCGGAGGAGTCGCCTCCTCGCCCGACCTCGGCCTCAGACCAACTACGCTACTAGGGATCCATCATTACCCTACCCCTAGCTAGCTGCCTCAGGCTACGAAGGAACAAGACCGGTGTCCCATCTAAGTTACTCCGGCAACAGGTAATGATGGTTCCCTGCATGCATCCATGACGTCGGTTGTTCTCAAACCCCCTACGAAGGCAAAGAAACATCAGCAGGACCCCAGGCCGCACCGCCAGCTGCGCTTCTACAAGGCTTAAGCACTTTTCCGACGACCACGTTAACACATATACAGGGCTCAGGCACTTCTCCGCCGGCAACGTTAGCACATAGCTACACCCCCATTGTACAGCTGGACTATCTCCTTGCATCTATAAAAGGGGATGTCCAGGGCCTTCCTGGGGAGAGGACGGGGGGGAGCAAAGGCAGGCAGAGTAGGAGAGACGCGGTGGAGGCTAACTCAGACACCTCACCTCAGGACCGGATCCTCTCTCTCTCTCTCCCTCGCGACGCTTGTAACCCCTACTGCAAGCACCCCCAGTGCAAGATAATATAAGCCTCATTCCCCCTCTTGTGTTCTATCTTGCATCAACCCATCTGGATAGGGGCACGCGGCACTAAATTCACTAGTCGGTCCGGTTGAGGGTCCCCCGGGTCCGAAACACCGACAGTTGGCGCGCCAGGTAGGGGCTCGCTGCGTGTTAACAATACTTTCCCGTTGAGTTCCAGATGGACAACCTTCAGCAGCCTCTTCAGCTCGGGACGGTGCTCCGCTTCGGAAGTCTCGAGTTCATGTCCCTCGACGGCGGCTACGACATGGTACTGCTCCCCTCGCAGCACGACAACAACGACGGTCATCGGCTCGCCCGGCCGAGACGAACTCGACGACGATGACATCTCCACGTGGCGGAAGAGGAACACCTAGGTCAACCCCGCCACCCTCCTCGCCGGAGGAGACGGAGACAGGGCAACCATGGTTAGGCAGGGGGCAGCACCTCGACGGCTGCCGGACCAGAGCGAGTCGACGACGCCGGCACCCCTGCGGGGGACATGTCGGGCGTTATCCTCGCACCTAAGACAACGACGGGTGTCGCTTCCCAGCAAAATGCCAGCCCCAGGCGGACTGATGATGTCGGCACCCTTGCGAGGGACTTGTCGGGCATTAGTCTCGCACCTGAGATAACGGTGCATTCCACCTCCGATGCAACTTCATCGTCGTCTACCAACCAACAGGTACCTTCAGTTTTCCATCCCGTTCCCTTTAGATTCAGCTTCGATCCACCAAGCGACCCCGCTTCGGTGAGCGCTTTCGTGAGGGCATATCCTGACCTTCCGGGGTACCATATGTGGTCAACTTGGGACCGATTGACGACCGTCTCAACCTCCAGACCCACGGGTTCCGAGGAAGAGGACGACCCCGACGTCAGTTGGGATTTCTCCGGACTCCATGATCCCAGTGCCATGTGTGACTTCATGTCCGCATGTGACCACTTCCTCTCCGGCTGCTTTGATGATGGTCACAGCCTCGACGACGAGGGTTGCGACCTAACTCGCGAGTGCTTCCACATCGATCAGGAAGATCACGACGAAGAAAACCACCTCGGCATGCCAGGAAGTGACGGCGCCCTTGCACCTGCGTCTCGCGTTGAGATCCCGCGGGAGCTAGCTGTGGCCCAGGTCCCCACGGGGGTCAGGGCTCACAGCTCGAGCAACTCCACGAGATGCAGGCCAAGCTCGATGAGGAAGCGGGGCGACTTGTGCAGCTCCGGCAAAACCTTGAGCAAGAGTGGGCAGGCCGAGCGTTCGCCGGAAAAGCACGTCATCGGGCCCGGGACGTTCAGCGCCGCATTGTTGATGATGCCAGGGCAATGCTGCCCCCGACCATCAATGGGGCTAGCCAGGACCTGGCTGTAGCGGCGGTATTGCTTCGAACGATGCCGGAGCCATCCACCACCGAAGGGCGACGTATCCAGGACGAACTCAAGAACCTCCTGGAAAGCGCCGCAGCCCGACGAGCTGAGAGCTCTGCCTCCCGAAGGCGAGGGTGCCCCTCGGTGCATCATGTAGCGTCCTCCCGACACACGCGTGAGGCCTTGGTCCACATCGAGCCTACAAGAGACGAGACACCTACAGCCAGGGATCGCCTCGGCGATGATCAGCGCCGCCGCGACCGACGAGCCCGCCTTGAGGAAAAGGTGCGTCGAGGCTACCACCCCAGGCGTGGGAGACGCTACGACAGTGAGGAGGATCGAAGCCCCTCACCCGAACCACCAGGCCCGCGGGTCTTCAGCCGAGCCATACGACGTGCGCCGTTCTCGGCCTGGTTCCGGGCCCCGACTACCATCACCAAGTACTCAGGGGAGACGAGGCCAGAGTTGTGGCTCGCCGATTACCGGCTGGCGTGTTAGTTGGGAGGAACGGACGACGACAACCTCATCATCCGCAACCTTCCCCTCTTCCTCTCCGACGCTGCCCGGGCCTGGCTGGAACATCTGCCTCCTGCGCAGATCTTCGGTTGGGACGACCTAGTCAAGGCTTTCGCTGGAAATTTCCAAGGCACTTACGTACGCCCTGGGAACTCATGGGATCTCCGAAGCTGCCGCCAGCAGACAGGGGAATCCCTGCGAGAGTACATCTGACGGTTTTCAAAGCAGTGCACCGAGTTGCCTAACATCACTGACTCGGACATCATCGGGGCTTTCCTCACCAGCACCACTTGCCGGGACCTGGTCAGCAAACTGGGGCGCAAGACACCCACCAAGGCAAGCGAATTGATGGACATAGCCACCAAGTTCGCCTCTGGCCAGGAGGCGGTCGAAGCCATCTTCTGGAAGGACAAGCAACCTCAAGGAAGGCAGGAGGAAGACGACCCCGAGGCGTCCGGTCAGCGTGGCACGAAGAAGAAGACCAGGAAGAAGGCGCAAGCGAAGCGCAACGTCATCGACGTGGACCTCGTCGCCGCTGCCGAGCACAGGAATCCTCGAAAGCCTCCCGGAGGGGCCAACGTGTTCGACAAGATGCTCAAGGAGTCGTGCCCCTATCACAGGGGTCCCGTCAAGCACACCCTTGAAGAATGCGACAGGCTCCGACGTTACTTCAATAAGGCTAGACCCTCAGCGGAGGACGGCAGGGACCCAGGCAACAACAAGAAGGGAGGCGACAAATAAGAGGAGTTCCCGAAGGTCCACAGCTGCTTCATGATCTATGGTGGGAAAGTTGCGGATGCCTCGGCTCGACACCGCAAGCAGGAGCGCCGGGAGGTCTGCTCGGTGAAGGTGGCAACGCCAGTCTACCTAGACTGGTCCGACAAGCCCATCACCTTCGACCAAGGCGACCACCCCGACTACATGCCGAGCCCAGGAAGGTACCCGCTCATCGTCGACTCAATCATCGGCAACGTTAGGCTCTCCAAGGTCCTCATGGACGGAGGCAGCAACCTCAACATCATCTACGCCGAGACCCTAGAGCTCTTGGGGGTCAATCGGTCCGAGATCTGGGCTGGTGCAGCGCCCTTCCACAGGATTGCACCCGAAAAGCGTATCCTGCCCCTCAGACAGATTGACTTGCCCGTCTGCTTCGGAACTCCCTCCAACTTCCAAAAGGAAACCCTCACCTTCGAGGTAGTTGGGTTCCAAGGGACCTATCACGCGGTGCTGGGAAGACTGTGCTACGCCAAGTTCATGGCCATCCCCAACTACACTTACCTCAAGCTCAAGATGCCTGGCCCCAAGGGAGTCATCACCGTCGGGCCCACGTACCGCCACGCTTACGAGTGCGACGTGGAATGCGTGGAGTACGCTGAAGCCCTCGCCGAGTCCGAACCTCATCGCTGACCTGGATTGCCTCTCCAAAGAGGCACCCGACGCGAAGCGGCACGCCGACAACTTCGAGCCGGCCGAGGCAGTCAAGTCTGTCTCTCTCGACCCCAGCAGCGACGCCGGCAGGAAAGTCAGGATCGGCTCTGAGCTCGACCCCAAATAGGAAGAAGTGCTCGTCGACTTTCTCCACGCAAACGCCAAAGTTTTTGCGTGGAGTCCCTCGGACATGTCGGGCATACCGAGGGATGTCGCCGAGCACTCACTGGACATCCGAGCCGGAGCCCGACCCGTGAAGCAGCACCTGCGCCGTTTTGATGAAGAAAAGCGCAGGGCCATAGGCGAGGAGGTCCACAAGCTAATGACTGCAGGATTCATCAAAGAGGTATTCCATCCCGAATGGTTAGCTAACCCTGTGCTTGTAAAGAAAAAAGGTGGGAGGTGGAGAATGTGTGTGGACTACACTGGGCTAAACAAAGCATGCCCCAAGGTGCCCTACCCTCTGCCTCGCATCGATCAAATTGTGGACTCCACCGCTGGGTGCGAAACCCTGTCTTTCCTCGATGCCTACTCAGGCTATCACCAAATCAAGATGAAAGAGTCCGACCAGCTCGCGACTTCTTTCATCACACCTTTTGGCATGTATTGCTACACTACTATACCATTTGGTTTGAGGAATGCAGGTGCAACCTACCAGAGGTGCATGAACCATGTGTTCGGAGAGCACATCGGCAGAATGGTTGAGGCTTACGTCGATGACATCGTTGTCAAAACAAGGAAAGCCTCCGACCTCCTCTCTGACCTTGAGGCAACATTCAGGTGCCTAAAAGCGAAGAGCATAAAACTCAATCCTGAGAAGTGTGTCTTCGGAGTCCCCCGAGGCATGCTCCTAGGGTTCATCGTCTCCGAACGAGGCATCGAGGCCAACCCGGAGAAAATCGCGGCCATCACCAACATGGGACCCATCAAAGATTTGAAAGGAGTACAAAGGGTCATGGGATGCCTTGCGGCTCTGAGTCGCTTCATCTCGCGCCTTGGAGAGAAAGGATTGCCCTTGTACCGCCTCTTAAGGAAGGCCAAGTGCTTCACTTGGACTCCCGAGGCCGAAGAAGCCCTCGGAAACTTAAAGGCACTCCTTACTAATGCGCCCATCTTGGTGCCCCCCGCTGCGGAAGAAGCCCTCTTGATTTACGTCGCCGCAACCACTCAGGTGGTCAGCGCTGCGGTCGTAGTCGAGAGACGAGAAGAAGGGCATGCACTGCTCATCCAGAGGCCAGTCTACTTCATCAGCGAAGTGCTATCCGAGACCAAAGTCCGCTACCCGCAAATTTAGAAGCTGCTATACGCAGTGATTCTGACACGGCGGAAGCTGCGACACTACTTCGAGTCTCATCCGGTTACTGTGGTGTCATCTTTCCCCCTGGGAGAGATCATCCAGAGTCGAGAGGCCTCAGGTAGGATAGCAAAATGGGCAGTGGAACTCATGGGCGAAACACTTTCATTTGCCCCTCGGAAGGCCATAAAATCCCAAATCTTGGCCGACTTCCTGGCTGAGTGGACTGACACCCAGTTGCCAATGACCCCAATCCAGGCCGAACTTTGGACCATGTACTTCAACGGGTCGTTGATGAAAACCGGAGCAGGCGCGGGCTTGCTCTTCATCTCACCCCTCGGAGAACATGTGTGTTACGTACTACGCCTCTATTTTTCGGCGTCAAACAACGTGGCCGAGTACGAGGCCTTGGTTAATGGACTGCGCATCGCCATTGAGCTAGGGGTTCGGCGCCTCGACGCTCGTGGTGACTCGCAGCTCGTTATTGACCAAGTCATGAAGAACTCTCACTGCCGCGATCAGAAAATGGAGGTCTACTGCGACGAAGTTCGGCGCTTGGAAGATAAGTTCTACGGGCTAGAACTCAACCATGTTGCTCGGCGGTACAACGAGACTGCAGATGAGCTGGCTAAGATAGCCTCGGGGCGAACAACGGTTCCCCCGAATGTCTTCTCCAGGGACATATCAGCCATCCATCAAAATCGACGACGCGCCCGAACCCAAGGAGACCTCGGCCCAGCCCGAGGTACCCTCGGCCGCCGAGGGTGAGGCCCTGCGCGTCGAGGGAGAGCAGGATGGGGTTACGCCAAACCTGAACTGGCAGACTCCGTACTTGGAATATCTCCTCCGAGGAGAGCTGCCCCTTGACAAGACCGAAGCTCGGCGACTAGCTCGGCGTGCTAAGTCGTTCGTTTTACTGGGTGATGAAAAGGAGATGTACCACCGCAGCCCCTCGGGCATTCTCCAACGATGCATATCCGTCGCCCAAGGACATGAGCTGTTGCAAGAAATACACTCGGGGGCTTGCGGTCACCATGCGGTGCCTCAAACCCTCGTAGGAAATGCTTTCTAACAAGGTTTCTACTGGCCGACCGCAGTGGCCGACGCCACTAGGATTGTACGCTCCTGCCGAGGGTGTCAATTCTACGCGAGACAAACACACCTGCCTGCTCAGGCTCTACAAACAATACCTATCACTTGGCCGTTTGCTATATGGGGTCTGGACCTCGTCGGTCCCTTGCAGAAGGCACCTGGGGGCTTCACGCACCTGCTGGTCGCCATCGACAAATTCTCCAAGTGGATTGAAGTCCGACCCTTAACCAGCATCAGGTCCGAGCAGGCGGTGGCGTTCTTTACAAATATCATCCACCGCTTTAGGATCCCAAATTCTATCATCACCGACAACGACACGCAGTTCACTGGGAAAAAGTTCCTAGACTTCTGCGAAGACCACCACATCCGTGTGGACTGGGCCGCCGTAGCTCACCCAATGACAAATGGGCAAGTGGAGCGCGCCAATGGCATGATTTTGCAGGGACTAAAGCCGAGGATCTACAACGACCTCAACAAGTTTGGCAAGCGGTGGATAAAAGAGCTACCCTTGGTGGTTTGGAGTCTGAGGACGACGCCGAGCCGGGCCACGGGCTTCTCGCCGTTTTTCCTAGTCTATGGGGCCGAGGCCATCTTACCCATGGACTTGGAATACGGTTCCCCGAGGGCAAAGGCTTACGACGACCGAAGCAACCAGGCCAGCCGAGAAGATTCATTGGACCAGCTAGAAGAGGCTCGGGACGTAGCCTTGCTACACTCGGCGCAGTATCAGCAGTCTCTGCGACGCTACCACGCCCGAAGGATTCGGCCCCGAGGCTTCCAGGTGGGAGATTTGGTGCTTCGGCTACGACAAGATGCCCGAGGGCGCCACAAGCTTACTCCTCCCTAAGAAGGGTCGTTCATCATCGCCAAAATTTTGAAGCCCGGGACATACAAGCTGGCCAACGATCAAGGCGAGGTCTACAGCAACGCTTGGAACATCGAACAGCTACGTTGCTTTTACCCTTAAAATGTTTCAAGTCGTTTATGTACCTCGGTCCCTTTACATGTACAAATAAAAAGTCTAGCTGTCAAGGGAGGATCGGCCTTGCCTCAGCAAAAACCGACCCTCCCTCGGGGGCTAGAAGGGGGGAACCCCCTCTGCGTCAAAATTTTCCTCGGAAAAGTTTTCTACCAAAACGTCTTTCGTGCGTTTCGACTATATCGATAGCGGAATCCTAAAAACGACGCGAGAGACCTTGAACGGCAAGGCCGACTGAGCCGAGGGACTCCTACACCTCCGAGATACGGATACCTCACTCATCACCTTCCGCGAAAGGCAGCTCACGCTCGGACAAATGATTCTGCTACCGAACAAGTCCTAACGCTCGGGTAGAAAACAACTTTCGTACCATTTTGACTATACCGATAACAGAATCCTAAAAACGAGCGAGAGAGACCTTGAACGGCAAGGCCGACCGAACCGAGGGACTCATACGCCTCCGGGATACGGATACCTCACTCGTCACCTTCCGCGAAGGGTAGCTCACGCTCGGATAAGTGACTCTGCTACCGAACAAGTCCTAATGCTCGAAACAAGAGGAAAGAAAACACAGCTTTATACTCTGACGCTAAAAATGTTTAGGCCTCAGCGGCCACGAGAAACATACACATACTTAGAGCAAACTGCTCCTGTAGGCCCAGGTATCGGCAGGGGGAGGAGCAGCACCCTCGGCGTCATTTCCACCCTCGGCGGAATCTGGCCCGGCCTCAGACGACGACACGGGCGGAAGGACCTCCACCTCAAAGGAGGAAGCCAGCACCGCGCTTGGGCCCTCGACAGCCGCGTCAAGCCTCTGGACCTCGGCTAAGGCGACCTCCTCTTCGTTGGGTAAGCAGTACCCTTCGCTGACCCGCTCCAGATCCACGTCGTAGTGGGAGGCGAGGACGACGAAGGCTCGCCTAACGCCGTGGTGCAGCGCCTCGCGGAGTCTGCTGTGCACATGGCCGCCCAAGGCCCGCAGGTGACTCTGGGGGGACTACCCGAGGGGACGTCGTCGAGGCCAAAGGCCCTGCAGAAAGCCGAGATGGCCTCGGACATGGCCACGCGGCCGGCCTCCTTCTGCTCAGCCGCCTGGGCAAGCGCCTTGCAGTTCTTAACGAACTCGTTAAGAGCCGTTTCGAACCCTGCAGACAGCCGGACAATGTTCTTCAAATGAGGAGAAGGACAAAGCTAAACCAAAGTCGCAGAGCAGGCGAAACGTACCTTCGGCCCAGACACGCTGCTGCGAGGCCTTAGCTTGGGCGGACCAAGCAGACCCGACGGCCACGGCCAGGCCCTCCGCAAGGGTCCCGGCCCGAGCAGTCGCCTCGGGGTCTAGAAAGGGGGAACCCCCTCTGCGCCAAGACTTTCCTCGGAAAAGTTTTTCTACCAAAACAACTTTCGTGCCTTTTGACTGCATCGATGGCGGAATCCTAAAAACGACAAGAGAGACCTTGAACGGCAAGGATGACCAAGCCAAGGGACTCCTACGCCTCCGGGATACGGATACCTTACTCGTCACCTTCCGCGAAAGGTAACTCACGCTCGGATAAGTGATTCTGCTACCGACGAACAAGTCTTAATGCTCGAAATAAGAGGAAAGGAACACGGTTTTACACACAAATACCCAAATGTTCAGGCCTCGACAGCCACAGAAAACAAACACACGTACTTGGGATAACTATGCTACGTAGACGTCGGCAACACCCTTGGCGGCTTTCCTGACCTACAACAGATATCTCAGTACTTGGAGCAATTACATTTTGCTCTTACATTCCCTTACAAACGGGACCTAGCTCCATTCCAGTAGGAATGAACTACCTCCACACCGGAGGGGCTACAAGATAACGAGCTCCAAGCGGCTCGCCGGCGACCACTGCACCAGCAGCGACAACGACCTCCGCCTCGGGCGGCTAGACAGCAGCAGCAATGGCCCCAGGGCAAACGCTATTGCGAAAAGGCCCTCGCCCCTGTCCGGGGGGCGAGGACAAGTCATTAAAGCCAAAAGGCCGGAGGTCCGGGTCCAGGTGGCGCTGATGGTCTCGTCGGCAGAGGCAACCACCTTGGCGGTGGGAAGCCTCACCTATGGCAGCCACCACCTCAGCACCGACGACAGCGGCCACCTGCGCCCCAACGCCGCACCAGCGAATGACGGCCGCCCCAGCGCGCACAAAGAGGTCCTCGCTCCCGTCGTCGCCACGGGAGTGAGGATAGGACCGTCCAGGGACGCGGACACCGCCCCCGCGACGTACGACGTCTTGTACGCCCCCCCGGTGTGGCCAGCGGCGCAGGACGAGCTGTGGACATGGGGGACCTGCGCACGGCGCGACCGTCGCCCGTGCGGTGGACGGACTGCCGCACCCTGACCGGGCAGTAGGTGGTAGTTCGCCTCCTCCGCCAAGCTGGTGAACACCCTTCTCCCCCGAATGCTGAAGGAAGAAGCGGGTCGTCAGCCCGTGTGGAAGGCAGGGCCCCAGCTCGGCTTGCCCTTGCCCCCAGCATGGATGATGAACATCCTTGAAGCTGAGGGCGGCAGGGAGGCCACAGCCCGGCGCGCCCTTCCCCACCGTGAGGATGGTGGTCGTCCTTCTGGACGACCATTGGTGGAGGAATGCAGTCGGGTTGCATGATGAAAATCCTTGAAGCCGAGCGATGACTGAAGAGCGCCAACCCCCACGAGGTCGTGCTCCTCCAACAGCAGCAAGAAGGAGGCAAGACCACCGACATTACCATGGGCGCGAGCTCTCCAGCGGTGAGGTCGCCAGAAAACACCGGCACACCTCATCTGGAGGCCCGGAAGGCGGAGGGCGCGATGAAGACAAGAAGAGCAAGGCATGGTTAGTGCCCGGGAGATTGGTCCCTTTTTATAGGCAGATCTCCCCACTTACGCCCTGAAACGTCGCGGGCAAAGTCTCCCCCAATGTGCGCCAAGATTCTCGCCCTGCGACACGGGGGCTAGGCCCCACATGTCATACAAACTGACCCGCAATGCGAAGGTGGCGAACCGCTGCACACGAAGCATGCAACCGCCCCGTGGGTAAGCGCTCCCTCATTCTCGCCAAATCCAGCGGTCGAAAGGGCGGGCCGCCGCACCAGAAGCGTGCAACCGCACCACGGTTGTACGCCCTTCCAGCTTCGTCGCAACTGGCGGTCCAGCATGGAGGCCCAAGCCCACATGTCATGTGACCGACGCGCCGGTTACCGCGTGCAAAGAAATCGCACCGCCATCCGCGCCAATGTCGCGTCTTCTCGGGACTACAGAACCCGTGCAGTGACTCGAGGCAGCCCCGCGCATGACCCAACAGTGCCCATTAAGTGCGACGATCATGGGTCAGTCAGCCGTGGGGATAGGCGCGACAGTTGATATGACCAAAGGCGGACCGACAGTAATTGCAGCAACAGACATGCAGAAGCAACAGTCCAATCAGCTACAGGCTCGCATCCTCTCCTGAGGCGGCAGGGGAGCCCTCTCCCACGGTATAAAGACGACGCACCCGTGTTCCGTTCCTCGAACGACTCGCGCACGCGCAACAGACGCCCCGCGAATCGCCCATCCCATCGCATTAACTCCCTGGCAGGGCAAGCGACGCCTCTGGCAGGCGAAGCGGGCGCCGTTTCACCTCCGTCATGATGACCGCGACAAAAAAGGTGCGCCACATTATTTAAATTCATATCCTTTTCCTTTTCCTCTCTCTCTCTCTTGCCACAGGGATCGGGAAAGGGGATATTTCAGAAAAGGATCCTTCTCAGTGAAGGAAACGGGCCCCGAGCCCTCCTACTGATCAGGGGTTCGAAGGTTGCGCCCTGCAGGGTTCGGCAACCGCCCCAGAGCACTCGGGCTCCGAGCCCTTTACTGATCAGGGGTTCGAAGTCTGGCCCCTCAGAAGGGTTTGACAGCCGCCCCAGAGCACGCAGAGTCAGGGATGACCCTGGGTATGTCCGTTACATGCCCGAGGCTCGGGCTGCGCTCCCGAGGTACCCTAGGACATTTCCGAGACCAGCGGGAACGATTTGTAATGGAATCCCATCGAAGGGAGGCACCGAGCCCTTGGACCCTATCAAATGGGTACGGGTCCAGCAAATCCCCTACATGTACTTTTGGAGCGCGCCTCTGGGCCACTAGCCGACCCTTATCGAACGGGGCTCGGGCGTCCACTCGGATCACCCGTTAGCAACTCACTGGAAACACCGTGTTCGATGCCCTCCGAGGGTAACACGGTGCCTTCCCCCCTTCCTCCTTGCGGAAAGACGATGAAGGGGCGTACAACAAAAGTCGAGACGGTCCTCGATCGTCCTCTCGCTCCGTGCAGAGGCTCGGGGGCTGCTCTCGCACCAGGCTACGGCCAAATTGTCGACCACGTCGACAAACCAGCTTAAAAACTTGGGGCCTGACCATGCACCCGGGCTGCGGCCAGGCCGCATGAGGGAACAACAAGGCCGACCGAGGCATCATAAAAATAATTAAGACCTCAGAGGAGTCAAACCACTCCTCTGAGGCCTCGGGCGCTACACCCGACGGGTGCGCTCACGCGCACCCATCGAGACAAAATATAACCGAGAAAGGCTGGTCCCTTTACAAAAAATCCAGCAGAACCTCCAAGTCAGTGCCTACACTCCCTTCGAGGCTCGGGGGCTACTGTCGGGTACCGTAATTAGGGGTAACCCCAACACTCCTAAACACGGCTGGAAAACGTCTTCAGAACAAACCATAAAAGACCGGTAAGCGCGGTTCAAAGTTGAAGCCTCAGCGACGCGATCTCGTCACGCCCGAGCCCGGCCTCGGGCAAGACTTGCAGTCCCGGACGGATTCACGCCTCGCCCGAGGGCCTCCTCAGGTAGTGGGCGCACCCTCGGTTCGCCCGAAGTCCAGCTCAGGCAAACTTTGTCGTGCAGCAACCTCGGCCAAATCGCCTTGCCAACCGACCGTATCACATGCACATTTAATGCGGGGATCGCCTGACACCTTATCCTGACACGCGCGCCTCAGTCGGCAAGGTCGAAGTGACCGCAGTCACTTCGCCCTTTCACTGACCGTTCTGACAGGAAAACAGCACTGTTCGCCCCGCTCCGGCTACTGTGCCAACCACCAGGGTGAGACTAACAACAGTAAGTCACGACCTCCCCCAAGTTCAGCCTCGGGCGCAACAGGGAGCTCCGCCTCGCCCGACCTTAGGCCTCGGCCTCAGCCTCGGCCTCGGGAGAAGATCTCCGCCTCGCCTGACCCCAAGCCTCAGCCTCAGCCTCGGCCTCGGGAGAAAATCTCCGCCTCGCCCGACCTCAGCCTCGGCCTCGGAGGAGTCGCCGCCTCGCCCGACCTCGGCCTCAGACCAACTACGCTACTAGGGATCCATCATTACCCTATCCCTAGCTAGCTGCCTCAGGCTACGAAGGAACAAGACTGGTGTCCCATCTAAGTTACTCTGGCAACAGGTAATGATGGTTCCCTGCATGCGTCCATGACGTCGGTTGTTCTCAAACCCCCTACGAAGGCAAAGAAACGTCAGCAGGACCCCGGGCCGCACCGCTAGCTGTGCCTCTACAGGGCTCAAGCACTTCTCCGACGGCCACGTTAACACATATACCGGGCTCAGGCACTTCTCCGTCGGTCATGTTAGCACATAGCTACACCCCCATTGTACAGCTGGACTATCTCCTTGCATCTATAAAAGGGGATGTCCAGGGCCTTCCTGGGGAGAGGACGGGGGGAGGGGCGATTAGAGGCAGGCAGAGTAGGAGAGACGCGGTGGAGGCTAACTCAGACACCTCACCTCAGGACCGGATCCTCTCTCTCTCTCTCTCTCTCCCTCGCGACGCTTGTAACCCCTACTGCAAACACCCCCAGTGCAAGATAATATAAGCCTCATTCCCCCTCTTGTGTTCCATCTTGCATCAATCCATCTGGACAGGGGCACGCGGCACTAAATTCACTAGTCGGTCCGGTTGAGGGTCCCCCGGGTCCGAAACACCGACAATTGTCCTATATGAACTTTGTTAAATTTAATATAATTTGATTTATAACAAAATTAGAATGCCATTTTTTGACACTAGAATAGGCAACCATAGACTTATATCTCAAAACAACCGGTAATGACTAGTTTGAGAACTCTATTTTTTAAAGAAATTTATATTTTTTCTAAAGAAAAATAAACTAATTTTTCTTTTAAAAATGAAAATTTCGTAAAAAAATAGGGTTCCCAAACTAACCCTAATTTGGCATAAAACACCAATTGGAAATTTAAACCTTAGAACTTATTTGGCAACTACATTTTTCCGATTGAAATTTCTCTGCAATCCGGTAGTTTTCTTATGAAATTAAACATATTTTTGTAAGAAACAGTATGATGTTTATAAAAATCCCAAGCTCCAATTTTGCAAATTCCTGCATGAATTTTAAACAACTCTAATTCAATGGGATGATTACTAAACCCGCCGAACTGTGCTGCTTTCCTTCTCGACGAAGCCACCACGCTTCGGGCTTCGGAGGGCGGAGACGGAGGCGGAGGCGGAGACGGAGAGGCGAAAAGTCAAACAGTAACGCCCCTTTACTTTTCGGAAATTACCACTAGGCCCCTATACACACCACACACTCTTCTCTGCCCCCATATGTACCCATTTTAACATTGACCAACCAGACGCACCGGCCTCGCCGGCGATGCCCTCCTCCACCTCCGCCGGCGGCGGCGCCATTCCCGCCGGCCCACCGTCGACGCTCTCCCCGAACGCGGCTCCCTACACCTTCCTCGCGCGTCAGTCCCGCGCCCTACCCGGACGCCTCCAAGATGGTAATAACTTCCCTCCTTTCCCGTCCTCCAACCACTCCTTAGTAGCGCCCATGGAGTTTATGCCCTCTGGACGGTGACTTTTTTTTTTATGATTGTGCCTCACATCACCCTCGCGCTTCCCGGTTACTTTGCTGTATTGTTGGCATGTCGATTTGGTGCGGTGGCTTGGCGAAAGTGAGCCTTTTCTGGGGTTCTTGTACTCGCAGGACGCAGGGATTGGCCCTAGGTTGAAGTCTTGTAGTAGTAGTACTATACTATCTGGCACCCAGCATTCGTTATCATTATCTTTTTTTCTTTCTTTTGTTCTCTAGTTTTATCCTTAATTGAATCACGGTCACAATAATGTAGACAATTTTTGTTGGTTCTGTAGTACAGTCTAGTTTGTTCATGTGTTCCCATTTATTACTTACACATAGATAACATTAACTCTATCTTACGGATGTGTAGGTGATGCTCCAAGGTTGATTGATAATAACTTTGTGTTGTATGGAGAGGAAAACAGTTCTTATTCGGTGCCACTGGCAGCACAATCAGGAATGAAGCAGAGTGACACTGTTTACTCAAGCAGCTCGCATGGAACACGCCAAGGTCAGCCAAGCTCCGCATGTGGAATTCCTGTTGGTGTTTATCCATCTCCAACATCCTCAATTGCGATAGTTTCAGAGCCATCAGTGACCATTGGTTCTGATTTCAACCAGCACCTTGTTCCATTGACCTCAGGTAAGGGAAGCAGACAGCCAAGGGTGACGATCAGAAGCCCTCCAAATAAGACTTCAGAAACTAACAACACCATTTTTGGTTCTGTTAGCAAATTGGCTATAAGGAAAAATGACGAGTCCAACAAAGAGACTGGGAAACATGTCTCCTTCAGCAGGAACTTACAACTCGGTAGTCCTGCTCATGGAAATGGCAATTCAAATGGCACCATGGCTCTTTCGAAAGAGCTAAATCCTGATTTTAGCGTGAAGCCTCTTGTCTTGTCTGCATGCACTAGCCCAAGTGTTACAATGGCTGATGATTTGAACCCTGATCCATCGGAGTGTTCTGTGGATTCACCTTGCTGGCGAGGGACAGCTTCTCGCCTCTCTCCATTTGATGGCCTTCCAACATCAATTGCGCAATCAGTGAAACAGGAACTAGTGCCTCTTGATGCAGGGAAGGAACAAAGCTCTACCACTGATTGCGAGGCTCCAACTAAACTTCAGAATTTGGTCTGTTCAAAGAGTACACAAAACCATTCCCAATCCCATGTTAAATTGGGTCTGTCCAAAGAACCTGGAGACATTGGTGCAAATATCACACAATATTCCCATCGAAAGAAGCACTTTGCAGAACATAGTGCAGTGAATTGCAATGCAGACCAACACTGTTTAGCAGTGATAGATGATTGCATAAAGCGATCTGGCCTAAACTCTGCTGCTCCTGATTTTGTTCCCTTAGCTGTTAGGAAATCAAATACCAGCGATGGTGGGTCTAACACTCTAACTCAAATCAAAATGTTCTATATGATTTCACCTGGTGCACCCGATCTCACATATTTTTTTTCCTTCTTTGGCTTGTGCATGTATTTGGCCCAAGTTACAGGTTCCTGTTCTTCATCTGGAACGAACGTATCGGGAATTCTGAAAGCGATCAATAGTTTGTCGGAGGTGTTATGCAATAATTATTCTGACGAAATTAAGCTAGAGGAGCATGACCACAGCCTCCTCCAATCAGTAATTGGGAATCTTCAGAGTTATCTTCACAAAGCAAGCAAGGTGCACCATTTTTGCATTTCTAAACTTACATTAACAAAACCAAAGAAACCTAAGCTTAATATTGGTACTCAGATTAGTGCTATATTATATTTAAATAAAAAAATACTGAGTAGTGAAACAGTACCACATGTTTGGTAATTCCTGAACCTATATTCTGAGAAATGGATGAGCCATACTTCTATTTGTTTACTAAGTAACTGAAGTGGTCACAGATATATACTTCTATTTGCCTAACTCAAGTGGTATCATTTAAACAACTAAGGTATGCCAGTTCATCTGTTCTAGCCTTCTAGGTCCGAAATAATGCTGTGAACCTAACCACACTCCTGATTTTCCCTACTCCAGTCCAGTTATACTGAAATAATTGTTAGATATCATAACAGTCCATGTCCATCCATCATGCAATAAAAAAATTCCCTACTATACATCTTGACCACACACTTCTATCCATCAAGTACATTGTATTTCTACAAAAATCACATATGTACTTAAATGTGTTCATACTGCAACCATATAAAATCTGCAATAATGATAATATCAACGATTTGAGCATTTAGTCATTTACAGATAATTTGTATGCAAATGTTGCTGCATGTTCTTTGTTTTCAAACAGCTTAGTTTACCACTGCTTCTTGTACTTGTAATAAATGATAATAACTCAAGTCTTCCCTTACTTTTGCTTCCTGCTCTGGCTTGTTGCCAACTGAAAATCTGAGATTATGGAGTATAACCATTTTGTACTGTTCAATATCGATGTCACTAGTACTTGTAATAAATCATTTAGAGGAAATGATTATGATAAATAATAATAGACGTTAGTAACCGTTGAAGCTTTATCTTCTTTCATTTTATCACTGTATCTAAGATATTGTATCCTTTTTTTTTGTGTGATAGCATCAGGAAGCAAAATGGGTTCTCTTAGATTAGTTAGTTCAAAACTTTCACAACTCAAAAACATATATTATTCTTGAGGTTATAGTATATTAGTATTATATAATTCAAAACTGCTATGTTTCTGTTTTTATTTATAGCAAAATAACTGATGTACTCTCTCCGTTCTTTTTTATTTGTCGCGGTTTAGTTCAAAAATGAACTAAAGGGCGACAAATATTCGAGAACAGAGGTAGTATATATTAATAGAATAGTGAACTTGTATTATAGTTAGAACTATGTCAATAATAAAATGATAAGAGTTTATCTTACACAAACATACAGCTGCAGTGTAATTGTAAGTTTGTAACCACAAGATATGCTTTCAACATGCCTACGGTAAGAGTTTATCTTATGCAAACATACAGCTGCAGTGTAACTGTAACCATAAGATATGCTTTCCACATGCCTACCTTCCAGTGCGTCTACTGGTCCTGTTTCAGTAAATTCATATATGCCATTAATTTTCATGGTTCAAACCCTCTCGAGCCCATTTATAGACTAAGGGCCCATTTTACATAGCTCTAATTCTACTTTGAATCTGTAATGTGTAAACTAAACTAAAATGATTTAATTATTTGTATATTGTCTAAATTATAAATAAAATGGGTCATTTAGATACTCTTGACATATCCTCACCTCTAGATAGAGCATTACTTGAAGCTACAAATACCCAGCTCTAATATATCCATAGATTCCCTGGAGCTGAGACTCTGCCAAACTGGGTATAACTAGTATTAGTATCCATGGGTTGGTATCCTCCAAAGTGGGTGCCGCAAAGCCGCACATGTGTTTCTAGTCTTTCTTTAACCTAATCTGTGTAAGATAAGATCAGTGAACTACATGATTTCTTCTGTGAAATTTTACTTTTTCTTGAACTGGAAATAATGAGAATCCTTCAAAAATCTTAGTGTTGCCACTTGTCATCAGCATATATAATAATAACTGGAAAGTCTTGCAATTGAATTGTGTGATTTGTTTCAGTGATGCAGTAACTCCTTGTTTTAATTTGGCTCATACTAGGTTCCTGCTATGGTTGCTTCTGACAAGTCAGGGGGACTAAAGGCTTGCTATGCTCAGAGTGCAGTTTCAAAACCTGTCGCGGGAGACTACAATGGTAGTTTCACTGCTGATAATGGAAAAGGCATAAGTATCTCTAATCTTGGTGATTCTAGTCCTTTGGTCGGTGACTTAAGGAAAAAGAGCGTGACAGGGTACCAGGTAACATTTCCTACACGTTTAAGAAAGTTTTGTTATTTTGAACGTGGAGAGTATCTTGATGCATTTTGTCTCCCAGTAAGTACAGATTACAAGATATGTGGTGAACTGTCTGTTCGGTAACTTTTCTAATAATCATGTAAAACAATTTGCTGCTACCATTTTTTCAGAAAATATATTATGATTTATTTCCTATTTCTTTTGTATCATTGTGTTAAAAAAACTCGACCGGAGGGGGTTAAGCCGCCCCCACGACATTCATATAAGAAGTCACGGAGCCACAAGTTCCGGTCGAGAAAACCCCCGAACCGAGTTTTCGTAGCCCGAGAGCGGACGAGAAAACCCCCCAAACCATTTTTTAACCCAGGTCTGAAAATTCGTTTCCGCGAGGAATTGAATTCAGAACCTGAGAGTTGCTACTACACCACCTAACTAGTTAGACCAAGGGCGTTCGCATACCATTGTATTAAGATGCAACAGGAGCTGATTGATGAACTTGAATGGTATTACTTTATCTTACCCTTTCTAACAAGGTACTCTTAATGATTTCAGCAGCCTGCACTCAGCAATTTTCCAAAGGAGCTCTCATGGGAGGAGCAGTCACAGGCTCTTATCTATAAGAAACTGTGGTTTGATGCAGAACGCACAAACTGTGCTTTGAAGTATCAACTGAAACAAACGCGTGTGGAAATCGACCTAGAGTCAAGCATGGCTCATATTGGCGGGGGTCCAAGAAACAATTCTTTCCATCTATGTGATGTGGGTGTAGATCCAAGTAGTTCCTATGGATCTGCCATAACTTGCCCATCGATGATGCTCAAGGGCCATCCTGGAGGAAGAAAGAGTCATAACCTCCTTTCTGCTGCTGACCACATTCAGTCAGGAGACAGCAGTGCTCTGTCAAGACCAAAAGGTTACATAGCCGTGCCAGAGAATATTGAGGATGGATATTTCTTGTCAGGGTCGGAAGAAACCGGTGTCCGCCGCCATGCACGTCCTGGTCTACAAAGTAGGCCCCTCGGAAGGTTGAACACAAGTACGTCAGATGGAATGCCATCCTCGTATGTCACTGGAAGGGATGACATTCTGCGTGGCAGCTGCGAGTTTGGATCTTCAGATTGGGAGCATGTGCTGAAGGAAGAAATCGGCTCAACCTAAAAAAAATGAAGGGATCTGGCAATAAGTATATAGTACTGTACATGTGTGAGCAACCACGAAGCTAGGAATTCGGGTCTTCTTGATTTTTTTTTTTTTTTTGCTTGACAAGGCTGATGAATGGGCACTGGTTGGAATGGTGCTGCTCTAGCCTACGGAAAACCCCTTATTTATCTTGTCTTGGTAACAATGCCTATAAATCATAACTTGGATGGCTATGCTAATTTTCTACTGTGCCGAATGCAGATGTTATTTTGGCACACGATTAAGAAGTTCAGGAGTGCCATATTTCGATTCCAGTGTTCATGGAGTGTTCATGGACCTGGTGTGTTTAGGGGTGGCAATAGATTCTAAATTTTATATTATAAGATTTAAGGATCGAAACGAGTTAGTTAGGATTGGATCATATTTTTATTTATTTTTAAATTAAGTTTTATTTAAGCTCCTAACATTTCATGAAGAATCATTTGGATCATGATCCATTACCATCCCTAGATGTGTTTAATTCCAAAGTAAATGTTATTTGTCAACTATATCTAAGCCTAGAGCATAAGTTTAGGCATTAGCATGAACACAATCAAGGGTGCGTTTCGTTCTTCAATCTGCTGCGAAGCTGCTTTGTGTTGTCTGCTGTAAAAAAAAGCTGCTGTGAAAAGTTGAAAGTCGTTTGGTTCAAACTGTTTTTTTCAAGATAAAAGTAGGTTTAAAAAGCATAACTAAACATACCTTAAGGCTATCCACATCAGCTCGTGTAAAATAGAGAGAATTTGCACAGTAGATGACACTGTTTGTAAAGTAAAGTTTGAATAGAGGATGAAATAGGAGGAGTGATAGAGAAGCTGCTCGAGATAGTCTAAGCACGAGGGTGCAGCTTGGTTATTAACGAGTTTTATTTCACAAATATTCTAAAGCTAGAAGTCATGAACGCGTGTGCTTACAATGGATAGTAAAACGACTAATGGAAGTCAAAATTGTTTAAACGGTTACAAGTTTTATCTGGGAAAAAGTCCAAATCACTCCATCATCTATGGATCATGTCCATATCACCCCTTAAACTAATTTTTAGTTTAATTTATCACTCCATATGTTTGAGTTAGTTTAATCTACCTCTTAACAAAATTTTCTTTTTTTCTTTTTATATGTGAATAGAATTACCGGTTTAAATTTTATTGGTCAATAGCTGATGCCATAATTTAGCCTAAAAATATATAATGTTTTCCATAATTATTTTGATAGATTAAAGATCAAATAATATATTAACTTTACGATATAAAATTAAATATAAAATAATGATAAAAATCCTTAACATATTTTTTATCATAAGTTATGATATTCTTAATTATCTCAGAAAATATGAATGTAAAATTTAATTTTTACGTGGAAAAACAAAAAAGACAAATCTTATTAGGAAGAAAATTGTCTTCTTTTCACTTTATATCGTTTGGATACTTCAGTATCCATTCCAATCCACATGTATTGAGGTGGGTTGAAGCGTAAATTAGTTTAATTTATACCTCAATCTATCTCAATATATGTGAATTGAGGTGAATACTAGAGTATCTAAACAAGGTGACAGAGGTGTTTGATTCTCCTTAAATGTTTAGTCCGTGTCATATCAAATGTTTAAATGATAATATGTTAAATATAGTCTAATTTTTAAAAATAATTACATAGATGAATACTAAACGTCAAAACGAATCTATTAAGACTAATTAATCAATACTTAGCAAATGCTTACGATAACATCACATGGGTGAATCATAGATTAGTTAGACTTAATAAGTTCGTTTTGATGTTTAGTCCTCATTTGTGTAATTATTTTTATAATTAGACTATATTTGATATCGATAATTGAAATTCAAATATCCGATAGGACACGTACTAAACATTAACCTCGTTGGGTGGATAGTCCTTCGTCTGATGGTGTTGACTGTTGAGAAATAGACAGTAGTTCATTTGATGGTACACGCTTGCAATTCATGGCTGAAGTCTGATGACTGGTAGTTTGACTACACAAACTGAGCATACAAGCATTTGAAATAAATGTTCGTAAATGTATGAACGGCGATCCAAAATGGAGAAGGTTGTGCCACACAAAGATTAAAATGCTTTACTGAACCATGAACTTGTATATATATATATATATATATATATATATATATATATATATATATATATATATATATATATATATATATATATATATATATATATAGTTTAGATATTAGGAGCCCTAGGCTTCCAATAGCTGGGCGAAAGCCCTAACCCAATGTTGCCAGCTGGTTCAGCCGCACTAGGTTCGAAGCGTCTATAATAGAAGCTTCAGATCGCTAGGGTTCAGTTTTAGCGACGCCGACAGTAACGCTCCCACCCCCGAGAGGCGCGCGCGACGGCGGATCCTAGGAGCAAGCGCGCGACGACGCATCTAGGAGACACACTCGCGATGACGGATCCAGGGGACACGTTCGCGGCGGCGGATCCTTGAGAACAGCGCGCGGCGATGGCCCCCCTGAGGCGCGCACGACGGCGAGGTGGGAGCGGCTGCGGCATCGAATCCCGAGGGCACGCAAGCGGCGGCAGCCCCATGAGGTGCGCACGACGGCGAGGTGGCAACGGCGGATCTCGGGGGGCACGAGCGCGACAGTGTCTCCTTGAGGTGCACGCGGCAGCGACCCTTTGAGGTGCGCATGACTGTGAGGTGGGAGCAGTGCGGCAGCGCGACGATGGATCTCAGGGGCACGTGAGCAACGACGACACCCCTAAGGCGTGCATGACAACGAGGTGGGAGAGGCCGGTGCGACGGATCTCGGGATGCACGCACGCGAGGGTCGACCCCTGAGCGCGTACGACTGCGATGCCATCCAAGGTGGGAGCGGTGATGGCGGACTTCCCTAGGCACGAGCGACAACGGCAGCCTACCCTAGGCACGAAGTGGTGGCGCATCCTAGATGCGAGGTGGCGGTTCCACAGAGCGTTGGTTCTATTTTTATGCTATTTTATATACATACTTATGCCATTGTCAATAGGTTTTTACGACCTATATTTCAGTTCATGGCTCCGCTTCCATTTATTTGTCTGTTTATGATATTTCTGTTCACATTTTACGCAAACGATTTATTGATTTTATGCATTATATCGTTTACTTAATCCAGTGTGTATTGGTTCCTACCATTTATGCCATATGTATAAGATATATTTACGACCCACACATTTACGCAACAAAATAAAAATTTAGAAAAAGGTAACCGCTTTAAGAAATGAGGTCATTTGCCACGATTCCATAAATCTCGCGTATGACGATCCATTTCCTTTTCAACTCACATTCTTGCCAACCTAAATTTATGTACATACAGTAGAAAATAGATTTTTTACGTAGTCTACCATAGTGCATAAATAACTTCACCGCGTAGTATAATTAGTATCAGTATATATCATAAACTGTTTCTAACGAGCTTTGATGCATGAATGTTGGAGAGATCCTATATTTATGGAGGAAATAAAACATTTAAATCAGATTTTTTGTTTCTATACATGTTTTCATTATGAAATAGATCGATGATTTACACTAAAATTCATACCCATTTACGCTATTTTGGTTCACGTTTTACGCTAAAATCCGTCTAAGCTCCCACGCACGATCGGCTCCATATCTTCTGTTCCGATATATACGGTAACTTCCAGATTCGTGGGCGCGCTAATCACGGTGGTGTGTGGACCCACCTGAACAAACCAATGAAAGGTTCATTGCCGCTTTCCTGTTATGCAAATCTGAACCATTAAATATGCTAGCATAAACATGAGTACGAACCAACTACCCGACCAGCGAACATGACGCTGGCCCACCTTCGTCCATCCCAGCTCGACCTCACCATGTGTGCACCTTCTGTTTACGCAAAACATAACACATGTATAAACGTGCCCCACAATCGCGCGGACGCATGTGCCCACTGGCCCGATCTGACCACGTGTGTGACAGTTTATGCAAATATAATACGAGTTATGCTGATGTGTGTACCAGTTTATGCAAATATAGTCTATGCACGATCCGGGTATCCGGGCCCACGAGAAGATTGTGCTCCCGCAATCTGGGCATCCGTACTAGTCCCCACACAAATATTGGTATTACGATGTTATATGTTTCAGTGTACGAAACAGTAATGCACGTGTCGGTCTATGGGCCATCGCGTAGATTTTTTTCAGCATATTACGTGCATCGGGCCCATGATCCCACCCACACACTCACAATTATCCAGTCCCACGCCGCCACTATAAAACACCCCCACACCGCCAAGGATTAGGTTTTAGCGGTGGCGGCGCTTCCCTCGGGCATGCGAGCGGCGGTGATCCTGGGGGCCAGCAGCGGTGCCGCCCCGAGGCAAACGACCGACGGCGGTGCTCCACCAGGAACGAGCGACAGCGACGCTCCCGAGGCGGGCGGGCAAGCGGTGATGTCACTCTTGAAGCGGACGGACGGCGACAGCGCACCCTAGGCCTGGTGGCAATGGCGGTTATCCCGTCTGTCTCTGCGATGGCCACCGCCGCCGCCGCTCCAGTGTCTGTGGCGCCGTTCCCTATGCCCAAGGCCAACGACAGCAGGAAGGCGGTGGTGCCCGTGGATGCGTCGGAGCTAGAGAAGCACGTGCTGGCGGTGGACGACAACTCCGTGGATCGCGCCGTGATCGCCAGGATCCTGCGTGGCTCCAGGTACAGGATGACCGCTGTGGAGTCAGCGACGCGCGCGCTGGAGTTGCTCATGCTGGGCCTGCTCCCCGATGTCAGCATGATCATCACCGACTACTGGATGCTTGGGATGACCGGGTACGAGCTGCTCAAGCGTGTCAAGGAGTCGGCGGCGCTCAGGGGCATCCCCGTCGTCATCATGTCATCGGAGAACATGCCCACTCGCTGCCTGGAGGAGTTCGACCTGTGCCTCACTGAGGTCTTGACCCCTTCCTCGAGAATCTCATAAAAATGCCTCGTGTATATGTGTTTTCCTTGTGACGGGTTGTTGGAGAGGAGCTTGAAGTTTTAACTGGAATGGAGTCGATCTGTTTATCTTAGTGAAAGTCGCCTAGAGGGGGGTGAATAGGCGGAATCTGAAAATTATAAACTTAAAGCACAACTACAAGCCAGGATTAGCGTTAGAAATAAAACCGAGTCTGTGAGAGAGGGAAAAAAATAAATCAAAGGCAAATGAAGCGGATGACACGATGATTTGTTTTACTGAGATTCAGTTCTTGAGAACCTAGTCCCCGTTGAGGTGGTCACAAAGACCGGGTCTCTTTCAACCCTTTTCCTCTCTCAAACGATCACTTAGACCGAGTGAGCTTTCTTCCTTGATTTCCTGGGTCACTTAGACCCCGCAAGGACCACCACACAATTGGTGTCTCTTGCTTTGCTTACAAGGCTTTGAGAGTAAGAATGAGAGAGAGAAGAAAGCCAACCAACTAATAAGAGCAACAAAAGAACACAAGTCGATCTTCTCACAAGTCCTAAAAACTAGAATTGAATTGTGGACTTTGATTTGTGCCTTGGAGTGTTGTGTATTGCTCTTGTATTGAATGAGGTGTAGTGAATGCTTGGATGGTTGGAGTGGAAGTGGTTGTGGGGTATTTATAGCTCCCAACCACCAATTCAACCGTTGGGGCACGCTGCTGTCGATGGGCGCACCGGACAGTCCGGTGCGCCAGCCACGTCACCCAACCGTTAGGGTTCTGACAATTTCGACCGTTGGAGCTCTGTCTTCATGGGGCACCAGACAGTTCGATGCCGCACCGGACAGGTACTGTGCATTGTCCGGTGCGCCTCTGGCGCCTGCTCTGACTTCTGTCACTAACTGTAGATCTGTCAGGACACTGTGCAGTCGACCGTTGCGCTGGTAGCCGTTGCTCCGCTTGGTGCACCGGACAGTCCGGTGGCACACCGGATGGTCCGGTGAATTATAGCGGAGTGCGCCTGAAGAAACCCGAAGCTGGGGAATTCAAACTGTATAGCCCCTGGTACACCGGACAGTCCGGTGGCACACCGGACAGTCCGGTGCGCCAGACCAGGGAGCACTTCGGTTTCTTTTTGCTCTTTTCTCTTTGAACCCTAATTTTAACTTTTTATTAGTTTGTGTTGAACCTTTGGCACCTGTAGAACATATAATCTAGAGCAAACTAGTTAGTCCAATTGTTTGTGTTGGGCAATTCAACCACCAAAATCATTTAGGAAAATGTTTGACCCCTAAAGCAAGTGCCACATTCGTCGTTACAAAATAGATCGTTGATTTACGCTAAAATTCATATTCATTTATGTTGTTTCGGATCATGTTTTACGCTTAAATCCACCTGAGCTAGAACTCGAGCACGATCTGAGTGCGTGATTTTCACGCCATCATTTAGGGCCCATTCGTTGTTACGAAATAGATTGATGATATACGCTAAAATTTGTACCCATTTACGCTGTTTTGGTTCATGTTTTACGCTGAAATTTGACCGAGCCAGAATCCATGCACGATCGAACGTGCACAATTTTCACGCCATAATTTTCGGGCCCCATTCGCTGTTACGAAACAGGTCTATAATTTACGTAAATTTCGTATTCTTTTACGCTATTTTGGTTCACGTTTTATGATTAAATCCACCTGAGCGAGAACCCTAGCACGATCGAAGTGCGTGTTTTTCGCGCCGTAATTTGGGCCTCATTCATTGTTACGAAACATATCGATGATTTACGCGGTAACCGTCCCACATTTATCGCGAATTTGTAGCACTACTTTCCTAATCTCAAACCAACCTAGATCTACGCACACACTGGTCACGTATATACAATAGCATAAATGGTCTGACGTCGCAATATTGCATGGTTTATGCTGTTACTTTTCTTGTTCTTATGCAGTCGTAAACAATGAACAAACTTGTAAAGTCATCCCACGTGATTTGCGCGTCAGCAGATTTTTTGCATGGTTTATGCACATTATTCAATCTATTTATCCCGGTATAAATGCTGACGCATGCATAGGTGAACTGCCTTCTCAGATTCGTTGCATGGTATATGCAAATTCTATAATTCGGTTATACCAGCATAAATGCTGATGCAATCACGCGGGTGGTGGCCTATCCGCGTCCTGGCTGGGGCTTCCCCTGCTAATCGAAACCCTGGGCTTCCATTAGCAGGGGAAGCCCCAGTCAGGACGCGGTCAGCCCACCACCCGCGTGCTTGCGTCAGGGTATACCATGCAAGCAACAGCCAAGAGCCAAGACGATATGCGTCAGCCATTATACGAATGCATATATATGGATTAATGTGCATAAACCATGCAAAAAGGAATCTTCTAACACACGAATCACGTTGAACGAATTTGCCACATTGTTCAACGTTTACGACTGTATAAAGACATGTAACTTAACATCATAAACCATGCAATATGGAGACGCCTGCCCATATATGCAATTGTATATACATGACCAGTGTGTGTGTAAATCTAGATTGGTTTGAGATTAGGAAAGACGTGTTGTACAATCGCGAAAAAGTGGGACAGTTACCGCTTTCTACTCAATGTTACAGTTTGAGGAGCATTAGAATAAGGAAGCAAATATTCTTTACAGACTTTGGCGTAGCTTTGTATTAGCTTTTCCTGTACGATAGCAGTAGCACCACAATCGTATTTGTGTGTTCTTGGCGGCGGTTAACGGCGACAGAAGGGACCGCACCGGACATATAGAAGGCATCGATCAACAGGTACGTCTACTGCCATGGACATCGAAGCTGTATCGTCTGCATTCACCGGAGACGCAGACGGTGTATTTGTTACTCCCTCGGTGGCGTTGAGGGCACTTGGACATATTGATGACAACATAAGATCGACAGATGTGGTAGGAGCAGATAAACGCATCCCCATGAGACATATTTGGGCGCATGAACATGACACACCTCACATTCTTCAAAGCCATGTAAGTTCTCTCTAATATGATAATATCAGTTAAGTACATACTTTTTAATGCTGCGCCAGTAGCACAGTAAATTTGGTCGTCATTGATTCGTAAATGTCAAATTTCTATGCACAGCCGGACAATATTGATATAAGATTGATACCTAAAGTTGGTATGACATTTTGTAATGTGGACGAGTCGTATAATTTTGATAGTCAATATGCATATGAGGTTGGATTTCCATTGAAGAAATATAGGGAGCGAAAGAATTGTAAATGGTTGAATTGTTCAATGGAAGGAAAGAATGCTGAAAGGGGAGCTAGAAATCCAAGGATGCGTAACACATGTTCGAAACGAACACAGTGCAAGGCTGGGATGAAACTTAAAAAATCTACGATGATGCTAAAGAGAATGTTATTTCTGTCCGAATTGATCTGGTTAACTTTGAGCATAATCATGAATTCTTAAAAAAAGATATAGAAAAGGGCAATTGCAATGCAACAAAACTCATGATCGTGATTATATGGAGTTCCTTAGTGCGGTGCAGGAAAGCAGGATTCCACAACATTGCATTATGGATTTTGTTTTGGAAATGCATGGTGGTCCAGAAAATGTTCCAATAACCATGCAGGACATGAGTAACCTGTAAGTGTATTATTTATTGACAATAATGATTATTATATATTACCGAAACAATTGATATGTGTTAAAAAGATGTAGCACATAATCATTATGTTTTGACAGGAAGAAAGCATGACAAAGGGAAAGAAATGCAAATGATGTGCCGAAGCTATTATCTTTTTTTTCATTATGCAAGAAAGATAATCCACAATTTTTTCTGACTTTCAACTGGACAAAGAAGGGAAGATTTTAAGCATATTTTGGTCCCATGCTAGCCAGCAAGCCGAGTACATTGATTTTGGTGATGCAGTTACCTTTGATACTACACATAAGACTAATATGTATGATAAGCCATTAGGCATGTTTGTTGGCTTGAACCACCACCTATAGTGCACAATATTTGCGTCTGCTTTACTAGGAGACGAGACAGTGGATATATTCGGGTGGGTCTTCAATACGTTCAAAACATGCATGGGATGTGACGGACCACGAGTAATGTTGACAGGTATGTTGTAATAAATGGTTCATATTGAGTAAACATGTACTATATGCTATCATAATGACTTGCACAATGTTATGTAAATGTTTCGATTTCAGATCAAGACCCTGCGATGCCAATCGCACTAGGCAGAGTATTCCCAAACACAATACATCGATTGTGTTTGTGGCATGTGCAAAACAGGTATATGCCCCACTTGAATGAATTGTATGCAAGATTTGAGGAAATGGATTTCAAAACAAGGTTCCAATCTATAATACATCATCCATTGAATGAAATGGAGTTCGAGGCTGCCTGGCAAATGATGCTAAATGATTTCCAGCTACACGAGAACAACACCCTTGTCAGGTTGTATGAAATACGTAAAGATTGGGTACCTGCATTTTTCAAAGGAGACCATTTTGGTCTTATGGTCTCTACACAACGTAGAGAGAGCATGAACAAGCTGGTGAAGAGTGCCCACGTGCTTGCAAACACACCGTTTCATCAATTTGCAAAGCAAATTATGAAGCTCCTGCATAGTAGGAAGATGAAAGAGGCCAAAGAGGCACTAGGATGCATGGTAAGTGACAAAAATGAAAAACATATGTTTATGCTATTTAACAAAAATGGGGATTAATCTAGTATTGTGTAATTTGCAGGGTCAAAAGGATACAACTACATTGTTTATGTTTGAAATAAGAGTTGCGAGGGCATACACTAGAGGTGTAATGACAAGGTTCCAGGAGATAGTAAAATATGCAACTACATACCGAATAGACCGTGATACAGATGGTGATGTAAATGATTGGGTGGTGAAACATACTACAAGATCGAATAAAATTGTTTGGGGTTCAAAATAAGGGCTGATGTCGATTCGGGTAAGTATTCATGTAAGTGCAAGCAATGGGAGCATACATGTGTGTTATAATAAACAAATCTTGCTATATGAAATGAGGAATTATTATTATGTAACACTGTTTGTGACTAATATATGACATATTGTATGCTTAATCAATTATAGGTCTATTTTGTGTTCATCTTGTACGCGCATTCATGCATCTCCAAATTGAACGGATCCCGAGTGAGTACATTCTGCAACGATACACATACTCAGTGCGACAAGATGTGGCTTTTTCAAGAGATGATAGGAATTTGAAAGGAAAGGATGGAGAAACTAGATCGTATAGACAGAAGATGTTACTTAAAAAGGCAATAAAGGTAGTACACCATGCGAGTCTATCTAAAACTGGAAATGATAGAGCCCTAGAGATGATGGACGAACTACTAGGGTTATTGATGCGTGTGGAGCCTGATATAGGTACTGGTGAGAGTTGTGGCACTAGTGCTGGTGATGACATCTAGGTACGCATATCGTGTTATTATGAATACAAAATTATCAAATGTCGATAATGATCCATGTTTGTAATTTAAATGATATAGGTCGAAGCGTATGAAACAGAAGACATAGTTAGAGATGATTTACGCAATGTAGATGATGGGAACGAGGTATGCAACAGAGGTTTATAATGTATTATTTATGCTGCTCTTTAGCATTTGTGTCTTCACTAGTTTTGTGTTATTTCACAGGAACTTGTAATGGGGTCTAATACAAATGAATGCAATACTAACGATGTTCAATGTAATATGTCGATATGTACATTGGAACATAACACTGATATGCATCTGGTTGATAGTAGTGCTACGTATGTGGAAGCTAGAAAGGTAATAACAATGCTATAATATATGATTAGTATGTGAGAATGTAAATTGACTTAATATCTTTGATTCGTAGAAACTGGAGTTTCATAGGGAAGGTGTAAACTTAGCAAGACCAGATAAGGCCAAACCTAAGGGAAGAACGATCAAAAGTAGTGAGCAACAAGTTCTTAAGTTGGGTGCGAAAGGAGCTAAGAAGATGAGCAGGAAGTGCCAAAAGTGTGGCATCATTGATGGTCACAACAATCGTACGTGTTTAACTGTGGAGGATAATAGGGTTCGATTGGCTAACCTAGCTGGACGCAAGAGAGGACGACCTCCTGGTTCAAGGAACAAAATCAGAGGTGAACCACCACAGTGGAATGAGACATCAACGTCAAAAAACGAACGATGTATGTCGGAGATGATGATTCATCTAGCAGAGAGTAGAATACCAAAAGATTTATGAGACAATGGGTTGTTTTGGTTGTAACTAGTGATGCAAATGAATGAACGACATATAGTATACTAGAAATATAAGTTAAAAAGTAAATTCTGGATGTAACTGTGAATCGTATGTTATATTTGCAAGGCACATACAACATCATAAATATGTACTCATAATATCATAAATGTACGTGAAAGGTATCGTAAGCATTATACAGATATGTAGAACTTATAAATGTACAGAGAGCTGTTTATAACATAACACGGTGATGCATATAGCATAAATGTATGCAAAAATAAGCATAACACAGTGTTGTTTATACCACATACAAATATCTAGAACTTATAAATGTACATAGTGATGTTTATAGCATAACAAGGTGATGTTTATAGCATAAACTTGTGACAAAATAAGCATAACATGACACTGTTAATAGCATAAAAGTGTGACAAAAATAAGCATAATCAAATGAAGAAAACACACATGAAGTTAAAACGCATAGGAAACATTTTGCAGTTTAGACATCACTGTTCCCTAGGTTGTCATTGGCATAACATAAGAAACGTCTACCGTCATTGCCATAGTATACGCACATAACCCAGCTGAAGTTTATGGAAATATTGTATACACAATATGTAACATATCTAAACTAGAATACATTTATTAGATCTTGAATCTTTGGATGTCTGCAAGCAGCAAGATGGCTTTGTTCTTGCGATTTTGTGATGTAGTGCAGCGCAAGAGACCGTATCTCCCTAGTGTTGCCCTGCAAGCCAATAAAATTGTGTTAGCTATACATGTGTACCATATGCTGCTTCGGGGCCAACTATAAAATGAACTGATAAATTTATACGTACTGCTTCTATATCTGACCGGAGAGATTCTTCGATGCAGTCATAAAAGAGAATGTATCCCATAACATAGAACCCACAATCATTGGAGCCTGCTTCCATGGTAGGACAGTTTGGGGACACGTCAATTGCGAAGTTGCCAAATTTTGGAAAGCATGACCTGGGGCGTACATGTTGTAGGGCTTTGTTTAACCTATTCATTATAACCTTAGACCATGGTAACTTCCTACCACCTAAGTCCATTTGAGCAAAATGGTAATCCTTCCAAGTAGTACCACCAAGTTTTGGCCCGTAGGGATTAGAATCTAAAATGTGAATGCACCGTTTGACTGTATTGATAACATACAATGTCCAGTGCCCCCTGCTTAGCATGGGAATCATGATCTGATCGTGAAAAAAACATGAAGATCAACAAAAACATATATGGTTATGCATGAAGATGTGAAATGTACCATTTAACGTAAATCATGTTTGTAAATTGTAATACGATTGTTACCGATTTGCATTTATCCAATTTGTCTGTCTCGGGCAATGTATTGCCGAGAAATGTGTGTAGGACAGATTCATCAAAAGGTTGTGGGTTTCGGCTGTGCCGTTCCTGTTCCTCGAAGTTCAGTAGTGACTGCAATAAAAAAAATTAATAGAGTCAGTATATTTGGGATACCATTGTGTATATGAATATGGTATAGGTATGTTACGATAGTTTACCCCAACATTAACGTCGAGAATTAATCTACTGGAACTCATGTAAGGCTGCTGATTTATGGCATCATCATCAACACATTGAATGAAGCACTGCATGAACACATTGTCGAGGCACTTCCTATCGGCGAAAGATTCATATATATCAGAACATGTCGCACAATATTCACCATAATCTATTATGTTCCTCTAGACATTTTGATAACAATAAGTGAGATCGCGTACGTGTACCGGAATATCCACAAAATTGAATTTAGTGGACTTTATACCTGCTGTTGTCAGATTGCGTACCACACAAGTAGTCGCGTAGAGCTAGGCAACATTGCATATCTGAATCATGTGAATCCTGGTCAACCTGAGAAGTGTTTGTGTCTGGTTCGGTTTCAACAGAAACCTAAAAAAGGTATATGTTACATAGATTTCAATCTCTGTACAATTTTGGCAATTATAATGAAAATGTATATTACTTGGCTGACATGTTCAGATGGTGTCGGCGTTCCGAGACCGGGGGGTCCCCGAGCCGACGAGTGAGAGTGCCGCGTGCCCTAGCCCAGATGGGTCGAGCGCGTGGGCGAGCGCGAAGGGGGGAACAGAGAGAGAGGTCGGTGACCGGAGCCGGGTCGTGAGGGAGTCGGAGAATTCCCGCGGCCTTCGTGTTCGTCCCGCGCCCAGGTCGGGTGCGCTTGCAGTAGGGGGTTACAAGCGTCCGCGCGAGGTGAGGGGAAGCGAGCGGCCCCGAGAGAGCGCCTGCCCCTGCCCTTCGTCCCCGCGAGGCCAACCTTCTCTAAGAAGGCCCTGGTCCTTCCTTTTATAGTCGTAAGGAGAGGATCCAGGTGTACAAGATGGGGGTGTAGCAAGGTGCTACGTGTCTAGCGAGGGAGAGCTAGCGCCCTATGTACATGCCAAGGTGGCAGCCGGAGAGATCTTGGCACCCTGTTGGTGTGGCGTCGTGGCTGTTGGAGGAGTAACAGAGCCGGACGGGGAGACAGCTGTCGGAGTGGCTGGGCCCTTGCTGACGTCCTCCTGCTTTCGTAAGGGAGCTGAGAGCCGCCGTCGTCATGGTCTAGCGGGGCGCCATCATTTGCCTATCTGGCGCGGCTGGCCAGATGGGACGCCGGTCTTGTTCTCTGCGACCCAAGTCGGCTCAGGGCAGGGTGATGATGACGCTCCCTGTTGACGTGGCGGTCTCGTGTCCTAGGTCGGGCGTCGTGGAGGCTCCTCCGAAGCCGAGGTCGAGTCCGTCCTGCAAGACAGAGGCAGAGTTCGAGCCCTGGGTCGGGCGAGGCGGAGATCGTTCGGCAGAGGCCGAGGCGGAGTCCGAGCCCTGGGTCGGGCGAGGCGGAGTTCGTCGTCTTCCGTGGCCTTAGCCCGAGTCCGAGCCCTGGGGTCGGGCGGAGCGGAGTTCGCCGTCTTCCGGGGCTTTAGCCCGAGTCCGAGCCCTTGGGCGGAGCGGAGTTCGCCGTCTTCCGGGGCCTTAGCCCGAGTCCGAGCCCTTGGGCGGAGCGGAGTTCGCCGTCTTCCGGGGCCTTAGCCCGAGTCCGAGCCCTTGGGCGGAGCGGAGTTCGCCGTCTTCCGGGGCCTTAGCCCGAGTCCGAGCCCTTGGGCGGAGCAGAGTTCGCCGTCTTCCGGGGCCTTAGCCCGAGTCCGAGCCCTGGGGTCGGGCGGAGCGGAGTTCGCCGTCTTCCGGGGCCTTAGCCCGAGTCCGAGCCCTGGGTCGGGCGGAGCCTCCTATGGCACCTCTGGCGAAGTCTGGCCGCCCGTTGGTCTTACCTTTTGCGTTAAACGCCCCGGTGACTCGGTCGGTCGGTGCGGTGATTTAGTCAGGGTTTCTTCTTATCGAAGGCGGGGCCTAGGGCGAGCCGGAGATGCGTCTGCCGTGAAAGAGGAGGCCTCAGGCGAGACGGAGTCATCTTAGGGTCGGCTGCCCTCGCCCGAGGCTAGGCTCGGGCGTGGCGTGGTCAAGTCACTCGTATGGACTGATCCCTGACTTAATCAAACCCATCAGGCCTCTGCAGCTTTATGCTGATGGGGGTTACCAGCTGAGAATTAGGCGTCTTGAGGGTACCCCTAATTATGGTCCCCGACAGTAGCCCCCGAGCCTCGAAGAGAGTGTTAACACTCGCTTGGAGGCTTGCGTCGCACTTTTTTGCAAGGGGACCAGCCTTTCTCGGTGGTACTTTGTTCCGGTGGGTGCGCGCGAGCGCACCCGCCGGGTGTAGCCCCTAGGCCTCGGAGGAGTGGTTTCACTCCTTCGAGGTCTTAATGCCTTGCGCAATGCCTCGGCTGGTCTGGCGGTTCCCTCATGCGAGCAGGGCGTAACCCAGGTGCACTGTCGGGGCTCAAGTTCTCGGGCTGGTATGTTGACGCTGTCAACGGTTCGGCCGGAGCCGGGTTTGCGAGAGCAGCCCCCGAGCCCTCGCACGGAGCGAGAGGACGATCAGGGACAGACTCGACTTTTTATATACGCCCCTACGTCGCCTTTCCGCAAGGAGGAGGGGGGGAGTGCGCCATGTTACCCTCGATGGGCACCGAACATGGTGTCTCCGGTGAGCTGCGATCGGGTAATCCGAGTGGACGTCCGTGCCCCGTTCGTTAGGGGTCGGCTAGGGGCCCGGAGGCACGCCCAAAAGTACCTGCGGGTGATCTGCCGGACCCGGTCCCCTAGCGACGGGGTCCGAGGGCTCGTTGCCTCCCTCCGATGGGATTCCGTTACAGAGTCGTTCCCGCTGGTCTCGGAAATGTCCTAGGGTACCTCGGGAGCGCAGCCCGAGCCTTGGTTATGTATCGAACGTACCCCTGGTCATCCCTCGCTCGGCGTCTGAGGCGACTGTGAACCCTTCGACAGGCCAGCCTTCGAACCCCTGATCAGTAGGGGGCACGGAGCCCTAGTAGCCTGAGGCGGTCATGGAACCTTTCGGGAGGCCGACCTTCGAACCCCTGACCAGTAGTGGGTGTCGGGCCCACGCGATCTGAGGCAGCTGTTGAACCCCTCGGGGGGCCAGCCTTCGAACCCCTGATCAGTAGGGAGGCTCGGAGCCTAGTTCCTTCACGGGGAAGGATCCCTTTGGGGTTATCCCCCTTCTCGGTCCCTGTTGCAAGAGATAGAGAAAGAAGGAAAAGGGAAAAAGGATTCGAAATTGAACGTCGTGGCGTACCTTTTTCGGCGTGGTCGTTTTGGCGGAGGTGAAGCGTCGCCAGCTGCCCCTGCCAGAAACGTCACCTGTTTCGCCGCGAAGTTAATGCGCCGGGGTAAACGGTCGGCGAAGCTGCCGTTGCGTGCGCGAGTCGTTCGAGGTACGGGTCATGGGCGCGTCGTCTTCACGCCGTGAGAGGGGGTTCTCTCGCTGCCTCCGGATGGGACGTGAGCCTGGCCGATGGCGTGACCGCTGCTCTCGCGCTCCTGCCACCGTCATTACTGCCGGCCCATTTTTGACCGCGTTTGACCGCTGCGCCAGGCTGGCGCTGCTGGGTCGCGGGCTGGGTCGCCTCGAATCGCGGTATCGGTTCCGCAATCGAGGAGGTGCGGTGGTGGAGCGAGTGGCATAGCGGTTCGCATGCAGCACCCGGCGCGCCAGTTGCACGACGCGTGGGCTTGAGCCGTCGCGCTGGCCTGTCAGGAGTCGGAGAGGCGCGTCCACTTGGCGCGGTTGCATGCCGCCTGCATGGCCGCTTGCCCCCTTTGCCCGCTGGTCTGGGCAAAAGTGGAGGGTTACTTGTAACCGCTGGGTGGTTGCGTGCGTCGTGCGCGGCGGTTCGGCTTTCTCAGCTTGGAGTCGGTCCGCATGACAGGCGGGCCCCAGCCCCCGCGCCGCAGGGAAGGGCTTTGGAGGCGTGCTGGAGAAGACTCAGCCCGTGACGGTTGAGGGCACAAGCAGGGGGAGTTGCCTTTAAAAGGAGGGCGACCCCCTTCGTGAGGTAACCATGTCTCCTTCCTCCCCTATGCATTGTGTCTCTTCATCTTCCGAACCCCCGGATGGGGGAAACCGCCGTCTTTTCGCTCCATCGCCGGAGGAACGCAACTCCGTGGGAGTTGGTACCTTTCAGCCATCGTTCGGCTTCAAGGATTTTCATCAGGCAGCCCGGTTGCCCCCCTCGGCTGGGGGTCACCCGAGACGGTGACCACCAGCTCCTAGGTGGGGAGGAGCAAACCGGACTGCGATCTGGGTCCCACCCTCAGCTTCAAGGATGTTCATCATCCTTGCTGGGGTGGGTGCCGGACTGAGCCGGCGCTCCACCTCCCGCACAGGTTCGTGGGTCATCCTCTCCCACGATATTCGAGGGAGAAGGCGCTCACTGGTCCTGCGGGCGGCGCGGATTTCGACAGCGTGGGATGGATCGGCGGCGAACGCCATCACCTCCAGCGTGTCGGGTCCGCTAGCTCGGCTCCGGTGGGCCCTTTTGTCGGGGGGCGGCTGCCGCGCCGTGTACACGGGAGGTCCACCCTAGACACCGCACGCCGCTAGGGCGGCGCTCGTGTTCTGGGGTGGCCCTGCCTTTGCACCAGGGCGGCGCCTTTGCGCGGAGGCCGGTGCCCCACTCATCGGGGAGGATTTGAGTGGGGATCTGGCGGTAGGCTGGTGGCTCCTGGCGTCAGTGCCGAGGTGGAGGCGGCTCGAGAAGTCCCCGTCAGCGACGGGATCACCGCCACCATCGGCGCTTCGGGCCTTCGGCTCTTTGTACTTGTCCTCGCCCCTCGGGTGGCGTTATGGGCGAGGGCAAGACAGCAGCTGTGCCCTCTCCTGAGGCCTGCGCCGCTGCAAAGGGAGGAACCGGAGTTCCGCTTGTAATGGCACTTCGAGTGCCGGGTTTTTCGTTCATTTCGGCTTTCGGGGCCTGAACACGTATGTAACTTACGGCACAGAGCCATGTTTTTTCCTCATTTCCGAGCACTAAGACTCGCCTGTTGTTTGCCTAAATCGCTTCACCAAGCGTGAGTCGCCCCGTGTCAAGGTGATGAGTGAGGTATCCGTATCCCGGAGGCGTAGGAATCCCTCGGCTCGGTCGGACCTGTTGTCCGGGGCTCCTCTAGCTTAGTTAAAGAGACCCCTCGGCCGCTCTTCGACGAGCCGAGGCTAGGGGTAGCGATATCAGCACGAGCAGAGGCGGAGTTGGCTCGGAAACGAAACCTGGTTGGCCGGAGCCTAGCCGGGTTGTTTGTTGGCAGGATCGACGTCGGAGCTGATCAGCCGAGGCTTCGGACCGAGCTGGCACCCTCGGAAGGTGGTCGGCCGAGGTCCCGGAGGTGGCCGGCCGAGCCGTCCGCTCGGGCCGGGTTCTCGGAGAAGTCCCTGGCAGAGATTGCTCGAGCGTGGTGATGACGTCGTCCTTCGGAGCGGAGGCCCTCGGACCGCGTCGCCGTCCGAGGCTAGGTCGGACCTTGCCGAAGGTGCTGTTGATGCCGAGGGTGTCGTCGCCCTCTTCCAGCGTCAAGATCCGAGCCTGCAGGGTCAGATCGTCTTGTAGCGTGGGCCTTGCGCGGCCGTTGAGGCCAGAACACATACCCTTGTTGCGTTATAAAGCTGCGTCTCTTCTCCTCTCGTTTCGAGTATCTGGACTTTTTGTCGGTAGCAGGGATGTTAGTGCGAGCAAGAGTTGCTTCTCGCGGAAGGTGATGAGTGAGGTATCCGTATCCCGGAGGCGTGGGAGTCCCTCGGCTCGGTCGGCCTTGCCGCTTACGCGTACTTTTACCCGCCCATGAAGCCCTGTCACCGACTTGGTCGAGAAGGCTCGAAGAATCGCTTCGACAGAAGAGCTTCCATACGTAAAGACTCATTCGATCCGCGGATTCGCCTTATCCGAGCGCGAGTTACTTATCGCAGAAGGTGATGAGTGAGGTATCCGTATCCCGGAGGCGTAGGAGTCCCTCGGCTCGGTCAGCCTTGACTGCTTACGTGTACTCCGTCGTTTCCAGGACCCACTTTTCGAAGTAGTCAAAAAGCACGAAAGATGTTCTGGTGAAAGAGATTTTTTGTTCGAGGAAAATTTTGACGCAGAGGGGGTTTCCCCCCTTTTAGCCCCCGAGGGAGGGTCGGGCTCTGCCGAGGCGAGGCTGACCCTTCCTTGTTGACTAAACTTTTGCGTGGGTGCGTGGTATATAAACAACTTGGAAACATCTTAAGGGTAGAAGCGACGTAGCTGTTGGATGTTCCAAGCGTTGCCGTAGACCTCGCCTTGACTGTTGGCCAGCTTGTACGTTCCGGGCTTCAGTACTTTGGCGATGATGAACGGCCCCCCCCCCAGGGGGGCGTGAGCTTGTGCCTCCCTCGGGCGTCTTGCCGCAGCCGAAGCACCAGATCGCCCACCTGGAGATCTCGGGGTCGGACCCCTCGGGCGTGGTAGCGTCGCAGGGACTGCTGATACCGCGCCGAGTGTAGTAAGGCCCTGTCCCGAGCCTCGTCCAGCTGGTCCAGCGAGTCTTCTCGGCTAGCTTGGTTGCTTTCTTCGTTGTAGGCCCTCGTCCTCGGGGAGCCGTATTCCAGGTCCGTGGGCAGGATGGCCTCGGCCCCGTAGACCAGGAAGAACGGCGTGAAACCTGTGGCTCGGCTTGGCGTCGTCCTCAGGCTCCAGACCACCGAGGGGAGTTCCTTCATCCACCGCTTGCCGAACTTATTGAGATCGTTGTAAATCCGAGGCTTGAGCCCTTGCAGAATCATGCCGTTGGCACGTTCCACTTGCCCATTCGACATGGGGTGAGCTACGGCGGCCCAGTCCACCCGGATGTTGTGATCCTCGCAAAAATCCAAGAATTTTTTGCCGGTGAACTGGGTGCCATTGTCGGTGATGATGGAGTTCGGGACCCCGAAGCGATGGATGATATTGGTGAAGAACGGCACCGCCTGTTCGGACCTGATGCTGTTCAGGGGTCGGACCTCGATCCACTTGGAGAATTTGTCGATGGCGACCAGCAGGTGCGTGTAGCCCCCGGGCGCCTTCTGCAGAGGGCTGACGAGGTCCAGACCCCACACAGCGAAGGGCCAGGTGATGGGTATCGTCTGCAGAGCCTGAGTGGGCAGGTGGGTCTGCTTCGCATAGAATTGGCACCCTTCGCAGGCGCGGACAATTCTAGTGGCATCAGCCACCGCCGTTGGCCAGTAGAAACCTTGGCGGAAAGCGTTCCCGACGAGGGTTCGAGGTGCTGCGTGGTGACCGCAAGCCCCCGAGTGTATTTCCTGCAGGAGTTCCTGACCCTCGGCGATGGAGATGCATCGCTGGAGGATACCCGAGGGGCTTCGGTGGTAGAGTTCCTTCTCATCGCCCAGCAAGACGAACGATTTGGCGCGTCGCGCTACCCGCCGAGCCTCGGCTCGGTCGAGGGGCAGTTCTCCTTGGCGGAGATATTGCAGGTACGGGGTCCGCCAATCTTGATCTGGCACGACCCCGTTCTGCTCCTCCTCGATGCGCAGTGCCTCGCCCTCGGGCTCCGAGGGTTCCTCGGGGTGAGCCGAGGATGGCTCGGGCTGGGCCGAGGTCACCTCGGACGAGGCCGAGGGTACCTCGGGCTCGGGCGCGTCATCTATCTTGACGGAGGGTTGGTGCAGATCTCGGGAGAAGACGTCCGGGGGAACCGTCGTTCGCCCCGAGGCTATCTTCGCCAGCTCGTCCGCAGTCTCGTTGTAGCGCCGGGCGATGTGGTTAAGCTCGAGCCCGTAGAACTTGTCTTCCAGGCGTCGAACCTCCTCACAGTAAGCCTCCATCTTTGGGTCGCGGCAGAGGGAGTTCTTCATGACTTGGTCGATGACGAGCTGCGAGTCGCCGCGCGCATCGAGGCGTCGGACCCCTAGCTCGATGGCGATTCGCAATCCGTTGATCAAAGCCTCGTACTCAGCCACATTGTTGGACACCGGGAAATGGAGGCGAAGCACGTAGCGCAGGTGTTTCCCGAGGGGCGAGACGAAAAGCAGGCCCGCGCCAGCTCCCGTCTTCATCAGCGACCCGTCGAAAAACATGGTCCAGAGCTCTGGTTGGATTGGAGCCGTTGGTAACTGGGTATCGACCCATTCGGCTACGAAATCCGCCAGTACCTGGGACTTGATGGCCTTCCGAGGGGCAAACGAGATTGCCTCGCCCATGATTTCCACCGCCCACTTCGCGATCCGTCCTGAGGCTTCTTGACACTGGATGATCTCCCCCAGGGGGAAGGATGACACCACAGTCACCGGATGGGACTCGAAGTAATGTCGCAGCTTTCGCCTCGTCAGGATTACTGCATATAGCAGCTTCTGGACTTGTGGGTAGCGGATCTTGGTTTCGGACAGCACTTCGCTGACGAAGTAGACTGGCCTCCGAATGGGCAAAGCATGCCCCTCTTCCTGCCTTTCGACTACGATCGCGGCGCTGACCACCTGAGTGGTTGCGGCGACGTAGACCAGGAGGGTTTCTCCATCAGCTGGGGGTACCAAGATGGGCGCCTGGGTGAGGAGCGCCTTCAGGTTCCCGAGGGCTTCCTCGGCCTCGGGAGTCCAAGTGAAGCACTCGGCCTTCCTTAAGAGGCGGTACAGGGGCAGGCCTCTTTCGCCGAGGCGCGAGATGAAATGGCTCAAGGCCGCGAGGCATCCCATGACCCTCTGTACGCCTTTTAAGTCCTTGATGGGCCCCATGTTTGTGATCGCTGCGATCTTCTCCGGGTTGGCTTCGATGCCCCGCTCGGAGACGATGAACCCCAAGAGCATGCCTCGGGGCACCCCGAAGACGCACTTCTCGGGATTGAGCTTGACGCCCTTCGCCTTGAGACACCGGAATGTCAGTTCGAGGTCGGAGAGAAGGTCAGAGGCTTTCCTCGTCTTGACTACGATGTCATCGACGTAGGCCTCGACCGTGCGACCAATGTGTTCGCCGAACACATGGTTCATGCACCGCTGGTACGTTGCACCCGCGTTTCTCAACCCGAACGGCATTGTGACATAACAGTACATGCCGAAGGGCGTGATGAAAGAAGTCGCGAGCTGGTCGGACTCTTTCATCTTGATTTGATGATACCCTGAGTAGGCATCGAGGAAAGACAGGGTTTCGCACCCTGCAGTGGAGTCCACAATTTGGTCGATGCGAGGTAGTGGGTAGGGGACCTTCGGACATGCTTTGTTGAGACCAGTGTAGTCTACACACATCCGCCACTTCCCCCCTTTTTTCCTCACAAGTACAGGGTTGGCAAGCCATTCGGGATGGAATACCTCTTTAATGAACCCTGCTGCCATCAGCTTGTGGACCTCCTCGCCTATCACCCTGCGCCTTTCCTCGTCGAATCGGCGCAGAGGCTGTCTGACCAGCCGGGCTCCGGCCTGAATATCCAGCGAGTGCTCGGCGACATCCCTCGGTATGCCAGGCATGTCCGAGGGACTCCACGCAAAAACGTCGGCGTTTGCGCGGAGAAAGTCGACGAGCACTGCTTCCTATTTGGGGTCGAGCCAGGAACCGATCCAGATCTGCTTGGAGGTGTCGCCACTGGGGTCGAGAGGGACGGCCTTAACCGTCTCCGCTGGCTCGAAGTTGCCGGCATGCCGCTTCACGTCCGGCACCTCTCGGGAGAGGCTTTCCAGGTCGGCAATGAGGGCCTCGGACTCGGCGAGGGCCTCGGCATACTCCACGCACTCCACATCGCATTCGAATGCGTGTTTGTACGTGGGGCCGACGGTGATGACCCCGTTGGGGCCCGGCATCTTGAGCTTCAGGTAAGTGTAGTTGGGGATGGCCATGAACTTCGCGTAGCATGGCCTCCCCAACACTGCGTGGTAGGTTCCTCGGAACCCGACCACCTCGAACGTCAAATTCTCCCTTCGGAAGTTGGAGGGTGTTCCGAAGCAGACAGGGAGGTCGAGCTGTCCGAGGGGCTGGACGCGCTTCCCGGGAATGATCCCGTGGAAGGGCGCAGCGCCTGCTCGGACGGATGACAGGTCGACGCGCAGGAGCCTGAGGGTCTCGGCGTAGATGATGTTGAGGCAGCTGCCTCCATCCATCCGGACCTTGGTGAGCCTGACGTCGCCGATGACGGGGTCGACGACGAGCGGGTACTTCCCCGGGCTCGGCACGTGGTCGGGGTGGTCGTCCCGGTCGAAGGTGATGGGCTTGTCGGACCAGTCTAGGTAGACTGGCGCCGCCACCTTCACCGAGCAGACCTCCCGACGCTCTTGCTTACGATGCCGAGCCGAGGCATTTGCCGCATGCCCTCCGTAGATCATGAAGCAATCGCGGACCTCCGGGAACTCTCCTGCTTGGCGATCCTCCCTTTTGCCGTCGCCGTGAGCCCTGCCACCCTCTGCGGGTGGCCCGGCCCTGTGGAAGTGGCGCCGAAGCATGACGCACTCTTCGAGGGTATGCTTGACGGGCCCCTGATGGTAGGGGCACGTCTCTTTGAGTGCCTTGTCGAAGAGGTTAGCACCTCCGGGGGGCTTCCGAGGGTTCTTGTGCTCGGCGGCGGCGACAAGGTCTGCATCGGGAACGTCGCGTTTCGCTTGCGACTTCCTCCTGCCTTTCTTCTTGGCGCCGCGCGGAGCAGACGCCTCGGGAGCATCTTCCGACGGGCGGCCCTGGGGCTGCTTGTCCTTTCGGAAGATGGCCTCTACCGCCTCCTGGCCGGAGGCGAACTTGGTGGCGATGTCCATCAGCTCGCTCGCCCTGGTGGGGGTCTTGCGACCCAACTTGCTCACCAGGTCGCGGCAGGTGGTGCCGGCGAGGAACGCGCCGATGACATCGGAGTCGGTGATGTTGGGCAGCTCGGTGCGCTGCTTCGAGAACCGCCGGATGTAGTCTCGGAGAGACTCTCCCGGCAGTTGCCGACAGCTTCGGAGGTCCCAGGAATTCCCGGGGCGCACGTACGTGCCCTGGAAGTTCCCGGCGAAAGCCTGGACCAAATCTTCCCAGTTGGAAATCTGCCCCGGAGGCAGGTGCTCCAACCAGGCACGAGCGGTGTCGGAGAGAAACAGGGGGAGGTTTCGGATGATGAGGTTGTCATCGTCCGTCCCACCCAGTTGACAGGCCAGGCGGTAGTCCGCAAGCCACAATTCCGGTCTCGTCTCCCCCGAGTACTTCGTGATAGTAGTCGGGGGTCGGAATCGGGGCGGAAACGGCGCCCGCCGAATGGCTCGGCTAAAGACCTGCGGACCGGGTGGTTCGGGCGAGGGGCTCCGATCCTCCCCGCTGTCGTAACGTCCCCCACGCCTGGGGTGGTAGCCTCGGCGCACCCTTTCGTCGAGGCGTGCCCGACGGTCGCGATGAGGGTGCTCGTCGCCGAGGTGGCCTGGGGCCGCAGGCGCGGTGTTGCGCGTGCGCCCGGTGTAGACCGAGGCTTCCCGCGTGAGTCGGGAAGTCGCGGCACGAGGTTCCGAGGGGTATCCCTGCCTTCGGGAGGCAGAGCTCTCGGCCCGCCGGGCCGCAGCGCCTTCCAGGAGATGCTTAAGTTCTCCCTGGATTCACCGACCCTCGGTGGTTGATGACTCCGGCATCGCGCGGAGGAGCATCGCTGCAGCGGCCAGGTCCTGACCGGTTCCGCCGGATGCGGGAGGCGGTCTGTCCCTGGCATCGTTGGCGATGCGGTGCTGGAGACCTTGGGGCAGGTGACGTATTCCTCCGGCCGGGGGTTGGCTCGCCCATACCTGCCCGATGTTCTGGCGGATTGCCTCGAGCGCTCCTGTTCCCTCATCGAGCCCGGCCTACGCCCCGCGGACTTGCTCGAGCTGTGGGTCGTGACCCCCCGCCGGAACGGGGACCACAGCTAGCTCCCGCGGGATGTCGGCGCGAGGCGCTGGCCTAGGGGGATCACCACCCTCCGGCGTGCCGAGACAGCCGCCTCCGGAGGGATCCCCTAACTCGATGTGGAAACATTCGCGACTCGGGCCGCAGTCCTTGTCGCCAAGGCTGCGGCTGCCGTCGGAACAGTCGGAGAGGCAGTAGTCACATGCGGTCATGAAGTCCCGCATGGCGCTAGGGTTACCAGATCCGGAGAAATCCCAGCTGATGCTGGGGTCGTCATCTTCCTCGGACCCAGAGGGTCCGCAGGTCGAGACACCCGTCAATCGGTCCCAAGGCGACCGCACACGAAACCCCAGAGAGGTTGCACTCGCCTCAATGTGAGCGCCCGCCAAAGCGAGGTCGCCAGGCGGGCTGAGGCCGAGTCGAAATGACGAAAGATGGGTAGCAGTCGGTACCTTTTTGTCGACGAGGGGCGATGAAGTCAAGTCGGGGGCTGACCGCGCCGTCGTCTTGGGTACGAGGGCGACGTCCTGCAGGCCCTCCGTGAGCGCGCTGGCGTCGTCCACTTGCTCGGAGTCGACGTGTTGCGGGGGGATGGCGCTCGCGTTTGCCTTGAACGCGAGGGCGACGCTTGGCGTGTCCTCCGTTGAGGCGCCGGGGATGTCGATTTGCTCGACAGCCGTCGGAGCGCGATCTCCCGCTCGGCCCCGGTTGCCCCGCCTCCTCCTCCTCCGATGGCGAGGGGGAGGATGGGGCGAGCTCGAAAGTCGTCCTTCCCCCACGCGGGAAAGACGTCGTCGATTCCGCCGCCGGCGGGCGGGCTGTCCGCCACCAATGTCGCTGTCGCGCGGCGGTGGAAGGAGTACCATGTCGTAGTTGCCGTCGAGAGACATGAACTCGAGGTTCCCGAAACGGAGCACCGTCCCGGGTTGAAGAGGTTGTTGGAGACTGCCCATCTGGAGCTTGACGGGAAATCGAACGTCAACACGCAGCGTGCCCCTACCTGGCGCGCCAACTGTCGGCGTTCCGAGACCGGGGGGTCCCCGAGCCGACGAGTGAGAGTGCCGCGTGCCCCAGCCCAGATGGGTCGAGCGCGTGGGCGAGCGCGAAGGGGGGAACAGAGAGAGAGAGGTCGGTGGCCGGAGCCGGGTCGTGAGGGAGTCGGAGAATTCCCGCGGCCTTCGTGTTCGTCCCGCGCCCAGGTCGGGTGCGCTTGCAGTAGGGGGTTACAAGCGTCCGCGCGAGGTGAGGGGAAGCGAGCGGCCCCGAGAGAGCGCCTGCCTCTGCCCTTCGTCCCCGCGAGGCCAACCTTCTCTAAGAAGGCCCTGGTCCTTCCTTTTATAGTCGTAAGGAGAGGATCCAGGTGTACAAGATGGGGGTGTAGCAAGGTGCTATGTGTCTAGCGAGGGAGAGCTAGCGCCCTATGTACATGCCAAGGTGGCAGCCGGAGAGATCTTGGCACCCTGTTGGTGTGGCGTCGTGGCTGTTGGAGGAGTAACAGAGCCGGACGGGGAGACAGCTGTCGGAGTGGCTGGGCCCTTGCTGACGTCCTCCTGCTTTCGTAAGGGAGCTGAGAGCCGCCGTCGTCATGGTCTAGCGGGGCGCCATCATTTGCCTATCTGGCGCGGCTGGCCAGATGGGACGCCGGTCTTGTTCTCTGCGACCCAAGTCGGCTCAGGGCAGGGTGATGATGACGCTCCCTGTTGACGTGGCGGTCTCATGTCCTAGGTCGGGCGTCGTGGAGGCTCCTCCGAAGCCGAGGTCGAGTCCGTCCTGCAAGACAGAGGCAGAGTTCGAGCCCTGGGTCGGGCGAGGCGGAGATCGTTCGGCAGAGGCCGAGGCGGAGTCCGAGCCCTGGGTCGGGCGAGGCGGAGTTCGTCGTCTTCCGTGGCCTTAGCCCGAGTCCGAGCCCTGGGGTCGGGCGGAGCGGAGTTCGCCGTCTTCCGGGGCTTTAGCCCGAGTCCGAGCCCTTGGGCGGAGCGGAGTTCGCCGTCTTCCGGGGCCTTAGCCCGAGTCCGAGCCCTTGGGCGGAGCGGAGTTCGCCGTCTTCCGGGGCCTTAGCCCGAGTCCGAGCCCTTGGGCGGAGCGGAGTTCGCCGTCTTCCGGGGCCTTAGCCCGAGTCCGAGCCCTGGGGTCGGGCGGAGCGGAGTTCGCCGTCTTCCGGGGCCTTAGCCCGAGTCCGAGCCCTGGGTCGGGTGGAGCCTCCTATGGCACCTCTGGCGAAGTCTGGCCGCCCGTTGGTCTTACCTTTTGCGTTAAACGCCCCGGTGACTCGGTCGGTCGGCGCGGTGATTTAGTCAGGGTTTCTTCTTATCGAAGGCGGGGCCTAGGGCGAGCCGGAGATGCGTCTGCCGTGAAAGAGGAGGCCTCAGGCGAGACAGAGTCATCTTAGGGTCGGCTGCCCTCGCCCGAGGCTAGGCTCGGGCGTGGCGTGGTCAAGTCACTCGTATGGACTGATCCCTGACTTAATCAAACCCATCAGGCCTCTGCAGCTTTATGCTGATGGGGGTTACCAGCTGAGAATTAGGCGTCTTGAGGGTACCCCTAATTATGGTCCCCGACAGATGGAGTCTGATCAAAACATGGGCCACTGTCGGGGAGATCTGTTTGTGCCGCCAGGTGGACACTTACTGGACACTATAACAATTATGGTAGAAATGGATTAGATGTTTAGTACACTACTAATTATATAAAAATACAACGAGAGGGAGTAATCATACATTTATTTGCGGCGTCGCATCAAATATCGACGAGCAAGATTTCGTATGTGGTATGTTGAATGTACATTCTGGTGTTGCTTGAGGAGTGACGTTTGTGTTGCTCGGCATGTTCTTGCCAGCGTCACCGTGTTGACCCTGAGAAAAATGTAATGGGTTATATGCTAATTAGATAAAACAATGAATAGAAACCTTCAAGGAAAATACAAGTAATTAAAAAAACCATTACCACTGGGGTTGTAGGTGTTTTGGTCTATTTCGTTATATTTGTATGCACTAGTGGATCAATCAACTTCATCAGGGCAACTTTGTAACAGTACACGAATATGATGTTGCCTTAACAGTAATTCATGTACCTGTGTGTCTGTCAACTGCGTCTCAGGCTGCGATGCTAGAGTAGACATCTCTGGTACAGTTTGGGTGGCCGGACTCCTACATCCTTCTTAATGTAACACTGAAGCAACAGAAATAAATTATTTAATAATGATATCATAACCATATTGAAAGGTTTGTATAACTTTTTGCAGTCACGTAAAGACCATAAAACTGACTAACCTGCCGAATGGTGAAGAATATCATCTGATTTATTGTTGGTTGCTGCACATCATAACCATCTTCATTCTCCTCTGACTCAGCACGGAGGACCTTGTCAATTAACTCAGCAAAAACATCAGATAGATTGTACTGTTTCTCAACAATTTGGTGAAGAGTCTGTTTGATCACTGAACAAGCCTTGCCAACCTCCGTGTCATAATGTGACAACTTCTCTATGAATCCCAGTCGGTGGTGGGATGAAAGCTGGTTCAGCTTGCTTGAAATCAATTCTCTGATCAGCGGGAGTTGGATGTGAATTGTGTGCTGGCCACATGGGTCAGGACGCGGTACATCAAACGTGTTTGTCTTAATCTTATGCTGTTGTAAATTGAATATTATTAAGTAAATGGATACAATATAACTGAACGTTATGTTAAAAGTTTAAGATAAAAAATGTTATAAATAAAAGCTTGCCTTAAATTGTGATTGAACAGGTAGTACAGCTATGTAGGAGGTCTCTGTGCTGCTCTAGAACTAAAAAAGGCGTGTAAGATACTGACTCAAATATAACTATATTATGCAAATATGTGTTCTATACTGTAGATTATCCTTCTATTACAACATAGTACAAACTGATATACACGCCAAAAATGGAGTTCATTTGTACATTAAAATGACACTGCTCCTATCCATGTACCATATATAAGTCAAATAAATTGATAAAAAATATAATAGATGCACATAAAAAAATTAACGAACAATGTCCAAATGGTTCTTGTCCTTGGCGTGTCTTGCCCTTGTCAGCTCTTGTTAATGCTTGAATAATATTCCTATCAAAATATTTTATGCGCGGTGTTCCACATTTATTCTGAGGTGCAGCTGCGTCATGAAGATGATCCAGATAGTACAGCTACAAAGCCAATAAAATATATTACGTAACTCTGCATAACATGAATCATTTTTTTGACACATAACAGATCATAATCTAATGTAGGTGATATTTGCATACATAAATTTGGGTACATAAAACAAACAAAAAATTGATATGCTTACAAGAATGAGGATGGAGCATCCGTAAATGGTTGTAGAAACATTGGTATTGCTCCTAGTATGCCACTTCTTGGTCGCTTGGCATAAATCATTGAATATGAGCTGGCACCAGTCCATCTCGTGGAAATGATCCATTTCTTCCATCAAAAGAACCTCATGGTTAGTTACTCCCCAGCTTGCAGTAGGGAACAATAGCCTATTGAACAGTATCAGAAAGAAAGATCTGATGCTTAGATCATCGTCAAATCCTTTCCTTAATCGATCTTGTAGAGCTGCAACACCAAATTCTTCTCTGGATAAACCAAGTTCAGCCCTTAAATTATTTGCAGCAACAACTTCATCAATGCCTAATGGCTTTCCTCCCCCGACATTTGGTAACCCCAGTATAAGGTGCACCATGTCCTTTGTAATTTTTAGCTCCTTCCCTGGGCTGGCTTGAATTGTCATATCATTATGATCAAGCTTTTCCATCAGCCAAGATAAATGAGATCTACTGCCAAGTGCATCAACTCTCATATCAAGTATACTGGAGAACCCCTTCCGTGCAATAGCTTGACGTTGTCTGTCATTTAAAATCTGAATGCTTACTATAACATCTTGGGGATTGCATCTAACATTAAGCCTCTGCTGTAAAAATGTAATAATGAATAACATAAACATTTACATCTGCATAATCACAACTTAGTTTTTAATAGACATTGTTTCAGCGTACAACATATTTTCACGCAGAAAATGATATATTGGCATTGAACATCAATTCTATCCTGTCGGGGGGGGGGGGATCCACTGCTTTCATCCGCTTTGTAACGATCTTCTTCATCATTTTTGGAGGACTGCTATCAATGTTACGCTTCTTCAATACTGGCATAAAGTCCTCGTCGTCGTCACCGGCATGCATTGCTTTGTGACTGATAGTATTCGTCGGAACACGGGGTATGTCGACACTAAAGCACTCTTGAGTACACTGAATTATAATACGCTTTGGATTAGACGGAGGTCGGTCTACGTTCTTCATGTATGATTTTCTTGCCAAAACAAACCATACATATACATATCAAACATATAAATACAATCTTTTGGACCAAAAGAATTCTGCACATATGCAGCAACAAATTAATGTAGTAAGCCACGACAACCTACAAACCACGAATGACCATCGGTTACCAAATACCACATCTGGGCTCTTTCTTACGTAGTGGTCCTAAATAACTTATGCTAAATTAACAATGAATTCACGCTAATTTGTATTTCGATATATGAAACAATTGAGTTGCTATAAGGTGAAACTAATTTACGATACAGTTTGTGTAAATATGAAATGCATGTCAATAACTGAAATGTAGATATCAAATGCAGGAGAGCATAATAACATTTAGAAAACATGCGTGTTAACGGAGGGTTTGCTTCCGGAATCTAACCATAAAATATTGACTTCAAGGAAAGTATTATTTAGTGAATGAACAGCATAACCAAAACAAAAAATATTCAATTGTTACTACCATTATCAGGCAGCATAATCGAACAATGTCTGCTGCAGCATAATCAAATGTATAATTAAAAGTAGAACTAAATGTAGAACCACGATAAAATCAAGGAAATCAAATATAATGTTAGAGATTTAGAACTTACTGATAACAGCTCCTCCAATGCGATTATTTGGTGCTTCCTTCAAATGAAGTTGGGCGAACGGACGAAGTGACTCGATGTCACGAATGCGGCAGAGAGAAGACCGGCCGATTTCCGGTCTCTCTGCGGTGGAGAAGATGAAGTCGACGGCGCGAATGCGGCGGATAAAATGAAGGAGATGGCGGTGGAGGACTGACCGGTGTGTGGAGGGGAATGGGGACCGGCCGATTTCCGGTCTCTCTGCAGTGGAGAAGATGAAGGCGACGACGGCGGGTATGTCTAGGGTTCCGTGCCGCGTGCGTTGCGGGTGAGGTGAGCTAAATAACTGGAAGCTCGTGGGTGGAATCGTGGGCCCGATACTCGTAATATGCGGGACGAAATCCACGCGAAGGTCCATAGACCGACACGTACATTACTGTTTCGTAAACTGAAACATATAACATCGTAATACCAATATTTGTGTGGGGACTAGTACGACTGCCCAGATTGCGGAAGCACAATCTTCTCGTGGGTCCGGATACCCGGAGCGTGCGGATACTATACTTGCATAAACTGATACACATATTAGCGTAACTCATATTATATATAATTTGTCATAAGCAGTTAAGTACAGTAAGCCAAAAAAGGTCCGGTGCGGTCTGCGCACCTGGTCGGTGGGTGGTCGGAGCTTTCTATAGTTAAACAGAGCCAAGGGCTCTAAATATATATATATATATATAATCAATTTGAATTAGTTTCCAGAAACGAGTTGAATTTACGATGTAATGTAACTGATAGAGGTATATAAAAAAACTGTATGTTCTTTGAAGCAGCCATAAATTAGTTTTTGGTTGGAGAAGGAGATAACATATATATATAAAGCACATGACGATCATATCCACTTGAACAGACTTACTGTTTTACTAATCTGCAACTTGTAGCCCTGTACGTGTTAGTTTGCTTTTGGAGCCAGGATTAGTTTGTTTAATTGTGCCAGCAGGTCGTGCTGTGTCCTAGCTTAGTCCCTGAACAGCTAAACTAAACATGTTGCCAAAGTATAAACCAGAGAGGGGATGCACATCTGAATTGGTCATTTGAGGTGGCGTGCGTTCATACAGATTACGCACCGATTGGTGTATACTTCCAGTTTTTCCTGTCATGATGTCTTCATGAATCGACTTTATTTTGTCATTTTTTCAGTAGATGGTCATCCATTTATAAAATTTCATTTGTCACCAACACACTACTGCATCTCTCACAGCATATAGATGACCTTTTTCCCCTGCCGTGGTCCGATCCGTAGGTGCCTTTCAAGTGACTATATATATATAAAACGGCGCCTCTACAAATCCACAATAAAGTCATTCACCAACCTCGTCTTTTCCCAACTTATTGGAGTTTCTAGTACGAGAAACATACGTGGTATATATGACATGCCTTAATCAAAACAAAAAAGGTAACCTCCCAGTGCATGTAATAAACAAATCATAGGGAAATAAGTGTCATGAGGAAGGAGATCCCTTACTATTCAATTGAACAGCAAGGGATTTCTTCCCTATGTATCCACTCCAATTTTTTTTATCATCAAATCAGTCCTAAGGACTCTGTGGCAAGAGGATTGAAGGGATTGAGAGGGAAATTGTCACCAAAACAAGCCCTCAGTGGTTTCTTTATGGCTTATTATTCACACACAAGTATATATATGATATATATACTAACAAAGTTTTAGAAGCTCTTCCTATGCCCTCTTCATGTATTTTCACAAAGAAGATACAAAACACTAAGTTATTATTCTGACTATAAGATATTATATCCTTGTCAGGGAATAAAAAAGCAACATATACATATATATCATAGAGATGAAGCTGTATATGATAGCACATTATATTGAGATGATGTGGTTCATGGTTTCATCCAATTAATCCTCGTAACCTCAAAATAGTATAGTCCAATATGTAAACAAGGTGATCCAAATTTACGCTCATGCATAGAATAACTTTATGCAAAATATGATTCACGCAACAAGCATGGTCATGGAACGTATAGACGACAGGTGTTGAAGAACATGGAAATTGATCGATACAGTAGCTAATTCACCTCAACCACAGTAGCGGACACGGACCTATCTGTTATGCGTGTACAGAAAAGTATATAAAAAAGAAAAAAAGCAAAATCTAGCAAGAATCAAACTTGAGACTAATAAGTTCAACACACAATACTTACAATACTAAGCTAACTACCGTTCTATGTTTTTGAGGTGTGCCGTGGCCCATATATGCCACCTGGTGGATGTGCCCCTGTTCAACCATTCATCCGATGTACCCAATTGCTTAAATGACAGCGAGCTACACATATAATGTGCATAAAATAAAGCAAAAATCAAGGCTCTTGACTAGATATAATCGGGTCTCGTTAGGATATATACTCCCATGATCCAGTCGTCATTCAAAACCTTATGCGATCGTTTGTTCATCAATCATTCAATCTCAGGGACAGCTAGATGCTCAACTAAACCATAGTAAATAATTACCCTCTTGCATTGGCCATAATCAACAAGGAACCATTAGTTACTAGCTTCATGCAGTTACGACCTAAAATAAATCATCAGTGCAATTGGGAATCAACAAAGAAATAACATGACTAATTAAGACTCAACAAGGCATGCACGCCACCTATGGTGTAATAAGGTCCCAGATCAGTAGATCACCATCGTCCATCGTCTCTCTGCGCACTCTACGCCGCCGCTGCTACTAGGTGTCGCCGTCGACATACTCCACTTCGGCGGGAGCAGGTGCCGGTGGCGCCGGTGCATCGTCGCCGCTGCACTCAACATTGAACCCGAAGAGCCTGAAGCTCCTCGCCCCCGAGGGTGCCACTGCCACCTCGATGTCATGGCCGGCGATGGTGGCGGACGCCACCGTTGCACCCCCATTCATGGCCGCGGTTCCGATAACTATCGGCCTCGGCCACGCCGGCACGGTGGCAGCGTCGCCGAAGCTGATATCGACGTCGCGGCGGCGGCGCTGGCAGTGGCGGTACTCGATGAAGTATCGGCCGCCGCCGCCGCCGCCGCCAGCGCCGCGGGAGAAGGTGATGGTGTCCCCCGCGGCAAGTCGTGCGGCGCGGACGAAGCGGCTCCACCCCTTGGTCATGACATAGCTCTGGCTGCTCCCCCAGTAGGAGTAGCGGAACTGCCACAGCGCCCCGCCGCGGTCCTGGAAGCACAGCTGCGTCGACCCTGCGGCGGCGCCGGCCGCCGGGAAGAACCGCTCCGCGTGCTGCTTCGGCACCACCAGCCGGTTGAGCTTGCCTACGTCGCTCGGGGTCAGCACCTTGTCGAACATGTGCTCCCGCTCCACCCCGTGGCTGTGGCTCGGCCCGCCGCCGCTGCCACCTGCTTGCCGGTGCAGATCTTGACCTAGAGCCCGTTGCTGCTTGTACAAGTTGTTGTCTTCTTCTTGCACTTCTTGACTGTCTTCTACCAGTGTGCCCAAGCTCAGGTCCATGTGCAGCATGGGATCAATTGGCCGGGCCTCTCTCTCTAGCTCGCTAGATATATAGCGCACAAGATCTACAAAATGTTTTGGGAGGGAATTTTCTTGGATATCTAGGGCAGATGGAGCATGTCTGAATCTAATGCAACTGAAGAGCTAGATAAGAGCGCTTCATCTTGTCTAGCTGGCTACCTGCTGTCATATATTTCTTGATGAGCAACGAGAGAGTAGTAGAGGAGCATGGCTAGAGGAGGAATCAGCTTTATGAGAGAAACAAGAAGAGAAGCTTCTTGCAGAGAGGGGAAGACAAGGCGGCCTCTACTTGATACACTAATCAAATGTGTTTATGTGACAAGTGGGTCTGTCCTTTCTGCAATTGGCAGGGGCAGGCAAGGTGGTATGACCAATAATATTAGTAAACAATCAGCAGCTACTTAATTCCTTTGAAACCACTGTGTGCTGCCTGGTTTATGCTTTACAACCTACTGCCGACTTAACATACCGGCCTCTTGGATTAACTGAAACCATGCATAAACATATACACAATTCGGTTATATTCCTTACTCTACATTATATTAGAACATAGTAATTCTTAGGAACTTTGCAAAAATTACAAGGAACAATTCTTCCAAGAAAATGAGGAGTGACACATATGTGTGTTCGCTCTCTCCTTTTCTAATAGAGTCATTCTAGTTTGCCTCAAGTAAAATCTATGTTATGTTTCATTAAATTTATAGAAAAGATTATTAGTGTCAGTAATAGAAAAACATGCACTATGAAAACTTATTTCATGATGTAACATCTTGGCCACTTTCGGACTGGCGATAGTTACTCTTGCCACCCCCTCAGACCAAGACGATAAAATTTCTCGGTTGGCCACCTTTCCTAAAATTGCTCTAAGCTAAATTCATTCTAAAATTGCTCCAAACTAAACACGTTTAATACAAAAGTTCTTTCGAGACAATCTTTCAAAAAAAGTTAACAATTCTATTAAACCTTGGTCCAGATATCACAATCCACTCGTGTCGGGATATCACACCTATGACAAGTTCACTAATGATACTTGTGTGGTATCATAAATATTGATACTTAATTTTCAATAATTAACCTTGAGATAGTTTACTGATGGCCAAAGCTAGAATGACACTATTTTTAGGACAAAGGCGTACACAGGTTTAACCCACTCTCTCTCTTTCCTTTCCGGGTAAAAAATTGATTTGGCCACGTACACACGTGGTCCCCTCCTTAGTTTATGACGTTTTGGCTGTAATAAACAAGTGTAAAATCAGCAACTTTCCCGAGGTCAACAGCTGTACACAAGTAGAAAAAATGAGACTAGTATTTATATTTGGTTGATCAAGTTTGCAAGTTGATGTGCTGACGTCATCTACCTAGTGCCTTGTGGCGTCACCTTCCATGTGACAATATACTATTGTATCTCTACTACTCTATAAAGACCCAATGTGGGCATCCATATTGCTTCAGCATGCTGCATGCCCCCACCATCTTCCAACGCCATTCACGGCTGCCACACCCCCATCCTCGCCCCACATTACTTCACCATGCCCTCGCCCCCGCTACGCTATGCCTATGTCATCACCGCCCCCAGCCCCCGCCCTCACTGCACATTCTCCGATGCACTGCTTATGACTTCGAAATATGTATGTTACTTTCATATTTATGAATTAGCAGTACTAAGTGTTTGGTTGATCAAGGGGTGACTAATGAGTAATGCTTATTTCATATCATATTACTCCTATATGCCTCAATGACCATAATTGTAGGAAATCTCCGCCAAAACTCCGATATATTATGTGTGTAATCTTCAACTGGACACATCATGCACACACGTAGGGCCTACACCCTGACTTTTGGCTTGACTTATCTATTTCTAAGATGGAACTTCAAAGCAATATAAGTCACTCAAAACTCACCCCTAAGATCCTTCTTATACCTAGTGTATGAGGAAGATTAAAAATCGAAATGATCTCCGGATGAATTGTGTAGTGTTGTCATCAATTACCGAAAAGGGGGAGATTGTGAATCCTCTAGGGCCCTTAGTGATGTTTTGGTAATTAATGACAACCATATGTGGACTATAATTCTTGGAGAAATAAGAATGCAGGTTGGACCACATGGAAAAGAGTTTATCAAAAGTCTTGGACACTTAAGCATTGGTTGTGGATCAGGTGAAGGCAAAGGTATAACATAGGTTTTGTTTTTGCCGATCACCATGTGTTTAGAGAAGTAATTGACCAGATTAGTAGGCTAGATAGCCGTACTATCAAGAGGGGTCAATGTCACTTGTTTGTGTAAAACTTAGTGTCTCATAGATCATCTAGTGGTTGTATTTGCATGAGGACTAACAACACTTCCTATTTTGAAAGTTAAAATCTTTTCAAAAGTGCGATTAAAAAATTGGTATGTTCAGTGGTCGGTGAACTGTCTGGCCCGGGTCGGCGGACCGTCCGCGACTACTCAGTGGACCAGCATGAGTGCTCCTTCTCGGGTTGTTTTTAACTTGTGAACTACAGACTGTCTAGGCTTTGGCCCCAGACTATCCATAGACTTAACTAGAGGGATTGCAAGTTTGCACAAGTCCCTGTGTGCTTGTGCGGACCGTCCGACCGGGGTCAGCAGACCGTCCACAGGTGCCAAAATGGATTGGGTAGGGACTATGTGTTTTTGGTCAATTGGACTACGGACTGTCCAAGGTTTCAGCCCTGACAATATTGACTCCTAGGTGGCGGACCATCCAGCCTTAGAGGCCGGACATTCCACCCATGTTAAAAGCGTCTAGTCAATGCTCGGGTGTGTTAAGTTGCCAGGTATCAAACCATCTAGCCATGGGTGGTGGACTGTCTGGACCTGCCTTTTTTGACAGCTTTGACAGATTTCAAACGCGATTATAGTCGTTACTAGTGCGGCGAACCGTCCGGCCTAAGGGCGTGGACTGTCCGCGTGTGCGCCGAAAGTGTGTTGTTTGCACATAACGACTAGAATTGTTTGGGGGCATATAAATAGAAGGGATGCTCATGTGTGAGAGATCTCTTAGCCATTCCTAGCACACATTAAGCACATTTGTGACCCTTCAAACTCACTCTCTCACACTCTTTGCTTGGGATTGCATTCTAGTGAGAGATTGAGTGTTCCTAGTGCATTTTCATCAATTGGTGATCCTTTAGGCAATAGGTGGTGCACAGAGCAAGCGTCATCGACTTGTTACTCTTGGAGGTTGCCGCCTCCTTGATGGCTTGTTGGTGTCTTGAGCACTTTGTGAAGGTTGTGGAGGAGTCGTGGTGGTGATTGTGAGCTATAAGTGCTACGAGTAGGCACCAAGCTGATTTAGGTGAGGATCATTGGACAACAGTAAAAGGCATTCTTAAGTACTTGAGAAGGACTAAAGATATGTTCCTAGTATATGGGGGTAAGGAGGAGCTCGTTGTAACTAGTTACATCTGTCACACCCGGTTTTGGAAGGTAAACTGAATTCGAACCATGTACGTGCCAGGATCAGAAATTCACGTATACAGCGATTACATAAATGACTCATCATAGCACAATGCTTCGAATTACAATCAAGAGTAAGTAATAATATTAAAGATTAGAGTCATTTACATAATATGAATAAAAGTACACGGAATCGAAACGTAGCCAACGTAAACAAACCCACCACAGGCAGCTGACTGGGGGAGGTCGCTAGCCTAATCCTCGAACTCGTCGAAGTTCTAGAACTCCTGGAGATCCGCATCCACACCTTCTTCTTTACCTGAGCATAGCTCACACCAAAGGCAACCTGGTGCTTTGTGAAAGCAAGGGTGAGTACACATCAACATACTCAGCAAATGTCCCGTTTGGCTGAGGTGGACTAGCTTTATGTGGGGTTAAGGTCAAGCAGTTGCTTTTAGTTGATCAGGTAATTATTACTAGTAGAGAGCCAGGTTTTAACATTAACCCAAGTTGTTAACCCAAAAGTACCCTTTCCAAATGGAAAGAATACCAGAAACCATTACCATAATCATAATCAAAACCATCATCCTTATTATCACCTGTAAACAAAACATCTTTGATCAATGTGTCTCTAATCAATGGAGCTCCCTTGGCCGCTTATAACCGCGAGCACGACTGATATATCAGTTTCATAACACTCTGCAGAGGTTGCGCACTTTACCCACGAGTTGTGATTCCCTTTCTGCCCGGACAGAGCTACTCCCCATTGATCACTACCTAGGTAGCCTGGCAGGGCATCACTACGAAGCCTTTACAAAGATCCCCCGAGGCTGTAGCCACCCGTTAGGTTTCCTAAATGTACCGCACTCCTTCCCAAGGGGCAATCCACCCTTGGCAGAGCGAGCCGCATACACCGAGCCCCATTGACGGCACGACAACGAAGCGAACTACACCCCAGTTCCTCTAATTATTAAGCTAAGGGCGTCCCATTCCACCCTCATGGTTGCACTGTTTTCCTGGGCGGTCATCCAACGAACAGGTCCTTACGGAGAGGCACTCGAGAAACCGCTCGAGTCCCCTTAAATGTCACAAGTATATCGTCATAACCAAAAGGGAAGACAATGTATCATAGATAATCTCATCATGTTCATTGATTAATGTGAAGCTCTAGCACAAAGCTAAACCAAAATAACCCAACCCAAATAGGTAAACAAGGACATGATAAATAAAAACTAGCCAATCCTTAGGTATAAATTGTGTAAATGCGGAAAGTGAATTATAAAATATATAGGACATAGATGGGTCAAGGGACACTTGCCTTCACCAAATAGATGCTCAGGGTCTTCAATCTCGTAGAACTCGAAGAACTTAATCACTTGGTCGTCGAAGCCCGATCCTTGATTCCTCGAAGCTCGGGAATAGCTCATGATCTATTCGCGACATGCAGCGAAGATGAACGGGCACAAGCAAACAAACATATATATATATATATATATATATATATATATATATATGTGTGTGTGTGTGTGTGTGTGTTGGGGCGAAGGCGAACAAGCTACCCTTCGCTCGATGCCTTCGTCGCCTCGCTACACCGACGAAGACCACATCCACAGAGCACGCCCGAGCAAGCCGAAGGCGTCGATTGGATGAAGACCGACGTAGTCCCCCTTCGTCCTCTCCGTTGCAAGACGAAGGCTCTGTCGAAGTCTATTAGTCTCATGTCCTTATTACGTCGGGATGCCCAGGTGGGATTCGACCCATTGTAACGGGCCCCGCGCGGATAAGCATATTACAGGCTGCGGCTGTAATAGCCTTTTCTGTAATGACAGTCTGTAACCTCCTCCCGTGAGAATATTCTAGGGATAGACCTGATACTCGAGGGCATAAACGTCTTTGACAAGGGACGGGTGGTCACTCGAGTGCCTATAAATACCCCCGTATAGTGCCCTTGAGAGGCCAGATTAATAGAGCTATTGCCATCCCACGTCAAACTTTGCAAACACTCTTTCCACTTTCCCGTTGGATCAACTTGCCCAGGAGAGCAAGTTCCAACAATATGCATAAGAACATTACACCATACAAAGAAAAACATAATAAAAACATGCAATATGAAATAGAGCGCGTTACTACAGTCACGCGAGGAAAAAGAAATGCGATAGTCGAAGCTACGGTCGAGAAGTTAACGGGTTTAGGCTAAACAATTATTAACTATAACATTTAATTCGACATTATCAAATATAAATAATATCTACTATTTAGTTTGATTAATCTGCTATACTAACAATTGTCTGTTAAATAAGTAATTTAATTAAAACGAGAGAGCCTAAGCGAGACGAATTTATGACGCGCGAAACAGCACGACCGTGTGTAGAACGACGCGCGGACACGCACGACATAGCATGCTGACGACACACGAAACAGCGCGCGCGACCAATGCGAATGACGCGCGAATCAGCATGCCACCACGTGTGAAACAGCACGCGCGACACATGCGAAACAACGCGCTCGACAGCGCGCGAACATCATGATGACGCGCACACGGCGCATGATTGATACACGAAATAATGTGCGCGACAACACGCGATACTCGCTAACAGATAACGTGATTATACTAGACACGAATTAAAGGAAGAATCATTTAAGTTGGTAATAATCAAGCTAACCTTTATTTATAAAAGCGCGAGTTAAGAACTATAAAACAGAATTAATAGCTAATCAAATAATATAGACTTGTGACGTGATGAAATAACATTATTAATATGTTGACGATATTGTTATGAAATTAACGTAACGTAAAAAGGGTCGTAACGGATTTAATAACGCGCGTGACTGCGCGAAACAACGTAAACGATGAGCGTGAACGACACGCGGATCAGCACGTAACTACATGCAAAACCGCGCGTGCGGTACGCGAGAATCACTAACTACATGTCGTGCTTATACTAAATACCAAATAGATTTAAAAACAACCTTACATTAATTTGTGTTGACATCTATTTGTAAAAAGCTTGGGTTGATAACTATAACTATAATTTAGTTTTAACTAGTGCGACAACCTTATAAGCATTGAATAAATAAGTAAATAACTATTTAAAATAGGTGATATGATGAAGTAATACTATATTTTCTAAGTTGATTTTAGTTAGCATAAATTATTTGCGTAAGCTATTATCAATTATTCAATTAATTACTAAGCACGAACGATTATAGCGAAACAACTAACTAATGTGCGCGGATCGCGTGCGCGACAAAGCGCGAATGGACGGTGACGGGGCGCACCGACCGCGCACGCGAACGGCAACAACGATACGTGCGAACGTCGCGAATGCGCGCACGTGCAGGGGGGTAGACAAGGTAGACGGGGGGTAGATGGGTGTCGTCTACGGGTAGACGAACGTCATCTAAACCCCGACGACACGCTGTGCACACGCGGATGTGGGTACGTCCGCGGCACGAGCACGATGAAAAGCGTGGGTGAAAGTGCATTCATCCCTTTTGTGAGTTTTGGTGATTTGGATAACAACACATTTAAAGGTCTAACAAGTTTGCTAAGTGTTGAACAGGGAATTCAGTATGATGAACATACTTGAATAGTGTATAATGATTAGTGAACAAGGTTCAACACAAGGTCAAATAACCAGTGAGACAATGCAAATGGATATAATATGGTCTCTATATTGGTTTGAATATATGGACAAGTCCTGAGAAATCACTATGCATAAATATGATCATAATAGAGGTTGAAGTGATTAAGAGGATTGGTCAAGCCAAAGTGAATAAGATATGAGGAATCGTGAATTGACTTGACCATATTACTATTAGTCCATATATGAATATATGAGAATCAAACTAGAGCTTGATTGATCTTAGCAGTTATATCTAGATGACATTCAAGCAAGGTTCACAATATTGAAGAAATGATTCTCTCAATGGTTGCTCAATAGGATGTGACTCAAGAATGGCTTGATAGGGTGAAGATAGCAAGGAAAGGGCTTCGAGGAACTAAGCGAAGGTGAAGGCCAAGCAACGGCTTGTAGACCGAGGTACCATGGCTAAGGTGAAGAAGAGAGTACTTGCACTAAGTCGATGAACTAATCAGCTATGAAGAGTTACAACATGTTGATGCATCAGTAAGGTGACTTGAAGCCATGATTTGAACTCATATATGGTGAAATGGCACAAGTCATAGGCTCGATTTGTGTTTGCTTCAAAAGGTGAGACAAAGATGTTTGTGATCCTTATGAAGCAACACCATGGAGAAATCACACTTGAGACACCAATGACTCAAGGAGTTTACTTAATTATATTTTATTTAACTTGAGTATAGGAATCGTCGTACTATCAAGGGGGATCCAAAAAGAAGGTTGGTGTTGGTACTAAAGCTCAAAAATCCTTGATCCAAAACTTCCATTTTACCCTTGTTAATCCTTAGTGAAAGTATGTAGTACAACCTTTTAAAGTCTATCTTGGCCAAAATTGCTTTTTGGAAAAACAGGTTCAACCGGTTTTAAAAACAGGTTCAACCGGTTTTTGCACTGTTCACCTTTTTTCAAAATACTGGTTCAGCCGGACACTCAACCGGACACTCAACCGGTTTTTGTCTGGTGGAAACAGGTTCAACCGATTTTAAAACAGGTTCAACCGGTTTTTGCACTGTTCACTTTTTTTCTGCCAGTCTGCTGTGTCAGCCAAAAAGCTGTACGCAGCTTTTTGAAAACCGGTTCAACCGGTTTTGGGACCGGTTCAACCGGTTTTTGGGCAGAAAAGTCAAAAACGGCTAGTTTTGGAGCCCCACCTATATATACTCACTCCTACCTCTCTCCCCATAGGAGAGCACGCACAAAACTTCATTCCCAACCTGAGAAACACCTCCCACTCTCTCTCACACACCTCTTGCCTCTCCCATTTCAAATCTTTGGAGAGAAATCTTTGAGTGAGTTTGAGAGCTACGGTTTTTGTGCTTCATCTCCAAATCTCTCTTACTCTTCTTCATTCGAGCTTTGGTACTACATCGAGTTCTTTGTGGATTCATTACTCTTGGAGCTTCTAGCTCCTAGACGACTAGGTGTCGCTTGTGAGTCTCCAAATCTTGTGGAAGACCACAAGAAAGTTTGTATTACCCGCTCGTTTGAGCAAAGATTATTGTGTGGGCTTGACCTTTGTGGTCGGCAAAGGGAGGATTAGGGTTGAAAGAGACCCAGCTCTTTGTGGGCGCCTCAACGAGGAAGTAGGGCACCTTGGTGGTGTGACCGAACCTCGGGATAAATCTTGTGTCTCTTGTGTTCTTGCTCATTGTGTTTGTTTGTGTTCTTCGTTCTCTCACCATTGCGTGGAAGATTTGTTTATATCTTTTTGGTGTGTGGATTTTGAGAAGTGCCCTTCTCAGATCTACTACTTTGAACCCTGTGGATCATTTAGAACATCTCATTTCCAAAGTTAACTGGGTGAATTTCGAGATCAATTCAGTTTTACCCAGTTTGCTTCTAGTTTTTGTTGAAAAAGTTTTAACTTGCCTATTCACCCCCCTCTAGGCAACTTTCAATTGGTATCAGAGCCTAATCCTCGTTCTAACGCTTAACCGCGTGAGGAAAAGATCATGTCAGGGGGACTAAGAAACAAAAGTGCTTCTAAGCTTGAAAAAATTGAGGTTGCCTCGACTTCATCTTTTGTTGCAGATGTTGATCCTAGGGCAATAGATCTTGCCATGAGAATCGCCGAAAGGATGTTCCTCAAAATGAAGGAAGATGAGGCGAAGAACAAAATTGAAGAAGAAAATGATCGATGGAGACCAAACGATGAATCCACCTCTTCACAAGGTTCGTCTTTCAAATCCACTTCTCATATGTGCTTTATTGCTAATGGGAGTGACAGTGAAAGCGAAAGTGAGGATGAGGAGGATCAAGAAAGTGATAGTGAATATGAGGATGATCTTCAACAATTCTTCGCTCAGCTAAGCAAGAAACATCGAATGAGCTTGCTCAAACTCATGAAAAGAGCGGAAGAACAAAAAGAAATGCTTCATAAGCAAGAAGACTTCCTCATCAGAAAAATTGAAGACTTAGAGAAGTTGACCAAAGAGCATGAGAAGCTAAAGTGCTCTCATGATGATTTGGTCCAAAGGTATGAAGACATTTCAATTGAGCAAATTAAAGTTGTTAATCATTCATCATATATTGCTCAATTAGAAAATAAAAATGCTATGTTCAAGAACACGATAGAAAGGCTAAATATTGAAAATCTAGCTTTGCAAGAAAAACATGATATGCTTGTGTGCTCTCATAATAAATTTATGGATTCACATATCATGTTAGAAATGGCTCATGAGGTTGTGTTAACTAATTTGAAATCATACCAACCTCACACATGCACATGTACTCAAGTAGAAACTATATTATCATGTGCTAACAAATGTTGCTCTCAAGAAAGCCAATCTTCCATTGAGCTAGAAATTTCAGGAATTAGTGATATTTCTATCACACAAGAAAATAAAGAGCTCAAGGAAGAAGTTGGAATGCTAAGAAGGAGCTTAACTCTTTTGAAGGGAAAGTGTCATGCTCAACCTTCTCAAGATAACCGTGATAATATGGTGAAAAAGCTTGAGAAGGGGACAACCGCAGCATGCACAAAACCCCTTCAAAAGAATACCAAGCTTTTCAAGAAGGGCATGAGCAAAATCCATGGTGAGAAAATTAATGCTCATATGATTTGCCCTAACAATGTATCTATGTGCTTCAACAAAGAAAAATCAAAAAGAAGCGATAGGAGGTGCTATGGATGCAAGGAGAAGGGCCATGAAATTGATTCATGCCCCCACATGAAGAATCAAGACCTTGCACGATCAAGAAAGATGACCATCAAAAAGGATGAAAGCAAAAGGCAAATGCATTGCAAGGACAAGCATCGCATTTGCTACAATTGCCATGAAAAAGGTCATCTATTTAAGGTTTGTCCAAAGGGTAAAACTCCTAAGCCTACCATGTCAATTCATTCATACTCGCTTAGGAGACCCAAAAATGACACTTGTGCTAGAAAGGAAATTAGTTCACCTAAAACTAGCACAAAGGCCATTTGGGTGCCTAAGTACTTATTAGCTAACCTTGGTGGACCCATCCAAAAATGGGTACCAAAATGTACTTAATGAGTTTTGCAGGTACCTAGAGATGATATGAAGCTTTGGGGTGCTTGAGCGGTTTAACTCAATTCTTATCTCAAGCTATCAATCTTACATTATCTATCCTTTAAGATTGACCCAAAGATGAATTGAATTGTTATATCACTAACTTCATATTCATCTCTAGCAAGAACTTGTGTTGTAGGGAATAAGGATTAACCTTTGTGGGAATCAAGCAAAAGGCCTACAACCAAGTGATATCCAAAGGATGGTAACAATTAATTCTTAAGTGCACATTGCTTTTAATTGGTATATTCCTTTGTGTCTTTTGTAGCCACATAGGAAAAATGAAGCACTTGAGAATGAACTTAAAAGACTTTACCTTGCTTTGGAAAGGATCTAATTATATGGTAGATTGCAAGTTCATATTTTTATATCGTGACAATCTACATGCTTTAAATTGGTTGTAGGTGTCTTGTGGCATATTTCAAATTGATTATGGTATTATTGCCATGACCTAGACATAAAGAGAATTATTCCATGTTCTTAAATGAATAGAGTGCTAAGTAAGAAATTCAAATTCTTAAAGCACTTACCAAAAGGGAAATTCTCTATATGACTAGAGCTGTGAGACTAATGTTTTTATCTAAGTGATTTATGTAGTTTCACAACATGAGAATGTGTTTCCCAAATGGAGTGTGCCATTCAACATTCAAAGAAGATCGAACCAATACTATGTGAAGTATTCATTCTTGTTTAAATTGGTTTTGAGTCTTCTACATTAATCACTCACCATGCTATGAATTAAACTTGCCATGTAAACTTAATTAAATAATCATGCTACTTTCATCTTTTTTACAATTGATGTTATGCATGATGCTTGTAAGGGTAATTTAGTTCATATCATGAGGTTTCCTTGTTTTAGTAACCTTCTTGTCATTCATATACTAGAGGTTGCTAAATAGGAAACTATTGCTTGTGTTACTAATACAATCTCTTTTAAGATATTTCATGGAAATTCATAAGTAGAGATTGTGCTCTTTCAATTGGGAAAATCACAAGTATTAAAGGTTAATCTTCACCTAAAATAAAGATTAGGAATGCTCAAGGCAAAGGTATGGAACTAGTTGTTTCATTTGGTATGTGACCAATAATAGTTCCTTTCAAGTGACATTCTTTCAATTGGTAATAATCTATTCTATGGAAAGTAATGTCAATATGAAGGTTAAATTCCTTTGGCTTACATTTGTAAATTGGTGCATATTGTTAATTCACTCCTCCATGTGCATTAACTTAAAAGGAATTTAATTTATGCCTTTATGCCTCATAAATGATGATTTGTCTGCCATTCATATATAAAAATCATCATTCATTAAATACTTCCTTGTACCACTAATATCTCTTTTCGAAGTGCTTTTTCGACTAGTTTTAAAAGGTAAAGAGATAACAAGCTAAAGAAGGAAGTCTCCACAATTGAAGAAAAGAAGAATACTTAGATGACACCATCTCATATAGTAAGATCTTTCAATTGATATAACAAATGGTACATTCTATATGGTGGTAAGTATTCTTAGGCATAAGTTAATTCATTGCAAATTTTTCATGCCTTGACCAATATATGTAATGTACTCCTCTTGAGAATCTTCATTGAATTGAAAGTGCATTTGATAAGTCATTCAAATACTTGATGCACATATCTAGTGGGAGCACATTATATATATCTTGTGTTGTAGAGAATAAGTTTTCCTTGAGTAAGCTATACTAAGACAATCCAAAATGGTAAATTTGTATCTCATTCATATGGATTGTAATCTTTGTTTTCTAAATAGCTACTCTTGATGCAGTTTAAAATTCCCTTATCGTTAAATCTAAAAGTGCATAAGAATCTTTTTGTTGATATTCATGACATACATATGCACTAACATGGATATGATTTTTAAACTGTAAAAGGTACAATTAGTGATCCACACTCTAAATTTTTGGAAACCCATATTTTGATACCTTAGAAATATACTTCAATCGATATCCATATGCTTCACATTGAATTGGATCACTAAGTTGTAAATTCCATGCATAACTTGTTTTTTTTGATATGAATACTTGTGCGACTAACCTTGATAAGCTAGGTGCACCCAAGGTCAAGCTAGGTTCATCATCAAGAAGGAAACACAATGATGATCACTCCTTCAATGGATCAAGTTGGGTGCTCGATAATTGATGTATAAATCATATTTGGAGATAGTAGCAACGGTGGTAACAACTGAATCTCAAGTGCATATTTTTTAAAATCTTATCTCCTTTGTGACTTGTGTAGCCACTAAGGAAGAAGAAGCACCTGAGGACATACATCAGTTGTTGATTATGAAATAAAGGTCCAATTGGAAGAAAATGAATCTTATCATATGATCAATAATTCAAAACTATGTGATGTATTATCTCTCTCTAATTAATTTGGATTTGATTCTTCCATATTAGACACTCACCATAATATGGCTTAAATTAGACCTTTGGACTTCATTGAATAACCATGCATATCTAAATCTATGTCATTCAATAATGTATTGTGTATAAGGGATTAAGGGAAACTTAGTCCATATTATGAGGTTTCTTTATTTTTAGCAACTCACCTGCCTTCCACATAAAAAAAGGGTTGCTAAATAAGAAACTAGTGCTTGTGCTACTAATGCCATCTCTTGTGTTGAGTTTATCCATAGAAAATCTATGTTAAGAGATGATGCTTGTTTTAAATTGGATAAATCACAAGCTTAAAGGATACTATTCAACTAAAGTAAGATGAAGTTGATAAGAGGCCAAGGTATGAAAACTTCCTATCGTTCAGTTGTTTTAGTATTCTATCCTTAGTGGGATGTACCATAGTATAGGTTAATTTCCTTGCAACATAAAATGTTCAATAGTGCATATAACTTTGACATCAACTATATGTGTGCACTAATTTAAAGGAATTTAATCTATCCTTTTGGGTTTCAAGAATGATGATTCATTCTCCATCCACATATAAGGATTATCATTTGTGAAACCCTCCCTTGTGTTTCTAATGCTCTCTTTTCTGAGTGTTTCAATAAGGTCTTTCCAAGTGCTTTCAAGATGGATTCAAAATCTACGGATATAAGAGTCTTGGTTGTTTCAATCATTGAGTTTCAATGGGTCTCATATCAAGTATGATTGAACCAAGCCAAGATGAATGAAGTTCAAGATCGCCTGGTTGGATGAAATCATAAAGAGAAAAGAAATCACAGTGATTCAAGAAGGGAGTTACACTTTTTGTCAACCAAATAATGAAGATGTAGTGACATATTTATATTATATCCTTCATTATGGGGTTTGAGGTTCATATTAGCATGCTTTACCCTTAAGAATTTCAATTGATATACTTTAGTTCTTAAACTTTCAATTGGTTTAATTTTCATCATCTATGTAAAGCATGTTATGTTAAACCAAGATATAGTGCAAACATCTCCTTTAACCTCGTATTGTTGATGTGCATAAGTGTACTTTGTGTACTCTTGCATGCACAAATTGATGGAGAGTTTAGCCTATATCTTGTGAGATTAATGATTTCTTCAAGTTCATGTTTTGTAGTCTCACACCTTGGAGAACATCAAATGAGGATGAGTGGTTCCAAGGAAATGATCAAATATTTACCACATGTCACCCCATGGATTAGTTCTATTGGGGAACAATATGTGTTCTCTAGCATAAATTCAATTGTTTCAAATATATTATGCCTTGACCAAGATATATGATGAACTCCTCTAAGAATCTTAATTGAATAAAGTGCATGTTACAAGTAATTCAAGTACTTGATGCATACATTTAGGGGGAGCTCATTCTATATCTTGTGTCCTTAAATACTAACATTTTCTTTTAGTGAACTTGTGTAGTTCTTTGAAAAGAATGGGTTTCTCTTGATCGTTTAAAGAGGATAAGTTTCTCTTTGAAATGTCAAGCCTATCAAAATCTAAGATAGAAATTCATGATTATAATGAAGACCATATGGCATGGAACAAAGGTGTGTCACTCCATGAACTATTGTATTATATTTGTGTATCTAGGCTCTTACAAGTTAGTGTATGCATGTAAATGCAATATCTTAAGTCACATCATAAGGTTGCACTTAAATCTTGGCTTAAAATATTGCATATCATGTCTATTAGTATACCTTTTGATTATGAGTCATTCCTTAAATTGGTGTAATTTCATATTTTCATACTTTATTTGTACCAAGGTTCAAATTGTAGAACTTAATCCCCTGGCCTCACAAGTCCAAGTGCATAAGCTAAACAAGTATTCATCACTTGTATGCATACATTTAGGGGGAGAATGTCTATAATTTGAATCTTTGAGACTAACTTCATTTTCAAGTCTATTATGTGTGTAGTCTCAAATTAGAAAGGAATCTTCAAGCAAAGACAATCGCTTCCACTGCAAAATTTGATGGGTATCAAAGATTCTTTGCTCCAGTAAATGTATCTTCTATACATTTCATAAGAGAATGAGTTTCTCTTGTATATGCTACTCCAACGTCATCTAAAATTGGTAAATATGTATCACATCTTTTTGGATTACAAATATCTGAAGTAGCATAGCTTATTGATTCTCCTATCTAGAACTTAATTGATTAAATAGTGCACATGTTTCTTATGTTGCATGATTATGTTCAAATGATACTCCTTTTATGCCAATGGTACTTTAAGTTGCAAATAAGTACTCTCAACAGGTATCAATTGAATTCATATATATATGTGTGCACTAAAACTTGAGGAGAACTTAGTGTAATATGCTATTAGTGATCTGCTTATCTATCAAATTGTATCAATTGGTGTTTTTCAATTGATATTTTTCGAACATGATCACTAGTTGTATAATCCATACTTGTGCAATTTTCATGCTGCCTCTTGTTATGATAAGAAAATGCTAGGTGACATCTAGACTCCAGGTATCAAGATTTATCTTTCAATTAGTATGACAGTATTCAGTTGATATCTTGGACCTATGTCACAACTATACCAACAAGAGCTTGCAAATGAATTGTAAATCCAACACAAGTTTGGAACTCCCCTTGAAAAGGTAAAATGCAAAGGTACATCACTTTATGTCACTTCTCCATTACCTTTGTGCCATCTAAGGACCCTTTTCATAATAGTGTGTTCCCATCTTGCTTAATCATAATTTCTACCCTTTATATTCTTTGTATCCTTTTTGGAGATTTATGACAAAGGGGGAGAAATTTTGCATTAAAGCTTACCTTTAGTCTTATGTAACTAAGTGTTAGAAGACTTTAAAAAGGGGAGAAATAATTAAAAAAAGGGAAAGTCATAAGAAAAACATAAGATGTAGAAAGTTGATGAGTGCATACTATGTCATGAGCATCACGTTTATTTTATGACGCACTGCATCCTATGAATAGTATGATATAAGTTGTCTCCATACTTTGACCCAAATATGTGCTTTTGGCATTTGAGTACAAAACTGGTATTTTCTGAAATGCACATATTTAGGGGGAGGAAACTATATCATAGGATTCAAAATCTTATTTATCAAATCTTATGTAAGCTTTAAATGTGTTGTCATCAATCACCAAAAAGGGGGAGATTGAAAGTGCATTCATCCCTTTTGTGAGTTTTGGTGATTTGGATAACAACACATTTAAAGGTCTAACAAGTTTGCTAAGTGTTGAACAGGGAATTCAGTATGATGAACATACTTGAATAGTGTATAATGATTAGTGAACAAGGTTCAACACAAGGTCAAATAACCAGTGAGACAATGCAAATGGATATAATATGGTCTCTATATTGGTTTGAATATATGGACAAGTCCTGAGAAATCACTATGCATAAATATGATCATAATAGAGGTTGAAGTGATTAAGAGGATTGGTCAAGCCAAAGTGAATAAGATATGAGGAATCGTGAATTGACTTGACCATATTACTATTAGTCCATATATGAATATATGAGAATCAAACTAGAGCTTGATTGATCTTAGCAGTTATATCTAGATGACATTCAAGCAAGGTTCACAATATTGAAGAAATGATTCTCTCAATGGTTGCTCAATAGGATGTGACTCAAGAATGGCTTGATAGGGTGAAGATAGCAAGGAAAGGGCTTCGAGGAACTAAGCGAAGGTGAAGGCCAAGCAACGGCTTGTAGACCGAGGTACCATGGCTAAGGTGAAGAAGAGAGTACTTGCACTAAGTCGATGAACTAATCAGCTATGAAGAGTTACAACATGTTGATGCATCAGTAAGGTGACTTGAAGCCATGATTTGAACTCATATATGGTGAAATGGCACAAGTCATAGGCTCGATTTGTGTTTGCTTCAAAAGGTGAGACAAAGATGTTTGTGATCCTTATGAAGCAACACCATGGAGAAATCACACTTGAGACACTAATGACTCAAGGAGTTTACTTAATTATATTTTATTTAACTTGAGTATAGGAATCGTCGTACTATCAAGGGGATCCAAAAAGAAGGTTGGTGTTGGTACTAAAGCTCAAAAATCCTTGATCCAAAACTTCCATTTTACCCTTGTTAATCCTTAGTGAAAGTATGTAGTACAACCTTTTAAAGTCTATCTTGGCCAAAATTGCTTTTTGGAAAAACAGGTTCAACCGGTTTTAAAAACAGGTTCAACCGGTTTTTGCACTGTTCACCTTTTTTCAAAATACTGGTTCAGCCGGACACTCAACCGGACACTCAACCGGTTTTTGTCTGGTGGAAACAGGTTCAACCGATTTTAAAACAGGTTCAACCGGTTTTTGCACTGTTCACTTTTTTCTGCCAGTCTGCTGTGTCAGCCAAAAAGCTGTACGCAGCTTTTTGAAAACCGGTTCAACCGGTTTTGGGACCGGTTCAACCGGTTTTTGGGCAGAAAAGTCAAAAACGGCTAGTTTTGGAGCCCCACCTATATATACTCACTCCTACCTCTCTCCCCACAGGAGAGCACGCACAAAACTTCATTCCCAACCTGAGAAACACCTCCCACTCTCTCTCACACACCTCTTGCCTCTCCCATTTCAAATCTTTGGAGAGAAATCTTTGAGTGAGTTTGAGAGCTACGATTTTTGTGCTTCATCTCCAAATCTCTCTTACTCTTCTTCATTCGAGCTTTGGTACTACATCGAGTTCTTTGTGGATTCATTACTCTTGGAGCTTCTAGCTCCTAGACGACTAGGTGTCGCTTGTGAGTCTCCAAATCTTGTGGAAGACCACAAGAAAGTTTGTATTACCCGCTCGTTTGAGCAAAGATTATTGTGTGGGCTTGACCTTTGTGGTCGGCAAAGGGAGGATTAGGGTTGAAAGAGACCCGGCTCTTTGTGGGCGCCTCAACGAGGAAGTAGGGCACCTTGGTGGTGTGACCGAACCTCGGGATAAATCTTGTGTCTCTTGTGTTCTTGCTCATTGTGTTTGTTTGTGTTCTTCGTTCTCTCACCATTGCGTGGAAGATTTGTTTATATCTTTTTGGTGTGTGGATTTTGAGAAGTGCCCTTCTCAGATCTACTACTTTGAACCCTGTGGATCATTTAGAACATCTCATTTCCAAAGTTAACTGGGTGAATTTCGAGATCAATTCAGTTTTACCCAGTTTGCTTCTAGTTTTTGTTGAAAAAGTTTTAACTTGCCTATTCACCCCCCCTCTAGGCAACTTTCAGTGGGGCTACGACGACGCGGTCTGGAACTAGGTTTGGCGACTTGCGCATGAGGTAGACAGAGAGTAAACCGGGGTAGACAAAGCTCACCTCAGCGACGACTAGAGCGACGTAGACCCTGCTGCGCAGCGACGACGAATCTCGCGGCGAGACGCTGCTCTGGCGAACGACGGTGACGACGAGCGCGTGGGCTGCGTCGTGGCAGGCGCACAGCGGAGTTATCACACCCGGCTTTAAGGGACAAAGCCAGGTGCATCTCCTACATGCGCCAAGAAGACAACATATATAATAACAGAGTGTATAGAGATAAATGTCACAATAACATCAGAGTATTTATTACATAGCGGAAGTCTTATTACAAAATAAAAGAATAAATATAAAATGAACTAAGGATCGTCCTTGGCGCAGAAGTCAACTGGGAAACGCCACCTAGATTAGATCAAACAACGCCTTGTGGCTCCTCCTGAACCACCTGTTCTTCTCCTGTGGGGGTGTGACACAGCAAGGGTGAGCTCACACATGATCATAGCTCAACAAGTTGTGGAGAACCAGTGGACATGAACTCTCAAAGGTGGGAGTTCATGTGATGTGTAAGGCTAATCAACAACAGGGGTTAATGCTGAGCATTGCTTTTAATTAGGTGGTCAAAATTTTATTAGCAGTTACTAAATGTAAGTAATTACCAAGCCTTAATAAAATAATAGAACAAAATTAATAATAATTCCATGCAAATGCAAATGACAAAATTGAATTTAAGTTCCATAAATTAATCATCAGAGAGTCCTGGGCTGCTCATGACCGTGAGCTCGGCTAGTATACCAGTTTTACACTCTGCAGAGGTTGTACCCTTTACCCACAAGTCATGTTACCCATCTGCCAAGGAATCATGACTCCCATACACCTCTACCTAGGAAGCGAGGCAGGGCAACACTACGAGGCCTTTACAAAGTTCCACTAGCTTCCAAAAACCCGCTACAGTTTATGGGAAGAACACTTGCAAGAATCCCCCGTCTGACCGCCATCGCAGCAAAATCAACCCGAGAACCTCCTTGCATGCAACTCCCCTACTGCACTTGCCCCTTTCAGGTAAGGTAGTCTTCCACTAGCTTTCCTAGTTAGTTAACCAAGGGGTCCCATTCCTCCCTTGTGGTGGCACGTGTTTCTCAAGTTAAGCTCCATGTTCCAATTAACATTAATGTTCTTGACATGAACATAAATAGAATAACAAAAGAATTGGAACATGGATATAATGATAGATTATCCCAAAACCATGTAAAGCAATAGCAAAACTACCCAAGTGACTCAGGGGTAAACAAGGTAATGAGATAAACAATCTAGGGTGACCTATCGGGTCCAATCAAAATTAAACCTATGCATGAATAAGTGATATTAAAGAACATTATTGGGTATAAAAGTGGTCAAGGGCACAATTTGCCTTCAATGAGCTCCTGCTCAGCTACTTTCATCTGCTGCTCACCAGGATCCTCAGTCACAGGCTCTTCTACTCGCCACAATACAAACAAGCACAGTATATAGAGAAAATTAACATCACACCAAACATGTAAACAAAATACACAGTAATGATCTACATATTAAAATAAAATCCTAGGAACAGGAATCATAATTTTTGGAGTTATAGATTTTAAGATATGAATTTCCAAAGGTTTTATGTGCTTAATATATGATTGAGTGAGAAATTAATTTTACTAATGTTTTCATGTAAAAACAGAGGCTCTAGGTGATAAACAATAATATTACAAAATTTTAGGAACTAGAATGGAGTAATTTGGAGTTCATATGAATTTTCTATGAATTTTACAATTCCTAGCATTTATTTTCATATTAAAAATCTATTTTCCAATTTATTTATTCAATTTCAAATTGTACTGGACTAGGCCTCATTTTCCAGAAAGTGTAGGGGCTACGGGGTAAAACTCCTAAGACACAGGGAACAGCCTGCCTGGACCGCGGGTTTGTTTCCAGGAAGTCCGAGGGTTCTTAAGTAAAATGCGCTAGCCGAAGGGGTATCAGTTGATCTGAGCCGTCAGATCAGAAATGGATGCCCCGGATTAGAACCGACCTGGCCAAGCCTCCCGCTCTCCCTTCAACCGGTGGATCCGGAATCTACGTCCAGGATTTGACCACGTTTTTTAATGAACTATCGCGCGATTACAACCGCTCGATCAACGATCGGCGGTTCAGGTGCTACGGCGTGAATGGTTACCCGACTTCTAATCTGGACTGCCCAAGCCACATCAGACGATCCACAGCCTTTCTTCTTCCCCCCTACGTCTATATACGGCGGCACCCAGCCTCCTCGCCCGACGGAACGTCAGCGAGGTAGCCAATCCACCACCCCCGGGTGCTACACATCAAATTGGACGGAGCAACTCTATGGGGAAGACAAAGAGATCACCAACGATAGGTTTCTTACCGAGGGAATGACGCACATGAGCTCGGCCACGGCGTCGTGCAGGTCCGCCGTGGAGTTGGTGCGACGGCGAGAGATTGCCGCCCCACCGAAGACACCCGCGCACCACGAAATCCATGAATCGACCACCCAGGCACTAAACAGGGGAAGTGGCGATGGGGTGTGAGGTTTGGTGGCGACGCACGAGCTCCCGACAGCGATGGATTTCCCCGGCGTACCGCGGCGGCGGCGGCTTTCGCTATCGATGCAGGCATTGCTTAGGTGGAGGGTTGAATGTGGGGGCGATTTTAGAGGGGCCGCAGCTCTTGTAGAGCGGCTAGGGAAGTCCTGGTCAGCAACGGAGTCCGAGATCTCCGACGAGCACCGCCACGGTCAGGATTTCGGTTGAGAGCAGAGAACTGACAGTCGTGGCCCACGTGACAGTGACACCGGGACGAGGGGGAGACCGCGCAGAGTAGTTGACGCGGGGGTAGGAAAGTGGGGCTGAGCAGCGGGCCCGCGAGGCAGTGTGAGGCGCGAGCGAGACACAACGGCTGGCGACTGGAGCCCACCTGTCGGCGCAAGGGCGTGTGTAAGTAACTGGGCTGCACGAAGGGGAGAGAAAGTGGGCTGCCTAAGCGTGATTGGGCCCAATCGCGCCTTTTCCTTTTTATTTTTTTCTTTTCTTTTTTCCTTTTTCTCATTTTGAATTTCAAATTTTGACTTCAAATTTTGGTTTTGACTCATTCATATTTCAATTGTACATATTCAAATCTAGTGATGAACAAGGTATAATTGTTTATGTATGTATTTCCTTCATGGCATCTTTCCTCTCTTTCTTTATTATTTCAAATTCTAAATTGTAAACCAAGTCTTAATTCCCATTGATGTAATCACTATTTTCAGTGAATGCACACACACAAAAAGCCTCAGCATGATGCACAATTTATTGGCATACATTTTATGTTTATTTGTTTTCATGTGATGTTCTCATGAAATGATAAATATGGACAACACACATATATACAAAGGAATGTCATCTCTCCCTTTTAGGTTATCCTCCACCAAATACAAGTTGGGTATTACAAATCCTACCCCCCTCAAAAATAATCTCGTCCTCGAGATTTATGAAGATCTAGGGAAAAGGTGGGGAAAATCTATGTGAAGCTCTTCTTCTCATTTCCATGTTGTTTCATCTTCGCCATGGTGACTCCATTGCACTTTACACATCTTTATCACCTTATTTCTTGTAACTCGAGTCAATGTGTCAAGAATCTTGATCGGATACTCCGTGTAAGTCAAATCACCCTGAACACTGAGCTCTTCCATTGGTAACTGTTTCTCGGGAACACGGAGACACTTCTTAAGTTGAGACACGTGAAACACATTATGCACATCTGATAGACTAGCAGGTAACTCGAGTTGGTATGCCATCTCCCCAACTCACCTAAAGATCATGAATGGTCCAATGAAGCGAGGGGACAATTTGCCCTTGATTTTAAATCTCCTCATTCCACGAAGTGGTGACACCTTGAGATACACATAATCTCCTTCCTCAAATTCCACTGGTCTTCTTCTATTATCAGCACAGCTCTTTTGTCTGGTCTGAGCTACCCTCAAATTCTCTCAAATTATACGGACTTGTTCTTCTGCCTCTTGAATCAGTTCAGGTCCAAAGAACTGTCTTTCTCCAGTCTGATCCCAATATAAAGGAGTCCTACACTTTCTCCCATATAAAGCTTCAAAAGGTGACATCTTCAGACTGGCCTGATAGCTATTATTATAAGAGAACTCAGCATAAGGTAGACTATTATCCCAACTTCCTCCATGCTGAAGGGCACAAGCTCTCAACATATCTTCCAATACTTGATAAGTCCTTTCAGTCTGTCCATCAGTCTGGGGGTGATAAGCCGTACTAAAATTCAGCTTTGTATTCATGTTCTCATGAAAGCTTCTCCAAAATCTTGAGGTAAACTGTGAACCTCGATCAGACACGATCTTCTTTGGTACTCCATGTAAACACACAATCCGAGCCATATATAACTCTGCTTGTTGGGAACCTTTATAAGTAGTCTTGACAGGAATAAAGTGGGTCACTTTAGTCAATCTATCCACAATCACCCATATAGCATCATATCCTTTCTGGGTGTGAGGCAATCCAGTAATGAAATCCATACCGATCTCTTCCCACTTCCACTCAGGTATCTTCAGTGGATGCAATAGTCCAGCTGGCCTCTGGTGTTCAGCCTTAACTCTTTGACACACATAACATATAGCCACATGTGCAGCCACATCTCTTTTCAATCCATACCACCAATATTTTTGCTTCAAATTAAATCCTAATACATCTTGGTGCTACCAGGATGAATAGAATAATTCGAGTCATGGGCCTCCTTCAATATAGTCTCACGAAGGCTTTCAATATCAGGAACACATATCCTATCCTTGAACCACACAGTGCCCTGCTCATCTTCCGTGAATTCCGGACCTCGACCTTCAGTAATCAGATCCTTAATCTCTTGTATTTTAGCATCACCAATTTGGCCTTTGCGGATCTCTTGCTCCAAAGTAGGTTCCACATCAATAGTAACTCCTTCAGTATGAGCAACTATCCCCAGGTTAAGTCTCCTAAAATCCTCAACAATCTCATCGGGTAGCTGGGCAACGATAGCTGAATGAACATGCTCCTTTCGACTCAAGGCATCTGCAACCAAATTTGCCTTGCTCGGGTGATAGTGAATCTCTAAATCATAATCTTTAATAAGCTCCAACCAACGGCGTTGCCTAAGGTTGAGATCCTTCTAAGTGAATATATACTTCAAACTCTTATGATCCATATTGTTGAGCACCAATTTGAGCGCGCGGACGGTCTGGCCCTGAGGCCGGACGGTCTGCGGTCCGGACGGTCCGCGCCTGTGGGCCGGACGGTCCGCGCATGCGCAGAACAGATTAGGGTTCCGAGTTTTGTGCTACGGTTGTTAGCTAAAATCATGGGATATGCTCGGAAATTAGTTTGTAAAGGGTCCAGCCCCCTCCTCTATAAATAGAGAGGTATACGGCCGATTTGTAATCATCATCAATCGAATCAATACAACTTCTATTTCGCATTTTATCTTAGGAGTAGTTCTAGTTTAGCCCTAGTTTAGCCTCTCGATCCCCAAATTCTTTGCCTCTCCTCGACTCTACGTCGATTAGAGGAGTCTAGGTCGGCCTGCCCGAGCCTAGACAACTCCTAGGATCTCTCCTCCCCGACGGGGTCCCTCCCGGGAGCGAGATCCAGGCGCCGCCGGCGATCTTCCGCCGTCCCTGCGCACGCGCGGACCGTTCGGCCCTAGGGCGCGGACCGTCCGGTCGTCAGGCAGGGAACCCGAGCTCCTACACCAGGTCGCGGACCGTCCGGCCCTGTGCCGCGGACCGTCCGCGCCTGACCAGAGAGCACCGCCGCCTCGCGCCAGGTCGCGGACTGTCCGGCCTTGTGCCGCGGACCGTCCGCGCCTGACCAGAGAGCACCACCGCTGGTTCTTTTGAAGTGATTGGCGCCTCCAAAAAGGTGTCAACATACTTTTTGGCGACTCCGCTGGGGACAACACATATAGACCTATCAAATCGGCCTCAATGGCTGGTTTAAAAGATAGCTCTGAGGTTTCCACCAGCAATATCATCACACCGACATGGGAGACCTTGCCGGCTGAAGAACAGCTCATGTTCGAGGAGCGCCAGGAGCAGCTGATCCAAGAAGCAAAAGCAAAGTTCTTGACCAACTTTAAAGTGGACAGGAACAACAAGGTCGTCCGACATCGGGCGACGGATCCGGCTTCGTTCCGACCCACACCAGATATCCCCAATGTAAGTAGCACCAATGAACTCCAATCTCTTAAAGCTTACATAGACGAACAGCGAGAACAGTTTCAACGTATCGTAGGGGATATACAAAATGATCATAAACGTCTAGTGCGTGCGCTTGATAAGTCTACTACGGCAAATCTTTCTTCGCACGAGGTTGAATGGAGGGAATACACACATAATTCATCGGCTACAGGTTGGCACGACCAGTCACAACCCCTTTATGGGATGCCGATGGACATGTACCCTAGGCAACGATAGCCTCCCACGCACATCGGCGATAAATTTGCCGATCTGCGCATGTCTGGACCGTTTGCACATGGGCGCGGACCGTCCGGGCCAGCGGCGGCTGATCCTATTTTTAAAAGCGAATTACCGAGACCTGCACCCAAGCCGCCACATGTCGTACAAACCCTAGATAACCCATTCGGACCATCTGCGTATGACGCCAGACAGCCCGAATATAATGTCGGACGGTCCGGCCACATGGCCGGACAGTCCGCGCACGGAGTCGGACGGTCCGCGTATTTAACCGGACGGTCCGGCACAGAGTTTTTTAAGGAGGATGGATATCTAACTCCGTATCCGTCCCAGCCAGACTCCCCATCTCACCATACGACACAACAGCATCATAATATAATCTATCAAACCCGTGAGAGTGAGAACTTTCCGGCCCCTAGAAGGCCAGAAAGGAATGGCCAGTCCTATGAGCCTCATAGGGCATGCATTAACGCGCCGCAAAACCCAAACCAATGGGGAGGAAAACAACACACCAACATCCAAACAAACTCACCCATATTGGATCAAAAAGCCGGTGGTCTCCCACCGGCTGCCACCGATATAGTAAGGGAGGAAATAGCTGGGGCGTTCCGAGATAAGCTCGGAGTTAGTATAGTCCCCGGGGGGCAGTCATATCGGAGACCTTATGATAGCAAGTTTGACTGACTCCCATACCCACAGGGGACCAAAATACCCGAATTCGTAAAGTTTTCGGGTGACCAAGAAAAGAGCACGCGTGAGCACATAGACCAGTTCTTAGCACAATTAGGAGAATTGGCCGACACCGAAGCATTCCGTGAACGTTTATTTTCATTATCTTTAACAGGGACTGCATTCACATGGTATGCCACGCTCCCTCCTAATTCCATTTTGTCGTGGGGAGGTTTAGAACAAAAATTTCATGAACATTTCTTCTCTGGCAATTATGAGCTAGATTTAGTAGACTTAGTGGCTCTACGACAAGAAAAGGATGAATCGGTTAGTAATTATATCCGGAGATTCCGGGATATGAGAAACCGATGCTTTCAAATTCATTTAACAGATAAACAACTGGCGGAAATAGCCTTTGATGGATTGCGCTATTATTTAAAAGAGAGATTAGAAGGCATCCAGTTCTTTACTCTAGCACAATTACATCAGAGAGCTTCGGCTTGTGAAAGCCGAAGCAAAGAACTAGTCAAAAGGGTTCATCATAATGTCCATATAGTAGAACACAATCAAAGTAGTTCGGACGATGAACCAAAGAAAGTTTACACTGCCGAAATAGTTTGGCCCGAGCAGGCCAAATCTTCGGCTTGCTCCTCCTTGCAGTCAGTTCGGAATGAACGGCAGGAGGAGGTTAAGTTTACATTTAATGTCGGCAAATGTGATAAGATATTCGATGAATTACTAAAAAATGGTAACATTAAAATTGATTATATCGTTCCACCTGCCGACGAACTAAAGCGTCGCGCATACTGCAAGTGGCACAACACATTTTCCCATGCCACTAATGATTGTAATGTGTTCCGACGACAAATCCAATCGGTCATTAATGAGGGACGATTGAAATTTCAGGAGGACACGGAGCCCTTCCCAATGAATGTGATCGACTTTAATGGCAAAAAGGTCCTAATTCGGCCCAACACAACCGATAAGGGCAAAGACAAAGAAGTCATCATCGGCAACGCACGGGAGGCCGATGGAAACAACAAAATTTCTTGCAGGAAAGTGATGGCCGAGAAGACTCCTGATGGAGGGGAGACACTGAAGATAACCATCACAAACTCCAGCACTGGGGGGCAAGCACAGACAAGGGGATATGCGCAAGAACCCATACTACGCATCGCGGACGGTCCGGTGTCTAGGCGCGGACGGTCCGTAACATCACCGGACGGTCCGAAGCGTTCCGGCGGACGGTCCGGCAACGTCGAAGAGCCGCGGCGACCACATACCTTCAAACCATGACGACCAGAAATAGGTACGTGGAAAACTAACACGTTCAAGGCAACTGGTCGGTTGGTAAAATCTAGCCCGACCTTTGACCAATTATTGTCTAAATATGTGAAAAAGAAGGCTGGCCCCAGCGACCGGCCACCAAAGGGACCTCGCTTACCCACCCAGGTGCGACGGCAGGTTAGGCCGATTGGACCACCACACCAATCGGAAAGGACGGGAGGTCATAATGTTTAATTAAGACCTAACGTACCTGCATGGACACCTCCACCACCATATCCACCTATGCCATATTCATACACATACATACCTCCACCATACGTCCCAAATCAAATGTGGGGCATGCCACCATACCCATTTGGGATGCCACAGTACCCCGCTTGGGGGGCACCCCAAACATCTGTATTCAATAGGTTGACACCTCCAGTACAAGACCGATTGAGAGCCCCTCAATCTGGTCCACGAGCACAGGCCTAGCAAGATTGCCGAACAATTCGGCACCAAAGGCTGACTAATCCGGCAGGGGGGCATACAGCTACAACCTCCAACAGTACGAAAAAGGGAGACATCATTAAAATAGGAACGATAGATGTCGTCGTACAACAAAATAACGAAGGGCCGATGATTTTTGGTGAATCGGCCAACACAAACAAAAAAGAAAGTACGACTGTCAATAAAATAGCCGATCCAAAATACTCCATGCCCCGATGGTGCCCATCGGGATTGACACGATCGCAAAAGCGAAAATTATAGCGCCCTAGGGCAAAGGAGAATCAGGAGAAGGAGGTGGAAAAAATATTCAATGACACACATCCGCAGTATCCGCCACCACAAAAGAGATGGAGAGCAAAGGCCGTTGAGGAAAATCAAACGGCCATAAAGACAGAAAATAAAACAGCAACTGTGCAGCTCTTTGCAGGTGTAGCAGACAGTCCGGCTATAAAGACCGGACCAACCGTACAGGGCGCGGACCGTCCGACCCCTGAGGCCGACTCATCCGCAATAAACCATGACACCTGCAACGACGTGCCGACACCCATGGAGGAAGATGACCTGCAAGGAGAAGACTTGGTCGACTACGAAGCTACGCCAGAACACTTGGAAAATTAGGAAAAGCTAGGTGACAGATTGGTCAGGATCAGTATGACGCTCGACGGTGTTGGGACCGACAGTTCGATCAAAGCTAAAGGGGTCACGTCCGAGACCAAGACCACTGCGTACCATCCTAGTAAGTGGCAAGATGCCTAAGAAAACCGATGTGATAACATCGAGTTAGTTGCTTTTGGTTCGCTCAGCTCCACCAAAAGGCAGGGGGCATATGTTGAGCACCAATTTGAGCGCGTGAACGGTCCGGCCCTGAGGCCGGACGGTCCGCGGTCCGGACGGTCCGCGGTCCGGACGGTCCGCGCTGTGGGCCGGACGGTCCGCGCGTGCGCAGAACAGATTAGGGTTCCGAGTTTTGTGCTACGGTTGTTAGCTAAAATCATGGGATAAGCTCGGAAATTAGTTTGTAAAGGGTCCAGCCCCCCTCCTCTATAAATAGAGAGGTATACGGCCGATTTGTAATCATCATCAATCGAATCAATACAACTTCTATTTCGCATTTTATCTTAGGAGTAGTTCTAGTTTAGCCCTAGTTTAGCCTCTCGATCCCCAAATTCTCTGCCTCTCCTCGACTCTACGTCGATTAGAGGAGTCTAGGTCGGCCTTCCCGAGCCTAGACAACTCCTAGGATCTCTCCTCCCCGACGGGGTCCCTCCCGGGAGCGAGATCCAGGCGCCGCCGGTGATCTTCCGACGCCCCTGCGCACGCGCGGACCGTCCGGCCCTAGGGCGCGGACCGTCCGGCCGTCAGGCAGGGAACCCGAGCTCCTGCACCAGGTCATGGACCGTCCGGCCCTGTGCCGCGGATCGTCCGCGCCTGAACAGAGAGCACCGCCGCCTCGCGCCAGGTCGCGGACCGTCCGGCCTTGTGCCGCGGACCGTCCGCGCCTGACCAGAGAGCACCGCCGCTGGTTCTTTTGAAGTGATTGGCGCCTCCAAAAAGGTGTCAACACATATACACTTGACACTTAGTTCCCATGATATAATGTCTCCAAATCTTAAGCGCATGCACAACTGCTGCCAGTTCTAAGTCATGCGTGGGGTAGTTTAATTCATGTTTCCGTAACTAACGAGACGCATAGGCAATCACATGTCCTTCTTGCATGAGCACACATCCTAAGCCTTGGCCACATGCATCATAATAGATATCAAATCCCTTCTATAGATCTGGCATAACCAACACTGGTGGCGACATCAATCTCTTCTTTAATTGATCAAAACTATCTTGGCACTTCTCATCCCACTTGAACTCTCTTCCCTTCTCTAGAAGCGAAGTCATAGGCTTAGCAATCTTAGAAAATCCTTCAATAAATCTCCGATAATAGCCAGCAAGTCCCAAGAAACTCTGAATCTCCGTAATTGTAGTGGGTACTCTCCACTCCATTATCTCCTTAACCTTAGCAGGATCCACTGATATTCCCCCATTAGAAATAATATGACCAAGAAATGGCACCTCGCCAATCCAAAACTCGCACTTGCTAAACTTGGCGTAGAGTTGATTATCTCTTAGCTTCTGTAGCACCAATCTCAGATGTTCCTCATGATCACTATCACTCTTGGAATAGATAAGAATATCGTCGATGAATACCACGACGAATCTGTCCAAATACTCCATAAACACCTTATTCATCAAATTCATAAAATAAGCTGGTGCCTTAGTTAATCCAAATGACATAACAGTGAACTCATATAATCCATATCGAGTCGAGAATGCTGTCTTGGGAATATCCGATGGTCTAATCCTCATCTGATGGTATCCTGATCGAAGATCAATTTTCGAGAATACCCTTCCACCTCTCATCTGATCAAATAAATCCTCAATACGGGGTAACGGATACTTGTTCTTCACAGTAACATCATTAAGTGATCTATAATCCACACACATCCGCTGTGATCCATCCTTCTTCTGTACAAACAGAATCGGCGCTCCCCAAGGTGAGGAACTGGGACGAATGTACCTAGCCTCTTGTAACTCCGTTAACTGCTTCTTAAGTTCCTTTAACTCTTCTACAGACATCCTGTATGGCCGTTTAGATATAGGGGCAGTCCCAGGTAAGAGATCAATAACAAACTCAACTTCCCTATCAGATGGCATCCCTGACAACTTCTCTAGAAAGACATCCAGAAAATCTCTAACCACACGGATGTTATCACCAACAAACTCCTTAGGTATAAAGAACATTGCACGTTTGGATGAGGTGGTTACTGCAATATTAACTTGAAATCTTTCTCCTTTAGGGCTGGTGAGTTCTACGGTACCTCTGTCATGCTATAATGGCCTTTGCCTTTCTTAACCATGACATACCAAGGATCAGATCTATACTGCTTGCCTCTAATATTATAGCAGTAGCTCCAAATTCTCTTCCCATAATTGTTAATGTCAATCTACGTGTCATTTGATTTGCCTCAACAGGCCCTTTAGGTGTAATTACTATCATTGGTTTTCTCATATTTAGCAGTGGTATCTCATTTGTGTTAGCATATCTAGCAGACATAAATGAATGTGTAGCACCAGAATCAAATAATATGGTTGCAGGAATTGCATTAACGTAAAACATACCAAGTACGATGTCGGCACCATCAGGAGTAGCATCAACACTGACTTGATTAACCCTAGAAATAGAGAATCCCTTGCCAGATCCTGGAGTCTGTTGCTTATTCTGAACTGGAGTAGTAGCAATCATCTATGGGCAAACATTTGCATAATGTCCAATCTTCCCACACTTGTAGCAAGTAGTGACTGCACTCTGTCCTGAGAATTTCGTGGGGTACCAGTGGGGGTAGCCTGACGAGGTGGTGGATTCCTCTGAGGTGATTGCTGAACTGGGCGCTGGCCTTCGCCAGTGCGAACTGGTGTGCCCTAGGGTGAACTATAGCGAGGACAAACACTATTGCTTCCTTGTCCTTGAGATATAGCTTTCCTCTTCAAATCTCCTAGTTGAACACGCTTGTGTTCAATAGCTAGAGCCTTATCAAGCAGCCTCTGAAATGATGGAAATGTATGTGCCACCAGAGCATACTGCAGGGGTCCATTAAGTCCTTCAATAAAATATTCCTGTTTCCTCTCATCCTTGGCAACTTCATCTAGAGCATATCTGGATAATTGGATAAACTTGTCGCGGTACTCGCTGATTGACATGCTTCCCTGCTTCAGCGATAGAAATTTCTTCTTCTTAATCTTCATTAATCCAGCTGGCATATGATAATTCCGGAACTGTGTACTAAACTCTGCCCAAGTAATAGTATCAACAGCATCGTGGGCAGCAGTATATGAATCCCACCAATCAGCAGCAGGACCTGTCAGACATCTTGAAGCATATAAAACCTTCTCCCGGTCAGTGCATTGAGCAATGTTCAACATCTTCTCTACAGACTTCAGCCAATCATCTGCGTCCAGTGGATTAGGAGAGCTTGCAAACGTCGGTGGCTTATGACTCTTGAATTCCCGGTGCTTATCATGGGGTGGAACTGGTGGTGGAGGCAATGGTACTTGTTCCTGTTGTTGCTGTTGCTGTTGTTGTTGTAGTTGCTATTGCACCCTTCTCTCCTGGCGTATCTCTTCTCGCTCCAGGCACAACTCCTGGCGTATTTCTTCTCGTTCCTGGCGCATCTCCTGGCGTTCTTGCTGCATCTGAGCACACATATCCGCCATAGTGTCTGCCATTTGTTGCATCATCCTCATCTGAGCTACAACCAGTGGGTCAACTCCGCCTGGTGGAGGATTAGGAGGATTCATCTCTGCTGGTTGTGGTTGGGGTTGTCTGAATATCCTCCGAGTGTGTCGTCTGGGAGGTAAATCAATTCCACCACCCCTCCTGGTATTGACCATCTGAGTTAGATACATATGGTAAGAGAATAGTAGACAAGGCAGGTAGTTACGAATCATGTTACTTTGGAGGATTTATTAACTAAGCAGATTAATGTTTTACCTAATAAAGCTAACTCAATACCTCATGGTGGTACATGCTAAGATGTCCATTGATAATAATTCAATCATCAAAGAAGCAAATCAGGCATTTATCATTAGAACAATCAACCAACATTTTAAATAGAGAAAATAGTTTTAATTTTGTCTTAGGTTCCCTATCTCTTAGAAGATCATAAGTGTAGGATTCCAAGGTGTGAAATCCATCTTGTCTTAGAGTAGAAAAGGTAAGAATGATCAGAGTAGAACAATAGAAGGTGAGACAGGATCAAGATAAGTACAGAAAGAATCAGAATAAGGTAAGTAGGTAAGGGTTTTGTCCATTTCTATCTAGGTTTTGTCCTACAGTCAACATTTCCTCTGATACCACTTCTATCACACCCAACTTTAAGGGACAAAGCCAGGTGCATCTCATACATGCGCCAAGAAGACAACATATATAATAACAGAGTGTATAGAGATAAATGTCACAATAACATCAGAGTATTTATTACATAGCGGAAGTCTTATTACAAAATAAAAGAATAAATATAAAATGAACTAAGGATCGTCCTTGGCGCAGAAGTCAACTGGGAAACGCCACCTAGATCAGATCAAACTCCTCGCCTTGTGGCTCCTCCTGAACCACATGTTCTTCTCCTGTGGGGGGGTGTGAGATAGCAAGGGTGAGCTCACACATGATCATAGCTCAACAAGTTGTGGGGAACCAGTGGACATGAACTCTCAAAGGTGGGAGTTCATGTGATGTGTAAGGCTAATCAACAACAGGGGTTAAAGCTGAGCATTGCTTTTAATTAGTTGGTCAAAATTTTATTAGCAGTTACTAAATGTAAGTAATTACCAAGCCTTAATAAAATAATAGAACAAAATTAGTAATAACCACATGCAAATGCAAATGACAAAATTGAATTTAAGTTTCATAAATTAATCATCAGAGAGTCCTGAGCTGCTCATGACCGTGAGTTCGGCTAGTATACCAATTTTACACTCTGCAGAGATTGTACCCTTTACCCACAAGTCATGTTACCCATCTGCCAAGGGATCGCGACTCCCAAACACCTCTACCTAGGAAGTGAGGCAGGGCAACACTACGAGGCCTTTACAAAGTTCCACTAGCTTCCAAAAACCCGCTACAGTTTATTGGAAGAGCACTTGCAAGAATCCCCCATCTGACCGCCATCGCAGCAAAATCAACCCCAGAACCTCCTTGCATGCAACTCGCCTACTGCCCTTTCCCCTTTCGGGTAAGGTAGTCTTCCACTAGCTTTCCTAATTAGTTAGCCAAGGGGTCCCTTTCCTCCCTTGTGGTGGCACGTGTTTCTCAAGTTAAGCTCCATGTTCCAATTAACATTAATGATCTTGACATGAACATAAATAGAATAACAAAAGAATTGGAACATGGATATAACGATAGATTATCCCAAAACCATGTAAAGCAATAGCAAAGCTACCCAAGTGACTCAGGGGTAAACAAGGTAATGAGATAAACAATCTAGGGTGACCTATCGGGTCCCATCAAAATTAAACCTATACATGAATAGTGATATTAAAGAACATTATTGGATATAAAAGTGGTCAAGGGCACAACTTGCCTTCAATGAGCTCCTGCTCAGGTACTTCTATCTGCTGCTCACCAGGATCCTCAGTCACGGGCTCTTCTACTCGCCACAATACAAACAAGCACAGTATATAGAGAAAATTAACATCACACCAAACATGTAAACAAAATACACAGTAATGATCTACATATTAAAATAAAATCCTAGGAACAGGTATCATAATTTTTGGAGTTATAGATTTTAAGATATGAATTTCCAAGGGTTTTATGTGCTTAATATATGATTGAGTGAGAAATTAATTTTATTAATGTTTTCATGTAAAAGCAGAGGCTCTAGGTGACAAAATTTTAGGAACTAGAATGGAGTAATTTGGAGTTCATATGAATTTTCTATGAATTTTACAATTCCTAGCATTTATTTTCATATTAAAAATCTATTTTCCAATTTATTTATTCAATTTCAAACTGGACTGGACTGGGCCTCATTTTCTAGAAAGTGTAGGGGCTACGGGGTAAAACTCCTAAGACACAGGGAACAGCCTGCCTGGACCGCGAGTTTGTTTCCAGGAAGTCCGAGGGTTCTTAAGTAAAATGCGCTAGCCGAAGGGGTATTAGTTGATCTGAGCCGTCAGATGAGAAATGGATGCCCCGGATTAGAACCGACCTGGCCAAGTGAAAGTCGCCTAGAGGGGGGGTGAATAGGGCGAAACTGAAATTTACAAAGTTAATCACAACTACAAGCCGGTTAGCGTTAGAAATATAATGCGAGTCCGAGAGAGGGCGTAAAAACAAATCGCAAGCGAATAAAGAAGTGAGACACAAGGATTTGTTTTACCGAGGTTCGGTTCTTTCAAACCTACTCCCCGTTGAGGTGGTCACTAAGACTGGGTCTCTTTCAACCCTTTCCCTCTCTCAAACGGTCCCTCGGACCGAGTGAGCTTCTCTTCTCAATGAACCGGGAACCAAACTTCCCCGCAAGGACCACCACACAATTGGTGTCTCTTGCCTTGATTACAATTGAGATGATCGCAAGAAAGAATGAGAGAAAGAAGCAATCCAAGTGCAAGAGCTCAAATGAACACAACAATCACTCTCTCTAATCACTAAAGCTTTGTGTGGAGTTGGGAGAGGATTTGATCTCTTTGGTGTGTCTTGTAATGAATGCTATAGCTCTTGTAAGGTGTAGAAGTGTAGAAACTTGGATGCCATTGAATGTGGGGTGGTTGGGGTATTTATACCCCCAACCACCAAAAATGGCCGTTGGAAGTGTGCTGTCGCATGGCGCACCGGACACTGTCCGGTGCGCCAGCCACGTCAGCAGACCGTTGGGGTTCGACCGTTGCAGCTTTGACTTGTGGGCCCGCCTGGCTATCCGGTGGTGCACCAGACAGGCCCTGTAGGCTGTCCGGTGTGCCACCTGCGCGTGCTCTGCTCCTCTGCTCGCGCAGGCGCGCATTTAATGCGTTGCAGTCGACCGTTGCGCGCGAAGTAGCCGTTGCTCCGCTGTCACACCGGACAGTCCGGTGAATTATAGCGGAGTGGATTCCCGAAGCTGGCGAGTTCAGAGTTGCTCTCCCTTGGGGCACCGGACACTGTCCGGTGGTGCACCAGACAGTCCGGTGAATTATAGCGAAGCGCCTCTGAGATTTCCCGAAGGTGAAGAGTTCAGCTTGAAGTCTCCTGTGCACCGGACACTGTCCGGTGGTGCACCGGATAGTCCGGTGCGCCAGACCAGGGCAGCCTTCGGTTGTCCCTTGCTCTCTTTGTTTGAACCCATTCTTGGTCTTTTTATTGACTTTTTGTGAACCTTTGGCACCTGTAGAACTTATAGACTAGAGCAAACTAGTTAGTCCAATTATTTGTGTTGGGCAATTCAACCACCAAAATCAATTAGGAAATAGGTGTAAGCTTAATTCCCTTTCAATCTCCCCCTTTTTGGTGATTGATGCCAACACAAACCAAAGCAAGTATAGAAGTGCATAATTGAACTAGTTTGCATATTTGTAAGTGCAAAGGTTACTTAGAATTGAGCCAATAGAAATTCCTAAGATATGCATGGATTGTTTCTTTATAATTTTAACATTTTGGACCACGCTTGCACCACATGTTTTGTTTTTGCAAATTCTTTTTGTAAAATCTTTTCAAAGACATTTTGCAACTAGTCAAAGGTAAATGGATAAGATTTTTGAGAAGCATTTATAAGATTTGAAAATTTCTCCCCTATTTCAAATGCTTTTCCTTTGACTAAACAAAACTTCCCCTCAATAAAAACCTCCTCTTAGTGTTCAAGAGGGTTTTAAGATATCAATCTTGAAGATACTACTTTCTCCCCCTTTTGAACACAATAAGATACCAATTTGAAAATTATGAGTTTTTAAAATTAGGTGGTGGTGCGGTCCTTTTGCTTTGGACCAATACTTTCTCCCCCTTTGGCATGAATCGCCAAAAACGGATACTTAGAGTGAAATATAGGCCCTTTTATGAATTATGTTCTCCCTCTTTGGCAAACAAATAATATGATTGAAGATTATACCAAAAGACGGAGAGGTGCTCGGAGCGACGGCGAAGGATGAATGAGTCGATGAAGCGGAGTGGAAGCCTTGTCTTCGTCGAAGACTCCTTTTCCCTTTCAATCTATGACTTAGCATGAAATGGACTTGAAAGAACACATTAGTCATAGCACATGAAAGAGATGATCAAAGGTATAATATATTAGCTATGTATGCAAGATATCAAAAGAAATTCCTAGAATCAAGAATATTTAGCTCATGCCTAAGTCTGTTAAAAGTTTGTTCATCTAATGGCTTGGTAAAGATATCGGCCAATTGATCTTTAGTATTAATGTATGCAATCTCGATATCTCCCTTTTGTTGGTGATCCCTTAAGAAGTGATACCGAATGGCTATGTGTTTAGTGCGGCTATGCTCAACGGGATTATCCGTCATGCGGATTGCACTCTCATTATCACATAGAAGAGGAACTTTGGTTAATTTGTAACTATAGTCCCTGAGGGTTTGCCTCATCCAAAGCAATTGCGCGCAACAATGGCCTGCGGCAATATACTCGGCTTCGGCGGTAGAAAGAGCTACGGAATTTTGCTTCTTTGAAGCCCAAGACACCAAGGATCTTCCCAAGAACTGGCAAGTCCCTGATGTGCTCTTTCTATTAATTTTACACCCTGCCCAATCGGCATCCGAATAACCAATTAAATCAAAAGTGGATCCCCTAGGATACCAGAGCCCAAACTTAGGAGTATAAGCCAAATATCTCAAGATTCGTTTTACGGCCGTAAGGTGAGCTTCATTAGGGTCGGCTTGGAATCTTGCACACATGCATACGGAAAGCATAATGTCCGGTCGAGATGCACATAAATAGAGTAATGAACCTATCATCGACCGGTATACCTTTTGATCTACGGACTTACCTTCTGTGTCGAGGTCGAGATGCCCATTGGTTCCCATGGGTGTCTTGATGGGCTTGGCATCCTTCATCCCAAACTTGTTTAAAATGTCTTGAGTATACTTCGTTTGGCTAATGAAGGTGCCCTCTTGGAGTTGCTTCACTTGAAATCCTAAGAAATACTTCAACTCCCCCATCATTGACATCTCAAATTTCTGTGTCATGATCCTACTAAATTCTTCACATGTAGATTCGTTAGTAGACCCAAATATAATATCATCAACATAAATTTGGCATACAAACAAATCATTGTCAAGAGTTTTAATGAATAGAGTAGGATCGGCCTTTTCGACTTTGAAGCCATTAGCAATAAGGAAATCTCTTAGGCATTCATACCATGCTCTTGGGGCTTGCTTGAGCCCATAAAGCGCCTTAGAGAGCCTATAGACATGGTTAGGGTACTCACTGTCTTCAAAGCCGGGAGGTTGCTCAACATAGACCTCTTCCTTGATTGGTCCATTGAGGAAGGCACTCTTCACATCCATTTGGTAAAGCTTGAAGCCATGGTAAGTAGCATAGGCTAATAATATACGAATTGACTCAAGCCTAGCTACGGGTGCATAGGTTTCACCGAAATCCAAACCTTCGACTTGGGAGTATCCCTTGGCCACAAGTCGAGCTTTGTTCCTTGTCACCACACCATGCTCATCTTGCTTGTTGCGGAAGACCCATTTGGTTCCTACAACATTTTGATTAGGATGTGGAACTAAATGCCATACCTTGTTCCTAGTGAAATTGTTGAGCTCCTCTTGCATCGCCATCACCCAATCCGAATCTTGAAGTGCTTCCTCTACCCTATGTGGCTCAATAGAGGAAACAAAAGAGTAATGCTCACAAAAATGTGCAACACGAGATCTAGTGGTTATCCCCTTATGAATGTCGCCGAGGATGGTGTCGACGGGGTGATCTCGTTGGATTGCTTGGTGGACTCTTGGGTGTGGCGGTCTTGGTTCTTCATCCTCCTTATCTTGATGATTTGGATCTCCCCCTTGATCATTGCCGTCATCTTAAGGTGGCTCATCTCTTTGATCTTCTCCTTCATCAACTTGAGCCTCATCCTCATTTGGAGTTGTTGGAGATGCTTGTGTGGAGGAGGATGGTTGATCTTGTGCATTTGGAGGCTCTTCGGATTCCTTGGGACACACATCCCCAATGGACATGTTCCTTAGCGTGATGCACGGAGCCTCTTCATCACCTATCTCATCAAGATCAACTTGCTCTACTTGAGAGCTGTTAGTTTCATCAAACACAACGTCACAAGAAACTTCAACTAGTCCTGAGGACTTGTTAAAGACTCTATATGCCCTTGTGTTTGAATCATATCCTAGTAAAAAGCCTTCTACAGTCTTAGGAGCAAATTTAGATTTTCTACCTCTTTTAACAAGTATAAAACATTTGCTACCAAAGACTCTAAAATATGAAATATTGGGCTTTTTACCGGTTAGGAGTTCATATGATGTCTTCTTGAGGATTCGATGTAGATACAACCGGTTGATGGCGTAGCAGGCGGTGTTGACCGCCTCGGCCCAAAACTGATCCAAAGTCTTGTACTCATCAAGCATAGTCCTCGCCATATCTAGTAGAGTTCTATTCTTCCTCTCCACTACACCATTTTGTTGTGGCGTGTAGGGAGAAGAGAACTCATGCTTGATGCCCTCCTCCTCAAGGAAGCCTTCAATTTGAGAGTTCTTGAACTCCGTTCTGTTGTCGCTTCTTATTTTCTTGATCCTTAAGCCGAACTCATTTTGAGCCCGTCTCAAGAATCCCTTTAAGGTTTCTTGGGTTTGAGATTTTTCCTGCAAAAAGAATACCCAAGTGAAGCGAGAATAATCATCCACAATAACTAGACAGTACTTACTCCTGCCGATGCTTATGTAAGCAATCGGGCCGAATAGGTCCATGTGTAGGAGCTCTAGTGGCCTGTCAGTCGTCATGATGTTCTTATGCGGATGATGAACACCAACTTGCTTCCCTGCTTGGCATGCGCTACAGATCCTGTCTTTCTCAAAATGAACATTTGTTAATCCTAAAATGTGCTCTCCCTTTAGAAGCTTATGAAGATTCTTCATTCCAACATGGGCTAGTCGGCGGTGCCAGAGCCAACCCATGTTAGTCTTAGCAATTAAGCAAGTGTCGAGTTCAGCTCTATCAAAATCTACCAAGTATAGCTGACCCTCTAACACTCCCTTAAATGCTATTGAATCATCACTTCTTCTAAAGACAGTGACACCTACATCAGTAAATAGACAGTTGTATCCCATTTTGCATAATTGAGATACGGAAAGCAAATTGTAATCTAATGAATCAACAAGAAAAACATTGGAAATGGAATGGTCAGGTGAAATAGCAATTTTACCCAAACCTTTGACCAAACCTTGATTTCCATCCCCGAATGTGATAGCTCGTTGGGGATCTTGATTTTTCTCGTAGGAGGAGAACATCTTCTTCTCCCCTGTCATGTGGTTTGTGCACCCGCTATCGATGATCCAACTTGATCCCCCGGATGCATAAACCTACAAAACAAATTTAGTTCTTGACTTTAGGTACCCAAACGGTTTTGGGTCCTTTGGCATTAGACACAAGAATTTTGGGTACCCAAACACAAGTCTTTGATCCCTTGTGTTTGCCCCCAACAAACTTGGCAACTACCTTGCCGGATTTGTTAGTCAAAACATAAGATGCATCAAAAGTTTTAAATGAAATGTCATGATTATTTGATGCACTAGGAGTTTTCTTCTTAGGCAATTTAGCATGGGTTGATTGCCTAGAGCTAGATGTCTCACCCTTATACATAAAAGCATGATTAGGGCCAGAGTGAGACTTCCTAGAATGAATTCTCCTAATCTTGCTCTCGGGATAACCGACAGGGTACAAAATGTAACCTTCGTTATCTTGAGGCATGGGAGACTTGCCCTTAACAAAGTCAGACAGTTTCTTAGGAGGGGCATTAAGTTTGACATTGTCTCCCTTTTGAAAGCCAATGCCATCCTTGATGCCAGGGCGTCTCCCACAATAAAGCATACTACGAGCAAATTTAAATTTTTCATTTTCAAGTTCATGCTCGGCAATTTTGGCATCTAATTTTGCTATATGATCATTTTGTTGTTTAATTAAAGCCATATGATCATGAATATCATCAATATCAACATCTCTACATCTAGTGCAAATAGAAACATGCTCAACGGTAGATGTAGAGGGTTTGCAAGATTTTAATTCTACAACCTTAGCATGTAATATATCATTTTCACTTCTAAGGTTAGAAATAGTAATATTGCAAACATCAAAATCTTTAGCCTTAGCAATTAATTTTTCATTTTCATTTCTAAGACTAGCAAGAGAATCATTCAATTTTTCAATCTTAGCAAGCAAATTAGCATTATCATCTCTAAGATTGGAAATTGAATCATCACAAACATTAGAATCAACCTTAGCAATTAATCTAGCATTTTCATTTCTAAGGTTGGCAATCAAATCATGGCATGTGCTTAGCTCACTAGTTAATTTTTCACATTTTTCAACTTCCAGAGCATAAGCATTTTTAACCTTAACATGCTTTTTGTTTTCCTTGATTAGGAAGTCCTCTTGGGAGTCCAAGAGTTCATCCTTCTCATGGATGGTACTAATTAGTTCATTTAGTTTTTCTTTTTGTTGCATGTTTAGGTTGGCAAAAGGGTACGCAAATTATCCTCCTCATCACTAGCATTATCATCACTAGAGGACTCATATTTAGTGGAGGATTTGGATTTAACCTTCTTCTTTTTGCCGTCCTTTGCCATGAGGCACTTGTGGCCGACGTTGGGGAAGAGAAGTCCCTTGTTGACGACGATGTTGGCGGCGTCCTCGTCGGAGGAGTCGGTGGAGCTCTCGTCGGAGTCCCACTCGCGGCACACATGGGCATTGCCGCCCTTCTTCTTGTGATATCTCTTCTTCTCCTTTCTTCTCCCCTTCTTGTTGTTGCCCCTGTCACTGTCACTAGAAATAGGACATTTGGCAATGAAGTGACCGGGCTTACCACACTTGTAGCAAACCTTCTTGGAGCGGGACTTGTAATCCTTCCCCCTCCTTTGCTTGAGGATTTGGCGGAAGCTCTTGATGATGAGCGCCATCTCCTCATTGTCGAGCTTAGAGGCGTCGATTGGTTGTCTACTTGATGTAGACTCTTCCTTCTTCTCCTCCGTCGCTTTGAATGCAACCGGTTGTGCTTCGGACGCGGAGGGGCCATCTAGCTCGATGATCTTCTTTGAGCCTTTGATCATCAACTCAAAGCTCACAAAATTACCTATCACTTCCTTGGGGGTCATTTGAGTATATCTAGGATTACCTCGAATTAATTGAACTTGTGTAGGGTTAAGAAAAACGAGGGATCTTAGAATAACCTTGACCATCTCATGGTCATCCCATTTGGTGCTCTCGAGGTTGCGCACTTGGTTCACCAAGGTCTTCAAGCGGTTGTACATAGCTTGAGGGTCCTCGCCTTGGTTGAGTCGGAACCGACCAAGCTCCCCCTCGATCGTCTCCCGCTTGGTGATTTTGGTCACCTCGTCTCCTTCGTGCGCGGTCTTGAGTACGTCCCAAATTTCCTTCGCACTCTTTAACCCTTGCACCTTATTATACTCCTCTCGACTTAGAGAGGCGAGGAGTATAGTGGTGGCTTGAGAGTTAAAGTGGTGGATTTGGGCCACTTCGTCGGAGTCGTAGTCTTCATCCCCTATGGATGGTACCTGTACACCAAACTCAACAACATTCCAAATGCTTGTGTGGAGTGAGGTTAGATGATGCCTCATTTTGTCACTCCACATATTATAATCTTCACCGTCAAAAACCGGTGGTTTGCCTAATGGAACGGAGAGTAAAGGAGTACGTTTTGAAATACGAGGATAACGTAGGAGAATCTTACTATACTTCTTGCGCTCATGGCGCTTAGAAGTTACTGATGGCGCGTCGGAGCCGGAGGTCGATGGTGATGAAGAGTCGGTCTCGTAGTAGACCACCTTCCTCATCTTCTTCTTTTTGTCACCACTCCGATGCGACTTGTGGGAAGAGGATTTCTTTTCCTTCCCCTTCCCCTTGTTGCGGGACTTATCCGATGAAGTCTTCCCGTGGCTTGTAGTGGGCTTGTCGCCGGTCTCCATCTCCTTCTTGGCGTGATCTCCCGACATCACTTTGAGCGGTTAGGCTCTAATGAAGCACCGGGCTCCGATACTAATTGAAAGTCGCCTAGAGGGGGTGTGAATAGGGTGAAACTGAAATTTACAAAGTTAATCACAACTACAAGCCGGGTTAGCGTTAGAAATATAATGCGAGTCCGAGAGAGGGCGTAAAAACAAATCGCAAGCGAATAAAGAAGTGAGACACAAGGATTTGTTTTACCGAGGTTCGGTTCTTTCAAACCTACTCCCCATTGAGGTGGTCACTAAGACTGGGTCTCTTTCAACCCTTTCCCTCTCTCAAACGGTTCCTCGGACCGAGTGAGCTTCTCTTCTCAATGAACCGGGAACCAAACTTCCCCGCAAGGACCACCACACAATTGGTGTCTCTTGCCTTGATTACAATTGAGATGATCGCAAGAAAGAATGAGAGAAAGAAGCAATCCAAGTGCAAGAGCTCAAATGAACACAACAATCACTCTCTCTAATCACTAAACCTTTGTGTGGAGTTGGGAGAGGATTTGATCTCTTTGGTGTGTCTTGTAATGAATGCTATAGCTCTTGTAAGGTGTAGAAGTGTAGAAACTTGGATGCCATTGAATGTGGGGTGGTTGGGGTATTTATACCCCCAACCACCAAAAATGGCCGTTGGAAGTGTGCTGTCGCATGGCGCACCGGACAGTCCGGTGCGCCACCGGACACTGTCCGGTGCGCCAGCCACGTCATCAGACCGTTGGGGTTCGACCGTTGCAGCTTTGACTTGTGGGCCCGCTTGGCTGTCCAGTGGTGCACCGGACAGGCCCTGTAGGCTGTCCGGTGTGCCACCTGCGCGTGCTCTGCTCCTCTGCTCGCGCAGGCGCGCATTTAATGCGTTGCAGTCGACTGTTGCGCGAAGTAGCCGTTGCTCCGCTGTCACACCGGACAGTCCGGTGAATTATAGCGGAGCGGATTCCCGAAGCTGGCGAGTTCAGAGTTGCTCTCCCTTGGGGCACCGGACACTGTCCGGTGGTGCACCGGACAGTCCGGTGAATTATAGCGAAGCGCCTCTGAGATTTCCCGAAGGTGAAGAGTTCAGCTTGAAGTCTCCTGGTGCACCGGACACTGTCCGGTGGCGCACCGGACACTGTCCGGTGGCACACCGGACAGTCCAGTGCGCTAGACCAGGGCAGCCTTCGGTTGTCCCTTGCTCTCTTTGTTTGAACCCATTCTTGGTCTTTTTATTGACTTTTTGTGAACCTTTGGCACCTGTAGAACTTATAGACTAGAGCAAACTAGTTAGTCCAATTATTTGTGTTGGGCAATTCAACCACCAAAATCAATTAGGAAATAGGTGTAAGCCTAATTCCCTTTCACCAAGCCTCCCGCTCCCCCTTCAACCGGTGGATCCGGAATCTACGTCCAGGATCTGACCATGTTTTTAGTGAACTATCGCGCGATTACAACCGCTCGATCAACAATCGACAGTTCAGGTGCTAAGGCGTGAATGGTTACCCGATTTCTAATCCGGACCGCCCAAGCCACATCGGATGATCCGCAGCCTTTCTTCTTTCCCCCACTACGTTTGTATACGGCGGCGCCCAGCCTCCTCGCCCGACGGAACATCGGCGAGGTAGCCAATCCACCACCCCCGGGTGCTACGCATCAAATTGGACGGAGCAACGCTATGGGGAAGACAAAGCGATCACCAACGATAGGTTTCTTACCAAGGGAACGAGGCATAGGAGCTCGGCCACGGCGTCGTGTGGGTCTGCCGTGGAGTTGGTGCGACGGCGAGAGATTGCCGCCCAACCGAAGACACCCGCGCACCACGAAATCCACGAATCGACCACCCAGGCACTAAACAGGGGAAGTGGCGATGGGGTGTGAGGTTTGGTGGTGGCGCACGAGCTCTCGACAGCGACGGATTTCCCCCGGCGTACCACGGCGGCGGCGGCTTCCGCTATCAATGCAGGCGTGGCTTAGGTGGAGGGTTGAATGTGGGGGCGATTTTAGAGGGGCCACGACTCTTGTAGGGCGGCTGGGGAAGTCCTGGTTAGCAACGGAGTCCGAGATCTCCGGCGAGCACCGCCACAGTCGGGTTTTCGGTTGAGAGCAGAGAACTGACAGTTGTGGCCCACGTGACAGTGACACCGGGACGAGGGGAGACCGTGCAAAGTAGTTGACGCGCGGATAGGAAAGTGGGGCTGAGCAGCGAGCCCACGAGGCAGTTTGAGGCACGAGCGAGACACAACGGCTGGCGACTGGAGCCCACCTGTCGGCGCAAGGGCGTGTGTAAGTAACTGGGCTGCACGGAGGGGAGAGAAAGTGGGCCGCCCGAGTGTGATTGGGCCCAATCGCGCCTATTCCCTTTTATTTTTTATCTTTATCTTTTTTCCTTTTTCTCATTTTGAATTTCAAATTTTGACTTTAAATTTTGGTTTTGACTCATTCATATTTCAATTTTACAAATTCAAATCTAGTGATGAACAAGGTATAATTGTTTATGTATGTATTTCCTTCATGGCATCTTTCCTCTCTTTCTTTATTATTTCAAATTCTAAATTGTAAACCAAGTCTTAATTCCCATTGATGTAATCACTATTTTCAGTGAATGCACACACACAAAAAGCCTCAGCATGATGCACAATTTATTGGCATATATTTTATGTTTATTTTTTTCATGTGATGTTCTCATGAAATGATAAATATGGACAACACACATATATACAAAGGAATGTCATATCTCCCTTTTAGGTTATCCTCCACAAACTACAAGTTGGGTATTACGGCGTGCGAGACCGCGACAGGGGCACGCGCATCCGAGCCACGGGCATGCCGGGGCCGAGCCGGCCGCATTGGGGCGCGCAGGGCCTCACAAGGCGCACTGTCATGCGAGCAGGGCCGTAGACGGCCACGCCGAGCTATGCTCCGGGGCCACGCTGGGTTGCACTTGCCGCACCAGGCACTGTGTGCCACGCCGGCCAGCTGCGAGGCCGCGCAGGGCACGGGTAGCCGCGCCACGGGCCGAGACGGCCACGCCCTGGTCGCTGCACCGAGGGTCACGCCCTGCAGGGGCCGCGCGCTGGCTGCACGTCGCACGGCAGGCCGCGAGCTGCGCTGGCAGAGGGGTCGGAGCGCAGGGCTGACCTGGGCACAGCCATGGACGCTGGGAACCACGGCCAAGGGTGGAGATCGTGCGTGAAGGGGGCTGGGCCGGATGCTGACTGGGCGAGAGAGAAGCACTTGAGTTTGGCGTGGTAGTGGGCGGGGGTCAGACCTACGCGTCGTGGGCGCGGCATGCCGGGTCAAGCGGAGGGAGTGTTTACGAGGAAGGAGGAGGGCCTCACCGGTGGGCCTGGCGGCGGCAGGGCGCTGGTGCTCCTGTCCACGCGCGCGCGCTGGGAGCGGGCACCTGCGGCCGCAGGGAGCTGGGCCGCGGGGGGCACGTGAGGTGGGGAGCTAGGTCGGGATGATCCCGGGCCGGATGGAGGAAGGGCGTGTGGGCCGCGCGGGAGAAGCAGATCGCAAGGAGGGGCGCTGGCCGGGCGGGCCACGCAAGCGCGGGCCCAAGGGGGAGGGGAGAAGGAGGGTTGGACCAGCTGGGACCTTGGGCTTCTTTCTCTCTTCTCCTTTATCTATTTCTATTCAAATCTAAATATAGTTTTTGAATCAAAGATTCAAATATATTCAATGAGTTTGAATTTATGCACAAACACAACAATTCGACATAAAAAAGTCTCGGCATGATATGCAACCAATTCAAGGATTCTTTTTATGGTTTCATTTTACTAGGCTTACAGATATATATGAAACAAAATAATTTCTCCATTACTTAGGAAAAGGAGAAGGAAGGCAAAGAAATGAGAGAGTAACACCTGAATTTGGTGGATATTAGAAAAGAAATTTTATACCCCCAAATTCAGGGTGTTACAACATCGATGCTAGCTTCCAAACTGACCCAGACAAGTTAAAATCACAATCAAGTTTTGTGTTCATAATAAATGGTGGTGCTGTTAGTTGGAAGAGTTCCAAGCAGAAGACTGTGACTGATTCTACAACAGAAGCCGAGTACATTGCAGCTTCTGAATCTACGAAGGAAGGTGTTTGGATAAGGAAGTTTCTCATCGAGCTTGGTGTGTTTCCTAATGCCTCTAGTCCATTGAACCTCTACTGTGACAACAATGGGGCTATTGTGCAAGCTAAGGAGCCAAGGAACCACCAGAAAAGCAAATACGTACTTCGGAAGTTTCACCTCATACGGGAATTCGTTAGGCGGGGTGAGATAAAGATATGAAAAAACATATGGATTTGAATGTTGCTGATCCTTTGACAAAACCTCTTCCACAACCCAAGCATGAGGCACACATGAGATCTATGGGTATTAGATATCTTCTAGATTAACTCTAGTGCAAGTGGGAGACTATTAGAAATATGCCCTAGAGATAATCATAGAGATGAGCATATTTCTTTGTATCCATGATATATATATATATATTGTTTAATTGAATAATATCCATGAAAGGCACCTTGTATTGATTAGCAATTATGTGAATTGTTTGTGAGATTCTTTACTTGTATGGTTATTCTAAATGATATCCCTAGTCAAAGTCAATGACTAGCACATGTATTAGTTGATGACTACATTTCACGTCATGTACATGGTGATGTTAAACTAATAATGTGGGCGCATGTATGACATGAGGCTGGACCGACCCAACGTGAGATATTGAAATATAGTTCTCTTTTTGCAACATGTATACTGTATCCTTAGACCTGAGATTGTCGCATGTTCTCAAGATGTTAATTGACTTACTTAGAGACTATCCAATGCTACTCCGTAACTAGGTAGTTATAAAGGTAGTTTTGGGTTCGTTAGGAAGCATGCTGTGAGGCATGGTCAGTCAAGATGGAATTTGTCCCTCTCTTCTTGAGAGAGATATCTCTAGTCCCCTCAAGTGATTGGATCAAGAAATGCATGGCCGTGCTAGGGTTAAGTGTTAACCAATGAAAGGATTCCAATTCATAATATCAAGAAAGAGAGGTCAGCTTAGAGCCAAACCAAATATCATGAGGCAAAGGGAACAACATGTATGTAATGTTGCAATGGTTTGTCTGATATGATATTTACATGCGCATAGGAGTTAACATGTCTTGCTAGAGGCCACTACCAATTATTGAGCCATGTAAGAGTACTTGGACCATGTCTATATGTACGTGAACCTATAGAGTCACACACTTAAAGGGAAGTAAGCCTAACTCGGACTAGATCCAAAATTAGATAGGGCTTTAGGGTTACTGATGGGCCTCAGAGTTAGAAGCCCACCAGAATGCTTATATAATGAGGGGCAGGGGTGCGGTTAAGTGAACCCTAATTCACCACCAGTAAACAAGCAACCACCCGCCCCTCGCCCTTGCCTAGCCGCCGTCGTGAACCTAGCAGTTCGGAACGTGGCGCTTCCTCCCTGTACATGTGGATACCTTAGGGGTGCTTCATCTAGAGCACTAGAATGGACTGCACGAGGACGTGAAGGTCATCGGCGATGACACAACATTGCTCGACGTGTTCGTCTAAATTGAGACATCTTCCGCTGCCTTGCGTGTCTAGTGGTAATTCCATGATCTATAACCGCAATAGTTTCTGGTTTTATGGAGTCAAAAATTTTGTTTTGCGCTAGTGTAGCCTCCCCATAATCCTTCAGTCTTGATATAGGAGCAAGTAAGAACTTGGAGTCAACCTCAATGTGGATTAGGGTGATCGACAAATCACCGATACCATGGGAAAAATTTCGGTGTCTCTTTTTCCCTCTTACTTGTTTCAATTACAAGTAGCCAGTGATTATTGAATTGTCATTCATTTCTAGCTTTGATATTGTTGTTTTCCATTAGTTGCATACTTCTAGTAGCTAGAGAATTTATATATCTTGTTGTTGGGGACTTGTTCTCAAATGCTTCGGATTAAGAACAAGGCAACATAAAAAGTGTTAAATGATAAAGTCCTTCGTCCTCTGAAACATTATTTCCCTTCGGGATATAATGTATTTCGGACGAAGACCACAAACAACATACCTTCGTAAGCACAATAAACAATGATGAAGAACTTATATATAACATAAGAAGTAATATAAACATTTAAATATTATCACAACGTCATTTCTATTTTATTATCATAGAAAAATAGAAATGATTTCAGATTACAAGTGTACCTTCGGATTGCAGGAAGGCAAAAGTATAAAGATGACGCAAAAGCAAATGTCAAGTCCACCCGAACAGTACGGGAGTACTGTTCATCTATTTATAGGCGTGGGACGCAGCCCATGTAAAATTACATTCATGCCCATTACATTTGCTAATGACTTATGGGAATCTATTAAGGCCTAAGTAGTCTTTTCATCTTTAGGTCGGTTCCCCTTTCTGCTATCGCGACGAAGCTTTCCTGCGCATAGCTTCGGCTGTGCACCATCCTTCGTACAGCTTGGTAATCAGCCCGTCCTTCATCTCAATCCCCCTTCGTCTGGCTTAGGCTTCGTCCTGACCGTACTCCATGTTCATAATCTAAGTCCGAAGATACCTGTTCATATAATTCACTCGGAAAACATTGTCAAATCTTGTTTTTGAGGACCTTCGGAGGACGAAGGCCCCCAACAGTAGCCCCTCGCAATATTAATTTGTTAGTGATAAATTCAGATTGCGATATGGACGAAGGCCTTAAGCCGAAGGTCCGAAAAAACACCTTCCCTTTGCTAGAATAGCAACATTCACTGACAAGCGGGGTCTTTCAATTTTCAACGCACTGGGCGTATAAATAAGATCATACCGCAAACTCATTTGGTACGCTCTCTTGCCATCTGCTCCCGCTCACTCAATTTTTAGCTCTTGTGCACTAAGATTTGCTGAGCTTTTAGTTTTGAAGCTTCGGCTTTGAAAACAGTTTTTTAGCGTTTCCGAAGATGTCTGAAGATAAGAAGGCTGCTGCTGAGATGAAGCTGAGTCTCGACGAAGAGAAGAACTTGGGGTTTCTTATAGCGATGTCGAAGACCAATACGGAAAAAATCACCAAGGAGATTCTGGAAGGTTTGTCTGAAGATACTGGTGACAGCGACAATTATGATGTGGACAGTGGTGGTGAAGACTCCGAAGATCGCCCTTGGCGACCAAGCCATTCAGTTTTTGGCAAGTCAGGTATCAAAGAAAATCATCTTGTCAACATGAGGGGAAGATACTTCCGGGATTTATCCATTGTGAGGGTCGACGAAGGAGAGAAAACTTGCCCGACCCCCGAGGAAAATGAAGTCGTAGTGTTCCGAAGCTTTTTGAAAGCTGGACTACGATTTCCCCTGAGCAGCTTTGTCGTAGAAGTGCTGAAAATGTTTGAAATCTATCTTCATCAACTTACCCCCGAAGCAATTATAAGGCTGAATATCTTCGTGTGGGCCGTAAGAAGCCAAGGCCTGGAACCTGATGCGAAAAGTTTCTGCAACATACACGAGTTATCATACGAGACAAAACCCTGGGGTAAGGAACAGTATCACAATAATTTTGGCTGCTATAGTTTCGTTTCTTGGTCTGGGTCAAGCTGTCCCGTGCCAACATTTCGGAAGAGATGGCCCGGCGACTGGATGATAGAATGGTTCTATGTGAAAAATGACCTGAAAGCACGAGAAGATATTAAAGGTATAATTATGCGCCCTATTTGGCAAAGTTTCGGCCTGCAAAAGCCGAAGGTTGAGATGAATGAAGCTACCGAAGAATGCCAGAGAGCCTTCGGAGTTATTTGTTCTTTTATTGGAACGAGAGATTTGGTCCAAGAGCATATTGCCTTCAGAGTATGGCCGCTCGCGGAAAAATGGGAGATGCCGCAAGAGACCATAAAGGAGGCTGACGAAGGTGGACTTATCAGATTGAAGTATTCTTTCAAATTCGGAGATAAATTCGTTGAGCCAGATGATGACTGGTTGAAAAGCATTGAAAATTTAAGTGATGAACTACTTGGGGCTTACTCGAAGGCCGAAGATACTGCATTGTCAGCAGCCTTCGGAGGCCGAAAAAAGAAAAGACTAAACCGAGTGTTTGACGCAATCGGGTTCGTCTACCCTGACTATCGTTATCCCATTCGAGGGCAGAAAAGAAAAGGCGCGACCTCTGCGAAAGAAGAAGCTGCAGCTGCTCCTAGTGAGCCAGCACCGAAAAGAAAAAGGATAAAGGTTCTCACACATCGGCCACGCTATATTGAACCAGCCTCGGTGCCTGAATTCACCGGAGAGACTTCTTCGGCCATCGAGGCTGAACAGCCAACCTTGCTGCCAGTAATCGCAGAAATAGCCGAAGCGCCAACAAGAACAGAATTGGAAGAACCAAAGATTTTGTTATCAGAAACCAAAGAGATGGCCGAAGCGCCATCAACAGAAAAAATGGAAGAAACAAAAGGATCAGCTGAGGGATCAAAAATATTAGAAGTTTTAAGTCCTTCAGCAAATGTTGACACAACAAAAATCCAAAAGGGGCCCGCAGTGACTCCGAAAAGAAAAAGAATGGTCAATGTGCTAGATGTTCTAGAAACAATTAAGTCCTCAAGCACAACTCCGAGGAAGACTGTTGAAACCTCCGAAGCGAAAACTGAGATTTTTTATACTAAAGCTCCAGAGCAAGAAACTGAAGCTGAAGCTGGGCCTTCGGAGCCCACGAAGGTAAAATCCTTGGAAACCGAAGAAGAAAAAATGACAGAGCCAATTCTTGTTGAAGAAATCAGTGCTGTTGCCCCCGAAGCATCCCCCAAAGTCCTTGATTATATTGTTCGACATGCTTCGGGGAAAAAGTTATCAGAAGAAGAAATTTTCAAAGCTAATCATTATGCCAAAGAATTGAAATATCCGAAGGGGGCACTAGTGTTCAATGGTACAAATGAAGAAGATTTCCTATACTGCCTCCCGGATAACAAAGAATTACTTGTCTGCCGGGAAATGGCCCGAAGCATGGGGTTTCCGAAGCTGGAGGCTGGCCTCTGCGCGATGACAAAGGACGATCTTGCGGACAGCCTTGCGTATAATAGCCTGAAGGTACGAGATCTGCGCATTTGGAAACTTTATGATTTGAAATCTATTGTTTTATTCTTATACTAACTTTTTACATATAGGGTTTAATACTAAGCAACGCGCTGAGAGCGCAAAAGAATGCCGAAGACGAGAGCTATGAAATTGCTTTCAACAACCTTCGAACAGAGGTTATCAAACTAAGGAACGAAGCCCTGGAAAAAGACAAAATTCTAGTTACATTGGTGGATAAAATAAAGGAGAACGAAGCTGCGTCTAAAGCACAAGTTGCAGCTCAAAAGCACGAGATTGACGATCTTCGGAAGCAATTAGCCCGGGCTAAAGAAGAACGCATACTTGAAGAAACGAAGCGAGAACTTAGCGACCAATGGGCAAATCATTTAGAAGGAACTGTCGAAGAGCTTCGTTCGTCCAAGAAAAGATGCTATAACAAATCTATAGAATGTGTTAAGAAAATGAAAACTAGCTTCGCCAGCGTTGGCGCATTTTCGAGTGAAGAGAACTTTACGAGAGGCAACCCCGAAGGCCCCATTGAATGGATTAGCCACAAAGCTGAGGCCTTCGAAGAAATTTTAAATAGCCGCGGAGATATATGTGCTTTTTCGGGTGCCAGGGGAATTGCCACCATTTTAGAGAAAAAGGGCTGTGAGCATGTAAAGATTTTAGCGCAATCCGAAGCTACCTTGCCCTTCGAAGATACAAAGGACCCTTCAGCCGAAGCTAGCATGGTTGGAGGAAAATTTTTTACCGATGTCTGGGACAATGGTGGCCGAGAAATGGCCCGAGAAATTATCCAAAAAAGCGAAAAGGGCATCCACGATGCTAGAAAAGTAGAAGAGGCTGCTGAGAAGAGCGTGGAGCCCGAAGGGCAAATAGGTATTAACTAGTGGTTTTTATTGTGTTGTAATTTTTAATTTTAAACTTCGTTCGCAATTTGTAATAGCAATGTAGCTGTATTCTGTCCTCCCTCAGATCCTACTAAAGCGTCTCCGGGTCCTCCCCCGAAAGATAACGATGAAATTAAAAAGATGGCTGAAGCTATCATGGATCAAGTTGTCAATCAACACTACTACAAATCGTGTTATATGAGACGGTTAATTTTTAGTTATTAAGACGCTTATGATGTGTCCAAATTTGATGGAGTCGCAAAAGATGTTCCATTTTTAAGATGGTTATAAACCGTCTTAAAAGATATTAAATAAGACAGTTTTTAATTTATAACCGTCTAAAAAAGGAATTTGTTACGTCATTTTGTCCAATAAACCGTCTTACATTAGGTTTTGTTTAAGACACTTCTTCGAAAGAACTGTCAAAATACGAACATTATAAGTCACAAAGTATTTATCAAACTGACTAGAATAGCCTATAATAATAGACACTCGCAACAGAAAAACCATCTTATTTAGGAGACCGATATTAGACGTTTTAAAAACTGTCTTATTTAGGAGACTGATATGAGACGTATTGAGAAATGTCTTATTAAGATTTGAAACGACTTACTTGGCAGTATATTCTTCAATTACCACATTATAATAATTTAAAAGAGAAAAATACATACACATATATTTAATAACACTATAATTAATATAATATAGATAAATAACATTCAATATCTCATAAATAAGCATTGTCAAATAACTCATACATAAGTGTACTCTAAATTTAAACTTGCTCATCAACTGTTTGTGCTAACATTGAGCCTAACTAAGTATATAACTTGATGAAGTCCATGAAAGGGCAAATACAACTTGATGAAGTCCATGATCTTGTTGGTCTCCAGATCGATCTTGATGGTGTCGTTGGCCTTGATGAGAGGGTCGGGGTAGCGGATGGTGCGGCCGTCGTAGGTGTTCAGGTAGGGGATGCCTTTCTAGCCAAACTGAACAGACCTCACCTTGCAGAGCTTGAACTGCACACAAACCAATAGAAAAGCAGTGAGCATTTCACAGGCGTACTATGAAAGGGCATGGGAATTTCCAGTGATGTAAATGGATAGATAGACAGAGCAACATCTAATAGTCCTAAAGATTGTAGCACATGACATTTAATAGAGATCTGTCCAAACAGATAAAAAAAGATAAACATAAATTCAAGTAAAATATAATATAACTATTTTCAAGGCCAAGTACAAGGCAATATAGGCAGTAAGTGTTATTTGTGGGGAAAAGAGGAAAAGGGAAATTAGTCAACTAGATACTGTTTACAGTAAACCTATGAAATGTTGTGTACACACCCTGTTAATGGACTGAATCAATCCAAATATTGTGGGGAAAAGAGTTCATTACAAATATGCATATCTGATAACCTCTTGTAAGCTAAAAGAATGAGCCTGAGATACCAAAGAATACAGTAGCTTAGTAAAGAGTGAGAAAACAAGAAAATTGTGATGCAAAGATGAATACATCAATCATAACAAGATAGTACCAAATCTGAAAGATGGAAAAAGAAGGCACTAAGTTAGTGATGCAATGGTAGTTAATCATTTCTAAGTTTAATGATCAAAATCATCAATATTTAGTCAAGACCTTAGAAGAATTTCCAAACAAACAGCAAAACCCCATCAGTGTTATGTTTGTAAGAATTCTAGATACAGTTGAAACCTACCGACCTGAAGTATTCAACAAAGTGTGGTTCTTGAAAGACAATTGATCCTTGAAAGACAATTGACCGATATTATTTTATTGCTACAACAGCCATTTCATCCATCAGATCATGCCATTCTCGCTTGTGGGAAATTGGAGGATGCATGCTTTATAGAATACTTGGATCCACTGTACAAATTGATACTTTTCTCCTATGCTCAGGGGATAGATCCAATTGAGCACTATGAAAAGCCATGTCGCGCAAGCCTGCGCCATTTCAAAATTAAGCAAGGTAGAAGCAAGCATACAAAAAACTGAAAATTGGAGCATTGCTACTATTTGCACATAGTAATAAGTCAAGAGAAGAACAGAGGTAAATATTCGTCTGCAGTTCGTGTAGTAAGCAAGAATATTTTCTTGAGACCAAGGGATAATGTCATCTTTTCGATGTAATCTGAAGAATGACAACCACCAAGAGTAAACAAAAAAGGGATGATTGAACCATCTCTTTCAACAACATAGAATGATTCTAACGCTTCAAGAAACTGAATTATTGCAGTCATGAAACCTTCCATTACAACCTTGTTTCTGCACAAACATGACATCAACTTTTATTTATTCTTTGGCAGCAAAGAGATGGAAAAGCAGGTTTCCCCCACCCCCATAGCTTTCTGTTTTGTCCCTTGTCCTAGTAATTCGGTATACTTTCATACACCTTTCCTAAAACACCAAAACTACTATTGAACCTGTTAAACTGCACAGGTTGGTACTATATGCATATCATTTTTAGAGAGTTGACACATCATGAATTCTGCTATCTACTATCTTACATCATTGCAAATAAAATACATATTGGGTGTTTCTAATTCCTTGTAGAAGGGAACATGACAACCCTTAAGCTGAAAGAGCCCAACATCTTAAACAAATTCATGATCTCCAGGAACATACAACTGAGAAAAATAAAGCCAGCTCATTGCAATAGAGGAACAAGTATTATTTGATAATCATTTCTGTTCCATTTTTTTATATAGTCTATGTCATGTCTCCATGCTTATACTGTCAGTGCCAAATCAAACTTTATAAGGTAAGTTAGCATTTTATTTCAAACCCAACATTATATGGTAAGTGTACTGTCTTAATTGGCACGACCTCTCTGATAAAAGCTTGTGTACCTTTTAATTTTCAAATCACTGGCAATGCAAGCTGCCTGAATGCCAGAAAGCATGGGAAGTCAAAAAGCATTTTATCTGTTTTATTTTAGCACAATGCATTCAAGTTAGAAGAACAAAAAAAGCATAATTTCCCAATTATGAAGTCATTAGTCTGATCTCATTACATAGCATTGGCATGGTTTTCCTCTGTATTTCAATACGTAATGGAGCATACCTTTAAGGTGTAGACCGAGGTGGTCGTTGTTTCGCAACAATCACGCGCTCAGGGTCATGTACCTGTTAATGAGATAAATCATATTGCTAGTTAATTTTTTTCATATGCAGAGGAAGCTGGTAGCTACTGTCATTGTTTCTGCATTAGCCAACAATAACATTGGTTCTCTCTTTTGTTGTATCATACCGTAGTTGCTAAGATGATTAAACCTCAGTTTTCAACGCTGTGTCTAGACTCCAGACCTCATGTTGTGTATGAAAATTTGGTATTAAATTAGTCTAGACTCCAATCATGTAAACTGTACATGATGCTTTGTATGGTGATTAAGCTGATCTTTTTTAAAGGATTCTGGTGGTCACACAAAGAAAGATAATTGTGGTAATCACGTTGAAGAAAAACATGGCAACATCCTAGAAAAAGTCAAAGGGGCTAAAGTAGTAACAGCACTAAACACATAAACATCTACTACCAAAGGATTTTTTAGGAATCAGTTCAAATTTCTAAATGCATTAACAAAAAATATATATAAAACATCCAAGAATTAGTGATGCTTGAAGCATTTAGTAAGGAGAAAAGGGAACATAGAATTAAATTGTACAAACGATAGGAGTTAGAACATCACCAGCAATAGCAGTGTAACTAGTAACATGGCACATGGGAATCCCTAAGCAAATGTCGCAACAATTTCTAACAGACAGAAATGTCTTGTTCAGAAATATAAAGCAATAACTAATACTGATTTATCACCTCTGATTGGTTCGAGCAGTCCACAGCCTTGACTATGACATCTTCATCCATTTCTTCATCCATGATCTCCTGGATACCTCTCCAAATATAGTGAGTCTTAAGAATAAGGGGGCACAGATGACACAACTACAGTTGACAATATCAATGTTACCTCCAAACAGAAATACAAAGTATCAGGTTAAGTATCCGATTGCGTTGTGACGTAATATGGTCATAAGATCATGTAGACCCTTACCAATCAAATATCAAAGCATTAAGGTCACATCTAAATTTTGAAGGACCCGTTATGGTTATGATATGCGAATAGAAGATGGATCTACATCTAACATAATAGTTTTTCTGTTCATAGCGATGGTGTGGCTTGCAAATGTGGCAAAAAGGCTTGGTATATAGTTATGGATGTGAAAAAAACTGAAGCTCATTGATATCGTCGACAACAAAAGGGTTCTGTTGCACATCCTTAATCCTAGGATATGGTCTGATCGATTATGGGAAAAGCTACAGCCTTGTCACGATCCAGACAAACACTGATCTTAGTTACTTTATGAAATACAAATTTTGGCTTAGCCAATGACTACATTTGGAAGCAGTCCAGTTAGAACCACTCATTAAAAACTATTAGTCATAAGACCAAGTTTAGAAAATAGGAACAATAATCTATGAACAGGTCATATAGTGTAACACAAACAAAATACTGAAGATAGACATGACAAAAATCCATTTCCAAGGAAACCAAGATAGACATGTCATTGGGGAGAGGAGGAAGGCGAGGAGGAGTGAGTGGTAGCAGATGGACCAGAAGGCGAGCTTGGAGAGGAGCAAGGTCGGCAAGTGGTAGTGGTGGTACAAGGTTTAGAGAACATAGACCCATTGATCTAGGATATAAAACTAACACATGTGGAAGACACAATACAACAAATTTAAGGAATAGTGCATGCCTCAGCTGCCTCCTAGAAACTTTCAAGATAATGTTGCAAAGGAACAAGAGGAAAAACATCTAATATGACAGGAAAGATCACTCGATCAACTCCATAGCAATCTTACCTCAAAGGAAGCATGCGGCCTACCAAGGTATATGTAACTGCAGTTTGAATAATATAAACTTACAACTTACAAAGGTAAAACAAACCTTTTGAGCAGAAAACCCAACACTTTGTTCACATATGAAGCCAAAATTGGCCCTCTCTGGTCTCAAAAAAATGATGCCCTTCTCTATTGATAGAACAAGTATTTCTCTGATATCTATCAATTATTCAAATGTAGTGCCTCAATATTATGTCATTAGAGACTGAACCAGACCTTCTCATAACTGAAGAGTTTTCCAAATCCTAAGTAGGGGAAAGCTTGAGCATAGTTTCAAAGTTGATTAAATACGGGATAAACTGTAATGGTTCTAGCAATGTCCAGTTATTGTGTTCATTATCGATCAATACTAAAAACTAAAGTACTAATAATGACCACAAAGTGAAAATGCAACATACCTATCCTAATTTGTACAAATATAGCTAGAATCAAACAACGTTACATCAATATGAGACCACTCGCGCTCAAGAAAAATGTAATCATATATAAAACGCACGAGCATAAAAACGAACAAAGCTGATTCCCTCGAGTACCTCGCATGATGCCATTTGTACATAGACTACTCAAACGGATCGATCTATCAAGGGAGGAAGGGGCCATCGCAGGAAGAGTGACGACAGATTTGGAAACCATATGTTAGATCAGTCCAAGGGGAGAAGAAAAACAAGATCAGGCACCTGGGAGAACTTGGTCTGGAGCCAGTGGTTGACATCCTCGAAAGCACGGCAGAGGACAGCAAACTCCTTTCATGACTCGTCAGAGACAAGCAACTTGGCCATGTTGTCCCAGTTGATCACCTTGCTGGCCCTCACCGCCCCATCGACCACCTTCTTCACGTCGTTGCTGCTCATATTCTCTAGCCCATCGCTGACTCTCTCCTTATCGTCGCCGCCGCTATGCTGCATTCTGACCGAACGAGGAAATGGTTATAGGGGGATGACCTGGTATTCTTATCCACACACAATTGGTTATACATGTCCACCCATAGGTTTTAACCACATAATACATAAGTCTTAAACACATGGTTGTTTATTCACATCCACAAAAAAGTTTCAAACATACAAATACATAAATCAATTTGTCACATAAAGTTCCCAGGCATGATACATAAATATTATATATATACTAAAGGACTAAAGGAGTGAAAGGCATGTATGCAGTACACTGATGCCTGTCCATGGTCTGGATACGCCATGAAACAGTAGAATCCAAGCAAGCTTAAGAGAAATAAACAAAAGAGAGGGGGAAATGATGTGTTTAGTTTTGGACTACTGGACTGCATATGCCATGGTCTGCAAACGCTATAATAAAGTTGTAGTTTATCGGATCCGATTACATATAGCTTACGTTGGGGATTAGGGTTTGAGTGCTAGCCTAGTCGCACAAGAGAAAAGAGATGAATACGTGTTGTACTGCTGATGGTGTAGGTGTCGGTTGGCGGGCATACCTGGTGGCTGGTAGCGCCCCTGGGAGCCTAGAGTTGAGGGCGGCGGCGTTGCACCTGAAGGCTTGGCTGCTCCGCGGCGGTGGCGCGCCTGGCTTGAGGCTCGACCTGGCTTGGGGCCTTGGGGAAGGAGATGACCGGAGAAGGTTGGCCCTTGTCGGCGCCTTCCGCAGCCGTAGTGGCTTGCCGGTCTCCGGCTCTCCACTCACAAGCGCACATCCATGGAAGGGACAGGGGAGGGCGATACTACGATAGGGCATTTGGGCGTGTCTCTGCTCATAGGGAGGTGCTGGAGGCTGGTTGTCTGGCTAGCCGCGTGGCTGTGGCGGGCCGGTAGGCCTACTGCAAAGTGCTAATATTTTTTAGTCAGTTGGGCTGTCGTGAATGGACCAAGAAAATATGGTAAAAATACAGAAATATGCTGGATTTTTCTGAAATTCAAAAAACGGATAAATCCAAAAATGATTGGGAAAATCCGATAAGTGTTACCAGAAATGTACTGGATCGAGAAAATTTGTTAAGTGGTACAAAAAATTTACTAGATTTTACTGACCGTTTTCATCCTTGCTGGTGATGCTCGTGGAGTGGAGAGATGAGCATTTGGTGTCATTGTGTGTTCAAACAGCCCGTGAAGACAGACGCCTCAATGGATGGACTAAAATCGTCTGCGTCTGAAGATTGTTAGGTTGGGTTGTAAGCCATGCCTAAAGCCTCTTTTGTTCTTTCGGCTAAAGAAATCTCAAGTCTATATTGGTTTTTCGGAACTTGACAATGTAAATGTATATATCCAGCATAGGATGGGTATACCTTCCTATATCCCTTAGTACGTAAATGATAGGAAAAAAAGCAAAATGGTGACTTAGGTCTGTTATGTGACACATTAATGATCGGGTCGCATGTTGGTCTATTTTACCATCTACATGAAGTTGTAGATATAAGTTTAAGCGGAATTCACTATTTATTATATTTTCGTATAACATGTCTTATTAGAAATATCATACAAAGATGTTTCATACCCTGAAGTGTCTAGTATACTCTAACATCTAAGACAGTTTTATAGTCTAGACAACTCTAATAATATTTTTATTTGAGATGGTTTCATATACATAAGTGTCTAATATACTAACTAGAATTTAAGGCAATTCTTGCAATCTTAATGACTAAAAAGGTATATTTATTTGAGACGGTTTTCAATAACTATCCGTCTTAACTCAATGTAAGACAATTTTTACTATGTAACCGTCTCAAATCACTTTTTTTATTAAAGACGTATCTCCAAAAAACTGTCTTATCTTACTCATCACCATATTATAATAGACGCTTTTATAAAATGCACCAATATCCATCTTAAAATGTGCGTCTTAAAAAAGCATATCTGTAGTAGTGCAACTTCTGAACGAAGCTGCTGAAGTAGTACTTAGGGAAGACTAGGTGTTATTGTAAAAATATTTGAAATATAATATGTGTGGTATCTTGTAACCCTGAATGTAATATATTTGCTTTTAATGATTCGATTCTTTACGATGCATGAAACTTTACATACGTACCGTTTTTGAGCCTTCGGCGAAAAAACACCTTCCCTTCTTTTCATGCTTCGTGAAGATAGAAAAACTTTTATGCATCACAACAATGTCCATAGTGCTCTGATGAAGAATATCCAAGCTTCGTGAAAACATTCTCCGAAGCTATATTCCGAAGATCAATATTGTATCCCCTTGTGACTTAGCACGATTTTCACTTTCTCAAAGCATTGTTCCGAAGGTCGATACTGTGTCCCCTTCTTTTGCCATATGCAACATGATGTATGATGCTTATGCTATGCAAAATGATGTGATGATGTTATGTTATGTAGATGACATTTGTTCCGAAGATACACACACATCCCCGTAAAACACACAATCTTTTTGTATCAGCGCTGACTTTTCGCTGTAAGCCTCCCTTAGGAGCTTCTTCGCCTTTTACTTCAGCGGAATCAGCGTTGACTTTTCGCTGTAAGCTCTGCATTCCCTTAGGAACGACTTTGGAGCTTCTTCGCCTTTTACTTTCGGCGGAATCAGCGTTGACTTTTCGCTGTAAGCTCTGCATTCCCTTAGGAACGACTTTGGAGCTTCTTCGCCTTTTACTTTCGGCGGAATCAGCGTTGACTTTTCGCTGTAAGCTCTGCATTCCCTTAGGAACGACTTTGGAGCAAAAAACTTACACTGCGCTCCTTTTGGAACGACTTCTTGTTGCTTCGAAGAATTCATACCATGTCTTCTTTGTTAAAATAAATTTAATAATCCGAAGGTCCTCCTTGCTATTGCAAACTTTTAAGCTCCGACAACTTAAGCCTGTGTAGAAGATATGTTTTCCTTGTGGCAAACAACAAAACTATTACTTGAAATTTAAAAAGTGTCCTTTATTACACAGAAAATAAAACTGAATGGAAAAGACTGCTGTCGAGGTAGGATATTTGTCAATAGATGTGCTTCGACTCTGGCACAGTGCTATTGACTGTGCAAGCTTCGGATTGTTCTCTGAAGTCCCTTTGGTGTGGAGCATATTGGCTCCCTTCTGGCTGCTGGCCTTGTTGCAGCGGTGGTGGAGGCGGAAGCTGTTGCCAGAAAGCTTGAGGTTGACTCGCCGAAGCAACAGAAACTGCAGGGTGATTGCCTACATACTCTGGGATGTAAGGCGAATGATACGAAGCAGTGTGCATGACCTGCTTCGGCTGAGCCTGTTGTGCTGCAGCTTCGGCTATTTCCTTTTGCTTCTGGATGGTAACATGGCACATCCTGGTGGTATGGCCTTTGTTCTCACCACAGAACAAGCAAAAAATTCTTCTTGGTTGATTGCCAAATCTTCCGCCGAAGCCCCTGGCACCTCTGCCTCTCGGAGCTGGTGGTCGGAAGGAGCCTTGCTGTTGCCCCGAAGTCTGTGAGGAACACTGTGGCCTTTGCTGTTGGCTCCCTGTATCATCATTTTGGGTAGAGTTATGAATTGATCTAACGTGCCTCGGATAGAACCTCCCTCCGAAGCCCCTGGTCATTTCAGAAAACCTGAAAGCTTCCTCCCTTCTTTGGCGAAAATCATTATCGGCCCGAATGTACTCGTCCATCTTCTGGAGCAGCTTCTCCAAAGTTTGAGGAGGCTTCCTAGCGAAGTACTGAGCTGACGGTCCTGGCCGAAGCCCCTTGATCATGGCCTCAATGACAATTTCGTTGGGCACTGTTGGTGCATGTGCCCTCAAACGCAAGAACCTCCGGACGTACGCCTGAAGGTACTCTTCGTGATCCTGGGTGCACTGGAATAGAGCTTGAGCCGTGACCGGCTTCGTCTGGAACCCTTGGAAACTAGTTAACAATAAGTCTTTCAGCTTTTGCCACGAAGTGATCGTTCCTGGTCGAAGGGAGGAGTACCAGGTTTGAGCAACACTCCTGACAGCCATAACAAAAGATTTGGCCATGACCGCAGCATTGCCACCATACGAAGATACTGTTGCTTCGTAGCTCATCAAAAACTGCTTCGGGTCTGAGTGGCCATCAAATATGGGAAGCTGAGGCGGCTTATAGAACGGAGGCCAAGGTGTAGCCTGCAGCTCAGCGGACAGAGGAGAAGCATCATCAAAAACAAAATTCCCATGATGGAAATTGTCATACCAGTCATCTTCATTGAGGAAACCTTCCTGATGAAGGTCTTGGTGCTGAGGCCTTCGGTGTTGCTCATCCTGAGTAAGATGACGAACCTCCTCAGAGGCTTCGTCTATCTGCCTTTGCAGTTCAGCTAGCCTGGCCATCTTTTCCTTCTTCCTTTGCACCTGTTGATGAAGCATCTCCATGTCTCTGATTTCTTGGTCTATCTCATCCTCTGGCTGTGTCGGGCTAACAGCCTTCCTTTTCTGGCTTCGGGCTTCCCGAAGAGAGACAGTCTCCTGATTGTGGTCTAGCGGTTGGAGAGCTGCAGTGCTAGTTGCTGAAGCTTTCTTCGGCGCCATAGCGAAGGTTTATGATCGCCGAAGGTGTTCAAAAACTCAAAGAGTGGAAGTGAGTTCACCGGAGGTGGGCGCCAATGTTGGGGACTTGTTCTCAAATGCTTCGGATTAAGAACAAGGCAACATAAAAAGTGTTAAATGATAAAGTCCTTCGTCCTCTGAAACATTATTTCCCTTCGGGATATAATGTATTTCGGACGAAGACCACAAACAACATACCTTCGTAAGCACAATAAACAATGATGAAGAACTTATATATAACATAAGAAGTAATATAAACATTTAAATATTATCACAACGTCATTTCTATTTTATTATCATAGAAAAATAGAAATGATTTCAAATTACAAGTGTACCTTCGGATTGCAGGAAGGCAAAAGTATAAAGATGACGCAAAAGCAAATGTCAAGTCCGCCCGAACAGTACGGGAGTACTGTTCATCTATTTATAGGCGTGGGACGCAGCCCATGTAAAATTACATTCATGCCCATTACATTTGCTAATGACTTATGGGAATCTATTAAGGCCTAAGTAGTCTTTTCATCTTTAGGTCGGTTCCCCTTTCTGCTATCGCGACGAAGCTTTCCTGCGCATAGCTTCGGCTGTGCACCATCCTTCGTACAGCTTGGTAATCAGCCCGTCCTTCATCTCAATCCCCCTTCGTCTGGCTTAGGCTTCGTCCTGACCGTACTCCATGTTCATAATCTAAGTCCGAAGATACCTGTTCATATAATTCACTCGGAAAACATTGTCAAATCTTGTTTTTTAGGACCTTCGGAGGACGAAGGCCCCCAACACTTGTCGAATTAATTAAATTTCTCTAGTGTCTTTGATTTTAGTCAAAACCGTCTACTGACCCCCCTCTAGTTGGTGTCCTAGATCTTTCAAGTGGTATCAAAGCTAAGGACCCCATTGTTTGTGGATTTAACTATCCCGGAGTTGGACAAAATGGCTAGTAGCAACAATGTGCACATTGGGAAACCGTCGCATTTTGATGGAAACAATTATGACTATTGGAAAATAAGAATGTTAATGCATCTTAGAGCAATGGGTGGAAGGATTTGGCAAATTGTTAGAGGTGGTTTTGTTGTGTTGGAGTAAGATGAACCAACGGTTAGTGACAATGAAAACATTCGAACTAATGATCAAGCTATGAATGTATTTTATGATGCTCTAGACATCAATGAGTTCAATTGAATCAAGAATCTCACAACCGCTCATGACATCTGGAAGAAGCTAATGGAAATTCATGAGGGAACATCAATTGTGAAGAGTGCCAAACTATATGTGTGCAAAGGGAAGTTTGAGCAATTCATCATGAAAGAAGATGAAAGCATATCCGACATGCTCAATAGGCTAAATGAGATAGTGAATGAGCTTAAAGGACTTGGTCTTGATGTACCAAATGTGGACTTCACTCATAAGTTCCTTAGTTCCCTTTTAGAGAAATATGACACTATTGTGACCATGGTAGTGAGAAGTTATTTGACCAAAACTTCTCCAACCGAAGTATTGGAAAAAATACTTACATAAGACATATTCAAGAAATCTCAAGCCCAGGCTATAAGTTTGGCTAAGAAAGTAAAGAGTGAATCAATAGCTCTTATTGTAAAGAATCAAAGCATCCAAGACTATTGAAAAGAAAGAAAGTGAGGATGAAGAAAGTGGAAGCGATAGTGATGGAGAATTGGCTCTTATTGTAAAGAGATTTAACAAGTTCATGAAGAAGAAGGGTCAACCAAGAAGAGGACAATCTTCAAGAAGTGTTTTGAGTGTGGGGGAGCCGGGTCATATTGCAATTAATTGCCCAACTAAGAAAAAGAAGAACAAGGATGGAAAAGACAAGAAGAAGAAGAAATTTTATCACAAGAAGGATGACAAAGCCTATCTAGTGGAATGTGATTCGGATGCAAGTTCGGATGATGATGATGATGACTCTTCATCCAAGCTCAATGCTGACATCGTCATCAAGGAAGTGTCTTCACTCTTCTCATCTCCACATTGTCTTATGGAAATGGGTGATGCTAAGGTAAAAACAATAGATGATTTAAATGATATTTATTGTGATGAAGTTGATGATCTAGATGATGATGGCTATTCATACGATGATCTAGTTAAAATGTTGGGTGAGGCTGACGATTACGTGCACAAGGAGGAATAAGTTTAGAACCTTGAAGGAATTGTATAAAAACCTTCAAGTGTCTTTTGAGGACCTAAAAAACTCTCATAAAATTCTCAAGGAAAGTTGTTAGAAGCTTAAGCAAGCTCAAAAACCCTCTTGTGTGCATGATATCGTGGTGGTCACCGAAGATGTTGGAGTCACTTGTGATTTACTTGATAGTCCTACAAGTGAACCACATACTACTAACATTCATTGCGATAATTGCAAAATGTCTCTCATGAATGATAATGTTGTTTGTGACGAGTCTCAAGTTATTGTTGACAATGAAATGTTAGTAGGTAAAGTAAAGGCTCCAACTCATGATTTGGAGAAGGCATATGGTGGGAAAGCCAAGATAGATTTCATCTTGGAAAGCCAACGTTGCTCACTTAAACGTGAGGGACTTGTCATTGTCTGTGTTTGGACCTAGGGATCTTACCCACTATTGAAATAATGTTGTGTGCCCTGACCCAGATGGGTGATGCAAGATGACACAAGTCTTTATCCTGGTTCGGGCAAGAGAAGGCCCTACTTCCAACAGAGGGGGATGAGATTGTAGTAGGGAATACAAGCTGATTGGGAGAGGGAAGGATCCCAAGTCCCCGGGGTTGATTGAGGCAAGTGCCAATAGCATGGCGAGGGTGAAAACCGTGAAGTGTTCGTCTGCCTCCCTGAAGCCGTAGGCTGCCCTATTTATAGCCTCAAGGAGGGCTACTTGGAGTACCAAAGTTGGCCGCGTACGGTGAGGAGGCGTAGCTGAGCCCCTGTAGACGATATGGCTCAGAGCATGGGTCTTATACTTGTTGTTGACTTGTGCCCACCCGATTTTTGCTGAGAGCCGAGGCCAAGGCCGAGGGCTCGATCACGTACCGAGTCCCCCTGACAAGGAGGTTGCCCATGCCATAGTGGTTGACACAGTACTGAGTATGGCAAAAAGCCCTTAATTAAGTAATACGTCAGCTCTAAAGTATACGGTGACGTCGGGCGCCTTTCTATTGCTGATATCGAGGCCGAAGATGGGCTCAGGCGAGACGGAAGTCTGCCCGAGGGAGCGACTGAGCCTGCTCCAGGATTCGAAGACGTGCGAGATACAGTAGAAAGAGTGGCCTCCCACGGGATTCGCGGGGAGCAGGTATCCGAGGCCGGGCTCAGACAAGGTGGAGTTTGTCCCGAGGATGAGGTCAACTTCGGGCAAGGCAGAGTTTGCGCCCAAGGGCCATCGTAGTTGGTGAAGTTTGACAGGACCGCAGTCTTGTTGCTCCTATTCACCTGCAACTCAGGATGGGGTAGGTATGCGCATTGAATGCTCATGTCCCCTGTGAAATTTAGTTGAGTCCTACCTCGGGGTTGTCTTTCTTACCCGAGACGGGCTCAGGCGAGGCAGAGATAGTGGTTCTGGGGAGAGGAGACCTCAGCCGGGACGAGGATTCTCTTGAGAACATACATTGTCCAAGGGTAGGCTCGGGCGAGGCGAAGCTATGGTGACCCTGAGAGGGGCCTCGGGCAAAGTGTCATTCGCACTCCCTTGTCCTCGGGGAACATGTCTTGATGGTGGTCTTGGGGTTAAGCATGTTTTAGTGGCATAATCTAGGTACCCCTAATTCCGATACCCAACAGTTATGTTCCTAAAAAGGGCAAGAATGCTTTTGCAAAGCAAAAGACCGTATTTGTGAAGGAATGTGACACAGTGTGTCATAAGTGCCAGAAGAAGGGAGATATAAAGAAATATTGTCCTAAGTCCAAGAATGTATCCTCCATCCATTTTGATCATTGATATGTTCTTACTCATAATACAAAGGGTGTTCATGCTAAATTTTTTGGTACCTCAATTATTGGCAACAAGAAGAAAGCCATTTGGGTGCCAAAGACTTTGGTCACTACCATCCAATGACCCAAACAAGTTTGGGTACCTAAAAGAGATTGATTTCCATTTTGTAGGTGAACTACAAGGTAGGAGTGAATCATTGGGTATTGGATAGTGGGTGCACTCAACACATGACCTAGAATATGAGGATATTCACCCAAATGAGTGAGGAAGGTTGTTCGAGTTATGATAGTGTCACACTTGGAAACAATCGCAAAGGAAAGGTCAAAGGTTTGTGTAAAATTGCTATTTCCAATGATCATTCCATATCAAATGTGCTTTTGGTTGAGTCTCTAAGTTTCAATTTGCTATTCGTAGCTCAATTATGTGATTTAGGCTTTAGCCGTAATTTTACTGTTGATGATGTTCTTATCTCTAGTGTTGATGGTAGCAATCTTATGTTTAAAGGTTTTAGATATGAAAATCTTTATCTTGTTGACTTCTCATCTAGTGAGGTAAAGCTTCTGATTTTGAAAGTTAAAATCTTTTCAAAAACGTGATTGAAAACTTGGTATGTTTAGTGGTCGCTGGACCGTCGGACCGTCCGCGACTCACTCAGTGGACCAGCAGGAGTGCTCCCTCTTGGGATGTTTAACTTTTGTACTACAGACCGTTTGTGCTTTGGCCTCAGACCGTCCGCAAACCTAACTAGAGTCCCTGTGTGCTTGTGCGGACCGTCCGACCGAGGTCGGCAGATCAGTAATGAAAAATTCAGGTTAGGGGCTCTCTCTCCGTTGACAGTAAAAAAATACATCAGTTATATAAATCATACAAATATTTTGTTTGGAACTAAAAACTTCAGAAACTCAACCTTTTGTTAAAGTCTATCTGTTTGAAATTTCGTCACCGAAATTTCATGGATTTAAATAATTTCATGAGTGGCCAAAAGAAATCTAAAAACGAAATTGAGAACCTGATATGTCCCATCCGCCTGTCCCAAACGGTTTGGGTTTATCCATACCCGAGATTCCGAATAATCAGACATGTCCAAATCTGAATCTAGATAGTCAAATTAATTTGATTTGGATATGTAGCTCAAAGGAATGCAAGTATGAAGCATCTGACTATTTGTTGATTCGTGTCCGTATCCGGCACATATATATAATACTATCCATGTGACCGATTCTGAATGCAAGAAAAAAACAATTATATCTATATTCGTATCTTGATGGGTTTTCTTTTCTAGCTACTTGGTAATCCCACAATGGCGTCTTGGTTCTGTACCCATTAAAAACATAATATTGTTGCAATATTACCAAATCGTGTACAGGGAACTATACACATTGTCAACTTTTAAAACTCTTAACATGAACGGCACTGTTACATTGACGTCTTGCATTGGATCTATGCCCATTATTCAAAGCATAATACTGTTTGCAATATTATATTACCAAATTTTGTAAGCAGTGTATGCACATTGTCAAATTAAGCTTTCAGCATGGAGGACATTTGCTGATTTTGAGATTACTAGATTAAAATCGGATTGTCCATTGCCAATCGTTGGAATCTTTCCAAACAAATTGTGGCGTCTATGTGTCCATCGCAAACCGTTGATTTTCGGTACCATGATCACGGAGCCACAGTTTGGCTACCGCACTGCACGTACGGTTCTAGACCACGGTGATCCCAAGCACAAATAGGACGGGCTCCTGTGGTGGTTTGGTCTTATTAATATTTTTGACGAGTAAGAATTGTATGTTAAGAAATTAAGTGGTCAAGATACTAAGCTTTGAGTGTAAGCAAATAAGCATGGCTGCATGAGCTCAAGGGTGATAATGTTAGGTTGATCTCATCCAAACTCATTCAAAGGATCGAGCCGAACTTCTCTCGCACTGGTTGGTGTTGGGGGTGAGACAATCACGCATTGATTGTGGTCTCCTTTTACATCATGCTATAAAAATAAGGGATATTAACATACGAACCAACATTCGTCGTACCCTCATCCTAGAAACTACACATATCCGATATGCACTAGCACGGTTAGTGAGGGGAAGACCACCACCGCGACACTGACTTGACGCCGACCTCGCCAGAGCCCTCCTCGAACCCTCAACGTTCTACACCTAGGCATCCCCCTCCTCCAATCTTGGAGGTGATGGTGATTCATCTTTCTCTTGGTTTTAGGTTTTTTTTGTAAGAAAAGATCCCACAACATATACAATTCTGACATTCATAGATATATATGATAGATCTTTTGGATCTCCCTAAAAACCCTAACCATAGATCAAATCACACACCGGTGAAGCTCTGCGCTAGGGCAGCGGTGGTCGGGAAAACAAGCTCGATGTTGACGATGGACTTCTCGTTGATGACAGCCTTCTCTCTAGATCGGTTAGGGTTTGAGGTGGAGAACCAAAGACGACTAAGAACCCCGTACTAGAGCCGTCGACCCCCATGGTTGCACAACGGGAGCCTACCAACCTTGTCTTGGATTGGACGCTGTAACACTCTGTCCAATCCCTGGACCAACAATACTTACTCCCGACATCTCTCTAGGATCATATATCGTCCCCACAGACCAACACGGGTCTTTTGTGCACACTTTGTCCTTACTCATACGCACCTGAGAAAACTTACCGGTCGGTCTCCCATCACAAATTGCTTCAAGGCAAGCACACTTAACTTAGAGGTTATTTTGATATAGGCTTCCAAAAAAGAAGATGCACCTTGTTGATATGAATACTATATTAATTCTATTAAGCCTTGGACCAGGATATCACCATTCCAGGGGCCAGGATATCATAGACGCCCTCGATCAAGGCGCAAGGTCAAGAACCCAATTGCCAACCGGTGGTGATCAATTCTAACAACATATTTTTTTGTTACACCCTTAAATATATACATTATATCTAGATACATGAGAGAAACCGTGTTTCTATAAAATCTAGAGCGACTTGTAATTCAAAATGAAGGGAGTATAATAGCACATCAGAAAATCTGTTATCCAAGAATGCTTACATAGATGGAAGCCTACGCAGTAGCGCCAGTAGGCGGTAGTTACGTTGGACAACAGATCAGAGCCAATCGCCCAATCACCTTATCAGTCTGACAGTGCTTGAGCACCCAAGTGGTGAGATCAAAGGGCAACGACACTGCTTAAGTGACTATGTCAATTGGATCTACGTAACACCACCACTTCTTTTTGAGTCCGTTGGTAAAGAAAGTGAGAGATTTGGTCGCTTGGATAGGTATTGATAAATCATCATACATGGTTTTGCTGCGTCGTCTAGCCTGAATCGTCATAGCCAAACTCTTAGAAATATAGAATACTGCAGTACCGGAGAAATATATATGCAGGTGCGCCGAGAGTACCTATTTGTAATTATTTACTCAATTTGGACAGAGAGTAACAAAGGTAACTATATTCATAGAAATACATACTCCATCCGTTCCAAAATAATATTCGTTTTAGCTCTTACTCCCTATGTACTAAATTAGTAGTCGTTTTAGGTCTTCATTTTTGTGTCTATATTTAAATTAATGACAATGAATTTAGACACATATATACAAAACATATACATCAATTATTGAATGAATTTGTCAAAAGGCTAAAACGACTTCTATTTTAAAACCCATGAAGTAGTTTTATGTTTATATTCAAATAAATAATGATAAATTTAGACACATATATATAAGACACATACTTACTTGATGAATTCATTAATTACCTAAAACAAACAAATTTTAATTTGGGAATTTCTTATTAGAAACCCTTTTTACTTTCTAATTGAGCTAAGACCGAGATGTCTTGACCTAGATGCCATCTCAAAAACTAGTTTTTTATTTTCCTTTTAATTTTTCTTTCTTTAGGAAATCAAGAAATCCCTCGACCGACGATACTAAGTATACGAAAGATTATCCCTTGGTAACAGGCGATTATATGTACGCGAGATCCGTTTACAAATGTATGCTGTTGCAATTTGCATGCAACATGCACAATTATATGAATCATCTAAACTGCCTGTAAAAGGAGCAGGAACCATTAGAACTAAAGTTCTGTCATGCTTGCAAGTGGACGCGTGTTCAGCATGTTCTTCCCACCCCCTGCTACCTTTTCCCTTTGGTCAAGCATGTGGATAACATCACATAATTATATTCAATAATTTTGTGTGCTTCGCTTCAAATTAAAGCCAACTGTTCGGACTGCTGCAACTGCAATCCATAGAGACAAAACACTATAGAAACATTATAAGTCGATTTAGATTAAAGTCAAACGAACAACTAAACAGAAAAGTATTCCAGTTGACAAAAGTGTCATGCATGACAACATGATGACCACGTATATACTAATACAGATGAAAAACAACAAACAAAACAAGGCCAAGCCTAGAATCTTACAATTCCTCCAGATGTTATCCATATTGATCTGAACCATTTTGAAATAGCGCATTCTTTAAACTAGGCAAAAAGTCAAATCATCATCAGTCATGTTAGTTTTTAATTGCAACATGAATACTGCTAGTGGTTTAACAAACATAATAGGAAACATAAAGTTATCTAGTCCAGTTGTATAGAAAAATAGGCTCCTCCCAATATAATAATGGATATGCAGGTCCATGCATGTAGGCGACTAAATTAATTTTAGTCCATATGAGAACATAACACAAGTTAAAGTGGAAGTGAAATATTTGTTTGAGTACTTTTTGTACACAACCTACCGCCGACAGCAAACATGAGAATGCTCCAACATTTTCTGCGCTACTAGCATTATACGCCCGTGCATTACAGTGAACATAAATTAACATCCGACTATTTTAGTACGGCGCTGATATCATGTTTCAAGGGTGATAGATAGCTTATATACTTGGTGCTATTAAAAATGATCTTAACCATTCATGGTTATCATATCATAATTTCAGTGCTAAACAAAAATCGCAATATATTTTTTTAGATAGTAAAGGCTAGTTTGGGAACTCTATTTTCCCAAAAGATTCCTATTTTTCCAAGAGAAAATGAACTAGTTTCTCTTGGGAAAAATAAAAATCCCTTTGAAAAATGTGGTTTTCCAAACTAGCCCTAAACAAGGTATAATTCCGTTGGCATTTCCACAATTGTTAGTTTATTGTGAATTGTTTGGAACATGTATTATTGACCATTTTATTAGTTCACCACCTATTGTTTTTAATCCACTTGAGTGTCTTTTGAGTTCAACAAAACGGTCATGATATTAAGCATTAACAGCTATAGGTTTATTAAGCATTAACAAAACGGTCATGATATCATAATTAGCAGCAGCTTATATAGCTATCTGTTTATATTAATTGATTGGCAAATTCAAATACCAAGTGGAATTTTTGTATAGGTTTATTTAAAGTTTCAATGCATATCTATAGGCAAACATTATGCAGCGTGGACAAAACTGTAACCACAGCAATTCATCTGAGGTCTTATTCGGTTATTCCAATTCCATGTAAATTAGAGTGTATTGGAATGTATTGGGATTAATTTTGACTTGCTATAGATTTAAACCGACTCAATACCACTCAATCCACTTGGATTAATGGTGAAACGAACAAACCCTAAAGCTGAAGCACGCAACATGGTAAAAGACCATTCCCTGAAACAAAGTGGTAGTACTTGTCTGAATTCTCCAACATATATACACAGAGAGAACTACCTTGGAAATTAACTGGTGAATCCAATTTCAGAAGACACCAGAAACATTTCATTTACAGCTGCCTGCAATGAATTGTTGTTTTTTTTAAAAAAAATCTCAAGGTCGCAAGAACAGACGATAAAACATGTTGTTGTTTAATTGCCGACCCATCTAGTTTCTTAACAGAGGACTGAAACTGAAAGGTTGCAGGTCCAACCAAGAAAACTCTACAAATTCATAATATAAAAAAACTAAAATACTGAAACACTGGATGAAAGAATGATCTATATGCAAGACTAAAAGAAATGGTTATTGAATTAAAGAATAGTTGGTAGATAGGGAGCACTTCACTGAATGGTTCCAGGTTCTCATGTGTGTGTATTATATGAATACCCCACAGCAGAAACAATTAAAGTTTTTTATGGCACTGTCAAAGACTAAGGACATACTAAAAATGAATGGAAGTACATACATGAGAAACAAACAAGAATTACAGGGAACAATACTTTCAAATTATTAGTGGAGCGAGATAGAGGAGAACGGGCGAGGATTATTAGTCGAGTAGGGCGATTAGCTAGGACAGGGACGATATTAGTCATAAATAGTTCACCTTCTCACTCAGCATATTCCACTACAACTTTACGAAATAAACTTTTGCATCAAGAGTGCTATGTAAAAGCATTACCCTGCAAAATAAATCAAAAAATAATTATTTTCCTTCCCGCCAAAAAGTATAAACCATAAGGAAAATACCTTTTGACGAAGAAGTTCAATAGTTGCTTGATGCTTAAATCAGAGTCTACGAGATAAAGGTTTAAAAGCAGTCTACCGGGCTGCTTGACAAGTACTAAAATACAGCACACAACAGTTTCATGAAGCATTGCATTGCAAGGTCTTTAAGTCCTATACTAGCTTAGATGTAAATATAACTTTGTCATAAACTTCATGGCGGCAGAGGAAGTCCGAGCGGTAACCATGTAGAAATCGCTCATGTTGATGCTTCACTATCAAGACGAATCCTCTTGGTACCAACCTCGTCGCTAGCCGGCACCCTATTCTCCTTCGCTTCCACAGAACATCTCTTGTATGGTTTGAAGCCTGTTCGGCGCGATTTCAGCTTCAGGGGCGACAGTTCATTGGGAAAGGAAGCCCTTGGCTCACCAATTGTGTCGAGGTCATGATCAATGCTTGTGGTACTCTTGTTGAGGTCAACTGCCACTGTGGTGACTTCATCTTCCTCCTCCTTGCCAACTTCCTTCGAGCCTTCTGCTTGTGGGGGAGAAAAGCTTTGCGGAAGCTTTTCTCTACTGAACAGCGCATGGAAAGCCAGACGACCCTGCCAACAAAAAAAGTGAATTAGAAAGGCAGTGCGGCATGCTCAAAGGTTTGGGCAGAGTGAATTGGCATAGTGTTGGTAGATTACAACCTCTTCGGAAACTTCCTTCCATGAATCACTCGTGCTTCCACTGCTTCTAAATCTGCGGTGGTTAGTGTCACCAGCTGAAGAGTTGCTGCAGGAGGCTTGCTTCGCCTTCTCATTAGCATTGCCCTCCTTCTCAGGGACATTGTCCACATCTACATCACTACTTGAAGGTGTGTTAGAACCGCATGAAGAGCGGTCCTGCTTTTTCTTATTCATGAATGCATCAGTCGTGTCAGCTCCTGCGGCAGACGTGGCATCAGCATTCTGGACAGGAGATATCTTTAACTCTGTGTGGACAGACACCTCGCCTTTTCCACTCCCATCATACTCTGAAGAAGCGGCAACTCTGAAGCCTTCAAACTGTCCATGTTTTCGAGCTTCTTGGCATTCCTTCAGTGCATTTTCAGCTGGGCAATCTCTATCTTTCTCTGAAGGTCGTGGAACATCAACTGTGGGGAAGGCAGCACTGGGAGCTGGCACAAATGAAAAAGCCATGGATGGGGCGAAGAAAGGGAGAAGACCTTGTGTTGCCCACCATGCAGATGCTGCAGCAACTGTAGCTGCTACAATAGAAGCCATGCTTGGAGGAGACCCTATGCTCCTTCCTTGAACACCATCTGCAAGATTTTCTTGATTCGAATCAATTGGAGTGTTACCTTCAGCTGCTGGCCAGTATGATGCTGCGAGCCTGGCAGCTGCATGGATGGCAGGGTTTGACAACAACGTGGAAACAAGCATGCTGGAGAAGGTGGATGACATGTTGACCAATGATTTGTGGGTATCTTGGTTGCAGTTGCACTGCATCATTGGAGCAAAGGCAGCATAATTATGAGGAAAAGGCTGTGGTGTGGCACTGCTATCAAATTTTGGATCTGCAGGAAACATTGGATGGATGGATGGGTTCATGCTTCCATTGATTCCCACTTGATCACTTGTTAGAACAGAATGAGTTTCTTCAGTTGCAGTGACCGGAATGCTAGTTGTCCGAGTTCTCTCCGCTGGGGAGTGTGAAGCTCTTGCGGTTTGTTTGTCCACATATGTTGTCTCCACAGACTCTGGCTTTAGCTTCATTTGTTGCATTGAGATGTCCAAATATCCCTCATGAGAGTGTTCGCATTTAGAGCTGATTTGGGTACCATTAAGCCTTTCCATCTCCTGATCATTGATTTCCTTTACATCCTCTTGCATGTTGGGGTTAAGAGAACTATTTTCCATAATGGTCATATCTCGGATTTTTGTTTTACTTGCCTCGATCGGTGCACCATGATTTGAAGAGCTTTTGTTAACTGAAGAAAATGATGGAGATGGGGCATCACGGAAGAGATTAAGAACTTCCGAGCAACTTTCTTTTCCAGACAACTCCTTCCTTTGAAATTTCTGGATGCAAATGAGTTTACAATTAAAGGAAATTAAAGATACTTATACAGAGGATAACATGTATTCCTAGGAAAGCAAAATACCAGGGAAAATTTACCTGAAGAGATGCATCACCTGCCATTAGTACATTCTCATTGCTCAAGGGCATATTTGGTTTTGTTGACTTGTCACTTGGAAGTTCTTTGGTTGGTGTCTCAGAGCTGAGACCACCTTTTCGAGGATATGGACTGTTAGGCTTTCTTTTAGGCCGTGGTGGCGGTATGTCAATATCATGGGCTTGCCCCGGAGAAGTACCATTGTTAATAGCTTCCTTTTCCAACTGCAATTTCCTATTTTGTTAAGTACATGCATTGAATATAAAACTACATGATTGAAGGGAATAATTAAGGACTTCAAACTGTTGTCAGTGACTGGATTTTGTTAGTCTCTAAATATATTTAACCTTACAAGATAACAAAATAATTCAGCTTATAGATTCCAACCAATCAGAAACCAGTAGGATAGCACATTTCTTTCTAGTTTGCACCAATTATGACTGAACATAGTGCTGCTTATAGAAAAACAATGTTCGAATCATGCAACATAAGTGGAATAGTTTAATGCCATTTAGCAAGGACATGATCACATGAATTCACAGCTAAACCAAGGTTTTTTTTATCAAGTTTGACATTTCCCCTGTCCATTATCTGAAACTTTCATATCATAGGTTATACCAAATTGCAAAATTATGCTCGAAAGTTCAAGTTATGGAATGAGAAAAATGCAAAACTGCAGATATCAATCATGTGGAGAGCCGGCGAGTAGGTTGTGGTTTGCCCTCGCCTGAGCCACCCAACAGTGCCTCCTACCTTCGTCGCGCTTCTTCCATCGCTGGCATCACAACCCCCTGCTAGGCTCGGCGTAGGCCCCTGCCCGGCTGTACCCAGCTCGCCGCCTACCCCTTCATTGCCGCCACACCTGGATCCGTCGCTGTCGCGGCTTTCCCGGCCGGATCCATCGCTGCCGCAACCTTCCCGGCTGGATTTGCCGTCACTTTGGCTGTATCGCCGTCTTCCTAGCTGGATCCGTCGTTGCCATGGCCTTCCCGACCAGATCCGCCGATACCCCTTATATTCTGCCACGGGCGCAGCCACCCTGACCGGCACAGACGCGTGCGCTGCCGTCGGCCTCCCTGGCGGGGCTCCTTGACCACCGGACGCAGAAAGAACCAAGACAGTTCACGTTCTGTTGTTGTTGTCCCTTTTGTGTCGCCCCGTCAATCATTGACGCTCGAACGTCGACCCTCCCAAAGAACAGGCTACCGTTGCGTGTTTCCCGACCATCGCCACCTCGACTTTAGCTACCTTGCCATCCAGGGGCTATCATCTTCTTGGAGTGCACATCGGTCTCTACCTCCAACCGCAACATTCGCACCCTCATGACGTTGTGACTGTGGGGGGATTTCAACCCGTCGGCTCCTACCTTCGGCTTCTACTCCAGTCTCATCGTGTACGGTGCCCCTGTTGCGACTGCGGGGGGATGTTATACAGTGTGTCCTATGTGTAGGTGGGTTGGCACTACTATTGGGTTGTCCGCCCATTAGAGTTAGGGTTTCTGTGTCTCATATATTGTAACCCTCCTCTATGCAATAAAACAAGCACTTCATTCTCTTACACTAGCAAATGGCAGCTGGATGGAAAGGGATTTGCTGGCTACAAGCTTGTCTGAGGACAATGCAGAAACAGTGGCATATCTACACTTAAGCTGTGGGGCCACCTGGCCACAGGTTTTGCCACAACATGTTAAACCCCTACATAACACTTGTCAATTAACATGCAATTAATCTATCTTGTGTATATCCGTGTAAAGCTTTGCTCCACAGGGATTGGACCCTGGATCTGCCACTGCAAAGAAAAGAAGGGTGCTAGGTAGCACCTGGCTAATCCTTACTATTAATACATGACTCCAGAGCTTCATTTCTATTGGAAACCCTAACCCTAGAATAGGGTGGGGTGATATATTAATAGGCTTGGAGTTGGGCCAGGCCCATTATAGAGGGGGCGAGAGGGTAATTACACATAGAGAGTTCCAAACCCTAACGGGTATTCTAACACCCCCCACAGTTGTAACTCTATCATGTACAGATGTTGAGACTGGACCGAAAGTCTAGGAATACACTCGTCGGTAACCCCATGGAGAAGATGTCGACGAACTGCAGCGTGGTGAGGACGCTAAGAACCCCAACGTCACCTGCAGCGACACGCTCGCGAACGAAGTGCAGGTCGATCTCCGCATGCTTCGTGTGCTGATACTACACGGGATTGGTGGAGAGGTAGACGGCACTGACGCTGTCGCAGTAGACGAGGGTGGCGCACTGAAGGGGGTTGTGGAGCTCATGGAGGAGCTGGTGCATCCAGGAGGCCTCCGCCACGCTGGTGGCCACCGCGCAGTACTCGGCCTCAGCGGTGGAGCGGGAGACGATAGGCTAGCGCTTGATGGCCCAGGAGACGAGGTTGGCGCCCAGGAATACGACATAGCCGGAAGTGGACCAGCGCGTGTCGAGGCAGCCGACCCAGTCAGCGTCGGTGCAGACCACGAGTTCCAACGTTGGGGATGGTCGGAGGAGCAGGTCATAGTCAAGGGAGCAGCGGAGGTAGCGCAGGATTCGCTTGAGAGTGGTGAGATGGGGCTCTCGTGGGGTGTGCATATGTAGGCACACCTGCTGAATGGCGTAGGTGATGTTGGGCCGGGAGAGGGTGAGGTACTGGAGCACGCTAGTCAAGCTCCGGCAAGACGTCACGTCAGCGACCAGGGGGCCGTCGTCCTCAGAGAGCTTCACCCGAGTGTCGACAGGCGTGGAGCAGGGCTTGCAGTCGGACATGCCAGCCTGCTCCAGGATGTCGATGGCATACTAGCGCTGGTGCAGGAAGAGACCCTGGGGCCAACGTTAGACGGTAATGTCGAGGAAGTGATGGAGGGGCCCCAAGTCCTTCATCGCAAACTCCCGCTGGAGGGCGATGATCGTCTGCTGTAGGAGATCGGCGGTGGATGCCGTGAGCACAATGTCGTCGACGTAGAGGAGGAGGTAGACAGCGTCCTCGCCACGCCAGTAGATGAAAAGTGACGTATTCGACTTGGTCTCGACGAAGCCGATGGAGGCCAAGTAGGAGGCGAAGCGGCTGTACCAGGCTCGCGGCGCCTGCTTGAGGCCGTTGAGGGAGCGGTTCAGCCGGCAGACCAGATCCGGGTGAGCGGTGTCGATGAATCCGATGGGCTGGCTACAGTAGACAGTCTCCGTCAGAGTGCCATGGAGGAAGGCATTATTGACGTTGAGCTGATGGATCGCCCAGTCCAGGGCGAGGGCGAGGGAGAGGACGGTACGACGGTGGTGAACTTGACGACGGGGCTGAAGGTCTCGTCGTAGTCTACTCCGGGGCGCTCGGTGAAGCCCCTAAGGACCCAACGGGCCTTGTAGCGGTCGAGGGAGCCATCCGAAGTCAGCTTGTGGCAAAAGAGCCACTTGCCGGTGACCACATTGGTGCCCGGGGGACGCGGCACCAAGTCCTAGGTGTGGTTGGCCAGCAAGGCCGTGTACTCCATGGCCCGATGCCAGTGTGGGTCAGCGAGGGTGGTGCGAACGGAGGAGGGGACCAGGGAGGCGTCCGGAGGAGTAGTGGTTGTATCAGCGACCAGAATCAGCCTGTCAACGAGCCGAAGGACACCTGCGGTGCGTTGAGTCACCATGAGGTGGATGTGCCTAGGGTCGCGGTGAATGGCGACCGGGTGGTCCACCGATGGCTCAGAGCGAGGAGTCGGGGCGGCGAGGGCCGCGGGCATGGCCGACTCGCGGCGATGGTAGACGACGGCGGGGTCAGCAAATCAGGTCGCACTCGTTGAGGGGCCCGGGTCCATGGGCGCCGAGGGAGGAGTGCTCCCGTGGCAATGGTAGACGAGGGCGGGGTCAGCGAAGCGAGTCCCGCTCGTCGATGGGGCTGGGGTTGACAGGGCCACGCGTCACGCGGGCGGGGTCGACGAGGTCGCGCGTGGCACAGGCGCAGGCGACGGGGCCGCACGTGGCGCGGGAAGAAGTGCGAGCCGGGGCGTTGAAGTCGCGTGTGGCACGAGCGGGGTCGACGAGGCCACGCGCGAGGCGCGTGCAACGGTGCGAGGCAAAGTGACTGGGGGGATGGGTACTCTAATCAGACTCAAGGAGGGAGTCGAGATCAGTGGGTGGGGAGGAGCCAGCAAGGGAAAACACATCTTCGTCGAAGACGACGTGACAGGAGATGATGATGCGATGGGAGCTGAGGTCAAGACAACGATACCTCTTGTGGTCAGGGGAGTACCCAAGGGAGAGGCAGCGAGTGGAGTGGGGAGACAACTTATGAGGAGCAGTAGCGGAAGTGTTGGGATAGCAGGCACAACCGAACACGCGGAGGTAGTCGTAGGAGGGGGTTGTGTCGTACAGGGCAAAGTGGGGGTGGGGTGGTTCAGCGTCTTCGATGGGAGACAGTTGAGGAGGTGGATGGCGGTGTGCAGGGCCTCTGCCCAGTAGCTGGCAGGGAGAGACGCCTGGAAGAGAAGGCAACAGATCATATTGGTGGTGGTGTGAATCATGCGCTCGGCCCGGCCGTTCTGGGCAGAGGAGTAGGGGCACGAGATGCAACTGAACGCCACTGGTGAGAAAGAACGAGCGGGAGGCGTGGTTGTCGAACTCGCGGTCATTATCGCAATGCAGGGCACGGACCGGGCGACGGAACTGGGTGGACCCAAGCGAAGAAATGTGTGAGGGTGGTGAATGTGTCAGACTTCAACTAAAGAGGAAAAGTCCAGAGAAAATAGGAAAAATCATCCAAAATCACCGAATAGTATTTATATCCAGAAAGACTGAGTACAGAGGAGGTCCAGAGATCACAATGAACCAGGTCAAAAACCTGCTCAGCCCGAGAAGAAGAGGTAGTAAATGAGAGATGAGTATATCGACCTAACTGACAAGCATGACAGAGACCCTCAAAATGTCCCCTATTACAAGAGGAATCAAGACTACTGAAAAGCTTGGTCAAGATGTCAGGTCCTGGGTGGCCGAGATGACGATGCCAAGTTGTGGAGGTGGTGGTGGCGACCAAGACGGGTAGTGGAGACGCACCGGTGGAGGAAGGCCGGAGCGTGTAGAGGGGCCCGGTGTTGTCAAAGTGGGCGAGAGGGGTTCTGGTGGCCAGATCCTTCACAGAAAAACCAGAGGTGTCAAAATCAATAGAACAAGAATTGTCGGTGGTGAACCGACGAACAGAAAGAAGATTGTGAGTGATGTGGGGGGCTACAAGAACGTCATTGAGATCAGGGGCGGATCTACGACCGGGGCTGCCTAGGCTGCAGCCCCGGTCGCGGCTAGTAACGTGAATAGGCCCATCGCGCGTGACAGCTCAGCTCTGCCTCCAGCCGCCTAGCTCCAGCCGCGTCCAGCCCGTGCTGTGATTCCGTGAGCATTTTTCCTACCCTAAACCAGCCGCCGACCGCCAGCCGTGGAGGAGTCACCCAGGCATCCACCGCCTACGGCCCGACGCCCGGAGCCCTAGAGCATCGCCGCCGGCCCACCGCCGTAGCACGCAGCGCTGCTCGCCTGGAGGCCAAAGCCAGACCGCCAGACGGCCGGAGCCCCAGAGCACCGCCGCCGGCCCGCCGTCGCAGCACGCAGCGCTGCTCGCCTGGAGGCCAGAGCCAGACCGCCGGATGGTTGGAGCCCCGGAGCACCGCCGCCGGCCCGCCTCCGCAGCACGCAGCGCTGCTCGCTTGGAGGCCGGAGCCAGACCGCCGGACGGCCGGAGCCCGGAGGCCCAGAGCACTGCCGCAGCAATGGCTGAACTACCAAAGTGTACAGTTTAGTAATCGTTAATTGATCTTTGTATGGAAATTTACCATGTGAGTTAATCATATAGTCGTTGATTAAGGTTTATCGTCTTGCTAGCTGCTAGTATTTGCTAATGATCAGATTCGGAGCTGCACGTTTTAGAAGGGAATAGAGTAGCTCAAGTTGATGGGCCATATATATCCATATATGGGAAGAGAAAATATTTGAAACAGAGCACTGATCGGCTGAGGACAATCTAGAAGCATCGACATGACGCCACCTCATCGCTCGCGGAACGCGTGGTCAGTTGATGGGTACGTACTGCTTTTGTTTGGTTTAATTTTTTTTTGTTATAGTCTTAACTTAGTAGCCCCTCTCTTTGATCAATCCTAGATCCGCCACTGATTGAGAAAGAACGGTCCGAGGAGAACCGAGGCACCTATTGAGGTGACCGGCAGAGTGGAACCGTTTCCAACGACGATCGAGACGGGGTGGGAGGAATGGGGTGGGTGAAAGCGAGATAGCATGCCTGCGGTGGAGTTGGTGTGGTAGGAAGCACTGGAGTCAATGACCCAGTCAGGGCTGGTTGGGGCCAACACCAGGGTGCTGTAGGCGGCGGCAAGAGAGGCCTGGTCCCAGCCTCCAGCGAGCGGCGACAAGGGAGTCATGGTGTGGGTCCCCGGAGGCATGAGCTGAGGCGGGCCGAGGTCGTCGGGGCCACGTCGAAAGGAGGCAGGCTGTAGGCAGGCGACGAAGGTGTGTCGTAGGGGGGCGCAGTCAGGAGAGCCGGCGCCGGCGTCGGAGGACGGGAGGCACTGGGGGCCTGACCCAGCCACATGGAGAGGGTGTCGGTCTAGGGGTTGTAGAACGATGGCCAGCCCTGGCTGCCACCCCGGCCGGTGGATCCTCCATGGGTGGAGCTGCCACCCCCGCGTCCGCCCTTGTGGGGGCGACGGCCGCCGTCGGTGGTGGAGGCCGGATGAGGGGCTATGGCAGGAGGACGAGCGGGGGCCCCGGTCGATGAGGTGCGAGGGGCCTATCCCCCGGAAGACACCTGACCACCAGGAGGAGCGCTGTAGAGTGTCGGGGCTAGAGCGGGTGCCTCAAGCGTCATGGTGAGCTCCTCGAGGAGAAGCTCGTTCCGCACGGAATGGAAGGTGGGAAAGGGCACGGTCCGCTTGATGAGAGCCTTCAGGTGGTCGTACCGGGGGCTGAGGCCACGTAGAAGGTTCAACACCAGTGTGCGGTCGGGGACAGGCTCGCCGAGGTCACGGAGAGAATCCGCCATGCCCTTCATCTAGCGGTAGTATTCGCCCACGGAGAGGTTCCCCTGAGAGAACAGGTGGAACTAGGCATCGAAGTGGAGCGCCCGAGCCTCCCGATTCCCGAGGAACTGGCCCTCGAGAGCGAGCCAAACCTGACGAGCGGTGTCCGACTGGTCACGGATGATGTCCTGCAGCTCGACGGTGATGGTGTCGTGGAGCCACGATAGGACCACGCTGTCCATCTAGACCTAGGATGGAGACAGCGGGGCGACGGGGTCGTCGAGGACGTGGTCAGTGAGGGCGAACCGCCGAAGGGTGAGGACCACCTGAGCGCGCCAGCGAGGGTAGCGGGAGGACGTCGGGTCCAACACGACGGACACGAGGGACTGTATGTTGTGAACCCCAGCGGCTTGGGCGTGGAGTGCGTCGATGGTGTCGGCGTCAAGTCCGGAGGTGTGGGGGAACTCGGGGACCCCCCCCCCCCCCCCGAGGTTGGCACAACAGGGGGCGAAGTGCCGCGAACATGGAGAAGACGCTGAGCATAGGCCAGCTGAGTAGTCAAGGCCTGACCCATAGCACATTCCTATTCGCAAGCGAGGGAAGCGGTGCATTGACGTTCTTGAGAGGCGGCTACAGCGGCCTGGATGGTGGCGATGGCGGCGACCAGCGTGGAGTCGGCAGCGGGCACCGTGGGAGCCCAAGTGACGTCGACGACCGGTGGGCGAGTGGTTTGGAAGCCAGGGGCGGCTACCGGGAGACACAGTTCGGCGACGGAGCGAGTGCGAGGGCACCCGTGCACGTCGGGTAGCCCGGGAGACCGAGCCCGGTAGCACACGCGCTGGCAGCGGCGTCGGCTGCGGCAGCAGCGGCGTCACTGTGTTCGGGTGTGGCAGACGCGTGGGCCATGGTGGCAGCGTTGGGGAGGGTGCTGCTGCTGGGGAGGGGGCCGCCGGTGTGGGGAAGGCGCCGCCGACGATGCTGTGGGGTGTGGGCGGCCACGGCGGTGCAGGAGAGGGGGGCTCCCGTGGAGAGGAGATGGCCGCCGTGAAGTCCGAGGTCGGGCTCGTCCGCGCCGAGGCTGTGGCTGGCGACCGGTGAAGGGCGCGCTCCAGGGAGGTCCGCCATGGGTTGGCGGCGGCGACCGACGCCGACGCGGGTGCAGAAGGGGCGTTGGCGGTAGGGCTGGAGCGACGACCGGTGGGAGAGGAGACATCGGCGCGGGAGCAGAGGAGGCCGCGGTGGCTGGGGCTGGAGCACCGGCGCAGGGAGAGTCGGTGGCGCTGGCAGGCCCGGTGGAGAGGGAGGGGGGCGCCGGCGGCTGGGAAGCTGGCGGCTAAAAAAATAAACTAAACTGGTTGTGGTACCATATTGGAAACCCTAACCCTAGAATAGGGTGGAGTGATATATTAATAGGTTTTGAGTCACTTGGTGCAAACCAGGCACTGCTAGCAAATTTGGACTAAATCAAAAGAGACACTTGTGAAAGCAATTAGACAATAGATAGTACAAGCATATAATAAGTCACAGCCAAGTAAACCCCTTTACCCCACTAGTTTGTATCAACTACACCCTGCCCCCACCCACCAAAAACAAAATGATCCTAAACTTGCATAGGTCCTCGGACCCCACCCCAACTGCTTCTTGTTATCTGCTTCAGAAGTTGATCGGCCAGACTGCATTGGTAGAACACTATAAGACTTATTCACTCTTGATAATGAATGGACATGTTGAAGTGTATAAGTGAGTTGTCTACCTTCTCCCATCATATTAAGCTTTTAGGTTGAACCGGTTAGTGCACCCACTCTAACATGGTATCAAAGCCAAAAGTCTCGAGTTCGAATCCTGGCAGAGCCTTTATTTGTGCCTCTACCTATTTATTTCCATGTTTGCGACTTTCTCTCTGGCTGTGTTTGCGCCTTTCTATCTGGCTGCACGTGAGTGGGGGTGTTGAAGTGTATAAATGGATTGTCTACTTTTCTCCCATCAGCTTAAACTTTTTGATTGAACTGGTTAGTGCGCCCACTCTAACAGGGTCAACTACCAAAAAAACAAGAAAGAATCTTCAGACATTGCCCATAAGCTTCTCAGAAATGTTCTGAGATACAAGGTATCAAAGGTGGTTAGACAGACCTTGTTCAGTAAAGCATGCATATTTCTACAACATCATATAGAAAATTCTGGCAAAAAACAGTTTGTAATAGAGTTTTAATAACCCTAATAAGTAGATATCATTGATTCAGCTTGTCTTATAAGTTTATGTCATGCCTTCTATGAGACTAGAGAAAGAGGTGATAGTGCTGGTTGAGTGGCATACATGCTTCTCTAGAGAAGGATAAGAACAGACTAAGGAAAAATAGCTTCGTATGGAGATTTTATTTATTATTTAGTACCAAAACCCATAGAAATTAACCTGAAAACCAAGTAGCCAGCTCAACTGGGCAAAAGGCAATTTAACTAGACAGGCAAGACAGAGACCCTAGCAGGCAACACTGACCACGGGTATTTCTTACTGGGCTAGCCCTGCTGCCTATGTGAGGTCTAGGTCAAGGTCGCTATATTTATAGCAAGGGCAAGCAGGTACCCTTAGAAACTTTTTGTAAGACTTTTTTTCTTACATAAAGATACACAACTCTCCTAGTGTTCGAGAAAAGAAACACTCCTGTTTCGCTTAAATGATCCTGACAGACAACAGAAAAAATCAAAATCAAATTTAACTGAAAAAGGCATGGAGATTCTTTAATTGAAAAAGAATCAAACAGTTTTCCTTCATCGTTAATTAAGTAAATATTATTTATGGTTTTATGTGAAATCTTTGAAGTTAATTTATATGTCAGAAATATTATCTCCTGGCCTCAGATTGCCATGGCGAGGTTCAGTTCAAACTTGGAGTGTCAACCATGATGCCCATCATCATTGACCAAGCAGGAATGCAACATAGGGCTTTTGAGATTACAGCTAGAGGAACCTTATGGCATTTGGGTGGATTAAATTGATATTACCGGAAATATAAATGAGGAAAATCAAAAGAAATGAACTACCAGACCTCTGTGTGTCTGTTGCTTATTGCGAGTTTGCACAAACAGAACAAAAAAATTAGTCCCAAGCAGTTGGGGGGTAGGCTAGAGTTGAAACCCAGCAAAAGCCACAAGATTCAAGCACGTGGATAGTTGTTTTACATTCGCTCCTATTCAAGGCTAAATCTTTAAGTATTTCATCCTTTCAAGTCTCCTTTTACTGTCCCTTCCTATGTCAACTTTGTACTTCACCTGCTTCTCCTTCCATTACTATCACGAGCTTGCACAAACAAAAGTGAAATTTTGTTTTAAATTGGCTACCACTAAACCAGATCCAAAAAGAAGCCCACACATGGTGGTTCAGCCCACAAAAGTCAAACAATAGTTTCACAGCTATATGATTGCGATTACTGACTACAGCGTTGGTTTAGAACAAATAATATGGTGCACCTGAAATGTGATGGTAAGGAAGGCCTAGGTATGAACTAGTTAATGCCCCCAAACCATAATGACGTATCAGTATCAAAGTGGTGTTTTAACCTTTTAGGCTCTCAATGTTGCGGCCTAAGGCCTTACGAATTCTAGATTGACCAAATAATTGCTCTCCTAGAAAAATACGGCGAAACACAACTTTCCAGAAAAATAATACATTAGCATAGTGGATTAGTGACAGCTAGAATGCCTGCTCCAAATTCCAACATTTGCTTTACCTGAGTGGAGGATGAAGGATGGATTTTCCCCCCACTCATCCATCTCTTCCCAGTTCAAACTACAAGTCAATTTATAAAGAGGTAAAATGTTAAGCACTCATGGGAACATATCTGGTGCAACCGTGCAACCAAAATATAAGTATAGAGCTGAGAGGACCTTTTTAAAAGAGTAAAATGCATTAGCGCTTCTCGAACTTGGCATGTTGTGTCACTTAAGTCCTCGAACTCTCAAAACCAGCAAAATGGGTCCTCGAATTTGGTCGGCCATCTAAAATCGGGTTTGCTCAAACCAGATGTCGACGGGCATGCTACCTGGAGCGTACTAATGAAACTTCAGAGACCCAGGTGACACATAATGCCAAGTTCAGGGACTCAAGTGATACAACATATCAAGTTCCATAACTCAAGTGACTCCAACGTGGCATTGCCACATCGGCATCCGGTTTGAGCAAATCCAGTTTTGAATGGCCGGTCAAGTTCGAAGACCTGTTTTCCTAGTTTTGAGAGTTCAGGGACTTTAACACAACATGCCAAGTTCAAGGACCGCTAATACATTTTACTCTTTTTAAAAATATTCTTTTTTAGAACAACACTCATGTCTTGGTGTTTATGCATTTTACACTTTGCTTCCTATATATGAGCTTTGAAAACCTAGAGATCGTATTTCTCAAAATATTAACCTTGCCATCTTTTCCCTTCCATGGAATTGGCAAATATGCCACAGAGAGGGACAATGCAACCTCATTGAGCCAACACTTTTTGTTCCATGAAGACTCTTAAGATTGGCTGGTTCAGGATTTGGCACCCCATCGGCCCATCCCACTGACATTTGGGATCATCTGTGCAATAAAAGTGATCCAGGGCGGTAAATCATGAACAAACAACTGTATAAGTGGTGAGCTCTCAAATTAACCCCGTCACAGCCTAGCCCCTAAAAGGCTCAGGACAGACAGGTCGCGCAGCAGGGAAAAACAACAGAGTGTTGGAATAAGTCTCGTGGTTTGTGGGAAGGACAACAGCAGTCCTTTTGGTCTTTGCTACAGGACAGCAGCCCTGCAGTTTCTTTGGTCTTTGCTACAGGACAGCAGCCCAGCAGTTTTCTGGTCTTTGCTACAGGACAGCAGTCCTGCAGTCTTTTGGTCCTTGCTACAAGGACAGCAGTCCTTTGGTCTTTGCTGCAGTTGGTCCTTGCTACATGACAGCAGTCCTTTGGTCTTTGCTGCAGTATGGACAGCAACAGTCTTTGCTGCAGTGTGGTGTGGATAGCAGTTAGCATATGCTTTTGTAAAGGTGTAGGACATCTAGTGTAGCCATAGTGTAGGACAGCACCTTAGGAGCATATGCTCGGCACTTCGGCAGCTCCTTGGGCTATAAGTATGTACCCCAACCCTTAGATGCGTATGGCATTTTGAGTAGTGCGTGAGAAATAAACGAAAATTGCCCCAACTCGTAGTGTCATCCTCTGGATGAGAGTTAGAGTCTCTCTGCTTACAATTGGTATCAGAGCCAAACTATCATGCAGCCTAAACATCTCTTGCTCATCTCCTTCCCGCGCCTCTCCCCACACTCAGTCGGCAGCAAGAGCTCCAATTGTTCCTTCCTCTCCTGCTCAGACGAGCAGCCTTTCGTCTGAGATAGGCTCTTCCACACGCAGCGACCCCTCACTAGCCCACCATGTCCCTACGCTCGATCACTTCGAGTGCGCGGCGCCAGCAGGAGGCCAAGGTCACCGCGGCACAAGAACGCGAGCGAGCAGCGGCGGCGGCTACAGCGACAGCGACGAGGGCAGCACGGCTGGCGGCGGTGGAACTGGCAGCAGCGAGAGCGGAAGTAGAAGAAGCGGAGGCGGCGGATGCTGCACGTGCGGCGGCAGCAGAGCTTGAGGCTCTGCGCGGCAGTAGAGCCGGCAGCTCTGCCTCTGTCGGCGACAACACCAACGAAGAGCTCAGGCTGACGAGGGAAGCAGCGCGAGAGCAGGCAGCACAGTGGGCAGTCGCGCATCCCCATGGGGGCGTGCGTGGCGGCAGCCTAGATAGGCGCCGACCAAGGTTATTATGGGCGACGCCTAGCGTCCAGGCGGCTGTAGGAATTGGGCGTCGGGCTCGCCGCGCCATGGGAGCGTATGGCGTCGCCGCGCGCGCCTAGGCGTCGCCATGGCGTCCAATTTCGCCACGGACGCCACGGAAACGTTTTAGGGTTGGCGGCTGGCGCCTTTGCGGCTTTGCGCGCGTAGTTTTAGGGTTTACAATTTGCGCGCGAATAAAGCCATGGGGCCTTTCCTGCAGTGCCGCGCCGCCTCTGCTCCACCTCCACTCGTCGCACCGCCGCCTCTCCTCCAGCCGGTGCACCGCGCCGCCGCCTCCTCCAGTCGGTGCGCCGCGCCGCCGCCTCCTCCAGCCAAGCGCCGCCTCCATCCGCCTGCTCCATCCGGGGATTTCCTCTGCTCCAGCCGGTCCGGTGCTTTCCTCTGCTGTTTGCTCTTCTTCTTCCTCAGTTCCTCTGCTATCTGCTCTTCTTCCTCCTTAGTTCCTCTGCTCTGCTGCTGCCTGCTGCTCTCCCTCATCTCCTATTTTTTATGCAGCATAGCAGCAACACTACAGCAGCCAGCAGCACCCTCATCAATCAATGGCTAGCCCATCTTCAGTCAACAATGTCAACTATGATCCAAAGACAGACAAAGCAAGGAAGGCTAGCTCAAATGATCCAGGTTGGAAGTATGGGTATTGGGCAAATTTGGCAAATAGAGATCAAGTGACATGCACCCTTTGTGACACCATAGTTTCTGGAGGGATAAAAAGGCTAAAGCAGCATCTAGCAGGTGGCTATGGAGATACAAAGATATGTTCAAAGACCACTACTGCAATTAGAAAGGAGATAAGGAATTACTTGGAATCCAAAAGAAGGAAAAGAGCTATTTTCCTAGATGATGATGAGCAGCAAGAGGAGGAAGAGGATGTAATGGTGGTGGATGCACCAGCTGAATTTGTTCAAGTTCAACAAGATGAACCTATAGAATCCCAAGGCTCTAAGGTACAACCAAGTTCAGGGACTGCAGCCAAACACAGGCGTGCAACCTATCTGTACAAGGATACAACATCAATCAAGACCAAGGCAAATCAAGCAAGCAAGCAAAAGTCAATTGTGGAGATGCTTCGAAAATCACCTGAAGATGTAGTTGATGAAAGGCGTAAAGGGTGTTCTCAACCCACAATTCCATCCAAGATGAAGTCCAAAGAGGAGAAGAATTATGTGGATATGCAATGGGCTTTGTGGTTTTATGAATGCGGTGTGCCATTTAATGCAGCAGCAGCAAGACAATTTCAGGTTGCAGTTGAGGCAACTGCCCAGTTTGGTTCAGGCTATAAGCCTCCATCTCCATATCAACTTGGACAGCCATTGCTAAAGGATGTTGCGAAATTGACAAGTACTATGAGGGAGGAACATGAGAGGGCATGGAAGCATTACGGTTGCACGCTTATGTCGGATGGATGGTCAGATAGGAGGGGCAGGCATTTGATCAACTTCCTTGTGAATAGTCCAGAGGGGACATACTTCTTAGAGTCTGTGGATGCATCAAGTGAAGTTCATGATGCATTTATGCTAGCTGATTTATTAGGGAAGAAAATTGAAGAGATTGGGAAAGAAAAAGTGGTTCAGGTTATCACTGATAATGGGGCTAACTACAAGGCAGCAGGTAGGATACTTATGGAGAGGTTTCCTTCACTTTTTTGGAGCCCATGCGCTGCACATTGCTTAGATCTTATGCTAGAAGACATAGGAAACTTGAAGGAATTTAAGAAGCCCATTGTACGTGCAAGACGTGTCACAACTTTCATCTATAGGCACGGTAGAATTCTTAGTTTAATGAGAGAGAAGACAGGTGGGGCAGATCTTGTGAGAGCTGCAGCCACTAGATTTGCCACTGCTTTCCTTACTTTGAAAAGTTTGTACAAGCACAAGGATCCTTTGAAGGCCCTATTTCTTAGTGAAGAATGGAATGGAAACAAGTTGGCAAAAACTGCTGCAGGTAAGGAGGCTTGTGATATTGGGCTCTCTTTGGAGTTTTGGAATAAAGTTGAAGATTGTCTTAGAGTTTCAGCCCCTCTCCTCATTGTACTTAGAGTGGTTGATGGTGATGAGAAACCTGCAATGCCAGAGGTCGCGACACTAATGAAACATGCAAAAGAGAAGATCAAGCTAAGCTTTGCTATTGATAGCAAGAAAAGCTTACTTAAGAGAATCATAGACATCATTGAGAAACGATGGATGAAACAAATGGACCATCCTTTGTATGGGGCTGCTCTTTATTTGAATCCAGGAAAATTGCATCCTCTCATTCGAGATGATGATGAATGGTGGACTAAGAGGTTGTTTCCTTGATGTGCTTGCAAGAATGGTGGATGATGAAGAAACAAGAGCCAAGATTGATGCTCAATCCTTAGACTATGAAGCTCTTAGAGGAGAGACCTTCTCAAACAAAATGGCCAAGAACAACCTGGAGAAAATGAACCCACGTAAGTGATGCTTGTCTTGTAATTGCAACAGGTTTTACACATTAACATCTAAATTTATGTTGTATTTCACATTTGGCAATCAAGTTGATTGGTGGCGTTCATATGGTGGGCGTGCTATTGAGATTCAAAGGTTTGCTAGGCGTATTGTTGGTCTTCGCGCTTCATCATCGGGTTGTGAGAGAAACTGGAGTAGATTTGAGTTTGTGAGTATTGTTGTCTTTGTCTAATTGTTTAATTCTTAGCTTGTGTCTAGAATTTAAGCCAACAAATTATTCTTTTGTAGATCCATACAAAGAAACGTAATAGGTTGCTGCATAAGAGATTGAATGATATTGTCTATGTTTCCTACAACCGAAGGATGAAGACTAGGTTTCAAATAAGGCGTGAGAAGAAAGGGAAAGGTTTTGACCCTTTGGTCACTGAAGAGTTCGATTGGGATAATGAGTGGGCTGATTCCTCCTATGTGCAGCCTCAAGGTGCTCGTGGGTGTGATTGTGGTGAGGATGAGAATGGCCTTAGGAACTTGTTGATCAAGCTGTGGGTGCATCAAGCTCGCTGTGAGGCCGAAATCTTCCAAGGAATGCCAACAAGCGTGCAAGAGTTTCACACTCAAGGTTTGACTTTGAAGAAGATTTTGGTTCAGCCAATGAAGAAGAGGAGGACCAAGATCCACATGATGATGTTGATGTGACTGATTCTGAAGATGCACATGATGATGTTGGTGGAGAAAACACTGAGGCTGCTCCAGATGAGTTCGAAGATGGATATTGACTCACTAAGAGTTGGCTGATTTCAGATTTGCAGCTTACCTATTTTTGCGCAGTGCTTCAATGCTTCACTGCTTGTGCACTTAATCAACTAGTCTTTTAATCTTTTGATTGATCTATGTCGCTATGTCATTATGGGGCTGGACTGGAACTAATTATGCCACTAAGACTAGCAGTCTAGCATATGTTGCTGCTGCTATTTTATTCCCACCAATGTATTGTGGGTTTAATTTGATATACATGTCTGCTGCTGCTATTTTATGTCTTACTGTTTTAATATGTCAATATTCATAGGTTAATGTAGCTTGCAGCTTGAAAAAAAGAAGAGGGGTTGGATCTTCGATAAGAGAGATGGATCACGGACAAGAACAACAAAGAGAAGTGCAGAGTACATACCAAAGCATGGACAACAAAAAGGCTGAAGCTGAGTCGCGACAGCACGACGGACCGCCTACGCCGTTGAGCTGGCTGGGCTCACCGATTGCAACCCAGCTCTCACTCTGATGGAGGAGAGGCTGAAGCTGAGTCGCGACAGCACGACGGAGGTGGATGCTACACAGTACCGATGTCTTGTGGGGAGCCTTCGCTACCTCCTCCACACACGGCCTGACTTGGCATACTCCGTCGGCTACGTTAGTCGGTTTCTGCAGCGACCGACGACGGAGCATGAGCAGGCTGTGAAGAGGATCATCCGCTATGTTGCGGGGACTCTCGACCACGGTCTCTACTACCCGAGGTGCCCTGGGGAGGCACACCTTGTCGGGTACAGCGACAGCGACCACGCCGGCGACATCGACACTAGCAAGAGCACGAGCGGGATCCTCCTCTTCCTCGGCAAATGCCCCATTAGCTGGTAGTCGGTCAAGCAGCAGGTGGTGGCCATGTCCAGCTGCGAGGCCGAGTACATAGCGGCCTCCACCGCTTCAACTCAGGCGCTCTGGCTGGCTCGGCTGCTCGATCTCCTTGGGAGAGACACTAGAGCGGTGGAACTCAGGGTGGACAGCCAGTCCGCTCTGGCGATGGCCAAGAACCCCGTGTTCCATGAAGGGAGCAAGCACATCCGGGTGAGGTACCACTTCATCCGTGACTGTTTGGCAGAAGGGAGCATCAAGGCGCGCTACATCAACACCAAGGATCAGCTTGCGGACCTACTCACCAAGCCCCTTGGGAGGATCAAGTTCCTTGAGCTTTGCTCCAAGTCCAGGATGGTCCAGCTATCCAACAAGACGACGCACAAGACTTAGGGGGAGAATTGTTAGAATAAGTCTCGTGATTTGTGGGAAGGACAACAGCAGTCCTTTTGGTCTTTGCTATAGGACAGCAGCCCTGCAGTTTCTTTGGTCTTTGCTACAGGACAGCAGCCCTGCAGTTTTCTGGTCTTCGCTACAGGGCAGCAGTCCTGCAGTCTGTTGGTCCTTGCTACAGGACATCAGTCCTTTGATCTTTGCTGCAGTTGGTCCTTGCTACAGGACAGCAGTCCTTTGGTCCTTGCTACAGGACAACAGTCCTTTGGTCTTTGCTGCAGTATGGACAGCAGCAATCTTTGCTGCAGTGTGGTGTGGACAGCAGTTAGCATCTGCTTTCGTAAAGGTGTAGGACAGCATCTAGTGTAGCCATAGTGTAGGAAAGCACCTTAGGAGCATATGCTCGGCACTTCGGCAGCTCCTTGGGCTATAAGTATGTACCCCGACCCTTAGATGGGTATGGCATTTTGAGTAGTGTGTGAGAAATAAACGAAAATTGCCCCAACTCGTAGTGTCATCCTCTGGATGAGAGTTAGAGTCCCTATGCTTACACAGAGAAGGGGCAGTTTCTAGTTTAGGACATGAAAAGAAACTTGAATAGTTCTTTGTTGCTCATATCATGTTATGTGTTTATTATTAAGTTGGTTTTTGTCTTCATCAAATCTAGCTTTCAAGCAACTTATTGCAGCCTAAATATTTGTCATATACAATCTTTTTTTTTCTAAAACGCGCAGGAGAACTGCGCATTAGATATATTAAGATAGAAGAAATACCAATGGTCTAAAGAAGACCAGAGTACAGAGAAACAACAAAAAAAATTAAAGAAAATAAAAATAAAAATAAAAACAGCCAAAACTGCTCCTAAACTAAGGCCAGATGGTGCCCAGATCTTTGGCACCCGCGAGACACCACCTCTGAGCGTCGTCTTTGATATTCTGAATAATCTGGTTGCCACTAGGAGCATCCCCCTCAAACACACAATTATTCCGCTGCTTCCAAAGCCACCATGCCACCAACATCACAAGGGAGTTAATCCCTTTGCGCAGCGCATAAGGGACCTTGGCCTCCAAATTAGCCCACCAATCTTGGAAAACCAAATCATCCCTCGTGGGGGAGAACTGCCGCAGATTAACCAGGGAGAAAATCCTAAACCACACTTCCCTAGAGAAGACACAAGAGATTAAAAGATGATGCACCGTTTCATCCTCTTGATCACAAAGGGGGCATTGAACAGGATGGTCCAAACCCCTCTTTGCCAAGCGATCTGCAGTCCAGCACCTATCTCGAGTCGCGAGCCAAAGAAAGAACTTGCATCTTGGAGGGGCCCAGTTTCTCCAAATAAGCTCAGCAGGCGCAAAACCCACCCTTCCCATCATAAAAAGATCATACGCCGATTTGGACGAGTAAGAGCCTGAGGGGGAAGGTGTCCATATGTGCTGATCTGGAACATCTGATAACAGTTGAACCTCCCGAACAAGATCCCAGATCTGGAAGAATTCGGAGAAAGCCATAGAGGAGAAATTGCCCCTAATGTCAAGAACCCAACTGCTACCATTAATTGCTTCCTGGACTGTTCTTGACCTCACAGCCTTCTTGTTAACAGCAGCAAACAGCGAAGGAGCCCAATTTGCAATTCTTTTACCGTGCAGCCAGCGATCAGTCCAAAATTTGGTGTCAGTTCCACTGCCCACAACTGACTGAACCGATGCAGCAAAAAGTGCAGCAGCATTGGGATGAACTTGGACATCCAAGAAAGCCCACGGCCGCTCAGGTTGTGTTTTCTTCAACCATAACCATCTCAAATTGAGGGACCAGCCCATAACTTCAAGATTTGGAACACCTAAACCACCCAAAGTCAATGGTACACACACCTTCTGCCAACCCACTAAACAGTGCCCACCATTGATATTTTTGCGGCCTTTCCAGAGGAAACCTCTCCTAATCTTGTCAATGGCTTTGATGACCCATTTGGGGCATTGAAGTGCAATAAGGTGGTAAACTGGAATAGCTGAGAGGACAGATTTGACAAGAGTAGCCCTACCCGCCGGGTGAATAAGAGCAGCTTTCCAACCAGGCAATCTATCAGCAACCTTCTCAACTAGAGGGAGAAGGTCCCTCCTGGAGAGCTTTCTAATAGACAAAGGCAGGCCCAAATACTTGCAAGGAAAATTCACCAAATTACAAGATAGCGTCTCTTGGATTGCCAAAACCTCCTGGTCATTGCAGCAAATCGGAGTAAACGAGCTCTTTGCTAAATTAGTAACAAGTCCTGAGGCTTCACCGAACACCTTCAAAACTTGTTTGACTGTCTCCAAGTCACACCTCACCGGATGCATAAACAGAACCACATCATCGGCGTATAAGGAAATTCTCTGTCCAATTCCCCGACGAAGCAGCGGCTGTAACAAACCATAGCTCTCAGCCTTCAAGATTATTGAATTTAGAACGTCCATAACACACACAAAGAGCATAGGAGATAAAGGGTCTCCCTGACGGAGCCCCCTTTGATGATAAATCAACTCTCCTGGTTCACCGTTAACCAAAACTCTAGTAGAAGAAGAGCGTAGCAACTTTGCCAACATATCACACCACCGAGCACCAAAACCAAGATGTTGTAAGACCTCCAAAAGGAAAGGCCATGAAACTGAATCAAAGGCCTTGGTGATGTCAAGCTTTAGGAGCACTCTCGGTTCCTTTTGCCTGTGCAAAACTCGGGCCATCTGTTGCACAAGAACAAAATTATCTAAAATGTATCTACCTTTCACGAACGCACTTTGATTAGGTGACACAAGCTGTGATAGTTTCCCTGATAACCGATTAGCCAGCAGCTTAGTGATGATCTTGGCAAAACTATGGATCAGACTTATAGGGCGAAAATCTTTTACCTCCTCCACATCAACTTTCTTGGGCAGCAGGGTAATATATGCAGAGTTGAGGAGAAAAAGTCTACTATCATCACCCTGAAACAGTATATTCACAGCAGCCATAAAATCTACTTTGATAATTTGCCACGCCATCTTGTAGAATCTGCCTGTAAAGCCATCTGGCCCGGGAGCTTTATCTGAAGGCATGGATTTGATGGTGTTCCAAATTTCTTCCTCGTCAATAATCCGGTCTAACTCGGTAAGATCAACAGCTGATCGATGAAAGGATTGAAGATCAAGAGTGAAGTTACGCTGTCCCGCAGATCCCAACAAATTGCTGTAAAAATCCCAGACCACCTCAATCTTATCCTTCTGATCAGTGAACACCCTGTCCTCTGTCTTCAAACTGGCAATAAAGTTTTTCTTCTTCCTGTATCTGGCATGGTGCTGGAAATACGCAGTGTTGGCATCTCCCTCTTTGAGCCATCTCAGACCAGAACGCAGCCTTGCCCTGGTCCTCTCAAAGGAAGACAAGCCCAAAATATGATGCTTAAGCTGTCTCCGAAGCCAAATTTCCAGTGAGGACAGCAATCTTGAATCCTGGGCAGATTCCAGTTGATGAATAATCTCCCTTGCAAGAAGAAGTTGTCGCTTGATATTGCCTGTCTTCCTATGACTCCAAGATTGCAGATTTTTGGCAAGCCTCCGCAGCTTGTCAGCGAGCCTCTGTAAAGGGCAAACAGCCATAATCGGCTGCTCCCAGGACTGTTGCACAACCTCCATAAATCCATCAAGTTTTGGCCAAAAACTTTCGAAATGAAAGCGACGTTTACCCATGAAGGAGTCCCTCAAGCCCAGCAATAAAGGGCAATGATCTGAAATGGAAGAAGCCAAAGCTTGCAGAATGCAATCTGGGAACAACTGGTCCCAATCAGTGGTCACAAAAACACGATCTAATCTGACAAGGGTTGGCGCTTCCCGCTCATTAGACCAAGTAAATTGTCTACCCAAAAGATCAATTTCCACCAATTCAAGCTCATTAAGAAGACGACGAAAACGGCCCATCATTGCCCTGTCAACATTTTGATTATTTTTGTCTTCCACTTTATAAATGAGGTTGAAATCCCCTCCAACAGCCCACGGTCCAGCACACGTAAGGCGAATGTTACGAAGTTCTTGCAGAAATTGCACCTTCAGGACGTCCGACTGTGGGCCATAAACTCCAGTGAACCACCAAGGGGGGCCCTCACTCTGCTGGAACTGAACAGAAACAGAAAAAACATCCACCCTTGATGCAATAGCCTTGCACACATTGCCCTTCCAAGCCACCAAGATGCCACCCCGAGAACCCTCTGCTGGGAGGAACACAAATTCATCAAAATCAGCCCCAAGGGTCGACATGACTGTCCATCTAGAAATATTTTCCTTTTTTGTTTCTTGCAAACAAACCACTTCCGGCTTCACAGAATCAATCAAACTACGAACAGAATCCCGCCGAGACTTATTATTGAGTCCCCTTACATTCCAAATCAACAATTTTGAGATATCCATAGAAACAAAAGACAGGAGTACGACTAGAGAAAAAGCTTCCCAACCCAAGAACAAAAGGGGGAACTACACAATAATGGGACTCTGTCCCAACAGTGAATCTGCAGCATCAGCATTCTCCGGAATTGCCCAACCGAACAGTGCAGCTAAGGCAGCAACATGGTCCTGAGTTAGAGGCTTAGAAAACAGCCGCCCATATTCATCAAGAGCTTCTTGTGCCAATCCCTCCTGGTCAGCCCATATCCCCAAGGTTCTAGCAATATCCACTCTTATTTTTCTGACAGCTGTGGAAGGCGCCCCCCTACCATCCTTCTTCAGTCTATTGCTTCTTCTAGGTATAAAATCTTTTGGCGTCTGCTTACGTCGCCGCTTTTGGGTAGCTGGTCTGGCCAAGATGCAGTCAACTGGCTTAGTGATGGTGGCCAAAAAATCCTGCACCAGCGAAAGGTCAACATCCGATGTCGTGGTATCCAAAACCGATGCCGAGATACAGTCAGCGGAGCAATCATCCCCCGCATGTCCCTCAAGTAGCTCTTGCCTTCCCGTCGGAGAACTGAGCTCGAGATCATCCACCCGGTCTGCTGACCCAGAAACAGAGTCCGCCCCAACATCTGCGAGAATGGGGCGTCTTCTAGAATATACAAGCAGAGCCCGCGGGGAAACAGTCCTAGCAACCGACAACGCCCCCCCTCTGACAGAAATGGGATCCAATATAGTCTCACCTTGATTTGTGGTTTTTGTCGGGTTTCAACTCTAGCTTACCCCAACTTGCTTGTGATTAAAAGGCTTTGTTGTTGTTGCTGCTGCTACTGCTGTTGAATGTATAGTCTCAATTTTATTCTAACAGGCTTCTGTTAGACTGTGTGTGTGAGTGGGCCGGCACCACTGTTGGGCTGCCGACCCATTAGGGTTAGGGTCCTGTGAGTCTATAGATTGTACCCCATCTCCTATCAATAGACTAAGTACTACAATTTCCTACATGGTATCAGACTAGGTTAGGGTTAGGTTTAGGGTTTCCTCCCAACCCCCAGCAATCGTCGGCTGCTCCCACCCCATAGCCGCCTCCAGCAGAAGCGCTGCCCCCGAGAGGCTCAACCTTCCCTCCCGGGGGCGGCCTCCCACCCGCCGGCAGCTAGCCTCCCCTCTCTCCTCTCCCAGCCCACTACGCCTGGAGCCTCCTCCCTCCAGTGGAGCGGCGGCGGCGGCGGCCGGGCTCGCCTGCCTGTGCGCCCTCCTGTGGAGCAGCGGTGGCGGTGGCCGGACTCGCCTGCCTGCGCGCCCTCCAGTGGAGCAGCGGCTGGGCTCGACTACGTCCTCCGTCAGCCTCCTCGCCGGCCTCCACTGAGCTCCGCTCCTCGCCGGCCATGGAGGCCGTCACACGAGGCCCCCCTCCCTTCCCCTCGGCCGCAGAAGCGCCGCCCGACCCCAGGTCGCGCCGCCGTCGAGCGCCTCTACCTCGCTTAGGCCCGCGTCGCCACCTTTCTGGCCACGGCTCTCTTTCCTCTCCCCCTTGGCTGGCCAGTTCTAGGATCGGCGGCGCCATCAACACGCCCCCTGCCCTCGCCTGAGCCGCCTAGCAGCGCCTCTCTCTTCACGCCTCTCCCGTCGCCGGCGTCAACCCTTCCTGCCAGGACCGGTGCAGGCCCCTGCCTGGCTGGAACCGCCCCGTCGCCCTCCCCTTCATCGCCTTCGTTGGATCCGTCGCTGCCGCGGCCTTCCCGGCCTTATTCACCGTTGTTGTGACCTTCCCGGCTCGATCCGCCACCCTTTGACCGGATCGCGTCTTCCCGACTGGATCCGTCGTTGTCGTGGTCTTCCCCGCCGGATCCACCGTTACCCTTCTATTCTGCCGCGGGCACGACCACCATGACCGGCGCAGATGTGTGCGCTGTCGTCGGCCTTCCTGGTGGGGCTCCTCGACGTTCGGACGATCGAAGAAGTAAGAAGGTCGACCTGCTGGTGCTCTTTTGTTGTGTCGCCCTCGCCGATCGTTGACACTTGAACGTCGACCCCTCCCGAAGAACAGGCTTCTGTTGTGTGTCTCCCGACCGCGGCCACCTCGGCTTCAGCTACCTCGACATCTAGGGGCTATCGTCTTCTTGGAGCACACATCGGTCTGTACTCCAGTCGCAACATTCGCACCCTCACAACGCTGCGACTGTGGGGATTTCAACCTGTCGGCTCCTACCTTCGCCTTCTACTCCAGTCTCATCGTGTGTGGTGCCCCCGTTGCGACTGCGGGGGGTGTTAGACTATGTGTGTGTGAGTGGGCCGGCACCACTGTTGGGCTGCCGGCCCATTAGGGTCGGCTCCTACCTTCGCCTTCTACTCCAGTCTCATCGTGTGTGGTGCCCCCGTTGCGACTGCGGGGGGTGTTAGACTATGTGTGTGTGAGTGGGCCGGCACCACTGTTGGGCTGCCGGCCCATTAGGGTTAGGGTCCTGTGAGTCTATATACTGTACCACATCTCCTATCAATAGACCAAGTACTACAATTTCCTACAGTTTCCATCCCATTATTGGTACTTCGGTCATATTACACAATATAGATGATTATAAGCTCAGTGACAACATGGATACGTAAATAAATGGACCAGGTATAAGCAAATTTCATGTTTTTTCAATTTCAATATGGATTTATTTGATCAATTAATAAATAGAGCACTGAGGTCAAAACAAAGAAATCATACATGGCTCATACTCTTCAAACCCATCACTGTGGCACACATATGTAAGTAGAAAAATAATGCATTAATGTAAAGACACTAAAAACTGGAAATTACTACAAAAGTCATTAGCATTATAAGCAAATATAAAGACAATGCAACTAGACTGAACCAAACAAGAGCACTAGCCAATCAGATAGAGAAAGAACCTTGGTGAAGAACTTTTGAGCGTGACTTCTGATCTGCACGGCCGTCTTTGTCCCAACATGCTCTATGGAGATTGATGAAACAAAAAAATGCAATCAGTATCAATTGGAAAACTAAATCCACATGAATAGACCTCAGGGGTTACAGGTGATGAAGTCAGGAAATAATAGCATAAAACTACTTGGATACAGCCGCTATGGATATTTTACCTTCTATGCGCTGCCATGCTCTGCCATAAAGTTTCAAGGCTTCAAGGAACCGTTTGTGCTCAGCCTCTGTCCACCGCTCCCGCTGCTTGGTTATTGTGTATGGCTTCCTTACCTACAAAGAATGTAGGAGTAATTTTGTCATGTATGGATGAAGACATGAAACCAGTGTAGCATATCCTAGCTGCTGATGGTCTTTTGTTAGAGGGTCTAGTTAATGAGTCAAAATCTGTACAGTGAAGTCAGTCATCACACTCTAATCTTCCTCTTAGTTTCTAGGAAAGTCACTAGGTAATTTCTAGGGAAGCCACTAGGGATGTTTTCTTACTCTATTTTCAGCTATAAATAAGAGGTAAAGGCACAAGCAAGCAGCAGCTTATTGCAGCCCAACAAAAGTTGAAGCTATGTGAGCCAGATAGAGAAGATAGGGCTTGGTTGTGAAGGTCGAGCTAGTGTATAGTGTATAATAAGCTAGTGTTTATGTAGCTTTGGTTATGAAGGTCAATCAAGCCGTGTGAAGTGAAACTACCTGTGTTAATATATAAGAGAAACAAAGTGATTTTGTTTCCAACAAAGAACATTGATAAAATGTTCCTTTTTACCATAAATCAAAGAAGCACATTGTAGAACAACTCACCTTTATCACCGTTTCCTCACCAGAGGAATTCACCTCCATCTCCAAATCCAGCAAAAAGAAACAGAAATAGACGGGAAATGTTCAACAGCTGTTCGCTTTGTCACTTGGAGTTGAGGTCATCTATAAACAAGAGAGCTCCTCCTTCCATATCTCCAACCAAACGCTGGACCTGACGGAAGTAGTACCTCATAGCTCCTCCTAGACCTCTAACACACAAGCACTCCCAATGCGTTAATAGTTCAAATTTGTGTGCCCAGACCTAAAAGAGCAGCCAAAGTAGTGTCAAATTTACACGAGAAAACCTGTAGAATTGAACTGGGGTCAGAATCTTCAAAAGGATCAATTCCACTCACCTACTTAAATTGATCCAATTGTCCTTACTCTGCATAAAAGCGTTAAGATAGAGCAATATCATTTAAATATTCATGTGCTTCCTTTGAAATGTAAATTACTGTTATAAATAGCACTTGTAAATATGCACTAAGCCCCTTATACAATGGGGAAATACAGAAAGCATAGAGACCCATCTATATACATCTAACACCCCCTCAAACTCAAGGTGGGTCAACCACATTGAGTTTGAAGAGATAGAATCAATGTTGAGCTCTAGTTTGTGTCTTGATGAAGAAATCAGCCAACTGAAGCTCTAAAGGCGAAGATCAATGATATCATCCTAAACCTATGCTTGTGTATATTAAGCATCAACACCAATATGCTCAGTAAGCTCATGCTTTACTGAACCACGAGCAATGCTACTAGCACCAGTACTGTCAGACAAAAAGAGAATCGGTATAGACACAAAAATCAACAAGCAACCACCATAGTCAAGTCACCTCTGCCACCTCAAGAGCCATATCATGCAACTCGGCCTCTGTACTTAAACAGGAAACTGCTAACTGCTTCTTAGTCTTCCAAGCAATGAGGGAACCACCAAAAAACACAATAGGCAGAAAGAGACTAATGATCTGAGGAATCGCTAGCCCAAGTCGCATCACAGTAGACATGAAGCTGCAAGGAGCTAGAGCAAGAAAAGAATAGACGCCGAGAAATAATCCCACGAAGATAACATAGAACATGAATAAGATTATTGTAATGAAGCTAAGTGGGGGCAAAAACAAACTAACCCAGATTATGCACAAAGATACAAAAGTCAGGGCGAGTAACACCAAGATAGACTAAGCTAACTACAATGTGACGATAGCGAGTAGGATCCGAAAGAGGCTTACCATCAGTGGCACGAGGACAAACGTTGAGCTCCATGGGAGTCTCGATAGTGCGGTGATTAGTAAGAGAAGCCGATTAAGAAGCCCTTGAATGTATTTCTTCTGAGAGAGATAGAAGCCCTCCGAAGTAGAGGAAACCTCAATCCCAAGAAAATACAAAAGAGGATCAAGATCGGACATAAGAAACTATTCACTAAGATGTGCCTTCAATAAAAGGTAATAAATTGAGGATCATCCCCTGTAATAATCATGTCATTTGCTCCTATTGATTTGTCCTCTCCTATTGAGTCAATTTCTTCTCCTGCTTCTACACCGGAGCCGTCTCTTAGAAGTAGTAATCGTCTTCGGCATCCTACTGATTGTTACTCTCCTTCAGCTTCTATGACTACTGTTCTACAACATGCAATAGATGAGTGTGCGGTGTGGTGGATGACTAGGCGACGAACGCGGTGGCCTGTATGAAGCCACGCGATTGGAGAGTCGCCAAGAAGACACCGAGATGTGAACAGAACCACAGCGAGCAGGCAAGTGTGTAGGAAAGAAAAGATTAAGTTTAGAAGAAAAAAAAATCTAACCCTAATTTCTGTCTCTGGTACCATGTTATGAATATCACTTGTAAATATGCACTAAACCCCTTATACAATGGGGAAATACAGAAAGCATACAGACCCATCTATATACATCAAACAATTACCACATGACTACATTTTTTAGAATGTCTATACAACACCTAGGTGTTTTAGGGCTAGTAACACACTATTTTTCAGCCACAAAATTTAAGATCTATAGCTCATTTTGTTAAGGCCCATTAGGCCCATCCTATTGCTAAGGCATGTTGGCCTATAGATATAATCTCTACAACCCCTATGGACTTATTATCCTTCGTCATTTCCAAAGGTAACATGGTAACAAGGCAGGTTAGGGTTGTTAGAAATATGCCCAGAGATAATCATAGAGATGAGCATATTTCTTTGTATCCATGATATATATATTGCTTAATTGAATATCCATGAAAGGCACCTTATATTGATTAGCAATTATGTGAATTGTTTGTGAGATTCTTTACTTGTATGGTTATTCTAAACGATGTCCCTAGTCAGAGTTGATGACTAGCACATATATTAGTTGATGACTACATTTCACAAGTCATGGACATGGAGATGTCGAACTAATAATGTGGACGCATGTATGACATGAGGCTAGACTGACCCAATGTGAGATATTGTAATATAGTTCTCTTTTTGCAACATGTATATTGTGTCCTTAGACCTGAGATTGTCGCATGTTCTCAAGATGTGGATTGACCTACTTAGGGACTATCAAACGCTACTCCGTAACTGGGTAGTTATAAAGGTAATTTTGGGTTTGTCAGGAAGCATGCTGTGAGGCATGGTCAGTCAAGATGGAATTTGTCCCTCTCTTCTTGAGAGAGATATCTCTGGGCCCCTCGAGTAATTGGATCAAGAAATGCATGGTCGTGCTAGGGTTAATAATTAACCATTGAAAGGATTACAATTCACAGTATCGAGAAAGAGAGGTCAGCTTAGAGCCAGACCAAATATCGTGAGACAAAGGGAACAACATATACGTAATGTTGCAATGGTTCGTCTGATATGATCTTTACGTGCGCATAGGAGTTGACATGTTTTGCTAGAGGCCGCTGTCAATTATTGGGCCAAGTAAGAGTACTCGGGCCATGTCTATTTGTACGTGAACCTATAGGGTCACACACTTAAGGGGAAGGAAGCCTAACTCGGATTAGATCCGAAATAAGACTGGGCTTTAGGGTTACTGATGGGCCTCGGAGTCAGAAGCCCACCATAACGCCTATATAATGAGGGCTGGGGGCGCGGTTAGACTAACCCTAATTCGCCACCAGCAAACAAGTAGTTGCTCGCCTCTCGCCCTCACGAAGCCGCCGTCGCGAACCTAGCAGTTCGGTACGCGACGCTTCCTCCCTGTACGTGTGGATACCTCGGAGGTGCTGTATCTGGAGCACTAGGACGAACCACGTGAGGACGTGAAGGACGCTGGCGACTGCACGGCACTGCTCGACGCGTTCGTCTACATCGAGACGTCTTCCGCTGCCCTGCGCGTCTAGTGATAATTCCATGACCTATAACCGCAGTAGTTCTTGGTTTTATGGGGTCAAAAAATTTGTTTTTCGATAGCGTAGCCTCCCCATAATCTTACAAGGGTTAGGATTAGCTTTAATCCCGCCCTCTAACCCCACCCATTTTTTCGGTCGTCGTGGTCATTTTCTCGCGGTCGCTTCACCCTCAGCGTCGTTCTCATCTGTCGCGGGTAGTCCTCACCACCTGTGGCGACACCGCTCAGCAGCACGTCTGTCTGGGCGTCGCGACCACCACCGACAAATCTTCCCCGCTCGATATGCGTCCGCCTGGGAGAATCGTTGCACGCCTTCATCTCTAGCACGCGCCCGCGTCCGCTTGGGGCTCTCGCACCATCATCTGGTCAAACTGGACCAAAGTTCTTCGTCGACTTGAACCAATCTGGCCTGGTTGTAGGGCACTGTGGCCACCTCCTTTGTCATCTTGCTGCGTTGGCCGTTGGGTGCAACGTTTTCACCATAGTCGTCTTGTCGCTGGGGTTGCTGCTGCTAGGACTTTCTAGTTGTATTTTGTCAGGATTGTGCACAGTCTGGTACCCTACACTCATGTGCTCCAACTCAGAACATCTAGTAACTGGTTGGATCTAATCTGCCTTCGGTGATTTGGTACTCAGTTCTCTGTTCGTAAATTCAGTTGCTTTTTCATCGTTATGTCAATCAATAGTTGTCAATATTGTGTTTGATGGTCAGAACTACCCCGAGTGGGCCTTTTGTGTTCACTGTTCAGACTGTATTGAGAGTTCGTGCTTTACTCTTTCACCTGACTGAAGCTCCACCGGTTCTTGCTGATGATCGTAGCAATGCTGCAGCGACCAAAACATGGCAAATTAATGATGGCAAGGTTATGGTTGCAATAGTGAATAGCAAACCATCCATGATAATGAGTTTGTCAAATTCACAACTGCTAAAGCTATTTGGTCACATTTGAAGGAACGCTTTGTTCAGGATAGTGGTACACTGTTACACACCTTTATGCAGCAAACTCATATCATTGAGCAACATGATATGTCTATTGATGAGTATTACTCAGCCTTTGATCGTCTGATGGGAGTTAGGAGTATGCCTTAGCCGAAGGTCCTCACACTAACAAGTTTCAAGTTGTTTTGTGATCTGTTTTCAGATTAACCTTCGTCACAGCATGCCTCAACCGAAGGTTGCTAACCAGAAGTGAAGGCTTCGACATCAACAGTTAGCCGAAGCTCTTTAGCGGATCTGGAACAACAACAGGGAGGCGAAGTGGAGATCAGGTGACGTGCACCTTACATGACAATGATACCCTCAGTAGATCTTGTAGTTCATATGTATAGGGCTTCAGACCATTGTCTAGATTCTCCAAGGTATCATTGTAACCTTTCGTGACAAAGAAGGAATAAGAAGAAGAGAATACACATATCGACTTATATCGGATGTCTTTATACCTTTGTTTCCTTATTTATTATCGTCCATCCAAACATTCTTCCTCTAATCAACCTCTTCACAAGGAGTGGATTAAAGGAAGGCATCGTTACTTTAATTGTGTTGCCCTGTTTTGGTTCTTCATAGGAATATGAATAGGTGACCAACATTGGCGCCCACTTCCGATTAACTCACAACTTCGAAGAACATAACAAGCAACGCTAGCTTTGGTGCTTCTTCACAAGGTCAAAACAACTTATCCTCCCTACCACAGGGGATCAAGCTTTGTGCCCAGCAACAAGAGGCAGAAGAAGGAAGCGCAGAGAAGGATGCAGCATGTTGGGATCCAAGGGCCCTACATAAGATCCAAATGGTCTCATATTCTACTCACTTTTTCTCAAGAAGACCTTTAGCTCAAGGATTACGCACACGATGATGTCATGGTGATATCCTGTGTCATAAAAGGTTTGGTCCACAATGTCTTAGTGGACACAGGCAGTTGGGCAGCTATCATTTTTGCAAAAGCTTTCATGCAGATGCAAGAACCTGATGATCGGTTGCAAGCCATGAATCCCCTTTGTGGCTTCGAAGGGAAGCAAATAGCAACACTTGGAAAAATAAGTATGCCAGTAACCTTCGGCTAAACAACACCAGAACAGAGGATATCACATTTGACATAGTTGATATGGTGAGCTGATGTCTCTAACCCACGAGTTGAGGTGAAGATCATGGGCAACTAATCTAGAAGCAATAGTTTTTTTATTAACTTTAGCAAACACTTCTGGTGCAAGGCATAAGATGGAGTTCCCATTCAGCCACACCATCCCTAAAACACAAACCTGAGGCACACAAACGTCAAGTGTTGGAGCCCTCTAAAGTACATGAAATTCATAGTTCCTTTTTTACACATGTATCTAGGGATATTTACTTACAAGAAAAAACTAACTAGCAACCTGACAAGCCTTCAGTATGTGCTTCCCAACCCCTAAACTCCCCTCCCTCCCCGGCGCCTCAACCCCCCACAACCCCACGCTGGTGCCTACTCCAGGCTCGGGGGCCACTCCCTTCTCCCTGGCGTCGGGGACATCCCCTGTTCCGTTGGCTGCCGGTCATTCCAAGGCCCTAAGGTGGTGCGATGACAGGAGCCCAGCCTCCTCCATCGTTGTTACCCCGAAGTACACTCGGCGAAGGGCGTCATACAAGGAAACCCTGCTCTTGCCCAAGCCTTCTCCCATCCAAGGCCAAGTGGAAGATAATGGCGCAGGCTGGGTGAAGGAAGAAAAAAGACAAGCTCGTCGACTACGCCTCTGCCCTCCCAAACCCCCTCCTCTTCCTAAGATTGTGTCATCTAACCTTAGGGGGAAGTGTTTCAATTGTTTCTCCTCAACCCACCACGCGACTGATTGTCATCAACTAGTGAGGTGCTTCTGTTGTCGGCTGCCAGAGCATCATGGTTACGAGTGCCCCCACCGGCGGTCAGGCGTGCCCCAACCAAGACGCTCCCTGGTGTGGCGTCCAATCACCCAGGTTGCCGGGATGACGGGCTTTGAGGACAAGATACCGGACAAGGTAGAGGTTGGAGGTGATGGAGGCGGCGGGAGGGAGAAGAGGCAAACATGCCGCGAACAGGGGAGGAGGAGAACGAAAGTCAGAGTGGCAACGATGATCATGAAGCAGCAGTCGCTGAACTCCCCCAGCGGCAGGTAGAACAGAGCCATGTTCAAGAGGAAGGCGGGCCTAGATGGATCATCAGACACACCAGGAAGATCATGCAAGCAGAGGATAATCTCCGACGTGCCCTGATCATCTCCGTCATTAGCCAAGTGAATTTTGGTTGCGTCATGGAAGTGTCTGACGCACTCACCGTGAGGTTTAACCTCAAGGCGCAGACGCTCAACCCCCGTCGTGCTGCATCGAATTCATATGTCGCATTCCTCCCCAACGAAGAGGTAGCAAGCCAGGTCTACAATGGAGGCCAGCCATTCGTCTTTCCCGCCATCCGTCTTCACATCAGACATGGTCCAGACAAGCCATGGTCGTCGGCGGGAGAGCTCTGCCAGTGCTAGTTGACATCAAATTGAGAGGAATCCCAGCACGACTTTGGGGGTTGGAAACGGCGAAGCAGCTTCTCGATGATCATTGCCTCATCCGAGACGTACACCCAGAGTCTGAGGAAGGCATCAATCTATCGGTGTTCAAGCTGAGAGCATGGTGTGACAAGTCGGAGCAAGTGGCGGTGGAATTGGATCTTCATGCGTAGGAGTCGCAGATAGGCGGTAGTGACGATTCCCTGAGTCATCGCACGCTGGTGTATCCAATCTCCATGCGGGTGATTCGATCGGGTGCGTCCATGGGCGGGAGCCCCTCCTCTCCACCATCAGCGGCCAATTCCAGCGATGATCGCGGCCAGGACCACGACAAGCGACGACGGAAGCAGCTATCGGCTCCTGCTAGAAAGCCAGCGTGGCGATTAGTGGGGCAGCTGAAGCGGACGCGCTCCTGGACTCCTCGGTGGAGGAGGCGCCCACTTCGATTTCTCCACCGGTGGGGTATACCCCTTCAATTGAAGCCTCGCCCGACGCCCCAGCCTTGAAGACCACCCGTCCAATTGAAGTAGCCAAGCCCACCTCATTCAATTGTGATGTCCCAGCAGACAAGGAAGGTTCAGGGGACCCAGCTGTCGTGGAATTAATGGAGCTAGCCCCTCCAGTTCCATCCCAATGCAATGAAATGGTCCTTAATGACACTGCTTCAGAGGAGAGACCGGATATGGAGGCAATTGGTGGCAAATAGTCAGTTGATCAGAACCCAGCGTGCCCAAGTGCTGAAGAAACAGACCAAGACTCAACACCAGTTGGGCAGGACCCAGTGTGCCCAAGTGTTAGAGCAGCAGAGAATGTTACAACTTTGATGAACAATGAGGAATTGCCAAATAGAGAGGAACCTCTAAGGCTTCCTGCTATCCTTGTGCAGCAGACTAGAGACCCCTGGGAAAGCATCAAGAAAAGATTGCAAGCAAAGCCCCCATGCTATAAGGTATACTCAAGAAGAGAAATCCTACCTGAACAAACTCAGGTAGAGAGCCCGACAGCCTCAACCCCCTACAAGAATTCAGACAACACATAATCAAGGTCGTTGATGGTTTGATGATCGCTCCTTCAATCCCCAAGCACAGAAAGAAGACCCTCCCAAGCAATTTCAAGCCTAGGAGATCTAGAAGGGTGGCCAAGATTCCACCTGAGCTAGGCACTGAAGCAGTAGCCAATGTATGTAGGAAGTTGGGTTTTTGTGATGATCAAGACAACATCTCCATGGATGATGCCAACAAATATGTTGTAATGTACAATTCACCCCTCTCCAGAGAACACATTGCTGCCTTAGCAGCTCTGTTTGGGTGGGAAGCACCTGAGTTGGCATAAATTAAGATCTGTTCTTTTGGTCGAGCTTCTTTTTCTCAATGAACCAGTGCAACTTCCTGATTTGGAATGTGAGAGGATTGAACAGTAGAGCTAGGAGAGATAATGTTAAGACCCTGATCTTGGATATCAAACCATCTCTAGTCTGCTTGCAAGAAACCAAAATGAGCAACATTTCAGCATTTGATGTCCTATCCATCCTTGGTGCTGGTTACAGTGGTTTTGTATTTAGCCTAGCACAGGGAACAAGAGGGGCATATTAGTGGCTTGGAGAGATGGAGTCTTTACTTCCAGCAATCCTGTAGTAAAAGAGTACTCAGTCTCCATACAACTACAGGAGAATTCAGGTCCACAATGGTGGTTCACAGGGGTGTATGGGCCACACCAGGATAACCTTAAGCAAGATTTTCTCCAAGAGTTAAGAGAAATCAGGGTAGGCTGTGAAGGACCATGGATCGTGGCAGGTGATTTCAACCAGATTTACAGCTCTGAAGATAAGAATAACACCAATATCAACAGGGCCATGCTGGGAAGATTCAGAAGATGGATAAATGATTTGGAATTGAAGGAAATCCCTTTGATAGGAAGAAAATATACTTGGTCCAACCAGAGAGAGGTTCCCACTCTTGTCAAGCTAGATCATGTATTCTGTACAGCTGGCTGGGAGGAGCTGTTTCCAGATTATATTTTAATCAGTAAGGCCTCAGAGGACTCTGACCATTGTCCATTAGTCTTAAAACTGAAAGAAGATAAGGGGAAGATGAGATTCCATTTTGAGATCTTCTGGCCCAAAATGCTAGGGTTTCTAGAGGTGGTATCAAATTCCTGGAACCAGACAACTCAGGATTGTCGCCATCTGGAGAGGATCTCTCTAAAGCTCAAAAGGCTAACCAGAGACCTACAATCATTGGGGCATAAAACAGTGGCAATGTTAAATCCCAGCTAGGCATAGCAAGAGAGATATTACACAGATTGGAGATGGCTCAGAACAGCAGAGTTTTAACCCCAGAAGAGTTATGGTTATTAAGAAAACTCAAACATCAGCGCATGGTCCTTGCTTCCCTAGAGAGAACCATAGCAAGACTCATATCTAGAGTACAATACTTGAAAGAGGGAGATGCTAACACATCCTTCTTTCATATGTAGGCCTGTTACCACAAGAAGAAAAGTCTATCACCAGCTTAATGGATGGGAGAGAGAGTGGCCACATCTCATGAGCAGAAATAGGAAGTGTTGCATGAGTTCTACTCTAATTTGATGGGTTATGCCCCCCCAGAGAAGGCTAACACTGAATTTAGAAGAATGCCACAGAAATGCAGCAGACTTGTCTGATCTAGAGCAGCCCTTTACAGAAAAGGAAGTCTGGGATACTATAGCCAGTCTTCCATCTGATAAGTCTGGGATACTATACTGGGAGATTCTACAAAACTTGCTGGCCTATCCTTAAGGCAGATTTGATGGCTGCTCTCACTACCCTACATCAAGATAATGCACAAAAATTGTGGCTACTGAACACAGCCTATCTTACTTTGATCCCCAAGAAAACAAATGCCATGACAGCTGGTGATTATAGACCCATCAGTCTCATTCACAGCTTTGCTAAACTTACCACAAAGCTCCTTGCCAATAGACTAGCACCTCTTCTCAACAAGTTGGTGGAAGCTAACCAGAGTGTGTGCTTTTGTCAGAGGAAGATCCATCCATTATAACTATATGCTGGTCCAACAGTCTATCAAGTCACTACATAGGAAAAAAGTGGCTAGCCTTTTTCTGAAATCGGATATAACAAAGGCATTTGATTCAGTTTCCTGGGCCTTCCTCCTTGAGGTGTTGTCCCATCTTGGCTTTGGTAATAGATGGAGGGATCTTAGATCTAATCTTCTAGCCACCTCATCAACTCAAGTATTAATAAATGGGTTTCCAGTTGACCAGATCAGACATCACAGAGGATTAAGGCAAGGGGGGGGGGCCTTTCTCCAATGCTCTTTGTCCTGGTGATGGATGTCCTCAGCAGCCTTTTTAAAGTGGCAGAAGAGGAGTTGTTGTATAATTTGGAAGATGCTATTGTGAAGACAAGATTATCACTGTATACAGATGATGTGTAAGTGTAATCAACCCCAATTGAGGATTTTGGTGATTAAATGACAAAACAAATAAGGTCTCTAACAAAGTTTGCTCCTAACGTATGAACAGTTTGTTTAAAGGTGTAAAGGAGTATTAACCTTAGTTAAGAAAGAAAAAGGAAGTATCAAGAACAATGGATATACATCATATGGTGCCTTGATGGGGATTCCATGCAACGGTCATGCAAAATATCTATATTTATTGAGTCGCAGGATTTAATTTTTTCTAAGTAGTTTTCGCCAAGGAAATGGTGTTTGTTAAAGCTCAAGCCTCTAAAATTCAAAAGCTATTTTGAAAACCAAATCTTTTGGACACTCTGTGAGTTCAACTGGAGTGAGGTTTGGGAGACAGAGAACCTCCCTACTCAAAAGAATTGAACTGGTCTTCAGGACAGTTCAACTTGACTTGAACTGAGGAGCTCTCTGGTTAAAACCAGTTGAACCTGCCCTAGGGCCAATTCAACATGGGTTTTCTCTCCGAACCTCTCTAGTCAAAACCGGTTGAACCGGCCCTAAGGGCGGTTCAACAGGTGTCAGGGTCAAAAGATTGTTCTGACGTCTGACTGCCAGTCTGACTAGCAGACTGACTGTCAGTCTGACAGGCCAGGCCGGTTGAACCACCCTAGGGGCAGTTTAACTGGTTTCTGGTAGTTGACTTCAGTCAAACTACACCTTTTTAACATGGTTCGGCTCTAGTCAAAACCAGTTCAACCAGTCTCACGCAGAAAGTTCCAACCCAACAACTCTTTTTGAGGAGACTCTATAAATACCTCCCTCATCTCTCCTCATTTACTCTAGTCACTCCCCAGCCTTTAAAGCTGACCTAACTTGAGACAAAGCTTACACCTCTCTCTCTCACACACCCCAAATCGCTCGCTTCTCGCTTTATCAAAGGGACCAATTGGTGTGAGGTTTGAATTCGTGGCTTTTGGATTTGTTTTTCCTCTCCTTCCCTTTCTCATCTCTTGAGATCTTTGCAAACACCTCTTGTGCGAATTTGTTGTTCTTGGAACCTTCGAGTTCCTAGACGACTTGAGGTTGCTTGGGAGTCTCCAAACTTATGGATGACCCCAAAGAGTTTGTATCACTCGCTCGTTAAGCAGATTTGAGAAAAGATTTTGCCTTGACCTTTGTGCTCGGCTTGTGGAGGATTAGGGTTGGAAAAGACCCGGCCCTTTGTATGCTACTCAACGGAGAGTAGGACACCTTTGTGGTGTGGCCGAACATCGGGATAAATCTCGTGTCTTGTGTTCTTGCTTGGATTCGTGGTTGTGATTCATCTTTTGCAAGGAAGGATCGTGTGTGGTTCTTGGTGTGAATCTTGTGGAGCCTCTCCACTTGTATTTCTCACTATCACGCTTAGTTTATCCCCTGCACTCTTATCTTAAAGAAATCTATTTCAGATAAGAAGATAAGCAGAACCGATTTGATGCACTCGGTTGACAAGATAGCAGATAGGCTGCCAAATTGGAAAGCTAGACTCCTCAGCCTTGCTGAAAGGACAGCACTAGTACGTTTTGTGCTTTCAACCATCCCAGTATACCTCCTCATTGCCATGAATGTTCCTAAGTGGGTGATTAAAGCTATTGATGAAGTCAGAAAAGGATTTGTGTGGAGAGGGAGAAAAGAGGTAAATGGGGGAAGTTGCGTTGTGGCCTGGGATAAAGTCACAAGACCCTTAAAGCTTCGAGGGCTTGGGATTCGTCATTTACAGCATATGAGTTGGGCCCTACAAACCAACTGGTTGTGGCTACAAAAAACAGATCAGAGCAGGCCTTGGCAAGGCTTGAACATCCCCATACAACAGCATGTCAAGGATCTTTTTGCAGCCTCTCTGATATCTCATGTGGGAAATGGCTCTAATACCTTTTTCTGGACAGATAAATGGCTAAATGGTTTTTCCATCAGAGAACTAGCTCCAGAAGTGGTGTCCAAGGTTGATAAAAGAGCTCTTACCTCTAGAACTGTGGCCTAAGCCCTTAAGAACAGACAATGGATAGCTGATATCAAGGCCCCCCTCTCTTTGTTAGAAACAGTAGATTCAATAGATGGGCTAACCCTAGAGGGTAGCAATATAGTCTTACATGGGCCTGGTACATGGGCCTAACCATATACACTAACACTCCCCCGCAGTCTGAACTTCCGTCGCAGCGGAGTTCACTGACTAGACTCAAAAAGAAAGACGTGCATTACACAGATGTACATTACACCATAGGATCCCCCCCACAGCCGCAACTAGCCACTACTGATGTTGAGGCTGGAGCGAAACTCAGCGAAGGTCGAGGATGGAAGACCCTTGGTGAAGATATCAGCAAATTGGGAGGTGGTCGGGACGTGGAGGACCCGAACAGCACCGGCGGCGACATAATCGCGGACGAAGTGTAGATCGATCTCTACATGCTTGGTCCGCTGGTGCTGCACCGGGTTGGTGGAGAGGTAGACCGCGCTGACGTTGTCGCAGTAGACCAACGTGCTCCTGGAGAGTGGACTGTGAAGCTCGGCGAGGAGCTGCCGGAGCCAGGCAGCCTCCGCCACGCCATTGGCCACGGCACGGTACTCCGCCTCGGCGCTCGAGCGGGAGACGACCGGCTGGCGCTTCGACGACCAGGACACCAGGTTGCCGCCTAAGAAGACGGCGTAGCCGGAGGTGGAGCGCCGAGTGTCTGGGCACCCTGCCCAGTCAGCGTCGGTGTAGACGACCAGGTCAGAGGAGGTAGACCGGTGAAGAAGCAATCCGTAGTCGACGGTGCCCCGGAGGTAGCGGAGGAGGCGCTTGAGAGCCACGAGGTGGGGCTCCCGGGGGTCGTGCATATGGAGACAGACCTGCTGTACAGCGTAGGAGATGTCCGGCCTGGTGAAGGTGAGGTACTGAAGGGCACCAGCAAGACTCCTGTACCCGGAGGGGTCCGCGACTGGGTCACCCTGGGCCTCAGAGAGCTTCGCCTGCGTGTCGACTGGGGTAGAGCAGGGCTTACAGTCAATCATCTTGGCCCGCTCCAGAATGTCAAGAGTGTACTGCTGCTGGTGAAGTAGGAGTCCGGAGGGACGAGCCTCAGCAGTGACCCCTAGGAAATGGTGAAGCACGCCCAGATCCTTGACCGGAAACTCCTGCTGAAGCGCGTCGACAAGGCGGCGAAGAAGTGACTGACTGGAGGCAGTGAGTACAATGTCATCCACGTAGAGAAGCAAGTAGGTAGTCTCTGCTCCATGATGGTGGACGAACAGGGACGTGTCTGACCTGGCCTCCACGAAACCCAGGGTCACCAGGAATGTAGCCAGTCTGGAGTGCCACGCCCGGGGGGCCTGCTTGAGGCCGTAGAGGGACCTGTTGAGCCGGCAGACCATGTCAGGGTGTGAGGAGTCCACGAACCCCGCCGGCTGACAGGAGTAGACGGTTTCGGTGAGGGTGTCGTGCAGGAAAGCGTTCTTGACGTCGAGCTGGTGAACTGGCCAGGAGCGAGCAAGGGCCAGTGAGAGCACCATACGGACGGTGGCCGGCTTCACAACCGGGCTGAAGGTCTCATCGTAGTCGACTCCGGGGCGCTGAGTGAAGCCCCGAAGGACCCAGCGAGCCTTGTACCGCTCCAGGGTACCATCGGCCCGCCGCTTGTGCGTCTAGATCCACTTGCCGGTGACGACGTTGGTGTCGGGCGGACGGGGCACCAGATCCCACGTCTGGTTGGCGACTAGCGCCGCGTACTCCTCCTCCATCGCCCGACACCAGTGGGGGTCCAACAGGGCGGTGCGGACGGAGGTGGGTACCGGAGAAACTTGCGAGTCTCCGGTCGTGGCAGCCAGGACCCGGTGCGGCAGGGTACCAGCCGCGTGCCGTGTCACCATCGGGTGGACGTGCCGCGGGTCGCGGTGAAGGAGCGGTGGGTGGTACACCGGCGGCTCGACACGTGCCGCGGGTGGCCGCGGTGGAGGTGTAGGTGTCCCTGGCGGGGACTGGGCCACCGGCGTGGCCGCCGGAGGAGAAGGCACCGGTGGGGACGATGGCGGAGGTGGTGGAGGTGCGAACCCCCGCGGCGGCAGTCGGCGCTGGTGTCCGCACCGTCTGGGCGAAGCGAGCCGGAGGGGTTGCTACCGGCGGCCCCGTAGGCGGTGCAGTCCCACCACCCCCGCTCGTCCCGGGGGCGATCGAAGACGGGGCTCCGCGGAGAGGCGACACCACCGTAGGCGACGACACGGGACCCGGGCAAGGCACCGGGCCGGGAGTAGGACTGACAGGCGGTGAGCGAGTACCTGCAGAGAGAGGAAGTGTAGGAGGCGCGACCACCGCATCAGTCGGAAAGAGAGTGAAGGGGTCAAGGGCAGGGTCGGAGGAGGGTGGAGTGGTGGTGGACGAGTAGGGGAAGGCGGACTCATCAAACACCACATGGCGAGAGATGAAGACCCGGCGAGAGGAGAGGTCAAAACAGCGGTAGCCCTTGTGGTCCGGGGAGTACCCGAGAAACACACAGAGGGTGGAACGAGGTGCTAGCTTGTGAGGAGCAGTGGCAGCGGTGTTCGGGTAGCAGGCACACCCGAAGACACGGAGGTGGTCATAGCGTGGAGCGGAACCGAAGAGTGCCTGGTGAGGAGTGGGTGTCGGGCACGCAGTGGAAGGGAGACGGTTGAGGAGGTAGGTAGAGGTGTGGAGAGCCTCGGCCCAAAAACAGGCCGGTAGGTGCGCCTAGAGAAGAAGAGTGCGGATGGTGTCGTTGGTTGTGCGGATCATGCGCTCAGCCTTGCCGTTCTGGGAGGAGGTATACGGGCAAGACATCCGAAACTGCATCCCGTGGGAGAGAAAGAAGTCGCGCGAGGTGGAGTTATCGAACTCCCGACCATTGTCACACTGAACGGCTTTAATGGTGAGGCCGAACTGAGTGGACACCCAGGCGAAGAAGTGGCGAAGTGCAGGGAAAGTCTCAGACTTGGCACGTAAAGGAAAAGTCCACACATAATGAGAAAGATCATCAAGCACCACAAGATAGTATTTGTAGCCTGACATACTGGTAATAGGTGACGTCCACAAATCGCAGTGTACAAGATCAAAGGCATGAGTAGCATGCGAGGAAGAAGAAGAAAAAGGAAGACGAACATGGCGGCCTAACTGGCACGCATGACAAAGATGCTCATCATGTGATCTAGTACATGGGATAGTGGCACTACGAGTAAGCTGCATCAAGACATCGCGTCCGGGGTGACCAAGGCGACGATGCTAGGTGGTAGGAGATGTTGTGGCAGCAAAAACAGCAGCTTTGTCAGGTGACGAAGACGAAGAAGATGTGGCGTGCGGAAGCCGAAGGGTGTAGAGGGGGCTAGTGCTGTCACATCTGAGGAGGGGGCGCCAAGTTGCCGAGTCCTTCACAGTAAGACCAGAAGAGTCAAACTCGACAGAACAAGAATTATCAGCAGTAAAACGACGAATAGAAAGAAGATTGTGGACCAACGAAGGAGCAACAAGAACATCGGGAATGCGAAAAGAGCCGGGAGGGCCGGCGGCACCCACAGATGTGACAGGAAGACACGTGCCATTCGCCACCATGATGGATGAAGGAAGAGAGGAAGAAGGAGGGCGAACAGAGGTGAGTATACCATGGTCAGGAGTGGTGTGGTAGGTAGCACCGGTGTCCGCGATCCACTCGGGACCCATCGGCGGAGTCAGAGTGGGAGTCTGGAAGGCAGCCAGGGCGGCCGCGTCCCAACCAATCAGCCCGGACGGAGGAGGGGCCGGCGGCGTGGTCCACGATGAATTGGTAGGCGACGGTGTCCAGGGCGACGGAGAGGCGAATGCGAACCCCGGCGACGAGGTGAATCCCGGCGGTGCACCAGCGAACATGGCCGCCGGGGGACGAGCCGCAGAACCTGGCCCTTGGAACGGCCACATGGAGATGCGCCCGGACCACGGGTGGTGGAAAGTGGGCCAAGGCGCACCCTGCTGGGGTCCCGAGCCCGGTGCGTTGCCACGGGCACCGCCGCCGCCACCACGGCGGCGACGACCACCCCCCCCCACCTCCGCCACCTCAACCCCCGCCGCCCATGCTCGGCCCGGGAGGACGATGGCCAAGGACAGACTATGGCGGAGTAGAAGGACGGGTCGGGGTGAAAGCCGCCAGTGCTGTCGAGGAGGACGAGGACCCTGGGCCGGAGATCGATGCAGCCTGAGCACCCAGAGTGATCTCCTCCAGGGCGAGGTCGTCGCGGACCTGGAGGAAAGTAGGGAAGGGGCGCTGGCGCATGATCAACGACCGAAGGTGGGTGTAGCGATCGCTGAGGTCGCGGAGGACGTTGAGGACTAGGTTGCGGTCCTCCACGGGGCAGCCCAGATCGCCAAGGGAGTCCGCCATGGCCTTCATCTTGCGGCAGTACTCACTGACGTTGAGGTCCCCCTGGACGAAGGTGCGGAAGGCTGCGTCAAGACGGAGGGCCCGGGCCTCGGCGTTGCCCAGGAACTGGCCCTCGATGGCAAGCCAAACAGCCCGAGCGTGAGGGAGGTTCCGGAGGAGGCTGTGGAGGTCACCGGAGATCGTCCCCACGATCTAGGTGAGCACGACGTTGTCAAGGCGCACCCACGCGGCAGTCGGCACCACGCCGGTGGGGTCGCAGAGGACGTGGTCATCCAGAGCGTAGCGGCGAAGGGTGAGGAGGAGTAAGTCCCGCCAGCGTGCGTAGGACGGCGACTCTGGCTCCAGGACGACAGGAACCATGAGGCGAATGTTTTGGACACTCCCAGCCTGAAGGTGGAGCTAAGCCACAAGCGGGTCAGCCGGGTCATGCCAAAGCACCGTGGGGATGGTGCGGGGCCCGGTGCTGACAGTCGGTGCGGTCGGGACGCCGTACACGCCGCCCACGGTGTCAGAGGAGGTGGCCCCGCCGTCGTGGGCCGCAGGCGAGGCGAGGAGCTGTTCCGCCGCGGCAATCTGAGCCGCGATAGCGTCGGCGGCCTCGCGCTCGCACTCCCACACGAGGGCCGCTTCCCGCAGACGGGCCTGTCGCGCCGCGTGTTCCACACAGGCAGCAGTGAGGGCGGCGACGATGTATCCCTGGTGGGCGACCGGTGGAGGCGACAGATCAACGACCGGAGGTGGATCGACGACAGGCGACGGGAGAATTGGCGGAGGAGGGTCCGCCGGACTGGCAACCCCCGCGGGAACCACATCCGCCACAGCAGCAAGGGTCGTGGCAGTGCCCGCAGCGGTGAGGAGGAGCCCACTGGCGTCGCGGGGGCCCCGCCCCCCACACCGGCAACCCCCAAGCCCTTGTAACAGAACCCCCGGCGGCGGCGTGCCTGCCAGGGGAGGCGGTCCGGAGGGGAGGGAAGGCGGAGGGTGAGAGTGGCCGCTGCTCGCCAGCCATGGGAGTAGGCGGGGCTGCGGTCGCGGCGTCTAGTGCACAGTGCACGCTGACAGAGGCGCGGGTGCAGGGCACGGCCGACGGGGGAAAGGAGGGCTCGGCCGCCAGGGGGAAAAAGGCGGCGCGCCCGCGGAAGGCGTAGCCCGCCGCAGTGCAGACGACGGCGCGCACAGGGAGCAGCGGCGCGCCCGCTGGAGGGAACGGCGGCGCGCCCACTGGAGAGGAGAGGGGCGCAGCTCGGCGCGCCCGCTGGAGGCGCGGCCCGCCCGAGCACGTGGACGACGGCGCGGCGGACGACGGTGCTGCGGAGGTGCGCACGGACGACGGCGCGGCGCCTGCAGGGAGAGGAGACGCGGGGGTGGCGCACGTGGCGCGGGGAGAGGAGGCGCGCGCACAGGGAGGAGGGGCCGCGGCGCGCAGCAGGGCCACGGGCAGGGGGCGGCGGCGCCTGAGCAGGGGGCGGCAGCGCCTGCAGGGAGGGAGGAAACTCTAGCTCGTTGATACCATGTTAGAAACAGTAGATTCAATAGATGGGCTAACCCTAGAGGATAGCAATATAGTCTTACATGGGCCTGGTACATGGGCCTAACCATATACACAAACACTCTTTGGTTGGAATTCAACAATATCTTCTCTTACGGGATGCTTTAGGAGAGGTGCAACTATCTCAGGATGATGACCATCATGAATGGAGACATGAAGCCCCGGGTCTGTTTTCATCTAAATCCTGTTACAAAGTCTTATTCCTCGATTCTACTGTTTTGATCCTTGGAAGAGACTATGGAAGGCTTGGGCCCCTCCAAAATGCAAGTTCTTCTTGTGGTTGGCAATAAGGAACAAGTGTTGGACAACTCATAGGTTGGAAAAGAGGGGATGCCACACCCAGATGTGTGATCAAGCCAAGGAATTAGTTCAACAGCTCCTTACTGCTTGCATTTTTGCCCGGCAGTTTTGGCACAAAATTCTTGCTCCTTTTGGCTTGGGACAACTCACTCCTGCAGCTGATGAAGAGTATTTTGCAGACTGCTGGAGAAAGGTGAGCCCCAGGGTTAACAAGACCAGGAAAAAGGGGCTTAACACTTTGATCATCCTGGGAGCTTGGTGCCTATTGCTCTAAAGAAACAGAGCAGTGTTTGATGGGGAGTCCCCCTCCTTAACTAGAATTTTTAGATGCTTCCTAGGTGATTGTGTTATCTGGGCAATGGCAGGAGCTAAGGAGCTGGAGAACCTAGGCATAGTTGCAGCTCTTGGCGAGGTCGGGTCAAGTTAGCTCTTGGCGAGGTCGAGTCAAGTTACAGTGCCAGTATGTAATTCCTTCGGGTTTGTGTCATGCCCTTGGGGAACTTGCTCAGCAAGATCCCCTCTTTTGTAAGGCTTTTCTTTCTAATATATAAGATGTGCAATTCTCCTGCGCGTTCGATAAAAAAAACAAGAAGAAATTGTCATGTACCTAAAGTCAGGCACTGTTAATTAAGTAAACTAAATATACCATAGTTACAAGAGTTACTTCAAATGAAAATCCTAGGATCACCAACACTCCAGTTACCTACAGAAAACTCAATGCGGTTGATCCGTTGCACACAACAACCAACTCAGCAGAGTTTAAACCTAGTTCCACTCCTTATCTTCAACTCTAGAATCATATTAAAAACTCGCAATGTTTCAAATTATGCAACCATTCCAAGAAAAGAATTGGATTACATTCATAAAATCAATCAAAATCATGCACAAGATGTAAAGCACTATCAAAAGAGGTCAAGCTCACCTTCTAAGGTCAATCACTTCTTTAAACTATCAGAACAAAAGGAAAGGGCATAATAAGTGCCTACTCCCAATCAAATCTCAACCCTTGATCATAGTTCATGATAAAAAACACTATATTTAATAATAGATGTGTACTTATTGACATAAAATATAGTAATACTAGACAAATTTTACTGGTTTATGAGTTTGGGGGCCTAAGTGGAACAGTGTGTCAAGTTCAAGGACTGCTACTACATTTTACTCTCAAAAATAATAGTTGCACTCTCAAAAGATAAAAATGAAAAACAATACAACTATCTAAATTTAGCTGAGCTTAGAAGTTCTAGTACTTCGCTTAGAGAAGTCATGATTAAAGAGTGGATTGTTAAGCACGGTAACAGGAAACACTAGTACAAAATCTCACACAACTCCAAAATAATCAAATAGCCTCAAGATATCCCTACATTTGAAGTTATTGCAGTAAGAATAATTAATTAGTTTGCCAAACACATGAAGCAGTGTGCTGAATATGCCAAATGTATATTGTGCTACCGTGTAACTAGATGAACAATAAAACAATATAAATTGTTAGACATGTGTGTGTATCTTATCTGTAATGAGCTTAGGTCCAACCCATATACTATTTCATCTATTAATATAGCAACCCAACCCTAGTTAGGGTTTGATTCTCCTAACATGGTATCAAGCCATCTCTCTACCTCCCTCCTCCCTAGCCAGTCATCGGCTACCTCTCCTCTCCCATAGCCTGTCGCTCCTTCCACAACCATGGCGACCGCCGACTGCATCTGCCTCCCCTTCCCTCGTTAGGTATCTCTCATGGCGCCAGACATTGCGTCCGCATCTTCCTCCCTCCAGGCTGAGGCCTCTGGCAGCGCAGCCAGCCATGTGCCCAGCCTCCTCAGCACCAGCGAATGGGCTCGCCCCCACATGCCACAGCCGCCCATTGTCGCCATGTACGGTGGCAGGTACAACCCGTAGTTCCTAGCAACCAGCGCCCCTGCTCCTCCCGCCGGCGAGCTCTTCCCCCTACGTGTCGGCACGCCCTTCCTCTTCCTCCTGTCGACTTCACCTGCCAGCTAGTGGCGTCGGCGCTCCTTCAACCACTCGCAGTCGTGCCTGTCGTGCACACGGAGGCAGGCCCAACTGCCTGCGCGGCCCTGTTTCAGCTGCACTTTGTCATGACCCACGAGCATCCGCCTTAATTCCTCCTAGGCTGCAGGGATGAGACGACGCCACCAGGCACCAGCACTTCCCCCTGTTTGTCCCTCCTCACATGTTCCCCCTAGGGCGCATCGTACCCGCCCCTTCTTCCATCGACCGCAGCAGGCGCTGATGCGGCCGCTACGGTGCGCGTGGTGGCAAGCACAGCGGCCAACATGGCCACGAACTACCCCACCGCAACAGCACGCAAGCACGCGCTTCCCCCTGCTGTGAGACCAGTGGCCTCCTCTCTAGCCAGTGCACAGCCTCCTCCCCCACGGGACCTCTTGATGTGGCGCTCCTCCCTACTCGCACGTTAGTTGTCCCAGCTCTCCCTTCCCCGCTGGCGCGTATGTCCCAGCTGTAAGCGTGCCATCCACCTCTACGGCGCCCTCTATTGTAGCGACTACCACGCGGTCTACTTCATCGTACGCCGCGAACTCCTCGGGCTCTACGTCGTGGCTCACTACGCCGCTCCCAGACGTCATCTTCCTTCGGCAACATGGGGACGTGGGCAGCCTGCAGGCGCCAATCTCTCCCCTTCATGTACCTGCTCCCCCGATGCTCGTCCTTCGCCATGTCTGGTTCATGTGCCTCCCTACCGTGTGCGGATCTCCCTTCACGACGCTCAACTTCTTCGAGACACATTCATGGCCTTTGATCGGGTCATGAACTCTGTTCTCCGTAATTGTGTCGAGCTCTTCCATCCATCGGCCTCCATCTACCCTCAAGAGGGTCGTTACGCTACTGGGCCATTTATGTTCCGCAGTGCCGAGATTGTCTCCATGACACTCGAGGCCCTGTCGTCTCTACCACACATACTCGCCACTGGAGGCCCCAGCGCCCCTCCCGATGGCTCTATGGGGGTGCTTTCACTGGCTCTCTCCTCATTCCCCATGTCATCGCATCTAACTCCTCCCACCTACTGGGTTGTTGACTCCGACGTCTCGTACCACACCACTCCTGACTCCAGTAATGTTTCTTTACCTCATCCCCTAGCCCCACCATCCATTCTTCCATCATTGTCGGTAATGGGTCGACTCTGCCTGCCACCTCAGTAGGCGACACGGTCCTTTCTGGTCCTTTGTACCTCAACAACATCCTTGTTGCCCCCACCATCATACATAATCTTCTCTCGGTTATCGCTTCACCACTGACAACCATTGTTCTATGGAGTTCAATCCCTAGGGACTCACCATACGACACCTTACCACTCGTGACATGTGTCGGGTACCCAAAAAAGGGGTACCCAAAGCAAGGCTCATGAACCTCCCTCTGGCCCATTTACTGACCAAGTCCCCGTCGAGCAAGTCTACAAGGTGGGGCGAACGACCAAGCCCCCGTCGAGCAAGTCTACGAGACGGCACGACCGACCAAGTCCCCGCCGAGCAAGTCTGCAAGATAGGGCGAACGACCAAGCCCCCGTCGAGCAAGTCCGCGAGGCGATATGAACGACCAAGGCCCCGTCGAGCAAGTCTGCGAGGCGGGGTGAATGACCAAACCCCCACGACGGCCACGACAAGACACAACATCACCGAACAACGAACGGACCATACCTACAGTACCAAAAGGCCTCAGGCAGACACGATGGAACACCCCCGCGTGCGCCCACGGAAATACCCTCGAAGACTCACGGGACCTGACAACTCCAGTCGCGGAGACCACAGCACCAAAGTCTCTACAGTGACCCATACACTGGAAAGGACGAGACAATACCCCATACCGGGCATATACCTACGCATGCTTGATAGTGACGCAAGCGGTATGACGGGAGATGAAGCAGTACCAGACACGACCTTGAACCTTACCATAAGCCCACTTTGCGGGACCCGCCAAGTACAGCGTCCGAGCAAGCTACAAGGACCCGTATACCGAACGGACAAGATGAAACGCCATAATAGGGGTACGGCGGCGCATGACCCTACGGACGACATCAAGAGAACTACGCCATCTAGAGGCAGCAAGCCAAGCTCCCTCCCAGTAGAATACGAGTTTCCACTTTAAAGACCACCCTTGAGCTATAAAAGGGTTGGGCAACCTTCTTCCTACACACAAGCACACCACTGGACTAGGGGGAAAGCCCGAACCAGTATAAACCTCGTGTCTCAGTTCCTTGCTCAGATCCCCGTGATCCACCATTCGGAGTGAGTCCGCTTGCATCCCCATCAAACACAAATCTATTGTCCCTCGGTTTCCAAAACCACAATAGTTGGCGCGCCAGGTAGGGGACCGCAAGCATGCCAAAGCAACTTCTTTCACTCTGATGGTCAGCTAGTCAGCATCCGTTGGGAGCGAGACTTTCGCTCCCGGGAGCCAGATCACCTTCGGCTCCCTCGATTTCCTCGCCCAGGAGATCAGCGAACCGCGCCTCATTAGCCACAATGAGGCCAATGCCACAGGACTAGGTCCCAGGCGTTCCACCCTAACCAAGGCGAAGAAACGACGCCTCAAGAGACGCACTGCCGCCCTCAAGCGGCGCCCCCTCAACGCATCTGCTGTTGCCGCTAAACGGAGGGTGGAAGCGGCCCCACCATCAACCATGGTGGTCGTCGTCAGTCGCCAACCTATGTCCATCCTCGATCTCCTTGAGGATGACTCGAGCAGAGCCTCAACGAAGCCCGGCTTGGACTCCGACGAGGTGCAAGAAAGAGCCTGCTTCGTGGCCACGCCACCACGAGGCAACAGCGAAGGGGGAACTCGGGATCCCTCGTCCAAAAGGAGGAATGCCAGCACCAGCATCAGGCGCGCATCCTCGCCCGCGAAGCCACCTTCCGATAGGAGCAGGAGGAGCTCGACGCACTCGTCGAGCGGCTCGACCGGGTTTACGGCAACATTGAGCAAAGACGCCTCAAGGCTGAAAAGCCCTAGGCGAGGAAGACCTACGACCAGATCGTTGAAAGCAGCGATGGCGCGCAGTACTTCCTCAACCCCGGGCAAAACATGGTTGCGGCGGTCATGATGCTCCAATATCCTCGAGCCAGACGAGCCCGAGGCAAAGGCGATGTATCGAAACCTCCACAACCTGGTGGAGAGAGCTGCGGTACAACAAGCCCAGCTCGATCGGCGGCAACACACCAGCACGAAGAGTCGTGGCACACACACGGCCTCGTCCTGGAGTAAGGGGGCGCAGGCCTCCCAGTTTACTTCGATGCACGTCCACATAAAGCATCGCAACGGAGGCATTCGCGATGCCCGGCACATCCTCGACAACAGACATCGGGAACAAAAGGAGGTCGAGCAGCTGGGCGAAAAAAGGCGCGTGTGCAGCCCCAGCCCACCTGGGGCGGGACCACGCGCCTTCGGACGCGAGACCGGAAAGTGCAGTTTCCCCCCGAAGGTACGCTCGCAAGCCAACATCACCAAGTACGAATCCCGGCGTGTGGCTGGAAGACTACCGACTCGCGTGCCACATGGCAGAGATCAAGGACGACCATTTGGTCATTCGGTTCCTCCACGTCCATCTTGCGGATGGGGCAAGGGCTTGGCTCGAGCACCTATTGGCCGGCACCATACATGATTGGGCCGACCTTCGAAGAGCGTTTGTCGAGAACTTCCAAGGCACCTACAAGCGCCCTGGGAGCTCTTGGGACCTCAAGAGGTGCGCACAAAAAGCGGAAAGAGCCTTTGGGACTACATCCGGAGGTTCTCCCAAAAAAGGAACGGACTCTCGGATACCACCGACGCTGATGTGGTGAGCACCTTCACCTACGGCACCACCAACGAGGCCCTAGTTGACGAGCTCGGACGAGGGCGACCGAAGACAGCCGCCGACCTCTTCGACATTGCGACCAAGTTCGCTGACAGGGAGGACGCGGTGGGGGCAATTTTCCGCAAGGGAAAAAGCCCGCGCGACACCGGCGAGCCCAGCAATGAGAGAAGGGACCGATGGGAGCACCCCGACAGATGCCGGAGAAATTATTGCCCCAAACGTATTGAGGAAGGAGAAGTCGCTACCTCGGATCGGCCGCCCAGGCCGCCGGCGAAGAACAACAACGACCATTTACAGAAGTTGATGGATTTGTCGTGTCAAAATCATGGCTTTCCCGTCCACCACAAACTCCGGGAGTGCAAACTCCTGAAACGCTTCATCTCCAAGCCGTCGGCCAAGAGGGCGAAACAGGAAGAGCCGATAAAGCCGGCAGAACAAGAAGCCCCCACTAAAGAGTTCCCCGAAACCAGGGGATGCCTGATGATCTTTGGAGGAGAAGCATGTGGTGATCGACGCCGCCGCAAGGCGGCCCGACGAGAGGTATTTGCCGCGGAACCCATCGTCCCGCGGTACCTACGGTGGTCGGAATTCCCGATTGTTTTCGACGTGGCTGAGACGTCCTGGCTCCGTCATGTAACACTCCTGGCATCTCTCTAGGATCATATATTGTCCCTACAGACCAACACGAGTCTTTTGTGCGCACTTTGTCCTCACTCATGCGCACCCGAGAAAACTTCCCGATCGGTCACCCATCACAAATTTCTCCAACCCAAACACTCTTAACCTGGAGGTTCTTTCGAGATAGGCTTCCAGAAAAGAAGATGCACCTTGTTGGTATGGATACTCTATTAATTCTATTAAGCCTTGGGCTAGAATATCACCATCCCAAGGGCCAGGATATCACAATCCACCCCCCTTAGAAGACCGACATCCTTGTCGGTCAACCCCAATCCAGGAACCTCCTCTCTTAGCCATGTCTGTGTGTCTAGTGTCGTCATATGACATGCCATGTGACCACTCTGGGCCCATATGTGTCATATACCCGAACCCCTAACCCACACACGCCCGTGAAACCGCGAGGATCGGCTCTAATACCACTTGTAACACCCCGTCCAATCCCGGACCAACGATACTTACTCCTGGCAGCTCTCTAGGATCGATCATATATTGTCCCTACGAACCAAAACAAGTCTTTTGTGCGCACTTTGTCCTCACTCATGCGCACCCGAGAAAACTTCTCGGTCGGTCACCCATCCCAAATTGCTCCAAACGCTTAACTTTGAGGTTCTTTCGAGATAGGCTTCCGAAAAAGAAAATGCACCTTATTAGTATGGATACTCTATTAATTCTATTAAGCCTTGGGCTAGAATATCACCATCCCAGGGGCCAGGATATCACACGTCAGCTGCTCCAAGAGCTCAACAGCCCCCTCCCACGCGCCACACTCGTCTACTATGACAATGTAAGCACAGTCTATCTCTCCACCGACCCCTTGCAGCGTCAGCGCACGAAGCACGTGGAGATCGAACTCCACTTCGCGCGAGTGTCATCGTCGACGATGTTCGCGTACCAACAACTTTGTAGTTTGCCGACATCTTTACCAAGGGGCTCGCATCCACGGTGTTCTCGAAGTTTCGTTCCAATCTCAACATATGTAGTACCTACAATTGCATTTGCGGGGGTGTTAGACGTGTGTACTGTATTGGGCTTAGGCCCAGCCCATATATGTTTCTACCTATTAATACAACATCCCAACCCTAGTTAGGGTTTTAATTCACCCAATATAGTCAGGAGCTAAATTTTAGCCCTGTCACATCAGATGTTTGGATGCTATTTAGAAGTATTAAATATAGTTTAATTACAAAACTAATAATACAAATCAGAACTAAACGATAAGACAAACCTATTAAATCTAATTAATCCACGATTCGTTCATGTGATACTATAGTAAACATTTGTTAATCATAAATTAATTAGACTTAATAAATATGTCTCCTCGTTTAGTCTTTCTCTATGTAATTAGATTATATTTAATACTCGTAATTGATATTAAGCATCCGATGTGATATGGACTTTAGTGAGCGGAACCAAACAGCCTAACAATATCTTGCTAGCCTCACCAAGAAAACACTCACCCCTGAAGTTACCAAGCACACAGCTGCGAGCAAATCCCAACCGCCATCCTCGACAAAAGAAACAAAGCGAGAAGTGGCATAGCTCATTAACAACTACTGTCCGTTACCACTCTTCAGATTCTCAAATTGCACGCAAGAAATCATGACGACATTAAAGCATCGAAGACACGTAGCCCAGGAAGAACGAAGTACGCCATCGAACATTTTGACAAGTGATTTTCTGCAAGCCAAAAGAACAGTAGTAATCCGGGAGGGAGGGGGGAGCAAGTCTCGTGGACTAGAAACAGAGGTCCGTGAATTTTTTTTTTACCTCAGCAGACGCAGCCCAATCGAATCCAACCCAACGCAACCTCGGTCCGCACCGCCTCGCTCCCCCGTCCACCTCCCACGCACGGCGGCCTGCACCAGCCCGCGCACCCATTCGAGCGTCAGGTACCTCATTAATGACAGGGAACGCCACGAAGTACCGCACAACGACGCCCGATTCCACCCACCTCAAGCGACCGCCACGGCGGGCATCACCGGCCCCGCCGGCGCCGGCGCAGCAGTGGCATCCGCGCCGCCCTCCCGCTCCCCGTTTCCCTCTCCGCCGCCGCCACAACCACAAACTTCTCGGTCAATCGGCTGACCGGGGATCTAGCTGGAGTACGGAGGCAAGCAAGCAGGCAGGATGGATGGATGGAAGAGGAAGATGAATGAGAAGGTTCTCGGCTCTCGCCGCGACTCCGAGTCGGAGGTGCTTTGCTGTTCGCTGTGGTGGCACCGTGGCAGCTGCTGCGTGTGCTGACTGTATGATGTGCGCTGCGCGGGCCGCGGAGGGGAGGGGCGGCGATCTGTGGCGGTCGCTCTCGCGGCGAGCGCCGCGAGAAATCTCAGCCACTATCTTTTTTCGTGGTTTTCTCGCGCTCCGGCCCCTGAAATCTATCGAGCACGCCCTCCAGCATTCTCGGAATTGTAACGTCGGCAGAGCAAGGTGCTGCTGCTGCGGCTGACTCTTCCCCAACCGTTTGTCTCGCTCTCGCTCTACGGAGCAAAACGAATGGATGACTTTTGTTCTTGATTTGCTAGGGAGATGAGGCTCGTCACGCTCATCCTGCTGCTCAGCTTTTGAAAAGTGCGTGTAGAAGTATTTATTATGGTCAGAAGCAAAATTAAGAAGTGTTTAGTTTTTAAGGACTAATTTTTAGTATCTTTATTTTATTTTGATTCTTAAATTACCAAATACAGAAATTAAAATAGAAGTTTTAATTTTTGTATTTGGTAATTTATGCTCTAAAATAGAATAAAATAGCGAGACTACACCCATTTAGACTACTATAAATTTTGTTTTATTTTATTTTTTGGTGAAACACTAAAAATGCACCGTCTGTCAACCTCAATTTTTTATCAAAAGCTGACCACTACTTTAGAGTATTAAACACAAAAAATCATTCATCTAAACCATTTTGAAAGTCGCCTAGAGGGGGGTGAATAGGGCGAAACTGAAAATCACAAAAATAATCACAACTACAAGCCGGGTTAGCGTTGGAAATATAAACGAGTCCGCGAGAGAGGGTGCAAAACAAATCGCAAGCAAATGAAGAGTGAGACACGTGGATTTGTTTTACCGAGGTTCGGTTCTCGCAAACCTACTCCCCGTTGAGGAGGCCACCAAGGCCGGGTCTCTTTCAACCCTTCCCTCTCTCAAACGGTCCCTCGGACCGAGTGAGCTTTTCTTCTTCTCAATCAAACGGGAACAAAACTTCCCTGCAAGGGCCACCACACAATTGGTGCCTCTTGCCTTGGTTACAATTGAGTTTTGATCACAAGAACAAATGAGAAAGAAAGAAAGCGATCCAAGCGCAAGAGCTCAAAAGAACACGGCAAATCTCTCTCGCTAATCACTAAAGGCTTGAGTGGAATTTGGAGAGGATTTGATCTCTTTGATGTGTCTAGAATTGAATGCCTAGCTCTTGTAAGTGGTTGGAAGTTGGAAAACTTGGATGCAATGAATGGTGGGGTGGTTGGGGTATTTATAGCCCCAACCACCAAACATGACCGTTGGCTGGAGGCTTCTGTTCGATGGCGCACCGGACAGTCCGGTGCACACCGGACAGTCCGGTGCCCCTGCCACGTCATCACTGCCGTTAGATTCTGACCGTTGGAGCTTCTGACTTGGTGCACACCGGACAACAACTGTTCATTGTCCGGTGCGCCGGTATGGGCACGCCTGACGACTGCGCGCGCAGAACGCGCATTAAATGCGCCGCAGGGAGCCGTTGGCGCCGAAATAGCCGTTGCTCCGCTGGCACACCGGACAGTCCGGTGCACACCGGACAGTCCGGTGAATTTTAGCGGAGCGGCTGCCGCGCGAACCCGAGGCTGGCGAGTTCCGGAGACCGCGCTTCCTTGGAGCACCGGACATGTCCGGTGCACACCGGACAGTCCGGTGAATTATAGTGCGCCGGCTTCCGAGAATTCCCGAAGGCGAAGAGTTTGAAGTCGGAGTCCTCTGGTGCACCGGTGGCGCACCGGACATTGTCCGGTGTACACCGGACAGTCCGGTGCCCCCAGACCAGAGGTGCCTTCGGTTGCCTCTTTGCTCCTTAGTTGAATCCAAAACTTGATCTTTTTATTGGCTAAGTGTGAACCTTTTGCACCTGTATAACTTATACACTAGAGCAAACTAGTTAGTCCAATATTTGTGTTGGGCAATTCAACCACCAAAATTATTTAGGGACTAGGTGTAAGCCTAATTCCCTTTCAATCTCCCCCTTTTTGGTGATTGATGCCAACACAAACCAAAGCAAATATAGAAGTGCATAATTGAACTAGTTTGCATAATGTAAGTGCAAAGGTTGTTTGGAATTGAGCCAATAAATACTTACATGATGCGCATGGATTGTTTTCTTTGTTTTTGACATATTGGACCAAATTTGCACCATAAGTTTTGTTTTTGCAAACTCTTTTGTAAATTCTTTTCAAAGTCCTTTTGCAAGATAGTCAAAGGTAAATGAATAAGATTTTGCAAAGCATTTTCAAGTTTTGAAATTTTCTTCCTTTGTCCCAAATGCTTTTCCTTTGACTAAACAAAAACTCCCCCTCAAATAAGGTCTCCTCTTAGTGTTCAAGAGGGTTTTAAGACATCAATTTTGAAAATACTACTTGCTCCCCCTTTAGAACACAAAGAGATACCAATTTTGAAATTTATCAATTTAAAATCATCAAATTTATAAAATTAGGTGGTGGTGCGGTCCTTTTGCTTTGGGCTCGTATTTTCTCCCCCTTTGGCATGAATCGCCAAAAACGGAATCATTAGAGCCCAATGAAGTACTTTCTCCCCCTTTGGTCATGAAATGAATGAGTGAAGATTATACCAAAGTTGGAGAGATGATGCGGAGCGACGGCGAAGAATGAGTAGTGGAGTGGAGTGGAAGCCTTGTCTTTGCCGAAGACTCCAATTCCCTTTCAATATACCTATGACTTGGTTTGAAATACACTTGAAAACACATTAGTCATAGCATATGTAAAAGAGACATGATCAAAGGTATATTTATGAGCCATGTGTGCAAGACTAGCAAAAGAAATTCCTAGAATCAAGAATATTGAGCTCATGCCTAAGTCTGGAAAAAGATTGCTCATCAAGAGGCTTGGTAAAGATATCGGCTAATTGATCTTTAGTGTTAATGTATGAAATCTCGATATCCCCCTTTTGTTGGTGATCCCGAAGAAAGTGATACCGAATGGCTATGTGTTTAGTGCGGCTATGTTCGACGGGATTATCCGCCATCTTGATTGCACTCTCATTATCACATAGCAAAGGGACTTTGGTTAATTTGTAACCGTAGTCCCGCAGGGTTTGCCTCATCCAAAGCAATTGCGCGCAACAATGACCTGCGGCAATATACTCGGCTTCGGCGGTGGAAAGAGCGACCGAATTTTGCTTCTTTGAAGCCCATGACACCAAGGATCTTCCCAAGAACTGGCAAGTCCCCGATGTGCTCTTCCTATTAATCTTACACCCCGCCCAATCGGCATCCGAATAACCAATCAAATCAAAAGTGGATCCCCGAGGGTACCAAAGCCCAAACTTAGGAGTATAAGCCAAATATCTCAAGATTCGTTTTACGGCCGTAAGGTGTGATTCCTTAGGGTCGGCTTGGAATCTTGCACACATGCAAACGGAAAGCATAATGTCCGGTCGAGATGCACATAAATAAAGCAATGAACCAATCATCGACCGGTATACCTTTTGATCCACGGACTTACCTCCCGTGTCGAGGTCGAGATGCCCATTTGTTCCCATGGGTGTCTTGATGGGCTTGGCATCCTTCATTCCAAACTTGCTTAGAATATCTTGAGTATACTTTGTTTGGCTGATGAAGGTGCCCTCTTGGAGTTGCTTGACTTGGAATCCTAGAAAATACTTCAACTCCCCCATCATCGACATCTCGAATTTTTGTGTCATGATCCTACTAAATTCTTCACATGTAGATTTGTTAGTAGACCCAAATATGATATCATCAACATAAATTTGGCATACAAACAAATCATTGTCAAGAGTTTTAGTAAATAAAGTAGGATCGGCCTTGCCGACTTTGAAGCCATTTGCAATAAGGAAATCTCTAAGGCATTCATACCATGCTCTTGGGGCTTGCTTGAGCCCATAAAGCGCCTTAGAGAGCCTATAAACATGGTTAGGGTACTCACTGTCTTCAAAGCCGGGAGGTTGCTCAACATAGACCTCCTCCTTGATTGGTCCATTGAGGAAGGCACTCTTCACGTCCATTTGGTAGAGCTTGAAGCCATGGTAAGTAGCATAGGCTAATAATATACGAATTGACTCAAGCCTAGCTACGGGTGCATAGGTTTCACCAAAATCCAAACCTTCGACTTGTGAATACCCCTTGGCCACGAGTCGAGCTTTGTTCCTAGTCACCACACCATGCTCGTCTTGCTTGTTGCGGAAAACCCACTTGGTTCCTACAACATTTTGGTTAGGACGTGGAACTAAGTGCCATACCTCGTTCCTCGTGAAATTGTTGAGCTCCTCTTGCATCGCCATCACCCAATCCGAATCTTGAAGTGCTTCCTCTACCCTGTGTGGCTCAATAGAGGAAACAAAAGAGTAATGTTCACAAAAATGTGCAACACGAGACCGAGTAGTTACCCCCTTATGAATGTCGCCAAGGATAGTGTCGACGGGGTGATCTCGTTGTATTGCTTGGTGGACTCTTGGGTGTGGCGGCCTTGGTTGTTCATCCTCCTTGTCTTCATCATTTATATCTCCCCCTTGATCGTTGCCGTCATTTTGAGGTGCCTCATCTTCTTGATCTTCTTGTTCAACCTCTTGAGCCTCATCCTCAATTTGTGTTGGTGGAGATGCTTGCATGGAGGAGGATGGTTGATCTTGTGCACTTGAAGTCTCTTCGGATTCCTTAGGACACACATCCCCAATGGACATGTTCCTTAGCGCTATGCATGGAGCCTGTTCTTCACCTATCTCATCAAGATCAACTTGCTCTACTTGAGAGCCGTTAGTCTCATCAAACACAACGTCACAAGAAACTTCAACAAGTCCTGAGGACTTGTTAAAGACTCTATATGCCCTTGTGTTTGAGTCATATCCTAGTAAAAAGCCTTCTACAGTTTTAGGAGCAAATTTTGATTTTCTACCTCTTTTGACAAGAATAAAACATTTGCTACCAAAAACTCTAAAATATGAAATATTTGGCTTTTTACCGGTTAGGAGTTCATAAGATGTCTTCTTGAGGATTCGATGAAGATATAACCGGTTGATGGCGTAGCAGGCAGTGTTGACCGCTTCGGCCCAAAACCGATCCGGTGTCTTGTATTCATCAAGCATGGTTCTTGCCATGTCCAATAGAGTTCGATTCTTCCTCTCCACTACACCATTTTGTTGTGGAGTGTAGGGAGAAGAGAACTCATGCTTGATACCCTCCTCCTCAAGGAAGCCTTCAATTTGAGAGTTCTTGAACTCCGTCCCATTGTCGCTTCTAATTTTCTTGATCCTTAAGCCGAACTCATTTTGAGCTCGTCTCAAGAATCCTTTTAAGGTCTCTTGGGTTTGTGATTTTTCCTGCAAAAAGAATACCCAAGTGAAGCGAGAATAATCATCCACAATTACAAGACAATACTTACTACCGCCGATGCTTATGTAAGCGATCGGGCCGAATAAATCCATGTGTAGGAGTTTCAGTGGCCTGTCGGTAGTCATGATGTTTTTGTGTGGATGATGGACACCAACTTGCTTTCCGGCTTGGCACGCGCTACAAATCCTGTCTTTCTCAAAATGAACATTGGTTAGTCCTAAAATGTGTTCTCCTTTTAGAAGCTTGTGAAGATTCTTCATTCCAACATGGGCTAGTCGGCGGTGCCAGAGCCAACCCAAGTTAGTCTTAGCAACTAAGCAAGTGTTGAGTTCAGCTCTATCAAAATCTACCAAGTATAGCTGACCCTCTAACACTCCCTTAAATGCTACTGAATCATCACTTCTTCTAAAGACAGTAACACCTGTATCAGTAAAAAGACAGTTGTAGCCCATTTGACATAATTGGGATACGGAAAGCAAATTGTAATCTAAGGAATCTACAAGAAAAACATTGGAAATAGTATGGTCAGGAGATATAGCAAATTTACCCAAACCTTTGACCAAACCTTGATTTCCATCCCCGAATGTGATAGCTCGTTGGGGATCTTGGTTTTTCTCACATGAGGAGAACATCCTTTTCTCCCCTGTCATGTGGTTTGTGCACCCGCTGTCGAGTATCCAACTTGTGCCCCCAGATGCATAAACCTACAAAACAAGTTTAGTTCTTTGTTTTAGGTACCCAAACGGTTTTGGGTCCTTTGGCATTAGAAACGAGAACTTTGGGTACCCAAACACAAGTCTTGGAGCCCTTGTGTTTGCCCCCAATAATCTTGGCAACTACCTTGCCGGATTTGTTAGTTAAAACATAAGATGCATCAAAAGTTTTAAATGAAATGCTATGATCATTTGATGCATTAGGAATTTTCTTTCTAGGCAACTTGGCACGGGTTGGTTGCCTAGAACTAGATGTCTCACCCTTATACATGAAAGCATGATTAGGGCCAGAGTGAGACTTCCTAGAATGAATTTTCCTAATCTTGCTCTCAGGATAGCCGGCAGGGTACAAAATGTAACCCTCGTTATCCTGAGGCATGGGAGCCTTGCCCTTAACAAAGTTAGATAAGTTCTTTGGAGGGGCATTAATTTTGACATTGTCTCCCCTTTGGAAGCCAATGCCATCCTTGATGCCAGGGCGTCTCCCATTATAGAGCATGCTTCTAGCAAGTTTAAATTTTTCATTTTCTAAGTCATGCTCTCTAATCTTAGCATTAAGTTGTGCTATGTGATCATTTTGTTTTTTAATTAAGGCTAGGTGATCATGAATAGCATCAATATTAATATCTCTACATCTAGTACAAATGGAAATATGCTCAGTAGATGTAGAAGGTTTGCAAGATTTTAATTCCATGACCTTAGCATGCAACAAATCATTTTTAGTTCTAAGGTCGGAAATAGTAGCATTGCAAACATCAAAATCCTTAGCCTTAACAATTAATTTCTCATTCTCATTTCTAAGGCTAGCAAGAGAAACATTCAATTCATCAATCCTAGCAAGCAAATCATCATTATCATTTCTAAGATTGGGAATTGAATCAATACAAACATGAGAGTCAACCTTAGTAATTAATTTGGCATTTTCATTTCTAAGGTTGGCAATAGTGTCATGGCAGGTGCTTAGCTCACTAGATAATTTGTTACATTTTTCTACCTCTAGAGCATAAGCATTTTTAACCTTAACATGTTTCTTATTTTCCTTGATTAGGAAGTCCTCTTGGGAGTCCAAGAGATCATCCTTTTCATGGATGGCACTAATTAGCTCATTCAATTTCTCTTTTTGTTCCATGTTAAGGTTGGCAAAAAGAATGCGCAAGTTATCCTCCTCATTTTCATCATCATCCTCATCACTAGATGTTTCATATTTAGTGGAGGACCTTGATTTTACCTTCTTTTTGCCGTCCTTGGCCATGAGACACTTGTGGCCGACGTTGGGGAAGAGAAGCCCTTTGGTGACGGCGATGTTGGCGGCGTCCTCGTCGTCGAAGGAGTCGCTTGAGCTTTCGTCGGAGTCCCACTCCCGACAAACATGGGCATCGCCGCCCTTCTTCTTGTAGTACTTTTTCTTCTCCTTTCTTCTTCCTTTCTTGTCGTCGCCCCTGTCACTGTCACTAGACATAGGACATTTTGCAATAAAGTGACCGGGCTTACCACACTTGTAGCAAACCTTCTTGGAACGGGGTTTGTAGTCCTTCCCCTTCCGTTGCTTGAGGATTTGCCGAAAGCTTTTGATGATTAGGGCCATCTCCTCATTGTCGAGCTTGGAGGCGTCAATTGGTTGTCTACTTGGTGTAGACTCCTCCTTCTTCTCCTCCGTTGCCTTGAAGGCCACCGGTTGCGCCTCGGATGTGGAAGGCTCGTCAAGCTCGTTGATCTTCTTTGATCCCTTAATCATGCATTCAAAGCTTACAAAATTCCCGATAACTTCCTCGAGGGTCATTAGTGGATATCTAGGATTACCACGAATTAATTGTACTTGAGTGGGGTTAAGGAAAATAAGTGCTCTTAAAATAACCTTAACCACCTCGTGGTCATCCCACTTTTTGCTCCCGAGGTTGCGCACTTGGTTCACCAAGGTCTTGAGCCGGTTGTACATATCTTGTGGCTCCTCCCCTTGGCGAAGACGAAAGCGACCGAGCTCCCCCTCGATCGTTTCCCGCTTGGTGATCTTTGTGAGTTCATCACCCTCGTGCGCCGTCTTGAGTAGGTCCCAAATCTCCTTTGCGTTCTTCAACCCTTGTACTTTGTTGTATTCCTCCTTGCTTAGAGAGGCAAGGAGAATGGTTGCGGCTTGGGAGTTGAAGTGCTCGATTTGGGCCACTTCGTCCGTGTCGTAGTCCTCATCCCCTACAGATGGTACCTGTACACCATACTCAACAACATCCCAAATACTTTTGTGGAGAGAGGTTAGATGAAACCGCATTAAATTACTCCACATAGCATAATCTTCACCATTAAAAGTTGGTGGTTTGCCTAATGGGACGGAAAGTAAAGGTGTATGTTTAGGAATGCGAGGGTAGCGTAGGGGAATCTTACTATACTTCTTACGCTCTTGGCGTTTAGAAGTGACGGATGCCGCGTCGGAGCCGGAGGTAGATGTCGATGAAGTGTCGGTCTCGTAGTAGACCACCTTCCTCATCCTTTTGTGCTTGTCCCCACTCCGATGCGGCTTGTGAGAAGAAGATTTTTCCTTCTTCTCCTTGTGGTGAGAAGAGGAAGATCTTTTCTCCTTCCGCTTGGAGGAGTTCTTCTTCTTCTCCCTTCTCTTGGTGCGGGACTCTTCCGATGAAGTGCTCCCTTGGCTTGTAGTGGGCTTGTTGTCGCCGGTCTCCATCTCCCTCTTGGTGTGATCTCCCGACATCACTTCGAGCGGTTAGGCTCTAATGAAGCACCGGGCTCTGATACCAATTGAAAGTCGCCTAGAGGGGGGGGGGGTGAATAGGGCGAAACTGAAAATCACAAAAATAATCACAACTACAAGCCGGGTTAGCGTTGGAAATATAAACGAGTCCGCGAGAGAGGGTGCAAAACAAATCGCAAGCAAATGAAGAGTGAGACACGTGGATTTGTTTTACCGAGGTTCGGTTCTCGCAAACCTACTCCCCGTTGAGGAGGCCACCAAGGCCGGGTCTCTTTCAACCCTTCCCTCTCTCAAACGGTCCCTCGGACCGAGTGAGCTTTTCTTCTTCTCAATCAAACGGGAACAAAACTTCCCTGCAAGGGCCACCACACAATTGGTGCCTCTTGCCTTGGTTACAATTGAGTTTTGATCACAAGAACAAATGAGAAAGAAAGAAAGCGATCCAAGCGCAAGAGCTCAAAAGAACACGGCAAATCTCTCTCGCTAATCACTAAAGGCTTGAGTGGAATTTGGAGAGGATTTGATCTCTTTGATGTGTCTAGAATTGAATGCCTAGCTCTTGTAAGTGGTTGGAAGTTGGAAAACTTGGATGCAATGAATGGTGGGGTGGTTGGGGTATTTATAGCCCCAACCACCAAACATGACCGTTGGCTGGAGGCTTCTGTTCGATGGCGCACCGGACAGTCCGGTGCACATCGGACAGTCCGGTGCCCCTGCCACGTCATCACTGCCGTTAGATTCTGACCGTTGGAGCTTCTGACTTGGTGCACACCGGACAACAACTGTTCATTGTTCGGTGCGCCGGTATGGGCACGCCTGACGACTGCGCGCGCAGAACGCGCATTAAATGCGCCGCAGGGAGCCGTTGGCGCCGAAATAGCCGTTGCTCCGCTGGCACACCGGACAGTCCGGTGCACACCGGACAGTCCGGTGAATTTTAGCGGAGCGGCTGCCGCGCGAACCCGAGGCTGGCGAGTTCCGGAGACCGCGCTTCCTTGGAGCACCGGACATGTCCGGTGCACACCGGACAGTCCGGTGAATTATAGTGCGCCGGCTTCCGAGAATTCCCGAAGGCGAAGAGTTTGAAGTCGGAGTCCTCTGGTGCACCGGTGGCGCACCGGACATTGTCCGGTGTACACCGGACAGTCCGGTGCCCCCAGACCAGAGGTGCCTTCGGTTGCCTCTTTGCTCCTTAGTTGAATCCAAAACTTGATCTTTTTATTGGCTAAGTGTGAACCTTTTGCACCTGTATAACTTATACACTAGAGCAAACTAGTTAGTCCAATATTTGTGTTGGGCAATTCAACCACCAAAATTATTTAGGGACTAGGTGTAAGCCTAATTCCCTTTCACATTTCATGTCACGGACTTGAATATATAATCTATACTTATACATAGGATTCATATTTTTTATGTATCATAGAATATATGAAGGATTTTTTATGTAACTTAGAATATATGCAATAGTAACATATGCTTGTTGCATAGTGTATCTTAAAATTTAAAAAATGATTTCTATATTTTTCAGATTTAAATAGGTGTGCTGGTTGGTAAACAAATACGGAAATTCATGTTCCCTTCTCTCGGAGCATTTCCTTCTCAAGAATAAATAAATAGATAGATATTAAACAGCACGCCCAATTAATCAAAACTGTTCTGTGAACAGTAATATGCGGCCAGAAAATGGACATCCACGGTAGCCACAGGCAAATCCAGGCTTCAGCAGGGACCCTCCTGAAAAAAAATAAAACGTCACTGACAATAATGAATAATTTGCGGTTGGGAACACGCGGAGCGGCCTTCGCGTGGCTGCACGCAGGACCCACCTGGCGGCCAACTGGCGGCGATCTAGTGGCTCGTCTTGCGCTTTTTCCAGGGCACCCGAGAACGGCGAACCTGTGGCCGCCGTTTCTCCGCCGTTACCCTCATCGCGACGCGATCCCGTGCCGTCCGTTCCGCCCGCGCTCCGGCCTCGCCATCGCCACCGTCCGATCGCCGCACGGGAACTCGTGGCCAGCGTCGCGCGGGCGCGTGGACGGCAGGGATGCGCGCTCTGTCACATCGTGCGGCTTGCGAAGGGCAGGGTGGGCCCGGCGCGGGCCGAGGGCGCGTGTGCGGGCGTAAAAGCGCGCCAGGCGGTGGGGCCCAAGCGGGCTGCGGCCACTGCGATCCTGGAGGGCGTGCACGTGGCGAGGGGACGTGCGGGAGGCGAGGGAGCTCGTGGGGCCCGCAGGCTGGACTGGTGGCTTATCTTCGTGGTGCACGGTAGGACGTTACGTGGCGGGGCGCTTTCTTTTTATTCGCGGTCACGGCGACGCCAGCAAGCTCCGCAGCGCACCCGTCACCCGTGCAGGTGACAAGCGTCGGTCGCTGCGGGCTATCGTCCTCAAAGTGACCGTATTGTTTGCTTCCCAACTCCATCGTATCAAATGTTTACTGGTTGGTTACTCATACGATACGACGGTTCATAATAATAACCACGTAAATTATTAATTAAAAATAGCTTAAAATTTTTTATTGATTGTCTCTATTCTCCACATAATATTTTTCATTTGACTAACCGAGTCGACATCGTGGTAAAAGAAAGGCCATGTAGGTAGACGGTGCCGAGCTATCGAATAGGTACTATAGACAACAAATCAGGTACCACCATCCCTCGTCTCCCCCACTTCCAAGGTTTCGTAGAGCAGGAATGGAAGAGAAGAGGCAGTCATACATGTTCGTCGTCAGAGAAGGACACGACGAAGACATTGACATCTGGAGGCGACATAGGTAGTATACCGCTAGATACATACAGGGAGAGAGCACGCAAGCGGAGAAAGAAGCCCAGCCAGAGCAGCTACAAACCGAGAGGCACCCGCACCAGGCGTCAGTCCAAAAAGGGCGAGAGAATGCGAGTGCCTTTCAGCCCTGGACCCGCCGAGGCGACACAACACCACCACCAACTCCGTAGCATATGCTGACTGCTGCCGTGCTACAGACCTTGGTTATCCAATATCTCAGATCTGGACTCGTCATCGCCAAGATAACCTAAGCGTGGCAGGCGTCATCGTGTCCTCCTGACGGCACGCACGAAGAAAAGACAGGAGCAAGACTGACTCACCCGTACCCGCGTCGACGAGCGTCTATCGGCTCGCGGCTGCGACCATGGGCAGGAGCAGCAGGTTGAAGAGGAAGAACACGGTGAAGGTCGGGAAGACAAACAGGACGTCTGACGATGGCGAAAACGATGGCGTGCATGCTGTGAAACATCCTTGTGGACGTGCAATAGCCACTGCGCGGGTCGGTGTTGGGGCTGGTGTTGGACGAATACGGGGAGGAGGTGCCTGCTCCCACGCCCTCTGCTGAGAATGGGTGGCGCAGAGCTGGAGGCATGAAGGGAGAGAGAAAAGAAGAAGGATGACGAATGAGGTGACGACAACTGAGGTGAGGATCATCATTATCGTGTGGAGGTATATATGACTAAATAGGCCGTGTCTGGCGGGATGGTCCGGGGCACGACCCATTTAATAGTGCCTGGGCTAGCCCGACACGATCGTCGTGTCGTGTTTGGGCCGTAGCCTCGGCCCATAGTGCTGATCCGGTCCAGCACAATTATATTTTTTATTTTACAAAACTCGTATATACATATGTATAATTCATATTCAATATTAAAAACAATTGACCGTGATGTTTTATTGGTTAGATGACTTCACTTAGTGTCTCATGTCTTTTTTCCATCAGAGTTAGGTTCAAACCCCATCTCCTGCACCCTTTTTTAATATTTTACGCTAATTTAACCATCCGACTGGCTAACGGGCTGGATGTGGAGGTTGTGTGCTTGCAGGAATACAGGGTTAATTTGAGATAGATGTGAGAAATTATTTGTAAAAATATGACACAGGACGACCGTTGAAACTGTTACTTTAAGTACAGTAGAGATATGTTAGTTAAAAGTATTATATATTTTCTAATTATAAAATTAATTACACAGATATGAATTAAATGATAAGATGAATATATTAAACTAAATTACTTTATAATTCGTTCAAGTAATGTTACAGTAAACATTTTGAAAGTCGCCTAGAGAGGGTGAATAGGCGAAATCTGAAAATTATACACTTAAGCACAATTACAAGTCGGGGTTAGCGTTAAAAATATAATCGAGTCCAAAAGAGAGGGCGAAAACAAATCATAAGCAAATGAAGAGTGAGACGCGGTGATTTGTTTTACCGAGGTTTGGTTCTTGCAAACCTACTCCCCGTTGAGGTGGTCACAAAGACCGGGTCTCTTTCAACCCTTTCTCTCTCTCAAACGGTCACCGAGATCGAGTGTGTAGGAAACGGGTGACGCCTAAGAGGGGGGGTGGATTAGGACTTCTAAAACTTTTACTAAACTAGGCCACAATTAAATCCTTAGAGCAAAACCTATGCAAATAATCAAAACTAGAATGTGCAAACTAGGTTTTGTCTAAGTGTTGCTATCTCTACCGCAAAGGCTAAGTTTCAATCTACACTAAATAAGTATGACTACAAGATTGAAACTTAAATGCTTAATATAAATGCGGAATGTAAAGAGCTAAGTAGAGAAGCAAACTCTCGTGGATGACGCCGGTATTTTTACCGAGGTATCCGGAACCACGCAAGGTCCTGACTAATCCTCGTTGGTGCCCCTACGCAAAGGGAAGCCCACGCGAGGGCCAAGCACCACGGTCGAGTAACTCCGTAGAGAGCCGCGGGCCTTCTCCACGCGCAAGTGGTGCTCCGCTTCCGGCTTCTCTCGGACGCTCCCCGCTGTCTCCACTATCGAGCTTCCGGCCGAAACGCCGCGGGCCTCGTTCCCTCCGGTACACGGTGGCGGCCGTGACACAAACGCGGTTGTCACGGTCTCGCAAGACTCTCGCCCCACTCGGTACAATTACAACGACTCACGCAAGAGCCGAGGGGTTGTGTGGTTTTACAAAACTCACTCAACTAACTAGGGTTCACCTAGAGCAAGCGCTAAAGCGGTCTAACTAACCTAAGCACTTCGCAAAGCACCTACGCTAATCACGAGTGGTTCTATTAAGCACTTGGGTGTTTGAGCTCTTGGAAATATGCACTATGTGTCTTGGTATGTTGCTTGGGCTCTCACACTTGAGAATGGCCGGTTGGGGTGGTATTTATAGCCTCCACACCCCAAACTAGCCGTTGGACAGAAAGCAGCAGCTTTCTGTCGTCGGGTGCACCGGACAGTCCGGTGCACCACCGGACATCTACTGTGCAGTGTCCGGTGCACGCCACGTCAGCCGACCGTTGGCGCTTGTAGCAGTCGACCGTTGGATCCGACCGTTGCCGTCTGCCCGTTGGCACACCGGACAGTCCGGTGCACACCGGACAGTCCGGTGCTACAGCCAGAGAGCGCCTGTCTGTGGCCTATCTGCGCAGACTGTCCGGTGCCACACCGGACAGTCCGGTGCGCCAACAGGCGCTGGCTGACAACCCTCATCTTGGATTTCTTCGCTGATTTCTTTGGGCTTCTTTGTTCTTGAGTATTGGACTCCTATGTATCTTTTTATGTCTTCTTTTGAGGTGTTGCATCCTCATTGCCTTGGTCCAATTCTCTTCGCATCCTGTGAACTACAAACACAAACACTAGAAAACTTATTAGTTCACGGATTGTGTTGTTCATCAAACACCAAAACTCAATTAGCCAAATGGCCCGGGGTCCATTTTCCTTACAATCTCCCCCTTTTTGGTGATTGATGACAACACAACCAAAGCAAGCAAATAATACAAGTATTTGAATTAAAATATGCAATTTACTTGCTAAGATGCATGATTGTCCCCACAATGTGATATTATGGACTTAAGCCTCCCCCTAACTCCATAATTCACTTACTTCCTATTTATGGACCAAATAACCAAAACCACTGGAAAAATCATTTGGAGATATAAAATTTTAAATTGGTGGTATTTGGTGTTTGATATAGTTTCCATTGCTTTGGTCCCTAAACTTCTCCCCCTTTGGCATCAACCACCGAAAAGGAAGACATTAAAAGCATGTAGGAAGAAAATAAAAGCTTGCCCTCATCAAGAAATCTATCAAATGATACCACTAGAAGGATATTAAATTAAACCATATGAATGATATCAGTTGAAAGGATTACTCCCCCTAAATGAGTGTTCTCTTTAGAAAGAAGTTTCTCCCCCTTTTTAGAGATGAAGAAATACTCCCCCTGACAGAGATCCTCTACTTAGGAAAAAGCATGTGAAAATTAGAGGTGCAAGACATGATTTGAAAAGACTAACTTCCCTTATGCATAGGTAACAGAATATGAGTTAACTACTTATGCATTTTTGCAACATGGAAGCATATGATATGAAATATAGTCTAATCAAATTTTGGAGAAGACATGTAAATGATACTGAAAGTAGTCTCAAAAGATACCAATTGAAAGTTGTCGGCGTTTCGAGACCGGGGGGTCCCTCAGGCCGACGAGTGAGTGCCGCGTGCCCTAGCCCAGATGGGTCGAGCGCGTGGGCGAGCGCAAAGGGGGAATGGAGCGAGGCGGCCGGAGACCGGCGTGAGAGAGGTGGGAATCCCGCGGCCTTTGTGTTCGTCCCGCGCCCAGGTCGGGTGCGCTTGCAGTAGGGGGTTACAAGCGTCCACGCGGGTGAGGGAAGCAAGCGGCCCCAAGAGAGCGCCTGTCCCGTCCTCGTCCCGTGCGGCCAACCCTCTCTAAGAGGGCCCTGGTCCTTCCTTTTATAGACGCAAGGAGAGGATCCAGGTGTACAATGGGGGTGTAGCAGAGTGCTACGTGTCTAGCGAGGGAGAGCTAGTGCCCTGAGTACATGCCAATGTGGCAGCCGGAGAGATCCTGGAACCCAACTAGTGTGATGTCGTGGCCGTCGGAGGAGTGGCGGAGCCTGGCGGAGGGACAGCTGTCGGAGCGGTTGTGTCCTTGCTGACGTCCTCCTGCTTCCGTAAGAGAGCTGAGAGCCACCGTCGTCACAGGGCATGCGGGGCGCCATCATTGCCTATCTGGTGGAGACAGCCAGATGGGACACCGGTCTTGTTCTCTGCGGCCCGAGTCAGCTCGGGGTAGGGTGATGATGGCGCTTCCTGTTGACGTGGCTGGCCTGCGCCCTAGGTTGGGCAACGTGGAGGCTCCCCCGAAGCCGAAGTCGAGTCTGTCTTCTATGGCCGAGGCTGAGTCCGAGCCCCTGGGTCGGGCGAGGCGGAGGTCGTCGGCAGAGGCCAGGGCGGTGTCCGAGCCCTAGGGTCGGGCGAAGCGGAGTTCGTCGTCTTCCGGGTCTTAGCCCGAGTCCGAGCCCTGGGTCGGGCGGAGCGGAGTTCGCCGTCTTCCGGGGCTGAGCCCGAGTCCGAGACCTGGGTCGGGCGGAGCGGAGTTCGCCGTCTTCCGGGTCTTAGCCCGAGTCCGAGCCCTGGGTCGGGCGGAGCGGAGTTCGTCGTCTTCCGGGGCTGAGCCCGAGTCCGAGCCCTGGGTCGGGCGGAGTGGAGTTCGCCGTCTTCTGGGGCTGAGCCTGAGTCCGAGCCCTGGGTCGGGCGGAGCGGAGTTCGCCGTCTTCCGGGGCTGAGCCCGAGTCCGAGCCCTGGGTCGGGCGGAGCTTCCTATGGTGCCTTTGGCAGGGCCTGGCTTCCTGTCAGCATCGCTCTGTCAAGTGGCGCTGTAGTCGGAGTGGCGCAGGCGGCGCTGTCCTTCTGTCAGACCGGTCAGTGGAGCGGCGAAGTGACGGCGGTCACTTCGGCTCTGCCGGAGGGCGCGCGTCAGGATAAAGGTGTCAGGCCACCTTTGCGTTAAATGCTCCTGCGATTTGGTCGGTCCGTGCGGCGATTTAGTCAGGGTTGCTTCTTAGCGAAGGCAGGGCCTCGGGCGAGCCGAAGATGTGTCCGCCGTTGGAGGGGGGCCTCGGGCGAGACGGAAATCCTCCAGGGTCGGTTGCCCTTGTCCGAGGCTAGGCTCGGGCGAGGCGTGATCGAGTCGCTCGAATGGACTGATCCCTGACTTAATCGCACCCATCAGGCCTTTGCAGCTTTATGCTGATGGGGGTTACCAGCTGAGAATTAGGAGTCTTGAGGGTACCCCTAATTATGGTCCCCGACAGTAGCCCCCGAGCCTCGAAGGGAGTGTTTGCACTCGCTTGGAGGCTTTCGTCGCACTTTTTTGCAAGGGGACCAACCTTTCTCGGTTGCGTTTTGTTCCGGTGGGTGCGCGCGAGCGCACCCGCCGGGTGTAGCCCCCGAGGCCTCGGAGGAATGGTTTCACTCCTTCGAGGTCTTAATGCCTTGCGTAATGCTTCGGCTGGTCTGGTTGTTCCCTCATGCGAGCTGGCCGTAGCCCGGGTGTACGGTCGGGGCCCAAGTTCTCGGGCTGGTATGTTGACGCTGTCAACGGTTTGGCCGGAGCCGGGTTTGCGAGAGCAGCCCCCGAGCCTCTGCACAGGGCAAGAGGGCGATCAGGGACAGACTCGGCTTTTTTACATACGCCCCTGTGTCGCCTTTCCGCAAGGAGGAGGGGGGAGAGCGCCATGTTACCCTCGATGGGCGCCGAACATGGTGTCTCCGGTGAGCTGCAAGCGGGTAATCCGAGTGGACGTCCGTGCCCCGTTCGTTAGGGGTCGGCTAGGGGCCCAGAGGCACGCCCAAAAGTACCTGCGGGTGATCTGCTGGACCCGGTCTCCTGGCGACGGGGTCCGAGGGCTCGATGCCTCCCTCCGATGGGATACCGTTACAAGATCGCTCCCGCTGGTCTCGGAAATGTCCTAGGGTACCTCGGGAGCGCAGCCCGAGCCTTGGTTATGTATCGAACGTACCCCTGGTCATCCCTCGCTCGGCGTCTGAGGCGGCTGTGAACCCTTCGGGGTCCAGCCTTCGAACCCCTGATCAGTAATGGGCGTGGAGCCCGAGTAGCCTGAGGCGGCCGTGGAACCCTTCGGGGGGCCGGCCTTCGAACCTCTGACCAGTAGTGGGTGTAGGGCCCACGCGATCTGAGGCGGCTGTTGAACCCTTCGGGGGGGCCAGCCTTCGAACCCCTGATCAGTAAGGAGGCTCGGAGCCTGGTTCCTTCACGGGGAAGGATCCCTTTCGGGGTATCCCCCTTTCCCGGTCCCTGTCGCAAGAGATAGAGAAAGAGGAAAAAAGGAAAAAGGATACGAAACCGAACGACGCGGCGTACCTTTTTTGGCGCGGTTGTTTCGGCGAAGGCGAAGCGTCGCCTGCTGCTCCTGCCAGAAGCGCCGCCTGGTTGGCCGGAGCCTAGCCGGGTTGTCCGTTGGCGGGACCGACGTCGGAGTTGATCAGCCGAGGCCTCAGGTTGGGCTGGCGCCCTTGGGAGATGGTCGGTCGAGGCCCCAGGGGCAACCGGCCGAGCCGCCTGCTCGGGCCGGATTCCCGGAGAAGTCCCTGGCAGCGATTGCCCGGGCGTGGTGATGACGTCGTCCTTCGGAGCGGAGATCCTCGGACCGCGTCGCCGTCCGAGGCTAGGTCGGGCCTCGCCGAAGGTGTCGTCGATGCCGAGGGTGTTGCTGCCCCCTTCCAGCGTCAAGACCCGAGCCTGCAGGGTCAGAGTGTCTTGTAGCGTGTGCCTTCTGCAACCGCCGAGGCTAGAATACACGCCCTCGCTGTGTTGTAAAGCTGCGTCTCCTTTCCTCTTGTTTCGAGTATCTGGACTTTTTTGTCGGTAACAGGGATGTTTGTGTGAGTGGGAGTTGCTTCTCGCGGAAGGTGATGAGTGAGGTATCCGTATCCCGGAGGCGTGGGAGTCCCTCGGCTCGGTCGGCCTTGCCGCTTACGCGTACTTTCACCCGTCCATGAGGCCCTGCCACCGACTCAGTCGAGAAGGCTCGAAGGATCGCTTCGGCAGAAGAACTTCCGAACATGAAGACTTGTTCGGTCCGCGGAATCACTTTATCCGAACGCGAGTTACTTATCGCAGAAGGTGATGAGTGAGGTATCCGTATCCCGGAGGCGTAGGAGTCCCTCGGCTCGGTCAGCCTTGGCTGCTTACGTGTACTCCGTCGTTTTCAGGATCCACTTTTCGAAGTAGTCAAAAAGCACGAAAGATATTCTGGCAGAAGAGACCTTTTTCGAGGAAAATTTCGACGCAGAGGGGGTTCCCCCCCTTTTAGCCCCCGAGGGAGGGTCGGGCTTTGCCGAGGCGAGGCCGACCCTTCCTTGATGATTAAACTTTGCGCGGGTGCGAGGTATATGAACGACTTGAAAACATCTTAAGGGTAGAAGCGACGTAGCTGTTGGATGTTCCAAGCGTTGCCGTAGACCTCGCCTTGACTGTTGGCCAGCTTGTACGTTCCGGGCTTCAGAACTTTGGCGATGACGAATGGCCCCTCCCAGGGGGCGTGAGCTTGTGCCTCCCTCGGGCGTCTTGACGCAGCCGAAGCACCAGGTCGCCCACCTGGAGGTCTCGGGGTCGGACCCCTCGGGCGTGGTAGCGCCGCAGGGACTGCTGATACCGCACCGAGTGTAGTAAGGCCTTGTCCCGAGCCTCTTCCAGCTGGTCCAGCGAGTCTTCTCGGCTAGCTTGGTTGCTTTGATCGTCGTAGGCCCTCGTTCTCGGGGAGCCGTATTCCAGGTCAGTGGTGAAAGGGAAATGTGCCCTTGGGCCATTTCTAAGTATTTTGGTGATTGAGTGCCAACACAAGTGCTTAAATGTGAATTTATGTCCATGGATGAACAAAGTGCAAATCATGAAGTAAAGGTATGTTTCTAAGCCTTAGTACATTGGTTTTGTGTACTAATATACTTGTCTAAGTGTTAGAAACAGAAAGAAGAAGAAAAGAAAAGAGGAGAAAAAGACTTGGCTGTGTACAGCCAAGACTCAGCTCGGTCTGGCACACCGGACTGTCCGGTGTGCACCGGACAGTGTCCGGTGCGCCAGGCTGACTCGGCGCGAAGTGGCCGCTCTCGGGAATTCGCCGACGGCGTACGGCTAAAATTCACCGGACTGTCCGGTGTGCACCGGACTGTCCGGTGAGCCAACGGTCGGACGGTCCAACGGTCGGCCGCGCAATCTGCGCGAGACACGTGGCCGAGCCAACGGTCGGAAGGGGGCACCGGACTGTCCGGTGTGCACCGGACATGTCCGGTGCGCCAACGGCTCCCAGATCTGCAACGGTCTGCAACGGTCGGCTTCGCTATTTAAGGAAGGAAATCGGGCACCGGACAGTGTCCGGTGTGCACCGGACTGTCCGGTGCACCCGACGACAGAAGGCAAGGATAGCCTTCCAGATTTGCTCTCAACGGCTCCTAGCTGCCTTGGGGCTATAAAAGGGGCCCCTAGGCACATGGAGGAGATACACAAGCAACCTTAGAGCATTCTTGATCATCCACACTCAGTCTTTGCGCATTCGTTTGTCATTCTAAGTGATTCGAGCTCCGTTCTAGTGAGAACTTTGAGATAGTCTTTTGAGCTCGATTCTTGGCCGTGTGTGTGCGCATTTCGCTGTGGATTTGTGTGTGTTGCTTCCCTCCCTTACTCTGTGCTTCTTTGTGATCATATACTTGTAAGGGCAAGAGACTCCAATTTGTGGAGATTCCTTGCAAACGGGATAAAGAAAAGAAAGCAAAACACTATGGTATTCAAGTGGGTCTTTGGACCGCTTGAGAAGGGTTGATTGCAACCCTCGTCCGTTGGGACGCCACAACGTGGAGTAGGCAAGCGTTGGTCTTGGCCGAACCACAGGATAAACCACTGTGCCATCTCTGTGATTGATCTTCTGTGGTTATTGTGTTTTGTTGGGACTCCTCTCTAGCCACTTGGCATTATTGTACTAACACTTAACAAGTTTTTGTGGCTTAAGTTTTAAAGTTTCACAGGATCACCTATTCACCCCCCCTCTAGGTGCTCTCAATTGGTATCGGAGCCGTTCTCTTCACTAAGGGACTAACAGCCCGAAGAGATGGATCCTAAGGGGAAGGGTATCGTGATCAACGACAAAGAGAAGGAATCTTTCGTCAACGAGCCGAAGGACGACAAGCCTACCGACTCCGGCTCAGGCCATAGATGGAAGGAAGGGAAGAAGAAGAAGACGAGGCGCATCAAGGAGATCGTCTACTACGACGACAACGATGAGTCTACTTCTTCCCAAAAGGACGACGACCACAACGACTACGAGAGAAGGAAACCGGTCAATTCGAACTTTTCTTTTGACTACTCTCGTATTCATCAAAGTGCAAATGCTCATTTATTATCTATTCCACTTGGTAAACCTCCTCATTTTGATGGAGAGGACTACGGATTTTGGAGTCACAAAATGCGTAGTCACTTGTTCTCTCTCCATCCTAGTATATGGGAGATTGTAGAGAGTGGAATGCACTTTGATAGTTCGGATAGTCCCATGTTCATTAACGAGCAAATTCATAAGAATGCACAGGCTACTACTGTTCTTCTAGCTTCCTTGTGCAGGGATGAATACCATAAAGTAAGCGGCTTGGATAACGCCAAGCAGATCTGGGACACCCTCAAGATTTCTCATGAGGGGAACGACGTCACCTTGCTCACCAAGATGGAGTTGGTGGAGGGCGAGCTTGGACGGTTCGCGATGATAAGGGGGAGGAGCCGACACAAACATACAACCGGCTCAAGACCCTTATCAACAAGATAAGGAGCTACGGAAGCACGCGATGGACGGACCACGACGTCGTCCGACTGATGCTAAGGTCCTTTACCGTTCTTGATCCTCATTTGGTGAACAATATTCGTGAAAATCTCAGGTACACCAAAATGTCGCCCGAGGAAGTCCTAGGAAAATTCGTCAGCGGGCGAATGATGATCAAGGAGGCGAGATACGTAGACGACGCCTTGAATGGACCAATCAACGAGCCGCAACCTCTTGCTCTCAAAGCAACAAGAAGCAAGGAGGCGCTACCAAGCAAGGTGGCGCAAGTTGAGGCGGCCGGACTCAATGATGAGGAGATGGCCCTCATCATTAAGCGATTCAAGACGGCGCTTAAAGGTCGCAAGGGGCAGCCAAGCAAGACCAAAGCCAAGGGGAAGCGCTCATGCTTCAAATGCGGTAAGCTTGGTCATTTTATTGCTAACTGTCCCGACAATGATAGTGAACAGGACCAAGGGAACAAGAGGGAGAAGAAGAAGGCATACAAGAAGGCAAAGGGCGAGGCACATTTAGGAAAGGAGTGGGATTCAGATTGCTCCTCCTCCGACTCCGACAATGAAGGACTCGCTGCCACCGCCTTCAACAAGTCATCCCTCTTCCCCAACGAGCGTCTCACATGCCTTATGGCAAGGGAAAAGAAGGTAATCACTCATAATGCCAATACTTATGATTCTTCTAGTGATGATGAATCTAGTGAGGATGAAATAGACTATTCTAGTTTATTCAAGGGACTGGATAGAACTAAGATAGCTAAGATTAATGAATTGATTGATACCTTGAATGAAAAGGATAGAATCTTAGAGAAACAAGAGGATCTTTTATATGAGGAGCATGATAAATTTGTTAGTGCACAAAAATCTCTTGCTCTTGAAACTAAAAGGAATGAAATGCTCTCTAGTGAATTATCTTCTTGTCATGAAACCATTGCTACTTTAAGAAGTGTTAATGATGATTTAAGTGCTAAACTTGAAGTAGCTAGTAAATCTAATTCTTGTGTAGAAATTGTTGAAACTTGTAATAGGTGTAAAAATTTTGACTTTGATGCTTGTAGTGAACACTTAGTTTCAATTTCAAAACTAAATGATGAAGTGGCTAGTCTTAATGCTCAACTTAAGACTAGCAAGAATAATTTTGATAAGCTAAAATTTGCAAGGGATGCCTACACAATTGGTAGACACCCCTCAATTAAGGATGGACTTGGCTACAAGAGGGAAGCCAAGAACTTGACAAGCCATAAGGCTCCCATCTCCGCCAAGGAGAAAGGGAAGGCCCCTATGGCTAGTAGTGTGCAAAAGAACCATGCCTTTATGTATCATAATAGGAGACATGTTAGAAATGCTTATAATGCTTTTGATTCACATGTTTATGATTCTCATGCCATGTTTGCTTCTAGTTCCTCTTATGTGCATGATAGGAATGTTGGTAGGAGAAATGTTATTCATAATATGCCTAGGAGAAATGTCGTTAATGTTCCTAGGAAAGTAGTGAATGAACCTTCTACAATTTATTGTGCTTTAAATGCTTCCTTTGTTATTTGTAGAAAGGATAGGAAAATAGTTGCTAGGAAGTTAGGGGCAAGATGCAAGGGAGACAAAACTTGCATTTGGGTCCCTAAGGATATTTGTGCTAACCTTGCAGGACCCAACATGAGTTGGGTACCTAAGACCCAAGCCTAAATTTGCCTTGCAGGTTTATGCATCCGGGGGTTCAAGCTGGATTATCGACAGCGGATGCACAAACCATATGACGGGGGAGAAGAAGATGTTCACCTCCTACGTCAAAAATAAGGATTCCCAAGATTCAATTATATTCGGTGATGGGAATCAAGGCAAGGTAAAAGGGTTAGGTAAAATTGCAATTTCAAATGAGCACTCTATATCTAATGTGTTTTTAGTAGAGTCTCTTGGATATAATTTGCTATCTGTTAGTCAATTATGCAATATGGGATATAACTGTTTATTTACAAATGTAGATGTGTTTGTCTTTAGAAGATGTGATGGTTCACTAGCTTTTAAGGGTGTACTAGACGGCAAGCTTTACTTAGTTGATTTTGCAAAAGAAGAGGCCGGTCTAGATGCATGCTTAATGGCTAAGACTTGCATGGGCTGGCTGTGGCATCGCCGCTTAGCACATGTGGGGATGAAGAACCTCCACAAGCTTCTAAAGGGAGAACACGTGATAGGTCTAACCAATGTTTACTTCGAAAAAGATAGACCTTATGCAGCTTGTCAAGCAGGTAAACAAGTGGGAGGAGCACATCACAGCAAGAATGTGATGACCACGTCAAGACCCCTGGAGCTGCTACATATGGACCTCTTCGGACCCGTCGCCTATCTAAGCATAGGAGGAAGTAAGTATGGTTTAGTTATTGTTGATGACTTTTCCCACTTCACTTGGGTGTTCTTTTTGCAGGATAAATCTGAAACCCAAGGGACCCTCAAGCGCTTCCTCAGGAGAGCTCAAAATGAGTTTGAGCTCAAGGTGAAGAAGATAAGGAGCGACAACGGGTCCGAGTTCAAGAACCTTCAAGTGGAGGAATTTCTTGAGGAGGAAGGGATCAAGCACGAGTTCTCCGCTCCCTACACACCTCAGCAAAATGGTGTGGTAGAGAGGAAGAACAGGACGCTAATCGATATGGCGAGGACGATGCTTGGTGAGTTCAAGACCCCCGAGTGCTTTTGGTCGGAAGCTGTGAACACGGCTTGCCATGCCATCAACAGGGTCTACCTTCATCGACTCCTCAAGAAGACTTCATATGAGCTACTAACCGGTAACAAACCCAATGTATCGTACTTTCGTGTATTTGGGAGCAAGTGCTACATCCTAGTGAAGAAGGGTAGAAATTCTAAGTTTGCTCCCAAAGCTGTAGAAGGGTTTTTGTTAGGTTATGACTCAAATACAAAGGCGTATAGAGTCTTCAACAAATCATCGGGTTTGGTTGAAGTCTCTAGCGACGTTGTATTTGATGAAACTAATGGCTCTCCAAGAGAGCAAGTTGTTGATTGTGATGATGTAGATGAAGAAGATGTTCCAACGGCCGCGATACGAACCATGGCGATTGGAGACGTTCGGCCACAGGAACGAGATGAACGAGATCAACCTTCTTCCTCAACAACGGTGCATCCCCCAACTCAAGACGATGAACAGGTTCATCAACAGGAGGCGTGTGATCAAGGGGGAGCGCAAGATGATCACATGATGGAGGTGAAAGGGAACTAGGCTTACACCTAGTCCCTAAATAATTTTGGTGGTTGAATTGCCCAACACAAATATTGGACTAACTAGTTTGCTCTAGTGTATAAGTTATACAGGTGCAAAAGGTTCACACTCAGCCAATAAAAAGATCAAGTTTTGGATTCAACAAAGGAGCATAGAGGCAACCGAAGGCACCTCTGGCTGGAGGCACCGGACTGTCCGGTGTACACCGGACAGTGTCCGGTGCGCCCAGAGGACTCTAACTCGAACTCGCCACCTTCGGGAATTCTCGGAAGCCGGCGCGCTATAATTCACCGGACTGTCCGGTGCTCCAAGGAAGCGCGGCCTCCTCAACTCGCCTGCCTCGGGTTCGCGCGGCAGCCGCTCCGCTAAAATTCACTGGACTGTCCGGTGTGCACCGGACTGTCCGGTGTACCAGCGGGGCAACGGCTATTTCGGCGCCAACGGCTACCTGCGCTGCATTTAATGCGCGCTCTGCGCGCGCAGTCGTCAGGCGCGCCCATACCGGTGCACCGGACAATGAACAGTAGTTGTCCGGTGTGCACCGGACACCCAGGCGGACCCAGAAGTCAGAAGCTCCAACGGTCAGAATCCAACGGCATTGATGACGTGGCGGGGGCACCGGACATGTCCGGTGTGCACCGGACTGTCCGGTGCGCCATCGAACAGACAGCCTCCACCAACGGTCATGTTTGGTGGTTGGGGCTATAAATACCCCAACCACCCCACCATTCATTGCATCCAAGTTTTCCAACTTCCAACCACTTACAAGAGCTAGGCATTCAATTCTAGACACACCAAAGAGATCAAATCCTCTCCAATTCCACTCAAGCCTTTAGTGACTAGCGAGAGAGATTTGCCGTGTTCTTTTGAGCTCTTGCGCTTGGATCGCTTTCTTTCTTTCTCACTTGTTCTTGTGATCAAAACTCAATTGTAACCAAGGCAAGAGGCACCAATTGTGTGGTGGCCCTTGCGGGGAAGTTTTGTTCCCGTTTGATTGAGAAGAAGAAAAGCTCACTCGGTCCGAGGGACCGTTTGAGAGAGGGTAAGGGTTGAAAGAGACCCGGCCTTTGTGGCCTCCTCAACGGGGAGTAGGTTTGCGAGAACCGAACCTCGGTAAAACAAATCCGTGTGTCACACTCTTCATTTGTTTGCGATTTGTTTTGCACCCTCTCTCGCGGACTCGTTTATATTACTAACGCTAACCCGGCTTGTAGTTGTGATTTTTGTGATTTTCAGTTTCGCCCTATTCACCCCCCCCTCTAGGCGACTTTCAATTGGTATCAGAGCCCGGTGCTTCATTAGAGCTTAACCGCTCGAAGTGATGTCGGGAGATCACACCAGGAGGGAGATGGAGACCGGCGACAAGCCCACTACAAGCCAAGCGAGCACTTCATCGGAAGAGTCCCGCAACAAGAGAAGGGAGAAGAAGAAGAGCTCCTCCAAACGAAAGGAGAAAAGATCTTCCTCTTCTCACCACAAAGAGAAGAAGGAAAAATCTTCTTCTCACAAGCCGCATCGGAGTGGGGACAAGAAAAAGAGAATGAGGAAGGTGGTCTACTACGAGACCGACTCTTCATCGACATCCACCTCCGGCTCCGACGTGGCGTCCGTCACTTCTAAACGCCAAGAGCGTAAGAAGTATAGTAAGATCCCCCTACGCTACCCTCGCATTTCTAAACATACACCTTTACTTTCCGTCCCATTAGGCAAACCACCAACGTTTAATGGTGAAGATTATGCTATGTGGAGTAATTTAATGCGATTTCATCTAACCTCACTCCACAAAAGTATATGGGATGTTGTTGAGTATGGTGTACAGGTACCATCTGTAGGGGATGAGGATTATGACACAGACGAAGTGGCCCAAATCGAGCACTTCAACTCCCAAGCCGCAACCATTCTCCTCGCCTCTCTAAGCAAGGAGGAATACAACAAAGTACAAGGGTTGAAGAATGCTAAGGAAATTTGGGACCTACTCAAGACGGCGCACGAGGGTGATGAACTCACCAAGATCACCAAGCGGGAAACGATCGAGGGGGAGCTCGGTCGATTCCGTCTTCGCCAAGGGGAGGAGCCACAAGATATGTACAACCGGCTCAAGACCTTGGTGAACCAAGTGCGCAACCTCGGGAGCAAAAAATGGGACGACCACGAGGTGGTTAAGGTTATTTTAAGAGCTCTTATTTTCCTTAACCCCACTCAAGTTCAATTAATTCGTGGTAATCCTAGATATCCACTAATGACCCCCGAGGAAGTTATCGGGAACTTTGTGAGCTTTGAATGCATGATTAAGGGCTCAAAGAAGATCAACGAGCTTGACGAACCTTCCACGTCCGAGGCGCAACCGGTGGCCTTCAAGGCCACGGAGGAGAAGAAGGAGGAGTCTACACCAAGTAGACAACCAATTGACGCCTCCAAGCTCGACAATGAGGAGATGGCCTTAATCATCAAAAGCTTTCGGCAAATCCTCAAGCAACGGAAGGGGAAGGACTACAAACCCCGTTCCAAGAAGGTTTGCTACAAGTGTGGTAAGCCCGGTCATTTTATTGCAAAATGTCCTATGTCTAGTGACAGTGACAGGGGCGACGACAAGAAGGGCAAGAGAAGAGAAAAGAAGAGGTACCACAAGAAGAAGGGCGGCGATGCCCACGTGTGCCGCGAGTGGGACTCCGACGAGAGCTCCACCGAGTCCTCCTCCGACGAGGACGCCGCCAACATCGCCGTCACCAAGGGGCTTCTCTTCCCCAACGTCGGCCACAAGTGTCTCATGGCCAAGGACGGCAAAAAGAAGGTAAAATCAAGGTCCTCCACTAAATATGAAACATCTAGTGATGAGGATGATGATAAAAATGAGGAGGATAACTTGCGCATTCTTTTTGCCAACCTTAACATGGAACAAAAAGAAAAATTAAATGAGCTAATTAGTGCTATCCATGAAAAGGATGATCTCTTGGACTCCCAAGAGGATTTCCTAATCAAGGAAAACAAGAAACATGTTAAGGTTAAAAATGCTTATGCTCTAGAGGTAGAAAAATGTAACAAATTAACTAGTGAGCTAAGCACATGCGATGACACTATTAACAACCTTAGAAATGAAAATGCTAGATTGATTGCTAAGGTTGATTCACATGATTGCAATGTTTCAACTTCCAATTCAAAAGATGATAATATTGATTTACTTGCTAGAATTGATGAGTTGAATGTTTTTCTTGCTAGCCTTAAGACTGAGAATGAAAAATTGCTTGCTAAGGCTAAGGATTTTGATGTTTGCAATGCCACTATTTCCGACCTTAGAACTAAAAATGATTTATTACATGCTAAGGTTATTGAACTAAAATCTTGCAAACCCTCCACATCTACTGAGCATATTTCCATTTGTACTAGATGTAGAGATATTAATGTTGATGCTATCCATGATCACTTAGCCTTAATTAAAAAACAAAATGATCACATAGCACAACTTAATGCTAAGATTAGTGAGCATGACTTAGAAAATGAAAAATTTAAATTTGCTAGAAGCATGCTCTATAATGGGAGACGCCCTGGCATCAAGGATGGCATTGGCTTCCAAAGGGGAGACAATGTCAAACTTAATGCCCCTCCTAAGAACTTGTCTAACTTTGTTAAGGGCAAGGCTCCCATGCCTCAGGATAACGAGGGTTACATTTTGTACCCTGCCGGCTATCCTGAGAGCAAAATTAGGAGAACTCATTCTAGGAAGTCTCACTCTGGCCCTAACTATGCTTTTATGTATAAGGGTGAGACATCTAGTTCTAGGCAACCAACCCGTGCTAAGTTGTCTAGAAAGAAAATTCCTAATGCATCAAATGATCATGCTATTTCATTCAAAACTTTTGATGCATCATATGTTTTAACTAACAAATCCGGCAAGGTAGTTGCCAAAATTATTGGGGGCAAACACAAGGGTTCCAAGACTTGTGTTTGGGTACCCAAAGTTCTTATTTCTAATGCCAAAGGACCCAAAACCGTTTGGGTACCTAAAATCAAGAACTAAAATTGTTTTGTAGGTTTATGCATCCGGGGGCTCAAGTTGGATACTCGACAGCGGGTGCACAAACCACATGACAGGGGAGAAAAGGATGTTCTCCTCATATGAGAAAAACCAAGATCCCCAACGAGCTATCACATTCGGGGATGGAAATCAAGGTTTGGTCAAAGGATTGGGTAAAATTGCTATATCACCTGACCATACTATTTCCAATGTTTTTCTTGTAGATTCTTTAGATTATAATTTGCTTTCCGTATCCCAACTATGTCAAATGGGCTACAACTGTCTTTTTACTGATATAGGTGTTACTGTCTTTAGAAGAAGTGATGATTCAATAGCATTTAAGGGAGTGTTAGAGGGTCAGCTATACTTGGTAGATTTTGATAGAGCTGAACTCGACACTTGCTTGGTTGCTAAGACTAACTTGGGTTGGCTCTAGCACCACCGACTAGCCCATGTTGGAATGAAGAATCTTCACAAGCTTCTAAAGGGAGAACACATTTTAGGACTAACCAATGTTCATTTTGAGAAAGACAGGATTTGTAGCGCATGCCAAGCCGGGAAGCAAGTTGGCACTCATCATCCACACAAGAACATCATGACTAGTGACAGGCCATTGGAGCTCCTACACATGGACCTATTCGGCCCGATCGCTTACATAAGCATCGGCGGGAGTAAGTACTGTCTAGTTATTGTGGATGATTATTCTCGCTTCACTTGGGTGTTCTTTTTGCAGGACAAATCTTATACCCAAGAGACCTTAAAGGGATTCTTGAGACGGGCTCAAAATGAGTTCGGCTTAAGGATCAAGAAAATTAGAAGCGACAATGGGACGGAGTTCAAGAACTCTCAAATTGAAGGCTTCCTTGAGGAGGAGGGAATCAAGCATGAGTTCTCTTCTCCCTACACTCCACAACAAAATGGTGTAGTGGAGAGGAAGAATCGAACTCTATTGGACATGGCAAGAACCATGCTTGATGAGTACAAGACACCGGATCGGTTTTGGGCCGAAGCGGTCAACACCGCTTGCTACGCCATCAACCGGTTATATCTTCACCGAATCCTCAAGAAGACATCCTATGAACTCCTAACCGGTAAAAAGCCAAATATTTCATATTTTAGAGTTTTTGGTAGCAAATGTTTTATTCTTGTCAAAAGAGGTAGAAAATCTAAATTTGCTCCTAAAACTGTAGAAGGCTTTTTACTAGGATATGACTCAAACACAAGGGCATATAGAGTCTTTAACAAGTCCTCAGGACTTGTTGAAGTTTCTTGTGACGTTGTGTTTGATGAGACTAACGGCTCTCAAGTAGAGCAAGTTGATCTTGATGAGATAGGTGAAGAACAGGCTCCATGCATAGCGCTAAGGAACATGTCCATTGGGGATGTGTGTCCTAAGGAATCCGAAGAGCCTCCACATGTACAAGATCAACCATCCTCCTCCATGCAAGCATCTCCACCAACTCAAGTTGAGGATCAGGCTCAAGATGTTGAACAAGAAGATCAAGAAGATGAGCCACCTCAAAATGACGGCAACGATCAAGGGGGAGATGAAAATGATGAAGACAAGGAGGATGAACAACCAAGGCCGCCACACCCAAGAGTCCACCAAGCAATACAACGAGATCACCCCGTCGACACCATCCTCGGCGACATTCATAAGGGGGTAACTACTCGATCTCGTGTTGCACATTTTTGTGAACATTACTCCTTTGTTTCCTCTATTGAGCCACACAGGGTAGAGGAAGCACTTCAAGATTCGGATTGGGTGATGGCGATGCAAGAGGAGCTCAACAATTTCACAAGGAACGAGGTATGGCACTTAGTTCCACGTCCTAACCAAAATGTTGTAGGAACCAAGTGGGTCTTCCGCAACAAGCAAGATGAGCATGGTGTGGTGACTAGGAACAAAGCTCGACTCGTGGCCAAGGGGTATTCACAAGTCGAAGGTTTGGATTTTGGTGAAACCTATGCACCCGTAGCTAGGCTTGAGTCAATTCGCATATTATTAGCCTATGCTACTTACCATGGCTTCAAGCTTTATCAAATGGACGTGAAGAGTGCCTTCCTCAATGGACCAATCAAGGAGGAGGTCTATGTTGAGCAACCTCCCGGCTTTGAAGACAGTGAGTACCCTAACCATGTTTATAGGCTCTCTAAGGCGCTTTATGGGCTCAAGCAAGCCCCAAGAGCATGGTATGAATGCCTTAGAGATTTCCTTATTGCTAATGGCTTCAAAGTCGGCAAGGCCGATCCTACTTTATTCACTAAAACTCTTGACAATGATTTGTTTGTATGCCAAATTTATGTTGATGATATCATATTTGGGTCTACTAACGAATCTACATGTGAAGAATTTAGTAGGATCATGACAAAGAAATTCGAGATGTCTATGATGGGGGAGTTGAAGTATTTTCTAGGATTCCAAGTCAAGCAACTCCAAGAGGGCACATTCATTAGCCAAACGAAGTATACTCAAGACATTCTAAGCAAGTTTGGAATGAAGGATGCCAAGCCTATCAAGACTCCCATGGGAACAAATGGGCATCTCGACCTCGACACGGGAGGTAAGTCCGTGGATCAAAAGGTATACCGGTCGATGATTGGTTCATTGCTTTATTTATGTGCATCTCGACCGGACATTATGCTTTCCGTATGCATGTGTGCAAGATTCCAAGCCGACCCTAAGGAATCACACCTTACGGCCGTAAAACGAATCTTGAGATATTTGGCTTATACACCTAAGTTTGGGCTTTGGTACCCTCGGGGATCCACATTTGATTTGATTGGTTATTCGGATGCCGATTGGGCGGGGTGTAAGATTAATAGGAAGAGCACATCGGGGACTTGCCAGTTCTTGGGGAGATCCTTGGTGTCATGGGCTTCAAAGAAGCAAAATTCGGTCGCTCTTTCCACCGCCGAAGCCGAGTATATTGCCGCAGGCCATTGTTGCGCGCAATTGCTTTGGATGAGGCAAACCCTGCGGGACTACGGTTACAAATTAACCAAAGTTCCTCTTCTATGTGATAATGAGAGTGCAATCCGCATGGCGGATAATCCCGTTGAGCATAGCCGCACTAAACACATAGCCATTCGGTATCATTTTCTTCGGGATCACCAACAAAAGGGGGATATCGAGATTTCATACATTAACACTAAAGATCAATTAGCCGATATCTTTACCAAGCCACTTGATGAACAATCTTTTACCAGACTTAGACATGAGCTTAATATTCTTGATTCTAGGAATTTCTTTTGCTAAACTTGCACACATAGCTTATGATAATACCTTTGATCATGTCTCTTTTATATGCTATGACTAATGTGTTTTCAAGTGTATTCCAAACCAAGTCATAGGTATATTGAAAGGGAATTGGAGTCTTCGGCGAAGACAAAGGCTTCCACTCCGCTCTACTACTCATCCTTCGCCGTCGCTCCGCATCATCTCTCCAACTTTGGTATAATCTTCACTCATTTATTTTATGACCAAAGGAGGAGAAAGTACTTCTAAGGGCCTATATCTCATTCCAAGTATCCGTTTTTGGCGATTCATGCCAAAGGGGGAGAAAGTATTGGCCCAAAGCAAAAGGACCGCACCACCACCCTAATTTTAAAAATTGATGATTTTCAATTGATAAATGTCAAATTGGTATCTCTTTAAGTTTTAAAGGGGGAGAAAGTAGTATTTTCAAAATTTGATATCTTGAAACCCTCTTGAACACTAAGAGGAGACTTTATTTGAGGGGGAGTTTTGTTTAGTCAAAGGAAAAGCATTTGAAACAAGGGGAGAAAATTTCAAACTTGAAAATGCTTTGAAAAATCTTACTCATTTACCTTTGACTATCTTGCAAAAGGACTTTGAAAAGAATTTACAAAAGAATTTGCTAAAACAAAACTTTTGGTGCAAATGTGGTCCAATATGTTAAAAATAAAGAAACAATCCATGCGCATCATGAAAGTATTTATATTGGCTCAATTCCAAGCAACCTTTGCACTTACCTTATGCAAACTAGTTCAATTATACACTTCTATATTTGCTTTGGTTTGTGTTGGCATCAATCACCAAAAAGGGGGAGATTGAAAGGGAACTAGGCTTACACCTAGTCCCTAAATAATTTTGGTGGTTGAATTGCCCAACACAAATATTGGACTAACTAGTTTGCTCTAGTGTATAAGTTATACAGGTGCAAAAGGTTCACACTCAGCCAATAAAAAGATCAAGTTTTGGATTCAACAAAGGAGCATAGAGGCAACCGAAGGCACCTCTGGCTGGAGGCACCGGACTGTCCGGTGTACACCGGACAGTGTCCGGTGCGCCCAGAGGACTCTAACTCGAACTCGCCACCTTCGGGAATTCTCGGAAGCCGGCGCGCTATAATTCACCGGACTGTCCGGTGTACACCGGACAGTGTCCGGTGCTCCAAGGAAGCGCGGCCTCCTCAACTCGCCTGCCTCGGGTTCGCGCGGCAGCCGCTCCGCTAAAATTCACCGGACATGTCCGGTGTGCACCGGACTGTCCGGTGTACCAGCGGGGCAACGGCTATTTCGGCGCCAACGGCTACCTGCGCTGCATTTAATGCGCGCTCTGCGCGCGCAGTCGTCAGGCGCGCCCATACCGGTGCACCGGACAATGAACAGTAGTTGTCCGGTGTGCACCGGACACCCAGGCGGACCCAGAAGTCAGAAGCTCCAACGGTCAGAATCCAACGGCATTGATGACGTGGCGGGGGCACCGGACATGTCCGGTGTGCACCGGACTGTCCGGTGCGCCATCGAACAGACAGCCTCCACCAACGGTCATGTTTGGTGGTTGGGGCTATAAATACCCCAACCACCCCACCATTCATTGCATCCAAGTTTTCCAACTTCCAACCACTTACAAGAGCTAGGCATTCAATTCTAGACACACCAAAGAGATCAAATCCTCTCCAATTCCACTCAAGCCTTTAGTGACTAGCGAGAGAGATTTGCCGTGTTCTTTTGAGCTCTTGCGCTTAGATCGCTTTCTTTCTTTCTCACTTGTTCTTGTGATCAAAACTCAATTGTAACCAAGGCAAGAGGCACCAATTGTGTGGTGGCCCTTGCGGGGAAGTTTTGTTCCCGTTTGATTGAGAAGAAGAAAAGCTCACTCGGTCCGAGGGACCGTTTGAGAGAGGGTAAGGGTTGAAAGAGACCCGGCCTTTGTGGCCTCCTCAACGGGGAGTAGGTTTGCGAGAACCGAACCTCGGTAAAACAAATCCGCGTGTCACACTCTTCATTTGTTTGCGATTTGTTTTGCACCCTCTCTCGCGGACTCGTTTATATTACTAACGCTAACCCGGCTTGTAGTTGTGATTTTTGTGATTTTCAGTTTCGCCCTATTCACCCCCCCCTCTAGGCGACTTTCAGGAGGAAGAAGCGCAACCGGCACCTCCAACCCAAGTTCGAGCGATGATTCAAAGGGATCATCCCGTCGACCAAATTCTGGGTGACATTAGCAAGGGAGTAACTAATCGGTCTCGACTAGTTAATTTTTGTGAACATTACTCCTTTGTCTCTTCTATTGAGCCTTTCAGGGTAGAGGAGGCCTTGCTAGATCCGGATTGGGTGTTGGCCATGCAGGAGGAACTTAACAACTTCAAGCGCAATGAAGTTTGGACGCTGGTGCCTCGTCCCAAGCAAAATGTTGTGGGAACCAAGTGGGTGTTCCGCAACAAACAAGACGAGCACGGAGTGGTGACAAGGAACAAGGCTCGACTTGTGGCAAAAGGTTATGCCCAAGTCGCAGGTTTGGACTTTGAGGAGACTTTTGCTCCTGTGGCTAGGCTAGAGTCCATTTGTATCTTGCTAGCATATGCCGCTCACCATTCTTTCAGGTTGTTCCAAATGGATGTGAAGAGCGCTTTCCTCAACGGGCCAATAAAGGAGGAGGTGTACGTGGAGCAACCCCCTGGCTTCGAGGATGAGCGGTACCCCGACCACGTGTGTAAGCTCTCTAAGGCGCTCTATGGACTTAAACAAGCCCCAAGAGCATGGTATGAATGCCTTAGAGATTTCTTAATTGCTAATGCTTTCAAGGTTGGGAAAGCCGATCCAACTCTTTTCACTAAGACATGTGATGGTGATTTGTTTGTATGCCAAATTTATGTCGATGACATAATATTTGGTTCTACTAATCAAAAGTCTTGTGAAGAGTTTAGCAGGGTGATGACGCAGAAATTCGAGATGTCGATGATGGGCGAGTTGAACTACTTCCTTGGGTTCCAAGTGAAGCAACTCAAGGACGGCACTTTCATCTCCCAAACGAAGTACACGCAAGATCTGCTAAAGCGGTTTGGGATGAAGGACGCCAAGCCCGCAAGGACGCCGATGGGAACCGACGGACACACCGACCTCAACAAAGGAGGTAAGTCCGTTGATCAAAAAGCATATCGGTCCATGATAGGTTCTTTGCTTTATTTATGTGCTAGTAGACCGGATATTATGCTTAGCGTATGCATGTGTGCTAGATTTCAATCTGATCCGAAGGAGTGTCACTTAGTGGCTGTGAAGCGAATTCTTCGATATTTAGTCGCTACGCCTTGCTTCGGGATCTGGTATCCAAAGGGGTCTAACTTTGACTTGATTGGGTACTCAGATTCCGACTATGCTGGATGTAAGGTTGATAGGAAGAGTACATCGGGGACGTGCCAATTCTTAGGAAGGTCCCTGGTGTCATGGAACTCTAAGAAACAAACATCTGTTGCCCTATCCACCGCTGAGGCCGAGTATGTTGCAGCAGGACAGTGTTGCGCGCAACTACTTTGGATGAGGCAAACCCTCAGGGACTTTGGCTACAATCTGAGCAAAGTCCCACTCCTATGTGATAATGAGAGTGCTATCCGAATAGCGGAAAATCCTGTTGAGCACAGCCGCACAAAGCACATAGACATCCGGCATCACTTTTTGAGAGACCACCAGCAAAAGGGAGATATCGAAGTGTTTCATGTTAGCACCGAGAACCAGCTAGCCGATATCTTTACCAAGCCTCTAGATGAGAAGACCTTTTGCAGGCTGCGTAGTGAGCTCAATATCTTAGATTCGCGGAACTTGGATTGAAATGTAGCATACATGTGTTTATGCCTTTGATCATGTCCATTCTGCATTTTGTTGCTTACTATGGTGCTCAAGTTGTACAAACACTCCCTGGACCTCACAAGTCCGTTGCAAAGTGATGCACATGTTTAGGGGGAGATGTGTTACAACTTGACCCTTTGAGACTAACCATATGCTTGAGTTTGCTTGATTTAGTCTCGAAGGAGAATTGAAAGGGAAAAGGTGGACTTGGACCATGAAAGACTTCCACTGCACTCCGATGAGAGGGTAACTTATTCCAAGTCCATCTCATGAACTCTTATTGCCATTTGCTCTTAATTGAAGATTTTGGTGAGGCAATGGGGTTAAAGGGCCAAGATTGATCCCGTTTTGGTGCTTGATGCCAAAGGGGGAGAAAATAAAGGCCAAAGCAATAAATGGATCAGCTACCACTTGAGAAATTTGAAAATAGTAGAGTAGAGCTTTTGGTTTGTCAAAACTCTTTTATTGTCTCTTTTGTCAAAAGTTGGCTTCTTGTGGGGAGAAGTAGTAATTATGGGAAAAAGGGGGAGTTTTTGAAATCTTTGATCAATCTCTTTTGGAATGACTCTCTTTATACTTCAACATGTGTGTTTGACTTAGAGATAGAGATTTGAGTTTGATTTGCAAAAACAAACCAAGTGGTGGCAAAGGATGATCCATATATGCCAAAATTGAATCAAAATAAATTTGAATTTTATTTGAAGTGAGTTTGCACTTGTTCTAGTTGCTTTATGTTGTGTTGGCATAAATCACCAAAAAGGGGGAGATTGAAAGGGAAATGTGCCCTTGGGCCATTTCTAAGTATTTTGGTGATTGATTGCCAACACAAGTGCTTAAATGTGAATTTATGTCCATGGATGAACAAAGTGCAAATCATGAAGTAAAGGTATGTTTCTAAGCCTTAGTACATTGGTTTTGTGTACTAATATACTTGTCTAAGTGTTAGAAACAGAAAGAAGAAGAAAAGAAAAGAGGAGAAAAAGACTTGGCTGTGTACAGCAAGGACTCAGCTCGGTCTGGCACACCGGACTGTCCGGTGTGCACCGGACAGTGTCCGGTGCGCCAGGCTGACTCGGCGCGAAGTGGCCGCTCTCGGGAATTCGCCGACGGCGTACGGCTAAAATTCACCGGACTGTCCGGTGAGCCAACGGTCGGACGGTCCAACGGTCGGCCGCGCAATCTGCGCGAGACACGTGGCCGAGCCAACGGTCGGAAGGGGGCACCGGACTGTCCGGTGTGCACCGGACATGTCCGGTGCGCCAACGGCTCCCAGATCTGCAACGGTCTGCAACGGTCGGCTTCGCTATTTAAGGAAGGAAATCGGGCACCGGATAGTGTCCGGTGTGCACCGGACTGTCCGGTGCACCCGACGACAGAAGGCAAGGATAGCCTTCCAGATTTTCTCTCAACGGCTCCTAGCTGCCTTGGGGCTATAAAAGGGGCCCCTAGGCGCATGGAGGAGATACACAAGCAACCTTAGAGCATTCTTGATCATCCACACTCAGTCTTTGCGCATTCGTTTGTCATTCTAAGTGATTCGAGCTCCGTTCTAGTGAGAACTTTGAGATAGTCTTTTGAGCTCGATTCTTGGCCGTGTGTGTGCGCATTTTGCTGTGGATTTGTGTGTGTTGCTTCCCTCCCTTACTCTGTGCTTCTTTGTGATCATATACTTGTAAGGGCAAGAGACTCCAATTTGTGGAGATTCCTTGCAAACGGGATAAAGAAAAGAAAGCAAAACACTGTGGTATTCAAGTGGGTCTTTGGACCGCTTGAGAAGGGTTGATTGCAACCCTCGTCCGTTGGGACGCCACAACGTGGAGTAGGCAAGCGTTGGTCTTGGCCGAACCACGGGATAAACCACTGTGCCATCTCTGTGATTGATCTTCTGTGGTTATTGTGTTTTGTTGGGACTCCTCTCTAGCCACTTGGCATTATTGTACTAACACTTAACAAGTTTTTGTGGCTTAAGTTTTAAAGTTTCACAGGATCACCTATTCACCCCCCCTCTAGGTGCTCTCAAGTGGGCAAGACGGCCTCGGCCCCGTAGACCAGGAAGAACGGCGTGAAACCCGTGGCCCGGCTTGGCGTCGTCCTCAGGCTCCAGACCACCGAGGGGAGTTCCTTCATCCATCGCTTGCCGAACTTGTTGAGGTCGTTGTAAATCCGAGGCTTGAGCCCTTGTAGAATCATGCCGTTGGCACGCTCTACTTGCCCATTCGACATGGGATGAGCTACGGCGGCCCAGTCCACCCGGATGTGGTGATCCTCGCAGAAGTCCAAGAATTTTCTGCCGGTGAACTGGGTGCCGTTGTCGGTGATGATGGAGTTCGGGACCCCGAAGCGATGGATGATGTTGGTGAAGAACGTCACCGCCTGCTCGGACCTGATGCTGTTCAGAGGTCGGACCTCGACCCACTTGGAGAATTTGTCGATGGCGACCAGCAGGTGCGTGTAGCCCCCGGGCGCCTTCTGTAAGGGGCCGACGAGGTCCAGACCCCACACAGCGAAGGGCCAGGTGATGGGTATTGTCTGCAGAGCCTAAGCGGGTAGGTGGGTCTGCTTCGCATAGAATTGACACCCTTCGCAGGTGCGGACAATTCTAGTGGCGTCAGCCACCGCCGTCGGCCAGTAGAAGCCTTGCCGGAAAGCATTCCCGACGAGGGCTCGAGGCGCTGCATGATGGCCGCAAGCCCCCGAGTGTATCTCTTGCAGGAGTTCCTGACCTTCGGCGATGGAGATGCATTGCTGGAGGATGCCCGAGGGGCTGCGGTGGTAGAGCTCCTTCTCATCGCCCAGCAGGACGAACGACTTGGAGCGTCGCGCTATCCGCCGAGCCTCGGCTCGGTCGAGGGGTAGCTCTCCTTGGCGGAGATATTGCAGGTACGGGGTCTGCCAATTTCGATCAGGCGTGGCCCCGCTTCGCTCCTCCTCGACGCGCAATGCCTCGCCCTCGGAGACCGAGGGTACCTCGGGTTGAGCTGAGGGTGCCTCGGGCCGTGCGAGGGTACCTCAGGCTGGACCGAGGGCGCCTCGGGCTCGGGAGGGTCGTCGATCTTGACGGAGGGCTGATGCAGATCCCGGGAGAAGACGTCCGGGGGAACCGTTGTTCGCCCCGAGGCTATTTTTGCCAGCTCGTCCGCAGTCTCGTTGTAGCGCCGAGCGATGTGGTTAAACTCGAGCCCGTAGAACTTGTCTTCCAGGCGCCGAACCTCATCGCAGTAGGCCTCCATCTTCGAGTCGTGGCAGTGGGAGTTCTTCATGACTTGGTCGATGACGAGCCGCGAGTCGCCGCGAGCGTCGAGGCGTCAATCCCCTAGCTCGATGGCGATTCGCAATCCGTTGATCAGAGCTTCGTACTCAGCCACATTGTTGGACGCCGGGAAATGGAGGCGTAGCACATAGCGTAGGTGTTTCCCGAGGGGTGAGACGAAGAGTAGGCCCGCGCCGGCTCCCGTCTTCATCAACGACCCGTCAAAAAACATGGTCCAGAGCTCCGGTTGAATCGGAGCCGTCGGTAGCTGGGTGTCGACCCATTCGGCTACGAAGTCCGCCAAGACCTGGGACTTGATGGCCTTCCGAGGCGCGAACGAGATGGTCTCGCCCATGATTTCCACCGCCACTTCGCAATCCTGCCCGAGGCCTCTCGGCACTGGATGATCTCCCCCAGGGGGAAGGACGACACCACAGTTACCGGGTGAGACTCGAAGTAGTGTCGCAACTTCCGTCTCATCAAGATCACTGCATACAGCAGCTTCTGAACTTGTGGGTAGCGGATCTTGGTTTCGGACAGTACCTCGCTGACGAAGTAAACTGGCCTCTGAACGGGCAATGCATGCCCCTCTTCTTGCCTCTCGACCACAATCGCGGCGCTAACCACCTGAGTGGTCGCGGCGACGTAGACCAAGAGGGCTTCTCCATCAGCTGGGGGCACTAAGATAGGCGCCTTGGTGAGGAGCGCCTTCAGGTCCCCGAGAGCTTCTTCGGCCTCAGGGGTCCAAGTGAAGCACTCGGCCTTCCTTAAGAGGCGGTACAGAGGCAGGCCTCTTTCGCCGAGGCGTGAGATGAAGCGGCTCAGGGCCGCGAGACATCCCATGACCCTCTGTACACCTTTTAAGTCCTTGATGGGCCCCATGCTGGTGATGGCTGCGATCTTCTCCAGGTTGGCTTCGATGCCCCGCTCGGAGACGATGAACCCCAAGAGCATGCCCCGGGGTACCCCGAAGACACACTTCTCGGGATTGAGCTTGACGCCTTTTGCCTTGAGACACCAGAATGTCACTTCAAGGTCAGAGAGGAGGTCGGAAGCTTTCCTTGTCTTGACTACGATGTCATCGACGTAGGCCTCGACCGTGCGACCGATGTGTTCGCCGAACACATGGTTCATGCACCGCTGGTACATCGCACCCGCATTCCTCAAACCGAACGGCATGGTGACATAGCAGTACATGCCGAAGGGCGTGATGAAAGAAGTCGCGAGCTGGTCGGACTCTTTTCATCCTGATTTGATGATACCCCGAGTAGGCATCGAGGAAAGACAGGGTTTCGCACCCAGCAGTGGAATCCACGATTTGATCGATGCGAGGCAGAGGGTAGGGAACCTTCGGACATGCTTTGTTGAGACCAGTGTAGTCTACACACATCCGCCATTTCCCCCCTTTCTTTCTCACAAGCACAGGGTTGGCGAGCCATTCGGGATGGAATACCTCTTTGATGAACCCGGCTGCCATTAGCTTGTGGATCTCCTCGCCTATTGCTCTGCGCTTCTCCTCGTCGAATCGGCGCAGAGGCTGCTTGACCGGTCGGGCTCCGGCCCGAATATCCAGCGAGTGCTCGGCGACATCCCTCGGTATGCCGGGCATGTCCGAGGGACTCCACGCGAAGACGTCGGCGTTCGCGCGGAGAAAGTCGACGAGCACTGCTTCCTATTTGGGCTCGAGCCCGGAACCGATCCGGATCTGCTTGGAGGCGTCGCCACTGGGGTCGAGGGGGACGGTCTTAGCCGTCTCCACTGGCTCGAAGTTGCCGGCATGACGCTTCACATCTGGCACCTCTTTGGAGAGGCTCTCCAGGTCGGCGATGAGGGCCTCGGACTCGGCGAGGGCCTCGGCGTACTCCACGCACTCCACGTCGCATTCGAACGCGTGTTTGTACGTGGGGCCGACGGTGATGACCCCGTTGGGGCCCGGCATCTTAAGCTTCAGGTAGGTGTAGTTGGGGACGGCCATGAACTTCGCGTAGCATGGCCTCCCTAGCACCGCGTGGTAGGTTCCTCGGAACCCGACCACCTCGAACGTCAGAGTCTCCCTTCGGAAGTTGGAGGGTGTTCCGAAACAGACAGGGAGGTCGAGTCGTCTGAGGGGCTGGACGCGCTTCCCGGGAATGATCCCGTGGAAGGGCGCAGCGCCTGCTCGGATGGAGGACAGATCGACGCGCAGGAGCCCGAGGGTCTCGACATAGATGATGTTGAGGCTGCTGCCCCCGTCCATAAGGACCTTGGTGAGCCTGACGTCACCGATGACAGGGTCGACGACGAGCGGGTATTTCCCCGGTCTCGGCACGTGGTCGGGGTGATAAGCTTGGTCGAAGGTGATGGGCTTGTCGGACCAGTCTAGGTAGGCTGGCGCCGCCACCTTCACCGAGCAGACCTCCCGGCGCTCTTGCTTGCGATGCCGAGCCGAGGCATTCGCCGCGTGCCCGCTGTAGATCATGAAGCAGTCGCGGACCTCGGGGAACTCTCCTGCTTGGTGATCTTCCTTCTTGTCGTCGTCGCGGGCCCTGCCACCCTCCACGGGTGGCCCGGCCCTGTGGAAGTGGCGCCGAAGCATGACGCACTCCTCAAGGGTGTGCTTGACGGGCCCCTGATGATAGGGGCACGACTCCTTGAGCATCTTGTCAAAGAGGTTGGCACCTCCGGGGGGCTTCCGAGGGTTTTTGTACTCGGCGGCGGTGACAAGGTCCGCGTCGGCGGCGTCGCGTTTCGCTTGCGACTTCTTCTTGCCTTTCTTCTTGGCGCCGCACGGAGTAGACGCCTCGGGTGCATCTTCCGACGGGCGGCCCTGGGGCTGCTTGTCCTTTCGGAAGATAGCCTCGACCGCCTCCTGGCCAGAGGCGAACTTGGTGGCGATGTCCATCAACTCGCTCGCCCTGGTGGGGGTCTTGCGACCCAACTTGCTCACCAGGTCGCGGCAGGTGGTGCCGGCAAGGAACGCGCCGATGACATCTGAGTCGGTGATGTTGGGCAGCTCGGTGCGCTGCTTCGAGAATCGCCGGATGTAGTCCCGAAGAGACTCTCCCGGCTGCTGTCGGCAGCTTCGGAGGTCCCAGGAATTCCCAGGGCGCACATACGTGCCCTGGAAATTTCCGGCGAAGGCTTGGACCAGGTCATCCCAGTTGGCGATCTGCCCCGGAGGCAGGTGCTCCAACCAGGCGCGAGCGGTGTCGGAGAGGAACAGGGGGAGGTTGCGGATGATGAGGTTGTCGTCGTCTGTTCCACCCAGTTGGCAGGCCAGGCGGTAGTCCGTGAGCCACAATTCCGGCCTCGTTTCCCCCGAGTACTTTGTGATAGTAGTCGGGGGTCGGAACCGGGTCGGGAACGGTGCCCGCCGGATGGCCCGGTTGAAGACCTGCGGACCGGGTGGTTCGGGTGAGGGACTCCGATCCTCCCCGCTGTCGTAGCGTCCCCCACGCCTGGGGTGATAGCCTCGGCACACCCTCTCGTCGAGGTGGGCTCGACGGTCGCGGTGATGGCGCTCATTGCCGAGGTGGCCCGGGGCCGCAGGCGCGGTGTTGCGCGTGCGCCCGGTGTAGACCGAGGCTTCCCGCATGAATCGGGAGGTCGCGGCATGAGGCTCCGAGGGGTATCCTTGCCTTCGGGAGGCAGTGCTCTCGGCCCGTCGGACCGCGGCGCCTTCCAGGAGATTTTTGAGTTCTCCTTGGATTCGCCGACCCTCGGTGGTGGATGGCTCCGGCATCGTGCGGAGGAGCATCGCTGCTGCGGCCAGGTTCTGACCGACCCCACTGGATGCAGGTGGTGGCCTGACCCTGACGACATCGGCGACGCGGTGCTGGAGACCCTGGGGCAGATGACGTATTTCTCCGGCCAGGGGTTGGCCCGCCCATGCCTGCCCGACGTCCCGGCGGATCGGCTCAAGCGCTCCTGCTCCCTCATCGATCCTGGCCTGCGCCCCGCGGACTTGCTCAAGCTGTGGGTCGTAACCCCCCGCCGGAACGGGGACCACAGCTAGCTCCCGTGGGATGTCAGCGCGAGGCACCGGCCCAGGGGGAGCACCGTCCTCTGGTATGCCGAGATGATTGCCTTCGAAGGGACCCCCTAGATCGACGTGGAAACATTCGCGGCTTGGGCCGCAGTCCTCGTCGTCGAGGCTGCGGCTACCGTCGGAGAGGCAGTAGTCACATGCGGTCATGAAGTTCCGCATGGCACTAGGGTTGCCAAATCCAGAGAAATCCCAACAGATGTTGGGGTCGTCATCTTCCTCGGACCCAGAGGGCCCGTAGGTCGAGACGTCCGTCAGCCGGTCCCAAGGCGACCGCAAGCGAAACCCCAGAGGGTTTGTACTCGCCTTTACAAGGGCGCCCGCCAAAGCGAGATTGCTAGGCAGGTTGAGGCGGAGTACAAATGACGTAGGATGGGAATCGGTTGGTACCTTTTGGTCGTCGAGCGGCGATGGAGTCACGTCGAGGACTGACTGCATTGTTGCTTCAGGTACGAGGGCGACGTCCTGCAAGCTTTTCGCAAGCGCGCTGGCGTCGTCCACTTGCTCGGGATTGGCGTGTCGCGGGGAGACGGCGCTCGCCTTCGTCTCAAACGCGAGGTCGACGCCCAACGCGCACCCCGTTGGGGTGCTAGGGACGTCGACTCGCTCGACAGCCGACGAGGCGCGACCTCCTGCTTGGCCTTGGTTGCCCCGCCTCCTCCTCCGTTGGCGGGGGAGAGGACGGGGCGAGCTCGAATGTTGTTCTTCCGCCACGCGGGGAAGACGTCGTCGATTCCGCCGCCGGCGGGCGGGCTGTCGGCCACCATTGTCGTTGTCACGCGGCGATGGAAGGAGTATCATGTCGTAGCTGCCATCGAGGGACATGAACTCAAGACTCCCGAAACGGAGCACCGTCTCGGGTTGGAGAGGTTGTTGGAGACTGCCCATCTGGAGCTTGACGGGAAGCTGTTCGTCAACACGCAGCAGGCCCCTACCTGGCGCACCAACTGTCGGCGTTTCGAGACCGGGGGGTCCCTCAGGCCGACGAGTGAGTGCCACGTGCCCCAGCCCAGATGGGTCGAGCGCGTGGGCGAGCGCGAAGGGGGGAAAGGAGCGAGGCGGCCGGAGACCGACGTGAGAGAGGTGGGAATCCCGCGGCCTTCGTGTTCGTCCCGCGCCCAGGTCGGGTGCGCTTGCAGTAGGGGGTTACAAGCGTCCACGCGGGTGAGGGAAGCGAGCGGCCCCAAGAGAGCGCCTGTCCCGTCCTCGTCCCGCGCGGCCAACCCTCTCTAAGAGGGCCCTGGTCCTTCCTTTTATAGACGCAAGGAGAGGATCTAGGTGTACAATGGGGGTATAGCAGAGTGCTACGTGTCTAGCGAGGGAGAGCTAGTGCCCTGAGTACATGCCAATGTGGCAGCTGGAGAGATCCTGGAACCCAACTAGTGTGATGTCGTGGCCGTCGGAGGAGTGGCGGAGCCTGGCGGAGGGACAGCTGTCGGAGCGGTTGTGTCCTTGCTGACGTCCTCCTGCTTCCGTAAGAGAGCTGAGAGCCGCCGTCGTCACAGGGCATGCGGGGCGCCATCATTGCCTATCTGGTGGAGACAGCCAGATGGGACACCGGTCTTGTTCTCTGCGGCCCGAGTCAGCTCGGGGTAGGGTGATGATGGCGCTTCCTGTTGACGTGGCTGGCCTACGCCCTAGGTTGGGCAACGTGGAGGCTCCCCCGAAGCCGAAGTCGAGTCTGTCTTCCATGGCCGAGGCCGAGTCCGAGCCCCTGGGTCGGGCGAGGTGGAGGTCGTCGGCAGAGGCCAGGGCGGTGTCCGAGCCCTAGGGTCGGGCGAAGCGAAGTTCGTCGTCTTCCGGGTCTTAGCCCGAGTCCGAGACCTGGGTTGGGCGGAGCGGAGTTCGCCGTCTTCCGGGGCTGAGCCCGAGTCCGAGCCCTGGGTCGGGCGGAGCGGAGTTCGCCGTCTTCCGGGTCTTAGCCCGAGTCCGAGCCCTGGGTCGGGCGGAGCGGAGTTCGCCGTCTTCCGGGGCTGAGCCCGAGCTCGAGCCCTGGGTCGGGCGGAGCGGAGTTCGCCGTCTTCCGGGGCTGAGCCCGAGTCCGAGCCCTGGGTCGGGCGGAGCGGAGTTCGCCGTCTTCCGGGGCTGAGCCCGAGTCCGAGCCCTGGGTCGGGCGGAGCTTCCTATGGTGCCTTTGGCAGGGCCTGGCTTCCTATCAGCATCGCTCTGTCAAGTGGCGCTGTAGTCGGAGTGGCGCAGGTGGCGCTGTCCTTCTGTCAGACCGGTCAGTGGAGCGGCGAAGTGACGGCGGTCACTTCGGCTCTGCCGGAGGGCGCGCGTCAGGATAAAGGTGTCAGGCCACCTTTGCGTTAAATGCTCCTGCGATTTGATCGGTCGGTGCGGCGATTTAGTCAGGGTTGCTTCTTAGCGAAGGCAGGGCCTCGGGCGAGCCGAAGATGTGTCCGCCGTTGGAGGGGGGCCTCGGGCGAGACGGAAATCCTCCGGGGTCGGCTGCCCTTGTCCGAGGCTAGGCTCGGGCGAGGCGTGATCGAGTCGCTCGAATGGACTGATCCCTGACTTAATCGCACCCATCAGACCTTTGCAGCTTTATGCTGATGGGGGTTACCAGCTGAGAATTAGGAGTCTTGAGGGTACCCCTAATTATGGTCCCCGACAAAAGTCAATGGTGAGCTTGAGAGACATGAGAGTTCTTGGAGATTTTGCAGTGGAAGATTGTTGTCTTTCTCCGGGGACTTCATTTTCCTTACAATGAGACTATCACATGAAATAGACTTGAAAAGGTGTTAGTCTCAAAGTGTGAGATTATAGAGTAACCTCCCCCTAAAGGTGTGCATACAAGTTTTGAATACTTGTAGGAGACATGCATTTTGATTTGATATCAAGAGGGGCAAATTATCTATAATCCTAACTTTGGCACATATAGGTTAAATGATACAACTTGTAGAAATCAAAATTTTCAATTGATGCATCATTTACTATGGTGTGATATAAAAGCTATGTGCCGTGCTTAAATAAACATTTTAAGCCATGTAGGTTTGCTTCAGTATATGAATTAAAAACAAGCAATCCTACCATATGATTTACCTAGTATGCATGATTTTAAACAAAAGTACATAACAAATGTAATACTAGGCAAGAAGGGTAGACTAGATAAAAGGTAAATAGATACGCATATCTAAAAACAAAAAATACAATAAAACTAGTTACCTTAGTCATGGGTGGGAAATTTGGGTCCAAAATTTTCACTAACCCACTTGGCAATAAACTTGATCCAACATGATGTATCCCATGATATACATCCCAAATTTGCCAAGTCTCCAAATTTCCCGAGGACCTTCGGTCCACTCACTTCCCTTTCGGGATCCAAACCTTCTTGGTGCTTTTCATGGTTGAAATTATCTCCTTTGGCACCCAGATGCATTTGGCCCCCTTTCCTTTGTTGGCTTGCTTGTTGGCCTTGATTGCTATCACCTTTCCGTTCTTTTTCTTCTTGATCAAATATGGTGTAGCATCCTTTTTGTTCACCTTTTTGATGTAGGTGTTTGAGATTTTGCTTGATGGCTTTTGCTTGAGCTTTTGTCTTTGTTTATCCCCGGTCATCGCCTTGCATTGGAAAGACTTGTGGCCTTCCTTGTGGCATAGCCTACAAATCACAGTTTCTCCCTCCATAGGCTTGTTCACTCCCGCAGTGGTGTTATCCTGTGTAGGTTGGATTTGTTTGGCTTTGCCTTTCTTGTCATACAAAGCCTTGCCAAGGCGAGCCACTTCTTGCTTTAATTGTTCATTTTCCTTTGCAACCTCATCCGTACATGTCTCTACAATAGTATTCTCAACAACGACTTGGTTGCAGGGGTTAGAATCATCAATTAAATCTAAGCAGGAAGTAGAAGCATCTTTCTTAATTATTTCAGGTATTTCAACTAAAGATGCTGCTGGGGTGCTACCAATGTTTTCTAGCTTAGTAGTTAGCTCATTGTTGTGTATGCTAAGAATTTCCATTTTCTCTAGCAAATTTTCAATAGCTTCTTGGGAGCTAGCTAACTTAGCCTTAAGTTTTTCATTCTTTTTAATAAGGCTATCATTGGTAGCAGTGGATGGAGCACTAGATTCTAATAGCTCAATTTTAGTTGATAGCTCACTATTTAAGTTTGCAAAAGTTTCAAATTTTTCTAGCAAACCTTTGTAATCATTTTGAGAGCTAACCAACTTATTTTTCAAAGTTTTAAGTTGAGCTTTTTGCTTAGTGCAAACATCCTGGAAAAATTCTACGGCTTCCGCAAGCTCATCTAGAGAGGGCTTTCCCTCACCTTCATCATCACTACTACTTTCATCACTAGAGGATGGAATGCTTTTGTTACCTCTTGCCATAAGGCATTTGTGTGATGACCGTGATGATCGTGACGAGGACCGGTGGCTGCGCGTCCTTGGAGGTTCATCTTCGCTTGAAGAATCATCCCAAGTTCTAACACTTGTTAGCGCCTTGCCTTTGCTCCTCTCCTTTTTGGGCTTGGCCATATTTGGACAGTTGTCCCTGAAGTGGCCCTTCTCCCCACATGCGAAGCATCCTCTCTTCCTTTGCTTTTTCCTGTCAATGTTAAAGAGAAGATCCTCGACCTGCAGGGGCACACCCATTAGATTAATCTTGCGGATCATCCTCATTACCTTTCCGACGCGTCGGATTGTTTCTTCGTCCTCGGAGGATGATGTGCATGGTTGATTATCTTCATCATCATCACTTTCTTCTTCTTCTTCCTCTTCTTTGCTTGAGGAACTTGGAGTGGGAGCCTTCTTTTTGCCCTTCCTTTCATCACATGCAAAAGCATATGGTCTTGAGGAAGTTGGCTCCTCTCCCCGACTCATTTTTCGCGACATCTCAAAAGCCGCGATTTTCCCAATCACAATGGTCGGGGTCATGTTGCTCAAATCCTCCATGTTGTGAAGGATGGTGATGATGCTCCCATATCTTTGTTGTGGTAGCAGGGAGATAATCTTCCTCACAATGTCCGCATCACCTAGCTTATTAATGCCAATAGAATTGAGCTCATTGATAATTAGATTCAAATGAGAATACATGTCTCTAACAAGCTCATCATCTTTCATAGCAAAAGAATTATACTCATTCAAGACTAGGCAATGTTTTTGCTCATGGACATTGGATGTGCCATCATGGAGCTCATGCAATTTTAGCCAAATCTCATTAGCAGTTCTCAAGGTAAATACTTGATTAAAAATATCTATGCTAAGAGATTCATACAAGCAATTTTTGGCTCTAGCATTTAAATGAATTTCTTTTTCCTCACTCGTGGTGGGTTTCTCGGGATTCTTGAGAGGTTTCATCCCGTCACGAGTGACTCTCCAAACACCTAGATCAACGGCCTCTAGGTAACAAGCCATTCTAGCACTATAATATGGGAAGTTAGTGCCGTCGAAGTGTGGTGGCCTATGGGTATCCATCCCTTCCTCTAAAAAGCGTCGGCTCTTTTTAGCGGTGAAGCTAAAGCGTTTCAAATGAGCCAAACCGGCTCTGATACCACTTGTAGGAAACGGGTGACGCCTAAGAGGGGGGGTGAATTAGGACTTCTAAAACTTTTACTAAACTAGGCCACAATTAAATCCTTAGAGCAAAACCTATGCAAATAATCAAAACTAGAATGTGCAAACTAGGTTTTGTCTAAGTGTTGCTATCTCTACCGCAAAGGCTAAGTTTCAATCTACACTAAATAAGTATGACTACAAGATTGAAACTTAAATGCTTAATATAAATGCGGAATGTAAAGAGCTAAGTAGAGAAGCAAACTCTCGTGGATGACGCCGGTATTTTTACCGAGGTATCCGGAACCACGCAAGGTCCCGACTAATCCTCGTTGGTGCCCCTACGCAAAGGGAAGCCCACGCGAGGGCCAAGCACCACGGTCGAGTAACTCCGTAGAGAGCCGCGGGCCTTCTCCACGCGCAAGTGGTGCTCCACTTCCGGCTTCTCTCGGACGCTCCCCGCCGTCTCCACTATCGAGCTTCCGGCCGAAACGCCGCGGGCCTCATTCCCTCCGGTACACGGTGGCGGCCGTGACACAAATGCGGTTGTCACGGTCTCGCAAGACTCTCGCCCCACTCGGTACAATTACAATGACTCACGCAAGAGCCGAGGGGTTGTGTGGTTTTACAAAACTCACTCAACTAACTAGGGTTCACCTAGAGCAAGCGCTAAAGCGGTCTAACTAACCTAAGCACTTCGTAAAGCACCTACGCTAATCACGAGTGGTTCTATTAAGCACTTGGGTGTTTGAGCTCTTGGAAATATGCACTATGTGTCTTGGTATGTTGCTTGGGCTCTCACACTTGAGAATGGCCGGTTGGGGTGGTATTTATAGCCTCCACACCCCAAACTAGCCGTTGGACAGAAAGCAGCAGCTTTCTATCGTCGGGTGCACCGGACAGTCCGGTGCACCACCGGACATCTACTATGCAGTGTCCGGTGCACGCCACGTCAGCCGACCGTTGGCGCCTGTAGCAGTCGACCGTTGGATCCGACCGTTGCCGTCTGCCCGTTGGCACACCGGACAGTCCGGTGCACACCGGACAGTCCGGTGCACACCGGACAGTCCGGTGCTACAGCCAGAGAGTGCCTGTCTGTGGCCTCTCTGCGCAGACTGTCCGGTGCCACACCGGACAGTCCGGTGCGCCACCAGGCGCTGGCTGACAGCCCTCATCTTGGATTTCTTCGCTGATTTCTTCGGGCTTCTTTGTTCTTGAGTATTGGACTCCTATGTATCTTTTTGTGTCTTCTTTTGAGGTGTTGCATCCTCATTGTCTTGGTCCAATTCTCTTCGCATCCTGTGAACTACAAACACAAACACTAGAAAACTAATTAGTTCACGGATTGTGTTGTTCATCAAACACCAAAACTCAATTAGCCAAATGGCCTGGGGTCCATTTTCCTTACAGAGTGAGCTTCTCTTCTCAATCAATCGGGACACTAAGTCCCCACAAGGACCACCACACAATTGGTGTCTCTTGCCTTGATTACAATTGAATTGGGATCAAGAAAGGAAGAAGAAGAAAAGCGATCCAAGCGCAAGAACTCAAATGAACACAAATGTCACTCTCTCTAGTCACTATTTGATTGGAATGAACTTTGGACTTGGGAGAGGATTTGATCTCTTATTTGTGTCTTGGAGTGAAGCCTAGAGCTCTTGTATTGAATGCAAATGGCTGAAACTTGGATGCCTTGAATGTGGGGTGGTTGGGGGTATTTATAGCCCCAACCACCAAAGTGGACGTTGGGGATGGCTGCAGTCGTATGGCGCACCGGACAGTCCGGTGCGCCAGCCACGTCACCCAACCGTTAGGGTTCGACCGTTGGAGCTCTGACAAGTGGGGCCACCGGACAGTCCGGTGGTGCACCGGACAGTCACTGTTCATTGTCCGGTGCGCCTTCTGGCGCCTGCTCTGACTTCTGCGCGCGTAGGCGCGCACTATTTGCTTTTACTGTTCATTTGCAGACGACCGTTGGCGCAAAGTAGCCGTTGCTCCGCTGGCACACCGGACAGTCCGGTGAATTATAGCGAAGCGGCTTCCCCAAATTCCCGAGGCTCGCAAGTTTGAGTTGATCGTCCCTGGTGCACCAGACACTGTCCGGTGGCACACCGGACAGTCCGGTGCGCCAGACCAGGGTTGCCTTCGGTTTAACTTTGCTCCTAGTTTTGAACCCTTTCTTTGACTTTGTATTGGTTTGTGTTGAACCTTTGGCACCTATAGAACATATATTCTAGAGCAAACTAGTTAGTCCAATAATTTGTGTTGGTCAATTCAACCACCAAAATTCATATGGAAAATGTTTGACCCTATTTCCCTTCCAATCTCCCCCTTTTTGGTGATTGATGCCAACACAAACCAAAGCAAATATAAAAGTGCAGAATTGAACTAGTTTGTATAATGTAAGTGCAAAGGTTACTTGGAATTCAAACCAATAATTATTTCAATAGATATGCATGGATTGTTTTCTTCTTATTTAAAATTTTGGACCACATTTGCACCACTTGTTTTGTTTTTGCAAATCTTTTGGAAAATATTTTCATCTTTTGCAAATAGTCAAAGGTATAAGAATAAGGTTGAAAGTAGCATTTTCAAGACTTGAAATTTTCTCCCCCTGTTTCAAATGTTTTTCCTTTGACTTAAACAAAACTCCCCCTCAAAAAAATTCTCCTCTTAGTGTTCAAGAGGGTTTTACAAAATTTTTGAAGATACTTTCTCCCCCTTTTTGAACATAATAAGATACCAATTTAAAAAAAACTTCATTTTTTAAAATTCGGTGGTGGTGCGGTCCTTTTGCTTTGGGCTCATACTTTCTCCCCCTTTGGCATGAATCGCCAAAAACGGATACTTGTGAGTGAGATATAAACCCTTTTTACTTTCTCCCTAATGGTAAATAAATAGATATGAGTGAAGATTATACCAAAGTGGAGAACAATGCGGAATACCGGCAAATACCAGTGGAGTTGAGTGGAAGTGTCGTCTTTGCCGAATACTCCATTTCCATTTCAATTCTATGACTAAGCATGAAACTATACTTGAAAACATATTAGTCATACACATAAAAGAGATTTGATCAAAGGTATATAAATGAGCTATGTGTGCAAAGAATCAATCAAAATTCCTAGAATCAAGAATATTTAGCTCATTCCTAAGGTTGGTAAAGGTTTTCTCATCTAAAGGCTTGGTAAAGATATCGGCCAATTGATCTTTGGTGTTTATATAGGCTATCTCGATATCCCCCTTTTGTTGGCGATCTCTCAAGAAGTGATACCAAATGGCTATGTGCTTAGTGCGGCTGTGTTCAACGGGATTATCCGCCATGTGGATTGCACTCTCATTATCACATAGGAGAGGGACTTTGCTAAATTTGTAGCCATAGTCCCTAAGGGTTTGCCTCATCCAAAGCAATTGCACGGAACAATGACCTGCAGCAATGTACTCGGCTTCGGCAGTAGAAAGAGCTACTGAGTTTTGTTTCTTAGAAGCCCAAGACACCAGGGATCTCCCCAGAATCTGATAAGTCCCTGATGTGCTCTTCCTATCAATCTTACACCCTACCCAATCGGCATCGGAATATCCTAATAAATCAAAAGAGGATCCCTTGGGGTACCAAAGACCAAACTTAGGTGTATGAATCAAATATCTCAAGATTCGCTTTACGGCCCTAAAGTGAACTTCCTTAGGGTCGGCTTAGAACCTTGCACACATGCATACAGAAAGCATAATGTCCGGTCGAGATGCACATAAATAGAGTAAGGATCCTATCATCGACCGGTATACCTTTTGATCTACGTATTTACCTCCCGTGTCGAGGTCGAGATGCCCATTGGTTCCCATGGGTGTCTTGATGGGCTTGGCATCCTTCATTCCAAACTTAGTGAGTATGTCTTGAATATACTTCGTTGGGCTAATGAAGGTGCCCTCTTGGAGTTGCTTGACTTGAAATCCTAGAAAATACTTCAACTCCCCCATCATAGACATCTCGATTTTTTGTATCATGATCCTACTAAACTCTTCACAAATAGATTTGTTAGTAGACCCAAATATAATATCATCAACATAAATTTGGCATACAAACAAATCATTTTCAATGGTTTTAGTGAATAGAGTAGGATCGGCTTTGCCGACTTTGAAGCCATTAGTGATAAGAAAATCTCTTAGGCATTCATACCATGTTCTTGGGGCTTGCTTGAGCCCATAAAGTGCCTTAGAGAGTTTATATACATGGTTAGGATACTTACTATCTTCAAAGCCTGGAGGTTGCTCAACATGGACCTCTTCCTTGATTGGTCCATTGAGGAAGGCACTCTTCACGTCCATTTGGTAGAGCTTAAAGCCATGGTAAGTAGCATAGGCAAGTAATATGCGAATTGATTCAAGCCTAGCTACGGGTGCATAGGTTTCACCAAAATCCAAACCTTCGACTTGTGAATATCCTTTGGCCACAAGTCGTGCCTTGTTCCTTGTCACCACACCATGCTCATCTTGTTTGTTGCGGAAGACCCACTTGGTTCCTACAACATTTTGGTTAGGGCGTGGAACTAAATGTCATACCTCATTCCTCGTGAAGTTGTTGAGTTCCTCTTGCATCGCCAGCACCCAATCTGAATCTTGAAGTGCTTCCTCTACCCTATGTGGCTCAATAGAGGAAACAAAAGAGTAATGTTCACAAAAATGAGCAACACGAGATCGAGTTGTTACCCCCTTATGAATATCACCGAGGATGGTGTTCACGGGGTGATCTCGTTGGATTGCTTGGTGGACTCTTGGGTGTGGCGGCCTTTGATCTTGTTCATCATCCTTGTCTTGATCATGGGCATCTCCCCCTTGATCATTGCCCTTCTCTTGAGGTGGCTCATCTTCTTGATCTTCTCCTTCATCATCTTGAGCCTCATCCTCATCTTGAGTTGGTGGAGATGCTTGCATGGAGGAAGATGGTTGATCTTGTGCTTGGGGAGGCTCTTTGGATTCCTTAGGACACACATCCCCAATGGACATGTTCCTTAGCGCTATGCACAGAGCCTCTTCATCATCTAGCTCATCAAGATCAACTTGCTCTACTTGAGAGCCGTTAGTCTCATCAAACACAATGTCACATGAGACTTCAACTAGTCCAGTGGACTTGTTAAAGACTCTATATGCACTTGTGTTTGAGTCATAGCCAAGTAAAAAGCCTTCTACAGCCTTAGGAGCAAATTTAGATTTTCTACCTCGTTTAACAAGAATAAAGCATTTGCTACCAAAGACTCTAAAATATGAAACATTGGGCTTTTTACCGACGAGGAGTTCATAAGATGTCTTCTTGAGGATTCAGTGTAGATATAACCGGTTGATGGCATAGCAAGCGGTGTTGACCGCCTCGGCCCAAAACCGATCTGAAGTCTTGTACTCATCAAGCATGGTCCTTGCCATATCCAATAGAGTTCTATTCTTCCTCTCCACTACACCATTTTGTTGTGGCGTGTAGGGAGAAGAGAACTCATGCTTGATGCCCTCCTCCTCAAGAAAGCCTTCAATTTGAGAGTTCTTGAACTCCGTCCTGTTGTCGCTTCTTATTTTCTTGATCCTTAAGCTGAACTCATTTTGAGCCCGTCTCAAGAATCCTTTCAAAGTATCTTGGGTTTGAGATTTATCCTGTAAAAAGAATACCCAAGTGAAGCGAGAATAATCATCCACAATAACTAGATAGTGCTTACACCCATCGATGCTTATGTAAGCTATCAGGCCGAATAGGTCCATGTGGAGTAGTTCCAGTGGCCTGTCAGTCGTCATGATGTTCTTGTGTGGATTATGAACACCAACTTGCTTCCCTGCTTGGCATGCGCTACAAATCCTGTCTTTCTCAAAATGAACATTTGTTAGTCCCAAAATGTGTTCTCCCTTTAGAAGCTTGTGAAGATTCTTCATCCCAACGTGGACTAGTCGGCCATGCCAGAGCCAACCCATGTTAGTCTTAGCAATTAAGCAAGTGTCGAGTTCAGCTCTATTGAAATCAACTAAGTATAGCTGACCCTCTAACACTCCCTTAAAAGCTATTGAATCATCACTTCTTCTAAAGACAGTAACACTTACATCCGTAAAAAGACAGTTGTAACCCATTTTGCATAATTGAGAAACAGAAAGCAAGTTGTAATCTAAAGAATCTACAAGAAAAACATTGGAAATAGAATGGTCAGGTGATATAGCAATTTTACCCAATCCTTTGACCAAACCTTGATTTCCATCCCCGAATGTGATAGCTCTTTGGGGATCTTGGTTTTTCTCGTAGGAGGAGAATATCTTTTTCTCCCCAGTCATGTGGTTTGTGCACCCGCTGTCGATGATCCAACTTGAGCCCCCGGGTGCATAAACCTACAAAACAAATTTAGGCCTTGTTCTTAGGTACCCAAACGGTTTTGGGTCCTTTTACATTAGAAACAAGCACCTTGGGTACCCAAACACAAGTCATGGAGCCCTTGTGTTTGCCCCCAACATATTTGGCAACTACCTTGCCTGATTTGTTAGTAAGCACATATGAAGCATCAAAAGTCTTAAACGAAATGTTTGGTTCATTTGATGCAATTGGAGATTTCTTCTTAGGCATTTTAACATGTGTAGAATGCCTAGAGCTAGAAGCCTCATTCTTATAAATAAAAGCATTGTGAGAAATAGTATTCTTTGCATGAATTCTCCTAATCTTATCCTCAGGATAACCAGCAGGATACAGAATATAACCCTTGTTATCCTGAGGCATGGGAGCTTTGCCTTTAACAAAATTGGACAATCTTTTAGGAGGGGCATTAAGCTTGACATTGTCTCCCTCTTGGAAGCCAATGCCATCCTTAATGCAAGGGCGTCTCCCACTATAAAGCATACTACGAGCAAATTTAAATTTTTCATTCTCTAGTTCATGCTCGGCAATTTTAGCATCTAGTTTAGCTATATGATCATTTTGTTGTTTAATCATAGCAAGGTGATCATGAATAGCATCAACATTAATATCTCTACATCTAGTGCAAATAGAACATGATCAACCGTAGATGTAGAGGGTTTGCAATCATTTAGTTCAACAATCTTAGCATGTAAAATAGCATTTTCATCTCTAAGATTGGTAATAGCATCATTGCAAACATTTAAATCCTTAGCCTTAGCAATTAATTTATCATTCTCAAACTTAAGGCTAGCAAGAGAGGCATTCAATTTTTCAATCTTAGCAATCAAATTAGCATTATCATTTCTAAGATTGGTAATTGAATCATCACAAATATTTGACTTCTCAACCTTAGCAATCAAATTAGCATTCTCAATTCTAAGGTTGGAAATAGTGTCATGGCAAGTGCTAAGCTCACTAGTTAATTTTTCATTTTTCTCTACCTCCTGAGCATAAGCATTTTTAGTCTTAACATGCTTTTTGTTTTCCTTAATAAGGAAGTCCTCTTGGCTATCCAAGAGTTCATCCTTCTCATGAATAAAACTAATCAATTCATTCAACTTCTCTTTTTGTTGCATGTTAAGATTGGCAAAAAGAGTAAGCAAGTTATCCTCCTCATCACTAGAATTATCCTCATCACTAGAGGTTGCATATTTAGTGGAGGATCTTGATTTTACCTTCTTCTTCTTGCCGTCCTTTGCCATAAGGCATTTATGGCCGACGTTGGAGAAGAGAAGACCTTTGTTGATGGCGATGTTAGCAGCGTCCTCGTCATCGGAGGAGTCGGTGGAGCTCTCATCGGAGTCCCACTCCCGGCAAACATGGGCATCGCCGCCTTTCTTCTTGTAATACCTCTTCTTCTCCTTCTTCTTCCCTCTCTTGTCGTTATCCCTGTCACTATCACTAGACAAAGGGCATTTAGCGATAAAATGATCGGGCTTACCACATTTGTAGCATACTTTCTTGGAGCGGGGCTTGTAGTCCTTCCCCCTCCTTTGCTTGAGGATTTAGCGGAAGCTCTTGATGATGAGCGCCATCTCCTCATTGTCGAGCTTGGAGGCATCAATGGGGACCCTACTCGGTGTAGAGTCTTCTTTCTTCTCCTCCATTGCTTTGAATGCAACGGGTTGTGCTTCGGGTACGGAGGAGGAGGCGCCTTGCTCGATGATCTTCTTGGAGCCTTTGATCATCAATTCAAAGCTCACAAATTTTCCTATTACTTCCTCGGGAGACATTAGTTTATATCTTGGATCACCACGAATTAATTGAACTTAAGTAGGGTTAAGAAATACGAGTGATCTAAGAATAACCTTGACCATCTCATGGTCATCCCATTTGGTGCTCCCGAGGTTGCACACTTGATTTACCAAGGTCTTTAGCCGGTTGTACATGGCTTGCGGGTCTTCTCCTTGGTTGAGCATGAAACGACCGAGCTCCCCCTCGATCGTCTCCCTCTTGGTGATCTTGGTCACCTCGTCTTCTTCATGCGCAGTCTTGAGCACGTCCCAAATTTCCTTGGCGCTCTTCAACCCTTGCACCTTGTTATACTCCTCTCGACTTAGAGAGGCAAGGAGTATAGTGGTGGCTTGGGATTTGAAGTGCCGGATTTGGGCAACTTCGTCCGAATCATAGTCTTCATCCCCCGGCGATGGTACCTGTACTCCAATCTCAACAACATCCCAAATGCTAGTGTGGAGTGAGGTTAGATGGTGCCTCATTTTGTCACTCCACATATTATAATCTTCACCATCAAACATGGGTGGTTTGCCTAATGGGACGGAAAGTAAAAGGGTATGCTTAGAAATGCGAGGATAGCGTAGGGGGATCTTACTAAACTTCTTGCGCTCATTGCGCTTAGAAGTTACGGACGGCGCGTCGGAGCCGGAGGTGGATGGCGACGAAGAGTCGGTCTCATAGTAGACCACCTTATTCATCTTCTTTTTCTTCTCGCCACTCCGATGTGACTTGTGAGGAGGTGATTCCTCCTTCTTCTTGTTGCAGGACTCTCCCGATGGAGCCTTCCCGTGGCTTGTGGTGGGCTTCTCGCCGGTCACCATCTCCTTCTTGGCGTGTTCTCCCGACATCACTTCGAGCGGTTAGGCTCTAATGAAGCACCGGGCTCTGATACCAATTGAAAGTCGCCTAGAGGGGGGTGAATAGGCGGAATCTGAAAATTATACACTTAAGCACAACTACAAGCCGGGGTTAGCGTTAGAAATATAATTGAGTCCGAAAGAGAGGGCGAAAACAAATCACAAGCAAATGAAGAGTGAGACGCGGTGATTTGTTTTACCGAGGTTCGGTTCTTGCAAACCTACTCCCCGTTGAGGTGGTCACAAAGACCGGGTCTCTTTCAACCCTTTCCCTCTCTCAAACGGTCACCGAGACCGAGTGAGCTTCTCTTCTCAATCAATCGGGACACTAAGTCCCCACAAGGACCACCACACAATTAGTGTCTCTTGCCTTGATTACAATTGAGTTGGGATCAAGAAAGGAAGAAGAAGAAAAGCGATCCAAGCGCAAGAACTCAAATGAACACAAATGTCACTCTCTCTAGTCACTATTTGATTGGAATGATCTTTGGACTTTGGAGAGGATTTGATCTCTTGTTTGTGTCTTGGAGTGAAGTCTAGAGCTCTTGTATTGAATGCAAATGGCTGAAACTTGGATGCCTTGAATGTGGGGTGGTTGGGGGTATTTATAGCCCCAACCACCAAAGTGGCCGTTGGGGATGGCTGTAGTCGTATGGCGCACCGAACAGTCCGGTGCGCCACCAGACACTGTCCAGTGCGCCAGCCACGTCACCCAACCGTTAGGGTTCAACCGTTGGAGCTCTGACAAGTGGGGCCATCGGACAGTTCGGTGGTGCACTGAACAGTCACTGTTCACTGTCCGGTGCGCCTTCTGGCGCCTGCTCTGACTTCTGCGCGCGCAGGCGCGTACTGTTTGCTTTTACTGTTCATTTACAGACGATCGTTGGCGCGAAGTAGCCGTTGCTCCGCTGGCACACCGGACAGTCCGGTGTCACACCGGATATTTCGGTGAATTATAGCAGAGCGGCTTCCCCAAATTCCCGAGGCTAGCAAGTTTGAATTGATCCTCCCTGGTGCACCGGACACTGTCCTGTGGTGCACCGGACACTGTCCTGTGGTGCACCGGACACTGTCCTGTGGTGCACCGGACAGTCTGGTGCGCCAGACCAGGGCTGCCTTCGGTTTAACTTTGCTCCTAGTTTTGAACCCTTTCTTTGACTTTGTATTGGTTTGTGTTGAACCTTTGGCACCTGTAGAACATATATTCTAGAGCAAACTAGTTAGTCCAATAATTTGTGTTGGTCAATTCAACCACCAAAATTCATATGGAAAAGGTTTGACCCTATTTCCCTTTCACATTTGCTGATCCTAAATTAAAATAATGCTTACAAATGCGTTTCGTCATTACCTTTAGTTAAAAGACACTATGGATTGAAGCCACCTCCGCATTTCACGTGCACGGCAGGCAGCGCACGCGAACACGTGGCGTGGGCTCGGACCCGAATAGTTCATTCAATCCAGCAGAATACACAGAACGAGTTGCGTCCGCCCGTTGCCCCCTCCCTCTCCGATTCTGGATCTGCCCATGCCGCAACCCGCAGCCGTCGCACCCGACCGCCTTCGTCCCTGCGGGCCTTCGCCACCGCCCTCGTCAAATGTCCCTGCCAGGGTTCCTCACAGCTTCTCCCAAGCGCCCTCCAGTCTCACCAACCCTTCTGCGGTTCTGCCCTTGGCGCCGCGCCCATGAGCCTCACCGAGGCGCCGTCCCCGTCCCCATCGTCGTCGAGCGGGAGCGATGACTTCGCGACCTTCCTCGCCTCCGAGCTCGAGCTCGCCTCCGGCGCTGACTCTGCTTTCCCTGGTGACCCCTCCTCCCCAAAAGCCTCCGCCATGATGGCGCTCTCCGCCGCGTCCAGGCTAGCGCGGTCAGCCCGCGCGGCTGTGGTCGCCACCAAACGCCGCCAGGCCCCCAGCGTTAGCCGCGAGGTACTCCCGCGGTCCCTCACGCCGCTCGCGGGTGATGCCTCCGCCTTCGGCGCCACCACGGGGAGGCCGGCGTGGTTTGCCACGCCTTTGGGGCGGTTTCCCGTCGGGGCCGGCGGAGCTGGGTTCCTGGTGCTGCCGCGCCGGCTATTCCACTCTACTACGCCTGCTCAGTACAGCGCCGCTGGCACCTCGTCCTCGTCTCAAGTCAGTGCCACTACGTACACCGCTGCCCGTGTCTCTGTTCTCATGCGCCGAGCCGCTGATTCGCTGCCACTCGTGTCGATTTGATTTCGGTCAATGCTGTAGAGATCTAGCTAACCAAACAGTTGGATTGTAAAGATCTGGAACGTCGAATGCTTGCTCTTCTGCACTTCTGCTGCAAATTCGTAAAGATTCATTGTGTCACGATAACTTTGGATGCTAAAATGATAGGTGTGATACGATCGTGTAGTAGTATGGTGTCACTGATTTCATCCTTTGATCTCCAGAAGTATGGAATGCTGGGGTGATTGATTTGCATAGTTAATAGTTCTATTCCACAATACAAAATTCATAAGCGATGCTGAGATGATGCTTTTAGGTGCTTTCTGTGTTGATGTTGTTGGACTATTGTCTTGCTGTAGCTGTATTTTCATCGTGTTGGTGATTGCATTCTTTTGTCCTAATTAGTTAAACAAGTCAACAGTTTCTAACCTTTGTTTCAAAAGTGTGTACAATCAGTTGGTCCATCTGTAAGTGGTTAAACAGTATATCAGAGTGTTATACTTTTACCTATAGGTTCCCACTTGAATAGAGTGTCTCCAACCATGAATTACTATAGCTTTCACATGCATCTAGATCTTCGCTTGGCTTGCAGTGCTAGGGCAGGTTTGCATGTGCTCTTTCTTTGTGACAAAAACGTGGGGTGTCTTCTCCAGAGTAAGATACCTTGTTTTGTATGAAAAGGAAAAAAATAATGTACATAAGGGAGTCACAAGGATCATAAATCAAAAGAGGAGGCAGCTAACATCATGGTAAAATTGATCAACTAATCTGACAACAAACTCTTAACATTTCATTTTGCTTTTAGAGACAGTAGAGCAAATTCAGACTTGAAAGATTGCTTCCATCTGTCGACTGATTGAACCACATCTTCGAAGGCTGTACTATTTTGATGACACCAAATAGTTTAAAGTTTAAACAACAATTTCCCTGAAAACAGGAGACTCAAATATTTCTGTTCCAGCAGCAGATTGTTTATATACACACAACAACCTACTTCCAACGCTCTCTTGCTTCTTTGTGTTGCGCGTACTGGTACTGATGACTTGTGGGGAGGAGTTGGAGATCAGAAGTCGTAGATGAGCTTCCAGAACTTCTTCATGTGCTCCGCCTGCAGCGAGATGGCCATGGACAGGCTGCCGTCGCGGTTGGCGCTGGGGAGCACGAACGCGAGCCCCTCGTAGGCGATGCCGCCGGGGCCCATGAACACGGGTCGCCCCCACCCGAAGTCCGCGTCGTGGATGGTCAGGCGCACCCAGCTGGTGAGCCCTAGGTTGGGGCACCGGAACGTGTGCGCCCCGCGGACCAGCGCCGATAGGTCCGGCTGCAGCTCCAGGTAGTCCAGCGCTGACCGCCAGTACCCGTCGTCCATCCGGTCCAGCGCGTAATTAGATCCTGATTCTAAATAAGTTACTATCTAATTATTACAGAATACACAATTTAATGTAGCTGGTAATTGCTTGTTTAGCAGGTGCAGATGATGTTAGGAAAATACTCAATAATGATGGTACATGTCCAATTTGTGATCAGGTGCTCTCAAAAAGGTCAGTTCCTATTTGATGTCCAATTTGAGATCAGGTGCTCTCAAAAGACCCCTCCCTTCGTTCCCTTTCCCAGGCTCAACACACTAATCATAGGACGGACGGATGTAGCTCGCCATAACCAACAATGGCGGTGGCGTGGGTGGTTGATGCATGAACGAAGACCGGAAAAGAATAGACTCATCTATCCGCCCGTCGGTCAGGCAGGCCAGGGCTCCAACCGGTTCATACTTTTTTTATGATGGTTCCTATGTAATCTTAATCCATTTCCAGTTGGATTTAGTTCTGGGATATTAATAATCCACTAGCCGTTTACCTTTCTTTTTCTTTTTCATCTCTTAAGTCTTATTTCCTTACCTGTAGGCTTAACCGCTCTGCAGTTAATCTAATAATTTGTAGGAACAAAATGAAGTGCAATGTTTGCTGGCGGGATTTGGAAGGGCAAGCTGTATCGACCACCTGTGGTCATCTTTTATGTATGGTTCCACTCTACTGTCCTCTCTGGTGAATTAAATCCTGATTCTAAATAAGTTACTATCTAATTATTACAGAATACACAATTTAATGTAGCTGCTAATTGCTTGTTTAGCGGGTGCAGATGATGCTAGGAAAATACTCAATAATGATGGTACATGTCCAATTTGTGATCAGGTGCTCTCAAAAAGGTCAGTTCCTATTTGATGGTGCATTCATTATTTGGTTGTGCATGGTTAATGGTGCCATCTTTCGTGTATGAATGCCTGATATCTAATCGTGCAAGCATATCTCATGTATTCTATCTCTATGTGATATTAACTGTGCCGAAGTATATCTCCCAAACATATATGATTGTAGTGCATGTTATAGAGCATTATTTGGTTGTTTTAGTATTTTATATGTTCAGGCAAAAATTAACTTGAAAATTTTGATTCATTTCCTTTTTCCAGCCATATGAAACCTATGGATATAAATCCAGATGATGATTGGACAAATGTAAGTATCCCTTTGATACATAATAACAGCTAGAAACTAATTTTCCTTATATCCATCTTTTTTAATGAATGTGCTCATGGAAACAGATGGCAATGGTTGGAATATCCCCACAAATACGTATCCTTCATTTCCATTGACCTTTCACTACATCCACAGTGGGGTTTATCTTGCACTGCTTTTTTTATAGCATAGTAGTCTGCATTTTCCAATCTATGCCTAACATGTTTAAGCAACACAAATCCATACCAAGTTCATGGTTCATATTTGTGTCAAGTACTAGCCTGGAATTTAAATATAATTCATGAGGCAGGCTGAGTCCCGTCAACGGAACGCTAGCTTCACTAAGCATCGGCAACCATGTTCGGCTCCACCAAACGTAAGCGCTCACTCCTTAATCCCCTCCTATTCTCATTCCTATAAAAGACATAGAACTGCAGTCCCTGCGTTCAATTATGGCTGGTGAAGAGAAGAGACTTGGATTGGTTCCATCTTTATTTTTCTGTTTCCCTCGCCCTTCAATTTTTTTATCGGATGATGTACATATGTGCAGGAGACTATGGCAACCAAGGCTATTAGAAGGCAGTGAAACATATTCACTTAGTGAGCGGCTTATCATATAAAACAGAGCTCTCGAAGAACACCAGCAGAATAATGAAATACACCACAGGGGGAGCGACTTCATGGTTTTATAATGAAATATTTACCCATCTCTAGGAGCGCAGGCCATGATTCCAACAGCATTGTGTGCACATGTGAAGGCCCTGCAACCGCTTGCTAGGCCACACCAATTCTGCTTACTTCTTGAAGATACATATGGTGCCACCTAAATAAAAGTTGCTTCTTGTTATGTCTGTCCTTGACATATCAATAGATTAGTGTTGGGTTGCATTCATGGGGTGTTTAAATCTCTGAGAAGGTAAGAAGTCATTGTTATTGACATTGTGGTCGCTAGGCACAGAAGTACTCAAAAGTGAGAGCTACTTGTTGCCACCAAATGGAGGGCGATATAGGTTGATAGTTAAATTCAGCGCTCTGTATAGAAGGAGCAGATTTTGTTTAGAATTAGTTTTTGTGGCACGTCATTTCATAACTGATTCTATGTGTACAAGTTAGAATGCCAACTGATCTTAATTATCATTGAATAATTTGCTGGGATCTTTCAATATGAAATCCTTGTCCTAAATTTTAAAATGTATATGTCATGGATATATTTCATCTTCAGATGTTTATCATATTATCTTTTATCATTTAAATGTATCTGTCATGGGTATATTGCTGCAAATGCAACATTCAAAGTCATTTAGACAGGAATAGCTGGTTTCAAGTTGCTTTGTTATTTTTGCATCCGCATGTATGTGGTGGGTTCAATTTTTGCACCTGTACGACTGTATATGCTGAAAATATTAAAATTGAATAGCTGGAAATGCAACTGGTTCTCTTTAAGCCATGCCATTTACATAGTTATTATCTTCTGTCTTTAACCACTGTAGGGCGCCCGAAGGGGCGCCTAATGTTCTAGTTTATGTAATTACTAGTTTGGTAATACTAGAGTGTTTGCTTCCCTCCGTTCGAATGACTTAGGCGTTTTAACCCACTTAACTTGCCCATGCACTTTGACGCACCCCGCAACCCAGCTTCTTTGTTCACACAGCGTGAAGGTGTCAGCTCCTCTATCCTTATCCGTTCAGTTCGCATCTCATATTCCCACCACCACCGGCCAAATCACTCGTCGCAACCTAGTTTTGTTGTAATCAAGGCGTTGAGTAATTATAATCAACGCTTAATCAAAACAAAGCAGGGTTACATGTGCCATTTTGCTTCTTCCTTAATATGTCTTATAAAAACCTACAACGTCTAAGTCATCCGGACAAAGGGAGTAGTTTGGTAATTCGACTATATCTAATGCTCGTACTTAGCATTTCAACATCCGATGTGACGTATACTAAACTTTAGTCTATAGAACCAAACACTCTAATATTTGAGTAGAAGTAGTTTGTTTCTCAATATACTCTTTCTGGCCTAATAAAAATCGACAAATCTTATAATCGCTACTTAACTGGTGCTATAGATGGTCAATAGTGTCTAGTTAACCGGACTGACACGGGGCACGACACAGTGGGCGGGTCCGTGCCGGCACAGTCCGACCCCTAGTGACGTGCTTGGGGCGGCGAGGGGGCACAATGGGACAACATGGGCATGACCCGATTAGGTCAGAAACACGGCTATGCACAACATCCATAAACACATAGCCTCATGGCCTCCACCCCCACACCCCGTCCCCGCCTCCTCTCTCATTCTCTCTCTCTCTCTCTCAAGCTCCTCTCTCACTCGATCTCTCCCGAACCCTCTAGCGACTGTGAAAGCACCGCCTCCCTCGGTGCCTCCGTTGTCTCTCTGCCTCCTCATCCGGTGCTCTGACTTAGGTAAGACGGTAAGTTTGTTACTCTAGTGGTGCTCTATTGTTCGTGTCGCGTCTAGATCTGGTTTGGAACCCTAAGTTTGGTGCTCTAATCTCCCACTTCTGTTCTTCTTTCGGTCTCCCTCCAACTTCGGTTGCGCTGATCCTCTACGACTCTCCCTGTACCGATGCCTAACTATGTTTTAACCCTAATCATCGAGACGTTGAGGTTGGATCTAGTGCTTCATCTTTAGTAAGTTGTTAATATGGTGCTTGTGCTTGTGATCTGTGTTTGTGCTTGTGCAGTTGTGCTTGTGATATGTGTTCCTAACCCTAATATAGTTCATCGTTTAACTATTTTGTAGCTATAAGGGATTGATCTGGTGCTCCAGCTTTGGTAAGTTACTAATCTTTTGCTTGTGCTTGTGATTTGTGTTTGTCGCCTCTGGATTTGTGTTCGAACCGGCGAACCCTAATCTAGTGCCTTTTGTTCTGTGTTCGTAGCCGTGAGGGATCGATCTTGTGCTCCAACTTTGGTAAGTTGCTAATCTTGTGCTTGTGATCTGTGTTTGTGCTCCCTAATCTATCGAGTGCCTTCTTGTTCTGTGTTTGTAGCCATGAGGGACCGATCTGGTGCTTCGACTTTGGTAAGTTGCTAATCTTTTGCTTGTGCTTGTGATATGTGTTAGAACCCTAATCTAGTGCCTTCTTGTTCTGTGTTTGTAGTCGTGAGGGGACCGATCTGGTGCTCCAGCTTTGGTAAGTTCTTAATTTGGTGCTTGTGCTTATGATATGTACTTGTGATCTGTGTTCGAACCCTAATCTAGTGCCTTCTCATTCTGTGTTTATAGTCGTGAGGGATCGATCTGGAGCTCCGACTTTGATAAGTTGTTAATATGGTGCTTGTGCTTGTGATTTGTACGTGCTTGATGGTCGCCGATGACGACACCGTGGCTGGCCAAATCGGTGGCAGTGAGGTTGCAATTCCTTCAACTGATCCTATCATTATAGATTCCGACCCTGATGTGGCAGAGGTCGAGGAGACAGACACCTACTAGTTCTCTGGTAAGAAATAGAGCTTCCACGTCTGATATATGGAATGACTTCGACAAGATTCGTATATGAACTTCAATATAGCATTATAAATTTGCTGACGTTCTGTACATATATAATTAACGAGAAGAAACAATAGCCAAAGATTTATTAGGAACCATTTATTCAGATCAACCATTTATTCAGATCACGCAACCATTTATTCAGATCACGCTAGCTACCAATACGTACGAGTCTCACAGCAGGCTTGGAACCGAAGCATCTCCCCCGCAGCACTTCACAAAGCAACAGCACTGGCCGCTTTTCCCAGGGGGGTTGGAGCATTTCACGACTGGGTCGACGTACCCGGTCGCCTTGCAAACCATGGTGCACGTCTCTTTGTCGCATTTCCCTCCATGCAAGTCGATACAGTTTACTGCACTACGACAAAACTAAGTAAGGAAAACGTTATATATAGACATCCTTTGCAAAGTTGATATTGAATATAAAGGGATTAATAATGTATGCACGACCTTTTAGCCCTTGCACGGCAAGGTAGTAGGGTGAGAAGACTATGGCCATGGCCATAGCCATGGCGGTCGCCAAGAACAGAGCTCTACTACTGCCCATGTATGATTCCTAGCTATGAGCACCACAAGCTAATTAAGTGCCTCCAATGGTTGCTTGCTCACTTGCTCCTATGTTTGGACGTTGGTGTGTATGTGTTTGGGTTTTGGGTGCTAGGTTTCTGTAATTCTGTTCCGGCGCGGCCATACTTATATATTGATCGGGATGTGTAAATCAGGGACTAGTTGTTTGGAAAAGAATTAGTTCTCTCTCGCAGTTACATTTTCTGCTTGGTTATTTTAGGATGTAATCAATTGTTTATTGAAACCTTCTATGTACGACTGGCTCTTAAATTGGGCCACCACACAGGAATCACGCGAACCATAAAGGACCAGGGCCGGGTTCACGCCATTTGTTGAAGTACATATGTAATTCCACCGTCCCAAAATAATTAAATAAAATTCGTGAAAATTTTAGGAGAGATTAAAGAGGCCTGGAAAAGGACGCATGCATATGCATGTACCTCAATCTCCTTTTCATTTCCGGAGGATATCGCCTAGATTTACTAGTTAATATTGTATGCACCTGTGATTAGCCTCCGCATTAGGAGGTATAGTGTCCCATGAATTTATAGAATGTTGTTTTTTTAGATAAATTTTAAAGCTCATAAAATTATTTATTTTTAGGATCCCATCATTGTGAACTTCTAGTTACTCGCTGTATTTCATATATAGTAGCTGTCATTCCAGATTTGTCTGTGTTTGGCAATCAGTTTTTGGAAATATATATGTATAGCTTTGGTATCATAAGATTTGCTGTCGGTGTTCTGTATAATTTTGGTGTTTGCTGGTGACTCCTCATCACATCAGTTAGAAGATGACTGACTACACTACTACAGCACACCTCTGTACAGGCGGTCTGGTTCGCCACTACACAGGCGGTTCCAGGAACCGCTTGTGGTGCACCGCCTGTGATGTAAAACAACATCACAGGCGGTCAATCAAAAACCGCTTGTGAAAAACACAGATTACAGGCGGTCCAGTTCAAAGGAACCGCCTGATATAGACACACATCACAGGCGGTCCAGTTTAAAGGAACCGACTGCATACACTATAAATCACAGACGGTTTTCATTATACAGATTCATATATACAGAATTTTCAAACAGGTATAATACACAGAATTTTCAAACAGGTATAAACAGATTCATATATACAGATTATACACAGATTGTACAAAGATTCATCCACATACACAGATTTACACATATTACAAGTTCCATAACAGGTATAATACACAGATTACAAGTTCCATAACAGGTATAATACACAGATTCATCCACATATCAAGTTCCATCGTCATACACAGAATTATACACATATCAAGTTCCATATACAACTAAACATCTCAAAGTTCCATAGACAACTAAACATCTAAAGTTCCTAACTAAAGACCTAAACACTGTGTGATATTGTGTACAAACTTAGTTCTGGGAATTTTTACAAATTTCCATTTACATTGTAGAATAGCCCTTGTTGATGAAGAACTTCACGGCGCATAAAGTAAAGCAAGTCTCTTACAACCTTAGCAACGCCGACGGAAACCATATCTCTTTCTAACCATTCAGCATTGATCTTGGATTTAGGAACCTGCAATGAAAGCAAAAAGCAAGCGGTGCTAAGAGTAATGTGATGAGCAACAATATAACATAAAAATTGCAACATAGACAATGATAGCGAACTTACATCCTCACGATTGACCATGTAATGGAAGGTGACACGACACCATTCGCATACATAATAACCGCACAGGACAGTACCCGGAGGTTGTTTGTCACCATATGGAAATAATGATATTGACAAATTAGGCTTGTCCTCTGGATGTTCGCCGCCAAGATCTTTCCAATAAAAACGGTATGCACTGCATATAAGAATAGCATTGTGAGATTAAGAATACATTTGTTAAGTTGTAATAAGTACAAGTGTGCAATAATAATCGTACTTCTCTAAAATCTTCAAGAAGTCATTATACATAGTCTTTTCCATTCTCAGTGAGTCGAAGACCACGACTTTACCATCCTTTGGCCAGATCATGATACAAATGTAGTGGTCACTATATAGACATAGACGAAAACACATGTTAATATCACGATTGCCATAATTTATAGTTCAAAATTAAACCATGTCGATAACTTACTTAAAGTGGTGCGGAGCTATTATTAAGTCCTTGCCATGTTGTACATGATTATACATGGCTCGTCCAATGTATGTCGCCATTACCTTCATTTTCTTTCTCTGATTCTGTTTGACGGCTTTCTCAAATTCAGCATCGTTCAAGTCTTTATATTCTTCTCCATGCCTCCGAGCAACTACTTTGTAGCGAGCTTGGGATATCATCAACAGGTCAAGAAACCCTGTCTTAAGTTGTTTCTTCTTATCATCCATGTATTGCATCCTACGTGTAATAGTGTTAATCGTTAGACTCTCGTTTATGTGTGCGTGTACAAAACTAACAAATATGAAAGTTTAGAGGTACTTACAAGCAAAAGAGGGTTAAGTAGTTGGTTTCCATCCTTTGTCGGTGGTACAACGACCAGAGATCGTCAAAGAATAAATGCTGCACAGGATCTATATGATCATTGCTCCAAAATGCATCTTCTGGCACAACAAATGTGAATTCCTCGAGTTTGTATTTGTTGCTAGCCACCATGTACCACTCATGCATTCTAATCTCCGGAGTCGACAACTTAGAAAGTTGCACCGTCGTTAAGAACAGCCTCCCATTCACAAATTTTGGAGGAACATCCTCCTTCTTGTGTACCGAGATATTGGTTTTAAGACGTAATGATTCTCGAGTATGAATCATTCCATCTTCTTCCCATACTTCGAAATTGTCTATTTGGGTCGACCGTGTGCCTACTCCATGAGATGCTGATTCCGCTTTTGATTGATTTGTCATAACTCTCTGCAATTTATGTAGGTAGCGTGCCACTGATTCTGACGGTTTCTTGACATCGTCAGTGGCGATTCGCTTATGAATTTTCTTTAAAATAGTTGGCCCTTCAACATTGGTGCCAACCTTTGGTTCCTTTTTGATGTTGACGTCGACATTCTGAGGAACAATTTTGTCTACGTCCCCCTCGTCGAGTTCCTTCGCAAGAGGCGATATGATTGTTTCAACGATTTTTTTGGAGGTCGGTGTCATATTTTCCTCCACCATGGGGTGTGGAATGATCGAACTATCTTTTTGTTGCATTGGTGTTGAATTCGGCTCATCACCCAACTTGATGTCGCGTCGATGCCAAAGGACCAACTCGTTCATTGCCTCCTGCAAAGTTATGATCCCCTCAACTGGAAAATCTATCTCCCAATCTTCACAACCACTGTCTGTGATTTCTAGAACTTGGACCACAGCATAGTGTGGCGGGACAGGATTATCCTTGTAGTTAATAAGTCCTGGTTTTACCAAACCAGTAGCAGCTTGCTTTGTTTTTGTCCCAGATCGATTGATTGGAATATGAAGAAAGCAAGGCTTGTCCTCAACAATATCGTCTACAGGGTACTTGGTCAAGTCTTGCACAGATCCAACGCTGCTAGGGACTATAGGTGGACTCATGTGGCTTGGCTTGAGTTCAAATGATATGCATTCTGTTTTCTTCATTTTGTTCATCACGTCATTAATAGCCTTTTGTACCCTTTCATCAATAGTCTCTTCAAGGGTCCTTTTCGACTTCTCGTGTTTCCTATATGACGACGCATACTCTGGAAACGCCTCTCTCCAGGAAATCTAAGAAGAGATTCCCCGAGCCCGCCCAGTGTGTTCAGGATTGCCTAGTGCTGCAGTTAGTATGTCATTCTCCCTCCGAGGCTTAAATTCTCCTTTTTTTCTCTTATCTGCATATTCTTGAATTTTGGTCGAAACTTCGCCTACCAATTCTGGATGCAAAAGTTTGCCATCCTCACTCAAACATGCCCGACCTAAGATCCAACGAATAGCTCTCTCATCGATATCTTTTAATATTGGGTCCAAAGTGCCGTTAGTTATAGCTTCCTCGATTATCCTGTTCCACTGCACAACTTTATGGTGATATCCGGTTGACCCCAGGCGATGGGGGTGTTTGTTCATCTTCGCTCTTTGAGAATTAGTTTCGCCCAGTTCTTTGGCCTTCAGTTCGGTCTTCTGACGAACAAATTCCTCCCACTGAGCTTGAGTGATTTTCCCCATTTTCTTGGGCGGAGGAACCTTATTCTTCTTAACAAATTCCCTATTCATCTCGGCCTTCCACCCACGAAACATCTTGGCCATAGCAGAGAGCATCGACTTCCTTACTGCATCCTCTGTGCCTTTTGGGAACTTGAATGACTCAGACAACTTAGCCCATAGCTTGTTGCGGGTGTCTTCATCTAAATCCTTCCATTTTTGAAGTGTGATTGGCACTATATCTCTAACAGTAGACCCGCAGGAATTTCAAAACTTTGTAACCACGTCAAGTGGTTCTTCAGGAAACCCCTCTGCATTTAGTTTTGTTACGTACATAACTGCACCTTCTTTCATCTGATTCGGACCTCGTCGCCCTCGTTTCCGCTTATGTGAAACGGATGATTCAGGCATCGGAGCATCCTCCGTGTTTCGTGTAGAAGATGCATCCTCTTTCTTCTCTTCATTTGAAATCTATATAGTGAAACAATTAATGGCCTTTCATATATGAACATTATTTTAGAATATAGTCAGCATATTTCTATTTACCTCTTCATCGTTGGGAATATAGTCGGCATCAAGCTCATCTGATGTTTTTTTCTTCCTTGGAGGTATAGGAGTACAAGGATTGTCGTCACTAGAACTATCCTCCCCGCTCCCTTCACCGGAGCTGCTCGTTGTCTGCTATTCAAGTTTGGTCGCGTCTTCATCAACTTTGTTAGACGCACCGGTGCAGACCACATCCATACTAGGCTGCTCGTTGTCTGCCATTCAAGCTGGTTCCATCGATAAAGGGATATACTGTTAGTTTGATATACTGGTTCCATCAATAAGGGAACTTGGAGAAAAGGTGATTCAAAAGAAATCGAGCCCAAACCCGCCTCCGGGGCAGGATCGGGTCGGGAAGCAAGCTCGCAGATAGAAGTGCACTTTCCAATGCAGTTAGACAGAGAGGGCATGGCTGTGATGTTATAATGCTGAAGGACCCCAAGAAGAGATTAAGCCCTGTAGTCTACCACCTCCCGTTATTTGTGGGCTTCACCGAGGACGGGAAACATTTGGTGACATCAAACGACCTTCGGGCTGGGGACGTCTGCGAGCTTGTTAAGGGGCCAGACGATGGTGAGCCGGTGTACTCTGTCCGGATGTGTGGTCACAAAATTTAAAGCCGCCCCGGCTTCATCTGTGCGCTTCTCTTCTCTTATGTCGGCTACTAAGATCACTTAGCACCCCACCTAAGAGAAGAGAAGCACACACATGCAGCCGGGGCAGCTTTAAATTTTGTGACCACACATCCGGACATAGTACACCGGCTCACCATCGTCTGGCCCCTTAACAAGCTCGCAGACGTCTTCAGCCCGAAGGTCGTTTGCTATCACCAAATGTTTCCAGCCATCGGTGAAGCCCACAAATAACGGGAGGTGGTAGACTACAGGGTTTAATCTCTTCTTGGGGTCCTTCAGCATTATAACATCACAAATTTGGTGCTACTAGCATCTATAGATATGGACACAAGTCCAAATTTGGTGCTACTCGGCACCATCGATATCACTAAAAAAAATACATCAAAGAGATCCACTTCCCAATAGTACTCGAAGATAGTTCATTGACTTGACACTCTCTAAGAGGTTCATACAAAATACATTATCTCTAAGAGTGAAACCTACGATACTCATATCGTGTTGTTTAGGACTAAACATCAACAACCCCTTGACTGGTCGCTATCATACTCAATTCCAAAATATTTTTCCAATATGTCGGCTTGAGTAAGGAGATCTGGGCTTGGGAGTTCCTCCAAATCATCTGCAGCTTCATCATCTTCAGCATATTGCAGGGCTTCATCTTGAATAATTTTAGCCCTCTTGGAGTCAGCATACTTTTTGATGGACAGAGCACACTTCTCAAGCATGTCGCATACATCTCCAATTTGAAACAAAGTGGTCTTAAGTGTGTACACTGATTCCGGTTCACTAGTATCCACAACCCCATCAGTCACTAGACTGCGAATGATGTCAACATGTGTCTCGATGACTCGAACTGAGCTCTCAACCATGTCAAGTGGCTCTTTTTCCATCTCTAAAACTGAAAATGGCCAAGTCTCACAATCAAAATTGAGATCACAACAAAGGCAGGGATCAAAGGGAAAACAAGGATGTGGCTTATAGGGCAAAAAGAGGGGTCCAAATAACATTGTCATGGCTATGAACAAGTCAAAGATGGGAGATAAGAACAAGTCTTATAACATAGGGTTGGGAAGCAAAGATAGGTAGTCAAAAAACTAAGAAGGGAGATAAGAACAAGTCTTATAACATAGGGAGATAATAACATTGTCATGGCTATGTACTTCCATGATTTTCTTATAACTGAATATGTAAGTGAAAAAACATTTAATCAGAAGGGATAAAAATAGATCCCAATCGATGGAGGCACACAAAATTCAGGGATAGCCAAACAAGTAATTGACAACCAAGCAATAAGCAATAAGCATATTGACAACCAAACAAAATATGTAAGTGAAAACAACAACAGTAATTAATCTAAGAACTATGAACAGTAATTAATCTAAGAACTATGAACAGTAATTAATCTAAGAACTATGAACCTAACCATTTGATTAACCTAAGCTATGATTCAAACACATATATATCCAGCTGTGTATTCAAACACATATATGATTCAAACACAAGTAATCTGCCATCAATTAACATATATGATTCAAACACATATATGATTCAAACACATATAGGAAATTCGAGCTATGAACTTAGAAGAAATGAACCTGAACTTTGACCTTACTACGAGAGGAAGAAGTTTAAGAGCTTGGGGACGGCGGCGCTTCGGGCTCGGGGACCGTGACGGCGGCCCTTGGGCTCGGGGACGAGGACGGCGGGGCTCGAGCTCGGGCTCAGGGACGGCGGGCGCTCGGGCTCGGTGAAGGGGACGGCGGCGCTCGGGCTCGGTCTCGGGGATGGCGTTGCTCGGGCGCTCGGGGACGGCGGCGCTCGGGCTCGGGGACGAGGACGGTGGGGCTCGAGCTCGGTGAAGGGGACGGCGGCGCTCGGACTCGGTGAAGGGGACGGCGTTGCTCGGGCGCTCGGGGACGGCGGCGCTTGGGCTCGGGGACGGGGACGGCGGCGCTCGGGCTCGGGGACGGGGACGGCGGCGCTCGAGCTCGGGGACTAGGACGGCGGCGCTCGGGTTCGTGCTCGGGGACGGGGACACGGCGGCAGCCTGGCGGCGCTCGGGTTCTTGCTCGGGCGGGAAGAGTTAGGGTTCCTGGCGGCGCTCAGCTTTTTATATTGTAAAGCATCACAGGCGGATATTTAGCCAAACCGCCTGTGATAGACAACATCACAGGCGGTTGTTAATTCCGACCGCCTGTGATAAATTAACTTCACAGGCGGTCGACAACAAAAACCGCCTGTGATGTTGTCTATCACAGGCGGTTTGGCTAAATAACCGCCTGTGATGTGTGTACACTATAAAAGGGCTAGCCCCCGACGGGTTCCAGAACCCTAACTCGCAGAACCCTAATTTCAATAGTGGCGGCGGTTTTTTTTTTTGAGATCTACAGGGAGAAGGTTTTGTTTTTGAGTTTATTGATTGATTTCAATAGTTTATGCATATATGATCTCCATTTGTTTTCTTTCTCATTTTGATGCGATTTTTTGCCTTAATTTTGTAATATAGAACGGATTTGAAGAAAAGCTTTGGAATTCAAGATTTGGACTTATAATAGTTGATCTAGTTTAAAGATTCTTTAAAAACACAATTGTCTCACCTCAAGGTATCTATTATTGCAATGTTTGTTTTATTTTCATACATATCAATTCGTTTCATGTTTTATGGATGAATTCAATTAATTAATGATTTTATTGATGTTAATCAATATAAGGATAGGTAATGGACCGAGGTTGGATGTACAATGTGCCAAGACCACATCCGTCATATATTCGAAAATTGAGAAGCTTTATTGAAGCGGCCAAAAAGCACGCGAATTTGCGAAAGAGCAAGGAGATATTATGTCCGTGCATCGACTGTGATAATAAGATAGCTTGGAGAGATACAGGAGTAATCCAATCACATCTGCTAAAAAGAGGGTTTACAAACAATTACACGATATGGTCAGAACATGGTGAGTTGGATCCGTGTGAAGTGCCTGGTAATGACGAGAGAGTTGTCGGAATTTTAGATCTTAAAGTTGATGGTAAAGTGGATAATGTGGATGCTAATCAAGATTTTGAAGAATTTGATTGCGAAGAGATGTTGCGCCATATGGAACCAGAAATGTTGAGTTCTGTGGGATCGCAGAAAGGGCTATCTAAAATGGAGGGACTGGAAAGTGCTTCAAAAGAACCTTTATATGATGAATCAAAGGGTTGTGACAAAGAGTTTACTACACTGCGTACAGTTCTAGAACTTCTGAAGTTGAAGGCTAGCGCCAGATGGTCTGATACTAGCTTCACAGATCTTTTGAATTTTCTGTCTCAATTACTACCAAAACCCAACAAACTACCAACAAGCACTTATAAAGCGAAGAAGCTTATATCTCCCATAGCTCTGGGTGTGCAAAAAATTCATGCATGTCCGAACCATTGTATTCTGTATCGTGGCGATTTTGAGAACGCATCAAGATGCCCAGTTTGCAATGTCAGTCGATACAAGAAGAGCTACAACCAAGACTGTGTAAAAAAATTCCTGAAGAAAAATAAAAACAAGAAATCCACTATTGGACCTGAAAGTGACGATGACACTTTTGATGACATGGATGGGAAAAAGAAGTCAAAGAACCCAGCTTTGGTGATGTGGTATCTTCCAGTAATTGATCGCTTAAAACGTTTGTTCTCAAATCCTAGGGAGGCTGAGCTTATGCGTTGGCATGCTGAAAATCGCAAGCAGAATAACAAACAGATTCGACACCCTGCTGATGCATCACAATGGAAAAATTTCGATCTTATGTATCCTGAGTTTGCCAAAGAAACCAGAAATGTAAGATTTGCTTTGGGTACAGACGGAATGAATCCATTTGGTGAAAAAAGAAGTGTACATAGCACCTGGCCCGTGACTTTAACGATGTACAACCTTCCATCATGGCTGTGTCACAAAAGAAAGTACATTATGTTGACTATTCTTATTCAAGGTCCGAAATCAGCTGGTGTTGATATTGATGTGTTCCTAGAACCTCTTATGGAAGATATGACAAAGCTCTGGAATGAAGGAGTTAGAATATGGGATGAGTATTGCCATGAGTATTTCAACTTAAGAGCAATTATATTTGTTACCATCCATGATTCTCCCGGTGGCGCCACACTATCAGGGCAAAAGACTAAAGGAAAGAATGGTTGTGTAGTGTGCGTCGATGGAACTGCTTCCATGTACCTTAAATCATCCAAGAAGTTGGTGTTCATGGGACACAGACGGTTCTTGATGAAGCAACATAAGTATCGAAAGATGAAAGCGGAATTTAACAATCAACTGGAAAGTGAAGGTGCACCAAAGCCTTATAGTGGGAAACTTGTTTTTGAAATTGTAAAGAACATTCATGTTGTATTCGGAAAGGGAAAAAACAAAGGAGAAAAGAGAAAGAGAACTGACCCTTCAACTTACACAACTTTCAAGAAGCAATCAATTTTTTTCAAGTACCTCCCGTACTGGAAGGATATGGAAATTTGCCACAGCATTGATTTGATGCATGTAACAAAAAATGTTTTTGACAGCATCATTGGAACCTTGCTGGGCATGCCGAGTAAGACAAAAGACGGACTCAAATCACGCAATGATCTAGTAGATCTTCAAATCAGACCAGAACTTCATCCAGTGGATAGTGGCAAAGGGAAGCCTTACCTCCCCCCAGCTAGCTACAACTTGTCAGTTGAGGAGAGAACAAAGATTTGCAAATGTTTGCGTGGGGTCAAAGTGCCCACAGGTTTCTCATCCAATATCAGCAGACTAGTCAGGATGAAGGACTTGTCTCTATTTGGCTACAACTCTCATGACTGCCATATGATGATGACGGTGTTCCTCCCAATTGCGGTAAGAGCCCTCGAAACAGAGCATGTCAAAGTTGTCATCACACGCTTGTGTTACTTTTTCAATGCGGTTTCACAAAAAGTAATAGCTTTAGAAGACTTGGACTATCTAAAGGCATACATCATCGAGACTATGTGCAAGTTTGAAATGTGTTTTCCTCCATCATTTTTTGATATGCAAGTACACCTAATCATACATCTCGTGGATCAGATAAAAATATTAGGGCCACTATATTTACATCATATGTTTCAGTTGGAGCGATACCTGGGAGTATTAAAAGGTTATGTGCGAAATCGCGCTCACCCAGAGGGTTCAATCATGGAGGGATACACTACAGAAGAAGTGATTGAGAGCTGTATAGATTACATCAGTGACGGAACAATGATAGGTGTGCCTGTACCTAAATATGAGGGTAAACTATGTGGGAGAGGGAGAATGGGCAAGAAAACTTTTCGCGTTGAGGATTACAAGCTAGTACATTGTGCTCATGGTAGTGTACTACAACATCTCACGATAGCCGAGCCTTACATAGAGGAACACCTGGATGAGCTTCGTAAAGAAAATCATAACCGCATAGAGGACTGGATCATGAGGGAGCACAAACATCGTTTCAGCGAATGGTTAATGGACAAAAACATCCCATTCGGAGACTCTTTGGAAGAGAAAACAATGAAGAATTTGGCTTCTGGGCCATCGTGTTTTGTGACATCATGGCAAGCATATGACATCAATGGGTACACATTCTACACTAAATCAAAAGACATGAAAAGTGTTGCACAAAATAGCGGTGTTCGTATCGATGCTTTTGACCTACATGGACAGAAGACCACATATTTTGGATTCATAGAGGAAATATGGGAACTTGATTATGGCCCAAGCATGAAAATACCCTTATTTAAGTGCCAATGGGTACAACATCCCGTGGGGGTGATAGTGGATAACTACGGACTCACACTGGTAGACTTAAAGAAAGTAGGATATAAAGATGACCCGTGGGTTCTCGCCGAATGTGTTGCACAAGTGTTCTATGTACTCGATCCAGCAGATGAGAAGATGCATGTAGTTATTTCTGGAAAGCAAAAAATTGTTGGAGTTGAGAATGTGGGAGACCAAGATGAGGAATACAATAAGTATGAAGAGATGTTCGTCTTTAACGGTCCAGAGAGAATCAAGCGTGTGGAAAAGAAAATTGATAAGAACTTAAAGCCATACATGCGGAAAAATGGTAGTTCATGAAAAATTGTATGAATCAAATTGTATTTGTTATCATGTATGATCGACTATGAATTGTGGTTGCCAATTAATTTAAAATCTCTCTAGTTATCTATGTGTGCTATTATAATTCATTTAAATTGTATTTGCATATTATTGTTAAAAATTAAATATTAATTCATTTAAATTGTATTTGCATATTTCTGTTAAAAATTAAAATTATTTTCATATTTAAATTGTATTTTCATATTTTTACAATCACAGGCGGTTTTTTCTTAGGGTCCGCTTGTGAAAAGGATAGAGCACCACAGGCGGTCCTAAACAAAAACCGCTTGTGATACTATTACATCACAGGCGTACTGAACCGACTGGGACATCACAGGCGGTTTTCTAACCGAACCGCCTGTGATGTAAAAAGCCTACCGCTTGTATAGAGCCAAATTGTACTAGTGTTAGCGCCAAGTCACTTGGATGGTGTCTGCCTTGAGCCATCTCCAAACGAGGTTAGAAGACAATAGCTACATGTGTAGAGATGGCAATGGATCCTCTATTAGGTGATGGAGATGGAGAAGTTTCTTTCCCCACGTGGATGTAAATGGAGAAAATTCTTCCTCCGACGGATAAACGAGGATGGGGACGGGGAAGCATTCTTCATCCCTGTTCCCCTTGGGGATCCGTTAAACCTGCACGTGATGATGTTTTTGTATACTAGTTAATGATAAAAATAAATAATTACCTTGTCAAGAAATTAATTATTGTACAAATATGTTCATTTTAATGTACACATAATGATTTATTACATCTAACAATATATATACGTGAAAATGTTTTACATTAATAACAAAGAATATATGTCCTAATTATAATTTAAACAAGGGCGGGGATAACCGTCGGGATTTATCCCCGCAGGGAACATGGATGGGGAAGAAATGTCCCAGCAAGCGTTCGTGGGGATCCTCGCGGGAAAATTTTTATGTCGCAGGGACGAGTACAAAGATCTATTCCTCGACGGGGAATTCCCCGTTGCCATCCCTATACATAAGCTATCCATACTCGGAGCGTATTCACTATAACAGGGTCCATGGTTCTGTAGCATAAGGTGTATAACCTGGTAGTAGTCTCTGTAAACCCCAACCTAGCACTCTGTGACTAGTCTGGCACAAACATGTTAGGCCTCCCTCCAAAGGTGAACTTAAAGTACTCTGGTCCAACTGTATCTAGAGTGAGATATAGAACTTCTGAACTAGGTTTTGGGTCCGGTTTTTCCTTAAAACATGGTTGATTCTATTTCTTCTTAATTTAGAGATAGAAATTATGACATTACATTAAAAAAACCAGACCACCCTAAAAGTCTGCCAACCTTGGCAAGTAGGTGAGGTAGGGCTTCAGATTCTCACTTTTAGAGTGGCCTTATGAAGATTAAGGATCTATTTATAAGTAAAGGTACCTTTCAGGTAAATGATGGGTCCCAAGCGCGTTTCTGGGAGGACAATTGGCTTGGGTTGGGAGCGCTAAAATTCCGCTTCCTCTTTTGTATAATCTTGCAAGGAGGAAGAATTCAACTGTTGCTTTTGTCTTCTCTACGGTACCCTTAAACATATCATTCCGTAGGGGATTGGTGCACCAGTTGAGGGTTCAATGGTTTCAACTAGTGGCGTTGGTGGCATATACTAATTTGAATACTAACATGGATTCATTCAGATGGGACTTGACTGCTAATGGGCTGTTCACTGTTCAGTCCTATCAGGCAATTCTTAACAATGGGGTGGTTAGTGATAACAAGGACCTTTGGAAGCTTAAGATACCTATGAAAATAAAGGTTTTTATGTGGTACCTCAAAAGAGGTGTAACTTTTACAAAGAATAACTTGGCCAGGAGGAATTGGCCTGGTAATCAGACATGTTGCTTTTGTAGCAGACTGGAGACAATAAATCACCTATTTTTCAGGTGTACTTTTGTGTCTTTCATCTAGCGTTTGGTTCAGATAAGCACAGGTGGTCCACCTCGGGATGTGAATGATTTGTTTGGGGACTGGGCGAGGGTGCTACCAGTCAAATCACGCCGTTTACTACTAATTGCAGCATCTGCAATTTGCTGGGCCATTTGGTTAAGTAGGAATGATGTGATTTTCAATAAATCTTCTCCTAAATCTTGTTTGCAGGTAACCTTCAGGGCAACTTATTGGTGTCGCTTCTGGGCACAACTTCAGCTTAAGATGGAGGATAAAGAGTTAATAAAGTCTTCATGTCGCAATATGGAGATAGCGCTACTAAAGTTTTTTCACAATTTCAGATGGGGAAATCGCTTGGTCATGTCATAGGTGGTCTTGTGTGTAGTCATGTGATGTGTCAAGACAGTAAGCTGCCTTCAGTTGTAAACGTTGGCCATAACCTCTTTGGAGGTTAAGATCGAACTATGTTTTCATTATCTAAAAAAAAGTAGGTGAGGTAGGGGTGTGTCTGCTCTACTCTAGCTGACACAGTGTCCTCTAAGGGATGTTCTCTATATATGTGGTTGTAGGGCGATCCCGCTATGTGTCACGGCTGAATGAAAATCCTCAATCCTCGTGCAATGCAACACGATGTTAAAAAGCTTTCTAAGGCTCTAGGATCCCTCTCAACCAAAAAGGGTACAAACCTAAGCTCATATACCCTCGAAGCGCTACATGTCCTAAGGTCCAAGTGTATGACCAATGGACGGTAGGTGGTTGTGGATGCTCCATCGGCTCCTCTGTCATATCTGCAGGATCCTGATAAAACCTGACTTGCCACCTCGCTATGTTGTCTCTGCGGCTTGTGCCACTTCTAATTAGAGATGACAATAGCCCCGACCCCGATTCTCTGCACGGAATTCCTCCATTAGAAGATGTGATGAGAAAGTTTCTTTTCCATAGAGATGTAAACGGAGAAAATTTTTCCTCCGACTGTAAACGGGAGCGAGGATGAGGAAGCATTTCCCGTCCACGTTCCCCGCGGGGATCCGTTAGACCGTTCCCTGCAGGGACCCGTTAGACTTTCATGTGATGCTATTTTCGTGTACTAGTTAATGATAAAAATAAATAATACATTGTCAAGAGACCACTCAATATTACAAATGGGTTCATTTTGATGTATACATAATGATTTTTTATATGTGATAATGTTTTATATTAATAACAAATGACATATGTTGGAATGGGGACAGGAATTTCCCTGTTGTCATCTCTAATTCTAATAGGCTCTCTGGGCCTCTGTGTCTACAAGCTTCCACCTGCGAGAGCTCTCAATCTATACGGCCGTGCCCTTCTCACGAGTAGAGGACGGAGTGGTCTTGCATCATTCCTTACATGGATCGTTGGCATTCATTCACCTATTTCATCGATTGGGTCATCAATAAAATCCTTCAGTTTGCGTGCAAGATTGCCTGATCCATCATCTGATTCCAATCTCTCTACTCTATTCGTGTCGTCCTACATCCTACTTGATCAAGGATAATCATGTTTAAATGATTATTATTCATCGATTGGGTCCAGAATAAAAAAAATGACCACCATTCTTTAGGTAATAATAACACGTCATACCATATTATTTGAGGATGCCACCCTTTAGAGCTCGAGGCAATTAGATTCGGAACTTTAAAACAAGGATTTCCATTCAAATTTTATTCTGATACATTTGGATCGCGATCAGTCAACAAGATACAGCACACATGGAGTTGACAGCTAGCGCTAAAAATCAAGCCAATTTTCTTGCAGCGTTACTAAAGCAGCAGCATGTGTCCAACTGCGTATTCGGTGGCGTGTTCCAGCAGTTTATCACAGGGTTGGCGTACCCCCACTGCTTGCACTGGCTCCGGCAACGGCTGATGTTGCACCCCGGCATATGCGTGCACCTCTCTACACAAAAAAAGACTAGTCAATAATAATGATCATGCCAAAATCCAATGCATACAATCCAATCCTTTAGAAAGTAAATAGATAAAATATGGTTAGAGTGGGCATGATGCACGTATATACATACCATCGTCTCCTCCGTGCGCAGGGCTGGGTGCCAACACGATGGCCATGGCCATGACCACCATCGCCAACAAGAAGAGAGCCCTGTTATCTTGACTCCTGAGAAGCGCCATGGATGCGAGATTGATGTTGTTTGACTGCTCAACGTACGGCCATGTTTATATAGAGGTAGGTGGCCTAAGCAAACATGGCAAAGAATTAATTCTGGCCATTACATCTCTTTACTGCTGCTATATATATTGTTTTACTGGTTTATATAACTCGATTCCAATGCAATAAAAACTTGCCTCTTAGTACCGGATCCTTACCATAATCCATACGCCTCACCATTACGGGTCATTTATCAATTCCAAAATCTTGAACCTTATCTTTATTAGCAGTAATTATTTGCCCCCTTTACCATGAGATCATCGATTGGTTGGGGTTTATTTTAGGCATCGTTGTTAAGGTGTTAAGCATCTGTTTTTATTCTGTTCAAGTTGTGTTAACTTCTTATTAACGTTGTATATTAATAATAATGCCATCACATTGTGTCGCATGTTTTAAATAATTGGTTTTGCTCAACTAATGATTATCAGATTAGTTTTCTAATCAAAGCTAATGTAGGGTTTTAATCTGGTCCGTTTATAAATATAATTTAACTAGTTTTAAATGTGGTTTCAAACTAAATTATAATTTGGATTAAAGTTAAATTAGATGTTTCTCTGAAATATCTTTCACACATGATTTATATTAATTAAAACTAACTTAGAACATATTTTTTCGTGTTTAATTATGCAAATATTTCAAAAGTTGTATTTTTCAACCGTAACTCCACTTTTCGCGGTTCTTTTTCTCATGTAACCGTAGCAGCGAGCCCTATCCTGTGTTGTGTGTTTTAATAATATTTTCCGTAGTCTATTGTTCTTTTTCTTTTATAGTCTATTGAATGCAGGTTTGTAATCGCACAAATAACGATTAGTTCGTGGAACCCAAAGGAGTTGCAAGTGAAGATCTTGAGCATCCGTTTGTCGAATACAAGTGTCCTCTTATTTATGTCTTATTTCACATGAGAATTTACTTTCTCGCACAACATGATCGACCTAATGATGACTAGTTTTCTATTTTCCCTATCCTTATTTATTCATGGTTTTGGGTTGTATTGTTTAGCTTTAATGCTAGTGCTTAAACATAATAAACGAACATAATGAGATGATGATATTATGATACAATGTTCCAATGGTTTCTTATGGATTTATGGTAACCTGAAGGTTTGGACTCTTTCCCAAGTGCTTCATCGTAACGATCGGTTCGTTGAGTGACCACTCAGGAAAACAATTTAGTGATGAGGGTGGCACAAGATGCCCTAAGCTGATTAATTAAAGGAACCTAAGGTGTAGTTTTCTTTTTCATCATGTCATCAATGGTGTCACACCCGGTTTTAAAGGAACAAAGCCGGGTGCATCTCATACATGCGCCAAAGAAGACAACATATATAATAACAGAGTGTATAGAGATAAATGTCATAAAAGATCAGAGTACTTAATACATAGCGGAAGACTTGATACAAAATAAAAGAATAAACATAAAACGAACTAAGGATCGTCGGCGCCAATGTCAACTGAGAAACGCCACCTAGATCAGATCATACTCCTCGCCTTGTGGCTCCTCCTGAACCACCTGCTCTTCTCCTGTGAGGGGGTGTGAGACAGCAAGAGTGAGCTCACATACGTTCATAGCTCAATAAGTCGTGGGGAATAATGTGGCATGAACTCACCAAAGGTGGGAGTTCATGAAGTGTAAGGCTGATCAATGAAATGAAGGCTGAAGCTGAGCATTGCTTTTATAAGTAGGTCAACTTTTCATTAGCAATTACTAAGTGTAAGTAAATACTGAACCTTAGAAATAATAAATAAAAGTAATAGTAAAATAATCCCAGATGCAATGAAATGACAAATTAAGTTTAAGTTCCATAAATTAATCATGTGAGTGTCCGAGCCGCTCATGACCGTGAGCACGGCTAGTATACCAGTTTTACACTCTGCAGAGGTTGCGCATCTTTACTCACAAGTCGTGTTACCCATTTGCCACGGAGTTGATCAGACTCCATACACCTCTACCAAGGAAGCGAGGCAGGGTACCACTACGAGGCCTTTACAAAGTTCCACTAGCTTCAGACTACCCGCTACAGTTTATAGGAAGCTCCAGTGCAGGGTTCTTGCCTGACCGCCATCGCAGCAAAATCAACCAAGGACCTCCCTACACTGACCACTCCCCTACTGCCCTTGCCCCTTTCGGGTAAGGTAGCCCTCCACTAGCTTTCCTAGTTAATCGGCCAAGGGCGTCCCATTAAACCCTTGTGGTAGCACTGTTTTCTCGGGTGGTTCTCCATGTTCCCATTAACATAATGATCTTATCATGAACATAAAATAATGAACAGATAATAACAAGTGTAAAAATGAGTGATGAATATCTCTATACCCAAATCCACATAAAGCAATAGCATGTACCACCCAAAAACTTAGTAGTAAAACCAGTGGTGAAGCAAGGTATAAAGATAGTCAAAATCTAGGGTAACCTATTGGGTCCCATCAAAATTAACCTATACAGATCATTATGAATAATAAGAACATGAATGGGTAAAAGAAGTGATCAAGGGCACAACTTGCCTTCAACGAGCTCCTGCTCAGCAGTCTCTATTTGCTGAACCTCAGAATTCTCTGTAGCTTGCTCGTCTACTCGCATCAACACAATACATACATAGTATAGCAAAAATTAACATTACACCAAACATGTAAATAGAATCTACAGCAATAAACTAGACATTAAAATAAGATCACAGGAACTGGAATCATTAAATTTGGAGGTATAGATTTTAAGTTATGGATTTTCTAATGTTTTATGTGCTTAATACAAGATTAACTGCTAGATAAATTTTAAATCATCTTTCATGTTAAAACAGAGGCACTAATGGTTAGACAATAATATTATAAAAATTTTGGAACTGGAATGGATCAATTTGGAGTTCATATGCATTTTCTATGAATTAAACAAGTTTCTAGATTTATTTTTGTATTAAAAATCGATTTCTACTATTAATTTCCTATTTTCAGCTCTCACTGGATTGGGCCTCAATAACAAAAAACAGCAGGGGCTACGGTGAAAATGTTTCTAAGACTCAGACTGACACTGCTATGGACCGCGGGTTGATTCTTAAACACTATGGGGGGTTTTCTGCAAAGTGGATACGCGAAGGGGTATTGCGGCCTGTGAGCCGCACGATCTAAATCGGACGCGCAGGATTAGATGGAGTTACATACAAACCGGTATGAAACCACGGCCGTCTGATAATAACCCGAGGGTCAAGATCTTATAAAGTGAGATCAAGCCACACCCGCACGATCGATTATCGACGCTCCAGACCAATTCCCCCTGAACCGGTAACCTAGGTCTAATCGAGGCCATCGAATTCGGATCCGACGGCACACAGCTTCGTTCCAACTACGGACGAGCATGGCGGCGGCGACGCCCAGCGCGCACGGCGAAGGCTCGCCGGAGAAATCCAAACGCGCTCTCGGGTTGTCCATTTCCCATCCTAATTAGTGCAAAACGAAGCCAATAGAACAACAAGGGTATAAACGGTGATTTTACCAGCGATTAGGCTCCGAGGAAGATCGTCCTCGCTGCGCGGCGGCTCGGCCATGAGAGCCGAAGATTGGCGGGCGATTTCACCCACACCAGTCAATGTCTGCGCCCGATAAACCGCGCCTGCCCGATCCTTGCATGATGGCAAGCCTTCACGACCCGTCTCCGACCACCGACCATCAGCGGAGGTGGGGAGTCGAGTGCGGCGGCTGCCCGAGTTCTCTCCTCTCTCGCGCTGCCCTCCGGTCTGGCTACGAGGCGTCGAGGTGGATAGAGGGAAAGAAAATGAAGATAGGATGCCCCATTTATCCCCCGACGACGCACAGATAGGTTGGTCAAGGAGCTCCGTGATGGCCGCCGGAGTTCTCGCACACGCCGCGGATCCATCTGTTTCGGTCCCTGCTCGTTACGGAGGTAGGAGACGACTGTCAAGTGGGCCCGAAGAACCAGCGACAGAGGCGAAGAGAGCGGCGCGGGCGAGACATTGCTGGTGGCGGCTGACAAGGTGGGGCCGCGCTGTCGGAGGCTGCGGATCCGAGCGCGCGTGGAGGTTAGAATGGGCCGAGTCCTAGGAAAACGGCCCAGCGTGCAGGCTTTGTGATTTTCCTGGTGGGCTAAAATGAGGTCTAGAGCCCAGTTGAGCTTCTTTTCTTTTTCTTTTGTTTTCCTTATTTTCTGTTTTCCTTATTCACAATTATTTTGAATTCAAATTTTGTGTCCATTTCATCTTCAAATTTATATGTTCAATTCCTCTGAACATAGTGTGGGTAAATTTTATTTATTTACAAATTTATTCTGTTTTGCATAGTATTTTCTTTCTTGCTTTGTGTACATTATTTCCAATTTCCTAAAGTGCACTTTTTTTGTTAACTCCAAATTCTCAACTCAAGTATTATGTGTTATTATTATTATTATTATTTTAAATGCACAAACAAATAAGACCCAACATGATGCATAAGTTGTTTATGTGCCACTTGTTAATCATTCACTTTTAAATGTGGTTATTCACATGTACCAATGAGTAAAGGCAACACATATAGAGAAAATAATCTCATTTCTTAGGCTTTTACAAATTTGAGCATTACAAATCCTACCCCCCTTAAAAATAATCTCGTCCTCGAGATTTAAGAAGATCTAGGGAAAAGGTGGGGAAAATCTATACGAAGCTCTTCTTCTCGCTCCCAAGTAGCTTCATCCTCACCATGGTGACTCCATTGTACCTTGCACATCTTAATCACCTTATTTCTTGTAACTCGAGTCAAAGTGTCCAAAATCTTGATAGGGTACTCTGCATAGGTCAGGTCATCTTGAACACTAAGGTCCTCCAGTGGTAGCTACTCCTCAGGTACCCTGAGGCACTTCTTTAGCTGAGACACATGAAATACATCATGTACATCTGACAGATGATTGGGTAACTCCAGTTGATATGCAACTTCACCCACTCGCTTTAAGATCAAGAAGGGTCCAATAAAGCGAGGGGACAACTTTCCTTTAACTTTAAATCTTCTCATACCCCGGATTGGTGACACCTTCAGATACACGTGATCACCCTCCTTAAACTCCAGTAGTCTCCTTCTATTATCAGCATAGCTCTTTTGCCTGGATTGTGCAATCCTCAAATTTTCTATTATCATTCGAACTTGTTCTTCTGCCTCTTGTATAAGTTCAGGCCCAAAGAGCTGTCTTTCACCAGTTTGATCCCAATACAGTGGAGTCCTGCATTTTCTGCCATATAGAGCCTCGAATGGTGACATCTTCAAACTGGCCTGGTAGCTATTATTATAAGAAAACTCAGCATAGGGTAAGCTCTTCTCCCAACTGCCACCATGCTTGAGAGCACAAGCTCTTAACATATCTTCCAGCACTTGATTAGTCCTCTCTGTCTGTCCATCAGTCTGGGGATGGTTGAAAGGGAAATGTGCCCTTGGGCCATTTCTAAGTATTTTGGTGATTAAGTGCCAACACATGTGTTTATTTGTGAATTTGTGTACATGGATGAACAAGGTGCAAATCATGAAGTAAAGGTATGTTTCTAAGCCTTAGTACATTGGTTTTGTGGACTAACATATTTGTCTAAGTGTTAGAAACAGAAAGAAGAAAAAGAGAAAAAGGGGAGAGAATGACTTGGCTGTGTGCAGCCAAGTCCCAGCTCGGTCTGGAGCACCGGACTGTCCGGTGTGCACCGGACAGTGTCCGGTGCGCCAGACTGCCATGACTCGAACTGGCCGCTCTCGGGATTTTGGCCGGCGGCGTACGGCTAAAATTCACCGGACTGTCCGGTGTGCACCGGACTGTCCGGTGAGCCAACGGTCGGCCAGGGCCAACGGTCGGCCGCGCAATCCGCGCGGGACACGTGGCCGAGCCAACGGTCGGAAGACGGCACCGGACTGTCCGGTGTGCACCGGACTGTCCGGTGCGCCAACGGCTCGCAGATCTACGGCAGTCTTCCAACGGTCGGAAGCGCCAGAAAAGGAAACAAATCGGGCACCGGACACTGTCCGGTGTGCACCGGACTGTCCGGTGCCCCCGACGACAGAAGGCCAGGATAGCCTTCCAGAATTGCTCTCAACGGCTCCTAGCTGCCTTGGGGCTATAAAAGGAGCCCCTAGGCGCATGGAGGAGACACACAAGCAACTCTTGAGCATTCTTGATCATCCACACAAGTTCTTTGCGCATTCGTTTGTGATTCTAAGTGATTCGAGCTCTGTTCTAGTGTGAACTCTGAGATAGTCATTCGAGCTCGAGTCTTGGCTGTGTGTGTGCGCTTTTGTTGTGGATTTGTGTGTGTTGCTTCCCTCCCTTACTCTGTGCTTTCTTTGTGATCATATACTTGTAAGGGCAAGAGACTCCAATTTGTGGAGATTCCTTGCAAACGGGATAGTGAAAGGAACAACAAAACAACGTGGTATTCAAGTGGGTCTTTGGACCGCTTGAGAGGGGTTGATTGCAACCCTCGTCCGTTGGGACGCCACAACGTGGAAGTAGGCAAGCATTGGCTTGGCCGAACCACGGGATAAACCACTGTGTCCCTCTGTGCTTGATTCTTGTGGTATTGTGTTTTGTTGAGACTTCACCTTAGCCACTTGGCATTAATCGTGCTAACGCTTAACAAGTTTTTGTGGCTTAAGTTTGAAGTTTTTACAGGATCACCTATTCACCCCCCCCCCTCTAGGTGCTCTCAATTGGTATCGGAGCCGTTCTATTCACAAAGGGACTAACCGCCCGAATAGATGGATCCTAAGGGGAAGGGTATTGTGATCAACGACAAAGAAAAGGAGACCTTCGTCAACGAGCCGAAGGACGACAAGCCTACCGACTCCGGCTCGGGCCATAGACGAAAGGAAGGGAAGAAGAAGAAGACGAGGCGTATCAAGGAGATCATCTACTACGACGATAGTGATGAATCCACTTCTTCCCAAAAGGACGACGACAACGACTACAGGAAGACGGTCAATTCGAACTTTTCATTTGATTATTCCCGTATTCAACATAGTTCGAATTCGCATTTGCTTTCCATTCCTCTTGGCAAACCTCCACACTTCGATGGGGAGGACTACGGATTTTGGAGTCACAAAATGCGTAGTCACTTATTCTCTCTCCATCCTAGCATATGGGAGATTGTGGAGAACGGAATGAAATTCGATAGCTCGGATAGCCCTATGCTTATAAATGAACAGATTCATAAAAATGCACAGGCTACTACTGTTCTCTTAGCATCTTTGTGCAGGGAAGAGTACAATAAGGTGAGCGGCTTGGACAATGCCAAGCAGATATGGGACACCCTCAAGATCTCTCACGAGGGGAACGACATCACCATGCTCACCAAGATGGAGTTGGTGGAGGGCGAGCTTGGACGGTTCGCCATGATAAGGGGAGAGGAGCCAACTCAGACGTACAACCGGCTCAAGACCCTCATCAACAAGATAAGGAGCTACGGGAGCACGCGATGGACGGACCACGACGTCGTCCGCCTAATGCTCAGGTCCTTTACCGTACTTGATCCTCATCTCGTGAACAATATTCGTGAGAATCCCAGGTACACGATGATGACGCCCGAGGAAGTACTTGGAAAATTCGTGAGCGGGAGGATGATGATCAAGGAGGCGAGATACGTCGACGACGCGTTGAACGGACCACTCCACGAGCCTCAACCCATTGCTCTAAAAGCAACAAGGAGCAAGGAATCGCTACCTAGCAAGGTGGCGCAAGTTGAGGCGGCCGGGCTCAATGATGAAGAGATGGCTCTCATCATCAAGAGATTCAAGACGGCGCTAAATGGTCGCAAGGGACAACCAAGCAAGACCAAAGCCAAGGGGAAGCGCTCATGCTTCAAATGCGGTAAGCTTGGTCATTTCATTGCTAACTGTCCCGATAATGAAAGTGACCAGGAAAAGGGGAACAAAAGAGAGAAGAAGAAGCAATACAAGAAGGCAAAGGGCGAGGCGCATCTAGGAAAGGAGTGGGACTCGGATTGCTCCTCCTCCGACTCCGACAACGAAGGACTCGCCGCCACTGCCTTCAACAAATCGGCTCTCTTCCCCAATGAGCGTCTCACTTGCCTTATGGCAAGGGAGAAGAAGGTGAGTACTCAAGACTCCACTTATGCTTCTTCTAGTGATAGTGAGTCTAGTGACGATGATGACATAGATTATTCTTGCTTGTTCAAAGGCTTAGATAGATCTAAGATAGATAAAATCAATGAATTGATTGATGCTTTGAATGAAAAGGATAGGCTTTTAGAGAAGCAAGAGGATTTATTGTATGATGAACATGATAAGTTTATAGAGGCACAAAAATCATATGCTTTAGAAGTGAAAAGAAATGAAGTGCTTTCTAGTGAAATATCTTCTTGTCATGAAACCATTGCTACTTTACAAAGTGTTAACCATGATTTAAATGCTAAATTAGAAGTAACAAATAAATCTAAGTCTTGTGTTGAAAATGTTACAATTTGTACTAGGTGTAAGGATATTGATGTTAATGCTTGTAGTGAACACCTAGTTCTAATTTCCAAATTAAATGATGAAGTGGCTAGTCTTAATGCCCAACTTAAGACTAGCAAGAATGAAGTTGATAAAATAAAATTTGCAAGGGATGCCTACACGGTTGGTAGACACCCCTCAATTAAGGATGGGCTTGGCTTCAAGAGGGAAGCCAAGAACTTAACAAGTCATAAGGCTCCCGTCTTCGTCAAGGAGAAAGGGAAGGCCCCTATGGCTAATAGTGCTAAAAAGAACCATGCTTTCTTATACCATGATAGGAGACATGCTAGAAATATTTATAATGATTTTGATTCACATGTTTATGATTCTCATGCCATGTTTGCCTCTAGTTCCTCTCATAAGCATGATAGAAATATGAGTAGGAGAAATGTTGCGCATATGCATAAGAGAAATATTGCTCATGTGCCTAGAAAGAATGTTATTCATGCTCCTAGGAAAGTAGTGAATGAACCTTCTACCATTTATTATGCTTGTATTGCTCCTTTTGCTATTTGTAGAAAGGGTAAGAAGGTTGTTGCTAGGAAATTAGGGGCTAGATGCAAGGGAGATAAATCTTGCATTTGGGTCCCTAAAGATATTTGTGCTAACCTTGCAGGACCCAACATGAGTTGGGTACCTAAGACCCAAGCCTAAATTTGCCTTGCAGGTTTATGCATCCGGGGGTTCAAGCTGGATTATCGACAGCGGATGCACAAACCATATGACGGGGGAGAAGAAGATGTTCACCTCCTACGTCAAGAATAAGGATTCCCAAGATTCAATTATATTCGGTGATGGGAATCAAGGCAAGGTAAAAGGGTTAGGTAAAATTGCAATTTCCAATGAGCATTCTATATCAAATGTATTCCTAGTGGAGAGTCTTGGATATAATTTGCTATCTGTTAGTCAATTATGTCAAATGGGATATAATTGTTTATTTACAAATGTAGATGTGTCTGTCTTTAGAAGATGTGATGGTTCACTAGCTTTTAAGGGTATACTAGACGGCAAGCTTTACTTAGTTGATTTTGCAAAAGAAGAGGCCGGTCTAGATGCATGCTTAATGGCTAAGACTTGCATGGGCTGGCTGTGGCATCGCCGCTTAGCACATGTGGGGATGAAGAATCTCCACAAGCTTCTAAAGGGAGAACACGTGATAGGTCTAACCAATGTTTATTTTGAAAAAGATAGACCTTGTGCAGCTTGTCAGGCAGGTAAACAAGTTGGAGGAGCACATCACAGCAAGAATGTGATGACCACGTCAAGATCTCTGGAGCTGCTGCATATGGACCTCTTCGGACCCGTCGCCTATCTAAGCATAGGAGGAAGTAAGTATGGTTTAGTTATTGTTGATGACTTTTCCCGCTTCACTTGGGTGTTCTTTCTGCAGGATAAGTCTGAAACCCAAGGGACCCTCAAGCGCTTCCTCAGGAGAGCTCAAAATGAGTTTGAGCTCAAGGTGAAGAAGATTAGGAGCGACAACGGGTCCGAGTTCAAGAACCTTCAAGTGGAGGAGTTTCTTGAGGAGGAAGGGATCAAGCACGAGTTCTCCGCTCCCTACACACCACAGCAAAATGGTGTGGTAGAGAGGAAGAACAGGACGCTAATCGATATGGCGAGGACGATGCTTGGAGAGTTCAAGACCCCCGAGTGCTTTTGGTCGGAAGCCGTGAACACGGCTTGCCACGCCATCAACAGGGTCTACCTTCATCGACTCCTCAAGAAGACTTCGTATGAGCTACTAACCGGTAACAAACCCAATGTATCTTACTTTCGTGTTTTTGGGAGCAAGTGCTACATTCTAGTGAAGAAGGGTAGAAATTCTAAGTTTGCTCCCAAAGCTGTAGAAGGGTTTTTATTAGGTTATGATTCAAATACAAAGGCGTATAGGGTCTTCAACAAATCATCAGGTTTGGTTGAAGTCTCTAGCGACGTTGTATTTGATGAGACTAATGGCTCTCCAAGAGAGCAAGTTGTTGATTGTGATGATATAGATGAAGAAGATGTTCCGACGGCCGCTATACGAACCATGGCGATTGGAGACGTTCGGCCACAGGAACAGGATGAACGTGATCAACCTTCTTCCTCAACGACGGTGCATCCCCCAACTCAAGACGATGAACAGGTTCATCAAAAGGAGGCGTGTGATCAAGGGGGAGCACAAGAAGATCAAGTGATGGAGGAAGAAGCGCAACCGGCACCTCCAACCCAAGTTCGAGCGATGATTCAAAGGGATCATCCTGTCGACCAAATTCTGGGTGACATCAGCAAGGGAGTAACTACTCGGTCTCGATTAGTAAATTTTTGTGAACATTACTCCTTTGTCTCCTCTATTGAGCCTTTCAGGGTAGAGGAGGCCTTGCTAGATCCGGATTGGGTGTTGGCCATGCAGGAGGAACTTAATAACTTCAAGCGCAACGAAGTTTGGACGCTGGTGCCTCGTCCCAAGCAAAATGTTGTGGGAACCAAGTGGGTGTTCCGCAATAAACAGGACGAGCACGGGGTGGTGACGAGGAACAAGGCTCGACTTGTGGCAAAAGGTTATGCCCAAGTCGCAGGTTTGGACTTTGAGGAGACTTTTGCTCCTGTGGCTAGGCTAGAGTCCATTCGTATCTTGCTAGCATATGCCGCTCACCATTCTTTCAGGTTGTACCAAATGGATGTGAAGAGCGCATTCCTCAACGGGCCAATAAAGGAGGAGGTGTACGTGGAGCAACCCCCTGGCTTCGAGGATGAGCGGTACCCCGACCACGTGTGTAAGCTCTCTAAGGCGCTCTATGGACTTAAGCAAGCCCCAAGAGCATGGTATGAATGCCTTAGAGATTTCTTACTTGCTAATGCTTTCAAGGTTGGGAAAGCCGATCCAACTCTTTTTACAAAGACATGTGATGGTGATTTGTTTGTATGCCAAATTTATGTCGATGACATAATATTTGGTTCTACTAATCAAAAGTCTTGTGAAGAGTTTAGCAGGGTGATGACGCAGAAATTCGAGATGTCGATGATGGGCGAGTTGAACTACTTCCTTGGGTTCCAAGTGAAGCAACTCAAGGACGGCACCTTCATCTCCCAAACGAAGTACACGCAAGATCTGCTGAAGCGGTTTGGGATGAAGGACGCCAAGCCCGCAAAGACTCCGATGGGAACCGACGGACACACCGACCTCAACAAAGGAGGTAAGTCCGTTGATCAAAAAGCATACCGGTCAATGATAGGGTCTTTACTTTATTTATGTGCTAGTAGACCGGATATTATGCTTAGCGTATGCATGTGTGCTAGATTTCAATCCGATCCTAAGGAGTGTCACTTGGTGGCGGTGAAGCGAATTCTTAGATATTTAGTCGCTACGCCTTGCTTCGAGATCTGGTATCCAAAGGGGTCTAACTTTGACTTAATTGGGTACTCAGATTCCGACTATGCTGGATGTAAGGTCGATAGGAAGAGTACATCGGGGACGTGCCAATTCTTAGGAAGGTCCCTGGTGTCATGGAACTCTAAGAAACAAACCTCCGTTGCCCTATCCACCGCTGAGGCCGAGTACGTTGCCGCAGGTCAGTGTTGCGCGCAACTACTTTGGATGAGGCAAACCCTCAGGGACTTTGGCTACAATCTGAGCAAAGTCCCACTCCTATGTGATAATGAGAGTGCTATCCGAATAGCGGAAAATCCTGTTGAGCACAGCCGCACAAAGCACATTGACATCCGGCATCACTTTCTGAGAGACCACCAGCAAAAGGGAGATATCGAAGTGTTTTATGTTAGCACCGAGAACCAGCTAGCCGATATCTTTACCAAGCCTTTAGATGAGAAGACCTTTTGCAGGCTGCGCAGTGAGCTAAATGTCTTAGATTCGCGGAACTTGGATTGAATTGTAGCATACATGTATTTATGCCTTTGATCATGTTCATTCTGCATTTTGTTGCTTATTATGGTGCTCAAGTTGTACAAACACTCCCTGGACCTCACAAGTCCGTTGCAATGTGATGCACATGTTTAGGGGGAGATGTGTTACAACTTGACCCTTTGAGACTAACCATATGTTTGAGTTTGCTTGTGTTAGTCACAAAGGAGAATTGAAAGGGAAAAGGTGGACTTGGACCATGAAAGACTTCCACTGCACTCCGATGAGGGGTAACTTATTCCAAGTCCATCTCATGAACTCTTATTGCCATTTGCTCTTAATTGAAGATTTTGGTGAGGCAATGGGGTTAAAGGGCCACAATTGATCCCGTTTTGGTGCTTGATGCCAAAGGGGGAGAAAATAAAGGCCAAAGCAATAAATGGATCAGCTACCACTTGAGAGATTTTGAAAATAGTAGAATAGAGTTTTTGATTTGTCAAAATTCTTAAGTTGTCTCTCTTGTCAAAAGTTGGCTTCTTGTGGGGAGAAATATTGATTATGGGAAAAAGGGGGAGTTTTTGAAATCCTTGATCAATCTCTTTTTGAATGACTCTCTTTATGCTTAAACATGTGTGTTTAACTTAGAGATAGAGATTTGTGTTTGATTTGCAAAAACAAACCAAGTGGTGGCAAAGGATGATCCATATATGCCAAAATTGATTCAAAATAAATTTAAGTGTTATTTGAATTGAGTTTGCACTTGTTCTAGTTGCTTTATGTTGTGTTGGCATAAATCACCAAAAAGGGGGAGATTGAAAGGGAAATGTGCCCTTGGGCCATTTCTAAGTATTTTGGTGATTAAGTGCCAACACATGTGTTTATTTGTGAATTTGTGTACATGGATGAACAAGGTGCAAATCATGAAGTAAAGGTATGTTTCTAAGCCTTAGTACATTGGTTTTGTGGACTAACATATTTGTCTAAGTGTTAGAAACAGAAAGAAGAAAAAGAGAAAAAGGGGAGAGAATGACTTGGCTGTGTGCAGCCAAGTCCCAGCTCGGTCTGGAGCACCGGACTGTCCGGTGTGCACCGGACAGTGTCCGGTGCGCCAGACTGCCATGACTCGAACTGGCCGCTCTCGGGATTTTGGCCGGCGGCGTACGGCTAAAATTCACCGGACTGTCCGGTGTGCACCGGACTGTCCGGTGAGCCAACGGTCGGCCAGGGCCAACGGTCGGCCGCGCAATCCGCGCGGGACACGTGGCCGAGCCAACGGTCGGAAGACGGCACCGGACTGTCCGGTGTGCACCGGACTGTCCGGTGCGCCAACGGCTCGCAGATCTACGGCAGTCTTCCAACGGTCGGAAGCGCCAGAAAAGGAAACAAATCGGGCACCGGACTGTCCGGTGCCCCCGACGACAGAAGGCCAGGATAGCCTTCCAGAATTGCTCTCAACGGCTCCTAGCTGCCTTGGGGCTATAAAAGGAGCCCCTAGGCGCATGGAGGAGACACACAAGCAACTCTTGAGCATTCTTGATCATCCACACAAGTTCTTTGCGCATTCGTTTGTGATTCTAAGTGATTCGAGCTCTGTTCTAGTGTGAACTCTGAGATAGTCATTCGAGCTCGAGTCTTGGCTGTGTGTGTGCGCTTTTGTTGTGGATTTGTGTGTGTTGCTTCCCTCCCTTACTCTGTGCTTTCTTTGTGATCATATACTTGTAAGGGCAAGAGACTCCAATTTGTGGAGATTCCTTGCAAACGGGATAGTGAAAGGAACAACAAAACAACGTGGTATTCAAGTGGGTCTTTGGACCGCTTGAGAGGGGTTGATTGCAACCCTCGTCCGTTGGGACGCCACAACGTGGAAGTAGGCAAGCATTGGCTTGGCCGAACCACGGGATAAACCACTGTGTCCCTCTGTGCTTGATTCTTGTGGTATTGTGTTTTGTTGAGACTTCACCTTAGCCACTTGGCATTAATCGTGCTAACGCTTAACAAGTTTTTGTGGCTTAAGTTTGAAGTTTTTACAGGATCACCTATTCACCCCCCCCCTCTAGGTGCTCTCAATGGTAGGCTGAGCTGAAATTCAACTTTGTATCCAAGCTCTCATGTAATTTCTTCCAAAATCGAGAAGTAAACTGCGATCCTCGATCCGACACGATCTTTTTAGGCACACCATGTAGACAAACTATCCGAGTCATATACAATTCTGCTAGCTTGGCTCCCGTGTAATTAGTCCTCACAGGTATGAAATGAGCCACTTTTGTCAATCTGCCTACAATCACCCAAATAGAGTCATACCCAGCAGGGGTGCGGGGTAGTCCAACAATAAAATCCGTACCAATTTCTTCCCATTTCCACTCAGGTATCTTCAACGGGTGCAATAGTCCAGCTGGTCTTTGATGTTCGACCTTAACTCTTTGACACACATCACACTTAGCCACATGTGCAGCAACATCTCTTTTCAGTCCATACCACCAATACTTTTGCTTCAAATCCTGATACATTTTAGTGCTACCAGGGTGGATTGAGTAATCAGAATCATGGGCTTCTTTTAAAATAGTCTCACAAAGGCTATCGATCTCTGGAACACATATCCGATCTTTGAACCATATAGTACCTTGCTCATCCTCCATGAATTCCGGAACTCTTCCTTCAGTAATCAGATCCTTAATCTCTTGAATTTTAGCATCACCAACCTGACCTTTACGAATCTTTTGCTCCAAGGTAGGTTCCAACTCAATGGTAACTCCTTCAGTATGAGTAACAATTCCCAAATTGTGTCTCTCAAAGTCTTTTGCTAATTCATCGGGTAGTTGGACGACAAAAGCGGAGTGAACATGCTCCTTCTAACTCAAGGCATCTGCAACCAAATTTGCCTTGCCTGGATGATAGTGAATCTCCAAATCATAATCCTTAATGAGCTCCAACCAACGACGTTGTCTAAGGTGGTTGAGGTCCTTCTGAGTGAATATGTACTTCAAACTCTTATGATCCGTGTATACTTGGCACTTAGTTCCCATAATATAATGTCTCCAAATCTTAAGTGCATGCACAACTGCTGCCAATTCCAAGTCATGAGTGGGGTAGTTCAATTCATGTTTCCGCAACTGACGAGATGCATAGGCGATCACATGTCCTTCTTGCATGAGCACACATCCAAGTCCTTGGCCACATGCATCACAGTAAATGTCAAATCCCTTCTGTAGATCTGGCATAACCAATACTGGTGGAGACATCAATTTCTCCTTCAATTGATCAAAGCTTTCTTGGCATTTCTCATCCCACTTGAATTCTCTTCCTTTCTCCAAAAGCGATGTCATAGGCTTGGCAATTTTAGAGAACCCTTCAATGAATCTCCGATAATATCCTGCGAGTCCCAAGAAACTTCGAATCTCCGTAAATGTAGTGGGCACTCTCCACTCCATTATTTCCTTCACTTTAGCAGGATCCACTGCTATTCCTCCATTAGAAATAATATGACCAAGGAATGGCACCTTGTCAATCCACAACTCGCACTTGCTGAACTTAGCATAGAGTTGATTATCTCGCAACTTCTGTAGCACCAACCTTAGATGTTGTTCATGATCACTTTCATTCTTAGAATAGATAAGAATATCGTCGATGAACACCACGACAAATCTGTCCAAATATTCCATAAACACCTTATTCATCAAATTCATGAAATAAGCTGGTGCATTGGTTAACCCAAATGACATAACAGTGAACTCGTATAATCCATATCGAGTCGAGAAAGCTGTCTTAGGAATATCTGATGGTCTAATCCTCATCTGATGGTAACCGGATCGGAGATCAATCTTCGAGAATACTCTAGCACCTCGCATCTGATCAAATAAATCCTCAATACGGGGTAACAGATACTTGTTCTTCACAGTGACATCATTAAGTGATCTATAGTCCACACACATCCGCTGAGATCCATCCTTCTTCTGTACAAACAAAACCGGTGCTCCCCAAGGTGAGGAACTCGGACGAATGTACCCAGCCTCTTGCAACTCAGTTAATTGCTTCTTAAGTTCCTTCAACTCCTCTACGGACATCCTATATGGCCGTTTAGAAATAGGGGCGGTTCCAGGTAAGAGATCAATAACAAACTCAACTTCTCTATCAGGTGGCATCCCTGGTAACTCCTCTGGAAAGACATCCGAAAAATCTCTAACCACACGGATGTTGTCACCAACAAACTCCTCAGGCATAAAGAACATTGCACGCATGGATGAGGAGGTTACTGCAATATTAACTTGAAATCTTTCTCCTTTATTGGTAGTGAGTTCTACGGTACCTCTACCACATGCTATAACGACCTTTGCCTTTCTTAGCCATGACATACCAAGGATCAGATCTATACTGCTTGACTCTAATATTACAGCAGTAGCTCCAAATTCTCTACCCATAATGGTTAATGTCAATCTATGTGTCATTTGATTTGCCTCAATAGGCCCTTTAGGTGTAATTACTATCATTGGTTTTCTCATATTTTGTAACACCCACTTTGTAAATTGCTAGAAATAATACCAATAGAGAAACAATTCCTCTTTATGTGAGTTTGACCTTCATGCATCATCATATGTGAACACCATGTCCAAGAACAATTAATAAAAAGATATGCTACTAAATCATTGCATCATGCTGAATATTTTATTTTTGTGTGCATTTTGTAACAAAAAAATATTAAAGACCAAAAAAGGGAAATTAAATCCTAAAAGAAATTCTTGAATCTAGAAAAGAGAAGGAATATGAAAACATGAATAATATATTTGAATAAATGTCCTCAAACCTAATACATTTGATTGCACAAATAGGGTTTGAGAATGAACTAGTCACAAGTTTGAATTTAAATTAGTATTTAAATTTGAATTTGTGAAATAATGGAGAAAGAAGAAAATAAAAGAAAATAAAAGAAAAAGAAAAAGGAATACTATACCTGGATGGGCCAACAAACCTGAATTCGGCCCATTAACCCTTAACCTCCCGCACGACCCAGCTCCTGGAGATGGCGCCGACAGACGGGCCCTACATGACAGTCGCGCACGCGCTCACCAGCCATCTTCCCTTCCGCTGATGTGTGGGGTCCACCGGCAGTCACCTCGCGCGCGCGCCGTTTCACTTCCACGCGGGACCCACTCGCCAGGGCCCTACATGACCTGGGAGGAACCGTGGGGTTCGCCAAGGCGGGTGGATCGTATACGCGGAGCTTTGGGGTCCGGTGGTGCACTGTTGCCCTGGAATTGCACGTCGTCGCGCCGTCTTCTCCGTGGCCGGGGTGCCGTCGCGTCCGTGGGTATCCACATCATCGGCTGGGGTGCAAACCCTCTCTGGTAATTCATCTGCGCCCCTGTATTAATTTGGACCGGTCGATGTTGAATCTAGGGGTAGTGGCGCCGGAATCGGGAGCTCCGGCGTGGGTATTGCCGCGTTCGGGACGCCACCGTGTTCCAGGTGAACCAGGGTGGAAGACGCCGCGCGGACCGTTGTGATCGAATCCAAGGGTCACGACTTCGTAAAACCGTGACCGTTGATCGACTGCTCTGCGGTTAAGATTAGATCTTCGGGGAATGATTCGGTCGGAATAGCGTGGGTCGTCCGATCTGGATCCCGTGACCCTGATTCAATCTCATTTCATTAAACCACGGCCGCTGATTCCGGATCCAACCGCTATGGGCACATACCGGTTCGCAGAGTGGGTAGTCTAATCTGAGCCACAAGATCTAGATCCTACGGGCAATAATAGAGAATACCCTTTCACGGCGCTAGACTTACAAAAGAGCCCCTGTCTTTATTAACAATAAACCCGCCGTCCTACTGCATAGTATTCTAAGTCTTGGAAACCTTGCACCGAGCCCCCTATGTTCCTGTATAAATGAGCCCCAGTCCAGTGCTGTTTTAAAGTGATTAAATGAATTAGAAATTAGATTTTTAATATAAAAATAAACCCTAGAACTTGTATAATTCATAGAATATTCATATGGGCTCCAAAATAATCCATTCCACTTTCTAAATTTTTGTAATTTTATTCTTTATCACTCAGAGCCTCTGTTTTATCATGAAAACAGTAAGAAAATGTAATTCTCACTTAATCCTATTTTAAACACATAAAACCTTTGAAAATCCATAACTTAAATTCTATAACTCCAAAAATTATGATTCCTGTTCCTAGGATTTTATTTTAATATGTAGATTATTACTGTGTATTTTATTTATATGTTTGGTGTAATGTTAATTTCTCTATATACACTGTGCTTGTTTGTATTGTGGCGAGTAGAAGAGCCCATTGCTGAGGATCCTGGTGAGCAGCAGGTTGAAGTAGCTGAGCAGGAGCTCATTGAAGGCAAGTTGTGCCCTTGACCACTTTTTACCCAATAATGTTTTCTAATTATCATTCACTCATGCATAGGTTAATTTTGATGGGACCCAATAGGTCACCCTAGATTGTTAATCTCATTACCTTGTTTACCCCTGATTCACTTGGGTAGTTTGCTATTGCTTTACCTGGTTTTGGGATAATCATTTATTACCTCTATGTTCCAATTCTTTTTGTTATTCTATTTATGTTCATGTTGAGATCATTAATGTTAATTGGAACATAGAGCTTAACTTGAGTAACACGTGCCACCACAAGGGTTTAATGGGACGTCCTTGGCTGACTAATTAGGAAAGCTAGTGGAAGACTACCTTACCCGAAAGGGGCAAGGGCAGTAGGGGAGTGGTCAGTGTAGGGAGGTCCTTGGATGATTTTGCTGCGATGGCGGTCAGACAAGAACCCTGCATTGGAACTTTCTATAAACTGTAGCTGGTTTTCGGAAGCTAGTGGAACTTTGTAAAGGCCTCGTAGTGTTGCCCTGCCACGCTTCCTAGGTAGAGGTGTATGGGATTCGCGACCCCTTGGCAGATGGGTAACATGACTTGTGGGTAAAGGGTACAACCTCTGCAGAGTGTAAAACTGGTATACTAGCCGAGCTCACGGTCATGAGCAGCTCAGGACTCTCTGATGTTTAAATTATGGAACTTAAATTCAATTTTGTCATTTGCATATGCATGGGTTTGTTATTAATTTTGTTCTACTACTTTATCTATGGTTTGGTATTTACTTACACTTAGTAATTGCTAATAAAATTTGGACCAACTACTAAAAGCAATGCTCAGCTTTAACCCCTATCATTGATTAGCCTTACACATCACATGAACTCACACCTTTGTGAGTTTATGTCCACTGGTTCCCCACAACTTGTTGAGCTATGATCATGTGTGAGCTCACCCTTGCTGTCTCACACCCCCCACAGGAGAAGAGCAGGTGGTTCAGGAGGATCCACAAGGTGACGAGTATGATCTGATCTAGGTGGCATTTCTCAGTTGACATTGGCGCCAACGATCCTTAGTTCGTTTTGTATTTATTCTTTTATTTTGTAATAAGTCTTCCGCTATGTAACAAATACTTTGATGTTTTGTGACATTTATCTCTATACACTCTGTTATTATATATGTTGTCTTCTTGGCGCATGTATGAGATGCACCTGGCTTTGTCCCTTAAAGCCGGGTGCGACAGAAGTGGTATCAGAGGAATGTTGACTGTAGGACGAAACCTAGATAGAAATGGATAGACCCTTTCTACTTACCTTACTCTGACTCATTCTATACTCATCTCATCTTGATCTTGTCTCACCTTTTGCTATTCTACTCTGATTAATCTTATCTTTTCTACTCTAAGACAAGATGGATTTCACACCTTGGAATCCTATGACTATGATCTTTCTAAGAGATAGGGAACCTAAGACAAAATTAAAACTATTTTCTCTATTTAAAATGTTGTTTGATTGTGCTGATGCTAAATGCCTGATTTGCTTCTTTGATTGATTGAATTATTATAGATGGACATCTTAGTATGTACCACCATAAGGTATTGAATTAGCTAGGGTAGGTAAAATATTAATCTGCTTAGCTAATAAAATTCCCCAAAGTAACCTGATTTGTAAATACCTGCCTTGTCTACTATTTTCTTACCATATGTATCTAACTCAGATGGTAAATACCAGGCGGGGTGGTGGAATTGATTTGCCTCCTAATCGACACACTTGAAGGATATATAGACAACCTCAGCCACAGCCTGCAGAGATGAATCCTCCTAATCCTCCACTAGGCGGAGTTGACCCACTGGTTGCTGCTCAGATGGCGGTGATGCAGCAAATGGCGGACACTATGGCTGATATGCGTGCCCAGATGCAGCAAGAATGCCAGGAGATGCGTCAGGAAAGAGAAGATATACGACAGGAGTTGCGCCAGGAGCGAGAGGAGATACGCCAGGAAAGGAGGGCGCAACAACAGCAGCTGCAACAGCAAATGCAACAACAACAACAGCAGCAATAGCAGCAACAAGTACCACTGCCTCCACCACCACCACCAGCTCCACCCCGAGATAAGCATAGGGAGTTCATGAGTCATAAGCCATCTACATTTGCAAGCTCACCTGATCCACTGGACGCGGTTGATTGGCTGAAGTCCGTTGAGAAGATGCTGAATATTGCACAGTGCACGGACCGAGAGAAAGTTCTTTATGCCTCAGGTCGTCTGACAGGTCCTGCTGCTGACTGGTGGGATTCTTATACTGCTGCCCACGATGCTGCTGATACTATTACTTGGGCAGAGTTCAGTACACAATTCAGGAACTACCATATTCCAGCTCGTATGATAAAGATCAAGAAGAAGGAATTTCTGTCACTGAAGCAAGGAAGTATGTCAGTCAGCGAGTACCGCGACAAGTTTATCCAGTTATCCAGATATGCCCCTGATGAAGTTGCTGAAGACGAGAGGAAGCAGGAGCATTTTATTGAAGGACTTAATGGACCACTGCAGTATGCTCTAGTGGCACACACATTTCCATCATTTCAGAGGCTGCTTGATAAGGCCCTGGCTATTGAACACAAGCGTGTTCAGCTGGGAGATTTGAAGAGAAAGGCTATATCTCAAGGACAAGGGAGCAGCAGTGTTCGTCCTCGCTACAGTTCACCTCAGGGTACACCAGTTCGCACTGGCGGAGGCCAGCGCCCAGTTCAGCAATCACCACTGAGGACTCCACCTCCTCGATAGGCTACCCCTACTGGCACCCCGACGAAGTTTTTAGGACAGAGTCCAGGCACTACTTGTTTTAAGTGTGGGAAGACTGGTCATTATGCAAATGTCTGCCCACAGAGGATTGCTACTACTCCAGTTCAGAACAGGCAGCAAACCCCAGGATCTAGCAAGGGATATTCTATTGCCAAGGTTAATCAAGTCAGCGTTGATGCTACTCCGGATGGTGGGGACATCGTACTTGGTATGTTTTATGTTAATGCAATTCCTGCAACCATATTATTTGATTCTGGTGCTACACATTCATTCATGTCTGCTAGATATGCCAACACAAATGAAATACCACTGCTAAATATAAGAAAACCCATGATAGTAATTACACCTAAAGGGCCTGTTGAGGCGAATCAAATGACACGTAGATTGACATTGACCATTATGGGTAGAGAATTTGGAGCTACTGCTATAATATTAGAGTCAAGCAGTATAGATCTGATCCTTGGTATGTCATGGCTAAGAAAGGCAAAGACCGTTATAGCATGTGGTAGAGGTACCGTAGAACTCACTACCACTAAAGGAGAAAGATTTCAAGTTAATATTGCAGTAACCTCCTCATCCATGCGTGCAATGTTCTTTATGCCTGAGGAATTTGTTGGTGACAACATCCGGGTGGTTAGAGATTTTCCGGATGTCTTTCTAGAGGAGTTACCAGGGATGCCACCTGATAGAGAAGTTGAGTTTGTTATTGATCTCTTACTTGGAACCGCCCCTATTTCTAAACGGCCATATAGGATGTCCGTAGAGGAGTTGAAGGAACTTAAGAAGCAGTTAACTGAGTTACAAGAGGCTGGGTACATTCGTCTGAGTTCCTCACCTTGGGGAGCACCGGTACTGTTTGTACAGAAGAAGGATGGATCACAAAGAATGTGTGTGGATTATAGATCTCTCAATGATGTTACTGTGAAGAACAAGTATCCGTTACCCCGTATTGAGGATTTATTTGATCAGATGAGAGGTGCTAGAGTATTCTCGAAGATTGATCTCCGATCCGGTTACCATCAGATGAGGATTAGACCATCGGATATTCCCAAGACGGCTTTCTCGATTCGATATGGATTATATGAGTTTACTGTTATGTCGTTTGGATTAACCAATGCACCAGCTTATTTTATGAACTTGATGAATAAGGTGTTTATGGAGTATTTGGACAGATTCGTCGTGGTATTCATCGACGATATTCTTATTTATTCTCAGTGATAGCGATCATGAGGAACATCTAAGATTGGTGCTACAGAAGCTACGAGATAACCAGCTATATGCCAAGTTCAGCAAGTGCGAGTTTTGGATTGGCGAGGTGCCATTTCTTGGTCATATTATTTCTAATGGAGGAATTTCAGTGGATCCTGCTAAGGTTAAGGAGATAATGGAGTGGAGAGTACCCACTACAGTTACTGAGATTCAGAGTTTCTTGGGACTTGCTGGATATTATCGGAGATTTATTGAAGGATTTTCTAAGATTGCTAAGCCTATGACTTCACTTTTGGAGAAAGGAAGAGAATTTAAGTGGGACGAGAAGTGCCAAGACAGCTTTGATCAATTGAAGAAAAGATTGATGTCGCCACCAGTGTTGATTATGCCAGACCTACAGAAAGGATTTGATATCTATTGTGATGCATGCGGCCAAGGCTTAGGATGTGTGCTCATGCAAGAAGGACATGTGATTGCCTATGCTTCTCGTCAGTTACGGAAGCATGAATTGAACTACCCCACACATGACTTGGAATTGGCAGCCGTTGTGCATACGCTTAAGATTTGGAGACATTATATCATGGGGACCAAGTGCCAAGTATATACGGATCATAAGAGTCTGAAGTATATATTCACTCAAAAGGATCTCAACCTTAGGCAACGCCGTTGGTTGGAGCTTATTAAGGATTATGATTTGGAGATTCACTATCACCCGGGCAAGGCAAATTTGGTTGCAGATGCCTTGAGTCGCAAGGAGCATGTTCATTCAGCTATTGTTGCCCAGCTACCCGATGAGATTGTTGAGGATTTCAGGAGACTTAACCTGGGGATAGTTGCTCATACTGAAGGAGTTACTATTGATGTGGAACCTACTTTGGAGCAAGAAATCCGCAAAGGTCAACTTGACGATGCTAAAATAAAAGAGATTAAGGATCTGATTACTGAAGGTCGAGTTCCGGAATTTACCGAAGATGAGCAGGGCACCGTATGGTTCAAGGACAGGATGTGTGTTCCTGATATTAAAAGCCTTCGAGAGACTATTTTAAAGGAGGCCCATAATTCAGATTATTCTATTCATCCTGGAAGTACCAAGATGTATCAGGATTTGAAGCGGAAATATTGGTGGTATGGATTGAAGAGAGATGTAGCTGCACATGTGGCTATGTGCGATGTATGTCAAATAGTTAAGGCTGAACACCAGACGCCAGCTGGACTATTGCATCCACTGAAGATACCCGAGTGGAAATGGGAAGAGATTGGTATGGATTTCATTACTGGATTGCCTCGCACCCAGAAAGGATATGATGCTATATGGGTGATTGTGGATAGATTGACTAAAGTGGCTCACTTTATTCCTGTCAAGACTACTTATAAAGGTTCTCAGCTAGCAGAGTTATATATGGCTCGGATTGTGTGTTTGCATGGAGTACCGAAGAAGATTGTGTCTAATCGAGGTTCGCAGTTTACCTCAAGATTTTGGAGAAGCTTTCATGAGAATATGAGTACGAAGTTGAATTTTAGTACAGCTTATCACCCTCAGACTGATGGACAGACTGAAAGGACTAATCAAGTATTGGAAGATATGTTGAGAGCATGTGCCCTTCAGCATGGAGGAAGTTGGGATAAAAGTCTACCTTATGCTGAATTCTCATATAATAATAGTTATCAGGCCAGTCTGAAGATATCACCTTTTGAAGCTTTGTATGGGAGAAAGTGTAGGACTCCTTTGTATTGGGATCAGACTGGAGAAAGACAGTTCTTTGAGCCTGAATTGATTCAAGAAGCAGAAGAACAAGTCCGTATAATTCGAGAGAATTTGAGGGTGGCTCAAACCAGGCAAAAGAGCTATGCTGATAATAGAAGAAGACCACTGGAATTTGAAGAAGGAGATTATGTGTATCTCAAGGTGTCACCACTTCGTGGAATGAGGAGATTCAAAGTTAAGGGCAAATTGTCCCCTCGCTATATTGGACCATTCTTGATCTTTAGGCAAGTTGGGGAGATGGCATACCAACACGAGTTACCGGATAGTCTATCGGATGTGCATAACGTGTTCCACGTATCTCAACTAAAGAAGTGTCTCCGTGTCCCTGAGGAACAGTTATCCATGGAAGAGCTCAGTGTTCAAGGTGATTTGACTTACATAGAGTACCCGATCAAGATTTTGGATACTTTGACTAGAGTTACAAGAAATAAGGTGATAAAGATGTGCAAAGTCCAATGGAGTCACCATGGTGAAGATGAAGCAACGTGGGAAAGAGAAGAAGAGCTTCGCATAGATTTTCCCCATCTTTTCCCTAGATCTTCTTAAATCTCGAGGACGAGATTATTTTTAAGGGGGGTAGGATTTGTATCACCCACTTTGTAAATTGCTAGAAATAATACCAATAGAGAAACAATTCCTCTTTATGTGAGTTTGACCTTCATGCATCATCATATGTGAACACCATGTCCAAGAACAATTAATAAAAAGATATGCTACTAAATCATTGCATCATGCTGAATATTTTATTTTTGTGTGCATTTTGTAACAAGAAAATATTAAAGACCAAAAAAGGGAAATTAAATCCTAAAAGAAATTCTTGAATCTAGAAAAGAGAAGGAATATGAAAACATGAATAATATATTTGAATAAATGTCCTCAAACCTAATACATTTGATTGCACAAATAGGGTTTGAGAATGAACTAGTCACAAGTTTGAATTTAAATTAGTATTTAAATTTGAATTTGTGAAATAATGGAGAAAGAAGAAAATAAAAGAAAATAAAAGAAAAAGAAAAAGGAATACTATACCTGGATGTGCCAACAAACCTGAATTCGGCCCATTAACCCTTAACCTCCTGCACGGCCCAGCTCCTGGAGATGGCGCCGACAGGCGGGCCCTACATGACAGTCGCGCACGCGCTCACCAGCCATCTTCCCTTCCGCTGACGTGTGGGGTCCACCGGCAGTCACCTCGCGCGCGCGCCGTTTCACTTCCACGCGGGACCCACTCGCCAGGGCACTTCCCCACGCTTGTGCGATGCCCGCGTCTCTGGCGCATGGGGTCCACGCCGCCAGCCCGTCGACTCAGCGGATCCCCCCTTTCTCGGACATGTGGGCCAGGGCTGTCAGCTCTATCCGCGCCCCTACCTCCGTAACAGACGGCGAGCTCGCCGTGCGCAATCCTCGCCGGGGACTTCAACAACCGGGTAGTGCCTTTAAGATTGGAGACGTCTCGACCACGCGCATGCTCCATCGTATAACCTAGACTCTATTCGGGCGCCAATTTAGCCAGCCAACGGTACTTAGGTGTGCGGGTCGAGGGAAGGAAGGATCTCCGCCGGGGCTGTTCTTCACACGCGCCGTTGGTCGGTGACCTGGGAGGAACCGTGGGGTTCGCCAAGGCGGGTGGATCGTATACGCGGAGCTTTGGGGTCCGGTGGTGCACTGTTGCCCTGGAATTGCACGTCGTCGCGCCGTCTTCTCCGTGGCCGGGGTGCCATCGCGTCCGTGGGTATCCACATCATCGGCTAGGGTGCAAACCCTCTCTGGTAATTCGTCTGCGCCCCTGTATTAATTTGGACCGGTCGATGTTGAATCTAGGGGGTAGTGGCGCCGGAATCGGGAGCTCCGGCGTGGGTATTGCCGCGTTTGGGACGCCGCCGTGTTCCAGGTGAACCAGGGTGGAAGACGCCGCGCGGACCGTTGTGATCGAATCCAAGGGTCACGACTTCGTAAAACCGTGACCGTTGATCGACTGCTCTGCGGTTAAGATTAGATCTTTGGGGAACGATTCGGTCGGAATAGCGTGGGTCGTCCGATCTGGATCCCGTGACCCTGATTCAATCTCATTTCATTAAACCACGGCCGCTGATTCCGGATCCAACCGCTATGGGCGCATACCGGTTCGCAGAGTGGGTAGTCTAATGTGAGCCACAAGATCTAGATCCTACGGGCAATAATAAAGAATACCCTTTCGCGGCGCTAGACTTACAAAAGAGCCCCTGTCTTTATTAACAATAAACCCGCCGTCCTACTGCATAGTATTCTGAGTCTTGGAAACCTTGCACCGAGCCCCCTATGTTCCTGTATAAATGAGCTCCAGTCCAGTGCTGTTTTAAAGTGATTAAATGAATTAGAAATTAGATTTTTAATATAAAAATAAACCCTAGAACTTGTATAATTCATAGAATATTCATATGGGCTCCAAAATAATCCATTCCACTTTCTAAATTTTTGTAATTTTATTCTTTATCACTCAGAGCCTCTGTTTTATCATGAAAACAGTAAGAAAATGTAATTCTCACTTAATCCTATTTTAAACACATAAAACCTTTGAAAATCCATAACTTAAATTCTATAACTCCAAAAATTATGATTCCTGTTCCTAGGATTTTATTTTAATATGTAGATTATTACTGTGTATTTTATTTATATGTTTGGTGTAATGTTAATTTCTCTATATACACTGTGCTTGTTTGTATTGTGGCGAGTAGAAGAGCCCGTTGCTGAGGATCCTGGTGAGCAGCAGGTTGAAGTAGCTGAGCAGGAGCTCATTGAAGGCAAGTTGTGCCCTTGACCACTTTTTACCCAATAATGTTCTCTAATTATCATTCACTCATGCATAGGTTAATTTTGACGGGACCCAATAGGTCACCCTAGATTGTTTATCTCATTACCTTGTTTACCCCTGATTCACTTGGGTAGTTTGCTATTGCTTTACCTGGTTTTGGGATAATCATTTATTACCTCTATGTTCCAATTCTTTTTGTTATTCTATTTATGTTCATGTTGAGATCATTAATGTTAATTGGAACATAGAGCTTAACTTGAGTAACATGTGCCACCACAAGGGTTTAATGGGACGTCCTTGGCTGACTAATTAGGAAAGCTAGTGGAAGACTACCTTACCCGAAAGGGGCAAGGGCAGTAGGGGAGTGGTCAGTGTAGGGAGGTCCTTGGATGATTTTGCTGCGATGGCGGTCAGACAAGAACCCTGCATTGGAACTTCCTATAAACTGTAGCGGGTTTTCAGAAGCTAGTGGAACTTTGTAAAGGCCTCGTAGTGTTGCCCTGCCGCGCTTCCTAGGTAGAGGTGTATGGGATTCGCGACCCCTTGGCAGATGGGTAACATGACTTGTGGGTAAAGGGTACAACCTCTGCAGAGTGTAAAACTGGTATACTAGCCGAGCTCACGGTCATGAGCAGCTCAGGACTCTCTGATGTTTAAATTATGGAACTTAAATTCAATTTTGTCATTTGCATATGCATGGGTTTGTTATTAATTTTGTTCTACTACTTTATCTATGGTTTGGTATTTACTTACACTTAGTAATTGCTAATAAAATTTGGACCAACTACTAAAAGCAATGCTCAGCTTTAACCCCTATCATTGATTAGCCTTACACATCACATGAACTCACACCTTTGTGAGTTTATGTCCACTGGTTCCCCACAACTTGTTGAGCTATGATCATGTGTGAGCTCACCCTTGCTGTCTCACACCCCCCACAGGAGAAGAGCAGGTGGTTCAGGAGGATCCACAAGGCGAGGAGTATGATCTGATCTAGGTGGCATTTCTCAGTTGACATTGGCGCCAACGATCCTTAGTTCGTTATGTATTTATTCTTTTATTTTGTAATAAGTCTTCCGCTATGTAACAAATACTCTGATGTTTTGTGACATTTATCTCTATACACTCTGTTATTATATATGTTGTCTTCTTGGCACATGTATGAGATGCACTTGGCTTTGTCCCTTAAAGCCGGGTGCGACATATTTAGCAGTGGTATTTCATTTCTGTTGGCATATCTAGCAAACATGAATGAATGTGTAGCACCAGAATCAAATAATATGGTTGCAGGAATTGCATTAACGTAAAACATACCAAGTACGATGTCCCCACCATCCGGAGTAGCATCAACGCTGACTTGATTAACCTTGGCAATAGAATATCCCTTGCCTGATCCTGGAGGTTGCTGCCTGTTCTGAGCTGGAGTAGTAGCAATCCTCTGTGGGCAGACATTTGCATAATGACCAGTCTTCCCACACTTGAAACACGTAGTGCCTGGACTCTGTCCTGAAAACTTCGTTGGGGTGCCAGTAGGGGTAGCCTATCGAGGAGGTGGAGTCCTCAGTGGTGATTGCTGAATTGGGCGCTGGCCTCCGCCAGTGCAAACTGGTGTACCCTGGGGTGAACTGTAGCGAGGACGAACACTGCTGCTTCCTTGTCCTTGAGATATAGCCTTTCTCTTCAAATCTCCCAGCTGAACACGCTTGTGTTCAATAGCCAGGGCCTTATCAAGCAGCCTCTGAAATGATGGAAATGTGTGTGCCACAAGAGCATACTGCAGTGGCCCATTAAGTCCTTCAATAAAATGCTCCTGCTTCCTCTCATCTTCAGCAACTTCTTCCGGAGCATATCTTGACAGCTGAATGAATTTGTCTCTGTACTCGCTAACCGACATGTTGCCTTGCTTCAAAGACAGAAACTCCTTCTTCTTGATCTTTATCATACCAGCTGGAATATGGTAGTTCCTGAACTGCGTACTGAACTCTGCCCAAGTAATAGTATCAGCAGCATCATGGGCAGCAGTATAAGAATCCCACCAGTCAGCAGCAGGACCTGTCAGTCGACCTGAGGCATAAAGAACTTTCTCCCGGTCTGAACATTGGGCAATGTTGAGCATCTTCTCAATCGCTTTCAGCCAATCATCGCATCTAGTGGATCTGGCGAGCTGGCGAAGGTCAGTGGCTTATGACTCATAAACTCCCGGTGCTTATCACGAGGTGGAACTGGTGGTGGTGGTGGAGGCAGTGGCACTTGTTGCTGTTGCTGCTGTTGTTGAAGTTGTTGTTGCAGCTGCTGTTGTTGCGCCCTTCTCTCCTGGCGTATTTCCTCTCTCTCCTGGCGCAACTCCTGGCGTATATCTTCTCTTTCCTGACGCATCTCCTGGCGTTCTTGCTGCATCTGGGCACGCATATCCGCCATAGTGTCCGCCATTTGCTGCATCACCGCCATCTGAGCTGCCATCAGTGGATCAACTCCGCCTGGTGGAGGATTAGGAGGATTCATCCCTGCTGGCTGTGGCTGAGGTTGTCTATATATCCTTCGAGTGTGTCGATTAGGAGGCAAATCAATTCCACCACCCCTCCTGGTATTGACCATCTGAGTTAGATACATAAGGTAAGAGAATAGTAAACAAGGCAGTAATTACAAATCATGTTACTTTGGGGGATTTATTAGCTGAGCAGTTTAAAGTTTTATCTACCATAGCTAATTCATTACCTTATAGTGGTACATACTAAGATGTCCATATATAATATCTCAATCAATCAAAGAAGCAAATCAGATATTTATCAGCAGAACAATCAAACAACGTTTTTAAATATAGAAAATAGTTTTGATTTGGTCTTAGGCCTCCTATCTCTTAAAAATGTCATAGGGGTAGGGATTCCAAGGTGTGAAATCCGTCTTGTCTCAGAGTAGAAAAGGTAAGAATGATCAGAGTAGAACAATAGAAGGTGAGACAGGATCAAGATAAGTATAGAAAGAATCAGAGTAAGGTAAGTATAGAATGAATCAGAATAAGATAAGTAGGTAAGGGTTTTGTCCATTTCTATCTAGGTTTCGTCCTACAGTCAACATTTCCTCTGATACCACTTCTGTCACACCCGGTTTTAAAGGAACAAAGCCGAGTGCATCTCATACATGCGCCAAAGAAGACAACATATATAATAACAGAGTGTATAGAGATAAATGTCATAAAAGATCAGAGTACTTAATACATAGCGGAAGACTTGATACAAAATAAAAGAATAAACAAAAAACGAACTAAGGATCGTCGGCGCCAATGTCAACTGAGAAACGCCACCTAGATCAGATCATACTCCTCGCCTTGTGGCTCCTCCTGAACCACCTGCTCTTCTCCTGTGGGGGGTGTGAGACAGCAAGAGTGAGCTCACATACGTTCATAGCTCAACAAGTCGTGGGGAATAATGTGGCATGAACTCACCAAAGGTGGGAGTTCATGAAGTGTAAGGCTGATCAATGAAATGAAGGCTGAAGCTGAGCATTGCTTTTATAAGTAGGTCAACTTTTCATTAGCAATTACTAAGTGTAAGTAAATACCGAACCTTAGAAATAATAAATAAAAGTAATAGTAAAATAATCCCAGATGCAATGAAATGACAAATTAAGTTTAAGTTCCATAAATTAATCATGTGAGTGTCCGAGCCGCTCATGATCGTGAGCACGGCTAGTATACCAGTTTTACACTCTGCAGAGGTTGCGCATCTTTACCCACAAGTCGTGTTACCCATTTGCCACGGAGTTGATCAGACTCCATACACCTCTACCAAGGAAGCGAGGCAGGGTACCACTACGAGGCCTTTACAAAGTTCCACTAGCTTCAGACTACCCGCTACAGTTTATAGGAAGCTCCAGTGCAGGGTTCTTGCCTGACCGCCATCGCAGCAAAATCAACCAAGGACCTCCCTACACTGACCACTCCCCTACTGCCCTTGCCCCATTCGGGTAAGGTAGCCCTCCACTAGCTTTCCTAGTTAATCGGCCAAGGGCGTCCCATTAAACCCTTGTGGTAGCACTGTTTTCCCGGGTGGTTCTCCATGTTCCCATTAACATAATGATCTTATCATGAACATAAAATAATGAACAGATAATAACAAGTGTAAAAATGAGTGATGAATATCTCTATACCCAAATCCACATAAAGCAATAGCATGTACTACCCAAAAACTTAGTAGTAAAACCAGTGGTGAAGCAAGGTATAAAGATAGTCAAAATCTAGGGTAACCTATTGGGTCCCATCAAAATTAACCTATGCAGATCATTATGAATAATAAGAACATGAATGAGTAAAAGAAGTGATCAAGGGCACAACTTGCCTTCAACGAGCTCCTGCTCAGCAGTCTCTATTTGTTGAACCTCAGAATCCTCTGTAGCTTGCTCGTCTACTCGCATCAACACAATACATACATAGTATAGCAAAAGTTAACATTACACCAAACATGTAAATAGAATCTACAGTAATAAACTAGACATTAAAATAAGATCACAGGAACTGGAATCATTAAATTTGGAGGTATAGATTTTAAGTTATGGATTTTCTAATGTTTTATGTGCTTAATACAAGATTAAGTGCTACATAAATTTTAAATCATCTTTCATGTTAAAACAGAGGCACTAATGGTTAGACAATAATATTATGAAAATTTTGGAACTGGAATGGATCAATTTGGAGTTCATATGCATTTTCTATGAATTAAACAAGTTTCTAGATTTATTTTTGTATTAAAAATCGATTTCTACTATTAATTTCCTATTTTCAGCTCTCACTGGATTGGGCCTCAATAACAAAAAACAGCAGGGGCTACGGTGAAAATGTTTCTAAGACTCAGACTGACACTGCTATGGACCGCGGGTTGATTCTTAAACACTTGTGGGGTTTTCTGCAAAGTGGATACGCGAAGGGGTATCGCGGCCTATGAGCCGCACGATCTAAATCGGACGTGCATGATTAGATGGAGTTACATACGAACCGGTATGAAACCACGGCCGTCCGATAATAACCCGAGGGTCAAGATCTTATAAAGTGAGATCAAGCCACACCCGCACGATCGATTATCGACGCTCCAGACCAATTCCCCCTGAACCGGTAACCTAGGTCTAATCGAGGCCATCGAATTCGGATCCGACGGCACACAGCTTCGTTCCAACTACGGACGAGCATGGCGGCGGCGACGCCCAGCGCGCACGGCGAAGGCTCGCCGGAGAAATCCAAACGCGCTCTTGGGTTGTCCATTTCCCATCCTAATTAGTGCAAAACGAAGCCAATAGAACAACAAGGGTATAGACGGTGATTTTACCGACGATTAGGCTCTGAGGAAGATCGTCCTCGCTGCACGGCGGCTCGGCCGTGAGAGCCGAAGATCGGCGGGCGATTTCACCCACACCAGTCAATGTCTGCGCCCGATAAACCGCGCCTGCCCGATCCTTGCACGATGTCAAGCCTTCACGACCCGTCTCCGACCACCGACCGTCAGCGGAGGTGGGGAGTCGAGTGCGGCGGCTGTCCGAGTTCTCTCCTCTCTCACGCTGCCCTCCGGTCTGGCTACGAGGCGTCGAGGTGGATAGAGGGAAAGAAAATGAAGATAGGATGCCCCATTTATCCCCCGACGACGCACAGATAGGTTGGTCAAGGAGCTCCGTGATGGCCGCCGGAGTTCTCGCACACGCCGCGGATCCGTCTGTTTCGGTCCCCGCTCGTTACAGAGGTAGGAGACGACTGTCAAGTGGGCCCGAAGAACCAGCGACAGAGGCGAAGAGAGCGGCGCGGGCGAGACATTGCTGGTGGCGGCTGACAAGGTGGGGCCGCGCTGTCGGAGGCTGCGGATCCGAGCGAGTGTGGAGGTTAGAATGGGCCGAGTAATAGGAAAACGGCCCAGCGCGCAGGTTTTGTGATTTTCCTGGTGGGCTAAAATGAGGTCTAGAGCCCAGTTGAGCTTCTTTTCTTTTTCTTTTGTTTTCCTTATTTTCTGTTTTCCTTATTCACAATTATTTTGAATTCAAATTTTGTGTCCATTTCATCTTCAAATTTATATGTTCAATTCCTCTGAACATAGTGTGGATAAATTTTATTTATTTACAAATTTATTCTGTTTTGCATAGTATTTTCTTTCTTGCTTTGTGTACATTATTTCCAATTTCCTAAAGTGCACTTTTTTGTTAACTCCAAATTCTCAACTCAAGTATTATGTGTTGTTATTATTATTATTATTTTAAATGCACAAAGAAATAAGACCCAACATGATGCATAAGTTGTTTATGTGCCACTTGTTAATCATTCACTTTAAATGTGGTTATTCACATGTACCAATGAGTAAAGGCAACACATATAGAGAAAATAATCTCATTTCTTAGGCTTTTACAAATTTGAGCATTACAAATGGGGCCTAGGGCATAGTACTCGCTCTGCCAAGGGTGGGTGCTAAGGTTTATTTGTTTGGTTTTTGTTAGTCACCACCTTAGAGATGAGTATTATACTATGGAACTAGAAAACCTAACGGATGACTATACCTTTGGAGGATCTTTGTAAAGGCTTTGTTGTGAAACATGCAAGTTCACCTTGGAAGTGATCAAATGGGGATCCATGATCTCGAGCAGAAAGGAGATCACGACTCATGGGTAAAGTGTGCAATCTCTGTAGAGGGTTAATAAAAAATTGATATATCAGCCGCGTTCACGGTTAAGAGTGGCCTTGGGAGCCTCATTGATTAGATATATTATGGTTTTGGTTATGGATTGGTTAGTAAATGGTAATGATGTTCCTCGATGAGGATGTGTTTCATGGGTTGATAATCTTGGGATAATGCTAAAACTTGGTTTGTACTAATAATAATTACCTGATTAACTAAAAGCAACTGTTGTGAGATTAACCTCAGATAAAGATAGCCCACTTTAGCCAAACGGGACACTTGTTGAGTATGTTGTATACTCACCCTTGCTTCCATACAAACACTAGGTTGCCCTTGGTGCAACCATTGCTCAAGTGAAGAAGCTGAAGGAGCAGATCTCTAAGAGTTCTAATACTTAGATGAGTTCTGTTGGGGACTTGTTCTCAAATGCTATGAATTAAGAACAAGGCAACATAAAATGTTAAATGTTAACGTCCTTCGTCCACGAAGCATTATTCCCTTGAGGATAATGAACCTTGGACGAAGTTTAATGAGAATATGATTACGAAGGTTAAGTCTTCGTAATCAAATTTTAATAGATTGTACAAGATAATATAAAATAAAGGGTATCAAAGGTAAATGAATCATAAACGAATCATATTATAATATATTAAATCATTGAATACAGCTGTACCTCTGCCTTGACAAAGAATGGTTCTCGAACGATGCGATTACAATTACTGGAATCCGTGAACAGTAAAGGAATACTGTTCACTATTTATAGACACAGGACACAGCCTGTGAAGAATTACAATTATGCCCCTCATAAAAGTTTACAACATTGACTCAGACCTTTATGGACTAAAAGGTCATTCTATCTTTAAGTCGGTTTGTAATACCGAAGCTTCATGAAGAGGAACCTTCGGCCAACTCATACAAACAGCTTCAGCTGAAAACCGCTTATTCCTACAAGACCTTCGGCGACGAAGCATAGTCCCAACAGTAGCCCCTTTCGCGGTGCTAGATCATTTTTCGTAACGAGCTTGATCCGTGAAAAAAGTCTCTTAAGCTTTGGGGAGCCGAAGGTCCGAAAAACACCTTCCCCGAGCTCGTTGTCGAGAAACGATTCAGTTTCCCAGCGCGTATCGGTCCCACCTTGCAGAGTTACTGTTTGTCTCTGCGGTCCACCACGCAGCGAGTGCAAGCGGGTGTCCGCCTGGTGTAAAAATCCTGGCGGTTCGCCTTCTTACCTGCAGTACTATATAAACAGATGAGTAGGTGTGAAGTTACCACAGCATTCATTGCTATTTGCACTGTTTTGCTGCCAAAATTTTTAACCATCGCCGAAGCTTGACTCTCGGAATCGAACGAAGCTCCAACTTGAAGCCTGCTTCGTCAGAAGGAAAAACTTCGGAAGAAAAAAAGTATTTAATTTCCACAAACTCAGAATTAAATGGCCAGAGTGCGATCTACCGCTAGGGTTGAGCGTGAGGGGGGCGAAGTTGAAGGTTCGGAGACTGTTCCCATCTCCGAAGCGATGCAAAGGTCCGGACTGGTAACTTCGGAAAAGATCCCCAGTGATGATGCAGAACAGGCAGAACAAGCAATTGCCGAAGCAGAAGAAGAAGATATTGAGGAAATTGATCCCGAAGACGATTATCGTATTGCCATGCCAAGCAAGCCCAGCCACTTGGACTTCGGAAAGTCTACTGTTTCGAAGGCTGATCTCTCCAAAATGGTAAAGTCGGGCTTTTTCAATGAGAATCAGAAGAAGCTATTACGCTTCGGGGGAGAAGAGACTACCCCAAAGCCGGAGAAGGATGAAATTGTCATTTTCAAGAGCTTTCTAAAGGCTGGATTAAGATTCCCCCTACATGAGATTATTGCAGAGGTACTGAAGAGGTTTGGTATCTACTTTCATTAGTTAACTCCTAACGCTATCGTTAGGCTTAGCGTTTATATCTGGGCCCTCCGAAGCCAAGCGGTGGAGCCGTTTGCAGACAGCTTTTGTCGAGTTCACGAACTGCACTATCAGACGAAGGCTAGAAAAGATGGATTGCATGACAGTTTTGGTTGCTATAATTTTGCTTATCGGAAAACCACAAAGTTTCCTGTAATCAGCTACCAGAGCAAATGGGCAGCAGGCTGGAAGTCGGAGTGGTTCTATGTCAAGGTTGATGACGACAAGGAGAAGCTTGTGCAAAGTCCACTCGAACTAATCTTCGGAGAAACCTGACCTCGCTGCAACATGACACCAGAAGGTCCAACACAACAGGCATTGAATGAATTCAGAATTATTGCAGAGCATATCAGTACAAGAGACCTGGTTCAGGAGTTTTTGGCTTTCAAGGTTTTTCCTAGTTTAAAAGAATGGGAAATGCCGAAGCTAAAGGAGGAGAAGAAAGAAGGTGAACTTGTGCGTTTACCTTACTATTTCAAGTTTAAGAAATACTTTAAAACACCTTGTCAAGAGTGGCTGGATACAATTGAAGTAATGTGCAATGAAATAATTGGCAATTACTCCAAAAAAGAAGATCAATTGATGACTGCGGCCTTCGGCACCCGTCTGAAGCGAAGACTGAATCGAGTGCTGGACGCCCTGGGTTTTGAATACCCTGACTATGAAAATCTGAACAAAGGTGTCGGGGGCCAGAAAAGGAAAAGGACAACTGAAGCCTTAAATGAAGATGAGAAAGAACCATCAAAGAAGAGAATTCCGAAGAAGAGGAAAGCGTCTTCTCCGAAGCAAAAAATATCTGACGAAGAAGAAACCCCCGCATCACCCTCTGCCACTGACGTGGAGGAAATTTTGAAGGTAATGACTGAATCCCTGCCTGCGAAGCTAAGTCCATTGGGGCCTCAACTGACAAAGTTTTTTCAGAAGGAAAAGGAGCCCGAAAAAACGAAGAAGACGACTAAAGCAAAGAGACAAAGAATTATCACTGTGACAGAGGTCATTGACAAGACACCACCAAGAGCTTCGGCTCAGAAGACACCAGCGGCTGAGGAAAGAACAGATATTGAAATCACACCTTCGGAGGTCGCGGCTGCCGAAGCTGCCTCAATTGAAGATGTGAACCTGGAAAGCACAATCGAACACATCGACAAAATACTGCTAGACATGGCCACAGAAGAAGCTACCACTGCCGCCGAAGAGGCCGCGGCCGCAGCGTCGGGGAAAGGAAAGGAAATTGCTGACGAAGCTTCAGAGAACGAAGCCTTCATGTTTCAAAATTTAGTTGGAGAAAAATTGTCAAAACCCGAAATAGAAGAGCTTAAAGAGTATGCCAAATCTTGCGGGTACAAACCAGGAGCACTCCTCTTCGGAGGTATTGATGATGAAAAATTAGATTGTATCCGAAACCAAACTGGAGCCAAAGTTATCAGTACTCTGTCAAAGAATATCGGTTTTCCGAAGCTAGAAACGGACATTAGCCGCTACCGACGACAACATATCGTTGGTAGTTTATTTTATTCCAATTTCAAGGTGAACTACTTTTCCCTTAACTTATATTGTTTTTAATAATGAAAACATGTCTAACGAAGGTTGTTTTCGTGCAGAGTATGCTGTTGAGCAAAGCCTTGAAAATGCAGCAAGATTTGAAGACAAGAAACACGAAGTTATAATTGAAAATTTAGAAAACAAAATAAAGGAGCAATCAGCTGCTATTGAGAAGAAAAACTTTGAGCTCCAGGCAACTGAAGGTTTATTGGCGGAAGCCGAAGCAAAAATAGCAGAACTGAACACGAAGCTTCTCTGCCAATCTGAGCAGTTTGAACAAGAAAAGCAAGAACTTAAGGCAAAACTTGAAGCCGAAGCTCAACAAAATTCAGATTTGAAAAAACTATTGGCGTACCTTCAAGAAAAATGTTTGGAATTTAGCAACAAATGCATTCAACGACTAAGAAAAATTTTTCACTCAGTTGGAGCCAGCAGTGAGAAATTCACCCCCTCAGCTGAAGATTTACCGAAGACCTTCGAACATATTGAGGGTGAAATTGACGAGCTCGACGAAGTTATAGCTGGGCACGGTGACTTCTGTGCCTGGGTAGCTTCTCGGGGCACTGCTGCAGCTTTCCTAAAAGCTGGCTGCGACCATGGAAAGATTGTCAATAAGCCCAATTTCACTTTATCACCATCAATCCTAGATAACATCCCTGATCTCGCCCGAAGTATTTCCAATAGATTTATAAAAATGATATGGACAAAAGGCGGGCGAGAAAAGGCTGGAGATGAAGCTCGGAGTCATCTTGAACCAGTAAGAAATCATACCTTGTGCTTACCTCTTCCTTCAAGCTCGATTTTGATTTACAACAACTTAATTCATGTAGGATGACGAAGCCGAAGTCGATGATTAAAAAGAGTGACGCCGAAGCTAAAATCCCTCGAAGATTAAGTAGGAGTAGACTGTAGACAGACTCAGGAAACTTTTGAGATAACTTGTGTAAATGTAACTAAACTTGTCTTTAATGAGTTCTGTTCATACCTTGTATTATGCTCTTACCCTTCTATTAATGTATGTGAAGTGCTTTGTTGTGGACGAAATTATCTTTTTTGAGCCGAAGGCGAAAAAAACACCTTCCCTTCTTTTCGTACACAGCGAAGCATAGAAAACAACATTTCCCTTTCTTCCGAAGCTCTCCTTTTTGTACGCGAAGAAGCTCTTCTCTTATGCCGAAGCAACCACTTATGCCATGATGATGATTATCCTACATATGCCTGAATGAATGTTTATGAATGCAAATGCTATGATGTAATGTGATGTGCGAATGAATGTCCAAACACATATCCGAAGCCATACCCTCAGCCATTATTTCCTTAGAAACAATCACACATCAGCTCTGCATTCCCTTAGGAACGACTTTGGAGCTTCTTCGCCTTTTACTTTCGGCGTAATCAGCGTTGACTTTTCGCTGTAAGCTCTGCATTCCCTTAGGAACGACTTTGGAGCTTCTTCGCCTTTTACTTTTGGCGGAATCAGCGTTGACTTTTCGCTGTAAGCTCTGCATTCCCTTAGGAACGACTTTGGAGCTTCTTCGCCTTTTACTTTTGGCAGAATCAGCGTTGACTTTTCGCTGTAAGCTCTGCATTCCCTTAGGAACGACTTTGGAGCTTCTTCACTTTTTACTTTTCGGCACTCAATGGTGCGTTCTCAGCTTTTACATTTACATTCCTTGGGGGATTTTGCTCTTATAGAACTAAAAAAGGAAATTACATATGATGGCCCCATTAAAAACCTTTCTCCCCCTTTAGAAAGGAAAAGGGTGCCATGAAAAAGAAAAGACATAAAAAGTTACATCAAGTTACACATAATATCGCCGAAGCTCATCCGCATTCCAAGATCTAGGAATGTCGTTGCCGTCCATATCCTTCAATCTGTATGAACCGGGTCTTGACGAAGATGCTACTAAGAAAGGTCCCTCCCATTTCAACTGTAACTTGCCCACTGTGTCTGGGTTGGCCACTCTCCGAAGCACCAAATGTCCTGACTCAATATTCTTTAGCCGAACTTTTCTATCTCGCCATTTGACTGTTTCGGCTTGGTATTTATTGATATTCTCCACAGCTTGAAGCCTGATCCCTTCTAAAGCATCTTTTTCCATAGAATAAGCATCTTCAGAACCTGATTCTGCCGAAGCTACTACTCTTATTGATCCAGTTTTAGCTTCTTCCGGAGTTATTGCTTCGTCACCGAATAATAACTTGAATGGAGTAAAGCCTGTAGACCTTGATGTTGTTGTATTGTGGCTCCACACCACTTTGGTTAACTGATCTGGCCACTTTCCCCTGGGTTGATTGAAGATTAACTTCATTATTCCTGTCATTATAATGCCATTGGCTCTTTCAACGAGCCCATTTGACTCCGGATGCCTGACTGATGCAAAATGGATCTTCATACCAATTTGATCACAGAAATCTCTGAAAGCTTCGGAGTCGAATTGTGTTCCATTATCTACAGTGATGGCCTTTGGTACCCCGAAACGACAAACAATATTCTGCCAGAAAAACTTTTGGACAGTGGCCGAAGTTATTGTGGCTAAAGGCTTTGCCTCAATCCATTTAGAAAAATATTCCACAGCCACTACAACATATCTTAAGTTCCCTTAGGCCGGTGGTAATGGACCTAACAAGTCAAGGCCCCACCTTTGCAGTGGCCAGATGGGTTGTATGAGCTGTGTTAAGGACGAATGTTGTTTTTGATCTCTTGCACATTTCTGACAGCCTTCGCACTTTTGAACTAATTCCGCTGCATCCGAAGCTGCCTTCGGCCAATAAAACCCTTGGCGGAAAACTTTTCCAAGTAACGGCCTAGATCCAATGTGAGATCCACACAGGCCTGCATGTATTTCTTTCATCAACTCTATACCTTCGGTTCTAGATAAACACTTGAGTAGCGGAGCGCAAACTCCATGCTTGTACAACTCCCCTTCTATCATGACATATGGACGAGCTCTTGCCTCTATCTTCCTGTTATAAGCTTCATCATCTGAAAGGAATTTACCCTGAAGGTAAGAGATGATCTCAGTTCTCCAATCTTCGCTATAAACAGGAGATATATTGAGGACTGCTCTTTCAAGGAGTTCCACTGAAGGTGCCTTTATTGTTTCGAAGAACACATCCGAAGGTAAAGGCAGCCCCTGTGCTGCTGACTTAGCTAGCAAATCAGCATGCTCATTTTGTCCTCGAGGGATATTTTTGATAGAAAATCCTTCGAAAGAAGCTTCGACTCTTCGAACCATGTCTAGATATCTTTCAAGCTTCGGATCTTTAGCCTTGCAACTCTTGTCGATATGACCCGAAACAACTTTGGAATCAGTTTTAAGAATGGCCCTTCTGATTCCCATTGCTTTTAGCTTCCGAAGACCCAAAAGCAAGGCTTCGTACTCAGTAATATTGTTTGTACAACTGAAATCGAGTCTTGCCGCATAACAAGTTTTAACTTTGGATGGCGAGACCAACACAGCAGCTGCTCCTGCCCCGAAGGTTCCCCAAGACCCATCGCAGAACACTGTCCAAACTTCGGCATCTTTATTTGTTTCTTCATCCTGAGCCCCTGGCGTCCAGTCAGCAATGAAGTCTGCTAACGTCTGGGACTGGATCGAGGATCTATGCACATAATCAATGCAAAATTCATTGAGCTCTGCAGCCCATTTTCCAATTCGCCCAGTAGCTTCTCTATTTCTCATAATATCCTTCAACGGCTGCGAAGAAGGAACAACAATATTGTATGCTTGAAAGTAGTGCCGAAGCTTCCTGGATGCCATCAAAACAGCATATAACACCTTCTCTAATTCTGTATAGTTTTTCTTTCATATACTAAGAACTTCAGATACAAAATACACTGGGACCTGCTTCTTGACTTGGCCATCAAGCTTCTCTTGGACAAGTGCTGCACTTACCGCTGAGTGCGAAGCTGCCACATATAATAACAAAGGAGCCCCTGGCGTTGGTGGAGTTAATGTTGTTAAATCTATCAGATATTGCTTCAGTTCCTCGAAGGCTTTTTGTTGGCTTGGTCCCCATTGAAAGACTTCGGCTGATTTCAGCACTTCGAAGAATGGTAAATTTCTTTCTGCTGATCTGGATATAAATCTATTAAGAGATGCCAACCTCCCTGTTAATCTTTGGGCCCCCTTTTTTGTAGTTGGTGGCTCCATTCGAAGTATAGCTTCAATTTTACTTGGATTAGCTTCAATTCCCTTTGTTGAAACCAAGCATCCAAGAAATTTTCCCTTCTTTACTCCGAAGACACATTTTTCTGGATTCAACTTTAAGCCAGCTTGTCTGAAACTGGCGAAGGTCTTCTGCAAATCAGCAATATGATTTTCCTGTTTCATGCTTTTTACAATGATGTCATCAACATAAGTTAGCACATTTCTGCCTATCTGAGACTGGAGAACCTTCGCAGTCATTCTGCTGAAACTTCCTCCAGCGTTTTTGAGCCCCTCAGGCATCCGAAGATAGCAATATGTGCCACTTGGGGTTATGAAGCTAGTCTTCGGCTCATCTTCCTTCTTCATCCAGATTTGGTGATAGCCTGAGTAACAGTCTAGCAGACTCATGAGCTCTGAAGAAGCTGCTGCATCAACTAAAGAGTCTATCCTTGGCAATGGGAATTCGTCCTTCGGACAAGCCTTGTTGAGATCTGTAAAATCGATACACATTCGCCACTTGCCATTGGCCTTTTTTACCATAACAGTGTTAGCTAGCCATTCTGGGTACTTTACTTCTCTGATAACTCCTGCACTGAGGAGTCTTTTGACTTCATTACGAGCACCTTCGGCCTTATCATCAGACATTTTCCGAAGCCTCTGCTTTCTGGGTCTGAAGGATGGGTCAACATTGAGCGAGTGTTCAATAACATCCCTATTTACTCCGCAGAGGTCATTGGCTGACCATGCAAAAACATCTTTGTTGTTGAACAAAAACCTTATCAAGGTTTTCTCCTGCTCTTCGGATAATTGAGAACCCAACAGCACCTTCTGCTCTGCTATGTCCTCACATAAGAGCATGGGCTTCGGCTGATCTGCTGAAGCTGCTTTCTCCCTTCTGAATTTGTACTGTTCACAAGCTTCAGCTCCATCTATGTTATGGATTGCTTTTGAGTCAGTCCAGTTTCCTTCGGCCCTTCTGGCAGCTTCCTGACTTCCATGAATAGCGATGGGTCCTTGATCCGAAGGTATCTTCATGCAAAGATAGGCAGGATGAAGAATTGCTTCGAAAGCATTGAGGGTGCCACGACCAATAATTGCATTGTAAGGGTATTCCATGTCAACAATGTCAAACACAACTTGCTCAGTTCTAGTGGTTGTTGATGAACCCGAAGGTCACTGACATGGTGATCTTGCCCAGTGCTACAATCTGTCTTCCTCCGAAGCCACAGAGAGGGTGCGTAGCATCATGAATCTTATCTTCTGGCTCTTGCATTTGCCTGAAGGCCTTAGCAAATATGATATCAGCTGCACTGCCTGTATCAACCAAGACATTGTGGACCAGAAATCCTTTGATAACACAAGAGATAACCATGGCATCGTTGTGTGGGTAATCCTTGAGTTGAAGGTCCTCTTGGGAGAAGGTATAGGAATGTGAGACCATCTCGACTTGATGAAGGGTCCTTGCACCCCAACATGCTGTACCCTTCTCTGTGCTTCCTTCTTCTGCTTCTTGTTGGCTGGCTCTGAACATGAACCGCCTGTTATCGGGAGTAGCAGCTTCGGAGCGAAGCAGGGTCCAGCTTGATCGTTGAACGAAGCCATCAGCTCAAAAAAAGTGGAAGTGAGTTCACCGGAGGTGGGCGCCAATGTTGGGGACTTGTTCTCAAATGCTATGAATTAAGAACAAGGCAACATAAAATGTTAAATGTTAACGTCCTTCGTCCATGAAGCATTATTCCCTTGAGGATAATGAACCTTGGACGAAGGTTAATGAGAATATGATTACGAAGGTTAAGTCTTCGTAATCAAATTTTAATAGATTGTACAAGATAATATAAAATAAAGGGTATCAAAGGTAAATGAATCATAAACGAATCATATTATAATATATTAAATCATTGAATACAGCTATACCTCTGCCTTGACAAAGAATGGTTCTCGAACGATGCGATTACAATTACTGGAATCCGTGAACAGTAAAGGAATACTGTTCACTATTTATAGACACAGGACATAGCCTGTGAAGAATTACAATTATGCCCCTCATAAAAGTTTACAACATTGACTCAGACCTTTATGGACTAAAAGGTCATTCTATCTTTAAGTCGGTTTGTAATACCGAAGCTTCATGAAGAGGAACCCTTCGGCCAACTCATACAAACAGCTTCAGCTGAAAACCGCTTATTCTACAAGACCTTCGGCGACGAAAGCATAGTCCCAACAAGTTCGAAGATTAAGCCAGTGATATCCCGGTCAGATGCCCGTAGAGTGTTTAGTTATCTTAGCTTACATTTTTGCCAGAGTTTTTTGAACTATTAGATGTTTAAGTTAATGGCCTGTAATTTAATACTCTTTATTATTCGAGCATTGTGCAATGGTATTATATTTATGTAATTGTTGCGTACATGATTTAGATCCTGGCACGTATATAGTTTGCATTCGATTGATCTTCTGAAACCGGGTGTGACATACACCCTAGAGGTTCCAGTGTGCCAATATTGTATACCAGAACTTGTCTGGTGCTGTCGGCGTTTCGACCCGGGGGGTCCCTGGACCGACGAGTAAATTGTCGCTGCGTGTCCCTGCCCAGATGGGTTGGCGCGGGATGGAACACAAGATGTGGGACAAGCCTTGTATTATCCTGCACCAGGGGTGCCACTCGCAGTAGGGGTTACAAGCGCGTCACGTGAGGGAGAGAGAGGGGGACACAGAGCTCGTCCGCCGCTTCCCTCGCGCGAACCCCCCTTCAGGGTGGCCCTGGACTCCCTTTTATAGAGGCAAGGAGAGAGTCTAGGTGTACAACGGGGGGCGTAGCTATGCGCTAACGTGTCCGGCAGTGGAGTGCCTAAGCCCTATGTACATGCCAACGTGGCCGTCGGGGGAGAGCTTGGGCGCTGTACATGTGATGGCGTGGCCGCCGGAGGAGCGCCTGAGTCCTGTAGAAGCACAGCTGGCAGCGCGGCGAGGACCCTGCTGACGTCTCCTTGCTGTCGTAAGGGGCAGAGAGCACCGGTGTCATGGCGCACATGGGGCACCATCATTACCTGTCGCCGGGGTAAGCCAGATGGGACGCCGGTCTTGTTCCTTGTAGCCTGAGCAGGATAGGAGTAGGGGAATGATGCATCCCCTATCAGCATGGTCAGTTCGAGCCCAGGGTCGTCGAGGCAGAGACTTCTCTTGTGGTCGAGGCCGGGGTCGGGCGAGGATGCGATTCCTCCCGAGACCGGGGTCGAGGCTGAGTCTGGGGGTCGGGCGAGGCGGAGACCTCCTCCTGAGGCCGGAGCTTGAGTTCGGGCGAGGCAGAGAGACCTCCTCCTGAGGCCGGAGTGTGAGGTGAGTGAGGCGGAGCTTCCTGTTGCGCCCGAGGCTTGAGCTCGGTGGTGATCATGACTGTTGTCAGTCGTTGCCGGGGGGGGCTGACACGGCAGTCGAAGCGGAGTGAGCGACGCTGTTTTCCTGTCATATCAGACAGTAAGAGGAGGGGCGAAGTGACTGCGGTCACTTCGGCCTGGTCGACTGAGGCGTGTGTCAGGATACGTCATCAGGCATCCCCCGCATTTAATGCGCCTGCGAAGTGGTCGGTGGTGAGGCGGTATGGCCAAGGTTGCTTCACAATGAAGCCTACCCGAGCCGGGCCTTGGGAGAGCCGAGGGGGCGCCTGCCGTCTGAGGAGGCCCTCAGGCGAGGCATGAATTCGCCTGGGATCACTGTTCCAACCTGA